>OZ024821.1:144278238-145624488 GCA_964016985.1 Anodontia alba
CAAGATTTTCATCGTTAGATGGAAGACTTGAAAGACTTATTGGTCTCTTAGATACTTCAGGTTGCGTTCAGCGCAGACCAATTATTGTGGATAACAGCACCTCGGGTGCGTGTGAACCACTTCAAACACAGAGAAACGACACTCTAGGTGTGCGTGAGCCTCTTATTTCGTTAGAGAATAGTTTGAACCGTGATTTTGGGTTGGAAAGCCACAGTATGGATGATGTTTTATCTCTACAACCAGGTCAGAAAGAGCGTAGAGGTATCGGTTTGTTGTCTTCTGAAGACAGGGACAATAGTTCTTGTGTAGAGATAGAAAATGCAGAACAGATTACTGAATCCAGATTTGGGAAATATTCAAACAGTGCTCAGTCCAGTAGTGCTAAAGAGAACGAGCCACTGACACACGATATGTTAATTGAAATGTTTGGAGAAGATGCTCAGGCCGTCTCTTCTGCAACAAAAACAGGTTTATGTCTGGATAAAGCTCAGATTGAAATTTTGAATAATTCCTGGAGATGTCAGGTTCCAGACAAGTTATCGGCTTATAAAGAGTCTTCTAAGCAATCGTTTCCTGTAAGCGAAAGTGCTGCAAAGATCCTGCAAGTTCCCAGTTTAGATGAACTTTCAGAAAGACTCTTGATTAAAAAACATGGTCGAAAGGCTGCATTTGGTAGCTCACAGTCCTTATTTTCTCAGCCATACAAGTCTATGGAAAAGATCGCCTATCAGGGACAAATTGCAGCTAGATTAGGCATAATTTCTTTATGTTACACTCAACAGGCGCTGGGGTTATTGCTTTCAAATTTGAAGAAAGATTCTCCCAACATTGACGAGGCAGTTCAGACAGTGCGAGACATTTTTGCAATGACCACGAAGTCACTGGACCAAGTTGCACGTACTGGTGCGTTCCATCATTTGATTCGCCGAAAGGCAACAGTAGCTGATACGGGACTTCACGAGTTCAAGGATCTACAGAAGACTTCATTAACAGCTCCTCTTTCAGGGGAAGGTATATTTGGTGCTGAATTTGAAAAGAAGCTTAAAGACAGACAGGAAAAGGACAAACAATTATCAGATTTGATGCCTGAAGTAGGAAAGAAATTTTTTAACAAAAGGAAATCTTCCTATCCTAGTGAATCAGCATATTCCAAGAGACCAAGACAGTCAGACAACTCTTTCAAGTCTTACAGATCCACAGACTCAAGTTTTGGGTATAATAAGAATCCAAGAAACAGTGGTTATACTAATCGCTTCAGAGGAAACTCCAAGTCCTCCAGCTCAGTAAGTTCTTTTCGTCCCCAAGGGGATAAGTCAAGAAAAGCATGACTCGGTAATGTGCAAGTTTCCGGAGATACCTGTAGGGGGTCGATTAAAATTTTTCCTCAATCAATGGCAAAAAATAACTCAAGATCGTTGGGTTCTTTCAGTAATGAAAGAGGGCCTAAAATTGGAATTCATTTCAAAACCACCCTTCTCAGGAGTTCGACAAACAAATGCCTCTGCCCAAAATTTAAGTATTTTACAGTTGGAGGTAGACAAGTTACTACAAAAAGGTGCAATAGAACCTGTCCCTTTAGGCCAAATGCAAACAGGTTTTTATTCAACATTTTTCCTTGTCACCAAGAAAACAGGCGAATTAAGGCCAGTGATAAATCTGAGACCATTAAACAGGTATCTGCGGAAACAGCATTTCAAAATGGATTGTTTAAGCAAGGTCAAGAACCTAGTTCAACTCGGAGATTGGGCAATTTCCCTAGATTTAAAAGATGCATATCTTCATATTCCTCTACATGTGGCTCACAGAAAGTACCTACATTTTTACATAAACGGAAAAGCATACCAGTTCACTTGCCTTTGTTTTGGGTCAAACCAAGCGCCCAGGAATTTCACAAAAATAGTGACTGTAATAGCAGCACATCTCAGAATGCAGAATTTGCGAATGGCAGTGTATCTAGACGACTGGTTTCTGGTCAATCAGGTCAAACAAATGTTGATTTTAAACAAGAGGAAAGCCCTCAATCTTCTAGCAGATCTAGGGTTCTTGATAAATCTAGAAAAATCTTCTCTCATTCCAAGTCAACACATAACATACATAGGGGCAGTTTTCCATTTAGACAGGGGAATAGTGTGTCCAACTCTAGAAAGGATTGCGAAGATCGAACAAGCAATTCACTTATTAAAGAAAGATCCAACGGCTCTAAATTTCCTTCATTTGTTGGGGCTAATGGCCTCATGCATAGACATAGTTCAAAACGCTCGCCTATACATGAGGCCACTGCAGCTCCATCTTCTACATTTTTGGAGGCCAGCAACAAGGGATCTCCAAGCCAAAATTCGGGTAAACAAGTTTTTGTTAGACCACTTCAAGTGGTGGCTAAACAAACAAAATTTGATTCAAGGGAAATGTTTCACTCCAAAAGAGAGTACGAAGGTGCTCACAACAGACGCCTCGAAGCAAGGTTTTGGAGGCCATTTGGAAAACCAGGTTTTTCAAGGTTTTTGGACAAGAAGAGAGAAACAACTTCACATAAACTGTCTAGAGTTGGAAGCAGTTTTTCGGTCTGTCCGTCACTTTCTCCCTCAACTCAGGGGCCACAGTGTATTGATCACTGGTCAGACAATACAACTGTGGTCCAATATATCAAGAAACAGGGGGGAACAAAGTCTCCTCGCCTTTGTTTACAGACATGGAATTTGTGGGGCATGGCAATAGCAAACAAGATAGTATTCTCAGCAGCTCATCTGGCAGGCAGATTAAATTCATTGGCGTACGATTTGTCCAGAGTAAAGATTCGTCCAACAGAATGGACTCTAAACGATGCCATAGTGAATCAGATTTTCCATCTTTGGGGTACTCCAATGATAGATCTTTTTGCATCAGATCTGAATCACAAAGTCCAAATGTTCTGCTCCTGGACTCCCAGTCAAATGGCACTAGCAACAGATGCTTTGTCAATTCCTTGGGAGAACATGGAAGCTTATGCTTTTCCTCCTTTAACTCTAATTCCCAAAGTTCTTCAGCATATGAAGAGATTTCGGTGCCAGCTAATTCTGATCGCACCCCAGTGGCCCAGGAGGACCTGGTACACAGATCTTCTTCAGATGTTGACAGATTACCCGCTTCGCCTACCTATACAGCCGAACTTGCTTTGTCAGCCAAAGACAAAGATATTCCACCCGAACCCACAGGTGTTCAATCTTGTTGCATGGAAGCTATCAACAGATCATTTAAAAAGAAAGGTTTTTCAGAAAAATCTAGATCTTTACTGGCAGCATCATGGCGAGCAGGAACCCAAAAAGACTATTCCGTCAAGTTCAACAAGTTCCATAGCTGGTGTTGTGAACGGGATATTGATCCCTATCAGGCAACTCTAGCTCAGTGCGCAGATTTTCTTTCCTGTTTGTTTCAGTCAGGTTTGAAATATAGAACAATAGCTGGATATCGCTCTATGTTATCAGCCATGTTACCTTCAATAGATAACATACCAGTAGGTCAACACCCTCATATTATCAGATTATTGAAGGGTGTATTCAACTCAAGACCACCTCAAAGGAGGCTAGTTCCAGAATGGAATCTAGAAAGAGTTCTAGACTTACTATCTGGTCCGCTATTTGAACCATTGTCTAAAATTGCTTTAAAGTTTTTAACATGGAAAACCGTTTTTCTTATTGCAGTTACGACATTCAGACGCTGCGGAGACATCCAAGCATTAAGCATTGCAGAAGGTTTTATGTCCATAGTTCCGGAAGGGATTATTTTTATCAGAGAAGGTTTGGCAAAACAAGACAGACCGGGACACCAAGGTAGTAAGATTCTTGTTCCATGTTTTCGACAGAATTCTAAGTTAGATCCTAAACGGGCTCTACAGAATTACTTAAAACGAACGGAAAAGTTACGAAATGTGGGCGAAAACGTAGAAACTAGATTATTCCTATCTTTTCAGAAACCTCATAAGGTTGTTTCTAGACAGACAATTGCTTCGTGGATAGTAAATATCATTAGGCTAGCTTATGGTGACTCGGATCTTAAAGTCAAGGCACATTCTACACGTGCTATAGGACCATCTTGGGCATTGTTTAAAGGTGCCTCCTTAGCTTCTGTGTTAGAAGCAGCTGACTGGAGTAAGGACTCCACATTTACAAGATTTTATTATAGACAGATGGATTCTCAAAGCTGGGAATTATAAGTAAGTTTTTATATCCGGCGGGTTGTCGGTCAGATTTTCGGTACATATAGATGTATATATACAATTTATGGGCAAATATGCCCTTATGTACAGGAGGGTTCGTTCATCAGAAGATTGGATGATATACATTATACAGACAGGATGATGTTTGAGAGATGGGGTTTTGGCCATCAGATATCAGAGGAAATCTTTGTTTCAAGAGGACAGAGATAGATTTCTTCATCAACATACCCACCATCCAGGTAATATTACTTGGTAATCATCCTATTGTATAGTTTCGTATGTAAGTATAAGTTTTCTGAAATGAAATTATAAAATTTGTAATCAAGTTACAATTTTATGAAGAAAACTTATACTTACATACATACCCTCCCTCCTCCCCTCAGTTTAGATGTTGGTGACACTGTTTGTCGCCTTATAGAACTGAGGTATTTTGGTGTTTATTCATGCGTCTCGTGTTTAGTCACGTGATATCTTATAGACGCTTATTAAATTTCAAGCGGATTGTGAACTAGTCAGGGGAATTAATCCTATTGTATAGTTTCGTATGTAAGTATAAGTTTTCTTCATAAAATTGTAACTTGATTACAAATTTTATAATTTTGATTGTAAGCATTCCCATTCACCAGAGCGTGCAGAATTGTTGGTATCTGCATCCACAAAACGTACCGCAAATTCGGTGCATAAATTGCAATATTCGTACGTCTTGCTTGAGTCAGTTTTCGCTCATCAGCATCCTTTTGAATATTAATAAAGCATCGAAACACTGCGATTGCCGATGGACAATAACGAATGCATATGGCCAATGCATAGAAAAGGATGAGTTTTTCCAAATTGCCACTTTCCGATCCCCCAAAATTAGGTTTATTCCCTTGTTCTCTTGAAATATAAAGCAATGCTGCCCTTCTCCTTGAAATATATTTGGGTGTTCCCTTGGTCCACAGAAAACTCCGGTAGCCCCATTCACTGTTCGAGCAGGTAACATGGGCCGCAACAAAGCTCCATATGAAAAAGTACCGGATTCTGTGGCTTAGTTTGGTCCGGCCAACAAGTGGACACGGCATGGTCATTTTTACTTAATGTGCCGTAAAAAAACAAAACAAACACTCAAAAATCTCAAAGAGAATCAAACATCTGCCTCGAATCCGCGAATTACGTATTTATGTTTGGTATTCCTGTAACTACCTTTTCCCATGCAACAACCGCACGCGCTCAATATAAATGACATAATGTGGTAAAAAACCGGGAAATTCTCACTCACGTGCAGCAACCGCACGTGTCAATATAAATTTACTTAAAGGGGCGCTTCTGCTATCAAAGAGACATTGAATCAATGAGGCAGCCCAAGCAAAAATGGTGTCTGTCATACAAACAACACACATAACGAACAAGGTGCCACAGAAGTTAATGACAATTCAAATGAGTGAGTGAGTTTTTAACGTCCCACTAATAGCTAGTTCATACAGAGGTGTGGACCTTGGTTTTAGAGTCCCATATGAAAGAAGCCTTGGATCGAACTCATGACCCCTCGGTGACAAGGCGCGCAGCTTTACCACTACACCACCGAGGCACCCTTTCCCAATATTTCAACCTGTTAAATATCTAATAAAAGGGCTGCAGACATTTCACCATGCCCTACCACTGCACTTACATCAAACAAGTACCATAACTTTGTTAATTAATTAAGTTTCAAGAAAATATGGCAAACAGTTTTCAAGTTACAGAGCGGACACAAATATATCACAGAAATCACTAAAATAGTTTCGGTGTTCAAAGGGCCATAACTCCAAAAGTAGGCTCTATCGTCAAAGTATATGAAAGAAAAGAAGGGCAGTTGTCAGTTTCTGCTGTAATAGCTTATGGATAAGCCCGCCCTGAAAAGTGTGCGGGCTGGATGAATAGTATTGACTGGGCAGTTTAACTCCAGTTCAAACAAAAATTACATCGGTACAAATTTCTCATGTTTGAAGTATGATTTACAATGTACGAACTTTGAACCGGATTAAATCTACAATACTACAATGTACGTGCGACCAGCAAAGACTCAGGTTAGTCTGTGCATCGACCCATTAGATAAAGCAAGCTTCTTGCATACTATACGATCAGCGAAGGGTCTGCTGTTGCAGTCGCACTGTTTATTCCGCTTTGGACAGCCCGGCTATCGATGGTAAATATGATCAGCGAATGCTCTTATCAGAATGTGCAGGCGCATACTGACCCGAGTCTTCGCTCGTCGCACAAGACATTTTGTTACACCCAGTAATCATAGGGAGTACTTACGATTAGCGAAGGCTCTGATCAGACTACTGAGATCTGCTGATGTGCAGTCTCAGAGTGTGCAGGCTGATCTGTCTCTTCGTACAAGTTTTATTGTAGGTTTTGCCATGCACAGACTCATGCGCAATTTGTTTGTGCAAACCTTAACGCTAAGCACCCTGGGTACAATTTTCAGAAGACCACAATTTGAAATATTTTTCTCATTCTTCCAAGAGAACATTTTTTGCACTTCATGCAAATTGTCTCCACTGCATGAAACGTCAAATCCTGTTTTCTTGGTAATGAATAGAAAAAAAAAAGAAAACGAATTCAATCTGTCGTCTGCTGAATTAGCCCAGAAGACGCTTTCCCGCCGATGCGTTAGGTTCATACAATGCGTCTCTTTTACTTGTTAAATAAATTACGGTCTTGGTTTTGCATATTGCATATATTGAAGTCACAAAAACAGAACACTTTACATGGAAACGAAAGCTCTGAAGATTGCTGTATAAGTCAATAAATATAATGTTATTAATGTATTATACTGTAAGAGAATAATGTAACAAAGTATTCATTTGTACCCTGATAAATGCTGGGTAAGGTACTCACACTGCAGGTTTTACTGATTTAAGGGAGCTAACTGTAACTGACTTAAAAGGGAGTTAACTGCAATTGCTTTACGCGTCTGATCTGTGCGAAATGGAATGTTTGTTTGTTTGTGTTGAGGTTTTACAGCCCAGTCAACCCAATGGGGTCATGTCGAGTGCAGACAGTTTACCTAACCACACGTTTACTGGGCGAGCTTAGTCCTCTAAGCGGTTAACCAGTATTCCGCACATTCTTTCGCCAGAAACTGACAATTGCCCTTCTTGAATCAGCGGAAGGGAGAGAATGACCGTAGACAATATTTCATGATCAATCTCCACGAAAGAATGTTGCCGACTGGAGACCAGGAGGTCGCTGGTTCAACCCCCGCCGAGGTCGGCAACATTCTTTCGTGGAGATTGATCATGAAATATTGTCTATGGTCATTCTCCCTTCCGCTAAGTACCATCACCCTAGGGTCAGGAGCACTTAGTACTTGGCTGCTACCTTCGTGTAAGATGATGAAAGGACAGTGGTTTTGTTTGTTTTGAAGTTTTATGGCCCAGTCAATCCATTTGGGGTGATGTCTAGCGCAGTCAACAGAGTTCTCGGAAACGGCGAATCCGGCGTATTTTTACGTCTATTTTTGCTTTTGTATGCGTAAAATTTCCTTCCGAGGATTCTCATTTACGCTCTATTGCCACCGGACGTCCAAACTGAACTTCAAAGACGTACTGCGGACTTCCGAAATTTGTTTTGTCCGTCGAAATCGATACCCGAGATGTCCAAAAAATGTCAAAAAGCCCACTTTTAACGAGTTGTATGATGTTTGCCCCGCCTACTTATTGGAAATTCGCTACCTGTGTTGATTGAGCTTTAAGGACGTTCCACTTTCCGCTTGTGGGAGTTTTATTGACATCAGTGTCAAGGGTCGTGGCACCCTGATCACTGTGTGTATTTGTCACACGTGCTGAGTTAATTGATGTTTGTATAATTAAACTTTCTTCTGCGACACCCGAAAATATTCGGTGAAATTTTATATGAAGTCATTATTATTTTCAAATATTCACGTCTTAAAATCTTAAATTATTATTTTGCTAAGAACGTGTGTCGTCTGAAAACACCTCAACACTTCCGGGAGTTACCTAGTGAAATTAAATAAATAAATAACAATTATGCACAGAACGCAAATTTAAATCTATTCGAATTTAGAAGCTTATGTTGTCATGACCACAAAAGCAATTTTTCAAATGAGAAGAAAACATATTTTTCGTCAAAATTTTCAGAAAACCCGTTTCTAAATTCGTAGCCTTGTTCCGGCTGCGCTGTTTACCAGCGCGGAAAAGACGCAAAGTAAGTCTAAATATAGACGAATTGCGATGGTTTTGCTTGCTATTCTCCGCGAACGAACATATTGCTGTTGGTAACTCTTCGAGAGCTGCCTTTTATTTGTTTGTTGTTGCACGAGTCCGCGCCGTTTTCCCGCAATTTTTGTGAAGTAAGCAACTCGCTTGCTCGTGTTGATCAGCTTCAATCCGAGCAAATATTTCATTAAATACATTTCTGCAAAATAATTTCAGCATAGTTTGTTTTTAAGAAAACATGTTTTGGGTGTTTTCTCTCATGTATTTTCTTTTCTTTTTTTCTTTCTCTGGGCTTTGAAACGAACGCGAAGTTGGACCAATGTTGATGCTTTCTCTAAGGTCCGACATACAAGTACAGGCTTTCCAAAAAGATGCGATCGAATTTTAATAAGCGATAAGGATATTTTTAAAACACATCTAAGAGAAGTGTATATCATGATGATTCTGTGTGACACTGAATTAAGAACCTCTGTTCTACTAAAGAAAGGGCAGACCGCCGCAGCAGGGAAAAAAGTGGGACTTCCTAGATTTTCCTGTGGGACTTCAAATTTGAGGGATAGGAAGTCTGGGACTTCCTGAGTCTGGAAGTTAATGGAAGTCCTGTCACTATTTCCTAAGCCCCAAAAGTTTTTGGATCCTTACCAGACACTCAGTGGTCAAGGTTAACTATGTTGAAAAATGAAGTTGCCCAGACAATGTCCTTAAATATTAAGTTTTCATATTTAGCCGAAAATTCCAAGTTTTCTAGGTCAAACTCCTATTTTTCAATTTTAACTCCAACTTTTCTCAGAGGTGGATTCTTAAACTCCTGCTTTCAAAATCCTAGTGAGAACTCTGAGTCAATTTATCTAAGTCCTCTAAGGGGTTAACCAGTATTCTACACATTCTTTTGCCGATTCATAAAAAATGCTATTCCCCATTCCATTTCGCATAGACCCGACTCGTAAAGCAATTGCAGTAAACTCCCTTTTAAGTCAGTTGGTTAGCTCCCTTAAACAGTAAAACCTGCTGTGTAAGAAACTTAACCCGCATTTATCAAGGTACAAATGAATATTATGTTATGTTATTCACTTACAGTATAATGCATTAATAACATTATATTTATTGGCTTATACAGCACTTTTCAGAACTTTCATTTCCATGTAAAGTGTTCTATTTTTTGTGTCTTCAACATTCGATATGCAAAACAAAGATTTACGACATTGTAATTAATTAATTACAGCAGAAGTTTTAAAAATCAGTGTGAGAATTATTCTTGAATCTACTGCTGCAATTAAAGGAATCAATAAAAGAACACCTTTTTACTGACAAGGTAATTCTTTGGCGAAAAATGGCCAAAATTTGACTCAAAATCTGGCTCAAAGTTAAAGAAAATGGCACAAAAAAAGCTGGCGAAAATGGTGGCGAAAGAAAAAAATCCTAGTGTGAACCCTGCGCAACCTTTTGATCACCAGTCAGACGCGCATCCAACTGAGCCACTGTGGCCGTCAGGACAGTGGTCATATCAGAAAACATTTTTAAAATTGCGGAAGTCATCTAAGAAAAAAGCCGGAGAAAGTTGCAGCCTGGTAAAGCCTTGAAAAGCTACTACCCTTATATGTATATATTTACATTTCTATTCCTAGCAAGTCTTCTTGGTTCTGGTCTTTCAGCTGCTTCTCTGCTGTAAAACCCACCACACTTTGGGCAAATGGTACGCCGGGAACCATTGGAAACCGATGTTGTAAAATCACATGTTGGACAAGTAACTGTGCTGCCGGTGCCTTCAGACGAACTTGTCGCCATAAGCATTGACGCCGACATCAGTTATAATCCGCCAGCACATTACATTTTCGTTATTTTATGCCCATTTCAACATCCCAAACACAGAACTACTTCGAATAATCGCGATACGTCTCCATTCGCCATTTGTCAACAAACTGCTGCAGAGGTAACTATAAAATTCGGATTCTATATTCCAACGAATTTGATCTCCAAATAAATCCTTTCCACTTTGTTTTACTTTGTTCTGCACAATCGAAGATGTTTTATTGATAAAATGCGATTTCATATACAGGGACTGGAAACGTAAACCTCAGTGGATGCTGGCAAAATGAAATATGAAATTAATTTTTGTCAATTTCCACTTAATCTTTTATTTCGTAAAACATTATTTTACATACGTAAGTCCATGTATAATTAACCAATCAAACGCATTTACCTGGTTACTATAGCAATTGCATCACGCCTCCCGATAAATCGATCTCTGCGTGTTGGCGGATCTAGAAATCCCAAGAATCGACATAGCGACTTTATGTCTGATGATAAAAACGGGGTCCCCGGCGTTCTGAAATATCTGTGCCTTCAAAGTATAATGAGGCAACGCTGTACCAGTTTGTGATCCCTACATTTGAGGCCCTCCCAGAGAAAATCAGCATTTTCCCTTGTTCCCTAAAATCAAAATCTTGATTTTTTTCTGTTCCCTGTTCCCCGAAATTGCCCTTGTTCCCTTCAGTTTTAGACTTTTGTTCCCTTGTTCCCCTGAATTCCCCTGTTCCCGAAACGCCTGAGAGGGCCTCACATTTAGGAAAATGTCCAGAGAATCGAGATCCCAGCAGGCACACACTATTGTGTTCCCGCTGGGGATGCTTCAGAGACAGGCAGCTGGGTCCTAACTGATTTTTCACTGTTGTTTTTCAGACATGCTGGGGAAGACAAGTGTTCTATTGAGCAGCGCCGTCCCTGGGCGGGTGTAGGGGGGGGGGGGGGGGAGGTACCCTAGACTGGGCCCCAGCATCTTGTGTTTAACCCCACTCCCCTACCCCACTCTAGTCCTGATTCTACCAAAAAAAAATATATATATATATATCTGCAGACATTAGCATACACTAAAATATTCCCAATGCTTTCTTTTTATAAAAGTGTGATCTATCTATCTATCTATCTATCTACCTATCTAGTTGTACTGCAACACCCAATCGCGAGGATTACGTGCAGGATGATTGCGCGTCGTGAGAATAAAGGAAGATGAATCATGTGAATAGTGGGTTAAAAAGGGTATGATACTGAGGTGTGAAAAACTGATGATAGTGTTAGCTGTTAAAAACAGACGAGATTATAAAATCAGGTTAAAATCAGGTTTGTTCTAATTTTCATTTATTGTTCCTGTATAATGACTGTCTTAGTAATATAACTGCTTTAAACAGTTTCCAAAGGTAGCTCCGTTTTTACTTTCATGACATTGAACTGATGCACAGCAGAAATAAGCTGTTAAAACTAAATAAAAGCAACTGTCAGTTCAACAGATGGTTCTAACCCCAATTGTTACAATACCCGCTCCCCCTCTCCCTCAGAATAATAATAATAATACCGAGAGTTTTGATAGACACCCCAAAACAAATAGTCAGTTTTGAAAGTGACCCCCAAAAATTCCCGAAAATGGCCAATGCCCCACCCCCCCCCCCCCGCCAAAATATTCACTTTTTACACCCCACCCCCGCCCCACCCAAAAACAAGAGTAAAATTCAAAATTCTACCCCTCCCCCCCCCCCCCAAAAAAAAAAAAAATATATATATATATATATATTCCTAGCCTTTGTAGCAGGCATAATTCAGAGTACCACCTCCCCACCCATCCCACCCCTGGGAGCGCCGTAGGTGTTCACGATTGATTCTTTTCTACAAAATTGTCCATGGTCTGGTCGCAGTCTCGCTACCAGCTTACATCATCCCCCTAAATCGCGACCCTCGGACAACACCATAGCATGGGCTTTCAGACTCTACACACTGACTATTACTAATACTCATCCTTTCCCTTAGCTTTGGTCCAATGTAATGATCTTCCGGCCGTACTGTCACCCTGACAAAATCTTGAGAGTTTCAATCAAGCTGACAGTCAGGAATAGTACTTCCACTTCAAACCATACACTTACTTCCTCTGTTTTTTATCCTCACTTACTTCTTTCAAAGTAAGTATAAGTGAAGGCTTTGTTTAAAAAAGGTAACAACATTTAGCAAATAAATAAAAGCGCATGTAATAGCTAATCTTCTATGAGACCTTCTATAATTGTATATATATTTGTGCATTAAATGAACATGGTTATTTTCATATAGTACAAAGATTACAAGCAGTACTTACTAATTATTACAAAATACAAGTGAACAAACAGTTTGAATACCGCTGTGATCCCAAGTTATCTGACAGACTGGTGTGCACAAGAGCAAACCGTGCAGACAATCAGACTGCTACAGCTGCAATCGGATAAGGTCTATACTGTTTACTACAAAACAGGAAGGAAGGCAATGATCAGGAATAGATACAATTGCCTAACACCTTCCGTCCAAGACACCAAATTGAAAGAAGGACGCACTAACTCTATGCACTTTTATCCCGTTCTCACGATATATTCGTTTTATGTTGTTTTTAACTTTCAACTTTTGCCGTATGAAGCGGGAAACGGCCGACACCACGCAATACTCATATGAGGATGAATGCCGTAAGAGATAGACAGACAGCATTACACCAGGTATGTGAGTTATTAAATTTATAATTCAACTAACTCAAAGAGTTTGACAGGTCATAAAAATACTATTTACATTATGAAAACATGCCTATTCAAATATATAGAAAATTTCACCTCCAAAAAAAACAACAACTGAATTTTCAGATAAAAAATTCTGATAGTTTTCATATTTCTGCTCAAAACATAGATTGTGGGTACTCGTTAGAACCGTCTCAGCGAGGCGGATCTAACGAGTACTCACAATCTATGTTTTTCAGCAGAAATAAGAAAAATAATGTATACCCCTGTAAACCTCAGTTTTACTATATAAAAGTGGGGTTTAAGAGGGTCAATATTATATAGGTATGTTTTCGTGATGCAAGCAGTAAATCGGAGGTATGCTGATGCTGATCAGAGTCTAGGCCTACATTTTTTAATATCCATCGGTACGCAGTTTTTAGACACATCAACAGGTAGTAAAATGTACTTGCTCAAATGTTAGGACAAATATAGCGTTAAAGTGTCCGAATATTTAGAGTAAAGACACTAATTATGACCTCTGACATTCAGACGTTTTCTGGCATGGTACGAGTACGTGGTAGAGTGGGGTTTATACTATTATATTTTGCCGCACGTTTTGAATGCTCAAACTTTCAATTCTACTGTTGGGGTCAAATATTTTCCCTGTATTTCTAATGTTCTGAATGTTGGTATGTTTTATGGGACGGGCAATGGTCTAAAAGCTGGTGTTTATTTTAGGTATTTTTGTGCATGCAGAGGCATTAGTAATCTGTAGGGTAGGTAACTTAGAGTAAGATTTTCAACACGTTCCGCTTGTTCAATTTTTCTGAACTTTTCACAATACTGTTGTGAAATATCAATAATTTAAATTCAGCAAAGAAAAGTAAAAATAATTTCTTAGAAAAAAAATTAAAAGGAAAAAAACAATTAATTATAGACAGTGCATAGGTCAGACCAATTTTCGGTCGTAAATTTAATTTTAGATACAAGAAAAAGAAAAGACAAATGGCCAAGAAAAAAATCTTTCCGAGTGATATCGAAAGGACAGTTAACTTAACTGGCCCATTTATACCGATAGGTACACAGAAAAAAGTAAATAAACGCTCATTGAGACGATCGGCATGGAACTTTTCGGACAAAAAAAAAAAAAAAAAAAACAACAAAAAAATAAAAAAACTTAAAAAGTTACGGAATCCGCTATTTTGTCTTATTCGATAGAGGTGATAACCTTGGTTTTCTTCGCTTACTGTAACCAAATTATAGCTGAAATATTTAAAAGGATATGGTTAGATTCATGAAATCCTAATAATGAGCATAAGAACAGCTTATTCCCTAGCTTTTACTAAAGGTAATTACTTTTTAAATATCTTGACAGTTTTTCGTCAGTTGATAACTGATAAAAACCGAGGAAAGTAATCCCGTGGAGAGAAAACAATGGCGGCTGTAACACCAGCCCCTTCGTTCTTATATCGGATTTGATTTTTTGTTTCATTTTTTATCCTTTCCTTCAAATTAGATAGATTTTGCTACACTAGCGTCTTTGCTCCAATCATTTTATGATAGGTTATACTGTATATATACCATTTTAATATATTTTACCTACACTGTGAACATTGTGTTTAGAATCTAAACATTTTCCGAGACACTATTATTGTCCAGTTTTTAAACGCATATATGAAAGTGCTTCTTAACGCAATGAATAAATGTTTAATTTTAGACATGTTCTGTAAATGCACGTGTAAAAGAAACAACGCATGATTATATTAATAATTTATTTCAATCTGAAACAAGTTCGTAGTCCGGTATGGAAAGTCCAGAAAGTCACATCTCCTTTGCATGCAGGACCCCTGAAAAGAAATGAAGAAATGAATACATTTCATTACGTAAATCACGTTTTTACATCGCATGACATATCTTCATGGATTTTGAATCTTGTTCCACAATTAAATATGAAATAGTTTCCTTCTAATAAATAAATGCAGAGGCCACAGTTCGGTCTATTACATTTTTTTTTCACTGTGTGTTCATAATTTGAAGTGAATTTTGCTTTAGTGAGTAAACGCTTAAGATTGTAGGGTTGTCTTTTACTCTTTATAAACTTGTATTTTGAAATAATGCCTTTCATTTTCATCTTTCTCCAAAATTGGTAAATTGTTGATAATAACCGGAAATATTTCAGGATCTTTGGTATTAAATGTTGACACGAAAGGGATGATGGACTCATCTTGCTTAACCTTTTCAGTTTTGAGTATGACCTTGTCTAGCACCATTGCTTTCTTTACCCCAAAATTAATTACATGTTCAGGATATTTCTGTTTAATGAGGAAAGATTTCAATTCCTGCAGGCGAACCTGTAAAGTTTGTTCTTCTAATATTATCGTTCTTAGCCGGTGTGCTAGATTAAATGGTATATTTATCTTGATAAGCCTAGGGTGGCAAGAATTAAACAGTAAGTACTGTTTACTATCTGTTTCTTTATAAAAAATATCAGTTTCAATTTTTTCTTCGTTATTTTTTACCAAAACATCTAGGAAAGAATGTTCCTTATTGCTATACTGTAATGTGAATCTGATATCTTTATGTAAATTGTTTAAAGTAGTGTGCAATGTTGCTAAATCTTCGTTAGATTTTGTCCAAGGAACTAAGCAGTCATCTAGAAATCGTTTCCAGTTTGTCATAAAATAGACTCGAAAAACGTTCCCGAAAAGCGTGTTGATCTCTTGATATAAATTTTCCTATATATGTGTGTGTGTATGTGTGTTTGCATGACACTTGAATGTTTAAACATGCTTCATATATATTTTAAATTAATTGAATTAACTATAACTGGATGGTTTAATATGAATTCAACTCAAACCTTAAGCAAGGTCAAGTCACGAAAACCCACGGTTTCGGTTTAATTTCTAAATCTCTGTTTTTACGTAGCATTGCTGCTATCTATTTCTATTAAAACGTCAGAAATTTCAAACATAAACAAAAACTGATAAATACGAACCTTTGTTTGGCAGTCCATCGTCGTGTGGTAACCAGCAAATAATCACTTATGATCAGTTTAGTGCCCTTTTTGTGAAACATGTTTAGAAATTAAACACTTTATACCACTTTACATGTTAAGAAATATGACACTTTCCTATACATCTTTAGGGAGAAACATGTACGCAACTTGTTTAATTTATATACACAATTTTTACATTATAGGTTTCGTGGCAGTTTTTTTTTTTTTTTTTTTTTTTTTTTTTTTTGTCATTACGCCTTCGAGAAGACAATCGCGGGGTCCGTTGGGATTGGGCGGGCGGGCATTATGAATACTGCTGTCTGTGGCGCACTTAAGGGTAGGCCTTTGTGTAAACAAGTACAGTTTCAAGGAATCGTTTGGGAACTCTGTTTGCATATTGCTGATATGGTGAACATGTGATAATGACTTTTATTCCTATGCGTAATCAGTCATTTTGCGAGAACATCACTTGTGTGATCTATCTATCGCTTCATACTGCAGCACCCTCACACGAGTATCATGTGCAGTTTGCGCGGTCAGTGCAAGGATAAAAGAAAGATTATAGGAGATAAAGAGTGCAATAGTGAGACATAATAAAATATGAAAGTGTTGAGAAGTGGCGAGGTTTAAAATCAGGATAAAAACAGTGTTTTAAGTTAATGGGACCAGTGGGCGACCTTACAAACTCCTTTTCTGAAGGAGTAAAGATCTTCCAATAAGACAACATCAGAAAGTCTGTTCCAAAGAACTATTGTAGCAGGATAAAATAATTGTTGGTATTAGGTAGCACTTATAAGTGTCTGCCTAAAAGTAAGAGAGTGCATGTGACGCATGTATCTCAAGGACAATCAATATATGGTGGGATTTGTATTGTGACATAGCTGTTTACAATCTTGATAAGACAAGCATCAATTCGTCGGGCCTCAAGAGATCTCCACCAAGCTAATTTAGCATGTGTAAGGCACTTTCATATGGAGAATAATCATTTTTCACCCATCTAGCAGCCTTTTTTTTTGGCTCATTACATTCTTGTTACTGTTTACCTTTGTATGCGGCGTCCAAACTGATGAAGCATACTCCACTTGTGGGCGGGCCATGGTTTTATAGGTTTATTCTTTTATTATGTCCACTGGTTTTGTTATTGTTTGTGTTTAGGTTAGTTTCTCAGTTGATATTGGTCCTACAGCAGTGATACTTGGCACACGCATACATCTTAGTATGACCACTTGAATTCAGACTTATTTGACCTTGACCTGTAGTTCACGGTTCAGTGACTTTGTTATTTTTTGCGTTTTGGTCATTTTCTAAGTACAATGTACGTATTTGTTTCTACAGCAGTGATACTTGACACATGTATACGTCTTAGCATGGCCTCTTGAATGCAGTCATCCATTTTCGATGTTGACCTATATTTTACGGTTCAGTGGCTTTGTTAAGGTTTTGCGTTTAAGTCAGTTTCTCAATAACGTTCGGTCCTACCTCAGTGATACTTGGCGCATGAATGCATGTTAGCATGACCTCTTGAATGCAGTCATACATACTTGACATTCACCTTTATTCCATGGTCCAGTGGATTTGTTATGTTTTTTTGCGTTTTGACTTTCTTGGCTTTTCTAAAAGCTAACCTTGTGTAATAATTCATGCAGAAAGCATTCCAATACGTTGTAACTAGAACTGAGGCAATGCTAATGAGGACCCACGTATTATAAGGAGAAATCAGATGAATTATCATGGAATAACCCCCACTACTCGTCCTGATCTGGAGCTATGGTGGCTATAAAACATGGTTTTGGTCTGTAAATCACAGTTTTACACATGTATGAGTCGTATCAATACTTCCAATCAGCGAAAGTACATTTGTTTTCCTTGATGATTTCTAGCCAGGTTTTCCTTAAGTGCAAATATGGCCCCCTTTTTTGCGCTCAATTTTTAGTTACTATTTGTGTGTGTGGGGGTGGGGGGGGGGGAGGGGAGGGGTGGTGTTGATGAGAGAGAGAGAGAGAGAGAGAGAGAGAGAGAGAGAGAGAGAGAGAGAGAGAGAGAGAAGTGGGGCAGAGGTCTTCAAATTCCAGTTATATATTTGTGGGGTAAACTTGAAAGTAGTTATATGTTTTGGAGGTGTGGTAGTTGGTATTCTTTCAAGGTTTATGTTTTTCTGTAAACTGTAATTGTTCTTGTTTTCTTACCATTTGTGTTTTACTTTATGTTGGATCACTTAATTATAGGTTCTCACACGACTGAACTAATTATAGGTTCTCACACGACTGAACTAATTGTAGATGCAACGAATAAGTATAGCCATGAATACCAAACCAAAGCAGTTTCATGTCATGACGTTGGTTCTGTCTATCAATTTATTGGTCAAGAATCTGGTATTATGCAAAACTATATGTAACATTAAGTGTATAGACCATGAGCAGACTGTTCCATAAAGACTGTTATCGTAATAATTCCTGTTTGCTTATAATCTGGGTTTATTTACACTGTTTGCTCGGGCTGGTGTATCCAGATACTTTGGGTAAATACTGAATACCTTTACGGACCAGTAACAAGGGGAACACACTTGTCAAGTTGTGCAGATAGAGGCTGCAGTCAGTACGATGTTAACCTAGTAAGCATTCTTTATAAATCTATATCGGCCGATAACGGTCCGATATAGATTTATAAAGAATGCTAGCTGGGTTGCTATAAAATAGATCAAAGCACAGACATCCCTGGTGGGCTGTCTCTGAGTGTATATATAGGCTGGGCAAATGATCCTGAACAAGGACTTAAGACTGTTTCATTTAACCCACCACTTTCTGTAATTTAAACAAACGGTGCAGAACGCGGCGCCTGGTCTAGGTCTGCACTGTTTGCCAATGCCCCAACCCAGTCAGCATTCTATATAAATCTATATCGGGCCGTCATCGGCCCGTCAGGGTAGCTGACGGGCCGATGACGGCCCGATGTAGATTTACGTAGAATGCTAGCTGGGAAATCAGTCACAGTCCAGGTTTTACAGATAATCCCCCAGATGACGTAACAGCGACAAGAATAGCGCGGCTATAAATAACCGTTACTTCGTAGCTGAACATTGACCGGCTACTGCATACGTAAAATATCTGATTGATTGATTGATTCGCGTTTTGATTACATTGGTCAATGATATTCCTGTGTGGCTCGATTGAAAACAATCCATCCAATAATGGGCTACGGTGAAGAATCGGTCCGTATGCAATATACGATCAAACAAGGCCTAGATTAGCCTGCGAATCCGTGCATTCTAAGCAGAATCTTTTTGTTTTTCTATACATTGTACATTTCCATTGATTCTGTAAGCAAGCAACAAAGTAAGTATGCCTAGATTAAACTACGTGAGTACGCAGGCTGATCTTGGCCTCCATTACATGCATATGGCATTTACGTGTCTCTTTCTTGCGTTAGCAAATCAAATGGGTAAACAAACATTACACTTTCAGGACAACTGGTCGATCATCAACAAATACTAAGAGCCGTAACGTCAGTAAACGTTCCTGTGAAGATGTGCGCCCAGAGAAAATTCAGATCAGCCTGCGCATTCGCGCAGTCTGATCAGAATCTTCACTGGGCACATAATGGATAGCCAAGGATGCAATGTTTGTTTATGCGGACATCGAAAACTCTGATCAGACTGCGCGGATGCGTTAGGCCCGATTTCAGAAGGTACGTTTTCGCACTTTGCGGCTGTCTGTGATCTTGCTGCTCCATTTGGCGATAAAATCTATACACAGGCTTTACAAATATATTAATCCACGTTACGCAAAAAAGAATTACCATATGATTGAACAATAACTACGAATCGACCAGAAATTCCAAAATCACAAAACAAAGCCCTCTCAAGGTACTGAAAGACAAGAGGAGTTCAGAAAAAAATGAAGAGTTTTGAAACTTAATTCTGTCAAACCAGTTTTGCCCCCCGTCTGAAAAGGGATCGACTCTAAAAGAAAGGAATATGCTCTTTTAAAACTTATTTTCTTTTTTGAGTGGACTCCTTTTTAGAAGGGAGACAAAATCAATTTTGGCAATTATCTCCCATTAACGTTTATCCATTCCCACGTTTTCCTATTAACATGAACGTTTGGAGAAACGACGACAATGCTATTCTGGTTCAACTAATTATCCAAGAAGGCATGAGCCGCATCGTCAGAAAACGTTCCTTCTGGCATGTTCGCACAACGCACACTCAAATCAGTAAAGATTCTTATCAGACTGCGCGGCACAACGCAGACTCAAATCAGTGAAGCTTCTTATCAGACTGCGCGGCACAACACAGACTCAATTCAGTAAGGATTCTTATCAGACTGCGCGGCACAATACAGACTCAAATCAGTGAAGATTCTTATCAGACTGTGCGGCACAACGCAGACTCAAATCAGTGAAGATTCTTATCAGACTGCGCGGCACAACGCAGACTCAAATCAGTAAAGATTCTTATCAGACTGCGCGGCACAACGCACACTCAAAGACTGCGCGGCACAACGCAGACTCAAATCAGTAGAGATTCTTATCAGACTGCGCGGCACAACGCACACTCAAATCAGTCAAGATTCTTATCAGACTTATCAGAATGCACAGGCTGATATTGGCGCAGGCTGATCTGAATTTTCGTAGGGCACAAATGTCGGAAGGTACATTTTAAGACGTTGCGGTTCGCATATCTTGGTCTAGTTAGCCTTGCCACTAAGCCTTAAAATGAATAATATGGCAACAACGCCGTCTATTTGCATTAAATAAACAGCTGGTATACTATTTTAGCTAGTCTTATCTCCTTTCTCAATTTTAGCTAGTATGCATATTGAAGAGTCTACCAAACAGACTTGCTATCATTAAGAAGTTGACTATGTTTTGATAATAATAATAATAATAATAATAATAAAGAATGACCAGACTCTCATTATCAGACTAGTAGGTAGTCTACGATCTGGTATACAGAGATTGTTTCCTAAGATGTTGCAATTAAAATGAATTTGCTCTTGTAAAGAGTACTTCATGAGCAGAATGATATGCAAGAATGATCTTGTTTTATTCTTATTTCCTCGTAGAAAAGATGTGTTAAAATGTTTGTTAGAATCGCCTCACTGAGGAGAATCTAACAAATATCCAAAACATATGTTTCTTGGTGTATAAAATACAACGTTCTTGCATAATTTCTGATTAACTGTCACCTCTTGAGCGAAGGTTTCATGCCAATCAGATAATTATTATAACGAAGTTTGTCGTTATAAAGAGAGTTGACTGTATATTAATAGAAATAATATTGCAGTCGACCATCGTGCAAATGTAATTAAATCGAAATCAGAGCCCAGTTGTTCAAAACGTAACGAAGGTGTTAGCTAACTGACGTAAAATTTCTATCTTGAAATATAATGTGAGTAGCATTTTTGCAGCAAAATATCAATGTATTTGAAAATACCCTTAGCTACAACAGTTAACGATTTGTCATAAATGAGTCCGTAACATTGACGATGCTTTTAACAACTGGGTCCTGAAATCCGAAGGTTACGCGTTCGAGGCCAGCTCAGATTATCGACTGAGAAACTATCTTCCCCGCTCACCCTACCCGCCACACGAACCACTCAGCACACCGTTGTACCCAACCATGGGCCCGATCACAGACATTGATAGTCAGGCGACAATTTTAAACTTCTAAAACAGACCAAGGAGGCAGCCGTCATTTAGTTCATTTAGTCTTAGGACCGACCTATCACTGACTTAATCTCTGAAACGTTCAAAGATTTTGTGTAACTATAGAGCAATGGATTGACCAATATACTAGCAAGCTTATGGAAGTAGCCAATGAATTGACAACATGTATATGCTAATAACTGCAGAGTCGGACATTGATGCAATTGCTATAATACACTATATGAACTGGGCCCAGTTGTTCAAAACTAACGATGTCGTTAGTTAACGATTCGTTAAAATTTTAATCGAGTGATACGCAAATACGCAGAAATTTTTTGCTGAAAAAATGTGAGTAGCTTTTGCAGTGCAAAAGCTACTCACATTTTTACAGCAAAAAATATCAGAATATTGTATATTGAATCCGCTAAAACAGTTAACGAAATGACCCTTAACGAGTTCGTTAAGCTAACGACGCTTTGAACAACTGGGCCCTGGTTGACAAACTGCAACAATCGTAAGTGTTGCAGATTTTTAAGCAAATGATTACAACACATTTGCCGGCCTCGGTGACTCAGTTGGATGCGCGACCGACTGGTGATCAGGAGGTTGCGGGTTCGACCCCCGCCGGGTCGGCAACATTCTTTCATGAAGATTTGATCATGATGCAGGCTTCAGTGGCTTAATTGGATGCGCGTCCGACTGGTGATCAGGAGGTTGCGGGTTCGATGCCCGCCGGGTCGGCACTACTCTTTCCTGGAGATTTGATCATGCAATATTTTCTATGGTCATTCTCTCCCTTCCGCTGATTTAAGAAGGGTAGTTGTCAGTTTCTGGCGAAAAATGTGCACAATATTGGTTAACCGCTTAGAGGACTAAGCCTGCCTAGTAAATGTGTGGTTAGGTAAACTGACCGTGCTGACATGACTCCGTTGGCCGTAAAACCTCAACACACACACACACATACACACACACACACACACACACACACACACACACACACACACACACACACACACACAAAACAGATGTCGTTAAGCGCTTGTGTGAAGGCCGTATTTGGCGTCGTCTATTTCGTTACGGGCCTGATTTCTAGTCATTTGGAACTGTGCGGTTCGTATATTATATGTCAAAATAGACTCGCATGAAAAAGGAATGTTGTTTGTATTAATTAGAACCGCCTCACAGATGTAATTCTGATGAGTTCACACAACATTCCTTCATTTTATAGAAGATCGAAAAAATATCTTAAATTCATCCCCATTGTGCCTGGCTACCCCTATCTCAAACAAATTAATATGGTTTCAACGTATTTGAGCTACTGAAGTTCGACTGTACATGTTTGTGATTCTCTGTTATTTAACCTCATGGTATGCTATGTAAATAAAATGAGTAAATTTTGCCAATATCTTATTTTTCGTTGACTCTAATAGAAACTGAACACATGTGATCATGTCAACAAGCTTGTTCGATGAAGACCTACTCAAACTCCACTTTTAGATAGAAAACCTTAGGTTTTCAGGGGTATGCCTTAGTTTTCTTATTTCTAACCTTGAACATATATTGTTCGTACTAGTTAGAACCGCCTTGATGAAAAGGCTAACGAGTACCCACAATTCTATGTTTTGAAGAAAACTAAGAAAAATATCACATTTTGGTCTGAAAGTTTACATTTTTATAGCAATAAAATACCATTATATTGCCTAGGCGCGGTCATGTCTATGATATACAAATTAAAAATTTATCCCCGACCAACGACCATCAAGACACATCAAGAATTCCGCAAGAATCGTTCAGCAGCAAACTAAATCAGGTTTCAATATTTCAAAACGTCTAGCAGTAGCAAATTCAACGAGTTTTTGCTATTGACAGACGTCTGGCAATAGCAAATTCACCGAGTTTTTGATATTGACAGACGTCTGTCAATAGCATTTTCCTTATACAATTCACCATATTCTATCTAAATTTGTGGTCCTGGGTTCATATCTTAGGTCTCGAAAAATACAAAATATTACTTTTATTTTACAGAAATATTATACTTTTGACAAAAAGGACTAAGACTTTGAGGCCAATGTTTTTTTTTTTTTTTTTTTTTTTTTTGTTTTTTTTTTTTTTTTTTTTTTTTGTTTTTAACTATTACAAAAAATATGTTTTCATTCAAATATTATTTTACCCCAAAACTGCCTGTAGTGAATACTTTCTGACTGGGGCAGCAATTTTTGTTTTAATACATATTAACCAGTACATTATAAATGCGTAGACAAAATTAAAATTTAGAAAAGCGCATTATTTTTTCAAAACATATTCCAGAAATTTGGGATTTTATTCAAAATTATTGAGTATTCACCTAAAAGTGTCCACTTTCCCACAATTCTTTTCTTTCATGCGCAGTCCTGTTGTTCCATTATCAGCATACCCCACCCCCACCCCATCACTTACAATGAAAAAATGAAATGGGGTGGGGTGGGGCTTTGTATAAAGTAAACTTATTTTCTTAGGGTTGGTGCTCTGAGTAAAGACATGGTGGCTCTAACTTCCATCGCCTAAACGGTGCCACGGATATTATACACCTCATCACGAAAACATGCCTATATAATTTTGACCCCCTTAAACTCCACTTTTATATAGTAAAACTGGGGTTTACAGGGGTATACATTATTTTCTTATTTCTGCTAAAAAACATAGATTGTGGGTACTCGTTAGAACCGCCTCGTCGAGGCGGTTCTAACGAGTACCCACAATCTATGTTTTGAGCAGAAATATGAAAAATATCAGTTTTTTTTATCTGAAAATTTTATTTTTTTGGTGGTAAAATTTTCAGTATATTTGAATAGGCTTGTTTTCGTAATGTTTTACCTCTATGCCGGACTGTCTGATCGTAAGGGTGTTGTTCATTTTATTACCTCCCACGAACATACTCAATCACACTGAGTCTTCTAAATTTGTGCCCACACTTTCTAACATTATTCATGTAGTATTCATGAAGTCAATGCAAATGAAGTTTTATTTACAAAGTTTAACCCATTTATGCCTGGCGTCCCATAAATGGGACGCTGGCAAACAGTCTAGACCCAAATCAGACGCCGCAAAATGCGGCGTCTGATCAGGGTCTAGTCTGTTTGCATTAAGTACAGGAAATTCTATAAAACATGATATTAAATAAAAACTAACCAGACACCCCTTATATAGGAAATGGACCTGTCCATAGAGTTAAGACAGAAGAGTCCACTCGGCATAAATGGCTAAACATTTGAGCCGCAACATCAGAAAACATACCATCGGACGAGCCTGCATATTCGCGCAGTCTTGTCAGAATCTCCACTGGGTGCATGTTGGATAGCCATGGATGCAAAGTTTCTTTATGCGGACAATGAATACTCTGATCAGACTGGTGGATGCACATTCACATGCCTTAAGGTACGGTTTCTGACGTTGCTGCTAATCTTAATTTTGTTTTTAATATGGTGAATATAAAAGCACTATAATTATTTTTAACTACATTGTGTCCCTAAACATGAAACTTTTACAAAAAAAAATTGTTGGGCTCCATAGTCCAGTCAGTAGCTTTCATGACTGGAGATCCATGGGTCGCAAGTTCGAATCCCAGCTTGGCAACACAACTTTCTTGGATATTGATCGTGAAATAATTCCGCTGATTCAAGAAGGGCAGTAGTCAGTTACTGGCGAGAGTATGAGCACAAAGTACATGTTAATCGCTTAGAGGACTAAGCCTGCCCAGGAAAGTACGCTATCTGACTGGTATATATGTGCTGAAGTACTTTGAACTTGACATTTTATTTAAGCCCTATTGTTCAGTGACGAAACACGATGTGTTGTTTATATTAGTTTGTTGTGTCTTTCATTTACTTTTTCGATCATACCTTTCTGTCACAATTTATCAAACATTCTCATCAATTTAAATCAAACAAGCAAAATGCCAAAACAAAAACAATAATGAATAAACATTTTTGTTTTAAAAGCCGGTACATCTGTACCAGGACAGGTCAAGTAAACGTACTGTGATGTCCCTGATAGACCGCAGAACGTAAACTAGTAAAGATGTCCGGGAAGTATTACAAGCACAGTCTACCAGTGACACCAAAAACTATAGTAAGTAAATACATAATAAACAATGAAAAGTAAAAGCAACCAGGGCCCAGCTGTTCAAAACATCGTTAGCTTAACTAGCTCGTTAATGGTCAAAATGTTAACTGTTCTAGTAAGTACAATATCTAATTCACGGGCATTTTTTTGCTGAAACAATGTGAGTAGCTTTTGCTATATTTAATGAACAAAATTTTAACTATACGTTAACTAACGGAACCATTAGTTTTGAACAACTAGGCCCAGCTCTCTCTTCCACAAAAAGGTGTTCACAATACCACACAGAACTCACCAAAACGATAAAACGTTAACCACTTGTGTCTGCGTTTTCCTAAAGGGGACAAAATCAATTTAATCAAGAGTTGACTCTCTAGTAAGTTTATCCATTCCCCTTACGTGTTTTTTTAATAATAATTTGACAACTTGAACATAAAGTGTTGTCACCTAAAATTATTTTGGTCTGAATTCACACATTTCTTCTACTTAACTCTTCGGACAGGTTTATTTCCTATTTAAGGGGTATCTGGTTAGTTTTTATTATTGTCATGTTTTTGTAGAAATATCTGAACTAAATGCAAACAGTGTAGACCCTGATCGTCTGTGCGTCTGATCTGGGTCTACACTGTATGCCAATTAGACTGGCTCCAGCCGTTTCTGCACTTGTTTTTAGTCATTCTTTATTATTTCTGTAGCTGTAGCAAATTTTGTCTCTTTAATCCCATTTCACAGTTTTACTACTTGAAAAGAAAAGAGAAAAAGGTAGAAAAGGTAGAGTCTGAAGACATACAATATGCCAATGTCTCGTTTATGGGATGCTAGGCTTATACGAATTAATTCAATTTTTTATGTTTTACCGATTGATCCTGAATATTTGAACATCTTAACACCTTTTCTAAAACTTGAGCATGCCAATTTTACTTCCTGTTATTATGTCTAAAACTCCTGAAGAGTGACAAACAGTGTAGACTCTGATTAGCTGCGTATCTCGGCGTCTGATCTGTATCTACACAGTTTGCTCAGGCTTGTCTGTCAAAATACTGAGGACAAAAAACGTGACGGTAGTCGGTGTAACCTGGTAGATAAACCAACTATAAACATTTAGTTAGAACATTTAATATATATAATACCATTTGTGTTTAATTGTTTAAGCATATATCTATTTGAGTCACCTCATGACAAATCCAACAAAATGGCATGTGCACCAAGCGAAGGCTCAAGTCAGCCTGGGCATCCGCCTAGTCTGATCTGAGTCTTCACTGTGCGCTCAATGGGTATCTAAGGAACCAAGCTTTCTTCATGCGAAGACTGATTAAACTGGGCGGATGCCCAGGCTGATATGAGTCTTCGCTGGGCGCACATACAATTTTGTTGGTTTTGTCATGAGGCGGCTCAATTTTATTATTACTTTTTTTTCATACTTTTGATAGTATATGGGCATCAAGATGAGAAAGTGACTAAGTGAGTTAAATGCGAAGACATATTATCCTGCCTGCCCGCAGGCTCCAATCATGGCCTTCCCTGTTCGGCGATATATTTTTAAGTTTCCAACGGCTCATAAAGTGCAGAACCAGACGGCTGGTTTAAGCCCTCGCTCTGCGATTATGATATACCATGTTCGATGTAATTACTGCACGGATACCTGTATAAGCACACTTTCAAGCAACTTTTAAGTCTTTAGGTTACCGCCGTGGACTTGTATCAAGTCCTCTGTAAAACGTATGTGGGTAATCATTAGAATCGCCTCGACTTGTTGAGGTGATTATTTTAGGCGATTCTAATGAGTACATGTAACACGCTTTTATTAAGTTTGTCGCGCTTATTCTAATCAGTACATGTACCTACCACATATGCTGTTATAAAAAAAATCAGAAAAAAAATACCACATTGGTGTCATTCAAGGGAAACGCAATGCTGATAAATTTTGTATCTGAAATGAAAGATCTTGACAAATCGTGCATTTGATATACATTTGATCAAAATCAGGGCCCAGTTGTTCGAAACTAACGACGTCGTTAGTTAACGTATCGTTAAAATTTTGATCATTAAATATGGCATATACGCTAATATTTTAGCTGAAAAAATGTGAGTAGCATTTGCAAAAACTACTCACATTTTCAGCAAAAATCACTGTGAATTCGATATTGTACTTACTAGAACAGTTAACATTTTGACCACTAACGAGCTCGTTAAACTAACGACGCTTTGAACAAGTGGGCCCAGATGAACATGAAGGAAGATAAAGCCGTTCAAAGATTTCAAACCCATTATCAAGGGTTCGCCCATTTTGAATATTTAATGAGGCTCTTAAAATTCATAATATTAAATAAAACATTCTTCCTGATAGGAAACTGTGTAGTTTTCAGGCAAAAACAATGCACATCTACAGAAGAAGCTGTACACACAAATACAAAGGTTGAATATCATTGAAATTATTGTTTATTTAGGTTTTGCATATTTAATTAAGGCTTTATGACGTCAAAAATTCTCATTAGACATACAAAATGACGGCGGCCTTGAAAAGAGGTTTACTATCTTGATAACTTTTACATGTTTCATACTATTTTCATTAAATTTGCATCAAAATGGTTTGTCAAAATCTTGCATCGCAGATACATTCTTCACCAACTTTGATTTTCCCTTTGAATACTTTTTCATGCAGTCCTCTGCTGATCTAGCTTTAAATATGCCATAATATGAACTTAGGCACTACCTAGATGCGTGCAAAGCAACAAACCAACACGCATGTCATGTACGTAGCCAAGAAATCATGCGGAATTTATGGCCGACTGCATAATTCCAGCGTGCAGGTCCGGTTGCCCAGAGACAAAAGAGCGCGCGCATATTCATTTGTATTTATCTTCTTTTTTCGGTACCATGTTTATTCGATTAGCTTTTATTTAGTTTAGCTTCTGATTTGGAATTTTGACTTAAAATGGATTAATTTAATGCAAAGTAGAATCTTAACAGATTTGAATCCTCTCTCGGAATATGGAGAAGAGGTTTGTGGCCAACTGTGTGTTCCGTCTTTATTGCGTCTGAATCAGAGCTCGGAATCGATACTGGGTCGTCTTTGTTTACGTAAGGCGCCATCTTGTCCAATGTGTTTTAGTTTGTCAGATATAACTTAACGTTTGAATGAACTTTTTAAAATGATACATATTATCTTTTGGTGTGCTTCGCACGCGGGCCCTTCGGACCAGCTTTGCATGTATTAGTTGGAAATTCTACTACAGTTTTTTTTAGTTATTTTAACAACAACATCAAACTATGCGCACACTGCACCAATTATGTCGATTACGATCAATATATCATGTTGCAGCTTCTGTATAAATAAATGATCTGCTACGGGAGAATATATCGAGGGTTGAGCGCAAGACTATGGTAACTCAAACATATTTTTGAAACCCTTGTTTAGGGGCAATTTGGACCCCTTTGTAAACAATGCAAATTTAGGTGCCATTGCTCATATGAGCAATGGCACCTAAATTTTCATTGTTTACAGAAAGAAATGTTGTAATCTTCACAACACCTTCATGGTGAGGAGATTAGGTTTGGGGAAAAACAACCATCTGACTTACGCTAGTCTTGCGCTCAACCCTCGATATACACTCAGACATATGCGCCCAACGAAGACTTATATCAACCTATAAGTGAGCAGGCGAATCACGCTCTGCGGCTGTCAAGCTAATATGGGACCGGTTTTTGCATATTTATTAACCCCTTTTAACATAGAACTGCAGTGCCATGTTAAACGGGGTCAATACATATAATGATATCACTTAAACTAATTATCCCACAATGATTAACCCATTTAAGCCTAGCGTCCCATAAATGGGACAAAGACAAACAGTGTAGACCAAGATCAGACGTCTGATCTGGGTCTACCCTGTTTGCATTAAATTCAGAAATTCCTACGAATCATGACAATAATAAACACTAACTAGACACCCCATATATAGGAAATGGACTTGTCCAAAGACTAAAAGTAGAAGAGTCCACTCAGCATAAATGGGTTACATGTGCCTGCGGAACACATTCGAACATTAAAAATCCAAATCAGTTGAGGAAGACGCACAGTCTGATAAGACCCTTTTCAACACATTGATTCTACAGCATTAAATGTTTCTGTAAGTAGGCAGCGGAAATTTTGGCCAGACTGTGCGAGTGCAGTCCGACATAGGCGTTCGGCATACCTATATACTTCGAAGGCATTTAATTTCAGAGCACTTGTAAGGAAGAGTATTTAATAATAAATCTGGATAATTTTCTCCTATTGTCCATAAAAAACAACAACAAACTAAAAAAATCCCCAAAAAACTTATGTTGCGGGTACTACTTAGAAGCACATTGTTAGCTCACCTGAGCACGAAGTGCTCATGGTGAGCTATTGTGGTCAGTCAATGTCCGTCGTCCGTCGTCAACAATTGCTTTAAAAGCCTACTCCTCCAACACCCCTGGGCCAATTGACTCAATACTTGGGAGGAAGCATCAGGGTGACCTGGAGATCAAAAATAGCTAAAATTGTTCCGATAGGAAGTCCAAGATGGCCGCAAAAGCCGCCATCTTGAAAAATCTATTTTTCGCGTCTTCTCCTTAACCGAAAGGCCAATTAACTCCAAACTTGCTAGGAAGCATCGGAGTGATTTGTAGATTTAAAATAACTACAATCGTGCCGATCGGAAATCCAAGATGGCCGCCATGGCAACCATCTTGAAAATCTATTTTTCGCTTCTTCTCCTGAACCGAAAGGCCAGTTGACTCCAAACTTGCTAGGAAGCATTGGGTGACTTTATGATCAAAAATAAAATCGCTCCGATCGGAAATCCAAGCTGGCTGCCATGGCAGCTATCTTGAAAATCTGTTTTTCGCTTCTTCTCCTGAACCGAAAGGCCAATTGACTCCAAACTTGCTAGGAAGCATTGGGTGACTTCTAGATCAAAAATAAAATCGCTCCGATCGGAAATCCAAGCTGGCCGCCATGGCAGCCATCTTGAAAATCTGTTATTCGCTTCTTTTCCTGAACCGAAAGACCTATTGACCCCAAACTTGCTAGGAAGCATCGGGGTGACTTGTAGATCAAAAATAGCTAAAATCGTACCGATCGGAAATCAAAGATGGCTGCCTTGGCGGCCATCTTGAAAATCTACTTTTCGCTTCTTCTCCTAAACTAAAAAGGCCAACTGACTCGCAACTTGGTAGGAAGCATCTGGTTGACTTATTGGTCAAAAATAGCTAGAATCTCTCTTATCGGAAATCCAAGATGTCTGTCATTGGGAGAATTTTGAAAATCTATTTTTCGCTTCTTCTCCGGAATCGAAAGGCTTTTTGACTTTAAACTTGGTACGAAGCATCGGGGTGATTTGTAGATCAAAAAAGCTAAAATCGTCCCTATTAGAAATCCAAGATGGCCGCCATCTTTTTTTATATATACTTATATAGGGAAAACCTTTAAAAATATTTTTGTCTGAAACCAGAAGGCCATGACCTTGATATTTGGTTACATAGCTTCATCTAGTTCACATGCCTATTCAACAATAAGGCACCCTGCAATCATGCTTCTGTCCAGCACTCCCAGCCTGTCATTCGACAACATTATTTTCAACAAATATTAAACATACATGGTCCTATGAAGGGACATCATAGCCTTTTAGAATATACTAGAGACAATGACACTCAGGTGAGCGAATTAGGGCCCTCTGGGCCCTCTTGTTTATATGTTTATATATAGAAATACGAAAAATAGAACTATTACTAAATACTCCCGCTTACTAAAGACGTCCTCTGAACTTCCTTCTCTCCATAAAATGACTCAGTCGGTTTCACCAATAAGTGATTAGTGGTTTGGTGCATATTCTTTAATTGTTTAGATCTCGATAAATCCGTAATATTTCTGTCTTTTGTGGTGAAACATTAAATACCATAATTGATGGTCCAATTGCATTTAACTCTGGGACGTACCAAGCAAAAATGCCCATTGCACATTACATATTTTTGTCGTTGGTGGGCACATACTATAAAAAAGGCTTTACATAAGGAAAAGTATTATTTCGACCAAAACACCTAGCCATTAGGCCTACTTATTGTAAAACCTTAAAAAACGGAAAGATCGTTGATCAGAAACAGCGTATGCTCAGGCTGACTAGAGTCTTCATTTGCACTGTAATCACTACCCATGCTTCACTAAAGTACAAAGCATACCTGTAAGTCAAAGAACATTACAATACTCAGTAAGCATTCTACATAAATCTATAGCGGGTTGTTATCGGCCCGTCAGGGTAGCTGACGGGCCGATAACGACCCGCTATAGATTTATGTAGAATGCTAACTGGGTATACATGTTTTTTAGCAAAACGCAAGCCCAGTTCTTTCTTCACTGACCGTTAGTGTTTTTGTTAGAACCTGACAGTATGTACAAGATCCCTAAATTGTTTTAGCATCCAAAATACATGTATTCGGGGACCTCAACTCCTAACAATACTTATCCTGAATTTGAAAATGTTTATTTCACAACTTGATGATGTATTTAAATCCTTCTGTGCGCCATTAACAAGTGATAACCTGATAAAACGGAGCGTGCTTAACCAAGTCTTCCCTGCGATACGTCCTTTTTGGGATGGTTGGGTTTCGGTTAATTGATAGCCAGGTCATATTTACATAATGTAAACATAACGATAGATACTAATTGCTATTATGTTTCTTATCAAACTTGTCAAAACAACAAAAAACATGTCTTTTTCTTTGACATTTGACTTGTGTCAAAATAAAACTCATTCTAGGCATATGAGAACTGCGCATGCTAAGAACAGACTGGGCATGCGCACAGTCTGTTCTGTACATGCGCATTTCGCACAGGCAATCTTTTACTCTTGTAGTTTTCTGTACAACTGCGCATGCCCTAACAAGACTGCCCGAGTTCACAGCCTGATCTGAACACGCACAGTTCGTATAAGCTTAAAGACAGATTTTCGCTGGATGCGGCTTGTTATGAAAATTTTTAACGGCAATATTAGTATACGCAAGCTGATTTACAATATATGCTACATACATGATATTTTGTTTTAAGAAAAGTGATAGGAAAAAGAACGACACCCACAAATTTTAAATCACCTGTCCTGACTTACTGTTATGATTAGTTATGCTATGAGACAACATAGGCTGTCAGTTAACTGAAGGTGAGACAAAGCGATCCGGAAATTTAAGCGTCACCCAATACGTCACTGTGTACCCGTTGATGTTGAATTGTAAAATCAATTCATAGCTTGTAAAACGTTCAGCAGATGAGATGACATGTTTCAAACAGTTTCACATTTGATGCAAAAATCTCTTAAATATATTTCGTGTTTCGTCTGCTGAATTGTTTCCAGACAGGGTTAAAGGTTAATTAATATAATTTCAACAAGGTGTGTTACATGTATACTGCACATGCTGACACCATATGTCGGCTTTAACATTTTCCCGTAATGATACAAGTAATGACACACGTTCGAACTATTTTATTTACAGCCAGAAGCTCGTCATAACGACTGATGCAAATTACCTTGGAGTAAGTATTACAGCATCAATACTTATCATTACCTGAGGAAAGCACACAGACAACATCAACAAAAAGGCAAACTCCATCATGACCTTTCTTGAAAGAAATATAAGGTGTGCACTACACACAACACAGGGCATGGCCTACATGACCTTTGTCAGACCGACGCACCCTCCACAGAAAACGAAAACCCTTGAGTATTGGAATGATCCAGCACCGGGCAGCCAAATCTGTATAAAATGACCACAGGTACACAAGCAGCGTCATTGCCACGAGTGCCAAACTTGGCTGGGATACCTTAGAATTGCGCATAAATCTGGCCAAGCTGACTATGATGTACCGCATTGTGCACCAGCATACTAGCTGAGCCATACCTGGCTACTCATGAGCAGGATCAGAGGTCACAACACTCACTTCCGTCTAACCCTAAAAGTAGAGTACCAGAAAATCTTCTTTTCCAAAACAATCATCATGTGGAACCGGCTCCCTCTGTAAACGGTAAGCCTAGGGGATGCAAACTCTTTTCGTTTAGTGTTGACCCTTTTCCGACGATGCTTGAAGTGTACAAACGTAAACAGAAAGAAACAAAGGTTGTTTCTGTCAAATTGGTTTTGTCTTTCTTATGATAAGTGGTCTATAAAAACATAAGAAGCAAATTCATTCATTTTAGAGTAGATGTTTTTTTGAAATGGCATACAATAGTTTAATGGCATAAAGTATCTTAGTGTTTATGTTTTTTTTTTCTCCGGAAGCACTTTATGAAAAGTCATGGACTGGTCTAGTGCTATTTTCCATGGACTGTTCAACGTTATTATAACAAAATTTTAGCATTCACAAACAACCTTGGTCTGCGCTTAACACATATTGTGTGCGAAGCGTAGACCAAACATTTTTGTGAAAGCTAATACTTGTAAAAGCAAAAAATATGTTTATAGTAATTAAGTTTGTAAATAAACACTTCATTTCATTAGCTTTAATTTATATAATCCTAAGCGAAACTGGTTGATCCGAGTCTTCAGTGGGCGCATGTTGTAGGAAATGCTGGACCCCTGCTCACATGTGTATTCAAGGCGCTGGATATGAAACTAACGGCAAATAAATATGACTACGTATCTGCTATGTGTCTAAAAGTGCTTGTTGAATGGGAAACAGTGTAGACCCTGATCAAACTGAGTCGACACCGTTCGCTCATGTATATCTGTCCGAATATTTATAGTAGATGCACTATTAATAATGCCAACTGGACGATCATACGATCATCTGTGTTTCGCAATCTGAGATGGCTAGTGGTACAAATCACACCTGGTAATCTCGTAAGGGGTAGCCACTGGTTATGCACTCAAAATCTTTACGCGAACTTCCGGCCATGACTTACGAGACATCCAAATGTCAACAAACGGATAAGTTGTCCTGATTTATTGATTTTTAGTAAATTTCATAGACATTTAAAAAAAATCGGACAATGCTATTCCCCAAAAAATTTATTTCTGCGTCGGAACAGATAGGTGTGGGCTTGAAAAAAATAAGAAGCTAATTTTTGTTTCAGTTTCACCCGGAGAAGGGTAGTCCGATATTCATGTTTTGACTTTTTTTCAAGTGCAAAATGAAGGTAATACCCCCGTAAGGAGTAGTCGGCCTCGTAAGTCATATTCGGCACAAATATTTCAGACTCCGGAACAAATCCTTGGGAAATTTAGCATCTTTTATATTTCAACGTAGACGTGGGTTGCAGTGCGTCTTATTTGATATGTTAAATAAGTATTTCATAGTTCAGATAGCTGAAAATAGCTTCATTTTGCACTTGGAAAAAAGTCAAAACAGGAATATCGGACTACCCTTCTCCGGATGAAATTAAAATAAAAAATAAAAAAACACACCTATCTTTTCCAACGTAGAAATGAAAGTTGCTGGGAACAGCATTGTCCGATTTTTCAAAATATGTCTATGATTTACTAATAATCAGCACGATTTAAGCGGAATTCATGTACTTTCGTGGTGGGAGGCAATTATGTCAATTTTTATTTTATTTTTTTTATCATTATTATTATTATTATTATTATTATTATTATTATTATTTTTTTTTTTTCATTTTGAAAAGTTGTCTATTCTATTTTAGATTTGTCTTGGTGCGCAGGAAAGCAAACAGGAAATTGTCTTCTTTTAAACAATTGGTAGAAACTTTGTCAAATTTATCGAGTCATTTTTACAGATCAATATAAACGTAAAATTTACGAGGAAGCTATTATGTTTTTGTATATAGGTATGGTATGCGTCATCTGGTTTTAGAGGTCATGCGGCGTTTTCCAAAATTCATTATGCAGTAGCTGATTGTCTGACTTTGTTATACAGGTACTGTAGCTAGATTGTAAATTGTGAGTCGTCAAAACGGAAAAAAAAAAAAAAAAAAAAAAAAAAAAACATGGAGGGAGCGGAACATGCAAGGTGTAGTGCAATTGTTTCATTTAAATTTCAGACGCATCTGGAGCAACATAGTACAAAAGTTTAACCTACGACAAACAGTTGACGGATCAGTATCCCAAATGATAATCTGACTCCTCTTCGTTTGTTCATTCTCCATTTGAGTAATCAACTTCACGAAGCCGACGCCTTGGGAGGTATGCCTTTCCTGACTTGAATTTACTGGATATTTCCGTTTCCTTTATCCGTCTCGTGGGTGATGATAAGCTAACCAACCATGGCATCGCTTTAGACCACAGGGTAAGATAGAAGCAGAGAAGAATAAACGGAAATTTTGCTTTTTGACATAAATTATTTCAGTTGTCTTGGTGGCAGAAGTGAATGTACACACTGTGAAAAATTAAGGGAGTGCATACACTGTCATTGGGAAGATACTTTGTCAAAATTGTTTGGCCTTCTTTCTGAAAAGGGGTCTATTTTAAAGGGAAAGAATTAGCTCCCTCTGGGAGCTTATTATTTTTTGTTAGAATGGACTCTTTTCCGAAGGCGTTTGGTGTAAAGGAAACTATACATGAAGTCACAGAAGTTGTCTCTATTGGTAAGGTATCAGATCTCCTTAAATAAAGCAGAGGTACAGTGTATATCAATTCCAGCGCTGTCGGTGATGCTGAGGATGACATGGGTTCGAATTCCGCTGTGAGGTGACACTTCATCTCATGATGATCAGAACTTACCTGACACATAGATTTAGTTTCCTTATCGTCGTGCTTCAATGACTAAATAGTCATTGACGTACTATAAAATTTTTCTAAGATATCATCGTAAAAAAAAAAAAAAAAAAAAAAAAAAAAATCACTGAATGAAAATCAATAGAAGTACACACGATATTTTACATTTTTGTCATCAAATATTCTTCTGCAGCATGGTAAAGACAGATAAAGGTCAATAGCATTTGAGATATAAGAAGGTGGTTAATGTGACAACATGCATCTATCATTTCAATGATTAAGCTGTATTTTTCCATTAACATGTTTATATTACAAAAAAAAAAAAAAAAAAAAAAAACGCTTAAAAACAGACACTATTGTTATTTTTTGGTATTTCTCCATAAACACACGCAACTTTGATATAATGCCTATAGTTTGAGACAAAAGGCTTTCCAGACAAATATTTTTTCACAAACCGTATACTGTGGGTACCCATCAGAAGCGCATCGCCGAATACCCACACTATATATATTTTCATGGAAAAGTAAGACAATATATCAACACTTTTTCGTGGAAAATACGTCTTATCTGGAGCTATGAATACAACTGTGGAGAAAACAACAACAACTAAAACAACAACTAAAACAACAACAGAAAAAAAAAAAAAAAAAGACAGCAGCAGAGTTTACCTGGATATTCCCATTATCCCAATATCTAGAGTTACGATTGTTTACAAAATCACCAGGAAGTATTGCCTGTTTTATAAATAGTCTCTTCATCAGAAAAAGCGATATCTCCCAAAATGAGTCATGGTATTTCAGTCAAATCGCCTCATCTGTTCTTTCTAATCTGCTTACAGAAAATACGAATGCAGGACAATGAAAGTGCCGACCTAACCCTTCCATTGGAAGGCTGATGTCAGGGTCCAGTTGTTCAAAACTAACGATATTGTTAGTTAACGTATCGTTTAAACTTTGATGATTAAATATGGCATATACACTAATACGTTTGCTGAAAAATATGAGTAGCTTTTGCTAAAAGCTACTCACATTTTTCAGCAAAAACACCTATTAGTTAGATATTGTACTTACTAGAACAGTTAACACTTCGACCACTAACGAGCTCGTTAAGCTAACGATGCTTTGAACAAATGGGTCATAATGCTATGTCCTTGGTAGGGCCATCTGTGGTCCAACTAGTATTCGTTTTTCAGCTTTGGCTGCTGGTGTCTGAGATGTTTGCCACAAGGCTTCATCCAAGTTTGGTCACAGTGACTTGACTTGATTTACATTTTTTCTGTGATGTTTCACTGACTGGGTAAGAGAACCTCCATGTGAGTCGAACAATTATTTTGCATTTTTACAGCATAGGAAGCGAGTGTGAAGAAATCGAGTTGACATCACGTAACATGCGTAAGAAAAATAATACTGTTTGCAATAAAGAGACATCAACTAACATTGGATATTTTGCATTTTTGCCAGAGGGACTTCTGTTAAAGGAAAGAATTTACCGCTTCCAAAATAGAGACTACTTTAAAAGGAAAGAATTCGCTTCTTCTGGGAGCAAATTCCTTCCTTTAAGAGTAACCCCTATTTTGGAAGCAATACTAGGGAGAAAATTTCAAGAGTTTTCCTGGGTGTGCATAAGAATAATTCCGTTTTAGCTACGCAACTGTAACGTGTGTACTGTCCATCTTATTTTGTGTTCTTCTTGATATTTTCAGAAACACCAGAGGGACTACGGGAAGGTCTAAACTTGTTGACGGAATACAACCAGAAATGGAAATTGACGGTTAACACGGAAAGAACAAAAGTAGTAGTTTTTCGAAAAAGGTGGTATTTTACCAAGACAATTAAAGTTTTACTATGGAACCATGCAATTACAAATAGTTTCATCATATTCTTATTTAGGTATAGTCTTTACAGCTGGGGGATCTTTTTCAAACGCGCAGAATACATTATCAGGACAAGCACAAAAGGCGATCTTTAAGCTCAATTGTTATTTATATGATTTTGTGAATATCACACCGAAACATACACTATAACTTTTTGATAAGTTAGTAAGTCCAATTTTGAATTACGGGGCTGAAGTATGGGGCTTTTGCAAAGCAAATCAAATTGAAAGAGTTCATATGCAGTTTTGCAAAAGACTTTTAGGGGTCAAAAATCGTCTCAGAATAATTTTATTTATGGAGGAGGGCTGAATCATCAAAGTCATAGATATCTTAGAAGTTTTAAATTTTGGCTAAAGATTGTTAATTCGGAACCTAAACAAATTTGTTAGATCAATGTACGATACAATGTTAAGGGATATTGAAATTAATGAAAAGAAAGTGAATAGGGCATTTTTAGTTAGACAGTTGCTATGCAATTTAGGTTTTCGAGAAGTATGGTTGCAACAAAATGTAGGAAATTGTAATGCATTTCTGGCAATGTTTAGACAACGTGTGAGGGATATTTTTGTACAGAATTAGACCTCTGAACTTGATAACTCGTCTAGAGCTTTATTTTACAGATCATTTTCGAATTTAAATTTCAAAGTTATTTAGAGTTTATTTCTGTTAAGAAATTTAGAGTAGCACTGAGTAAATTTAGGGTGTCATCTCACAGGTTAGAATGTGAGGCTGGTAGATGGGCAAGACCATTAGAGTGGCTTATGATGAAAGGAAGTGTAGAGTTTGTAATATACTAGAAGACGAGTTCCATTTTATCTTTGAATGTCCTGTGTACTCAAATCTTAGAAAACTATACATTGATAAATACTATATAAATCGACCAAGCATGTTTAAGCTTATAGAGCTATTCAAAACAGATCCTAAAAAGCAGATTCGTAGTTTATTCATTTTCATATTCAAGGCATTTGAAAAGAGAAACAGTATTACTTATATTCGTGATGTTAACATTTAAAAAAAATAAAAATATATAAATTTAGTTACTAAGCAACATTGCAATATATATTTTCTAGTATTTATAGTGAAAAACCGCTGTGTGTACATGTATGTATGTGTATGTGTTTCTATATGTATATGTACTTGTACGTGGGTATGGTATGTAATTACGCGTGTGCATGAGTATATGTAAATTTATATATTTTTTTGTGTAACTCTATATGTATGTATATGTTCATACGTAGGTATATAAATATATGTATATATAGATGTGTGTGTGTGTGTGTGTGTGTGTGTGTGTGTGTGTGTGTGTGTGATAAATTCTGAGATACCACATGTATACACACTTCTCCGTGATATAAATTTTAATTGTTGGACTGAAAAAAAAACTTAATTTGTATATGAAGTTGTATAACATGTACTTATAACATTTGTCTGCCATCATATAGTTCACATGTTTGTAAACATGAATTTTATGTGCTCAAGGGCCAGTTGGCCTATTGCATTTGAAATAAAATTATCTATCTATCTATCTATCTATCTATCTATCTATCTATCTATCTATCATTGGTCGGCAATGTTCTATGATTTTGGTTCCTCCTGAACATCGTCTTTAGAAAATTACTGCATATGCAAACTCAAGGAATAATTTTATACAAATCAGTCATCTGTTTAGTAGGCACATCTAGATCTTAAACTGACGTTGTATTTTTTTTTTTTTTTTTAGTTCTACGTCTCCTTCTGTAGCTCTTCTTAAACTTTGCCTTTCTCTGGGTAAGGTGTAAAAAAATAGCTGTGTTTCCGCTAACCCGACCGACCCTGTTTCAAACACCCGACTCTGCTATTTCTTATCAGTAAAAATGCAAAATAAAAAAAAAGTAAAGCACCGACTCTTAGCAAATACCTGTATTTTCATGAAATTTCAAGCCCGACCCTGTTCTTTCCTGGAGAAAAAATAAAAAAAATAAATAAAGTTTCTCCTACCTACCGACCAAATGTTTTTAGCGTATTAGCGGAAACGCAGCTTTGGTTGTTTTTTTTTTTTTTTTTTTTTTTTTTTCTTTTTTTTACGCCTAAATACAACAAACGACGAACTGATGATATTTGCTTATTTTCCCCAGAAAACAGACTTTAGCATTTAAAGCCAATTGCCTCAGGAGGAGACAATTTACATGAAGTGTCAAAGCCTTTCTTTCTGGAAAAAAAAATAAGAAAAAATACTTCAGAATGGCGTCTGCTGAATTTTTTACCCAGCATGCTTAGTGTTAAGATATTGCTGCAGTCGAAGATCTGATTAAAACACTTCACAATATGACAAACAAATTGTTCTATCAACAAGCCATTTCTAATAAAGCCATAAATGACACATGTAATAATAATAATGGTCCTATGAAGGGTATGTCAAGGCTACTCAGTAGCGGCGTAAAAAGTTCCAGTCTTACTTAAATGACAGGTGACAATTAGTCCAGTTTTCAGTAGATTATTTGATTATGTTGGTTGCAGATTTAACGCCTAGTACTCTAGGTTAAAAAAATCAGCAGACGACATTAGCATTTATATCTTTCTTATTATTTTTTTTTCAAGGAAATAGGCTTTGGCATCTCATTTCTGAAGGCAATTTGCATAAAATGTAAAGTCCTGTTTTCTGGAAAAAATAAGAAATTATCATCAATTTGTCATTTGCTGAATATGCTCAGAGACTGGTAAAAGTTAAAATGTACAGGTGGTCCTAACATTCTTCGGCTGAATTTAACTAGTGCATTTCAAAATATCAAATGTTCCTTCGGGGCATATTCGGAAGGCGAAGGCTCGGATCAGACTAGCATGACCCTTCCTGTCTGATTGTTGAATTATTGGATACTGTAGAATATGAAAGGCCCTAATCAAATTGTACAAAACCTGTTTTCTGAGAAAAAAGTATATATAACATAACATATTAGCATATAAATGTACCATATAAATGTACCCTTATGACATTATCCCACAATTATCAAAAGCTGTCATTCGCAAAAGACACACGAAAATATTTACCCTGAGTATTCGGACACCTCAACTCCTTACCATACTCTTTCTAAAATTTTAGATATGTCAGGCTATATGTGATGAGAAAACTGACTAAACTATTTGTAAGCAGTGGGGACCCTGAGTAGACGCCATTTTCTGCGGCGTCTGATCTGGGCCTGCACTGTTTGCCAATTACCCATTTACATGTAGCGGTCTCCAGACTAAAATCGGTTAAATCGATTTTACTTGTTCTCATTGGGGACCATTTCTGTTCAGATAGATGGATCAATTTTAGAATCCTCTAGCAGAATGTGCAGGCTCCAAACAGAATGCTCACTTGTGCATGCTCAGTTGAAATTTAATCAATCATGTTTGAACCTATCTCCCTTTTCTGTCCACGGAGATCTTATTGCAATTAACCATTAAAGCGCCAGTCACAACTGCAGCAGATGGCAGTTTTTATTTACTTTTTATTTTTAAGGTAAAACAATTCTTTACATGTGGCAAGCAGACGATTCAAAGGAAATGTCAAAACTTATTTTCTCTAGAAAAAATAAACAAACAATTTTAGAACGTCGTCTGCTACAAAAGCTTTTCAATATCAAGAAGAAAACGGGAACTTAGAGCAGAAGATTTGGCTGTCCACTCCAATGTTTCTTGACAGGTTGGTAAAAAATGAAACCGCCGTTAATGTATTTTATTAATTAAAAATGATGTTGACCTTCTTTTGTGTGTTTTTGCATTACGAGCCGATTTGTAAACTGTAATGTTTCTCTAATGCTGGTGTATATAAACATGAGCAAGTCTTCTGGCCTTTATGTCAACCGTCAGTGGCCGAGCACATCATTCTATCTGTTCTGGTAAGTGTTTTATTTTCCTATGCAATACCTGTTTGGGAAAGCCCATATCCTTGTGTCTTTAACCCATTGACGCCTAGCGTCCCATAAAAGGGATATTAGCAAATAATGTAGACCCAGATCAGACGCCAAATAACGCCGCGTCTGATCAGGGTCTACATTGTTTGCATTAAATGCAGGGTTTCTATAAAAGATTTTAATAATAAAAACTAACCAGACATTCCTTCTATTAAAAATAGACCTTTCCAAAGAGCTGAGGTAAAAGAGTCCATTCGGCGTAAATAGGTTATCGCAGGATGTGAAGCCACGCAGTCTAGTCTAGACCATTAACCTATTTATTCCGGGTGGACTCTTCTACCTTAACTCTTTCGTCAGGTCCAGTTCCTAAACAAGGGCTGTCTGATTAGTTTTTTATTGTTATCATGTTTTGTAGAATGATCTGAGCTTAATGCAAACAGTGTAGACCCTGATCAGACATCTAGACTTCTTATTTGCCAATGTCCGTTTTATGGGACGCTAGGCTTAAATGAATGAATATGTATCAAATACAACTCACGACATTCACCCAGCGCGCACATGACGTTTACACAACGTCGTCTCAACGTCGATGCAACGTCATGACGTTGCATCGACGTTGAGAGAACGTTGTATAGACGCTGGGCATATACATATTCACTCATTTAAGCCTTTGCGTACATACAAATAGTGACAGTGAAAACTTTGAGTCGATTGCACCGCTGTATAGGTAGGTCTGGACTTGTAGAACGATTATGGCTTTGCCATGGCAGGTTTCGTAGTAACATTTTAATCTCTATGCAAATTAAGCAGACGACATATTGATGATTATATTTCTTGATTGTCTCAGAAAAAGGTTAAACTTTCACAAACTGTCTCCTTTGGAGATCATTTGCAGTAGTGTCAAAATATTCTTAAACAGACAAACCCTTTTCTGGAAAAGTTAAAACAAAATATTTTAAAATGCAGCATGTAAATTGTTAATGTGTGTTTCCAGACAAGGCATCGACAGGGACATATGCGAAAATCAAAGACCCAGTTTAGCCTGCGCACTAAATCTTATGCATTTGCTGTTCTTTATACAGGATGTTATACCCTTATGTAGGCAGACAGCATAGGCCGTGACCAAACTTTGCGGATGCATGAGCTGATTTTAGCAAGCACTGTGCGACCGTGCTCCGTCAATACCTTCTTTACGACAATAGGTAATAGATATGTAATATAAAGAAATTTCATTTATTAGTTTAGACTACTATTCTGACATAGCAGACTCCATAAAACTCTTAGAGTGCCAAGAAAAACATTATTTGACGACAGTCCTTTTTTTTTTCAGAGAAAGTAAGACTTGACATTTCAAGTGAATCGTCTGCTAGACGATTCTCATAAAATCTCATGTCTGATTTTCTCTAAAAAATAATCTAGTTGACAATTCACACGAAATGTTAAGTTTTAGTTTCTCTGAAAAATAATAGAAATAATTCAAAATGGCGTCGGCTGCAGTTGTAATTGGCGCTTTACCGATTAAGGTGTTTGAATACACTTCGTATCTTTACCGCAATTTCTACAAGGCCTAGCGAGCGCATCACATTTATACAACGTTGCCTCAACGTCGATGCAACGTCATGTCGTTGCATCAACTTTGAGACGAAGTTTTATTAACGTCGTAAGCTATACAACGTCGCCTCAACGTCGATGCAACGTCATGACGTTGCATCGACGTTGAGACGACGTTGTATAAACGCCATGCGCTCACTGGTAGGGGGTGGGCCGGGAAGAGTCTCGGCTTTAGTTTCCTGCACAGCGAGACCCTTCTGGAAAGGGGCTACTGTAAAAAGAAAGAAATGATTTATCTAAGAATAGAATATGGCATATCCGGGGGCAAGGAGGCATTCATGAACAAACTGAACAAAAAAATATGTGAAGATACCCAGGAAATGCCACAATCACGAAGCACAGCCTTCCCGAGGCACCAAAAGATAGAGAGACGAGAAACAAATAATGGCTAAACAAATGTCAAATATGAAACCATCGACTTGATATGCAGATCAACAAAAACGGTTTTTACTATAGTAAAGTAAAACATCATAATAACAGCAATAATTCTTGCTTCGATTCGCAGGTAACTCAGGTGTTTTTTTTATTTTGCCACAGGTAGATTTTCAGAATGAAAACTTTTATCGTGCTTTGTTCTGTTTTTGCTGTTACTTGTGCCATCTATAATACTGGCTACTACGGCCATCGAAGACATGGAATGCTCGGGTATGGCAATTATGGTATGGGAGGACCAGGAAGTGGAATGATGGGATATGGAGGCGGCGTTATGTATGGCCCAGGCGGAGGTGGAATTTATGGCTACAGAGGAGGGATGATGCGTGGACGATATAGTCCAGGTATGGGCGGGATGTATGGCATTCCAGGAGGAATGTATGGCAACAGAGGAGGAATGATGTACGGAAATTATGGTGGAGGCGGAATGTTTGGATTCCCAGGACAAGGAATGTATGGCTACAGGGGAGGAATGATGTATGGAAATTATGGTCCGGGAGGAGGTGGAATGAATGGTTTTAGAGGTGGCAGGATGTACGGGGGTTATTTTCCTGGTGCAGGTGGAATGCATGGATTCAGAGGTGGCAGGATCTATGGAGGCGGCTTTTTCCCTGGTCAAGGCGGAATGTACGGAGCAAGAGGTGGAATGATGTATGGAGGCTACGGTCCTGGAGGAGGCGGAATGTACGGTTTCCGAAGGGGAAGACTGTATGGTAATTTCTACCCAGGAATGTATGGAGCAAGAGGTGGAATGATGCATGGAGGCTTTCGTCGGTCCATGAAGAAGCGGAGTAAAGGGATACACGCGTATTAAGAAGTTTGGTTGTAAGTATACTTTAGGCATTTTGCATTTCACAATAATTTATACGGAACACATTTTGAGGACGAGTTTCTATCCTGAAGGAGAATGTATTCAATTTCAGCTCTGTCCAAAATGTGCCTATCTCCGTTCTTAAAATGACGATACTCTAAAAGGAAAGAATTTACTAGCTTTTTTATGGATTCCTGAAAAGAAAGCAAAAATTTAGCTTTTAGATTAGACCTTTTTCAGAACGGGCTTGGTGTTGCCTTCCTTGTTAATATGACGGAAAATCTAAAAAGTTTATCCACTCTCCTTAAGACGCTGTGTTTAAATCTTAGTGCATCACGAAAACATACCTATATAATTTTGACCCCTTAAACCCCACTTTTATATAGCAAAACTGGGGTTTACAGGGGTATACATTATTTCTCTTATTTCTGCTCAAAAACATGGATTGTGGTACCCGTTAGAACCGCCTCGACGAGGCGGTTCTAACGAGAACTCACGATCTCTGTTTTGAGCAGAAATAAGAAAAAATATCAGAATTTTATCCGAAAACTTTCAGTTTTTGGTGGTGAAATTTTCAATATATTTGAATAGTCGTGTTTTCGTAATGGGATAACATTTACAATATAGAGTTGACGTTTCCTGGAATAGGACGTGATGTCTCACGCCGCTGTACATGAGGCACGCCGCTGTACCTGAGGCACGCCGCTGTACCTTAGGACTTGCCATTTCAAGAAATGAGAATAAAAAAAAGTTGTAATGTAGATTTCAGTGTAATAGTTCTAGGTGATCTGAAAATATTTATGTATGTTTAAGGCTGGCTAATCAGAGCTGAAAAGACAATCGATTATCGGTCCTGCCATTGCGATCGATAATCGATTAGTAATCACTGAAGACTTGGTCATAATTTTACCTGTCTGTCTGAGAATGACTCTTACCATATGTTGTACTTTACTGAATGTATTTGATCTGACAGGCTTGAGCAAACAGTGTAGACCCAGATGACACGCTGCAAACGCGGTGTCTCATCAGGATCTACACTGTTTGCCACTCATCCAGCTATTTTAGACACAAAATTGGGTTGTAAGTTGTACTTGTTCAAATTTTAGATTAAGTATGGTAAGGAGTTGAGATGTCTGAATACTAAGGGTAAACATGATAAAGTAAGAGACAGAAATTGAATGATCGATTATTAGCAAATCTGTAACGATAATCATTTTTGTTGAATATATCGATCATTTAATCGATTATCCGATTAATTGTGCCAGCCTTAGTATTTTTACAACATTTGATCCTAGGGTGAAGATGTGGTACAGTTAGGCTCATTTTAACCGCTCGCAATTCTCCCAAGCCACCTCGGTTATTTTTATTACTAAATGTTCTAAGACGGTGGTTCTTGTGTTGTTCCTTCTTTTGGGCCCCATGGGTGCTCGCTGCATGGGTTTTTCGTGTTTGGCTGTGTTTAATGTCTTGTTGTGTTGTCGGGTCCTGAATGTCATTGTGTGATCACCTCGTTGGAGAGGAAAGCGCTGGTTGCTCTGCTTTTGTTGTTATCTTATTACGTAATTACTATCCGTCACAGAACATAGCATATCAATGACCGCAAGAGGAAGAGTAGACTATTTAGTCTACTCTTCCTCTTGAGGTCATTGATATGCTATGTTCTGTGACTGTGGCACTTCATGGACATCTTCTTCACTAGTTTGCAATAAACATATGTTATACATTAACCAAAGTGGCTTGTTAGTTTGACCTTTATATCTATTATTCTTTAGCAAAGGCCCACTAGTCCGTTTAACCTTTACCACTCTCTGGGCATTTTCAGCAGACGACAAAATGATGTTATTTTTCTTATTTTTCCCAGAAAACAGGATTTGACATTTCATGCAAATTGTCTCCTTAGGAGACAATTTGCATGAAATGTCAAATCCTGTTTTCTGGGAAAAATAAGAAAAATATTTCAAAATGTCGTCTACTGAAAATTTTACCCAGAGTGCTAAGCGTTAAGCAAAAGTGCCAGAAAGTCTTGAATTCAACGTAAAAACATACTCGCTTGCCTTGCTTCCGCAGTAAGTGTGTACTTATACACGGTTCAAACCGACAGGCCAGTTTAGTCCGTCTATACACGAGCTATTTTCCAACAAATTGAATAAGCTATAAAAGGAATAGCTTTAATGCTATTACTTTTATGACTTCCTTTTACAGCTGATACCATTTCTTGGAAAGTTGCTATTCCTTTTATAGCTGAAAGTCGATAATTCAAAGTCCAAGGGATCGACAAATTTTGCTTTGAATTGTCGACGGTGAAAATCTGTGCTTTTGATGTGATTGTGACTTTAAAATTATTTTGAATAATTGAGCATTTCCAATTAGTGGAATTTGAATTATCGAAAATCTGCTGTATTTGTTGGAAATTTAATGTTATTACTTTTATAGCTGATACCATTTGTTGGAAAAAGGGAAACGAAAACTTTCACACTGTCTCCAGATTGCCATTTAGACCTGCAGTTTTGTTTTTATAATTTGTTATTATGTTCGGGTTACTGTGATGTTTCACTGATGTAATGTAATTTTTGAGCTGCATCGAAATCAAGAGCGAGGTTCTTGTAAAACTAGTCTAAGCCCCCAGTAGTTGTTTCTAGTGACCGTTCCAAGGTTGTTCTTCTTTTCCAGTTCTTCTTTGTTTCTTTGTCTGTTATTCCAAATGTGCGTTGTGTCTTGTCATTGTTTGTTCTTCATTTCTTTTTCTTTCGGTAGATCGGGAAGGCTGCGCTTCGTGATCGTGACCTTTCATGGGTAAATTGATTTATTAGCTCACCGGATCCGAAGGCTCACGAGGTGAGCTTATAGTATAGCATGGCTCTGGCGTCTGTCGTCGTCCGTCGTCCACATATTTGAGCAAATATATCTCCAAGACCAGTTGGCCGATTTTAGTCAAAATTTAGGGTGGGGGAAAGGCTGCTTTAGGTTTTTTTGGGCAGATCGGATCAAAACACTGGTTTTCATGGCAACAGAAAGCCCCCTATTGACTTATAATGGCGAAAATGATGTCCACTTTTTCTCGGTTGTTTTTATCTGATTCTTTTTATACTCGTATAAAATCTCGGACTACAGAGTTAGCTGTCCTTGAGCGTCTAAAAATAGATAGTATAATGGGAAAATGGTGTCTCCATGCTAGCTCGTTCATTTTTGATTGAATCAACATCAAAGTTACCTGTAACCAGGACAGACATAAAAACTCGAATGAGTTTGATTTCGGGCCAGATCAAATACTCACTTTGAAGTTACTACTTGCTCTTGAATGACGAAATATTTACACTTTCAAACTTGAACAACTCTGAGGCCAGTTAGTCAATCTTTATGTGTAGCATTACTGGGGCCGAGAAAGACTGCATTATGTTTTGGGACAGATTGGATCAAAACTCCGGTGTCCATGGCAACAGATAGCCCCCATTGACTTATAATGGGGAAAATGATGCTTTCACCTGTTCTCGGTTGCTTTTAATCCGACTTTTTTATACTTGCAGGTACCGAGGACATGCATAAAATCTCGGACGAGTTCGAATTTCGGCCAGATCGGACCACTGACTACATAGCGACTCTTGAAGGCTAAAACATTTTCCCATAGACTTATAATGGGAAAATGGTGTCTCCATGCTAGCTTGTTCATTTTTGATCGAATAATCATCAAAGTTGCTGGTAACCAGGACAAGCATAAATGCTCGGATGAGTTTGATTTCGGGCCGGATCAGACTACTCACTTTAGAATTTGCCCTTGAGGGACGACAATTTCACCCATTTGAACTTGAATATCTCTAAAGTCAGTTGGCCAATCTTTATCAAATTTTATGTGCAGTATTATTGGGGTAAGGAAAATGCTGCATAAGGTTTTGGGGCAGATTGGTTTAAAATGCCGGTTTCCATGGCAACAGAACCACCCCGCCCCCCCCCCCCCACCTCCCTGTGACTTACAATGGGGAAAATGATGTCTCCATCTCTTCTCGGTTGTTTTTGATCCGATCGTATTTATACTTGCAGTAAAAAGGTCGTGCATAAAACCTCGGATAAGTTCGAATTTCGGCCAGATTGGACCACTGACTACGTAGTTAGCTGCCCCTGAGCATCTAAAAATTTCCCGTAATAGCAAAATGGTGTCTCCATGCTAGTGCTTTCATTTTTGATCGAATCATCATCAAAGCTGCTGGTAATCAGGACAGGCATAAAGACTCGGGCAAGTTCGATTTCGGGCCTCTGGTTTCCATGACCCAACTTACTCTCCTCGGGTGTCTTAGACCACATGTATTTATAATCAATTAGGGACATTTGGAAAACTTCAAACAAAGGACTTGTTTGTGTTAACTATGTATGCATAGGATGACACCTATGGCAAAAACATCTGTGATGGTCGCTTGGAGTTTCGAATTATATTCATACTTCCAGCTAACTGTTCCACAGGTGAGCGATTGTTGCCCTCTTGGGCCACTTGTATTTTGTTACTGATAGGCATGGTAATGCTTACTTTCCATGGACGCCTGACTACATCCCATTTACTTTGCTCATGTGAGCGATTCAAGTACGAACAATATCAGTATTTTACGGCTGAAAGAAGTGTCTTATGTGGAACTATACTTACTTCAGGCTATTTTGTTAAATGTCTCAATTTTATTCGCCACAAATATAAAATGACCCAAACAGACAGCTTTGCATTTCATTTTTTATATTTTATCTAATAGTATTAAAATAACCAAAGCGCTGTAGGCACTAGTGGCCTGGGCATCAGAAGGCTCAGGGGCTTCAAAGCTCACCAGATTTAAAATAAACACATTTTCCATGGCAATCAGCTTAGCCTACGTTAATGCGGGGGTATCTGTGTACTTTGGACACATTTCTAGTTAACAAAGAATCCAAAAATGATGAGAAATATAAGGCCCCTTGCCTGCAAGGCCTGTAACTCTTAAACAATAAGACTAAGAAACTCAGTTTTGTGTTCCATAGTAAGTGATTTTCAACAAAGAATGCAAAAATCATGACAAAAAATAAGGCATGCATCCAGGGTATAAGTAAGGGAGATAACTCCAGACGGACAGATGGCCAGACAGACGAACGCTCAGATACCTTTGCCTGCAAGGCCTGGATTTCTAAAACCGCAAGTCTGAGAAACTCAGATTTGTGTTCTCTAGTAAGCGATTTTAGATTTTAATGCAGCAGCGTCAGTTGCGCGTGGAGTTGCGCAGTTGTAATAATATGAATGTGGACTGACTCTCTGTTTATTGTACTCTGTGTAAACCTTGTGGAGAAATTTTCAGGTACCATTCTGTCTTTCTTTGGTTAAAATTTAATTATTATTTTTTTAACAGTAAATATAGCCGAAAGTTACCAAAACATTTAAGGCATAATATGGTTTCAAACATTAAAATCGGTTGGCATTTTTCCTCGGCTTTTCAGATACGCAAATACTCGTACTTATCCGTTCTACTTTCGGCTATCATGGTCGGCTATCTCCATACAGCGTAATAATTTGCAGTTATGAATAAGCTCATCAGGGCTCAAAATTATTACTCAAACAGTTTCGTATGAGAAACATCGTACATATGTCTAAGTTTGTTGTAAACATAAACCTTAGTATTATGTTCAACCCCGAGTATATATTTATTTTCAGGGGCATTTTTTTAGCGTAGTTGCAGGCGGTACTTTGCACTTTTACTCCGGTTTTTCGTAAATGATTTGGCAGGGGTTGAAATTTTGGTATGACTACTATGGTCTTAGGCTTGACAAGCCAAGCCCAGGCCAAAAAAAATGAAAAAATATGTTCCAAAAAAATAGACTTTTTCGATGTTGACTATGAAAATTCTTTCTGATCAAAAACAGGTTGATGATCAAATAAAATCGATCATCAGGACAATACTACACTGGATTTATTCAAATTTTAGGATTAATTCGGTAACGAGTTATGTTGTTTGAAAGTTTACTTTAATTACGTTTAGTAGTTTACACCTTTAGTGCTCAGAAACTGCATATACAATGCAGCCTCTGTACAGCAGCCACTTTTGGGAAGTCACAAAATGGCCATTGTAGGAAAGTGGCTGTTATAGATAGGTAAAACATATAGTAAAATAAAAGTAAAAATATCCAGGAAATGTCTCAATCACGAAGCACAGCCTTCATAAGCAGTATTTTGGCAATAAGAAAAGTTGCCGTTGTAGGGAGGTGGCTGCTGTTGAGAGCCAATCATTAGCTCCTGTAAATGAATCGTGTCATGAAGAAAGTTATCTTTAGGATATATACTAACGGTAAAGATCCAGCCAGGTCAGCACAATCTGATAAGGTCCTTTGCTATATATCTGTATATTTTATGGTATTCAATGATGTGGACAGAGAAGGCCATGATCAGACTGCGTAGTCTGATATTGGCTTTCACTGTGCGCACATGACAACTTTTTCCAATGGCTCATATCATTTAATTTCAGATCACAAGAGAGGATGGAAACATTGAATTTTCGACGTGCACTCTTTGGATTCGATCTACAGATACTTTGCATAATAGATTTTTTTTTTTTTTTTTGCAATTTGCATCATAAATAAAGCAAGTAAAATATAGCTCTTGAGCCTTATTTTCATTATGATCCACCTGGTTTGAAAAGCTTATATCCTATTCTGTAGAGTTCATTTATTTAAGCCATTTATTACTTGCACATTTTTGTGATCATATTAAGACTGCCGGATTAGCTTGTACGTATACCGCTATACCGTCATCGCAAATCTGCATCTTATAATATATTACATAACACGGATATATTCTAAAAGGAGGAATCCTTTGAAAGTAAAAACACATTAAATATTGAAAATAGCAGGTTATTTTTATTTGAGTCTGTTCATAAACAGTTAGGTAATGTGTAGTGCTATTCACACCTCTTAGCTATAGTTTGAGCTATACTCTGTTTTTACCCTGGTCCTGCTGAACCCGGATATGTTCCGCCTTTGCAAACAGTGAAGATCCAGATCAGTTGGCTTCTGAACAGATCTGGATCTGCACTGTTTGCCATTAAGTATGTGAATTTATCTGGATCAAGTAATCTGATTGGCTGAAAATTAGAAATGGGCGTGGCATCTTTTTTTTTTTAGCAGGACAAGGGTTAAAATAAAGTCAAACGAGCTCAGTGATCCCAATGGACCGCAAATATAAAGTACACGAAAGGTAAGTACGGTACACGCTTAACGACTCAACACAGCCTTTAGCAGCTGTAGTGAACTAAAAGATAAATATATTCTGAAAGGAAATGTCCTTTTGGAAGCAAGAGACACAAAAAAAATGGAATACTGAAATTGTTGAAGGACTTAAATCCCCATAAGGCAGCGGGTCCAGATGAACTGAAGCCCCTTGTGCTAAAGGAACTCCGCGAGGTAATTGCCCCCATGTTGAGAGTCATTTTTCAAAGGTCCATTGAGGCTGGTAGGGTCCCAAGAGATTGGAATGACGCAAATGTGTGCCCTTTATTTAAGAAAGGTGACAAAAGTACTGCCTCCAATTATAGGCCCATATCATTAACATGTATACTTTGTAAAGTCTTAGAGCACATAGTTGCTTCAAACCTTGTAACCCATTTGGACTCTCATCAGCTGCTTTACGACCTTCAGCATGGGTTCAGGTCCGAGGTCTTGTGAGACACAGTTGGTGATGCTGATGGAGGACATGTCCCGGAATGCCATAGCAGGGCAACAGACTGATCTCATTTTGCTAGATTTTAGCAAAGCATTTGACAAGGTCAGCCATGAAAAATTGCTACTTAAGCTTCACCGCTATGGCATTCGTGGGCATGTTCTTCACTGGATCAAAGCCTTCCTTGCAAATAGATCACAGACTGTTGTCTTGGAGGGTGAAAAGTCTTCTCAGGTATCGGTTACCTCAGGCGTACCACAGGGATCAGTGTTGGGACCAATCTTATTCTTGGTCTTCATAAATGACCTTCCAGATCATATTAGGTCAAAGGTAAGGTTGTTTGCCGCCAACACTGCAGCTTATCTGGCCGTATCAAACCTTGAGCAAGCCAAATTACTTCAAGAAGATCTTGACAGTTTAGGAGAATGGTCTTTTAAATGGGACATGGAATTTAATCCCAGCAAGTGCACAGTTATCCATGTGACACGATCCAAGACTGCAATCCCCTCTCAGTACACCCAATATGGAGAAACGCTGGAATCAGTTAGTAGTTCCAAGCACTTGGGAGTGACAATAAATGACCGCTTGACCTGGAATGATCACATCCAGAACACGGTAACCTCAGCAAACAAAACTATAGGCTTCCTTATAAGAAACATCTGTACAAAAGACCCGGGCATCAGAGAAGTTGCTTATAAAACCCTAGTACGCCCAATACTTGAGTACTCATCCCCGGTTTGGAGCCCCTATACTAAGTCAAACATTCATAGGATAGAAATGGTTCAGAGAAGAGCGGCATGCTGGACTCTGGGTCGTTTCTCTCCATATGATAGTGTTTCAAGCATGCTGGGTGAGCTTGGGTGGAGGTCTCTTAAGGATAGGCGTACAGATGCTAGATTATGTCTGTTCTATAAAATAGTACACGGTCTTGTAGCAGTGCCACTGCCATCATATGTTGTGCATTCCCAGGTATCCACACGGCAATCAAAGTCACACCCACTAGCTTTCAGACAGATCCATACAGTTGCCGACTACTACAAGTACTCTTTTTCCCCTTCGCCATTGTCCAATTGAATAGGCTGCCACCAAGCATAGCATTACTGCCAGATATTGATTCTTTCAGACTGGCAGTCAGCAGTCTGACCTACTCCATGCCTTAGACCGGAAGCATTGTTTTTAACCTTTTATCTTTGCACTTTGTCTTCATCAGACTTTTAACATTTTAACCTATCATCTTTATTTCACCTTCACCTGTTTTTATCTGACTGTACTGATTTTTAATCTTTCACTGCACTGACGCCCGGTCTGAAGCACACCGGACACCTGCACATAATCCCCGCGAGGGGGTGCTGCAGTATCAATAGATAGATAGATAGAGAGATAAAATAAACGAAAATAGCAGGCTTAGTTTTACTGATCATGAACATCATGTAACGTACAACACTGTTACGCCTTGTTATCCTAGAGTGAGCGATATTCTACTTTCAACTAAATCCAAATGATTTCAGTGATCCGAAAATACGGTTAGCCATAATTCTAAAATGTACTTGTACAGGTTTTAGCCGAGCATTTATCATTAGCTCACCTGAGCATTTAGGCTCATAGGTGAGCTTAAAGTATAGAGTATAGACAGGCTCCGTCGTCCGTCCGTCGTCCGTCGTCCATATTCTTCAAACGTCTTCTCCTCAGAAACCACTGAGCCAGTCGAACCAAATTTCATATGGAGCCTCAATGGATAGAGGGAAAAAAGTAAAAAAGTTTATTCCCCGCAGCTGGGTCAAATGACCAAGATGGCCGCCACGTCCATACATGGTAAAAACCCTTTAAAAATCTTCTTCTTCGAAATCAAAGTGCCAATGACCCTGGGGCTTGGTATGCAGCATTTGGGACATGGGCCCAATATACTTTGAAAAATGATAACATTGGGTAGACCTTGGCCTTTTTTACGGAAAGGTCATTTTTTTACAAAAGCTGCTACAGACAAAACTTAGAAAATCTTCTTGTCTGAAACTAGAAGGCACAGACCTTTAATATTTGGTACGTAGCTTTATCTTGTAGACCTCTACCAAGATTGTTCAAATTGTAGTCCTGGGATCGAAAATGGCCCGCCCCAGGGGTCACTTGTTTTGCGTAAACTCAAAAAGAGAAAAATCTTCAAATGTCTTCTTCTCAGAAACCACTGGGCTAATCAAAGCCAAATTACACGTGGAGCCTCAATGGATAGGGGGAACGAAAGTTTGCTCTCTGCATCCGGGTCACAGAAACCACTGTGCCAATCAAAGCCAAATTTCATATGGAGCCTCATTGGGTAAGGGGAACAAAAGTTTTTTCGCCGCATCCAGGTCACATAATCAAGATGGTTACCACGCCTATATTTGGTAAAAACTCTTTAAAATCTTCTTATCCGGAACTAAAGGACCGATGGCCCTGGAGTTTGGTGTACAGCATTTGGGACATGGGATCAATGAAGTTTGAAAAATGATAACCTTAGGTTGATCTTGACCTTTTCACAGAAAGGTCAATTTATTTACGTATATTGGCAAAACTTTAAAAAATCTTCTTGTCTGACACTGGAAGGCCCAGTCCTTTGATATTTGGTATGTCGCTTTCTCTTGTGGATCTCTACAAAGATTGTTCAAATTATAGCCCTGGGGTAAAAATGACCCCTTCCCGATGGTCACTTGTTTTACATAGACTCATATAGGGAAAAACTTTTAAAAAGTCCTCTTATCTAAAAGTAGAAGGCCCATGCCTTTGATATTTGGCATGATGCTTTATCTAGTGGGCTTCTATCAAGATGGTTCAAATAAAGTACCCACCACCCCCAACCCCCCCCCCCCCCACACACACACACCCCACAAGGGTCACTTGTTTTAAATAGTCTCTTCTTGTCTGAAACTTTAAAGCCCAGACCTTTGATATTTGGTATGTATCTTCAGCTAGAGGGCCTTTACCAAGATTGTTCAAATTATGGCCCTGTGTTTAAACTGGCTCCGTCCCGGAGGTCACTTGTCTTATATAGACTCTTATGGGGAAAGGCTTTATAGATTAAGTGAAGCTAGGCCTAGACCTTTGAATTTGGTACGTAGTTATATCTAGTTAACCTTAACCAAGATTGTTTACATTATAGCATGGGGTCAAAAATGGCCCTGCCCCAGGGATCACGTGTTTTACATAGACTCATATTGGGAAAAACTCTAAAAATATTCTTGTGTGAAACTAGAAGGCACTGACCTTTGATTTTTGGTCTGTCACTTTATCAAAGCCACATTTTATGTGAAGTTTCTGTTTCACCAAGTTGCTGTAGGATACAGAGACCAAAGGTTTTTCAAACTGTACCGGCTACCATATCCATATGTTTCATTCTTTACAAAAATACCATAAGCTTGCTCAGAACAAATAGTTTCAGGTGAGCTACATGGCCATTGTTCTTCTGGTTATTATTATTATTATTTGTGCAACACTTGAAGATTGGTACCAGAAAATCGATTTAACTCTTTCACTGTCACAGGCGAAAGTAATAGGCTTTTGCAAACAGCATAGATCCAGATGAGACGGCTTAATGTGCCGTCTCATCTGGATCTACGCTGTTTGACATTCAGTCTTTCAACTTTACATATAAACGTCTTTCCAAGCCATAGTTTGTTAAAATAAAAAAGCAGACGACAAATGTCTGAAAATTTGCACCGAAAGAGTTAACACCACCTGGTGTTTTTACTACTGGCTGTTCTAAGGCAGTGATGCTGGTGTTGCTTGCTCTTTGTGTGACTTTGTAGCTACTCGCTTGGGTGGAGGAGGGGGGGGGGGGGGAGGGGGATTTTTTTCATGGCTTGTCCTTTTATTGTTGTATTGTTTGGGTAGAGGGAGACAATTGTTTTCTTCCTTTCTTTGATGTGTGTCTTGTGTACTATCTGTTATGGTTTGTTTGTTCTTCCTATTTGTGTCATTAGCAGGCTATGTTCTGTGATTGTGACTATTCCTGGACACCTGGGCCCAGTTGTTCAAAACTAACGATGTCGTTAGTTAACGTATCGTTAAAATTTTGATCATTAAATATGGCATATACGCTAATATTTTTGCTGAAAAAATGTGAGTTGCAAAAGCTACTCACATTTTTTCAGCAAAAATACCCGTGAATTAAATATTGTACTTACCTGAGCATTTAACGTTTTGACCACTAACGAGCTCGTTTTGCTAACGATGCTTTGAACAACTGGGCCCTGTACTATTGCTTAGGACAAGTATGTAAGGTATTACACTTATGGTGAATACGATGCCTCATTTTCCTAAGGTTTCTGTAATAGATAAAAAATCTTTTATACACAAATTTAACAATTTTGCCAGGGTATTTCCTCTTCTATCATGCAAGTCAGAACGGTCTATTATCTATTTAAGGTTTTGGTTTCATAGACATTGCTTGATTCCTCTGTAACTGTAATTGCTTATGTCTGCTGAAGACAGCAGACTCGGATTAGACGCATCATTTAAGTCTATACAGTTTGTAAAGGTCCCGTTTTTAACCCTTGTCCTACTGAACCCGGATATGCTCTGCCTTTGCAAACATGTAGATTTAGATCAGCTGGCTTCTGAAGAAGCAAACTGATTTGGATCTGCACTGTTTGTCATTCAGTACATGAATTCATGTCAACAATCTGGAATTAAGTTATCTGATTGGCTGATCATTAGAAATGAGCGAGCCATCTTAATTTCCTTGACGAGCCATAATCACAGACCATATTCTACCAATGACATCAAGAGAAAGGGACGTTAGCCTGCCTCTTTGAATTTTACACCACTGAACATATCATACAACAGACAACGCAATAAAACATCATCTCATCTTCCATTACGTATGTATTTATCAAAACAGTCAAAGCGATAGTCCAGAGTTACACGGAAGAGGACGACTTGCTATTTTATCGGTCAAAACCAGAATCTACCGAGATGTTGCTATGTTTTTAAAAGATATTCACCTAGAACGTTAAACAGTCTAGTTTGTCGTCATAAACACTAAACCAGCACTGAATTTTCAGAGATTTTGTTTCTACTTGAGCACAAACAACTTCTTAAACAAATTAAACATGCGTTTGATCGGTGTCTTTATTGTTTTCAGGCATGCCTGTCCTAATACTAAAAGGAAATCAGGTAACACATAAACACGGACCAAATACGTAAATACAAAAAACAGCTAGTCAGGTATCAGGGAAATACGAGAGAAGTACTTTTGGCTCATGTTGATGTACAGTCCGCAAGCTTATGATAACTATGCCTCCAATTTACTTTAATATAGACAAGGAGATAAAACTGCATTCATATCCAGGTGGCTAGGCAGAAATTGAAGATTGCTTCCATATCTGTATTAATGGGCACAAGATTCGAAATCAAATGAACCGATAAGTTGGTTTAGTTTCCGTAAAGAGAAATAGATGTACTCTCAGAGGGTGCTCGGAGGCAACTCTGTTAAATTGTTTTGTCTCCCTTCTGAAAAGGGATTGACTCCAAAAGGAAATAATTTGCTCCCCTTTGACAGCAAATACCTTTCTTTTGGAGTAGCCCCGTTTCAGAAAGTAAAATAGATATCGTGTCCCTTGACGGAAATGGATGGTGTAAATTCCACCAAGTGGTGTCCATTTACCTCAACAAACTTGTTTAACAACAGTACCAAAATAATAAAAAAAAGAGTGCAATGATTTTGCATAGTATAATTTATCAATAAACACCATATTGGACTAATCCAGGGTCAAGATAAAACAGGTAGTTTTAACGTTTCGACACTCGGTATTTTCCGGTTTATCTGCTCTGTTTGACTGTATTAACAGCAGAACAGCGCCGTTGACGCCATAATGTCGCTATCGTCCATTCATATTGGAAAGAACCATGGTTTTATTTTGACGTCAGTTAATGATCTTGTCACGTTGCATGAGCCAATGTATTCATTGAAGTATGAACAACATTACGTCCCAATAGTTAAATATAGTCGTTATTTTTTTTCTGTAAATGCACTGAGAATGTAAATATAGGGTATTATTCCCTGCGAATGTTTAATTAGGGGTTTATTATGTCCAGTCAGTTGGTTTTACTATATAAAAGTGTAGTTAACGGGGGTGAAAATTATATAGGCATGTTTTCGTGATGGCCCTACCGTCTGATTTGGTCTTAGCTGTTCGTATATGACCAAAGCCACCTTTTTACGTGGTGCAACTCATATAAATTCTAATGAATTCTTCACAACGGTTTTCTTTCTTTCTTTCCGATCCCTTCCTTTCTTTCTGCCTTGCTTTGGTATTGCCATGAGCATTGTATTTGGTGAACGTTTTGAGGAAAGTAAATACGGAGATACCCAGAAAATTTCATAATCATAGAACACAGTCCTCCGAAGGCACCGGTTGAATAAATGGCATAAGCCGGCAATTTCACAAAAAGCACTTAAGCGCAAATAGAATGAACAAAAGAAGAGAACCTGCAAACAAAATACCGTCTAGGAGTGGTGAGCAACAAAGCTGTTTTGTGTAAATCATGAAATTGGATGTAGGTGTGTAGTGTTTCAAACCATTCAAACTTCGCAATTGTGCTATTGTTTAGAGACCTAAAGTCAAATTTATTATTCATATAATTGATTCTGTGCTAGCAGAATTATACTGACCAAAACAAGAAGCGCAACACTATCAACACTAAAGAATGTGCACAACACTGGTGTTAACCGCTTAAAGGACTAAGCCTGCCAGTAAAAATGTGGTTTTTGTAAATTGACCGCACTCGACATAACCCCATTGGGTTGATTGGGCCGAAAAACCTCACACAAACAAACAATACTTTAAAATTGTAAAATTGATACACTGTGTAAAACGTGCATGTAAATCATGAATTAAGGGTATATTTGACTCCTTTATTCCTTAATATAAACAATACATGTAGACCACTACATACAGCTAAATTTATTGCAACAAAATGAGTAAGGTATTGCTTTTACTTTTCTCTACAGTTCAGAAGTATTACGTTTTGTTTTGGTTTTCGTCTCTTTGTGTGTGTGTATGTGTGTGTGTGTGAGGGGGGGGGGGGGGCGGTGGGGGGGGGGGGGGGGGGGGGGAGGTCAGTAGTCAGTATCTTATGCCTGCGTGTTTCTCGCTGCAGAAAATATATTCCCTCAAAATCATGTTTTTCGCTGTTCACACATAAACGTCATACTCGTATTAGTTTATCCTTTGGTTTTCACATTTTAATTTACGCTGATTAAAGCTAATTACAAAACGGCGTACGGAATATATATCGTATTTACCCTAAGTATGGAAAACCAGGTCTGTACAAACAGTGTAGACCCTGATCAAACGCCGCAGAACGCGGCGTTTCATCAGAGTATACACTGTTTGCCACCAATCCAGCATTTACTGTGTTTTCGACATTTTTCAAAAAGTCGTTTTTTGCTTGGCACTTTGCACAGAAGAAATACATTTGCAAACTTTTTTTTTATAATTTAATGCAAAACTTTTTATCGTAACTATCTATGCTTAAAAAATTATACTAGTGATTGGTTTAAAAAAAGGCAAATAATTTCACTTTTTTCCCCTTAATAAAAATGGTTGCAAATTATGCAAAAATATGTAGGGTAGGTAATTGGAAGCAGGTATTTAACGAATTCTTCTTGTTTATCTATATTTTTTTTCTGAAATTTTTGCAATATTGTTGTGAAACATCAATAATTAAAAATCAGCGAACAAAAGTAAAAAAAATATTTTCATAGACAAAGTTTCCAAAATATCACTTTACTGTAGAAATTGCATACGTAAGACCAATTTTCGGCCATCAATTTAATTTTAGGGCCAATATTTGAGAAAAAAAAAACACAACACAGAAACAGAAAAGACAAACAGTTTCTGATAAGACTTGGTCAACCACGCCAAGCACGCCAAGCAACCCCATCCCCCCCCCCCACTCCCCCCCCCGAACAACCCCCCCCCCCCCCCAAAAAAAAAAACGTCTTTTCTAAGTGATGTCGAAAGAACAGTAGTAGATACATAAACTGATAGCAAAATGCACTTGGTAAACAGTGCAGATCCAGATCAGTTGGCTTCTTCAGAAACCAACTGATCTGTATCTACACTGTTTGCAAATGTCCGGACAGGCACGACCAGTAGTTAAGGTGTCTTATCATTTAGGGTAAATACATTGCATCAGCCCTTAAACGTTATGAATATGTGCTTCGCTGTTCAAACATAAACGCTGAACACCATTTTATAGTTTCTCTTTTCTTTATATATTAACTTAATGCTGATAAAGGCGAAATTACAAAAAAATGCCTACGACATTGTCCGTATATACCGTAGGTATTGGGGAAAACAGCCCTGAGAAAACAGTGTAGATACTGTATGGAAAATCCCGTCCTGAGCAAACAGTGTAGACCCTGATTGAACGCCGCAGTACCCGGCGTTTGATCAGGGTATACACTGTTTGCCACTCATCCAGCGGTTATTAAGACACACATCTGATAGAGAAATCCACTTGGTCAAATCTTAGGACAAGTATGGTTAGGATTTGAGGTGTTCCAATATTTAGGGTAAACAGGTTATAAGACGTCATTTGCGCTTACATGAATATACTTTCAATAGGAATAGAAAGCCCTGAAAATTATCAGCTTTGATTACTACAGTCTAAGTTGAAATTGGTTATGGAAAGCAATACAGACCTCTTCCCCCGTTGGTAAAACTAAACGTTTTATCTTTTTGAATTCTTGTAACAACCCTAACTGTTGGACAACCAGGCCTGAGCATACAGTATAGACCCAAAATTGCATGTGGCGTCTACACTGTTTCCACTCATCCAGATTTTTAGACAAATCAGCAGGTAGTAAATTGGACCTGTTCAAAATAAAGGTCGAGTACGGTATGGGATTGCGGTGTCCCAGTAGGGTAAATGCGATACTCACCTTTGTCCCAGTAATGCAACGAAATGGAATATTCCAAGTTGCTTGTGTGGGCTAATCATTAAGTAGCCTTGATTTTTGCAAAGCAATATAAACTCATAAAATACATAATTTCATTAGTGTACTTTGTGTTTTTGTATATTGGTTTTTCTTTCACAATTTTCATGATCATCATGTCACTCATTCATTTGAGCCTCAACGTGAGAAAACATTCCTTCGGACAAGTGTGCCCAACCAAGACTCAAATCAGCTTGCGCATCCACTCAGTCTGATCAGGGTCTTCGTTGTCCGTATGAAAAACTTTGCACCCATAGGTATCCAAAATGCGCAAAGTAAAGCTTCTGATCAGACTGCGCGCATGCTGATCTGAAGATTCGCTGGAAGAACATATCTGAATGTATGTTTTTGACATGGTGCTCATTTGTATGTCTAACTATTTTTGTTCGTGCAGTAAGACACTGTTCATACGAAATGCAGGGTGTAAAACTTTAAATGCAATCACTTATAACCATGATGGCAGTTTAGATACGCACAACATGCAAAGTTAATTAAGTCATCTATTTAAGTTGACATTTTGGCGTAAAAATAATAACAAGAGGGCCAAGATGGCCCTGTATCGCTCACCTGATTACCAGCCAAGTTTCGAGTCAATTAGCCTTTCAATTCAAGAGAAGAATTTCTGTATAGATTTTGTAACATGGCGGCCATTTTGGATTTCCAATCAGAACGATTTCAGCTACTTTTCATCTACAAGTCACCTCAATACTTCAAATGAAGTTTCGAGTCATTGACTTCTTGGTTCAGGAGAAAACGTTCAAAATAGATTTTCAACATGGCTGCAAGGGCGAACATCTTGGACTTCCGATCCGAATGATTTTAGCTATTTTTGATTTACAAGTCACCTCGCTACTTCCTATCAAGTTTCGAGTCAATTGGCCTTTCCGTTCAGATGAAGAAATTAAAAATAGATTTTCAAGATGGCAGCTGTGGCGACCATTAGGATTTCCGAGCAGAACAATTTTAATTATTTTTGATCTACAAGCAACCCAGAAACTGCTTACCAAGTTTCAAGTCGATTAGCATTTTGGTTAAGAAGAAGAAGATCAAAATATGTTTTTAAGATGGTGACCAAGACGGCCATCTTATATTTCCAATCGGAACGATTTAGCTACTTTTGATCTGCAAGTCACCCTGATACTTCCTATCAAGTTTCAAGTCAGCTGGTATCTCGATTCAAGAGATGAAGTTCAATATAGATTTTCAAGATGGCGGCTTTGGCGGACTTCTCGGATTACCGATCAGAACGATTTTAGCTTTATTTTTTTTAATCTACAAATTGCCCCGATACTTCCTACCAAGCGTACAGTCAGTCAGCTTTTCGTTTCAGGAGAAGAAGCGCAAAATAGATTTTCAAGATGGCCGCCACGGTGACCAATTTGGATCTCCGTCCGGAGAGATTTTAGCTATTTTTTATCTACAAGTTGCTCCGATACTTTCTACTAAGTTTCGAGTCAGTTTGCCTTTTGCTTCAGGAGAAGAAGCGAAAAATAGATTTTCAAGATAACGGCCATGGCGGCCATCTTGAATTTCCGATCGGAACGATTTTAGCTGTTTTTGATCTACAAGTTACCCTGATATCTCCTACCAGTTGGCCTTTTGGTTCAGGAGAAGAAGCGAAAAAAAGATTTTCAAGATAGCCGTCATGGCGATCGGAACGATTTAAGGTATTTTTGATTTGCAAGCCACCATGATACGAGTACTTCCTACCAAGTTTCAAATGCGGCCATCTTGGATTTCCGATGGGAACATTAATAGTTTTTTATGTACAAGTTGCCTCGATATTTCCTACCAAGTTTCGAATCACTAAGGCTTTCGGTTCAGGAAATAAAGTAAAATACATATTCAAGATGGCCGCCATGGCGATCATCTTGGATTTTCGATCGAAACAATTTAACTAATTTTGATCTACAGGTTGCCCCGATATTTTCTACCAAGTTTCGAGTCAGTTTGCATTTCGGTTCAGGAGACGAAGAACAAAATATATTTTCAAGATGGCCACATGGCGGCCATCTTAGATTTCCGATCGAAACGATTTTAGCTATTTTTGCTTTTTAAGTTGCCCCGATACTTCCTGTCAGGTTCAAGTCAATTGGCCTTTCGGTTCAGGAGAAGAAGCGCAAAATAAATTTTCAAGGCGGCCATCTTGGATTTGTAATCAGAACAATTTTAACTATTTTTCTTCTGCAAGTTGCCACGATTCTACATACCAAGTTATGAGTCTATTGACCTTTCAGTTCTAGAGAAGAAGATTTTCAAGATGACGGCCATCTTGGCATATTTTCAAGATGACGGCCATCTTTGCATCACGAAAACATGTCTATGTAATTTTGACCCCCTCAAACCCCAATTTTATATAGAAAACAGGGGTTTGCAGGGGTATACATTACTTTTCTTATTTCTGCTATAAAACATAGATTGTTGGTACCCGTAAGAATCCGTTAGAACCGCATCGATGAGGAGGTTCTAACGAGTACCCATATTCTCATTCAAGCAAACATAACAAAAAGATCACAGTTTTTCATCTGAAACTTTTCGTTTTTGCAGCCATAAAAAGTGCTATTACATTGAATGTGCGTGTTATATAAGTCATCCCGATGTTTCCTACCAAGTTTCGAGTCAAATGGCCTAGGGGTTTAGGAGGAGTAGATTTTTAAAGCAAATTGTTGACGCCGCACGACGGACGACGCACGATGGACGACGGACATTGACTGACCACAATAGCGCACCTTGAGCCCTTCGTGCTCAGGTGAGCTAACAATGAAGCAGCATCAAATACATACATCCGCTCACGCTCATGCAAATTCAAAGAGAAGGCCCAGATCAGACTTCGAAGTCTGATCATGAATTTCTACTTTTCGTTTAGAAACAGGCAAAGATACTGCGGAATCCACTGACCAGCCATAAAGTCCTTATCAGACCACATGAATATGTTGTTGAGAGAAGTCTAGGCAGCTAACCAGTCCAGGAAGACACCTTTGTTCACGGCTCATTTCCATTTATTTCTGTATATAAGAAGATGAGCCTCTTATACTTGCCAGATCGCCAACAGTAGCTCATTTCATAGAATCTAGCAAGTAAGTACAAGGTATGATCATTTGTAAACTATCAGTTGAGAGCATGTGTTCACCTTGCATACTGTTTGTAGATATGGCTATGCCTGGTTTAAGGATTTTCAGGAGAGTAAACTGTCAAAATGATTTTGCCTCTCATCAGGAGAGTTAACTGTGACAAAATGGTTTTGCCTCCCATCAGGAGAGTTCTCGGACAAATGGTTTTGCCGCCTATCAGAAGAGTTAACTCTGACAAGCTTTCTTACTTTCTTAATGCGGACAGCGAAGACTCTGATCAGACTGGGCGTCCGCTCAGTCTGATCTGAGTCTTTGCTTGGCGCACATGCCGTTTTATTGGTTTTGTCATGAGGTGGCTTTGATGTATATTGCCTGTCGGCATAATGGAGAAAAATTTAAGCCAACCCAGTAAATAGACTTTATTACATACATAGTAGTTAAGCATTACGGTAACTCATCTTTGTGACATGTATACGTCTACTCTCTTTTCAACATCGTTTAGAAACACGTTTTCATTGTGAAACCTTTTATTAAAGCATCCATATGTAATAAACTATTGACTCATAAGTAAACAGAATGTAGAAAAATATATGTGAACCCAGGAAATGCTATAATCACAAAGCGCAGTCATCCCGAGACACCAAAACAAGGAGAGATGAGGAGTACAACAAAATCATAAAAGGCCATATATGAAACTACAGACACACAAAGACGAGCTGAAACAAAGGAGCCGCCTCGGAACGATCAGTACGAAAATTACTGGTGGGCTTTTTCATTGCCACAGGCGATAATAATAGGCTTTTGCAAACAGCGTAGATTATTATATATTACATATGGATGCTCATTATGAGCCGTCTCATCAGGATCTACGCTGTTTGAATTCAGTCTTTCAATTTTAAATGTAATTTTTTTCCAATCGATAGTTTGTTAAAAAAAAAACAACAAAAAAAAAACAACAAAAAAAAAAACAACAACAAAAAAAAACAAAAACAGACCACAAAATAAAATTTAATGTAGTCTGAAATTTGCACCAAAAGAGTAAAAAAAAAACACAAACAGTTTTACTCGCACGAAACCTCACCTTAATTCAGAGTGACTTAGTGAGACTGACAAATTAGAAACCTTTGTCGTCCTTGAATAAAAACATTTAAAATACCGGTTTTGCTTGACAAAACAGATATTAATATTTTTGATCCAGTGGTCCGGTCTTTTCGATGTTTACAAGGCTGATTCGAGAAGACACCGTTGCTGCGTGACATCATCGCTTGAATAGTACTTATTCCAAGAAGGATGTTACGGCTTCCGATTAGTATTGTTTTACGTACTAAATTATGCATATTTTGTCACAATTATCAATAAATTATCTTACTATCCCTTCATTAAAGTCTTAACTTCCTCCCCGATCCTTTTTCGCATAAACCAAAAAAAAAAAAAAAAAAAAAAGCAAACAAAAAAACAGACACAACAAAAGCAGCAACAAAAAAAACAACAACAAAAAAACAAAAAAAAAAACTAAAAACAACGCTCATAGAAACCCACCATGTGCTAAATAATTTGATCCTATGTTAAGTCAAGGTAAACCGGCGACCATTTTCGTCTGAAGCAGAAGCTTTTTCTTTGTTTTGCGACAAGTTTTGTAATTAGACAAGTTTTGAGATTAGTGTGGGATATCATAAAAGTCATGGAGAAATTTGAAAATGACAAAAGGAATAGAAATAAATTATATATAATAAAATATGTATATAAATATATACATTGTAAATATAAGAATTTTATAAATATAAGAATTTTAAGAATTTTGAAGTTTATTTTCAATTTAACATAAGGAACAGTCTTTCCAAACGATGGCGAATAAAGAGTAGTTCATCACTCCATATATCCATAGCCAAAGGCACATAGGCTCCTTTTCACCTATATATATATATATATATATATATATTTTTTTTTTGCTTATTTCTCCACGAAAGCCTACGTTGTGGGTACTGATAAGCCTCGCGTACCCACAACATGATATCAAGTGTACATATAATCTAGAAAAAAAAATACATTTGGACATTCCTCTTTTTTAGAGCTATGTATGTCGTGGCATTTTCAGTATATAATGTGAAAAATGAAGGATTTCGACTGTTATATAGATTACGACATATCAATGTTGTTCAAAAGATTAGTAGATATAACAAAACAAATTGAAATCAGATTTAAAAACTGAAAAAAAAAAAAAAAAAAAAAAAAAAAAATTCTGAAAGTTCTCTGAATTATTTAATCCCTACATACCCATTTTTCAATACATCACGAAAACACGCTTATATAATTTTGACCCCCTTAAACCCCACTTTTATATAGTAAAACTGGGGTTTATAGGGCTATACATTATTTTTCTTACTTTTCTTCAAAAACAGAGATTGTGGGTACTCGTTAGAACCGCCTCGCGGAGGCGGTTCTAACGAATACCCACAATCTATGTTTGGAGCAGAAATTTGAAAAGTATCAGAGTTTTTTATCTGAAAATTTTCATTTTTTGGAGGTGAATTTTTCTATATACAGTCGACACTTGTTATCTCGAATTTCAAGGGACTCTGAATCACTTCGAGATATCCGTACCTTGACATATCAGATTTGCAGAATTTAGGAAAAATGAATCGAATAGCCAAATTTAACAAATGTATATGTAATTTGACTCCTGAAATAGAGATATTTTGTTACCTGTTGTTAGATTTTCATGTTTAAGCAGGGACCAGATTATCGCTTCGAGATAAGCAATTATTCGAGATAAGCGTGGTCGAGATAACGAGAGTCAACTGTATTTGAATAGGTGTTTTCGTAATGATATATTATGGTGTAACGTTGCGTCTACATTATAAAGACTTTTTAACGTAACAAACAAAACACTCAAACGACTTCAAAGCACAGCGTATGCTGCAACTTGTTGATTTCACTGTTATTAAAGCTTAACATTTGTCCAAATTTATATGTGTACCACTCAACGGAACATGACGTTGCATCGACGTTAATGCGACGTTGTATTAACGTCATATGCCCGCTGGGCAGTACTGAATGCAAATAATCCATTTGTTACAGGAAGCCAACGCAACATAATGAAGACTGCTTTGGTGTTTTTCACCCTTTTCGCCATGTCGTGTGCTTATTTTACTGGCGGTGGTTGGATGAACCCCTATTGTAGATGGGGCATGTGCGGCGGCATGGCTAGAGGTTATGGCTACGGCATGAGTGGAATGGGGATGCATGGGATGGGCGGAATGTACGGAGCAGGCTATGGAATGCAAGGCGGAGGCTACGGAATGCATGGCATGGGTGCTGGAATGTACGGCATGGGCGCTGGAATGTACGGCATGGGCGCTGGAATGCATGGCATGGGCGCTGGAATGTATGGCATGGGCGCTGGAATGTACGGCATGCGCGGTGGAATGTATGGCATGGGCGCTGGAATGTACGGCATGCGCGGTGGAATGTACGGCATGCGCGGAATGTACGGACGAGGCTATGGATATGGCATGGGTAGAATGTACGGCTGTGGCTATGGGAGATATTGTGGAGGCTTTTGGCCATACAGACGGAGATGTGAGTATCGGTTGATATTAGTGCAAATGTTTGGCTCGCATTGTCCCTTTATGTCTTTAAAATACGGATCTTAAATCCTGCATTTGTTTTTCTAAAAGTAAACATGGTCTGCGTTCAATAAAGCAAATCACTCACGAAAGCTTTTCAAAAATAAAAGTGAAAGTAAACACAAAAAACTATTTTGTATCTTCTGAACAATTATTGTAAACCCGTCTTATGTGTTTTTTAGAGACACCGTTATTCTCGTCTACGAGACGATGTTAGATCGAATAAATTCTAGCAGGTGGCGAAGCTTAAGCTCGTACTATAGGTATCGTGAGTCTCTCACATACTATGCAGAAGAGTTCGCATGCGGCGGTTGACTGGTTTCCCATATCTACAGCGGAGTGTATCGGCTTAATGTTGAACCCGAAAACCAACGCTAATAAGGCCGGAGCCATTGGCCGGGTTTCCGAAAAATATGATGATCAGATACGCTCCGCTGCAAACATGGAAAGCCAGTCAGCCGCCGCAAGCGCTCTCATTGGCTGTAAAGAATCGTATAGCCAATGAAATAGAAGGATACATTTTGACGTCACTGACACGGATGACTACAAGACTGATCTGCCTTTTAGCCGCCATTTTTAATCTGAGATTTCTCTCGCATTAAACAACATTTTCGTGTATTTAAGGGTAAATACTGAAGTATTGCTGTAAAAATGGATTACATTTCTACAGCACATAAAAGGAATAATGCGAAGGCCAGAAGAGCTTATGTCATGGCGTGGTTCCGTCCTTGCGTTCGTTAACTTTTTCTCGTTTATGCGATAAAGTCCAAATTTTAATCTGATTCCTTTGAAAGTTGCATAAATATTTTTGTATCATTGTAAGGATTAACCCTATAGAAAAGGAACATGATTCGTCAAATATTGGGGGAAAAGGAGCCATTTCAAATTGTTGTCAACTTTTTATCTTTTACACGATTAAATCAACATTTTAAATCCGACTCTTTTGAAACTTGCAAAGATTGTTTGTATCGTCATAGACATCAATTCTATTGAAAATGAAGAAAATTTGTCAAACATTATGGAAACAGGAGCCATTTCAAATTCGTTTTTATTTTTTCTCATTTCGCGATAGGTTCCACATGTTTTATCCGATTCTTTTGAAACTTGCACAGATTGTTTGTATCATCTAAGACATCATCCTTAATGAAAATAAAGAAAGTCCGTCAAACATTATGGGAGTAGGAACTATTTCTAATTTTGGTTAATTTGTTTCTCGTTTACGCGATGAAGTCCACATTTGTTTTATTTAATCCTCTTGGAACTTGCACAGATTGTTTGTATCACCAACCCTATTAAAACTGAAAAACAAAACCGTCAAGAAGTTTCGAAAAAGAGACCTGTGTAATTCTGAATTTTCTAATTGTATATAGATGTAGACAACATAGTGATTAACAACTCCAGGGTTGTGGGTTCAAATCCCAGTGGATCCAAGAAAAAAAAAATACATTTGTTTTTTTTATTCTAATTTTTTATTACATCACTATATCATTTTGTATCATTAAATACTTGAACCCTTTAAAAGTTGGAGAAAATCTGATAATTAATTTGGGAAAGGGAGTTTTTTTTTTTAAATAGTGCTTTTTCTCCTATATAGAATATAGGATGAATTACTAGTTAGAGTCTTTATAATTATGGTTATGGTCAACTCCCACTGGCGGGAAGATTTTCTTGGTAAACTGGCCAGATGACCTTATGTCATGGCGAGGTTCTCATTTGTCCGTGCATCCATCTTTGCACTTGTTGTCTGTACCTCATTATACCATTTTACCTGATGCAGGAAGGCTTCAATCTATTACCAAACTACGAGGTTTAGACTCTTGAAAGATTATGCGGACAACAAAATTAGTAAAACTAATAATCAATTGTCCACAGATAGGGTAAAAAAATGTGGGATAAGGAGAAATTGCATGTTATTAGCTGTTTCTTATTTTCATGCAATGTTTTAAATAGAACTCTGCCGCAGACACATGAAACTTTGGTATTGTTTGATAAGAGTTTTTTGTTTGTGTTGAGGTTTTACGGCCCAGTCAACCCAATTGGGCCATGTCGAGCGCGGTCAGTTTACCTAGCCATACGTTTACTGGGCAGGCTTAGTCCTCAAAGCGGTTAACCAGTATTGTGCACATTCTTTCGCCAGAAACTGACAACTGTCCTTCTTGAATCAGCGGAAGGGAGAATGGCCGTAGAAAATATTTCATGATCAATATTTGATACATTAAGTGTTTATTGAGTCTTATTCAGCAGGAAATTCATGAAAATATAAGAATTGTAGAAATTGTTTATAATAAGCGGTTTTCCAATTTGTGAAATGTGTTTTCTATGCAGCGTAATGGCACATTATGATATTCACATTATTATCGATAGTTCCCACTTTTTGGTTGGAATCATGAACTTTGCATGAGAGGTTATTCATGTAGAAAAAGTCTTTTATCTACAAAGAAAGTTATTGTATCGGTGGTGAAAACCGAAAAAAAAAAAAACACAACAAAAAACAAACAAAAAACAATAATAAAAAACAAAACAACAAAAAACAACAACAACAACAACAGAACAACCCCACCCCCCCCCCCCCAAAAAAAAAAAAAAAAAAAAAAAAAAAAAAAGAACAAAACAGACACTGTACTTGCCAGTAGAGCAATTCAGGCCCTCATGGGCCTCTTGTTTTTATTTAATTGACCGGCGCGCGAATCGCGCCGGTCTCTTAATATAGCTTTGGATTTTTACATATGGTAGACTATTCGATTAGCTCACTAAGGACGTTTTATATTTGCCGGGACGTCGGTTTGTGACGATCCCGGCAAATATGAAAAATCTTAAAACAAACTGTGTTATAAGCAGATTAATGTCTATCAGATTAGTTATTTTAGAGTTGCGTTCTCCTGATTGCTGAAAACACCCATTTTCGACCTTGACATCAGCATAACTCCTTTAGTTTAATCAGATCTCCTCAATCTCACATATAAGTAGGCTTGGGATAAAAGCTCAGGTGAGTTCGAAAACTGGCCAGATCTGCCTATTAATCATAAAGTAATGTCCCCTTAGATGCTGAAAAGGCCTATTTTTGACCTTGCCATCACCATGTCCTTTAGTTTTGATTGGATGTAAACGAAACTTGCAGATAAGATGGAGTTGATTTCGTTGTTACAGTACACTAAATAATGGTAGAGTTATTACTGTTTAAAGATTGTTCAGATATGATGTCATTTCCGGCTAACTCCTCCTTCATCGGACTATTTCGAGGTTACAGTACAACAAATCTTGATAGAGTTATTACTATTTAAAGATAGTTCACACATAAATTCATTTCCGGCCAACTCTTTCTACAGTTTTCATGCATGTTATTTTGATAAACCATGACTGCGTTGAAAAGTGTTCAGGGCCCGGTTGTTCAAAGCATCGTTAGCTTAACGAGCTTGTTAAGGGTCATTTCGTTAACTGTTTTAGCAGATTCAATATACAATATTCTGATATTTTTTGCTGAAAAAATGTGAGTAGCTTTTGCATTGCAAAAGCTACTCACATTTTTCAGCAAAAAAATTCAGCATATTCGCGTATCACTCGATTTAAATTTTAACGAATCGTTAACTAACGACGTCGTTAGCTTTGAACAACTGGGCCCAGGTGTATACACCAAAGTTACAGTTAAAATACTGTTCATTCACAAAATAAAGAACCTTGAAAATCTGTATGACATTTGTTTCTGACTTTATGAAACCCAATAAGTTATTGGTACAAACCAACATCAATGCATGCCAATCTCAATGTTTGACCATGACCTGTATTTTATAGTTCATTGACTTTGCTGAAATGTGTACATAGCTTATTAAGTTTTGATCAAATTGTCCTGGAACTGGACATAGATATGTTAGAGTTATATCTCATAGAATGATGAATAATATTGACATTGGGTGACCTAGGCCATATTTTTACACTTCTTTTCATGGCCTTGACTGCTAAAAAGCCCTTAGGGGTAAAGCTCCGTCAGTTTTGATTGGGTATGCTTGCAGATGAGAAGGATATGGATAAACTTTCAAAAAGTTTTGATTTCGAAAACGTTTGAAAACTTACTCAATCTGATACATAGAGTTATGTTTCTTGATTGCTACAGACGCTTATAATTAATCTTGTTTGTTGCATAGCTTCATCGGATTTAATTGGATCTTCCTTAAACTTGCAGATTAGATGGGTGGGACGGGTGGGGCATGTTTGTACTAATGAATGTTGTAGACATTGAGTGACCGCGACCTACTTTTCAGCACAGGTCAGCGTTAAGAACCATCATGGTCCTCTTGTTTCTGATTTTGTTCTGTATTCTTAAGGATCCCTACTTCGGAATGGTTTGTTCCTAAAGTTAAACAAGTCCATTTTTACTACGTGTTATATCTAGAACTGTTGGATAAATGGCAAACAGTGTAAACCCTGATCAGACCTCACTTGCTGCGGCACCCGGTCTGGGTCTAAATTATTTTCTCAGGCCTGTCTGTCCGAACACATATGGTAAAACATAGTATGGGCCACTGAAGCAGCATAAGTGATTTCCGGTTTTGAGCGCAGTATGATTAGAATACTTTCTGCTAGTCCATATCGGTTCCTTAAAACAATGATTCTGTTTGCGGTCATTGAATGCCCTGATCAGACATTGCGAATGGGAAGGCTAGTCTGATCTTTTGTTATCCGCACATGTCATTAAGATCCGTTTGTTTTGCATCATGCTATCATTGTTGGTTGATAACTTTTATTCGCTGACGCCTTATTCTTCTTTTTCAGACAAGAAGTTCTAAGCAAGACAACGTTTTAGAAATTTACTGGCATGGACCTGACTACGGAATACCAACCTAGAAATTAGTTTCTCTTTTTAAATTTTAGTTTGTATATTATTAAAAGCCTGCATATTTCAAATGTGTTCGTGTTTGTTTGTTTGTTTGTATTTTAATCCGCACTGCTCAGATTTGTTAGTGATATAAGTAACCTTGAGGCCGAGTTGTCCGTTATTTAAATTAAGATTTTAACTTGTTCGATGTGTCTCGTTCTGCTTAATTAATTAATTAATTAATTATGTTGCTTTGTATAGCTTATGTCAAGAAATTAATTCCTTTAAAATGATATATATTTAGTATTCAACGCATCTAGATCAGTAAAATCTGCTATTTCACTGTCAGTGCATCGTAAAGAGGAATTTTCAAGAACACAACAACAATAATGATAATAATAACATGAGGAGCCAGATCATCCTGTATCGCTCACCTGAGCACCTAGAGTATCGTTATGTAGCTCAGGGACAAAGACAGAGCAAACCAGGGACACTTACTTGGATCTATCCCTTTTCTGTACATATATAGCGAAGCAACTTTAATCGTGCCGTGAAAAGTCGAGGGTCAACCTAGAATTATAATTAGAACAAAGTTGGTAGCTCTCTCGCCCACAATGCTAAATACCAAGACTCAGACGTAAGACTCACTAAAAGCTTTCTTGGTTCTCAAGAAGAAAAGTTTTAAATGGTTTTCAACACCTATCGGCATTACAATCACCAAGCTTGAACAATGAAGCGGTACCGGTATCAATTCTCTTTGACAGTAGGCTTTATATGAAATAAGTGACATTTAGCCCATATTTCATGGTTTAACACAAGTATACAGCCCATGAGCAAGGGCAGATAATCCTCGGGGATATTTCTATTGTAACTGACGTGTAAATCTTCGGTAGTATTTACTTCTGACCGTTCCAAGGCAGCGGTTCTGGTGTGTTTGTTCTTCGTGCGGCCTTGTGACTGCTCGCTGCGAGGATTGTTGTGGGTGATGGATCCTGTCTGGCGTGTATACTGGAAATCGGCCAAACGGTTTCAGATGAGAAGGCGTTTAACGATTCCATGATTATATACATGCATATAGCCATGAGGGCAGAGGCAGGGGAGGTTGCGCATAACCCCTTGAAATAAAGGTCTTATTGTAACTAATAGTTTTGTAGGGCAGAGGCACATGCCCCCCTCCCCATTCCCCCCCTCCCCCCCCCCCCGGGAAGCAGCTCCTTTAATTTAATTGTATACATACATTAAGCTTAGTCAGAGATCATCATAGGATCATCATTTGAACAAACTTGTTAGACCTCGAGTCTCCGATGCTGAACACTAAGGCACAGAAACAAAACTTTCTTGTTTCTGGAGAAGGTTTAAAAAAAAAGGTAAGAGAAAAGTCCAGGGAGTGCCACAATCACAAGCCGCAGCTCATCCCAGACACAAAGAGGAACAGAAAACAGACAAAACCAAACAAGCGCAAATCGAACAATTGTACGAAAAGCACTAAGATTAGCTTTCTCTTCCCCTAGCGAGGTAATCGTAATGCTAAAAGGACTGAAAAAATACAAGAACAAATTAACACAAAGCAACAAATCGCCTCGTAGAATAAATCACCAAGCAACAAAGAGTAAGACTAACACCGGGACCACCGCCTTAGAACAGTCAGTAAAATAAACCACCGGGGAAGGTTAAAGCACTTTTACGGCCAGCAAACTTCACCCTGGGTCCCGATGCTACTCTTAATATAGAAATACATAAAAATTCGGTTCACATAAAGGCTCCCAACTCAGTCAATGTATCAAAGCAAAAGCATAAAAATCAAATTAGTCACTATGATAAACAAAGACGGGTTCTCATGGCAATTCTACTGTGTGCCAGAGTAAATGAAAAGCAATAGCTGAAACACGGCGGGCCAAGCCAAAGACATATCGTCAAGCCCCAACCCAAGTTTATTTTACATATACTGGCATGGCGGCCATCTTGTTCAACGAAGAGAAATCATTGTGAATACATTCTAAATATCCTTCGACATGAAACCCTGTGTGGAATTTGTTGAAAATTGGTCAAGGGGTCTCAGAGAAGTAGTTTAAATATTACACGATTTTAGGCGCATATATACCCCAGGGGCAATCTTCGGTAAGATAGAATTTTGATTGTAACTTGAAGGTTTTGCTAAAATCAGTGATATATTGAAAGTTTCAAACATTACTCTTTAACACATTTTGAGAAAATCATTTTTCGACGTTGCTCATACAAATGTATGGGGACGCAGACTTGACTTTGCCACATAAAGGTCAAAAGTCAAGCTATCATCATTTGAACAAACTATGTCGATCTTAGTCCCCGATACTATATACCAAGATTCAGCCTCAAAGATATCTCGGTTCTAGAGAAGAAGATTTTAAGTGTATTTTTTTCATATATGGGCAAAGCCACCATCTTGTTCAAAGAGGTGACACGTTTTGAACAAATCTTCAATATCTCTTCGACAAAAGGCCCCACGTGAAGGTGTTAAAAACTTATCAAGCAGTTTCAGAGGAACAACTGTTTAAATGATACACACTTTTATACATGTATGTAGGTTCAGGGCAAGGGCGCATAATGCCCAGGGGATAAATTTCATTTGCAACTAAAAGAGTTTGCTACTCTGATTACACATTGTAAATTTCAACAATGTCTTTAATACATTTTGAGACAATAATTATGGTACAGGGGAGCATATTTGAACTTGTGGACTGGGTGGTCTAGTGGTTAGCGCACTCAACTTTCAAGCGGGATATTGTGGGTTCGAATCCCGCTCGGGTCGAGACAATTTCAGACCATTATTACGCCAAGCTCATACTCGACGTGCCCTGGGTTGAGTATAAAGTGGACAGGGCGGCGCTTGGTGACAGACAGCGGCACCAAGTGTGCATGGGTGATCCATGAAAACAAAGCTGTACAAATACATGTACATCATAGCAATCGTCGCTGCCTCTATGTGCCGCGGGTGCCTCGGGTGCCTCGGGTGCCTCGGGTGCCTGGTAACGTTAAAACTCCGCACATCAACAACAACAACAACAACAACAACATATTTGAACTTGCTGTAAAAAGGTCAAATATCATCTTAGGATGATCGTTTGAACAAATTTAGTAGACCTTGCATCCCTAAAGTTTTATACTAAAATTGAGCCTCAAAGCTTTTCTGGTTCTGATGAAAAAAATGTATGCGCTTTACCACATATGGGCATGCAATCCATCTTGGTCGACGGAACGTAACCATTTGAACAAACGTTCCTTCCCCAAACTTAAGGCTGCTCCATATGAGATTTGATAAAAAAAATGGCGCTGTAACTTCGAGGAGAAATCGTTTAAAGAGTCGCCAGAGAAATTAAATGACAATAACTCATCCTGAACCTTTGGCTCAGGTGAGCTAATAAAAAACCCCAAAAAAACTGAAAACTGAAAAGTGCCCCCACCGTCTAGAGAATGTAAAAAAATAAAATAATTTTCGTCAGTCTATAACGTAGTCACTGTTGATAGAGTAAATTTCTTAGAAAATATGAACCTTCGATGGGAGAATGTGCGGTCAAGTGTCCGCCGAAGGTAAGTATGTGGCAAATGTGTCGTGGTAAAAAGTGCTTCGACGACTACTTAGTATTTTGTGGCGGACGTGAAAATACTCTCAGCACTTTATTTTGGCGTAGTTTATAATTTTCTGGGCCTCCGGGATCAATGAGCTCATTTTGAATAAGTCTGAATATAGAGTACTGCCTAAGCAGTAACTTAAATGTCTTATGTATCCATTTGAACAAACTATGTCGATCTTAGTCCCTGATACTATATACGAAGATTCAGCCTCAAAGATATATCGGTTCTGGAGAAGAAGATTTTAAATGTATTTCAGTTTATGTTGGTATGACAGTTTACCAACGGTATGCCAAAAGACTGAACCACTTCCATACAAGCTGTTTTAGAAAACTTCTAAAGATCAAGTTGCAAGACAGGATTCCAGACACAGAAGTACTGAAAAGGGCAGGGATGCAGAGTGTACATACTCTTCTGAAATTGGCACAGTTAAGATGGACAGGCCATGTTATCAGAATGCCTGATGAACGTTTGCCAAAGAAAATCCTCTATGGAGAACTACAAGTTGGAAAACGCTCCCATGGTGGTCAGAAGAAGCGATACAAGGACACCCTCAAAGCCTCCCTTAAAAACTTCAACATACCAACAGAGTCGTGGGAACAGATTGCACAGGACCGAATAAAGTGGCGAGGCCTCATAAGAAGGGGAGCTGGTGAATACGAAGCAAAAAGAATCAGCGAGGCCGAGCAGAAACGTGCACAGCGGAAAGCCAGAGCTAAGGCATCACCAACAGAGCTTTCTTCCTCAGACCTCTCTTGTTCTATCTGCAACAGGCAGTTTAGAGCTGAGATTGGTCTCATCAGCCATCTTAGGACACACAAATAATAACACATCACACAGTTGATTAGGATTGGTCATTGTCAGTAATGACAGACGAACGAACGATATATATATATATATATATATATATATATATATATATATATATATATATATATATATATATATATATATATATATATATATATATATACTGCCTAAGCGGGTGCTAGAGCGCATGCTGACTGCATAATACCACAACTGTGCTCATCAACAGTTAAATCGAGTATGCTATTAACCTTTGTCCTGCTGAACCCGGACATGCCTTTCCTTTGCAAACAGTGTAGATCCAAATCAGTTGGCTTCTTCAGAGAAGCCAACTGATCTGGATCTGCACTGTTTGTCATTAAGTATGTGAATTTGCATCAACAACCTGGATCAAGTAATCTGACTGGCTGAAAATTAGAAATGGGCGTGTCGTCTTAATTCATTGATCATGACAAGGGTTAAATCATTTCTTCGGAGTGTTCTTTGCTTCCGGAGGATCTTTAATCTCATAATATATTGAATAGGCACTATTAAGACCAGTGGCTGTCTGAATTGTTCGAAGGAGAACTGAAAAGAAATAATGTGAAATTATATACGAGTCTTCGCTGTCCGCATGTAGAAGCTTTGGATCCTTGACTACCGACAGAGTACCCTAAGAAGACTTCTGCATGGATGCACAGGCTGATCTGATTCGCTGGGCACATTTGCAGTCTTCTAGGAAACACTACTGCCCTTTCGACATCACTTGGAAAGGCATTTTTTTGCTTGGCGTTTAGTTTTAAATGAAAATATTTTGTTCTGATTGACCATATCTTATCAGAAGCCATTTGTCTTTTTCTATTTCTGTTTTTTGTTTTCATATATGTACCCTAAAATTAAATTTACGGCCAAAAATTGGTCTGACCTATACAATTTTTATAGTAAAGTGATTTAAAAAATGTCTAAGCAAACATTTTCTACTTTTCTTAGCTGAATTTAAATCATCAATGTTTCACAATAATATTGTGAAAATTTCAGAAAAAAATGAATAAGCGGAACTTCCCAGTAAGCATTCTTTATAAATCTATAGCGGGCCGTTATCGGCCCGTCAGCTACCCTGACGGGCCGATAACGGCCCGCTATAGATTTATAAAGAATGCTAGCTGGTTTGTTGAAAATACGCCTCCAAGCTACCTGCCCTACAGATTTCTGCATAATTTGCCTTTATTTTTAATATGGAAAAAGATGAAAATATTATTTTTTTTTTAATCATTCAATAGAATAAAACTTTTTGTGCATAGGTATTTACGACAAATGAATTTTGCATTAAATCATGGTAAAAGTTTACAAGTTTACTTGTTCTGTGTAAAGCGCCATGCAAATAAAACGACTTTCTGAAAGATGTCGAAAGCATAGTAAGCTCCAGCCCATATTCAATTAACCATAGTCATTCAGGTAGGGTTCCACGTGTATCAGGGTGACATATTGTGCTGGTCGAGGAAGGCCTTATTTACTACCTTAATTGCTTACCATACTTGTTCTAAAATTTGAACAAGTTCAATTTACTACCCGATGTTGTGTCTAAATATTGCTGGATGAGTGGCAAAAATATAGACCCTGATGAGACACCGCGTCTGAGGTGTCTCATCTGGATCTACACTGTTTGCTTAGGCCTGTCTGTTCGAATACATACGGTCAATACGGTAGTTTGTTACCCAACATGTAATGTTGCGAAAATAAATCAGTAACATGAAAAAACATGTCTCAAAGCTGCCAGGGGTCCTATAGGACATTGTATTTTTTTTCATCATTCTTCAAGAACAGACTGCCAAACCGAATTTGTTGTTTTCTTTTTTGGCCTGGTCCTGGCTTGCCAAGCCTAAGGCCATAGTAGTCATACCAAAATTTCAACCCAGCCCTGCTGGTCAGGAGGTCGCGTGTTCAATCCCTGCGCGGACTGGCAACAATATTTCGTGGAGATTCATATTGAAATATTTTCTATGATCATTCCCTCCCTTCCGCCTTTCGAAAAGGACAGTTGTCAGTTTCCGATGAAAGAAAGTGCTCAAATACTGGACTAAGCCTGTCCGAGAAAAGTGTCGGTAGGTAAATTGGCAGGCTTGACGTGAGCCTAAAGGGGTTGTCAGGGCTGTAAAAACTCAACTCAATCAAACATATACATGGAAATTTAATCATTAACAGTAAAATTCAAATTTTAAATTTGCACTGTTAATGATTAAATCTCCATGTATAATTATTTTTATACCCCGCCACACAATAGTGGCGGGGTATAATGGTTTTACGTTGGACGTCCATGTGTCCGTCCGTTCGTCAGTCGTACGTCCGTCCGTCCGTTTTTCGTTTCCGGATGATAACTTGAGTAAACATCAATGGATTTTCAGCAAAGTTGGTATGTGCATTGATATTGTGAATATCTGGTTTGGGATTGCTAATGTACAAATTCCGTCAATTTTTTACGGAGTTATCTGCTCGAGACACGCCCATATTTTCGTTTCCGGATGATAACTTGCGTAAATAATAAGGGATTTTAATCAAACTTACTATATATATTGACATTAAGAAGAGCTGGTTTGGAATTGCTAATGGGCGAATTTCGTCAAATGTTTACGGAGTTATCTGCCCGAGACACGCCCATACCTTCGTTTCCGGACGATAACTTGAGTAAATAACAAGAGATTTTAACCAAACTTGCTATATGCATTGACATTAAGCAGATCTGTTTTGGAATTGCTAATGTGCAAATTTCGTCAATTTTTTACGGAGTTATCTGCCCGAGACACGCCCATATTCTCGTTTCCGGACGATAACTTGAGTAAATAGCAAGGCCTTTAAACCAAACTTACTATATGCATTGATATTATCAAGATCTTGTTTAGGATTGTTATCTGTCCATTGACATTATCAAGATCTGGTTTACGATTGTTATCTGTCCCTCCGTCATTTTCTTTACAGATATTTTCGCAACGATAACTTTAATACATAAACAAATAATTGCTGTGGTGGGGTATTATGCTTGCGGTGCTTTTATTTTATTTCTAATTATAATAGTATGCCTCGCATGATCCAATGCCCATTGTCCCTTACTTCGAGTAACTCGTATATAATTATTTTTTTTTGGTACTTGCGGGTTATTGGGCTTATGCACTACATGTGAAAATATAGGTCTGGTGGAAGCTTCAGAGGAGGGGAGGTCGGGGTGGGGGATGGGGGGGACGGAGCTACGGCGTTAGGTACTAGTATATTGCACTTGTTTTATTACTCCTCATCAACAGACTAAATCAAATCGGGTCTGTTATTTTCTATTTTTGATCCATTTTTTGATATTTCCAAAGAATGCATATTTCGGAGTATTTTAATAACATTGTCATGCTGTCCAAACATTGTACCGGCCTCTATGGCTCAGTGAGATGCGCACCCGACTGGTGATCAGGAGGTCGTGGGTTAAATCCCCGCGGAGTCCGCCAAAAATCTTCGCGGATATTGCTCATGAAATATTTTCTACGGTCATTCCCTTTCTGGTGAAAGAATGTGCACAAGTACTGATTAAACGCTCAGAGGTCTGCCCGTGAAAGAGTGTGTTTAGGTAAACTGACCATGCTCAACATGACCCTAATGGGTTGACTGGGTCGGAAACCCTCAACACAGCAAACAATCTCCCCCTTCAACCGTTTCAAGCAGGACAGCTGTCAGTTTCTGGCGAAAGAATGAGCACAAATGCTGGTTAACTGCTTAGTGGACTAAGCCTGCCCAGGGAAAGTGTGGTTATGTAAATCGACAGACTTAGCATGACCTTAAGAGTGATGGCTGGACCCGTTAAACTCCAATCCGCCAACTCGTAATTGTGATGTTGGCACATATTCAGATTTATACATATTCATAACAGCAAATGCCCTACACTGAAAATGACTATCTGGGTTTGTCCACTAAACACCTTCCCCTGTGTAAAAATTAAATTTTATTTTTACTTACCTGTGACTGTGAGATCATCACAGCGTTAGAAGTGTTCAGGGTCCTCAGAAGGAGTGTCCTCTAAGCTCTGACCGCCCACATTTTCTTCAGGCTGGCTTTCTTCTGACACCGAAAAGCTGTGTTCTGGCTGAGACAGACTGTGATTTAGGCTGGTCCACTACATTATGTTTATTCTGGTTTTCTGACTCAAATATTTGTTTTCGTTTTAGCTGCTACCCAGTCAGCATTCTACGTAAATCTATATCGGGCCGTCATCGGCCCGTCAGGGTTGCTGACGGCCGATGACGGCCCGATGTAGATTTACGTAGAATGCCAGCTGGGTATTGTCCAAAAGGTCTCATCAGAGATGGCTTCCTTCTCCTTTGCCAGACCAGGTAGTGGGTGAGGATGATCTGCTGTGGGAGCACTGCCACAAATAAAATGCTTGGAACACATATACACATATGTGTATCCTTAGTTATATTGTCTACGGTGAAAAACTTTCTTCCACACAGCCATACCCACTTTCAATATGTCTGCCTTTGTGTTGTTGGCTTTGGAAACGGAATGAAAACACATTTTCCATCTCTTTTCTTCTGCCAACGTACCTTGAGTCACTGTTGTAGTCTCTGTAGCAACAATGCTTTACTGGCATATCTCTTCAGATCAGAATATCGCAAAAACTCCAAAATAATAAAAAGAAAGCACAATGATAACTATTTCTTTGCCTACACCCATGGGCGTAGACAACATACGGTTTGGTTGGGACAGGGAGGTGAATCAATTGTTGATCCATAATGCACCATTGACCTTATGCGTGTTGTCTACAAGTTAAATACGGGAATAGATATAAGACCGAAAAGAATAGAATGATAGCGTTTGAAACACCTACATGTACTCTTTTCGGCTCGCCGCACTTATGTAGATATTCTAAAAGGTTACAATTGCGGCACGTTATTAAAGGTTAGGGAATATACATTAATCTTGACGATTTCACTTTTAAAGTGGGTGGATGCATTGTGAAGCTAGGCACAATTTATAGCATTCCCGGGACAGCGTGACAAAAATGATTTTCTTATAACTATGTCCTAAGTTTCGATGAGGTAAGTTTAAAAAGCGATATTAGCTGTAATTAAATTAGCTGTAATTATTTTCTAATGTGAGGGTCTTTCTCATTTTGACGAGATCTCAATTAGACCTCTCCAATTCATCATTGCATTTTGCAATTTAGACCATTACGAAATCACGCCTATTCGAATACACTGAGAATTTTACCACCGAAAAAATGAAAATTTTCAGATAAAAAAAATCTTATATTTTTCATATTTTTGCTCAAAACATAGATTGTTGGTACTCGTTAGAACCGCCTCGGCGAGGCGGTTCTAACGAGTACCCACAATCTATGTTTTGAGCAAAAATAAGGAAATTAATGTATACGCCTGTAAACCCAGTTTTACTATATAAAATTGGGGTTTAAGGGGGTCAGCATTGTATAGGTATGTTTTCGTGATGGATTTATCAAAGACTTGCATGTAAAGAACCCAAGACTATTCAAACCAGCTTTAACATTTATTGTGTGCAAAGCGTAGACCAAGCTTTTTGTGAAAGCTTAAACTTGTCACTTTACTTGTTAAGTGTGAGAGAAAACTTCCGGTGTGCTGCTTGCGATTACAAGAAAATGCCGCTTAGGTAAAAAGTAATTCGCAAATCGAATGTGTTTCCCATAGTTCTTAAGCAATATTTAGGGGTATTTTAGGCATATTTTCTAACTATCAATAAAATATGTGTTGTGTGTACTCATTAGAATCGCCTAGTTAAGGCAATTCTAATGAGTGCACTCAGCACACCATTATTTTATGATAGATCGAAAAGACGTCCCTAAACTATCCCCATTTGCCTCCTGAACTGGCACAATGATTAACCCTTAGTGGCTCGAGCAACCCATGTCTACAAATGTTCATGGTCCCACGAGCCATTGAAGTTCGACTGCATTTTGTCACAGCAGCAGCTGTTGTTTGCTTCTTTGGAGATAGTAAAAGGTTGTCCCTTACTTCGAGTAACTCGTATTTAATTATTTTTTCTGGTACGTACGGTTATTGGGCTTATGCACTGATGGAAGCTACAGACAAGGGGCGGTCGAGGTTGGGGGGCGAGGGGGACGGAGCTACGGCGTTAGGTACCAGTATATTGTACTTGTTTTATTACTCCTCATCAGCAGACTAGATCAAATCGAGTCTGTTCTTTTCTATTTTTGATCCATTTTTCATATTTCCAAAGGATGCCTATTTCGGAGTATTTTATCATTGTATGTACTAAAATGTTAAATACAGATGCCAAAAGCCACGGCCCACGTAAATAACATGGAAACAAGTGACCATTGATGTAGACCAGAGAGTAACTCAGTATATGGATTTTTAGGAGCTGTAATCTATATAGATAATTCGTATATAATCGTACCTGTCCTAAGTATCGGACACCTCAAATCCTTACCATACTTGTTCTAAAATTTGAACACGTACAATTTACTTCTTATCCAGAAAGGTTCGTTGCTAAGCTCCATCCCAGCGGACACACAACGTTGAAACAAAGTCGATTCAACGTTGATTCAACAACTTCACGTTGAATCAACGTTGTTTCAACGTTGTGTGAACGTTGATTCAACGTACTGGCGTTGAATCAACGTTGTTTCAACGTAGTGTGCCTGCTGGGATACGTCCCGTAGTTCAAATGGTCAAGATAAGGTATTTGCTTGAAAGCAGTCCTTTGGTATCAAAGTAGGATAAAAACTCGGGCTATTTATTGCCGGTATTAAAGGCCTGTGATGGTTGAAATTTATTAGTCTTAAATTGAATGACAAAAATATATTGTATAATTTTATACATCTTTGAAACAAATACTTTTTCTGTTATTGTTTGATACAGCTAAAAACAGACGTGGCGATTTTTTTCTATATGATTATGTTGATCTAGAGGTTGTTAGGCTCAACCACTATATGGTGCCAGAAAGCGTATGTTGAACTGTTATTTTTCATATATACATTATATTTTAAGACTGAGCTTTAAAACAAATAAAATAAAATATCTTAACCGTGAAAAACCCTTTTAACTACAAAAATAAGAAGATTCAGTATAGATTAAGTATGAAGTTTTATGGGGAAAAAAGTTGTTCCTATACCCTCCCTCATCCCATTTCGGGATGACGAGAACGTGCGGTTTAATCAGCAACTGACAACACACAGACTTTTAATGCGATTGAGACTGGCTCGATTGCAATTGAAACCCGACGCATTGATATTTAAAAGCTGAAAAAGGAAAACAAAAACATATCAAATTATTTCTGCTCATATACTAAGGGGAGGTCGGAAAATATCCGGACTTTTTGATCATTATCAAAGGGCGTTTAACATTTTATAGTTCTTTTTATTCTTTTTCAAAGTATTCCCCAGCTACGTCATGCAATTTTGTCATCTTTGTGGGAGCTTTGTATTCCCTCTGCAAACCATGAAGCAGACCTACTACTGAACTACCGATTTACAGATAAAATCAAAGCCGCCCTGGTCTCATATTTGTTTCCAGCGAGCCTTTATTCCAGTCTGGGAGCAATAAAAGTCACGGGGTGGGGGGGGGGGGGTGGGGGGGGGTGGGGGGGGGGTGGGGGGAGTGTCTGCTCTGTGCGGAGGGCGGGACAACAATTGCCACTTGAAGAAGTTGATTAGTTATATTGTAGATGGGGCAGTATAAGAGGAGGCAGTGTGAGCAAAAGAAGGTAATTTTTTTCTAGGCTAGCCTGGGACGCAACTTTTTAACTTTCTCTTTGAGTGTTTTCAAAATTACTTCTGAATAGTATCTAGCATTCACAGTTCGACCTTTATTATTCCAACTAAAGTCCCAAAAGAAACTGGCAAAACCTTGCCAGCAGATGGAGCTTATTCTTTTTAGGAGGTAGGGAACCAGCTCGTTTTCATTGCTTTGACCGAGTTTTTGTTTCTGTTTCAGCATAATGAACCCACATTTCATCCCTAGTGACAATAGAGATCGAAAATGTATTTTCATTATAGTTAAAACGATCTAAATGTTATTTTGCTATGATCACCCTGGCCTTTTGGTCTTCTGTCAGCTGGTTCGGCACCCACCTAGCTCTTACCTTGCTTATACATATTTTTTGTGTAAACTCTGATGAGCCGACGCTTTACCGATGCTAAACTGATTACCTACCTCTTACAAAAAAACTCGCCACTATTGGAGGGTTTACTGGCTCAGTGGGCCTCCCTGCTTAGGCTTGTCCCTCACGTTTGTCCCGCACTCTCCAAACTGTGAAACCCGCGTGAGAGTGCGTATGTCACACATACGAATATGTAACAGATTGTTACGTGTGCGTACAGTTGTTACGTATGCGCATATGTGTCTGAGCGCTACATGTCGAATTTTACACATGTACAAATATACGAAATCTTCACATCTTGTAAAATTGCACACAAAAAATCGATACAGTAGTATTTTGTGTTTCTATACAGAATAGAAATTGTACATGTAAAGTGGTAGGAACGCTATTCTTTCCCAATTAACGCGTTAGTCCTTTACAATGTGACTTGGTAAAACTGTTTGGAGTCAGCTCTGACGTCGAGTTACTCTGCGTCTGATCAGGCTTCAGACTGTCTTCACTCGTATTGAAAAACTCAAGCAGTTGTCATTTCTACATATAATCTGAGCCAGCGCATGAGAAAACCTATAAAATAGCATGAGCGCCCAGCGAAGACTCAGATCAGCCTGGGCATCCGCCCAGATTGATCAAAGTCTTTGCTTTGCGCTCAGTGGGTAGCTCTGGACCCAAAGTTTTTTCATGCGGACTGTGAAGACTCTGATCAGACTGGGCGGATGCCCAGGCTGATCTGAGTCTTCGCTGGACGTACATGTCATTGTTTTGGTTTTGTCATGCGCTTGCTCATTTAATATCCTGTTTGCCTTTGAAATACTAGCAAAGCACGGGTTTAGGACCTGAGTCACGAATGGGCATGAAACATTGATCTATTTTTAGAATATGGTAAAAGCAACCAAGATGAAAAATTGAACATATCAAGGTGGCCTGAATTGTAACAACACCATAACTGCAGCATATTGAACCTGTGGTCACGGTGGGGGCCATAAAGGTCAGGGTGGTCAAATTGGGAGGCGCGTGAGGAAAAATATGTTTTAGAACATGATTTTGCAGCATATCAGAGCGACCGGTATCATGGGTAGTTTAAAGCAGGGGCCGTTAGCATGTAAGTTTGCTACTGTGGGAATATGCGATGACCCACCACTGTGGGAGTGCCGTTCTGGTGAAAAACATTTTACAGTGACCTCTTTTTCATGTAGTGAACAGGTGTTACATATGTGTATGACTTGTACATATCACACGAAAGCTTCACATGAGTTGCTCACATGTTACACATGCGTACAGTTTTACGCAAACATAACACATTGACATTGCCATGTGTTGCATATGCGTATAGTTGTACGCATACGTAAAACATATGTAACGTATGCGTACGTTACACATCTCTTACGTATTCGTATGTGTGACATATGCACACTCACAAACCCGACTATAGAAGACTGAAAGGGATATGCAGGCTTAAGAAAAACTTCTCTGCAGCGTTTGAAAAATGTGGTAAGGTTATCACCCCCTAAAAACAGGAAGCTTATTACAGATCACTGTTCCTCCAGCTTAACGCCCATGGTAGCCCTAACACCCACCCTGTTTAAATGCTCAAAACTTCGTTTATACACACTTCTCATTGAAAATTAACTGACCGATTTATAAGCAATAAAATGTAGTGTTCGCTCATGTAGAATAAGTGTAGGTAGCTGAACGTGGAAAAACGGGAGCATGAACAGTTCGAATACTTTCTGACCACCCCTCGTAGCTGTGATAACCCGTAACTATGACGTATTGCTACGAGAGTCCTGCAAAAAGTTTTGTCACTTGGTTCGGATTACTGCAGTGCTAAATTTAATCAAACATATTTTTATTACAAACCTTCAAAGTATTCCCCCATTACTGAAACACATTTTTGTAATCTTTTTAACTAGTCACGAAAAGCAGATAAATAGTCTTCTTTTGGTATCTGTTGGAGACACTGATAAATAGCGCTGCCAAGAGAACTTCTAGACGTATACTTGTTTCCAGAAAGCATTTTCTTAAGCCTTGGAAATAAAAAGAAGTCACAGGGACTCGGGTCAGGTGAATAAGGTGGATGGTTAAAAACTTTCACCTTTTCAGAAGCCAAAAAGACTTAGCACCCTCACACTTATGAGAGGAGGCGTTGTCATGTAAAAGGTAGACTCCTGACCATCCTTTGCTTGGTCGTTTCTTATTGTAAAAAGTAAATTGATCAGTATTTCAATTTGAAATAACTCGGTCAGTTGGAAAGCAATTTGAACGAAATAAACGGGTATCGTTAGCTACGAGTATACCTGGGATACAACCAAGGAAGCCTATTAGTGACAGAACTTTTTGCATGACCCTCGTAAACAAAAGGAAAAAAAATCTGATACAAGTATATCCTATTTACCGTAAATATTCGGACGCCTTAACTCAATCCCATACTTGTCCTTAAACTTTTAAAGTCTATTTTTGCAACCTGTTGATGTGTCTGAAAACTGTTGTATGAGTGGCAAACAGTTTAGACCCAGATCAGACGCCGCTTGAGCGGCGTCTGATCTGAGCTTAAATTGTTTGCGCAGGTCTGTCTGTCGGAATGATTTGGTTAAAGATGGTGAACTTTGACTTACGCCGCAAAAGAAAAAAACAAACATCAATTCAGATATCGGAAACGAATGCAAACGTTCTCCCATTGGTAGTAGCTTAATCATTTACTGTATTTAGGCAGTGGGAAAAACAAAGCTGAGCAAACAGCGCACACCCAAAATCAGACTTTCTGTGGCATTGATCAAGGGCTACATTGTTAGCCTCTCATCCATCAGTTTTAGACACAGCGACAGGTAGTGATATGCATTTGTTCAATTTTAGAACAAATATGGTAAGGAGTTAAGGTGTCCCAATATTTAGGCTAAATACAGAAGTTTTTTTCCTAATTTATACACGTTTTATATATATTTGCACCTAACTATGTCCTGAAGTGGTTTTACTGATGCAATCTTTAAAATAATGACCAGCATGACACGATCTTCAGGAAGCCATGCTTCTTGTAAAGGAATATAAACTTAAGAAAAAAAAAACGCATTTTTTTACCGAAGTCAAATTTGTTCAATTGTTATTTTTATAGGTTTTATTGCCGTGATGTAACTATATGTCAGATTTTTTTTTCTGTTTGCGCTGTCGTACGTGAGCGAAATCTAACCATACGGAATTCAGGGTGTAAAAGGTTGAAATGCAATCACTTACCGCAGTGACAGTTCAGATACGTGCGATGTTAATTAAACCACCTGATTTTTATTTGATGCTCGGCAAGAAAATATCGATGAAAAAAAAGCAACAAAAATGCATCCGCATGGTGCTTATGCGAACTGCAAAAGCCCTGATCAGATAGCATAGCGCAGTCTGATTAATACCTTTACTGTTAGCTTGCAATGAGCCTAGGCCATGTAGACTCTAGCGGCGAGATGCGTTGGCCCCGATCAGCCATTGTCAGTGATTGACCAATCAGCGTCTTTGTTCGCAGCTGTCAGAAGGTACCTTTATACCTATGACGGGCATCATATTTTTCGGTATATAAGCAGACATGCCTTTAATGTTAAGCACACAAGAGAAGCCAAATACTTACAGGCTGGCAAGTAAGTTTTCTTTTTATTATTTTATATACAGTTGACTGTCGTTATTTCAAACACTGTTTACTCAAACTACTGCTTTTAGCAAACTAAATAAAGAGAAGTATTAGTTTCAGTTTGCTAGATGTTGCTTATACCTAAATTATCTGAACATCACGAAAACATGCCTATATAATTTTGACCCCCTTAAACCCCACTTTTATATAGTAAAACTGGGGTTTACAGGGGTATACATTATTTTACTTATTTCTGCTCAAAAACATAGATTGTGGGTATTCGTTAGAACCGCCTCTGCGAGGCGGTTCTAACGAGTACCCACAATCTATGTTTTGAGCAGAAATATGAAAAATATTTGAATTTTTTGTCTGAAAATTTTCTATTTTTCAGTGATTAACTTTTCAGTATATTTGAATAGGTATGTTTTCGTAATGAATACTGTTATGTTTAACCAACAATTTCTATCCCTTGGACTTTGAAATAATGAGAGATTCCTTGGTCCATATTGTCGATATTCACATACTGAATGGGAAACAGTGTATACCCTGATCTGAATATACACTGTTTGCAAAGGCAGGACACAGGAGTAGTATAGGCAGGCTCTACTGACTATACTACTCACAGGTGAACTGATTGCTTTGAAAAAACAGGTTCATTACAAAAACATGCCTATTCAAATACATAGAAAATTTCACCTCCAAAAACTGATAATTTTCAGAAAAAAAAAACTCTGATATTTTTCATATGTCTGCTCGAAATATAGATTGTTGGTACTCGTTAGAACCGCCTCTGCGAGGCGGTTCTAACGAGTACCCACAATCTATGGTTTTGAGCAGAAATAAGAAAAATAATGTATACCCCTGTAAACCCCAGTTTTTCTATATAAAAGTGGGGTTTAAGGGGGTCAAAATTATATAGGCATGTTTTCGTGATGACATTTCAGGGGTATCAATTGTAAAAAAAAAAGTACTAAAAGGTATGTTGGTCCTACGCCCATAATCGTCCCTTAGAGAAGTTTTTTTTTCCTGAAGTTAAGACTGTGAAGATTTTAACTTTGGGAAATTTGTCTTAAACCTAGTTTAGATAAACCTAGAATTATTGACCGAATTATACAAAGTGACCATGCAAAGGCACAATTTATGCAGAAATGTAAATATATGCGTTTAAAATTCCATTTAATTTAATTTGATTTTAAGGATCAAAACTCTGAAAAAGATTGTGAACCTTGGTTTTGATCGCCCTCTTAGACAAAGTATATATGTTATAATAATATTCCCATGAACTAGGGCACAGCATTTCCGTGAAGACTGCTCAGCAAACACTTAGATCAGCTTGCGCGTCCGTGCATACCGATCAAAGTCTTCGCTGGCCGCCTGAAGACGCTTTGAATTCTTGACTACCCTCAGAGTATCCTGCAAAGTCTCTGACTAGACTGATCTAAGTCTTGAGCACATGCATGTTTTGTTATTAATAAAGTCTAAATGTTCTGTTTACAACAGGAAGTCACAGCCACAAAATGAAGACTGTCCTGGTGCTGTTCGCCATTTTGGCCGTTTCGAGTGCCTATAATTATGGCGGATGGTATCCTTGGAGAAGGCATTATATGAGATATCCTATGTATGGAGCAGGCTATGGCTACGGCATGGGAGCAATGGGAATGGGCGGAATGGGAATGTACGGAAGAGGCTACGGATATGCCATGGGAGGAATGGGAATGGGTGGAATGGGAATGTACGGAAGAGGCTATGGATACGGCATGGGAGCAATGGGAATGGGTGGAATGGGAATGTACGGAAGAGGCTATGGATACGGCATGGGAGCAATGGGAATGGGCGGAATGGGAATGTACGGAAGAGGCTATGGATACGGCATGGGAGCAATGGGAATGGGCGGAATGGGAATGTACGGAAGAGGCTATGGCATGGCAGGAATGGGAATGTACGGAATGCGCGGAATGGGAATGTACGGAAGAGGCTATGGCTATGGCATGGCGGGAATGGGAATGTACGGAATGCGCGGAATGGGAATGTACGGAAGAGGCTATGGATACGGCAAATGGCCATACAAACGCAGATGTGAGTAACTATTGATGACATTTCAAATACAATAAACATAAAAGACTGTCTGGCTTGCACACCCTTCCGTGTTATGAAACATGTTGCCTTTTTTAATCAGGGCCAATACATTTGATTCCAAAATCTACTGTATCTTTACTAAGCATGTGGATAGATAAGCTTCAAACGTTTTAAACTGAGACCAAGTGGCTCGTAAACTGCAGTTAGATCGGAATCGACACTCTTAACATTCTGTCGGTGATTTTAGACACACTATGTGGATAAATATAGTAAGACTTTTAGGTGTCCAAATAGTTAAGGTAAATATGGTAAACCATCTTTGCTCACGTATAAACATATATGTAATCAGTAGATAAAACTGCCCGTCCAAGCAAAATGTTGAAGACTTTTACTTGTCGACAGGAGATTATAGGGTTCCATAGAGTTTATTTAAGAACAATTTAGATTTTAGCTTGCACGAGATGATGAAGGGCTTCTCGCAGACATTAAAATAGCCTAATGTTTTTCATCAACCATTGACGTGCACAATCAATGTTCTTTGTCTTCACCTTACGCCCGCCTTGAAGAGAACGTTTGACGTTTTTCATCGAGAAATGGAACGCGTAAGACTGTAATGCTTTTTTTATGTAGAGACAACACCATTTCGAAAACACGCCTATTCAAATACATTGAAATTTTACCACCAAAAAAATGAAAATTTTCAGATAAAATTTTTTGATATTTTTCATATTTTTGCTCAAAACATAGTTTGTCGGTACTCGTTAGAACCGCCTCGCCGAGGCGGTTCTAACGAATACCCACAATCTATGTTTTGAGCAGAAATAAGAAAAATAATGTATACCCCTGTAAACCCCAGTTTTACTATATAAAAGTGGGGTTTAAGGAGGTCAAAATTATATAGGCATGTTTTCGTGATGTAAACATGTAAATATATAAAAGCAAAGGCACATTTCAGGAACAGTGTGCTTAATTCAAAGCAAATATAAAAACAAAATAGTAAAATGGGTGCCCGGAAAGTTCTAGAATCATAGTTTGAAGCCTACCACAGAGACCAACAGGACGAACAAATAGACCAAGACTGAAGCAGATACGTAACAAAGCTGCGAAACGCAAAGCAATCGTTTGTATCTTCCCAATGAGGTATGCGGTGGTCAAAATGTCAGACTGGACCTACCCAACACAATAAGAAAACATTTAACAGGACAAAACACACACGCACAAACAATACCGCAGCGAGCAGCCAAATTCCTTACAAAGAACGAAAGATACAAGAACTACCGCCGCCTTAAAACAATCGGTAGTAAAAACTTCGTGGGTAGGGTAAGATCGATTTTAATGGCATTAAATCTTTACCCCATTTTCTCGAATACTTTTAATTTTGAAATCCAACTAAGAAATTAATATTAGTTATATTTTTTGAATTCAGAGACTGGAGTCACACTGTGAATAAATGACGTCATCCAAAATATCAAATTACAAATCAACAAGAACAACGGCCAGTACATCACAAAAACATACCTATATAATTTTGACCCCCTTAAACCCGATTTGTATATAGTAAAACTGGGGTTTACAGGGTATACATTATTTTTCTTATTTCTGGTCAGAAACATAGATTGTAGGTACTCGTTGGAAGCGCCCCGTCGAGGCGGTTCTAACGAGTACCACAGTCTATGTTTTGAGCAGAAATATGAAAAATATCAGGGCCCAGTTGTTCAAAGCGTCGTTAGCTTAACGAGCTCGTTAAGGGTCATTTCGTTAACTGTTTTAGCAGAGTCAAAATACAATATTCTGATATTTTTTCTTAAAAAAATGTGAGTAGCTTTTGCACTGCAAAAGCTACTCACATTTTTTCAGCAAAAAATTTCAGCATATTTGCGTATCAGTCGATGTAAATTTTAACGAATCGTTAACTAACGACATCGTTAGCTTTGAACAACTGGACCCAGAATTTTAATATGAAAACTTCCAGTTCTTGATGGTGAAATTTTCAATATATTTAAATGTGCATGTTTTCGTAATGATTTTGAAAATACTATGAAAATCTATCACATCATATTTAATTTTACGTACTATACAAGTAACGACCCGCATATTCAAAATATACTCAGAGGCAAAAAAGTATATAGTTTTTATTTTTGATACCGGCTCTTGTGTAATTTTCATCTTTAAATGTTTTCATAATCATTTTTGTTAAATGTCTAGCTTTGCAAAACACAAAAGCTAATGTTTTGCAGTCATAAATTATGGAGTTATTCGCCTTTAATTAAAATCAGTATTGTCAGTCATAACTCGCTTCGTTTAGAGATGAATAGCATTTTGCTTGTCATAAATGTCTTGCACAAATGACTCTGAGTAAACGCAAAAAATATTTTATCTGAAATCCCCATCAAACGGCGTCAAGACTTTGAATTTCTACCTGTCTCAAATTATCTCCCTTCGAATGAAGAATATAGGGAATTAAAAAAAGTCTATATCTCCACTGGTGTTGGACATCTTCACTTGAAATATTCAGAAACATGTTTCTTGGCTTAGTGTCTTTGTGCCAATTTCAGATGAAATCTCCTAAAACTATTTATATTGCAAAGAAAATTGTCAATAAACGCCCCATAGAAACTCAGTGCATTCTATCAGAAGAGGAACGTAACTTTCAACTGACAGAGTACACTGTGATGCGGATGTTTTATCGTTTTATCTACTGAATGCGTAAAAATGCATAGATGTCAGTTTTTTTAATCCGAAATGCATGGTTAAAGTAATCTACTCATGCGCAAATGTTTATTCAGACCTCTTATTTATTTCAGTAGATGTCGTTGCCTTGCTCTTTGGTAGAATTTCCTGAAAAATATTGCAAGTTATGTGTAAATAATTGTTCTTAACTATGATACCAAAGGGTTACGCGCACTTTATGAAAGGTCATGGACTGGTACAACGCTCTTTACTATGGACTGTGCAACGTTATTATAACCAAGTATTAGCTATCACAAAAAGCTTAGTCTGCGCTTAGCACACAATGACCAAGCTTTTTTAAAAGGTAATACTTGTATTGGTTGATTTTTGCTTCATAGATTTTATTTGTCTTTCTTTCAGACAAGAAGTTCGGTTAAACAGATATCCAGGATTTTACTGACATAGAATAGGACTACGAACTGCCTACCTAATAGATAGTTTCTCTTTTCAAATTTTATTTTGTACAATATTAAAAGACTGCATGTTTCAAACGTGTTTGTTGTTTACAAATATCTGCTGTCCATTTATTACTTTTGTAAAAAGGGCCTTTTCTTTTATATTGTTATCTGTATGACGTGATGTTTCTGTCTTTAACTCTTTCTCCGCTAGTGGCGACTTTTGTCGTCTGCTGATAACCTTTATAACAGTTTCGAACCAGATCAGGCCCGACAAAAACGTCGAACCTGATCTAGATCCAAACTGTTTGAAACTCTGATGATATTCCTGAAAGATATTTTTAGGAAAACATTATAAAAAATCAACAGACGACAATAAAGCATGCAAAATTACCCAGCATGAAAAGCGTTAACGGCCGGAATAAAATGCTGCAACGTGAGAAAACGTACCTTCTCACATGCGCGCTCAAACGAAGTCAAATCAGCCTGCGCATCCGCGCAATCTGACCTGAGACTTCGTTGTCCGCATGAAGAAATTGCATCCTTCGCTATCCGAAATGAGCTCAGTAATTATTCTGAACATACCAGACTGTGTGAATGCGCAGGCGGACCTGAGGTGTCTTGGGGCGTACATTACGAAAACATGCCTATTCAAATATATTGAAATTTTCACCACCAAAAACTGAAAGTTTTCAATAAAAACTCTGATATTTTTCATATTTCTGCTCAAAACATAGATTGTGGGTACTCGTTAGAACCGCCTCGATGTTTTTGAGCAAAGATATGTAATACATGTATGTCACTTCGCACACTTAGTATAGAGCTACTCTTAAAACAAAAAACGATTCACTCTCTCGGAGCACATTCTTCGTTAAAGAGTAGCCCCATATTTAGAAGTATTTGATCACTATGGAAGTAAATTCTTGTGGAAAAATGCCTTCCTTTGAAGAAAAGTGACAATGTATTACGAGAATATCTATTCACTTTAATTACTGTTTTGGCCTTGTCCTTGATCAACAAGCCGTAAATCAGTCTATATCATGTCAATGTCTATATTATTTTCTAGCGTCTAAGATAATGATAAATAGTTTTTACCTTTACTATTCACTTATGGTATAAAACAGATGTTTTTTTCGTCGTAGGACGTACTATTCTCACTATTGGTCTAGTTTTAACGCTATTCCATTGGTCAAAATAAATAGCGCATTGAAATTCAGCCAATGGTATTGGACTTCCTTAAATAAATTAACGCACGGCCTTTTTTCCGAAGTGCAACGAAAATACAGAAGCACTGGGTGTTTGCTTGGTTCCAGTAAGGAAGTTTTTCTACAATTGTGTTGCAGTTTACGTTGGGTCCAGACGTCATCAAAGAAATTAAATATAAAGTAAATACAGGCTATACGCATGCTATCTGTTGTAGTTTTGCAGATGTTTAAGGTAAAACTATACAAACAAACTGAAAATAATACACATCACGAAAACATGCCTATATAATGTTGACCCCCTTAAGCCCCACTTTTATGTAGTAAAACTAGGGTTTACAGGGTTATACATTTTTTCTTATTTCTGCTCAGAATCATACATTGTGGGTACTCGTTAGAACCGCCTCATCGAGGCGGTTCTAATAAGTACACAACCTATGTTTTGAGCAGAAATATGAAAAATATCAGAAGTTTTATCTGAAAGTTTTCATTTCTTTGGTGGTAAAATTTTCAGCATATTTGAATAGGCATGTTTTCGTAATGAGTTGATGTTTGCATGTCCTTGTATTATGATAGAGAATGCTGAATAAAGGTTAAAGAAAAAAAAAACACTCAAAATCTGATCTAACCTTTTCAAACTGGTTCGAAGCAGAAAAGCAGACACCCAGTGAAGAAGGAAAAGACTACGAGTATTTGTGCATTACTCGTGTTTCAGATAATCCGCGCAAACTGTGGTAAAATGCTTGGAAGAACGAACATAATTACACATGTAGACAAGGGTGCAAGATACAAAAAAAATCTAATTTAGCCCTTCGGCGCCTGTGTCGGAGAAGTATTAACTTAATACTGAGACACTAGAATAAAAGGAAGATTCATGTATTTGAAGTAAGACATATAAGATTCATAAAATGGGGCTGAGGATTGATAATGATTAGATTGGCGATGAACATCGTTTCGAAGAAAACTATTTGTTAATTTCTTTATCGAAACGATTTCATACACGACAGAGGCTTATAATTCTACTTAGTAGAATTTCAAGCCTCTGGTACGGTCATCAATATACTTTCTATTTTTCATTACGAAAACACGCTTATTCTAAATATACAGAATATTTCACCTTCAAAAACAGAAAAAAAAAATCAGATAAAAACTCTAATAATTTTCATATTTCTGCTCATAACATAGATTATGGGTACTCATTAGAACCGCGCCTCGCCGAGGCGGTTCTAATGAATACCCACAACCTATGTTTTAGAGCAGAAATAAGAAAAATAATGAATACCCCCTGTAAACCCCAGTTTTACTATATAAAAGTGGGGTTTAAAGGGGGCCAAAATTATATAGTTATGCTTTCGTTATGTGTAAGGATTAATGTCTTGATCAATATTGTTTACAAACTTTTACTATGACTTTAGCCTCTGCTTAACAAGGCAATTTGACATGTGCCCCCTGCGAAGATGTAGATCAGCCTGAGCATACACTAAGACTGATAAGACAAGTCTTCGCTGTCAGCATAAAAAAGCTTGGGTCATTAACTACACATTGAGCGCACATCGAAGACTCTAATCAGGTTGGACGGATGCCCAGGCTCATCTCAGTCTTTGCTGGGCTCACCTGCCAAATTGTTGGTTTTGTCATGCGACGGCTCATTCATTGTTCCAAAGACAGTTTTTAGTTTTCGCTGCGTAACAGCCCTAGGCAATTTTAATGGATTGGTAAACTTATTCTAACTAGATGGTTGAAGTCCAGAAGTTAAAACCAGGCCTTTCAGAATCAATCGAGTTAGTAAGGTTTTCATTGTATCATAAAAGATACTAGTGCAAGGAAAGCAAATGTTGGGCGTCAATGAATCATAGTCTGTAAATCACTTACGTTCCCTCGTTATATCAAAACTCTCCTCCATTTCACCTACAGCATTTATCTTTTGAAAGATATATCTTGTTTATTGTGTGGCGCGCCAAAAAACTTTCTATAATCATAGATAATCATAACTTATTAAACATAAACTTTAGGGAAATGGAAGCGCTTTCGAGCGAAATAAATCGAACAAGGAATTCTTTGCTTCATTTCCCTGTTTGTTTCTTTTTCTTTTCATTTTCTCTAAGAGTTGGTCCCATTTTGCATAGTTTTCTTGAATCTGGTATTAATCCGCGTGGCGGTCGTGTAATCTCCACGTACTTCACTATAGTATAGTTTAAACGATCATTTATGGTTGTGGCGATCAATGAGCTCATTTCGAATTTTTTGAAAATCACATGAGGGCCTAACTGGGCGAAACAAGCTAAATATGGCCCAAAAAACTTGAAACTTAGCTGCTTTTAGTTTTGTGAGTGAGTCCATTGCTCTAAAGGGCTATTCCTTTAATAAGCTACTCAAATCATGTGTAAGGAGACAACCGTTTGTCTGAAATGGACCATCTACCGTTTCAAAATGACAACGCATATATCTCAGGTATATCAATTTGCACAAGAAAAAATCGCCGCTAAGAAGTGCGGCCGTACTTGAGTCTTGTTATGTTTATCACTTGTTTGTTACAAAGTTCAGAAAAGTTCAAAACACTTCATTCAAAGATCGATGCTTCTTTTCACATTGTTTTTTAACCGAGTCAAGCGAAAGCATACTGAGTAACATATATTTGAATGATATGAAATTAGGGCACTATTTTGTGATGCAAACACACACAGCTAACTATTTTTTTTTTCAGATATGTATAAGATTTGACAGTAGTTTGTTTACAAAATTGGCTTCACGCGCCGGGGTCAATAGGTCACGTAAAATGTTCGGTATTTTTTTTATTTGTATTTCTTGTTTTTTTTTTTGTTTTTTTTTTTGTTTTTTAAACTCCGCAGAGCTTATATTTATTTAAAAGCAATTTTAAACAGGTTAATCAATAATTTTTGGCTTATCAATTATTTATTGGTCTTCTTATCGTGATGCTAAATTAATGATACCGAATGAGATAAAACGAAGTTTACAACGAGATTCTACACGAGAGTTTAGTGCTAAATATTTTGGCAGCCTCTCTACAGTAACTAATAACACCTAAAAGGGAATGGACATACCTTCAAGGGCGGTAACTCTGTCAAAACCTTTGACCTACATGTTGAAAATGGGTTTGTTCTAAAAGGAAGGATTTGGTCCCCTTGAAAGTAAAAACGTTTTTTTTTTTCTTAGAGCATACCCCTTTTTAGAAGGTATTTGACGTCCAGGAAAGCAGTGAGTCTAAAAGTTGTATCCCTTGTCAAAATGGAGCAAAATCTACCGCGTGTAGCCAGTCCCCTTAATATGTAAATATAGCTGTTTGAATCTGCCTTTCGCATAAATTTTTCATAGGGTATGTTTTCGAATAGGCTAAACTGATCACGCCCTTAATCATATTAATGGTTACAAACGAGCTGCTTGGACTTGAAAGCAATAAAACAGACAGCTTTTTCATTTTCTGTGTGGTCTAGGGGTTCAGTTAGCTATTTCATTTCATACAGACGCCAAATGAAATAATCTAACATTTGTAACACTTACGAATAAGTGGTTCAATGCACAAGTTTTAATGCCCATGATGAATTTGCAATTTATTTTCTGCAATGCTAAACGTTTTCCTTTTTTACGATCAGCCAGGTCTTATACAAGATGCCTCTGTGTCAGAGATAAAGTTAGCTCACCACCGAAGCACATATTAGATGTTAAAGAACAAATGAACAAACAGACTCTATCTTGATCATTACAGTATCAATGTACGAATATGTACAGCTCCTTGATGACGTCATATGTGCACTGGGTCTGAAATGTTAACGGAGTGGCTATTAACAATCAACTGTCATAAGCAAAAAACGTTAAATTGGCTATTTAAAGGCATACTTTTTACACTTTTATCTCGAAGAAACCATATTTTTACAAAACTTAAATGCTAACTGAAAGCTCTTGTACCTCAAAGCCCTTTATTTGTTTCAACCAAACCACATTTCAGACTTGTCATTTAAGTATTTCATACTTTAAAACTAACAGTTGCCATGGTAATCGAACAACATAACGGATGACATGCAACCTAGACTTGTAGATTATTTTTAAGTATAATGGACACTATAGGTAATGTAACAGCCAAAAAAAAAAAAAAAAACTTTTGTTACGGGCAGAAAAAGGGCCTCATGGATCCCCTCTTTTCAGAATTCTGCAGTTTTTAAGCCAGCTGTTTAGTTTATTTGAGTCGCATTTCCTACGAGATTGCATATAGGTGGACAGCGAATACTCTGATCTGTGTCTGTGCTGGGGTACATACAGTTTTCTAGGAAATAGTGTGTCTCGGCTTATTTGTTATTTCTAGCAACCATTTTCAATTATTAAATAATATATCGTAACATCCTAATGTGTTTAATATTCAAAAAAGGTAAGAGAAAAGTCCAGGGAGTGCCACAATCACAAGTCGCAGCCCTTCCCAGACCCCAAGAGGAAGAGGAAACCGACAAATCTAAACAAGCACAAACCGAACAAACGTACGAAAAGCACCAAGATTAGCTCTCTCTTCCCCAAGCGAGGTATTTGCAATACTAAAAGGACTGAAAAACACAAGAACAAAATAACACACGGAAAGACATACAACAAATCGCCTCGTAGAATAAACCACAAAGCAACAAAGAGTAAGACTAACACCGGGACCACCGCCCATGGCGGGCCAAGCCAAAGACATATCGTCAAGCCGCAACCCACTGGTTAAAGTTTTGCGAAGAGGCCGTCATTGAGTCTGAGGCCCGAACCGCCGTCGTGCAATTAAAGAGTGAAGCATAGCCATCAACAATGATTGGGTTGACAACTAGGAATGCAGTCTGTCGCATAATATCCAGGCTATAGCCAATTCTTTTATAACGGTTAATAAGTTTTCTGAATTGCTCCGGAAAGATAGATTTACCTACAATTTTTTTTAAATCTGTACACTGTCACCGTAAAATTCGGGTTCCGATATACCTTGTTGCAGAAGTGTTTTCAGACTGACGCTATATTTTTCTAACAAGGCACTGTGTCTGCGATAAAATTTCGAAAGCGCCTTACGAAGTTTAAAATAACGATAGCCCTGCCTAAGAAGTTTGGCAGTAAGGGCTTTATTACGGTAGTTAAAGTCATTAAGATTTGAAGAAGCTCTGGCGAATCTTATAAGTTGAGATATGTATACCCCATATGAGGTACGCCGGGGGACATCGCCATCCAGAAAAGGGAATTTGACAATATCAAAATCAAAATCGTCCCGTTTATCATATATTTTGGTGGAAACTGTACCATTAGATATACATAGATTCAAATCCAAAAAAGGTGGTGCCTCGGTATCGGAAGAATTTGCTCTGTTTAATTGGAGTTCTGTAGGGTATATCCGGTCCACCATTTGGTCAAAGTAAATATTGTCAATATTTAATAAATCGTCAAGGTACCTTGAAGTTAAATTGAAAGACTCAATAATGTCAGCCTGATTTTCACGTGAGAGAGACTTCATGAAATCTCTCTCATAACAAAAAAGAAACAAATCTGCAACAAGAGGAGCACCATCGGAATTCCAATAGTTTGTCTATAAAGTTTAGTTCCAAATCTAATAAAAGTATTATCCAAAAGATAAACAAGGGCATCATAGACTTTTTGACACGAATTGTCATTATTAATTCACTCAGGGTGAAATTAGTCGACATTAAAATTACTTTAAACCCCTGGTAGCTTATACTACTGATCACTCTTAGGCGGTGGTCCTAGTGTTGCACTTACTCTGTGTAGCGTTGCGGTTAGGTCTACGAGGCCATTTATATAAAGTCTTGCCTTGTGTTTTATACTTGTGTTTTTCAGTCCTTTTAGCATTGCGATTACCTCGCTTAGGAAAGAGAGAGCGGGTCTGTGTGCTTTCCGTACGTTTGTTTGTTTAGCGAGTGGTGGTTTGTGTGTCTTTCCTCTTTCTCTTGTTATCAGAGATTCGCTGTGACATGCGATTAAGGCACTCCCTGGACTTTAGGTTTTACCTTTTTTAGACAGACCATCTTGCAGAAATGTTTACAAACTATTGTAATATTTTGACATTAATTCAGGTTTTTTTTTTTGTCCCTTTTTTACGGTATTTATCTACAAAATGTATCAATGACACAGAATTAGATCTGCCAAAAATGAATGAACGAATAAATGAATGAATGAATAAATGAGTGAATGAATGAAGCGATGGATCGATCGTTCGTTCGATCGTTCGATCGATTAATCAATCAATCAATCAATCCTTATACACTGCAAAAAAATGACACAACATTTTATTCATACTTTTTTAGCAGTAGACGAGAAAAAAAAAAAAAAAAAAAAAAAAAAAAAGAGCCGATTATGTATACTTATATAGTTCATACATACATGAGCATGAAAATATGACTTGTAAGAAAAGCCACGAGATCAATACAAATGATTAACTGAAAGTAACATAGCTCAGAGAGGCTGACTGATATAACTGGCCTGAAATTGTAAGATAAAATCATGTACAGGTAGTGCTGTATTCATTTGCATTTAGCGTATTTTCTCTTACATCTAAAGCTTTTATTATATACCTTAGAAAATTGCAAACTTATTCAACATCTTACCTTGAACTGAATTCAGTAATTCTAACAATTGTATCAAGCTTGGCTTAACATAAAAAAAAAAAAATTTTCTTAGTATGCTTTCCTTAGCTCACTTTTGATTGGATAAACAAGTACAAAAAAGATACTCATCTAACCAAATGTCTATCTGTTTTATACTTATAATTTAGAGTCTGTACACCAACAATGAAGCCACATTTAGTACGGTATAATCTAAGTTTCAGCATATTAAGAAGACAGCATAGATGATGTCTAGAAATAGCCACAATCATAGAAAAAAGCCTACCAATTAATCCGATAGGAAGAGTAAACACAACATGATAGACAAACAAGAGTCTGATCGGGGCCTTGCTAGATTCTCTGCCGTATTTAAAAAGGAGACACTTTTGTGGCTCCCTGTTGGTTTGTCTGCATACCAAGCCCCCTTCTGAAAAGGGGTCTTTTCTTAAAGAAGAGAAGTTGCTGCCAAGGGGTGCAAATTATTCTCTTTAGAGTAGACCCTTTCCAGAAAGGAAACAAAACAATTTTGAAAAGAGAACAATACCTCCTCAAGTCACCTTAAGGATTCGGTTGACACCACAGAATATATTGAGTAATGGAAGAGGTGCTGATCCCACTGTGCTGAATTCGCATATTGATCTCAGTCTTCTTTTGATGCACATCTCCGGTAAGTTTTCTCACGTTGTGGCTCATGTGTTAAATAACGAATAGAAATAAAGATGTCCAGGAGGGGTTATAATAAGAGAACATAGCCTGTCAATGGGGAAGGAGGGAGGGTTGAGGATAGAGCTAAGATTAAATCGAATTTACTGGCGTCAAAGCTCCACAATACAGTCGACTCTCGTTATCTCAACCTCGCTTTTCTCGAATAACCGCTTATCTCGAAGTAACAATCTGGTCCCTGTTCTAACATGAAAATCTAACAACAGGTATCATAATATTGTGGAAAAGAGGAGAAAAAGCAATTTCTCCTCTTTTCCACAATATTTTCAATATATCTCTTAATTTCAGGAGTCAAATTACATATTCATTTATTAAATGTGGTTGTTCGATTTATTTTATTCGTCAATTCCGCAGAACTGATATGTCGAAGAACGGATATCTCGAAGTACTCTAGAGAGTTCCTTGGACTTCGAGATAACGAGAGTCGACTGTATGTTCAACTGTTGTAAAATTTACACATTAATTATTCGACTCATATAGAGACTTCCTTACTCAGTGAAACAAAACAGTAAAACATATAAATCAAATTAAATTATTGTGATAAAATAAGGATGAGGTCTCATGGCAAACGCCTTAGCCATTGACAGCCGGAGTTAAAGAAAACCATCAGATGAACCATGGGGTGCTCGAACGAATACACAGCATGAGACACCAACCACTGTGTTTACTGTGTTTTGCGAGTAAAATAGCGCAGAAACCACCTGTATGACTTTGTAAACCACTATGATCTTTATAGTGAGCGCCCGAGTAACTTATAGCTGTACTTCCTCCCCTATTGGTAAATACTACAATACTAACTGTGGTTTGCGCGATGACATTTTTATAAGTTTAAAGGCACATCAATCTTAGATTATATCGTGTAGGCAAGCAGTAATTTAGAAGTATCTGTTTGTAAATGACAGATGACGTAAGGGCAAAGTAAAGCGGGTTTGGTCAACCCATTATTATTTTTTTGTTTGTTTGTTTTGATTTGGGTATTAAAGCCCTTTCAAGAATATTTCACTTATAACGAGCCGATCGTGCATCAAAAGTGGGCGAAAACCGGAACACAGGGTATAGGAAGTCAATTCGTTTTCAAGTCAATTCGTACTTAAGTCAATGGCTCTCATTTTGGTCAACTCGTACTTATTTTTCGGTCAATTCGTACTCATAATTTTTTTCTTCGGTCAATTCGTACTCATTTGGTCAATTCGTACACATTTTGGTCAATTCGTTCTCATTTTTGGTCAATTCGTTCTCACACTAAAATCGACTAATCTCGAAGGAAATATAGAAAGAAACCAAAAAAGAGAATACGCAAATACAACAAAAAAGAAATATTACATGAGAAATGCGAATCATTTCACTTTTCTAGATTTTAATCTTTGAAAAAAAAAAGATAGATAGAAAGAAAAACTGAAACAATTTAACATAAATAAAACAACATAAGTTAATATATAAGTAATTATTTTCATTCATTGCCAATAAAAGTTAGTTTCATTGATCTCACGTTGAGAAGAAAATCAAAAAAAAACAAAAAAAAACAAGAGACCCATGAACGTCTAAATCGCTCTGCTGGCAAGTACAGTATCTGTTTTTTTTTTTTTTTTTTTTTTTTTTTGTTTTTTTTTCATCATCTTCTTTTCTTTTCTTTCTTCGGTTTTCATCACCGGTACAATATTCTTGCAGATAAAAGACTGTTTCCACATGAGAAATGCTTAGAATAACCTCTCATGCAACTTTCATGATCCCAACCAAAAAGTGGGAACCAATCGATAATAATGTGAATATTATTTTGTATCATTACATTGCATGAAAAACAAATTTCACAAATTGGAAAATCGATTATTATAAACAGTTTCTACAATATTTATGTTTCATGAATTGCCTGCTGAATAGATCTCAATAAACACTTAATATCTTACCAAACAACACAAAAGTTTAATTTGTCTGCGGCAGAGTTCTTTTTGAAACATTGCATAAAAATAATAAACCGTTAATAACATGCAATTTTTCCTTAGCTCACATTGTTTGCTACCTTATCTGTGAAATATCGACTTTTAATTTTACAAATTTTGTTGTCAGCATAATCTTACAACAGTTCACAATTCGTAGTCTGGTAAGACATTAAAGCTTTTACTGCATCGGGAATGATATAATGAGGTACAGGCAACAGGTGCAAAGACAGATGGATGCAAGGACAAAAGAAAACCCCGCAATGAAATTAGGTTATCTGGCCAGTTTACCAAGAAAAATCTTGCCGCCAGTGGGAATTGTACATAGCCATATTTATAAAGACTCTAATCAGTAGTTCATCCTATATCCTAGGGAAAACAAGCACTATCTAGAAGAAAACAACAACAACAACAATAAAAAACTCCCTTTCCCAAAGTAAATATCCAATTGTCTTCAATGCTTTGGAGGGGGAGGGGGTTCAAGTATTTAATGCTAAAAAATGATATTGTGATGTAAAAAACAAGAAATAATAAAATGTTGTTTGTTTTTTCTTGGATCCACCGGGATTTGAATACATGACCCTCAAGTTGTAAATGACTATGTTGTCTACATGTATATACAATAGGAAAAGTCAAAATTTCAAATGTCTCTTTTTCCAAAACTATTCAACAGATTTTCTTCATTTTCAATAGGGCTGATGTCTATGATAATACAAACAATTTGAACAGGTTTGGTTTAAACATATTTATTTCTAAGTTACAATGATTATACAATCAGACATGACATATACACAAAAGATAGGATTAGAACGAAAGCATAAGCTTATTTAGTTCTTCTCCTAAGACACATATATGAATTGTATTACATCATGGCAGTTTATCATTATTACAAGGATTACTTATTTAACGTAGACAATACGATATATGAACAGAAACTCAACCAATCATTATAGCAGAATGAAATTAAAACAACTTTGCAGTAACAGGAGATAACATAATACCACAATGATGGTTTGAGCGACAATGAAAAAAGAAACAAAAAAAAGAAAAGAAAAATAAGACAATAGAAAAAAGTATAAAAAGGTAATCCGGAGCGAGAAGGGGTGGAAGGTTTCACTTGATAATTTCCAACAATATCGAAGGCAAAAATATACTGACCTCATATATCACCAGCTCTGATTTAATCTGATTAGATGATACTAGTATCACCTACAGGTAAGTGCTTAAAATCTTTTGCTGTTCTGTATGTACTTGTAAACAGCTTCAAAAATGACTTGATTTGTTTCATAAGGAAGTGACTCGTCACCATGTAGAAATACATGTAGAGACGCATTACAGTATTGAGACACTATCCGAAAAAGTTCGATTCGATTATCTCGATAGAAGTTACAAGAGAAGAAAAAATGTTCCGCGTTTTCAACATCACCACTTCTACAAGAACAGAGTGGAGTGTCTGAAATTGATTTTACAAATAAGTCATGATTTAAAGAGCTACAACCTGTGCGTAGCCTAGTATGCAAAATTTGTAACTTTCTGCTTCCAGTATAAAAATATTTTGGAACTGCAGTTTTGTTTCGGCTCATCTGTCGTTTAAAAGAATCAATTGAATCTACATATTTATCATTTTCTGATAAAATGTTCCATTCTCGTATGACAGACGGTAGGAATGAATTGAAGTACAAAGCAGTTCTCGCGTTAATAGTTTGGACATCATTTGCGTTTCTCAAATTGTAACGTGACCCTTCGTTAACTAAAGAAGGAACAAGTGATGAAAGATAATCAGGAGTTAAGTTATTATACATCTTGTAGAACAGAATCAGCTTATGATTAATTCTTCTTTTTTCGAGAGTTTCCCAACCAATCTCTTTGTACAGATTTTGAATTGATATGAGTTTAGTAGTACCAGAAGCTATTCCAGCTGCTTCTGTCTGTATTTTTTCGAGTTCCTGTTTTTCATAATCGCAGCAGTTATCCCAAATAACGTCCGCATATTCTAAAATAGGTCGTATAAATGTTGTATAAATTATTTCTAAAGATTTCCTGTCTAGTTCATATTTTAATCTACGCATAATATTAATTCTTGTCCAAGCTTTTTCTTTAATATAGTCAATATGTTTATGCCAAGAGCCATCATTTGAAAAATATATTCCTAAGTGTTTGTGAAATTCAACTTCTTTGATTTGCTGCCCTAACATGATTAAGGAGGGGTGTACAGGTTTGTTGATTTTCCTGGATATCAGAAGTGTTTCCGTTTTTAAGGGATTGAATTTTACCAACCAAGCTTCAGCCCATTTAGCTATTTTTTCAAGATCTGCATTAAGAATTTCTGCCGCAACATCTGGATTATCGACAATTATGAAAAGACTGGTATCGTCAGCAAAAAGACGTATGCTAGATCCAATTTCAGTCACTATGTCATTTATGAAAATTAAGAAAAGAAGTGGTCCTAGGATTGATCCTTGAGGAACGCCTGCCTTGATATAGTTCCATTTTGATTCTACTCCCTGTAAGACAACACGTTGTTTTCTACCATCAAGATAACTAGAAAACCATTTTAATAGATCACCAGAGATTCCTATTGATTTAAGTTTATGAAGAAGACCGGCATGCCAAACACGGTCAAAGGCTTTACTTATGTCACAAAAAACAGCCCGAACTTCTTTGCCAGCATCAAGTGCCTGGCAAAATGTATTATACAAGAAAGTGAGTTGGTTAGTAGTAGAGTCTCCAGGCATGAAACCAGATTGAAAAGATGTAAGAATGTTATTATCACGGAGATGATTAAACAGATGTTTAAATACAAGTCTTTCGAAGACTTTGTCTAGATTACTCAATAAAGATATAGGTCGATAATTACAGACGTTAGGAGCATCATCTCCGCCTTTAGGTACAGGACAGACGTGAGCTATTTTGAAACTTATTGGAACTTCTCCTTGACGTACGGACTGATTAAATAAAGTAGCTAGTGGTGTTGACAGTTCCATAGCTAGTTCACGAAGAATGCGGTTACTTATTCCATCAGGACCAACAGCTTTACCCACTGGAAGCGTTCTTAGTAATGCTTTGACCTCATCAGTAGTAAACACAAGAGAACTTAATGGTTCATTCACAATGTAATTGTCGATAGCAGGAAGTGTGACATTATCTTCATCTAATAAAGTTTGATCTCTAAAATAATCATTAAAAATATTTGCTTTTTCAACTTCGTCGGAATATACCAGGCCATTTCTTTCCAATGGGGGAATAGCAGAAGTAGAATTGGGAGAAATAAATGTTTTTAAAACAGTCCACCATTGTTTTGAAGATAGGGTTTCAGATTTTAGCTTATTTGAGAGGGAGTCTATGTACGATTTTTTTGAGTTACGAATCATTGTAGTAATTACATTACGAAGATGTCTAAACCTTTCCCAGTTAGCTTGTGTATTTGTCCGTTTTGCTTTTTTATACGCTCTTTTACGTATACGTATATGTTTTTTAATTAAAGTAGTTATCCACGGTGGCTCAGTCGGTCGTATTGTGACGTGTCTGTTAGGAATACAAGAATCGGTAATTTCAGTTAAAAGATTATAGAAGTTCTTAGTGTATATATTTATATCAGAGTTTTGAAGCGAATTCCAATCTGAGGAAGATGCTTTCTGTCTTAATAGATCATAATCGCCCCGGTCGTATTGCCATACACGACGCTTAAAACATTTAATTTTAGGTTTTGAGAAATTGAATACTCCAAATACAGGACAGTGATAGCGAATGTCTTGATGTAGGAAGGGATCGCCAACTCCACTAATTATTATTCTATCTTTGTTGCTTACTAGTAATAAGTCAATGAGAGAGGACGAATTTTCCGTAAAGTGGGTAGGCTCACTGATAGACTGGAATAAGGAAAACTGTTGACATAGTGAATTAATTTTACGTGCATATTGCGAATTTAACATATTAAGGTTAAAGTCACCAGTTATGATAATATCATCTATGCCTGTATCGACTGCAAGATGGATAGAATCTTCGAGCGAGGAATAGTAAGTCATATCTGAGTTCGGTGGTCTGTAAAATAAACCGAATAAGATATGTTTGTGTTTGAGCGTTAAATCTATCCAAATACATTCTACGCCTCTCGGCTCTAGGTCACACCTTCTCCGATAGTGAATATTTTCCTTAACATATAGAGTTACTCCGCCATGGCTGTCACCGACTCTGTCCTTTCGTTCGGGTTGTCTAAATGTCTGAATGTGCAATTCTTGCGAATGGACATGAACAGGTTTGAAAAGAATTGGATAAAAAATGTGGACTTTATCGCGTAAAAAAGATATCCAAATTTGAAACGGTTCTTTTTTACCATAACGGATTTTTTTCCCATTCAATAGGTTTGATGTCGATGATGATACAACTTCTCTGTGCAAATTTCAAAAGAACTGAAAGAAAACCGCGGACTTCATTGCGTAAATCCTTTTCATTAGGGTCATTTTTTACAATAATACAAACAATTTGTGCAAGTTTCAAAAGAACAAAAGAATCGGTTTAAAAATGTGGACTTAATCGCGTAAACGTGAAAAAAAAAAAAAAAATAAAAAAAAAATAAAAAAATAAATAAATATTAAAAAAAAAAAAAAAAAAAAAAAAAAAAAATAAATAAATAAATAAAAGTTCCCATGATATTTGACGGATTTCTTCATTTTCCATAGGAATAATACCTATACTGAAATAAGCAAGTTTCAAAAAAAGTACCTGGATTAATTTGCGAAACAGACGATGAAGAACTATATGTACAGTCGAACCTCGATAATTCAAAGTCCAAAGGACCAAACATTTTTGTTTGAATTATTGAGATTTTGAAAAATTGAGGGTTCAAATGCACACATATATTTCATTTGGGACTTCAAAATGAATTTGAATTATTGAGAATTTTGAATTATTGGAGTTTGAATTATCGAGGTTCTACTGTATATCTTAAATTATTTGTATTATTATATGCTGATGACACTGTGTTATTAAGTGAGTCCAAGTATGATCTTCAATGCGCATTAGATGTTTTTGGCAGTTACTGCGCAGAATGGAAATTAACTGTTAATACTGAAAAGACTAAAGTATTGATATTTTCGAGAGGTAGACCCCGCAAAACAGACAGATATTATTATAACGGCGAACAATTGGAAATAGTTAATGGATATAAATATTTAGGTATCATGTTCTCAAGAAGCGGTAAATTTGCAAAGACTAAAAAATATTTAAGCGAACAAGCGAATAAAGTCATGTTTTCATTATTGAGAAAAATTAGAACTTTAAATTTACCAATAACATTGCAAATAGAATTATTTAATAAAACCATTAAACCTATATCATTGTATGGATGTGAAGTTTTTGGAGTAGAAAATATCGAAATATCGAAATACTAGAAAGAATACAATTAAAATTTATGAAATATGTTTTAAACTTCCACCCCTTCATTTATGGTGTATGGGGAATCTGATGTAATGCCTTTAAGAATAGATATAAATTCTAGGATTATTTCATTTTGGACTAAACTTACTGACCGCGAAAATAATCCCCAAAAAATTGTCAATAAATATATATTTAATATTAAAAGGCCTACACAGTGATAACAAATGCAAAAGTCTATGGATAGAAAATGTCAGAGATTTGATTTACCAGAATGGATTTGGTCATATATGGCTTCATCAATTAGATTTCAACAGAAAATGGTTTCCCCTTGCATTTAAGCCAAAACTAAAAGACGAATATATTCAGACCTGGATGGAATCAGTAAACTTAGCATCAAGTGGGAACATATATAGACTATTTAAAGAAACATTTGCACATACTTCTTACTTTTTACATTTAACAAACAAACAAATAATAACGTTGACAAAATTTTGAACAAGAAACCATAAATTTCCTATTGAAATTGGGCGTTGGAAAGGGAAAGCGATATCTGAGAGAACATGTCAGTTGTGTAAAAAAGATCTTGGGGACGAATTTCATTACCTACTTCAATGTGAAAATTTTAAAAATGAACGTAAGTTATACTTGAAACCATATTTTTTACGGTTCCCAAACATAATAAAATTTAACCAGCTGATGAATATAACAAATAAAATAGAATTAAAGAAACTTTGCACTTTTATTGACCATTTATTAAAACACGTGAGTGCAAGATTTGATTAATGTTAATTTGCTTCCACTAGAACTTAATTAGTATTAAACATAATGAGACAATTTTGACATAAAAACATTCAAGCAATAAAGAAGTCCTGACACCTGTATGTATGTATGTATATATGTTTATGTGTGTGTGTGTGTACATGTGTGCACATGTGTATGTGTGAGCATATAGTACAAAAGCAAGTGTCACATACAACTATATACAAAACAAATTCAGTTGTACTGAAACATTGTTCTTTTAGATACGAAACCGACCGAAGTCTCATTGCGTTAACAGATTTCTAGAATAGTGGATGGTTAAGACTTATAGTTGAAATATTCCTAACACTGATCGTAATCAAATCAATGACACAGATGTTATGGTTATTTTTATTTTATTTATTTTATTTTTGTTATTTTGCTATAGGCCTACTGATATTTGTGCTTTAGTGGTTGTTGTAATTTTCGTACATATGGGATAGAAAGAAAAATATGTTTTTTTGAATATGTAAATGTGTGTGTGTGTGTGTGTGTGTGTGTGTGTGTGTGTGTGTGTGTGGCTTAAAAGCGGACTAAAATACAAGGATATACTAATCGCCTAAGGAGAGGGCCTGCGTAGCGGGTTACGGCAGACATTCGACCTGAGGCATCTAAGAGAGTCCAGCGGGATCAAAGTTATCATTTAGATAATCCCAAGCTGCGTAGTAATCTATTTTGATTATTGCAATGCTAGCGGTTCCAGTATGACGCAGGACAAGCCCATACCTAAAGCGATTCTTATAAAAAGTTAATGTTTTAAAATTAATTTTCTGAAACAAAAGATCTACCTCTAAAATGAATTCCAAATTTAATATTCCAGCTTCGTAAAATTGTTACACACTGCACTGCCGAACATTTCATTCATCGTTCCACGCCAGTGACACACGACTGCACGATTCGCACGGAGAGGTAAGCTAAACAATAACAAGATAAAACCGGTTTGGGAACTATGAATGAAATGAGCTGTGAAGTGTGTAACTGTTGTAAATTATGGAGGAAAGAAACAGTCATGTTTAGTATTATCAATATTTTTTCTTTTCTTTTTCCTCTCTCCCTCCCTTTTTCTGGTAATGACAGCGAAGTCATGCCCCCACTACGGCAATACGATACTGGGTCGGGGACCGGACTTCTCTCTCATACATCTAGACATCAAAAAAAAAAAAAAAATAAATAAATAAATAAATAAATAAAAAATAAGATTTTGAGGGAAACATTTGTCATTATTATGGACGTTGCATCTCGTTTTAATTTGTTTTGTGTATCTATCTCCCACTGTTGCCCTCTCTTTCTTTTACTATATAATCAGATTTGTTGGTGTATCCGCCGTAACGCTTCTTGTATGTTTGATAAATGTTCCAGATCTACATGTTGTTAGCATAGCTAAACTGTATGTAATAAAGAATTTGAAATTTGAAAAGAATCGGATCAAAAATGTGAACTTTATCACGTAAACGAGAAAAAGTTAACGGACGGACGGGAACCACGCCATGACATATCATCTGAAGCTAAGCTAGAAACGAAAGAAAAACGCTTCCAAATATATCGGAAACTAAAGAAATGAGAAATTCTAATAAATTTCTTTTAAGATTTTAATCAAAGAGGAATGAAAGAAAAACTAAATATTTACTTCCATTAAATACCAATTATGACTGCGGTACATAATTATCATGTGCATAGAAATGTAACAAAAGTACATGTATTTAGATAAATACAATGGTTTATTGCGGCGATCTTCTACTGCATAATTCGTAGACTGTCAGGAATGTAACAGTTTGCACCAATTTGGTTGTCTTGAGTTGACCGCCACTATTAAATGGTGGATTATCAATAGAATGAAAAAAAAATTATCTTTTCAAGAGAGAGAGAGAGAGAGAGAGAGAGAGAGAGAGAGAGAGAGAGAGAGTTCAATTGAAATTTAAATGTTCATACAAAATCTCGTTCTGTAGTACATAATAACAACAGGGTGGTCCTTTATCCTCTCTTATGAAAAAAATGTCGTTTTGTCTTTTTTGTCGGTTAATTCAGAATATTTCTGGTACTGATCAGCACTTGTCATGTGAACTACAGACAAACCTGTGTTTGGCAAGCGTCTGTGGGAAAACCAAATATTAGTTGCTTAATACATGTAGATTTCAACCACTTCGCATTTAAAGGGATCTGAAATTGTGGCCTTGTCAGACATACTGTATATGATTTACAGTTTGCACTGCAAGTTTCTGTTGTTTGAAAACTCTCATGACAAATTTCTTATTGTACAAAATCGTCTTTATACAAATTATATAATTTACTTTTATTAATGTTTTTTCACCTCTTAATCGTGAATTGATTCGATAGATGGACGGACAGACACTCCACCACTACTTTAAACGGAATTAACTTCATAATCTTGTCCAAAATAGCCTCTCTAATTCTTACCTTTCGCCCAAACAGACGGACGCACGGATTGGTCGAATCATTCATGCCCTACTGATTTTATAGGCAGAGACATAAAATGATCGTGCGGGAATGCGTATAGATGTATACTATTGCCATTTGTGACTTCTAATTACGTCATTTTATGCACCATTAACACTCAACAATGCATATATCCCAAAAAAGAGGTCCCAAAATGAGAACGAACTGACCAAAAACATGTGTATGAGTTGACCAAAATGAGGACGAATTGACCAAAATCAGTACGACCTGACCGAACACTGAGTACGAATTGACCAAATGAGTACGAGTTGACTTGAGTACGAATTGACTTGAGTACGAGTTGACTGGGAACCAAACACAGACACAGGTAAATACTGTAGACTTACGTCAAACGCAGCAGAACGTGGCGTCTGATCATGGTGTACATTGTTTGCTTTTAAAATCGAGTTATTCTAACACAAACAGTAATGTAATCATAAACCAGACTCCCCGTGAATTGAAAAAGGAGCTCGGCAAAGGGCGGAGAAGAGGAATCCACTGAGCCTTAACGGGTTTAACAAATAAATGCGTGCGAGTTACACTGCGGAGCTCAGAAAAATACTAATCATGTGGTCTTAGCGTAACCTTTCGCCGTTACATAAGGATGCAGATTTGCGACCTTGACGTTTTAGTCAATATCCGATTTTGCATTGTTCATTGACGAAAGCTTTTCAAAATATTCTGAAATAGGGTTCTTTAGATATGCATAACAAATAAAAAGGAAATAGCTGATTCGGTTTGATGTCTGTCTTTGATGAATAATGAAAAAAAAAAAAAAAAAAAAAACCACAAAAAAAAAACCACTGCAAAACCTTATCCCCTCTGAGCGGAAAATTATAGATGAAGTTTATAAATGAAGTTTATTTTAATATATGAACACAATAGTTCTCAAACACTAGACAATTCAACAATATAAGTACTATATCATTACAGCGTGACGTTTTATGGCCTTCAAGCAAGCAATTAACGACAGCTGCAATCACACAATATTCCGCAATAGGAGCTACTTAGAATCACAGAATAAATCGAAAGCGAATATAACAGAATCAGTTTGATTAAAACTGCTGCGGAATAATAACAAAATAACAAATGCAATAAAAAAGCAATTGGCATTTGAACGTTTATAGTACGACTACCTTTTTCATACAAGGGATATCTTTTATACATTTTTGTAAGGTTATTATTAAAATTTTATTTTCTAAAGAAAATTAAAAAGAATAACATTACATCCATTATTCATAGTTTAACCTTAAATTCAAATTTAAAAAAGAAAATAAGTAGAAATATTTAAATGTCTTTTTAAACAATTTCCATTCTTTTCATCATGAAAACGTACCTATATAATTTTGACCCCCCCTTAAACGCCACTTTTATATAGTAAAACTGTGGTTTACATGGGTATACATTATTTTTCTTATATCTGCTCAAAAACATACATTGAGGGTACTCAATAGAACCGCCTCGCCGAGGCAGTTTTAATGAGTACCACAAAACTATGTTTTGAGCAGAAATATGAACTCATATCAGAATTTTTTACCTAAAAATTTTCAGTTTTGGTGGTAAAATTCTCAATATATTTGAATCGGTGTGTTTTCGTAATGTCTCTCAGTAATCAATGCTTGATTATTGGGCCTTAGTGTCAGGCCTCAGACTGAATGACGACTCCTTCCTCACTCACTTTAGAAGATTGGCACCAGACAATGGATATCAGTAGTCGGGCCCATCGTGGCGCCAGCTCTGGTTTTCTTTTGGTTTCTGGCTTCAGATAGTCATTGAGTCCTCTGCTGTGTTTCATCATGGTGTTTGTGGTACATGTGTTTTACTGTGATGTTTTGCTTATGCCATATAGAAACATACGAGGACCCAACACATATTTGTTATTGGAGCTGCATCAAAATCAAGGGCGAGATTTTCTACGTACAGACAACAGAGATGTCAGAACATAATTATCATATATCAAACAAAGCTAAGATAAACATTCTAATATATTGATCTTGTTTGAAAATGGATATCGTAGGATAATAACAATTACCAAAATGTAAAATGTTTTGTTTTTATTTTTAATATTCAACTTTTAATCAAACGTGCCCCTTTCCACGTGTGTCAAATAAGCCTGAACTTTTTGGTGAAATCAATGATGTTTGAGGAGGAAAAAAAAAAACTGTATCACAAAATCATATTGCAAATACATTTAAAGGCAAAGCAATGACCTACAGTTATTAACATCTCTTTACTTCCCAAAGTAATTAGACCTTCTAGAAAAATGTATTGCAGTCTAAAGCATTTAATGAAATATATTTAATTATTAAAATTAAAGTCTAAACTTTTCAAACAATTTCTCCATGATCTAGCCGATTACGAAGTGAATTGCAGATAGTATAAAAAGTTTATTTATTGTAGATGCTCGACGCGTTGTGATATTAAAAGCTTTGTTCATTCTGGAAGTAAAATTATTATAATCATCTATTTTCAGCATGTTTTTTTTCCATTCTGGTTTTATGCTGGCTACTAAATTATGACATTTAAGAAAATTGCTTTCGTTTATTTTCGTTTATATTGTAAATGCTTTGTAGCTGTTCTAAGGTACAAAATCTCTTTGCTCTAAATCATAAATGTGTTCTATTAACTTTAATCCCTTATCATTCCATTTTCCGTAAAACATTATTTAATTATCACACTTGATACTAGAACTATTCCACATGATTTCATTTAAAATGATATTAATTTCCGTCGTAAAATTAATTTTGCACCACCCTGATAGAACCTCTAAAAGAAATTGACTTCCATGCGCAATCTGATTACAATGGGTTATATCAATATTTCCTTCTAAAACTAATTTCCACCAAAAACATTCATGTTTTTTCCAAATGATATTCTTTCCATACACCCTTATTTCTTCATCAAGCATTCGCTTCATCCATCCTGCTTTAAGAGCGTTGATAAAATAATCTATATTAAAAGGCCTTAGTCCACTGTTTTTATAATCCTGAAATAAGACCAAACGTTTTAATTTATCCTGTTTTGAACCCAGTTTGAAAAGTTCTTGTTTAATTTTGTTGACTATTTTCTGTGAGTGGATTACTGAGAACTGTTAAAGGATGGATAATTTTTGGTAGTGCAAATGTTTTTACTATGTTACTTTTCCCATTAAAGATAGATTTCTATGATCCTAGCATTTTAAACAGTTAACAAAGTCAATGAATGTTGGTATCAAATTATTTATTAAAAGTCTGGCATTATCGTTGGAAAATATTATTCCTGAAGTTTTCGCAGATTCTGAGGACCACATTAATTTCATGTGTTTTAAATGGTGGATATTTGAATATCTTAGGGCAAAAATGTAAAAGAAAAGTCCAGGCAGTGCTACAATCACAAAAAAGGCAAGAGAAAAGTCCAGGGAGTGCCACAATCACAAGGCGCAGCCCATCCCAGACACAAAAAGGAAGAGGAAACAGACAAAACCAAACAAGCGCAAATCGAACAAACGTACGAAAAGCACTAAGGTTAGCTCTCTCTCCCCCAAGCGAGATAACCGCAATGCTAAAAGGACTGAAAAATACAAGAACAAAATAACACAAGGCAAGATTTAAAACAAATCGCCTCGTAGAATAAACTACAAAGCAACAAAGAGTAAGACTAACACCGGGACCGCCGCATTAGAACGGTCAGTAGAATAAAAAAGGGGGAAAATTGTCCAATGGAGTGCCACAATCACAAACCGCAGCCCTTCTACGGGGGGGGGGGGGGGGGGGTGGTAAGGGGGGGGGGGTTGTGGGCGGAGGTTAAAGCACTTTTACAGCCGGCCAACTTCACCCTGGGTCCCGATGTTATCTTAATACAGTAATACATAACAATTCGGTTCGCATAAAGGCTCCCAACTCAGTCAATGCATCAAAACTGAAACATAAAAATCAAATTAATCACTATGATAAACAAAGACGAGTACTCATGGATGATTTTATTGTGTGCCAGAGTAAATGAAAACCAGTAGTTGAACCACGGCGGGCAAAGCCAAAGACATATCGTCAAGCCCAAACCCAATGGTTAAAGTTTTACGAAGAGCCCGTCATTGATTCTGAGGCCTAAACCACCGTTGTACAATTTAGGAGAGAAGCATTGCCCTCGACAATAATTGGATTGATACTAGGCATGCAGTCTGCCGCATAATATCCAGGCTATAGCCAATTCTTTTATAACGGTTAATTGCTCCGAAAAGTTAGATTTTCCCACATTTTTTTTCTAAATCTGTACACTAAGTCACCCTAAAATTCTGGTTCCGATATACTTTGTTGCAGAAGTGTTTTCAGACTTACGTTATACTTTTTTTCTGCCAAGGCACTGGGTCTGCGATAATATTTCGAAAACGCCTTACGAAGTTTAAAATAACGATAGCCCTGCCTAAGAAGTTTGGCAGAAAGGGCTTTATTACGGCTGTTAAAGTCACTAAGATTTGAAGAAGCTCTGGTGAATCTAATAAGTTAAGATATGTATATCTCATGAGGTACGCCGGGGACATCGCCATCCAGAAAAGAGAACTTAACTATATCAAAATCGTCCCGTTTATGCGCAGGATGATGGTTTTATTTACTTGTTATAGATAAACCATGATTATTATCAAGGTTTTGTGTATACTGTAAATTATACCATAGTTTAGTGACCTTTCACTGTCTGACCCCAAACGAGGCGGGGCCGAGTTTGGGTCAAGCAGTGAAAGGTCACCACACTATGATATAATTTACAGTATTCCCAAAACCAAGACAATAACATGGTTTATCTGTTTTAATCAATGAATTGGACTGTTGTTTTTTATGCCCCCGCCATTTTTAATGGGGTGGGGGTGGGGGCATATAGTATCACCGCTGCCGTACGAACGTCCGTCCCGTCCGTTCGCCCCGTATGTAACACAAATGGTTTCCGTGCGATATCTTTTGAAAGGATTGGTGTATTGGATTGAAATTTTATACACAGGTATATAATTATAAAATGTACGTCAAGTTTGATTTAAGGTAAAATCCACTAACTATTAGGGAGTTATGGCTCTTTCTCAACTTTGAAAAATTTCAAACTTTGGAAAAAGGTTTCCGTGTAATATCTCTTGAAAGGATTGGTGTATTGGATTGAAATTTTATACACAGGTATATAATCATAAAATATAGGTCAAGTTTGATTAAGAGTAAAATCCACCTAGTAAAATCCACCTATTATTTTGGGAGTTATGGCCCTTTTTCAACTTTGAAAAATGGTTTCCGTCTATAACTTTTGAAAAGATTAGTGTATTGGATTCATATTTTATACACAAGCATATAATTAAAACATATAGGTCAAGTTCGATTTAGGGTAAAATCCACCAATTATTTTTGGAGTTACGGCCCTTTTTTAATGTTGAAAAATAGTTGATAAATGGTTTCCGTTCGATGTCTTTTTAAAAGATTAGTGTATTGAATTCAAAGGGGCTCTTACACGGTATAGGAAATTTACATTGGTTTCTGCCTACGCTTCGAATTGGATGAAATTCTGCACAATGGTTGCCTAGGGTATAACACTGATGAATATGAGGCATTGGCTTTTAAATGTAGTTCCATTGTAAATTTATGGTGTTTTGTACGCGGCCACTACCAAATCAGGGGGTGCCCTAATATTAACCTTCGTACAGTAAACAGGATTTCATTTTTCAGATGCTGGAATGTTTTATTAATTAAGGTCATTATTAGTACACGTTTTGATACTATGAATGGCTTCATGTACTTAGCAATAGTGTTGGAGCAATAACGTAAGTTGTACGGTAGCTCCATATTTCAGCTGCAGGTTATGTATTCATCCAGATATTATCTGCAATTATACCATGTTCCGATTCTTGTCAAGACACCATTTTAGCAAAAAAAAAAAAAAAAAAAAAAAATCCCTATGTATTAGGAATAAACACATGAAATTGCGTAAAAATTGAAGACCGGTAACATGTTGTTTGAACAGCCTGAATACATATAGTCCTGAGTCGGCAAAATATGAAATTACCCAATACTCATGTATAAGTAGTATCGTGTAAAGTCAGCTTATCAATGGCTTTCAATTTGGATTACCATGATATAGTATGATTTGTATAAGAAGTTGATACCATAATTGTACATATTCATTTATAACCAGTTGACTGAATTGCACCTTGTTGAACACCATGTCCAAAAAAAAAACTTTTCGTTTACATGATCTGGACCATGCAGACACTAAGTCCAAGTTCTCTGTATCTGTATATATAGGATTCCACTTCAAATACTTGACTGTGGAAGTATTTATCAGATAATAAAAAACAGATAACAGTCTTGTAACTGATGATGATGATTATGAAACCTGGATCTAGCTTTAAAGTTACTTGATCAGGCAGATAGGCATGGTGGGCACAACTTGCTTACCAAGTAATGATTACTATCCTAGGACACCTGATTAAAATCTTCAGGGTCCATGTCTGTTGATTTCAACATTCAGAATTGTCAATCTTCAATGGATTTATGAGTTTGGATGAATGCTTTGGTACTACGACCTTACCTAGTTTAGATCTAAATATTTATTGGTTCTGAAAAACAAAACTGGTATTTCTTTTAAATGGCTAACCGCATTCATTATTTAACTGATACACTTCATGTGTATTTAGATATATGTTGAATTCCTTTTTGTGCTTACACACTGGTTTATTCTATGATAGCATTGATGACTAGAAACGCTTGGCCTGTGTTAGTGGTTGAAATTTTGATTGATAAGTCAAATGCCCCAGAAAGTAAAGGATACTAGCTGTGTGTGCGCACATGCCAATGGTTCTTTTTCCAGCAGGGCACACACACTAATAATCCTTTACTGGATCGTTCGTGTCTTGGGCATCAAACCTGATCCACACATTGCACTTCGTTTGTGATTTATGTAAGAGCAGTTGGTATTAAGAAGAATGAAATTATATTCAGATAAAATATTCAATGCAGGAAAGAATTTAAGTATAAGAACAAAAACAAAACTTGAATACTAAAAGCCTCCTTTCAAAACGTATTACAACACAAAAAACAGAGACAAGGTGAAAACAGAATTAATTAAATACCATAGAACTGCCAGCAACCAAATGAATGAAAACTGTTAAAAAACTCTTCAATACATCCTTTAGATTCACATTAAGACCACACAAGTTAGCTGTTTTAAACTCCTTTGTTAATTAACATATGGCGGAGTTTCAAACTAGTATGGAAGTCCTTAGGCAAATGACTAAAATATGAATGTCATACAACCTTTGGAAAAATCTTAAAGCTTTAACATGAAGAACTACAGAACACCAATTTGTTGTTTAAGTCAAACTATGTGCACCAGAATAGAACTTATGCAGAACAGAAACAATTTCATATATGCTTACTGTAAAGAAGAAAGGATAGATCTGCTTTTCTGATAGCAAAATTTAAGACCACATAAACAGTATTCTGTGCTGCTGTCATCAAAGATAACTGTCCAGTGTCAGTGTCAATTCGATCGCAGGAAATACCGATTGAAGTGACACATTTGAATATGTTACAGGACAAGAAATTCAGTGTTCATAATTTCAAAATACAATATAGGCTTGCAAGCAAGCTATAGATATATCAGAAGTTAAGTCCATGGGTATTATTTTCTTTTCAAGCGTTCTTAGTTTGGTTAGAGTTCACCAGTCCAGAAGCAAATCTCCAAAAATCCTAAAATCTGTTGATGGGGATGCAAATCCTTCAACACAAACAAACAAACAAACAAGCAACAACTACTTGCAATAGTACGTTTGCACATCTTCTTAATATGACAATGGAGATTATGGATCTTCCTGTTTTATGCCTTTTGGGAAGTAATTATACAAAATGCTCAATGATTTGCTGACATGAATTAAAGCGTAAGATTTAGTTAAGCCTTATTTGTTAATTAGAATTTCTTTAGATTTAATCTGTTATGCTGTCTACATTTGTTGGTTAGTCAGAGTCCATATAAATAGAAGGCAAGTAATAGAAAGTCATGAAAATTTAATGGGTAGCTCAAGATATATTCATTGTCTAAACTCTCTTTGATTTGTTAAGTGTTAGAAGTGTTTGATAACACTGCCTTTCTCTACTGTTTTTTTATCAATGTAACAAAATAGTCAGTTTTGTAAAAATCGACCTATATACATTCAAGGCCTAAAATGACAATGTTACCGGTTTTGATTTTTTATGAAATTTGGCACAACTATAGAGGATATATGTAGCAAATTTTCCTGGTAGTATGAAATCTTGACAAAGACTATAACATATTAATTTTGAAAGTTTAATTTTGATATTTTTTTCATTTTTTGGTAAAAAATTCAGATTTTTTATAATTAATTTATCCGAAAATGTTAACTTTAATTAAATATAAATGTTTTGTGGTACCAATAGAATTACTATGGTGTTCACCATTCAGCACAGTGCAAAAATCTTAAAACTAAATTAAACTTAAGATGTTTGACATACTTATTTGGAGACAGGTATCAGCTCATGGGGGGAGTGAGTCAAGGTTGCATCTTAAGTCCAACTATTTATTGTATAATTTAATAAGCACATTTTCATAGGTTGCATATGCCTAGTTATTATTATACAAAGTTTCAGAAAAGTCCATGCGTGGGCAGAAATGAAAGATGCCCTTTTATACACAGGTATATAATCATACAATGTAGGTCAAGTTTAATTTAGGGTAAAATCCACCAATTATTTTGGGAGTTATGGCCCTTTTTCAACTTTGAAAAATGGTTTTCGTTCCATAACTTTTGAAAAGATTAGTGAATTCGATTCATATTTTATACACAAGCATATAATTATAAAATATAGGTGAAGTTTGATTAAGGGTAAAATCCACCAATTATATTTGGAGTTACGGCCCTTTTTCAAAGTTGAAAAATAGTTTCAGTTTGATATCTTTTGAAAACATTAGTGTATTGAATTAATATTTAAACACACAGGTATATAATTATAAAATAGAGGTCAAGTTCCTATTAGGGTAATATCAACCCATTATTATGGGAGTTTTGGCCCTTTTTCACCTTCAAAAGATGTTTTATTTGAAAAAGATTGATTTGTGTATTGGATTCATATTTTATACACAGGTATATAATCATAAAATATGGTCAAGTTCGATTTAGGGTAAACTCTGCCAATTATTTGAGAGTTATGGCTTTTTTTTTAACTTCATTTTTTGCAAAATGCCTGAGTGTGGGTGACGATGGACCTGGGTGGGGGCATCTGTGTTATACTGACACATTTCTAGTTTCTTACAAAAATTATACTTTTATTTATTTAGTATATCTTTTTCTGCTTTTTTATTTATAGATTTGTATATTTTTATGGTAAAGTGGTAATACCTGGTCTGATGTTATGATGGACCTATTGACCTTATGTACTTAAGATGATGCAACACCCCGCCTTTCTTTTAATTAAATTGACCGAGGCACTACTGCTAAAATCTGATTGATTGCAATCATGTCAATCAAAAGAAACTACATCAGCATCTTAGTTTGGTCAAATTTTGGTGCAATCTGATGGTTAGCTGTAGCTTTGGTCATTATAATAAACACCAGACAGACTGTCTGGTTTTATGTGTGCTATTCAACAAAAAATTGAAGGGGTCAGTTTTAAATAGAAAGATGCTCAGTGCAGAAGTAATTTTGAAGTTCCTCTAACCTTTACCACTCGCTGGGTAATTTCAGCATACAATATATTTGATGATACTTTTTTTTATTTTTTTTCCAGCCAACTGAATTTGACATTTCATGCAAACTGTCTCTATTGGAGACAATTTGCATGAAATGTCGAATCCAGTTTCCTAAAAAAAAATAAGAAAACTATATCAAAATGTCATCTGCTGAAAACTGATGTTTGCACTCTCTGGGCAATTTCAGCAGACAATATATTAAGGAAACTTTTATTTTTTCCCGAAAACAATTTGACATTTGGAGAAAATTTGCAAGAAATGTCAAATCCTGTTCCCGGGGAAAATTAAGAAAATATTTCAACATTTCTTCTGAAAATTGATACTTAGCACTCTGAGTACAAAATTGAACATACAACGTTTTGAAATATTTTTCTGGGTTTTCCCAGAAACAAAAACCTGTCTTTTGAGAAAAAAATATCATCAATTCGTCATCATCTGCGGAATTAGCCCAGAGAGTGATAAAGGTAAAGGTGCTTTGATGGGTTGACAGTCATTCTAAAGTACACCTGTGAGATCTATAAATAAACCATGGAATAATTTTCAAAACTGAAAATTTTCCCATCGTCCAGCTATGGTATAATTTTTGGCTATTGAAAATTAACTTTTATTTTATTTTCATAGAGACAATGGCACATCCATTGGTTAAGTCTTAGTAATACTATGGTTCGTGCGCATGTACGATTCGATAATGCACGAGCATGAGCAGAACCATGATATAACTGATTTATCACATTTTCATACATGTAGATCATCTACATCGCGAGATATTTTATGCTGAATGTTGGGAATTTAGTCTACTATGTGATAATTAATATTTATCCTGATATTTGCTTAAACTCTTCTTAAATGCTAAGAAGTCTCTGAAAGGATTTTAAGGAGCCATCCATTGCGAAAGTAGCATCATCTGGAAACAGCCTATATTTAAACTCTTTATCATTAACCTTAATTCCGGTAACATCAGGATCATTCAATATTGCTGCAGATAAAATTTCAATATATAAAATAAAAAAAATACGTGACAAAGGACATCCTGTCTTACACCTCTCTTTACGTTGAAAACTCTGACGTGTACTCTGCATTGAACACAAAACTGTTTGCGTTGTGATAGACACATTTGACCCACTCCATTATATGTGGTCCAAAATTGAAACATTTAAAACAATTTAATATAAATTTATGATTAACACTATCAAATACAATTTCAAAATCTGGAAAAATAATAATCCTAGTAGATTTTCTTTTTTTTTTCAATGGTTTCCTGGATAAGTCTTATGTTTTCGCAAGTATCTGTCCTTTATAAACCCTGTTTGCGAACTGTCAATTATACTTGATAAATATTTCTTTATTCTATTTGCAATCGTTTTTGTTGCAATCCTATAATCTGCATTTAGCAATGTTAAAGGATGCCAATTATTTAAATTATTTAGATTATTTTCTTTTCTTTCGGTAGTACAGATATAATTCCTTGTTGCGATAAGACCGTTAAGCTACCATGATCCATTCGATATAGTTAGATTTAATATCATTTCAAAATATTTTATAGAACTCGGTCAAGAGACCGTCTGAGCCTGGGCTCCTGTTATTGTGCAGTTTTTAAAGTGTGCATTAACATTCGTATTCTGTTACATGATCCTCTATATTTTCCTTTTCTACATCATTCAATTTTCTTGTTATTTGATTATTCAATATACATGTACGTATTACATTAGAATCAATGTCATCTTCATTTTCTCGTAGTACCTATTCACTTATGTCATTACTTCAGAATGATCAGTTAATACATGTCTATTTTTATTTAATTTATGTAATCTTTTTAAAAATATTTGTATTCCTTTCAGACCCTTCTTTATGTTCTGCCTTTCATCTTACAATTAACCCTTTAATTTCCGTTTCGTATAAAAAAAAGGGTAAGAGAAAAGTCCAGGGAGTGCCACAATCACAAACCGCAGCCCTTCCCAGACACCAAGAGGAAGAGGAAACCGACAAATCCAAACATGCACAAATCGAACAAACGTACGAAAAGCACTAAGATTAGCTCTCTCTTCCCCAAGCGAGGTAATCGCAATACTAAAAGGACTGAAAAACACAAAACAAAATGAAACATAGTAAGACATACAACAAATCGCCTCGTAGAATAAACCACAAAGCAACAAAGAGTTAGACTAACACCGGGACCACCGCCTTAGAACGGTCAGTAGAGTAAACCACCGGGTGGGGGGGGGGGGCAAGGGGGAGGGGGTTTAAAGCACTTTTACAGCTAGCCAACTTCACCCTGGGTCCCGATGCCACTCTTAATCACAACAAGTAAAACAGAAAGCAAAATGGGCAGCTGTTGAAGGTGACCAAAATGCTAGCATCACAGAACAACTAGTAAAACAGAAAGCAAAGTGGGCAGCTGTTGAAGACGGTGGCCACAAATCTAGCATCACAACACATACAGAAAAAAAATTAAATAAATAAAGAGCTACAAAGAGTAAGAATAACACCAGGGCCACCGCCTTAGAATGGTCAGTAGAGAAACAAAGTTTAAAGTACTTTTACAGGTAACTAACTTCACTCTGGGTCCCGATGCTACTCTTAATACAGAAATACATAAAAATTCGGTTCGCATAAAGGCTCCCAACTCAGTCAATGCATCAAAGCGAAAACATAAAAATCAAATTAATCACTATAATAAACAAAGACGAGTACGCATGGTTAATTCTACTGTATACCAGAGTAAATGAAAACCAATAGTTGAACCACGGCGGGCCAAGCCAAAGACATATCGTCAAGCCCCAACCCACTGGTTAAAGTTTTACGAAGAGGCCGTCATTGAGTCTGAGGCCCGAACCGCCGTCGTGCAATTAAAGAGTGAACAATGATTGGGTTGACAACCAGGCATGCAGTCTGCCGCATAATATCCAGGCTAGAGCCAATTCTTTTATAACGGTTTATAAGTTTTCTGAATTGCTCCGAAAAGTTAGATTTACCTACAATTTTTCTAAATCTGTACACTAAGTCACCGTAAAATTCTGGTTCCGATATACCTTGTAGCAGAAGTGTTTTCAGACTGACGCTATATTTTTCTAACAAGGCACTGTGTCTGCGATAAAATTTCGAAAACGCCTTACGAAGTTTAAAATAACGATAGCCCTGCCTAAGAAGTTGGCAGTAAGGGCTTTATTACAGTAGTTAAAGTCATTAAGATTTGAAGAAGCTCTGGCGAATCTAATAAGGTATAAATTTTCTAGTTATGGGTTCTTTATTTTTAACCTACGCAATTCTTCTTTGTGATCACTACCTGTCATTATGTTGTTTTAAACGTATCTTTTTCTCCTGTTATATATACTTTTTTCTTTTATTATTTTCTTTCTTTTTACGGGCTGCATATTTAATTGATTCATTTCTGATTCCACTAATTTCCCTTAATGTGTTTGGGTTTGCTGATTTTTTTAATTCTGTTGTATCCTGAATAACTTTTCTTACTGCTTCTTGGTACTCTGTGTAAAGAATAAAACTATTGTTCAATTTAAAATAGCCTCTTCCACGTTCAAGTGGGTTAAATTCTGGATTAAATGTCACCAGCGAATACTCGGACATAACGACGGGTAACCTTTTACAATGTTCTACTTGATTGAGGATGGAACACGATACTAGAAAAAAAGTCTAATTTTGAAAAAAAAAAAAACCCACAGGATTGCTAGATGAATGCTAAGCATATTGTCTCAGGGTAGAGCTCATAATTCGCTAAATATCAGCGAGTTCATAGGTGTCAATAATTGAATTTATCTTTTCACGAAAGCTTTTGTGCGCTTTTAGAAGGGTTCCCAGTCAATTCGTACTCAAGTCAACTCGTATTCAAGTCAATTCGTTCTCACTTTGGTCAATTCGTACTCATCGATTTGGTCAATTCGTACTCATTTGGTCAATTCGTACTCACTGTTTGGTCAATTCGTACTCATTTTGGTCAATTCGTCCTCATTTTGATCAACTCGTACTCATGTTTTTTGGTCATTTGACGGAAGATGTAAGATGAAAGGCAGAACATAAAGAAGGGTCTGAAAGGAATACAAATTTGAAAAGATTATCTTTTAATCCTGTCAATCATCCACCATTGAGTAGCGGCGATCAATTAAAGACAATCAAATTGACCCAAACTGTTACATTCCTAACAGTGTACAAATTATGCGGTAAAAGATTATGATAATTAATAAATATTCCCAGTCAGAATATTCACAGCTTGCCACGGCAGACGATACCACACCTAGAGTGGTGATTGGACAAGTTTTGTTCACAGGCCGTTGCCTTTTATTGTGACTAGCTGTCGGAATTTACAGCTGCACGATTTTCTTGCGCAAGTCTGACCTGGAATAGACCATTTTCACAATACTAAGTTCCGATATTTGCCGAGCGGAAAATTTCCGGAAATGTATCGAGATCAAGGCTGGCGGTGTATTGACAATGCGGAAATGAATGGCACTCACTACAACCTGTGATAAAATCCAGGGTTCTCAGGGACGTAGAAGAATTCTGCGTCCCGGGACGCATAAATTCGGGTCCGAATCCCTAAAAATTCCCAAAACCGAGTCCGCTGGACGCATGTTTTTTTTTTCCCGTGGGACTACAACTAATTATGATTGGATTATTTGACTGATGTCCGCAACGTGTTATTCTTACCGTCGGTGGCATCTTAAAAGAATAATCCGCCGCGTGTTTTTCACACCTGCGACAGTACCGTTAACTACTTGCTAAGCAAGCGGTACTTAAACAGGTGTTCAGCGATTGTTAACTGGCGGTAGTTAAACAGGTGTTCGGCGATTGTTAACTGGTCGAGAAATTAAAGCATGCGACTGACACCATTATGCACCCCTTCCCTAATTGTGTATTGCCTCTTTGCCTCCACCGACCGACTGATTCATCGAGATGTACTCGCGGGTGTCATGTCTTTTATGTTCTGAGGCTGCTTTTTTTTTTTTTTTTTTTTTTTTTTTTTTTTGCTGTTTCTTTTAATTGATCTTTTTTCGGATTCAAAATTTTCGGATGTCGAATTTTTGTCACTGACTTTAGAGACGCACGCTCACCATTTTCTGCTGAAAGACGACAAGCACCCAAGCAAAAAAGTACCGTGTCCGTTTGCGAGATCTGCGCATCAAAACGGTTATTCCTGCTGGCCACTAAAATAGTTTCTAAGTACCACCGATTGTATCACGTAAGCCCTGTACGTGTAGAGTCTCCTTATGGGATGCTCAGATGCACCCTAGACGACGATACACTGAATCGTTCGCGTTTCTAATATAAGCTTGGACCCAATATTATTGTGAATGGATAAACCTCGCTGAGCGTGAGAAGTAACTCCTATTTGAATTACTATTACCATTACTACTGCGAAGTATAATGCTGCTTCATTCTTCCAACAACTGCACTAACATACTACGACTACTACTACAACTACTACTACTACAACTACTACTATTGTTTCTACTACTTCTACTACTAATATTACCACTACAACTAGTAGTACTACTACTGCTGCTGCTGTTTTTTTAGAATCTTTGTTTTTCTGCAATAGGGTTTAGACAGTGATAAAGCTTCAGGGCTTATAGGTTGTCATACTTGTATGTTTATAAGACACTCTCTTGTATGTATTATTTCATGCAGGTTGTAAATGTGTTTGTGTAGCGATGAGCTGTACTATGCTCAAGTCAAAATAAAATTTATGTTATGGTTATGTTTAATATTCTGTTATATCCGTAAGTTTTTCTTTCTTGATTTTCTTCGGAATAAGTCGATTAAATTTGAGATCAAAAGAAAACAACTTTAATTGCCAATTAATGAAAATAACGACTTGTTTAATAACTTTCTTTCATTTTTCTTAGATTAAATTCTTAAAAGTATACGCTTCCGTGGAAGTTTTTTTATTTCTTGATTTTTTTCGGAATAAGTCGATTTTAATGTGAGATCAAAGGAAAACAACTTTAATTGGCAATTAATGAAAATGATTACTTGTTTAATAACTTATGTTTTTTTTATGTTATATTTTGAAGTTTTATTTTCTTTCTATCTTTCTTTCAAAGATTAAAATCTAGAAAAGTGAATTGATGCGAATTTCTCATGTAATATTTCTTTTCTGTTATGTTTAGATGTTTTCTGTTTGTTTTTCTTTCTATGTTTCCTTCGTAATTAATCAATTTTAGTGTGAGAACGAATTGACCAAAATGAGAACGAATTGACCAAACTGAGTACGAATTGACCAAATGAGTACGAATTCACCGAAGAAAAATTCTATGAGTACGAATTGACCGAAAAATGAGTACGAGTTGACCAAAATGAGAACGAACTGACTTTAGTGCGAATTGACTTGAGAACGAATTGACTTCGTACCTTTAGAAGTCCCTCAAATTTACCCGTACGAATCTAGGACAGTATTAAAGTCTCCATGAATTATGAATTCTTCATGTTTGGTCTTAGAAACGCATTAAAAAAAAAAAGTTGCATCATCATTGTTTGGTCCATATAAATTTACAAAATACAATACCACGATCTCCAATGTTGAGCTTTATTGTCTGAATTTTACCGGGAATTAGTTCTTTATGGTACTGTAACGCGAATTGCAAAGTTTTATCAATCAAAATACAAATTCCACCGCTGCACGAACCTCTTCCGCAAAAATAAATATGATATTTACTGCATTCACGGGTCCACTGACTTTCGACAGTTTGTTTTGAATGTGTTTCCTGCAATAAACATATAATATATATATTTTCTGAAAAATAGAAAATCATTATTCGTTTATTTTTCTGACCTAAACCTCTGATATTATAAGAACAGATCGATAAATCCATCTTTATTTTTCTTTATTGCTCAATCATAGATACAGGCAGATAGAAAGAGAAAGAAGCTTGGTGTCACCCTGCTCCCGCATTTTAACTAATCTACAAGACTGGAGTACAACCTCGCCTAACGTAATGAACCATTGTTTTATCTAATTGGATGACACATACATAAACCTTCGCTTGGGTTTCCCACGCCCAAACATGTAAAATAATTAATCAATCCACATAAGCGTAGCGTTCCACAAATGAGGCATAGACAAACAGTAAAGACACAAATAAGACGCCGCGTATTGCTGCGTCTGATCAGGGTCTTTACTGTTTGCTTGAAAGATACATTACTTTCCGTTAGTGGTACAATAAAATAGACCTGGCAGCCTCTAAAATGACAAACGGACTTGACAAACGGACTTGTCCGCTTTATATGGATAGAAAAGTCAATCCCGCTCAAATGGATTGATAAATTTTGCAACATGTCTTCTTCATCTGTGTATCATGAATAGTTACATGAATCTACAATAAATATGCGTGTATCACGAATCATAGAGCGCAGAGATCCGACTAACTATTTCATCTGTGACAGCAGTACTTTAACTATATTATTTACATATACTTTTGAGCACACGCAAACATGTCACACAGCAGAAACAAAAGAAATAATGAATACCCTTGTGAACCCATTCTTACATGAAGCGGAGCCCCAAGGTTCGTCATCGCATATAAGAGTCAACATGATGGCCTATGACCCGTAACATTTAACATTCCGTCAACTAAATGTGCTGACCGTTTGGGCACGCTCCCTGGCCACTCCGAGGTCAATCGCTTTTGAACCATCATTGAATTTACTAATTAGAGCAATTTATTTGGAGAACAATGTTTTATGTGTTTATTTACCTTCTTATATTCGTCAGGCCCAGGGTGACACGTGTACCTTAAGGCAACTGCTAACTAATAACGGCAGAAACCAATCAGTGTCCGAGTACTCCTTGGCCCAGTTGTTCAAAGCTAACGACGTCGTTAGTTAACGATTCGTTAAAATTTACATCGAGTGTTACGCAAATATGCTGAAATTTTTTGCTGAAAAAAATGTGAGTAGCTTTTGCAGTGCAAAAGCTAATCACATTTTTTCAGCAAAAAATATCAGAATATTGTATATTGAATCCGCTAAAACAGTTAACGAAATGACCCTTAACGAGCTCGTTAAGCTAACGACGCTTTGAACAACTGGGCCCTGGGTTGTTACAGAGTGGTGGAATAACGCATAGCATGCTGGATTAAAACTTCACGGACGATATTTTTATTTTGTTTTAAATTTTCATCATTTTACAGCCTTTGATATTTCAAAACGATTTGCATGAAATGTTAAAACCTATTGCCTGTGCAAAATAAAAAGAAACATATCAACTTGCCGTCTGTTGAATTTGCCCATGGGTGGTAAAGGTTAATTATTTGCTGTTTCAGTGCATGTAAATAATTCATCATGGTACGTCCTTAATAAATCTATGATGTTATTTGATCTTATCCCATGTAATATTTTGGTTTTCGAACCATTTACTAGTTAGAGTCTAGTGTCCCATAAAAGGGATATTGGCAAACAGTGTCGACTCCGATCAGACGCTACATAACACATCGTCCGATCTGGTCTCCTACACTGTTTATAATGAAAGCAAAGAGTTTCAACAGACGTAACATTGGCATGGAAATATTTTCCTCCCTTCTCCTTTCTTAATGGTAAAGCGGGGAGGGGGTGCAGGGCGATAAATTCTTTCCTTAAAAAGTATTTCTAAGTTTTGGAAGGTTTTTAATACTTTGGAGACAATTTCTTGTCCATAAAAAGTTGTATACCTTTGAAATATCGCGGCCCGACCTCAAGATATAGATATATCTTTTCACTTTTAGAGAAGTACAAAGGCCTTGATAAGATTGCACAGCAGCACACATTACGAAAACATGCCTATTCAAATATACTGAAAATTTAACCACCAAAAAATGAAAATTTTCAGATAAAAAAATCTAATATTTTTCATATTTCTACTCAAAACATTGTGGGTACTCGTTAGAACCGCCTCAATGCGGCGGTTCTAACGAGTACCAACAATGTATGTTTTTGAACAGAAATAAGTAAAATAATGAATACCCCTGTAAACCCGAGTTTTACTATATAAAAGTGGGGTTTAAGGGGGTCAAAATTATATAGGTATGTTTTCGTGATGAGACAACTCTGTGTATACGCTATTTGCATTTTCTTTTAGGTGCCTTGATACACATGGTAGATTTTCTCTAATATTGAACAAGGGAGACAACTTTTTTGACTTCCTGTTCGCTTTACTGCATACCAAGGCCCTTCTCAAAAGAGTTCTACTCAAACAGGAAAGATTTTTTCCCCAAGGGTTACAGTTTACAGTTTACAGATTTTTAACGCTGCCAGGCAACTGAGTCACATAGAGGCAGCGCCAGATAAATCTGGATTAGTTTTACTGGACTACTGGGTTGGCTTGAAACGGTGCCTAGTTATAATTCATAACTAGGTCACCTCGCCTAGACACAGAGTGCGTGCACGTCCAGACCTCGTGCGTGTCCGGACCTCGTGCGTGAGTAGTAAGTAGTCCAGCCTGTAAGTTGCAGAATTTTGCGTATCGGTCGAAAAGTATGAGCTTTTAATCTCGTACCTAATGCGTGTCAATTCCGACTGCAAAATGCATTAGGCACTCAGCTCGAGTCGTGCGAAAGTTTCGGACAAAGGCCACATGTCATCGATCGGTCGCCGGAAAGGGTGCAAGGTGGGTGTCCTCACCCAGGAGCCAAGTGGGTGTCCTCACCCAGAAGCCGAGGAGTGAGTGTCCTCACTCAAGAGCAGAGAGAGTGTCCTCACTCAGGTGCCGAGAGAGTGTCCTCACCCTTGGACTTTTTGGGTGTCCTCACCCGAGTCCGCGTGCCGCCAGTTGACCTACTTAGTAAGTCTTGCCAAGATAACTTGGCGGCACGAGCCGAAGTAGCGGTGGTCCTCCACCAACCCCTAAGGGATCCTGGCATGACTTTTCCAGGACGTCGTACCAGTGAGCCGTGTTGGTCTGTCTCACACCGTTGGCTGCCATCAGCATCTCAATGTTGGAGTACCACGGGTCATCGTAGAACTTGTTGGTTGGCCCCTTGATCTGTAGCCAGTGTCTGTTCTCTTTCTGGTAGACGAAGAATACTGGTAGATCAATATTGAGTTCTTCGTCTTCCCGGGGTATTCTTGTAGCCTTGATGATGACCTTGTAGGTGGTGGCGTGGACGTCCTGGAGGTCGTACTTCTCGTGAAGTGGATATTCGTCCTCTATCTTGACGTGGAAGTACCGTGTCGGCTGCTTGCTGGTATACTTCGGCGACTTTGTTCTCGTTCTCTTAGCAGGTGGAATCTCTGGAGAAGGAGACGGTGTAACTGGTTTCTTTATGCTTGGAGATGGTGTAAGCTGTGCTGTCTGTGGTGGTCTTGGAACTGTGATGGTGTCTGGTGTAGTCTCCATAATCTATAGTGCTGGCGGTGAGGTCTCCTTCTCCGGTGCTTCTCGGCGTACTGTAGGCTGTACTGTAGGCGACGATCTGGTAGGCGGTGGTCGTCTAGCAGCTGTGGGCTGGCAAGGCCACTCGCCAGCAGAGGGTGCAGGCTGCCTCCTGCTTTCGGCCCTCTTCTTGAAGATAGGTTGCGTCGGTAGATTCTTGTGGAAGGTCAGTTCAACTCGAACATGATCCTTTCCGTCAGCCATCCTCCAGAGAGGATGACCAACAAACTTGTACTCACTCAGGGCCCTGAGTAGTACTGCAGGTATAACAGACTGATTCATGGTAATTCTTTAATTATTCAGCAGACGATGTTCACACTTCGAAGGTCGAAGCAAGGGGAGCAAATGTTTTCCTTTTAGAGTAGACCGGCCCTTCTGTAGAGAGGTCTACTCAAACAGGAAAGAATTTCCTCTCAAGTGGAGGAATGTTTCCTTTAAGAGTAGACCTCCTTTTAGAAAAAAGACAAAAACAGTTCTGATAGTGGTGTCTCCCTTGTCCCTTGAAAGTCTATTCTGTTTCCTTAAAACACACTTATTGAGTGACACGGCATAATTTCTCTTCATGTACCTGCTTTGTTTGTGTTGACATTTAAAGGAGTGGGGTCATGTCGAGCGCGGTCAGTTTAACTAACCACACTTTTACTAGACAGGCTTAGTCCTCTAAGTGGTTAACCAGTATTGTGCACATTCTATCGCCAGAAACGGACAATTACTTTTGAATCAGTGTACGTAGAAAATAAAATATTTCATGAACAATCAACACTAAAGAATTTTGCCGACCCGACAGGGGGTCGAACACGCAGCCTCCTGATCACGAGTCTGACGCGCATTCAACTGAGCCACCGAGGCCGGCCCCTGTACCCGGTGGCAACGGTTCGAATATATACTGTCTTAAGTTCTATTTTTCCTAAAAAACACATACATGAGACAGTCATATAAGCTAATGAATTATATGAAACATATAAAATATAAACAAATCGATTACTCACACAAACCAAATTGATCAGGATGATAGATTGGGGAACATGTGCTTAATTGCCAGAGTTCATTGTCCATTTGACTTATTATTTTATTTTTTCCCCATGAATTTTCGAACGTTTCGTCATCACACATTATGTATATAAGCAAACTTGCTCTACGTTAGAACAACACACAACGCCACCGCGCCATTACCACCTAGGCTTTTTTTTGGGTAAGTTGTCTTATTATTTATGTTAAAGCATCACGAAAACATGCCTATATAATTTTTGGGACAGAAAGGCCAGATTAAACAGTGTAGACCCAGATCAGACGCCGCATACGCGGCGTCTGATCAGGGTCTGCACTGTTTGCCATCCATCTAGCCGTCTTAAGGCATATAAACAGGTTTTTTTAAGGACGTAATTACCTTTAAGGACAAGTATGGTATAGAAATAGGGAGAAGTGCGGTAGCTGATCGTTGATAGTAATATGCTCCGAAGACCAATTTTGCATAACCTGGTCGAGTTTTACTTGAGCGGAAAATGTTGTGGTTACATGATAAGACCGCTACATTGTCCGCACTAGATCCAGTCAGAACCAGATTTAAGCAGCCCCGCTCCACCAACCGTTTTCTTTTTTTTTTTTCTTTTTTTTTTTTTTCTTCTTTTTTTTTTTTTTTTTGTCGTTCCAAGGCTGTATTTCAGCTGCAATCCTCATCGTTTTATTAGTGTGCTGAAATGGTATGAACCGTCTTTGGTGTCTTGGGCATGTGTGTATGTGTGTGTGTGTGGGGGGGGGGGGTGTGGGGCGGGGGGTGCACAAAGTGGTTGAAGGGGTGGGATATGGAAAGGCTTTATTCCGTGGTTGTGGGTCTTTTCTGGTTATCCGCATATTTATATGATTTACTTGAAATGTTAGGGAAAAAGAAACACTGTCAGGGAAGGTAGCTGTTATAAATGTTTGCCCCCCCTTTTAAAAAGGGGTCGACTCTAAAAGGTAAGAAATTCTTTCCTTTTAGAGTAGACCCCTTCTCTTAGATGGGACAAGGGATCTCCTCTAAAAGAAAAGAATGTGCTCCCAAGGTGGGGGGATGGGGGGGGCTCTTTCTTTCCTTTTAGAGTAGACCCCTTTTCGGAAGGGGCTTTGGGTACAGGGAAGCAAACTGGAAGTTACAAAAGTTGTTTTCCTTGTAAAATCATCACGAAAACATGCCTATATAATTTTGACCCCCTTAAACCCCACTTTTATATAGTAAAACTGGGGTTTACAGGGGTATACATTATTTTTCTTATTTCTGCTCAAAAACATAGATTGTGAGTACTTGTTAGAACCGCCTCGCCGAGGCGGTTCTAACGAGTACCCACAATCTATGTTTTGAGCAGAAATATGAAAAATATCAGTTTTTTTTTACCTGAAAACTTTCGGTTTTTGGAGGTGAAATTCTCTATATATTTGAATGGGCGTGTTTTCGTAATGATGGCAGAAAGGTGTATTAAGTCCACTTAACTGTGAAGAATGTGACTGGCTGGACCGAAAAATATATTGTGTATTTGCATATTCTGCATAGTAAGGGATGTACACTCAGGGAATCTTATAAAAACTATTGAGCGTTTGTGATCATTTTGTTGGGGAAGTAGGGGCTGCTGATTGCTTCCCATTACGAAAACACGCCTATTCAAATATATTGAAAATTTTATCACCATAAAGATTGAAAATTTTCTGATAAAAAATCCTGATAATTTTCACATTTCTGCTCAAAATATAGATTGTGGGCACTCGTTAGAACCGCCTCGCCGAGGCGGTTCTAACGAGTATCCACAATCTATGTTTTGAGCAGAAATAAAAAAAAAAAATTTATACCCCTGTAAACCCGTTTTACTATATAAAAGTGGGGTTTAAGGGGGGTCAAAATTATATAGGTATGTTTTCGTGATGATTTTACAAGGAAAACAACTTTTGTAACTTCCAGTTTGCTTCCCTGTACCCAAAGCCCCTTCCGAAAAGGGGTCTACTCTAAAAGGAAAGAAAGAGCCCCCCCCCCATCCCCCCACCTTGGGAGCACATTCTTGGGAGCACTTTTTTTGGTTTGTGGCATGTGTTCCGTCTGTCATGGTTTGTTTGCTCTTCGTTTTAGTGCCTTTGACATTGGAAGGCAATGTTCTGTGATTGTGGCTCTTCCTGGGCCCAGTCGTTCAAAACTAACGATGATGTCGTTAGTTAACGTATCATTAAAACTTTGATCATTAAATATGGCAAATCGCTAATAATTTTGCTGAAAAAATGTAAGTAGCTTTTGCGCTACTCACTTTTTTTTAGCAAAAATACTTGTGAATTAGATATTTTACTTACTAGAACAGTTAACATTTTGACCACTAACGAGCTCGTTAAGCTAACAACGCTTTGAACAACTGGGCCCTGTACATCTTCTATAATATTTCTATTTGTTTTACAGCAACAAAAGACCAAATATGAAGACTGCAGTCATTCTTTGTGCCTTATTTGCGCTTGCCGCAGCGACAATTCCATATCCATATGGAATGGGCTATGGTATGAGAGGAGGACGATACATGTATGGAGGCATGATGCCTGGCATGGGATATGGCTATGGAGCGGGGATGGGATCGGGGATGGGATATGGAATGGGATATGGCTATGGAGCGGGAATGGGATATGGAATGGGAATGGGATATGGTTATGGAATGCCAATGTACGGTGGTGGTTATGGTTACGGATATGCTGGTGGCCCCATGTACGGTGGATACTACGGGCGCGGATATATGGGTGGATACATGGGCGGACGATTTGGTGGTTATGGACCATATGGAGGAATCAGAGGTGGCTACATTAGGGGACCATACGGCGGTGGCGTTGCAGTCGTACGACGAGGTTATGGCTATGGCTATCGTAAGTATATTAGAATTGTCCCAGTTAACTTCACCAGTCGCGTTTTAGGGAGAACGGATACACATTCAAATCTATTAGATTGTGTTTTCTACCTTTTGAAAAGAGGTATATTTTAAAAGGAAAGAATTTGCTCCCAAGGGGAGCAAATTCTTACCTTTTAAAATAAACCCATTTTAGAATAAATCTTTTTTGTGTACGGTTTAATGTGCGGGGGAGAAGGGTGTATTTTAAAAGTAAAGCATTTTCTCTCATGGGGAGCAGATTTTTACCGTTTAAAGTATACCCCTTTCAGAATAGACCCTCTTTCGAAGGGCTTGATGTGAAGGAAAGCCAACAGGAAGCCACAAAAGCTGTATCCTTGTAACAATGGCGTAAAACCTCTAATTAACAGGCGTATCCAGTCCCTTTATCCTAAAGTGTGTTTCAGTAATCCCTTCTATTATACTGATAAGGAGAGACGGTTTTGAGATTTTGCTGTAATTCCAAATTTCCTGCTTCCAGATTATTCCGTTAACATACCTCTATCATGACAAGCTCTAGATTTGGCGCTTTTATCAACCAAAAATATTGATATTTTTGTGTTTCGTATTTCGGCATGAAAACACTTGCTGTGGGCACTCACATGAAGTGCCCCTACGAGGCGTTTCTAGTGAGTATCTACAGCGTATGTATTCATGCAGAAATAAGAAAAAGTATTTATCTGGTTAACCCGCTTAGCTGTGCCTTATCTTTTACTATATAATATGGGAAAATGAGGAGTATCTTGGTATACGGCTGATTATGACAGCTTTATGCAGAACAAAAGATTGACAGACATGAAAAGAAAAAAATTGAAATATGGTATAAACCTACCAAATTCTGAAAAAAATGCCTGATAATATTTATTATTGCATAAAAAGTAGTGCCGCACGTTATTAACAGCCGTGCATTAACCGGCGAAAAGCCGTGTATTAACAAGGCAATTCACGCGCTGTTACTGCACGGCTACGCAACTTTCAATACGCTCGTACCGGGGCCACAGATTTGCTGCCGTTACGAGATGTGTACTGCCCGGCCCTAGAACGAGCATAGTACATGGAAATTACGTTCGCGAGACATCGGTGAAAAGACGAAACAAAATAGTGCAAGAAATAACGCGAAATGTAGCAAATGTTTTCAGTTTTTATGCAATAATAGCGATCGAACATGGTTTTTGAATGCATTAACATTCGCCAGGTCCCGGTTTTCAACACCTCCCACGGGACCTGGCAAATGTTAATGCATGAAAAACCATGTTTGATCCCTATATACCTACATACCCGTTATTGCACTATGTATCGTAAGGGAACAAGTTTAAATCAATATAATCAATTTAATCTTGAAATCGCCATTCAAAACTGCAGCAGATGACATTTTGAAATAGATATAGTTTCGTTTTCACTTTTTTTTTTCTTGAGAAAATAAGGCTTGATAGGGGAACAGGGGAAAGAGCATCCGCTTTCCATAGACTTTCATTTAATTGATTCATCAGGATAGGATATCACATGAATTCAACAATTTCATTTTGATATATCCCGAGAAAAAATCTTCACTTACTATGACAGTGTCGGTTCTCATCGAGAGCCATCATTGATCAGACTGTGATCTTGACCTCGTGATGTGACTTGGACTGCTTACCACTAGATTGGTAATGGTCACAGTGTGATGATGGTTCAAAGAGGCAGAGAAGCGTTTCTGCCAGTCTCTGTTCTAGGATTCTCCACCTAAGGCTATCTACCATGGCAATCATGTTTGATCTGTGGTCAATTGCTGGTAGTCCAGCAGTAGCGTAGCTAGAACGCTGTTATTTTTTATGCACAAGAAATCTAACAAAACAGGTCTGCCTGGTATAGCTTCCAAAATGGTGCCAACAAAGTGGTATAGCTTAAAAATGTATTTGAGACGTCACTAATGAGCTCATATGAGCCACAATGTCACACAGTGTGACATGTGCTCCCAGCGAAGATTCAGATCAGCCTGCGCATTCGCGCAGTCTGATCTAAATCTTCACTGGGCGCATTTTAAATAGCCAAGCATGCAAAGGTTTTTCATGCGGACAACAAAGACTCATATAATACTGCGCAGATGCGCAGGCTAATTTAAGTCTTCGTGTAGCGTACATGTCAGGAGGTGCATTTCCTCATATTCATCTTCTATTTTTTACAGCTAAAAAGTATTAGATGTTATCACTACTCACATCAAGGCATTATGTTGTAAAATCTCTATCGGGATGTTTTCAAGACAGGGAACAGAAAACAAGATACAAGGAGCAGAACAGTCGTAATACTGGTCTATATACCTTATAGAGAGCTTATCAAGTTTCTGTTTCAATGAAGGAAACACATTGTAGAAGATTTTATGCTACCAATGAATCGACTCCTACTGGGCAACGTCTTAAATCTAGGTCTTTTTATGTAATTATAATTAGTTTAATAAATTGCGCTGCATTCAATATGGCTCATCAGTTGTTTTCTTTTCTTTAGTATCGTATTTATCCTCTGTACCATGACAGAGCAAAATATATCGAGGGCTGAGCGCAAGACTGTAGTAAGTCAGATGGTTGTTTTTCCCCGAACTAAATCTCCTCACCATGAAGGCATTATGAAGATTACAACGTTTCTTTCTGTAAACAATGACAATTTAGGTGCTATTTCTCGTATGAGCAATGACACCTAAATTTGCATTGTTTATAAAGGGATCAAAGTTGCCCCTATACAAGGGTTTCAAAAATACGTTCGAGTTATATTACAGTCTTGCGATCAACCCTCGATATAGACCCAGATCTAGCCCTGAGGTTATAAAACGTTTTCAACCTCCACTCAGCTGAGCATGAAATTTGTCCTAATAAATCAAACTAATAACACACGCAAATTCCTTCTGGCTATACATAGGTGAGTATGAACATTGCTAATAAATATGAAAATTCCAACTATTATTGCCATTTTCATATTTATTAGCAGAGTAAATTTCATGCTCAGCTAAAGTGAGCATGTAAAAAGTTTAAACCTTGGGTCAGATGTCACAGAAAGCGGCGTCTGGTGAGAATCTACACTGTTTGCCACTCATCTTTCAGACAATAAGAAAAATATTTCAAACTGTCATTTGCTGCAATTGTACACAGCATGCTAAGCTCTCATTTAGAAAATATTCCTCAAAACAAATTTAAGACTGAAAATTTCACTTAGTATTTGACATATTTAAATAAATGAAGGTATTTAGGAAACCAAGCAGTGCAATAAATATAGCAATAAACTACTCGAATGATGGCACTGGAACAGAGTTTGACCAAATGCATGGAATCTACCCAGCGAATATAAATCGCATAAATGTGGATGACATCATTGCATTAACGCCATGACGTTACATCGACGTAAATGTAATGATATATAAACGTCATGTGATGACGTTGTAACGACGTTGATGTGATGTTGTATAAACGTCATCTGCCTGTGTGGCATAGGGTAACTACACATAAAAGTAATGAGTCGATCTCCAATGGAAGTAAGGTAGCCTGGTTACTTATTGACTTGCCCTCATATTTTAAGGAGGCTATAGGAAAAGTCTACAAACTTTCTCAAACACTCACTTGAGTAATTTCTATTGCTTTTCTACCAATTTCGCCTTTAACGTCTGCTTATTGATGCTCTAGTTGTCATTTGCTCATCGCTAAGAGATTTGGGGCCAAACGAGCTGTTAGTTTGCACATGCCTAAATGCTCATGTAATACTGTTGAAATATCCAATGTCTTTTCTACCTCTTCTAACTGAATATATCTATATTACACATGATCCTGCAGTTTATTGCACAGTTCCTCATCGTAGGCAATTAATTGGCGTCCAGTCCTGCTTTTATCTTATAAGTAAGTTCTATTGCGATGGAAGTCGCCAACCTTGGACATACAATAATGCAAAAGACCCGAATACGTCGTTTAGTTCACTTCCCTTTCAAAACAGGTATCAAATTACAGGTTTGTATTCCAGTTTAAACGTAAAGTAAGCCTTTTTGTCACTTATCAATATTTAAACACACAATCCTACAGTAAATCACTATAATAACATGAGAAATTGTGGTGTTATCGGCCAGTTAGAAATCACACACGGATACAAACACTTTAATGAAACAAGACCAGAGCAAAATGCTCAATGGCGAGCTGAAGACAAGATACAAGCAAATATAAGTGAAGATACTCAGGAAATGCCATAATTACGAAGCACAGCCTACCCGAGACACAAAAAAGAGAAATGAGGAATAAATAAGGGCAATAAAATACAGTCGACTCTCGTTTTCTCGAATTCCAAGGGACTCTCTAAAATACTTCGAGATATCATTAGCTCGACATATCAGAGTTGCGGAAGTGAGGAAAACAATAAATCGAACAACCACATTTAACAAATGAATATGCAATTTGACTCCTGAAGTTAGAAATATATATATAAAATAATGTGGAAAAGAGGAGAAATTAAGGAATTTCTCCTCTTTTCCACACTATTTTGTTACCTGTTCTTAGAATTCCATGTTAAAACAGGGACCAGAATTTCACTTCGATATAAGCGGTTATTCGAAATAAGCGAGTTTGACATAACGAGGTTCGACTGTATATGAAATCACGGACGTATAAACAATAAAGAATTGCAACAGAGAAACCGCTTGGGAACGGTCAGTAGAATTCATTCTGGGTAGGTGGGGGAGAGGGAGGTGTATGGAAGGGGGACGGGGCTTAAACTAGTTCTTTTCGCGCGAAACCACAAACACATGCAGGATCATAAACAGGGCCATAAATGGTATTGATAAAAATATAAATTCTAGCATTAGGCTTTTGCAGATGTTACGAGCTTTTCCTTATAATAGACAACCCAGCTGAAACGGCTCATAATACAATGCAGGCCCCTCCATAAGACACTAATTGGCATCTACACCATTTGTTTAATTTCAGACTTTCAACTTTCCTCACGAAAAACCCACAAGCCTTACCATTCACGTATTCTCACAGACCATCAGACAATTTTCGAGGTTACTAAATATAATTACTTAGGGCTGACTTTCTTTCATGACTGCTCTCGGCAAGAACACAGAGAAATTATCAAATCTAAAGCCTTGTTCCGAGTGAATATGATGTTTTTAGTGAAAAGAAACTCTTATGAAACTATATATCTCGCGATTATTTGTTCCATACTGGAGTATGTTAATACCGTATGGGACAATTGTACGCAAAATAAGGTGAACGAAATAAAAACATCACGAAAAAGACCTATATAATTTTGACCCCCTTAAACCCCATTTTTATATAGTAAAACTGGTGTTAACAGGGGTATGCATTATTTTTCTTATTTCTGCTCAAAAAACACAAATTGCGGGTACTCGTTAGAACCGCCTCGCTGAGGCGGTCTAACGAGTATCCAAATTGTGGGTACTCATTAGGCGGTTCTAACGAGTATCCACAATTTATGTTTTGAGCAGAAATATGAAAATATCAGAATTTTTTAATCTGAAAATTTTCATTTTTTGGTGTTGAAATTTTCAATATATTTGAATAGGCGTGTTTTCGTAATGCAAGACATAAAATAAGGAAATTCGGAGTCTCGGTTTTATTGAGACTCTTCATATAACAGCAATGTAGTTTGAATAGTTATATTCGCCCCCAGCTTAGAAATGCATAAGCAGAATCGGAGTTTCGAAGATAAAAGAATGAGCTCAGTGACCCTAAGAAAATAAAGTATATGACAGGGACATTTTTATGATCGCCAAACAGCACTTAACACCAGCTGCAGTAAAGGCAAATAAGATCTGTATAGCAAAGAACACATAAAATAGCGAACTTTTTTTACCCTTACTTTTATCTTGAACACATTAAATTAATTTCTAAATACAAAGTTTGTTTGAAAACATCTACGTCCTATCGGAGCTCGAATTTATGGTGACCTAACTGTACAAACTTAGAAAGATTGTAGACAGATCTGGTCTTTCGGAATAATTTGTTGGGACAATTAATCAACATGAAAAGATCGATTATAGTGTGGTTGTTGCTTGGTTGGATGCACGGTCAAGTTTGGTAAGGTTGCTGCCCTCCTTGGTTGCGCCACAGTGAGTTGGGTCGAGGACTCTATGATGGTTCAATCCAAAACCTTTACTAGAAGACTTGTATCTAAACTTACTCGTCTGTATTCAGCTCCCAGGGGTTTTTCCTACAGGTTTTCGTTTGCTCTTCTTTCATTTTGTAGTCGATTACTCATCTTAACTTTATGATAGTGCTGAGTGTTAACCTATATGTTGTACCTTCTGTGTTGGCCGCTTACTGACGGGCTTGGTAACCACTACGAAAATACGTCTATTCAAATATAATGGAAATTCTACTACAAAACAATAAAAATTTTCAGAAAAAAAATCTTTTTTTTTCTCCATAGTTCTGCTTAAAACATAGATTGTGGTTACTCGTAAGAACCGCCTTGACAAGGCGGTTCTAACGAGTACCCACAATCTATGTTTTTGAGCAGAAATAAGAAAAATAATGTATACCCCTGTAAACCCCAGTTTTACTATATAAAAGTGGGGTTTAAGGGGGTCAAAATTATATAGGTATGTTTTCGTGATGCCTTATGGAAAATGAAAGGTGATAGTTAGCCGAAACAGTATCAAGATTAAAGGCGAAGTTTCGATATCGTTAAAACCAGGTTTAAGCTCCCAACCCTCCATTAACAGTTTTATTGCTGTCCGCGCCAAAGCACTGTTTCTGTTTGAGTTCCTCTTCCTTTACTCGTTATGTTTCCTGTTGTCTGCTCTGTTTGCGACAAAGCACTGTTTTGTGTTTCTTGAAATTAAACCCTTATTCAGTGCCTTGTACACTATAATTTTCTGAATGTAGATTATATAAGAGACAAAATGACACGTGTAAACCATCTGGCGATGGGGCGTTTGCGTGTAACAGTCATGTTACCAACGTTACCATCAAAACAATAGAAATACTTTGGTGTAAATACTAAATTATCCATATTCTCATTTACTAGCATGCTATTTGCTACAAATGCCTGTTGTTTTATACAGACAGGTATTTAAATGTGTTGAACTGTCAACGGCACGTGACATAACTGTTATATACGTTACTAAAAGTCATAAACCTCATATATGTTTCCTGATACAACGGTTTGGTTGACTATAGCCAGTCAGTGACTAGAAATTTAATTTAATGCTGTTTAAAATACATTTGTAAATAAATACTATATTCCCTCATCTGTAAATCTGAATGAAAACAAACTAGCTTGACAAGGCAAATGACATAAGGAACAATAGTTACTTTAAAACTGCCTAACCGTCTTTTCTGAAAAGAAGCGTTGTTTCAAACTTCTTAACATTTTATTTGCTGTGGTTGCATTTAGTACCATGTATGTAACTATAATAATTGGTTTAATGCATGATATGCTTTAAATAAATGCTTTATATACTTCTTAATGTTACATTTGTTACTCTTTGAGTGATATTTTATCTGCATGATATAAATGGCTGTGATACTTTGTACATAAAGGTGAAGGAAAATCAGCTCTAAAGTTCTGTTAATAACAAATATAGTTAATTGTTTCTTAGATTTCTTTATTAGTTTATAATTAAGGGAAAGAAAAGCCTCGCTAATCTTCTGCTAATTGATAATTTTATCTTTAATATATTAAAATGTACCCTATAACAACTACAGATATATCCACTTTTCAGACATACTTACATGAAATGAGCTCTTCATTGCTGATGCTCTATGCATAAAGCGGATATTCGAAAACTTTAATCCATCTAGACTGTCAGAAATATTGTACACTTAATACTGTTACACACGTTATATGTAAGTTTAAGTGCTGTGATATCAGTACACTGTTTCCTATACGCAGTGTTTTCAGAAGAAATCTCTTGAATAGAGCTTCATTAATGAAAATACTTTATACTTTCCTAATATCAACTCAAAAGATGAATAAATTGACAACAAACATTCTGAAGTCACAAATTATTCAAGGAGAACTATTTCATTATTTGAGTTTACATAAAATGCGATTGTAATCACGATGATAATAACAGCACACATATATCAACACTACACTGCAATTTTAACTCATCTTTACTTGATGGTCAAAATGGAGACAGTACAAAATACCTGATAGAATTGGTTGTGTCTCTGAGCCTTATATAAATGGTGATAATATAACATAACTGGTTGTGTCTCTGAGCCTTAAATGCCTTACGGCAGAGTCTGAATTAAATTTAGCTGCCAAGAAACTACAATGAGGCATAAAAAGAATCTTCTTCGGGCTCTACCCCTGATATACCATTTATTACTAGACTGTTCTGATACCAAGATATAATGCGGTATTTTATTCACACCATTCACACCAAGTATTTCCATTGCAATTTCAGACATAACAAGGACATAGTACCTGCTGATGGTCAATGATTCTGTTAAGGTGAACAGTTAACTACCATTATAAAATGTCATTATAAGATATTATCATTTACCTAACATGTCTGGTAACATATGTAACACAACTGTAACTGCTATTCTTAATCAGACTCCTTGCATATCTCCATTTTGACTGTTACAACTTTACTGTGATTCTAAAGACAGACCCTACCAAGATAAGACAAAACAATGAATTTTCATTATTATTATAAAAGTCCCATATTCTTTAAGGCCGTTTTCAATCTGCCTAGACACCGATCAGCCTTCAAATTGATATATTTGAGACATACTCTGGTGCTTAGAATAGAACTTTGCTGCTTAGAGTGCATATTCAAATAATAGTTTTCCTAATTCCTTTCATAGAATTACTTTCAAAGTCATATGTAAATATGTAATACTGACTATAGCTAACATTACTGATCTGATTTTTGTTCATGAGTTTCAGCTAAGTACTGGTATTTATGTTATAATAGAAAAATATACAAATATATACATGGAACAGATGAAAATCAAGTTGCATACCATGTTTGTTTTCAACATAAAAGTGGAGGATCTCAAAAGGTGCTAAAGTCGCTGAATTGCTATAATATAAACTTAATTTCATTGTGATATTTGTGTTACACACTTATATTTAAGGATTATTGGTTTCTGTATATTTAAGAGATAACGTAACATATTAGGGTAAGGCAAAGCGTTATATGATTTACTTTATGTTATCGTAATTGCATGCCAAAACTAACAATTGACTTGTGCACCTGGTGTAGACTCAGATCAGCCTGATTGTCCGTTCAGTCTGATCAGTCTTTGCAGTCTGCATGAAGAAAGCTGAGTTCTTTAATATTCAGTGAGCACATAGGGAAGACATTGGCCAGTCATCGCTGTGTTCACAGGCCCTTTATGTCCTGCGGCAGATTATGACAGTGAACATTTTGTTTTAATCAGGACCACAGGTAAATTCTTCTGTGGTATAAAATGCATGCTCTTCTTGGCATGAGACTCTGCTTGTATCTATATTGTTTGATCAGAAATAATGTTTTATGTTACATACATTAAAACATGTAACATAATGACTTTGTGGTCAACTGCATAATATGCCATGTTTAAAAATAGATTTGAAGGTCATAAACAAAAATCATAGACGAAAATCATTGTAGTTAGCTATAATTTGGATCTTTATAATATACCAATAAAATTCTCAAGTTGATATGCATTACTCAGCTAGATTGCAAATGAATTAATTATCTACGAAACACACTTGATAATGTAACAGAATAAATACAGCAAAAGTGTCATTTTTATCCTTTTATTCTGAAAAATATCATTCTAAACCTAAGTAGTCATTCAAGCAATAACAATGTAGGTAAAGACCTTTACAGAGACAAAACTCCCTTAAAACTAAGACATTAAAGTGTTACATATGTTACCATTGATATATTATTAAGCAAAGTCATGTGAGGTTCTGACATGTAATTCATCTGTAGATATTTTATTTAGACATAAAGAAATTTTGAGCATTTGCCATACATTTAAAAACTTCAAGACACTATTAAGCATTTAATGCAAAAGTGGCCTTGGTGCAGATAGTAACTTTACTGTTAACAGTATTGAATGTATATAACTGCGAATGCATATAACTGACAAAGAATAGCAGTATTAAATTTGCAGTTTTGAATAAAGGCTTTCAAAAACTTCTAAATGATACAAAACAGGGGCACTAAAGACTGATACGAAATACTATACAAAGAAACCACCAAAGCCCACAGTATGCAGTTTTGTAGATATATTAGATGCCCCCTACGTTACTATGGGCAAAATGATATAGCAGAAACAGGTTTTAATGCGCCTATGTATCTCATGCTACTACAATTTAATGCTATATAGGAATTAGCTTTATTGTACAATATCCAGGCTGAATTTGGTGTGATATCATGTGAAATGATTTTTTCAATGTTACTTTTTGCTTAACACCCAATAACTGACAAAGTATAAAAGCTAGAGAATAATGTTTGCAGCTTTGGAAAGGGTGTTTAAATTCCTTATCACAAATTACAAAGTTAAGGTTATAGGGACAATGCACAATCTTTGAAAATGAACTATATGTTAAAATACACATTTCTAAGGGATACCGTAGAACATGTAATATGCCTAACACCGTGTAAGGCCAAAAAGAAAGTTCAAACTTGAGATGGTGTAGCTAATGGACTGTTCTGTAACTTCATATATTTGGTTGGAACATATAATTACCTTTGCTCTAATTCTCATAGATTTTATAGTTTCCTACGGTTTATACTTTTTGTATGTGTAACGAATGTAACAGTCTGTGACAAGGTAACGTCCCCATCGCAGATGGTTAACATGCTGCAAAATACTTGCAAGATGATAGGCTTTAAGGAAAACATGGTCTACAAAATTTCCCCTAGTGTGGTGGGTGGGGTAGTTAAATCATAGCTGGCCAGCGGCCTACACGTTCTCTTCGTTTTTTATTATATCACCTCTTTACCTTGTACCTAATGTACACAATATAGCTTGTGGAACGTATGCTTGTTCTTCATATATTGAGAAATCATGACTTATAGTAAACCTTCAATGACTTGAACACCGATGGCTCGTTTACCGTGACATGTTCGAGGAAATTCTTCCGATAGCTCAAGAAAAGAAATATTTAGGGATACTTTTTTATTATAAAAATGTATATTGTCTTTACTCATTAGAATTTCCTCACTGAGGCGGTTCTAATTATTACACTCAACAAACCATTATTTTATACAAGATCGTCAACAATGAAACTACCACGTCTAGAACTAATTTCCATGGTCCCAAAGATGATCGAGCCATTGAAGTTCGACTGCATATAACCGGTTTTAGTCGAGTCTTACCAACAATTCGGGTACTTCAGGTCTGCAGTAACTAAAATGGGAAATGTAGTTATTTTCTTCCTCTAAAAACAATACTGCTTATTTGTCAAATAACCGTTTTGTCTTCACACTCCTCTGCTTTAGTATCTGACTAGTTTATTATTCTTTTTTTATTTTCTTGTGTCTCCATTTATTTTGAACATAGCTTTTCTCACATAAAATCAGCAATAAAATAACTGATATAACAAATACGTTCTTTGATAGCTTAACTATATATTCGGGATGCAGATCTACAAAAGTTGATCGGCTTTCTTCTTAATCCTTTTTGTGTATTCGTGTCTCGTTCTTTTATATCTTAAATTTTGTACATGTGTGTCGATCTTTACAAATAGAATATTGTTATAATAATATTTAAACCAAAGATAAACAACTTGTTTTCATTTCTGAAGATAATACATGTTATGGTCTTATCAAAAGGTTGTGAAGCATTGTGTCTGCTCCACAGAGACATCTCTCGTCATGTTTGTCAAGGTCTGAGGGATAGCTTATAACGATTTATTCACTCTGGGATACAGTAGTTTCATACCTGAATAAAAGCTTAAAATGATGCAAAATACAGCTGCCAGATTAATCATATGAGTTTTGCCAATATGACTTACCTAGTTCTCCAGCTGCTGAAATGGAAATCATTTAGGCGGTGATGTGTTTCAGATTTTGATTTAGTGTCTCAATCCAAAAAAAGGAGTGCCACAAATACAAACCGCAGCCCATCCCAGACACCAAGTGGAAGACTAAACAGACAAAACTAAACAAGAGCAAATCAAACAAACGCACAAACAGCACCAAGGCTAGCTCTCTCTTCCCCAAGCGAGGTAATCGCAATGCTAAAAGGACTGATAAAACACAAGAACAAAATAACACAAGGTAAGACATAAAACAAATCGCCTCATAGAATAAACTACAAAGCAACTAAGAAGTAAGAATATTGATTGAGTTGGGGTTTAACGACACGTCAACCCTTGTGGGTCATTTTGTGTCGTCTCCCAGAGAAAGGGAGAAAAGAGACAGAAGAGATAACAGAAGAGATGAAAGAGAGGGACAGGGAAGAAAGAGGAACAGGAATGAAAGTGAAGAAACAGAAGAAATAAAAACATCACCTCCCTACCCTTACCTGCTACAAGGATAGCAGGCCTTGCCCAACTATAAGCCAATATCAGCTGGACGCCCCGGTGACAAAAGATACATGACACCTTCGCGCCACCCAACCACCCAGAAGAAGTAAGAATAACCATCACGAAAACATGCCTATATAATTTTGACCCCCTTAAACCCTACTTTTATATAGTAAAGCTGGGGTTTACAGGGGTATACATTATTTTTCTTATTTCTGCTCAAAAACATAGATTGTGGTACTCGTTAGAACCGCCTCGCTGAGACGGTTCTAACGAGTACCCACAATCTATGTTTTGAGCAGAAATATGAAAAATATCAAAGTTTTTTACCTGAAAAATTTCGGTTTTTGGTGGTGAAATTTTCTGTATATTTGAATAGGCGTGTTTTCGTAATGACCGGGACCACCACCAAAGAAAATACGGTTGATAAAGAGCTCAATGGCAGAATAGATGCTGAACAATCTCCTTATACGCACACCACCTGCACTAAGTCAATTTATGAAAGAACATCAAATAATACAACACATATGATTGGGCAAGATGCGGTGTCTGATCAGGATTTGCACTGTTTGTCACTCATCCAGATGCAAAATGGTCTTGTTTTGTCAGTGTTTGTTCCTCACCTCTCCGTCTCTTAGTATTTTGGAGGGTTGTGCTTTGTGATTTTGGAATTTCCTTGATATTTTCTCTTATACTTTTGTTCAAATGTTTGGATAAGGTGGGGTAAGAAGCTAAGTGTTCTGAGCCCAGTTAACGTATCGTTAAAACTTTGATCATTAAATATGGCATATATGCTAATATTTTTGCTGAACAAATGTGAATAGCTTTTGCATTTGCAAAAGCTACGCACATTTTTTCAGCAAAAATACCTGTAAATTAGATATTGTACTTACTAGAGCAGTTAACATTTTGACCACTAACGAGTTTGTTAAGCTAACGATGTTTTGAACAACTAGGCCCTAGGGTAAATACAAAACTGCCTTATATACATAGTTTTAAATGAATTATCCTGCAGCTCTACGTTCGTTTAGTACTTTCTCGCTGGAGTTTTGTTTCCATTCTTATTGGTTCTGTTCCACTCCCTGTTCACGTTCCATTCTCTGTTTTTGTTCTTATCACAGGCTTACCGGCGCCCTAAAAGTCCTAAACTTTCCAAGGAGTCAAGGCTTTCCTTAAATTGCGACAACAAACATTGAAAATGCAGAAAATTAAAAACAAACTATTCTGTAGACAAATTCCTTTTTTGTTCTGTAAATTTTATTTAATATACAAAACAAAAATAGCTTCTTGAGGGTAATCCCCTACCCTCCCTTCCATTAATAAGATTGCAAGATTTCATTAACTTATTAAAGCATTTTTGTTTCGCATTTTTTGTCACGAAAACGAGAGGAAAAAGGAAGAAGTGGAGACAGTAACCGCGCGCGCATTTAATAGAATTGTAGGTAGTATGGTTCCAGTGCTCTCCATTAGTAAATCATGCATCTATGTTTGATTGTCGGGTTAACATTGTAGACACCGAACAAACCAGTGGCAGTTTGAACTAGGTCTTTCTCTGTCTGCATGGGAATGTCTGTGCGGAAATTTAGATTAAATATACGACAGTTCAAAGCATGGCACAAGGGAGACAACATTAGACATAGCATGAAGTGAAGAATAACAACAGTAGTACGACATGTTATCCAAAACTACATCTCTATTTAATATTCAGTAACTAAAGACACTTGTAGTTAAAATATCTGTAGGAAAGTGTTACGTTTAACGTAGAAAAAATGACACATTAATTAAATCTCTAAGCAAACTACAGACAAAAGTTTGGCCATTCATTGGTTTTTTCACTGCACTTTTGATACGTTTCTAAAAAATATTTGTGATCGGTGTCTGTGGTCGGGCCTATGGCTGGTTGTTTTCTCTGTTGAGGTTCTTCGTTGTTCCTGTGTCGTTGCTGAAAGTGTTCTATTCATGTTTTGACATTGTTTACTCCTTATCTCTTCTTCTTTTAGTGCTTTGTGTCTGCTGTGCTTTCAGATTGTGACTCTTCCTATGTTCGTTCATTTATAACTTTAGACATAGGCTGAAATTAAAGCAAATGGTAAAACTTTACAGCAAACTACAAATGAAACGTTTCATATTTTGTATAGTACCCCTGCCTGTATTTGACACGCAATAGTCTGCCTAAGGAGATACACTGTATATAATTATCCAATACTGTCATAGCTTCAAAAAAAAAAAAAAAAAAAAAAAAAAAAAAAAAAAAAAAAAACGCTTCCGCATTCATTTTAAATGTCGCAATTTCATTTAATTAAACATACCACGGTCTCGAACTGTCACCTTAACTTCATTGTAAACTCTTTTTTTTCTATCAGTACACATTTTTACGAGTCAACGATAAGCAAAGCACCCGGCTCCCTCTTGTCTCCCAAGGAGATTGTCACAGTGTCGGACAGAAATGCTAACTAATGAACAAGAATACATGGTACACGGAACGATAACAGAAAACAAACGGGACAGCCATACATTAAGTGTCCACAATCCTGGTACTTAAACAGGACTTAACATGCAACAAAGGGACACAAATAGAAAGGAAGGTAATGATCAGGAATCGATACAATTATCAAACACCTTCCGTCCAAGACACCAAAGGGAAAGAAAAGTCAAAATAGATTGCCTTTGGAAACAAAGAACACACAAAATCACGAAAATCGGAGACTCGGTTTGATTGAGTCTCTTCATATGCAACACTGTGGATAGCGCCGGCTTAAGCAGTACTCGAAAAATAACCAGAATGGGTTCAATAATCCGAAAGGAAATAAAATATAACCTGCACTATGATGATGTACAGGGAGACTTTTTACGGCTGCCACACGGCACAACACCAGCTACAGTAGAGTAAAATAAAAGTAAAAAAAAAAAAGATTGCCTTTGGAAACAAAGAACATAAGCCTTCTAAGAATGAACAGCTCTCTCGAACTGTTACTAGTAAAAACTACCGGAGGTAGGGCATGGTTTAAAACGATTTTATTGGCGCCAAAGCTTCACCCTAGGTTCAAATGTAAAACATATAAAAATCGCCATTTGGCTGGCTTAGAGGCTTCCTAACTCAGTAAGTGAAACTTCACCAACAAACATGCAATCATATTAGATCACCGTGACGAAACATGGATGAGGGCTAATGGCAATTACCTCAGTGGCAAGCCCCTGAAAACTACTAGTTACTACTAGAACAAACGCATAGCATCAGATGGTAACCATCTAATGAAAAGTCACAGAGTCTGAGAACCGACCCAACGTCGTGCACTTAAGTAGGAAAACGGTTATCAAGCAGGACTGAAATAAACACTAAGCATGTGCTCTGTCGCATAACATCTACATTTTTGTTGACTGATTGTGTTGGAGTTTAACGACACGTCATCCCTTGTGGGTCACTTTGTGTCTTCTCTCAGAGAAAATGAGATGAAAGAGGAGCACAGGGGAGAAAGAGGACAATGAATGAAAGTGAGGAAACAGAAGAAATGAAAACATCTCCACCCACTCCAGCCTAACCTGTTGCAAGGACAGCAGGTCTTGCCCAACTGTCAGCCAATATCAGATGGACGCCCCGATGACGCAAGCTAAACGACACACTTTCCTCACCCAACCACACCCAACATCCATGTTTTATCTTATCCTTTATAACTAGTAATAAATCTGATTGTTCTAAACATTTCCAAACATTTTTTTCTGAATTTCGAATTATAAATTAGATCACTGTAAAATTCCGATATTCCTTTCGAGCAAACTTTCTATTTATTGATAGTGAATACAATTTACTGAGTGGTATAGACTTGGAAGGAACGCAATGAACAGGAATCGATACAATTACCTAACACCTTTCGTTTCAAGACACCAAAGGGAAAGAAGGATGCACTAATGTAACGTCACCTTAACACTACAAGCAGAAAGCCAAAAGGACCGTTTCTTCCCAAAAATGGCCAAACGGCTATCCAAAATAAAATTTTCAGCAAGACATACATGCAAAGGAGTCCAAAGGATTTGGAACGGTCAGTACAAGTACTACTGGTGTGGGGGTGGGGGTGGTCAGGGGGCTTAAATCGGTTTTACGTGGCCACAGCCCTCGCCCTTAGTTCTGCCGTGGTATACACAAGACATATGTTCAGTTCGCGTGAACGATTCATAATTCGTCAGTACAACATCTCCGTGAACATAAAGTCAAACGCATACACAGATGTAACAACGATGAGGACTCGACAGCAAGAATAACTGAAATGCTGAAGCAAAAGAAAATCAACAGTAGGACTTGTAACAGCACTTTAATTTAGGAACTGTCCAGGCTACGGTATTGTCATTTTACACGAACGTTAGAAGAAGAAAATAATAACTATGTCCTGGAAGTGCCGTATTCACAGAACATAAACTACCAATGACACTAAGAGGAAGCATAAACAAGCTGTGGCGGATAATACATACATCACAAAACATCGAAAAGCAAAACAACCGGTTCTTTCTTCCTCAGCGAGGTGATCACAATGCTAGACTTGGCCCATGAAACACAACATATAGCATTGCACAGGACAAAACAGGAGCAAGTAACAACAAACTTTTACGAACAACACAAGAACCAACGCCTAAGAATGGTCAATAATTAAAGCACCAAAATGGGGGCGAACAAGATGACCATGAATGTCATTGCGTCGGTTTTTATTTGTTTTTTTTTGTTTTGTTTTTTTTTTTTCCTACAATAATTTGTCTTGCTGTCACTGAATGTTACTATTGTACATCACGAAAACATGCCTATATAATTTTGACCCCCTTAACCCCACTTTTATATAGTAAAACTGGGGTTTACAGGGGTATACATTATTTTTCTTATTTCTGCTCAAAACATAGATTGTGGGTACTCGTTAGAACCGCCTCGGCGAGGCGGTTCTAACGAGTACCCACAATCTATGTTTTGAGCAGAAATATAAAAAGTATCAGAGTTTTTTATCTGAAAATTTTCAGTTTTTGGAGGTGAAATTTTCTATATATTTGAACAGGCATGTTTTCGTAATGACTTGGTGAGTGAATCGTTGAACTATTTTTTTCAATCCTAAAAACGACAGTATACTGAATGTGCCGATTTGGCAGTGAATATCTGCATTGTATCAGTAAGAGACCACCAGTAATCAGAGACCGCAATTCAAGCCCAATAGACTAATGTACAGTCGAACCTCAATGGCTCGAACACCGATGGCTCGTTTACCATTGCTAATTCGAACTCGTTTTTGAGTCCCTACGAAATTCTTCCGATAGCTCAAGAAAACAAATATTTAGGGAAATTTTCTTATTTTAACATTAATTTGTATGTTGAGTGTACTCATTAGAATCGCCTCTATGAGGCGATTCTAATGAGTACACACAACATACAATTATTGTGTAGGGAATCGAAAACATTTTCCTAAATAATTGCTATTTGCTTCCTGACCTGGCACCATAATTAACCATCAGTGGCTCGAACCACCCATGTCTCGAACAATTTTCTACGGTCCCAAAGATTATCGAGCCATCGAAGTTCGACTGTATATGAGAATTGTACATAAATTTTCTATTTACATTTATCACATTTTTGTAATAGACTCTGTGATTTATTAAGCGGTTCGCAATAAACTCTTCGACTTGATCGACATTGAATATACATTTCGTCAAAAGTTAAACACAATTTCTGTGTCATCATCACCATCATCATCATTTTTTTTTCCCTCTTCTTCTTCTTCTTCTTCTTCTTGTCTCGCATTCTGTGTGCGGGTATGTGTTTTTTTTGTGTGTTTTTTTTTTCACCTTGTTGGTGCAACTTCAAACTTATTGCACGAAACATGCCCATTGTCATGCTATGCGAATAAACCATCAAATTCAATCACGCATGCCTACTTTCACAACTGAGTTCAAATACATCAACTTTGCTGACTGAAAGAATCTTCTGTCAGTCATCATACGTACGTATAGCGTAATAATGAACGTAAAAATGAAGAAAGGAAATAAAAACGAAATTAGAAATACTTATAACTTTATAAGATGTCGATAACGATTGTTTCATTTTGTCTGTTTGATATGGATTTTACATTTTGAACAAAAAGTCACATAATAATAATAATAATAATAATAATAATAATAATAATAATAATAATAATGATAATTATAACAATAATAATAATAAGAAGAAGAAGAAGAAGAAGAAGGCAAAAAACATTTCGGATGTCAGTATTTATCTCTATATGTATATGTGTGCTTCAATATATATATACGAGTAAGTTGCATGGCACTTTAGATCACAGTCTCTGACGAGCTGAGTCTTCACTAGACATATATGTCTGAATGTATAGTTTCTATCTTTGCAGCTCATTATTGTACAGGTTTCAAGATACAAGATATTTATTTTCGAATTTTCGGCCAACATAGGAGTACATAAAGAGACATGTAGTGGTTAAACAAAACTACACAAAATTATGGAAAGAGATCTAAATGAAAACGCATTAACGAAAAAACTACTTTTTAGAAGTCTACCCAGCGGGTACACAACGCCAAACCAACGCTGATTCAATGTCCTGACGTCGGATCAACGACGACTCGACGCCCATCCAACGCTGCGCGCCGATTGTGTAATCAAAACGATTTATATATGTATCATACATAGATCTATTCCGATAAGTCATCATCTTAATGTACTGCACTGACAAAAAAACAACAACAGAAATATGTGTAATAAACGTAAAAAAGATTGCCTTTGGAAACAAAGAACACAATACAGATCAGAAAATAGGAGTATCGGTTTTATTGAGACTCATAAGCAGTAATGAAGTTTGCAACACTGCTTGCGCCCTCTAGCGTATTCATGAGCAGAAGCGTATACATGAACAGAACTCCATTTTCAAATGTACCACAATGGGCCCAGTGATCCCAAAGGAAATGAAATATAATCTGCACTATGGTGAAGTATGGGGAGACGTTCTACCGCCGCCATATGGCACTAACACCAGCTGCAGTGTTGTAATCGAAAGCAACAGAATGAGGCAGAGCAGAGCATACTGCTTTGTTGTCTGTACCCTCCAGAACAACCTCACCAAGTGGATTCGATGAACAAAGTAAATAAATACCAGGCACGCAAAGTAGTCCACTTGCTAAAGAAAACCATTTTGTATGCTACATCGCTTAACCCATTGTATTCTGGATACCTCTAAAAGGTAATTGGCAAACAGTGCAAACCCAGATCGCCGCTGAACGCGGCGTCTGGTCAGGGTCTCCATCCACTATTTGCAAATAGTTTGGCATTTTTCTCTAGAAATATATACATAATGTAGCCTGACATACCTAAAAAGGTAAGAGAAAATTGAAATTGGACTCTTCCAATATATAGTGCGGGAGAGTCTATTCAGAATAAAATGGGTTAAGCACTCTTTAGAACAATCATAGCAACTGGCCTTGCATTTACGCTTATATCATAAACACACATTTCTAATTATTAATTAAATGGATATTTGTTAATTTACAGTATTCGTGAAATTAAAAGCCCAACAACCAGACAATCAAGTGAATGTTCATTTTGAATCAAGTGCCCATCGAAAGCAACGGGACGGGGCAGACCAGAGCATCTAAAACCTCAATCGGTGTCCTCAATGCACACAATCAATTAATTAATAAATCAAGAGAAAATTACGAGACACCCAAAGTAGTCAGGTTGGTAAAAGAGACCACCTCCATGCTACGTCGCTTAAACGTTCATCAGGACAGTCATGGCAATAGGTCTAGCAGTTATGATAACACCTTGAATATTTATTCTCAAATTATTAATTAAATTGATATTTCATCACGTTAACAAATCCATTCAATGTAAATCCCTGTGAACCCCACCTTTACATTGTAAAATCGGGATTAACACGGGTATTTATTGTCATTTTTGTATATTCAATTGTGACATTACAAACATGAGAACCAATGCTTTTGTTGTTTTCGTTTTACTTTAGCTCTGATAGTCAGTTTCTGAAATTTTCTTGTCATGATCCTTCACCCTTCTTTCAGCAAAGTGATTAAATTTGATTTGATATTATGCTGAATGGTTCAGAAAGTCTCTGTGCCTGCCGATTTTTGTACTTTACAACATTTGAACCTAGAGTGAAGATGTGATACCGACAAAATCGACATTACAATGGCTCTTGTTTTGTTCGTACTTTTGGTGAGTTTCTGGCTGCTCGTTACGGGGCTTTTTATGCTTTAAGTGGGCAACAAAATAACAGATCGCCCTGTGCATTTTCGCAGTTTGACAGGGCCTGTCTTGCCCACTAAGAAAAATCAACCGAAAGAAAAGATCCTGACCAGATGCGTGGCTGTGCGAAGTGATATAAGCATTGGCTGTTCGCATATTGCGTAAGGTTCATTTCCCTAATGTGTTCATCAGTTAAAAAAAATATAGCCATAACTAAAGACATAGCAATTAATGCGTCAAAGTTGATGTTAAACACGAGTTAGTCTATCAGTTTTTAATTAGGTAATAGGTAACCTAATCATAAAATAGAAATATAGCCTCGCCATAAATTGAACGGAGTCCCAAAAAAGGCCACTGATGTGAACAATGAAGTCCAGCACCAAATTTTGTGTAAGCACTGTCTAGTGGCGGCCTTCGGTTTTCGCCAGACTTTGAAATAGCCAATTTTTCTGCTTGCGATTAGTGTAGTCACAGATCGGGCTCCGCGGATCAGGACCTTCAATGTAAGTATGCACTTACACAATTTTTCGGCGTCATGAAAACAACCATGAGCTGTACCGTATTTTCTAAAAGTTCCGCGGCAATATCAGCTTACCAAACTTGTCACAAAATCTGGAAATTTAACTTCCTGTTGCTGTGTCAAAAACTGTTGGGTGAGTTGAAAACATGACCCTTAATCAGACGTCATATGACGTCTGATTTACATCTACACTGTTCGCTCATGCCTGATTGTCCGAATATTTAGGGTAAATAAAGAAATAATCTATGAACACTTAGTTAATGTCAAAGAGTTGAAGATAAAAATACATGATGTGTTTAATGACTTTGAATGATTTCTTGCGGGAGTTATATGATAAATTGTCCTCCCGTGATAAAAGGCGTCTACGGGACATACGCAAGTAGTAAATATCCAGAACAGCCAGCTACATGCAAGCCGCAAAACCGGAAAAAGTCTTTGCTACACATCGATATATTCTACAGTGTCTAATGAATCTATAAGCGGACAACAAAGGCACAGATCAGTCTGCACATACGCGTAGCTTACTCTGGGCCTTCGCCTTCTACATATGCCTATACGGCACTTTTTCCAGTGGCACGGCTAAAGTGTATATAAAATACCGAATAAGTTTAAACGATTTCATGCGTAGGGGTCTTGATGTTTTAATACTGATAAAAGAGCTGTTTTATTTTATGAACTTTGTGATCATTTTATACCCGCTCTAGTGTTTCCGTGTCACTGACCTGGTGAAAAGGTTCTTTCAACGGCATGTCGGGTCCACCGTGGTTTTGTTGGCTATTTCTTTATCTTTCTAAAGATACGAATATTTTTGCGGCTTTCACTGGGTCCCGACTTTGGTTCATTGCATTTGTTTGTTAATTATACGCTTTTACTGTTATGACTAACAGATAAGTAAGGATACCCTTGTACGGATCGAACTGCTATTTCGAACTACATCAGCATTAATACGCAAGACATTCTGAAAAGTGGGCTACTCTTAAAGGAAAGAAGTTTAGGCGTATATTCTTTCTTGTTAGAATACACCAACTTAACAAGTGGATTGATGTGCAGAAAGGCAAACAGGAAGTTACAAACGTTGATTCCTTTTTGAAAAAATGGCGGCAAATTGAACAAGGGTATCTAGTCCCCTTTAGCTTTTAATTTGTCTTACTTCAGACACCTCTAATGTGGCCCCGATTAACAAACATCCGATTTGTATACTCCAAAAAAACCACGCTCAGCGCTCCTCAGCAACTGATTTCGCCACTTTTGACGCCCTGTATGCTATGTCCTGGACTCCTAAAACTTTACCAGGAAATCAGATAGTTACGTTGGCATTTCATTCGAGTTTCTGAGCCGTATTGCTTTAAGTGTTCAACCTTTAGGTCACGTTAATTCAACTATATTCACAACCAAATATTAACAAAAATAAATAGATTCTTACGAGATGTGTCCTTTGGAAGCAAGGAACACACACCAAAGAAACGAAAACCCATACTTGCTGTATGCTATTTGCAGATTTTCACAAAATTGGTTCAATGACAATGAAGGACAGAGGTGAAAAAGCCGGGTTACTGTATCTCAAACAAACTATAATAATTAAACTATCAATTCGGTACCTCTTTTCAGGCAAAGAAAAGATATTTACATGAACAAAAATAAATTACAGGTCTGGACATACATATACCGTAAGACTTTATTAAAATGAAATGGATGTAAATAAAATAAACAAATGAAATCATAGAAAATGGTATCACTAATACTATGCATACCTTCAAATTTTGTGCTAGGGAGGCCAAATGATAAACCTTGGTTGGAAATACGACTTTTCACCTCTAAGCGTGATAAATTAAAACGCAAATTAAGTAATTCAACTAGTTTACATTTACGAGAGCAGTACAAGAAAAAACAACTTCGTAACAAAGTAAACAATCAAAAAAAGCAATCAAAAGAAAGATTCTACAACAACATTTAGTCTTATATCAGTGATTTTTATAGTAACAACAAAAGACAATTTTTGGAGTATCATTCGACATTTTGTCAAGAACAGTAGTAGTTAGTACTAGATCAATACCTCCTCTCAAAGTATTTTTACCAAAAGACCAGAATGATTATTGCTATAGCTGAAAGCTTGAATGAGTACTTCACCTCTGTTTCTACACTGGATGATACAAATTGTTATTTGCCTGCTTTTTACTTAAAGTATTAAAGTATCAAAATCAATTGTTAAATATATCATGTACTGCATCAGAAATACAGTCACTTATCGAAATTTTGAACCCAATAAAGCTAGTGGTCCGGATGGAATTAGTAATAAAATGTTGAAACCTGTAGCAAAAGAAATTTCAGTTCCATTAAGTATTATGTTAAATAGATCTTTCAAGGAAGGTAATTTCTCGGAAACACGGAAACGATCAACCCTTATACCTTTGCCAAAACAGGGGGCTAACTCGGACCCATCAAGCTACGTCCGTCTCTTTATTGGGTGGTATAGAAGAACTACGAGAACGAGTCGTTTTTAAGAACATATATAACATTTTAAATGAAAACAAACTGATCTATAAATATCAGTCAGGATTTTTACCTAGTCATTCAACTACCTTCCATATATTTCAAGCAATAGACAGTAATCAATATACTTGCATGGTATTTTGCGACGTTTCAAAGGCTTTTAACAGGTTATGGCACAAGAGACTTATTTTTAAATAACGACAGCATGAAACAGGGACTTGTTGAATAGGATCTCCGATTACTTACACGACAGAAAACAAGAGTTGTTGTTAGATTTTGCATGTCAGATTTTAAAAGGATCAACGCCAGAGTACCTCAGGGCTCGCTGTTAGGTCCCTTACTATTTTAATCTATGTTGATGATATTTCTGAATCCTTATTTAGTTTAACAAGATTATTTGCAGACGACAGTTTATTGTTCTATTCAGCATCAAGTTTAGCAGATATTGAAGGCATTATAAATCATGATCTTCGACTACTAGTTGCATGGGCAAAGCAGTGGCTGATAAAATTCAATCCTCTGAAAACTGAAGCAATACGTTTTACTTTACATTTTTTCGAACATTTTCCTAATTTAATTTTCAATGATACTCAGATTAAATTTATTAAAAATCATAAGCATTTAAGTTTAACTTTCAGCAGCAATGGCAAACGACATAAACACATAGACAACATCTTAAATAGTGCTGCCAAAGTAGTTGGCATCATGAGACAGCTTAAATTCACACTAAGTAGAATTGCATTAAATCAGATTTATGTTTCTTATGTCTTGCCAATAAAAAGAAAACTCATTAGTAGTTCGGGACAACTGCACCGATCAAGACGCTTATGCACAAGAAAAGTTACAAAACGAAGCTGCTAGAATATTTACTGGTTTGACTAGACTGAATGTTGGTGGGTTGCATTATCAGAATGCCGCAAGAATCACAAACTATATTTTATGTACAAAGCAATAAATGGACAAGTACCCTCTTATATAAGCAATATTATTCTCCTCTCACATACGAGAAACTATTAACTATCCATTAAGAAACCGAGATAACATCACTGTTCCAGTTTCCCGTGAAAATCTACTAAGCAGTTCCTCGTTCGTTTCTTTTCAGTATGACATAATACCTCATACCTCGATAATCAAAGTAGTATCGCAATATTACTTAATTTGATATTTATCTGTTATCCATGCAACAATAAGAAATGAATGCAGTAATTGAATAGCGACTTGCATAATTTTTTTTAAATTTATTTATTTAGGCTACTGGTTGATGCTCTGGAAATTAGTAAGTAGATAAATTACTACTCTACCGCTGATATCCTTCTGGGTCACAACCTTCCCGTACAGAGACACACAATCCTATTTATTTATTTATTTATTCATTTATTTATCTATCGAGTTTCATTCAGTTAGTACAGCATACTTCAGTTATCTTACTAAAATATTTGGCAAGGTCACGTGATTGTTGTTGTGTGTTAAAACTGTAGAGGGAGGACCCCATAACTAATGTTGAGAGAACTTGTGGCCGAACACCATTGCATACATGTATATTTTTTTCATGTAAATTTACAATAAAATATGTTGATACTAAGAGGTATCGCAGTATCACATTTTAGCCTCGATATTTATTTGCGTTCAAACGTAACAGAATAACGAATAAGTTCAGGAAGTTGGACAACCACAGATAGCGGTCTACCTCCGGATCCGAGAGTATAAAATATATATTTTTTAAGTGTTTGGTTAATACCGTAGAGAGAACGACCCGCAACATCCACAGTCAGACCGTATGAGTCATCGCACGACAAAACTTACAATAAGATTTGTGTGACCAACAAAGACTCAGATCAGCCTATACATCCTCCCAGTATGGCAAGAGTTTTTGTTTATCCCCCTTTCAATAGCCCGGAGGCTGTACAAGGCACATGTGATCAGCGAAGACTCTGATGCGCAGTCTGATCTGTCTTCGCTGATCGCACAAGTCTTATTGTAGGTTTTGTTGTGCACCGGCTCATATAACTAAATGACTACTCTCCCTTCCCTAAGTGAGGTGAACATACAGCAGGATAAGACATCAGAACAAGCATAACAACAAAGTGTCAAGCAAAAAGAAATAGAAAAAACTTCGCAGCCAGAGGCCACACAATCGGTAGTTCAGATCAGGTTTTCGGGAGACTTCTTCAGCCAAAGCAGCAAAAGTTAATTAATATGAAATGTATTACTGATGAGGCCTTACTGGCCGAAACTATCTAGTCCGGCCCTGAACACTTGACACCTTTATGCGTTTGTTCATTGCTTTCAATGTCCATCGTTTTAGAATCTGTTTACTTGCACTATAGCTGGTGTTAATGCGTTGATTTTGTTTTATCTGGTCCATTCCGTGATCGTTTAACGGTCCAGAAAAAAAAATGTCACTTCAGCTGTTTTCAGTTGTGTGAGTGTTTCCACTGTCCTCATGGGTCATTTTTATTAGAATTTATTGTTTTAAAGTGTTTGGTTAGTTTAGGAAATTTATGTACTGCGACACATAGAAAAGAGTGAAAAAAATTAGTTTAAAACACATCCTCCTTAATTTTACCGATCGTCGTATTGAAAAACCTCTGAAAACATGGTGCAAATTATTTATGTTCCTTGTGATCATGACAGATATAATATGTTATACATGCCCTAACCGAATAACTGGAAAAAAACCGGAAGCTGACTAACTTTATACAAGACCATCAACCATATATAAGACGTTAATTTTAAGTAAAAACAGACAGCAATAAATTATTAATTTTCAACTGGTGTCGATTACTTCTTTGAATACAGCCATTCATAATTTACTGCATACTTTAAATTTGTTATCTTATTCTGGTACATGATTTTGTTTACAATGACTGATTTTCTCAAACCGTTATGCCAAGTAAATGTTTTAACCTTGACCATTCTCTGACATAATTCAGCAGACGACAAATTGTATTTTTTCTTATTTTTTTCCCCGCTGGAGACGATTTGCATTAAATGTCAAATCCTGTTTCCTTGGAAAATAAGAAATAAATTTCAAAATGTCGTCTACCAAAATTTTACCCCAGAGTGTTAAACGCTAAAATTGTAATATACCATATTAACAGATGAGATGACAGAAGTTTTAGAGACAAGTACATTAAGTGGCTGATTTCTAGACGTTTTTTTTTTTTGTTTTTGTTTTTGTTTTTGTTTTTGTTTTTTTTTTTGTATATAATAATCAATATAAATACATCTTATTAAATACTCGAAAAGTCGTTAAGACTACCAAAATTTATTCTTTTTTAAAACCCAATGTAACTGTTAGAGCAATATAAGTGTTCAAATATACATACACTCCCAGTGTTTTCGCATCTTATAGCATTACTGTGCATTGACAGTGGGTAACATGTCTGCGCAAGGTTTTCTATAGTTGTATGCCGATCATTTTGAAACTTTGATGCCTTTTTCTACAGTTTCAGAAATTGGCATCTGATTTAGACATAGAATTGTTTTTATGTCTATGCCTTTTTAGTCATATTCATGGACGTATTGTAGCAAAGTTCATAAACACAGTGGGTACCTTGTGCGTGCAAGTCCTGTAAGAGTTTCAGTCAATTTTTTTCATGGTCTGATTTATAAGTAGTTGACAACACTTTTAAAGTACTATATTTAATAAATCTACCACACATGTTCCTGTAAGCGCACAAAAATACGTAGCTATTCAGAAAAACAAGTGCTTACCACGCCCATATCCATAAAAAAGTAAAAGGGATAGGCAATGTTGCTGAAGACTCTGTCTGAAATGGACAATCTTGAGAAAGCATGTATTTTGATGAAAATTCGATCAAAATAGGATAAAATACTAAGAAATTTTAATGAAGTTTAAAGATTTCAAATTTGTTCTTAGGTGTGTCGGCATTTTGAATATTTAATGAGATTAAAACATTTTTAAAATATCAAACAAAAGCTTCTTTCTGACATACAACAGTGCAGTTTTCAAGCAAATTCAATAAACTTCTAGAACAGAAGTATATATACGTGCCAGCGCATGACAAAACCTATAAAATGCCATGTGCGCCCAGTGAAGACTCAGATCAGCCTGGGCATCCGCCCAGTCTGGTCAGAGTCTTTGCTTTGCGCTAAATGGGTAGCTAAGGTCCAAAGCTTTCTCCATGCGGACAGCGAAGACTCTGAACAGACTAGGCGGATGCCTAGGCTGAGCTGAGTCCTCGCCGGGCGCACATGCCATTTTGTAGATTTTGTCATGCACTGGCTTATACACAAATAAAGAGGTAAAACATTTTTTGCATACATTATTAATCTAGGTTTTGCATATTCAATAAGGGTTTCATAACGTCATAAATTCTCATTGAATATTCAAAATGGCAGCGCCCATAGAAATAATTTTGAAATCATTAAGTCCCCGTCATTATTTTTTTTATTTTTCGTCCGATTTTGATAACATTTGCATCAAACTGAATGGTTGGATAAGGACTGTCATTTCAGGTACAATCCTCATAAATGCTGCCTTACCCTTTAAGTGGAAGATGAGATGACATTTTAGCTTGTAAATAATGATGTAATTTCATTTTCTAGATGTGGGTATCGGTTTCAAGGTTCTTATTATAACTATTTAATATGATACAAAGTCAAAATATTTTCTTGTCTTCCTAAATTGAAAGGTACATAAATTGGACGATTCCTTATCATTTTGTATGGAGCATGCACTTGTGTTTTAAAATGTACCATCTTTACCATATGCTGTAACTATCCTAAAACTTTACTTTTTTTCTACACCTTGTACTAAAGGTTTGGATACGTGATCAGACTTTCCTTTAGGAGTAATTCGATCTGGTTCTGCATTATTAGTTCATGTACCAATGTCCCAATAACTATGATTATTACGGTATAATTTTCATCATGAAAACATACCTATATAATTTTGACCCCCTTAAACCCCACTTTTATATAGTACAACTGGGATTTTGCAGGGGTATACATTATTTTTCTTATTTCTGCTTAAAAACATAGATTGTGGATACTCGTTGTAACCGCCTCGGCGAGGCGGTTCTAACGAGTACCCACAATCTATGTGTTAAGCAGAAATATGAAAAAGATCAGAGTTTTTTTTATCTGGAAATTTTCAGGGTTTTTTTAGGTAAAATTTTCTATATATTTGAATAGGTGTGTTTTTGTATGAGCAAAGACATCGAAACAAGTGAAGATTGGTTGGAAACTTTGTACTGTCATGTTTTATACTAAACCAATGTAGCTTGGTATACAGGCCAAATTTTATATTGTTTCATTCTTATTGCACTTAAGTAGCTGCACAATAAGCAGAACAGTTTATTTTCCTTTAGCTTTTTACTCAGTTAAATTGAAAGCAGAAAACCTTTCTCTTGTATTCTGTTTTAAAAGAAGCCAACTATATAGGATATTTCTGAATGCAATTGTTCCTTTATCTCAAACAAGATACTACTTAATTTCCCGGTTTCATAATCCAAATGCGCCGCAACGTCAGAAAACGTACCTTTGGGCATGTGTGCCCAGTGAAGATTCAGATCATCCTGCGCATTCGCGCAGTCTATGCACAATATTCTGGGCGCATTTTGGATAACCTAGGATGCAAAGTTTCTTCATGCAAACAACGAAGACTCTGGTCAGATGCCGGAGAATGCGGCGTCGGATGAGGGTCTGCATTGTTTACAATGACATTTATCAATTTATACTATCAGAAGAAATTTAGGTAGCTTCAGTTTATAGTATGCTATAAGGAGAGTAGAAGCACTTAGTGGATTTCCACAACTTTTTACGAGGAAGACAACTTTTTATAGTTCTTGTTTGTTGTCTTGTACACCAATCATTTTTCTAGTGTTAAAAGAAGGAATTTTCATACGTTGAGAGCAAACATTCGTTCCTTTTAGTTATACTCCTTTTCGGAAAGGAGGCAAAAAGAAAATTTACACAGAATTGCCTTCACCGAAAGTGCATTCATTCACCTTAAATTGGTTATGAATCATGAACATTCTTTATTTAACATGACAGGTGAAAAAAGATTTTCTAAGAGATGTCGAAAACACAAATATTCTTATGACTCTCGCAGCCACGGTCTTTTAATTATTATTGCCTACGCCAATGGGCGTGGACAAACTTAGAATTTGCCATTGCTCCGGAAGCACTTTATGAACCCCATGGACTTTCCATGGACTGCTCAAAGTATTAGCTTCCACAAAAGGTTTGGTCTTTTGTGAAAGCTAATACTTATATGTGCATATAGGGTGTCTTTGGTGGTTATGTTCTTGCTACCTCTTGTCTAGGACCGTCGCACAAATAGCAAGAACATGGCTGGAGAACACTGAACATTTTGTTCTGTCTTAGAATAGATTTTGACACTACCTGTCTGACGGGAGCGCCAAGAATAAACACAGTGGCAAAGTGATTGAAGCAAGAGTTGCGTAAACATAGATCAATCAAATCGCTTTGTTTTACGATTTAAAATCATTTGTCATTCAAATAGCATAATTCACTGTGTTAAAAGGGTCCAATAGTGTCACTGCGCTAGATGATGCAAATTTCATACATTTTCGTTATCCAAGTACGTTGATACAGCTATGGAAAGTTTGTTCGCAAATATTTGTAATAATGATAAAAATCAATTAGAATTATCGATTTATTTATTTTTTTTTAAATTTATAAGAACCAAGAGATTTTTATGGCCAATCAACAATAATTATTAAAATTACTATATTTTTCAGTGTAACAATAAGCCCGATTAACCCTTTCAGTCCGGCAGACCAAAACAGATACCTGTGCAAACAGTGAAGACCCAGAATGGCAAGCAGTTTCTATCCTGATAAGACGTTTGCACAAACGAACCATCACGAAAACACGCCTATGTAATTTTGACCCCCTTAAACCCCACTTTTAAATAGTAAAACTGGGGTTTACAGAGATATACATTATTTTTGTTATTTCCGCTCAAAAACATAGATTGTGGGTACTCGTTAGAACCGACTCGCCGAGGCGGTTCTAACGAGTACCCAAATCTATCTTTTGAGCAGAAATATGGAAAATATCGGAGTTTTTGTATCTGAAAATTTTCAGCTTTTGGAGATGAAATTTTCTATATATTGTAATAGGAGTGTTTTCGTAATGTCTTCCATCCTGGACTTTGGAAGGGCATTATAACTTTTTAATGGTGTTATAATTACTTCTAGTATTGCTTATATAATTTAAAATAACACAGACCCTGATCAAACGCAACATTTACAGTTTCCATTTCTACACGGGGCTTGTACTGTTCATACTATCCAGTATGGAGGCATTAGGTTTAATATATACACGTAACATACCTAGAATGTTCGTAGTACTCACTTCAGTGGCTGCTTGTATCTTCAAACACTGACAGTAAATTGGTACACTCATTCCTCTATTCCTCTCAGACAATAGTGTTTATAATAAACCATTTTTTTTTCTGTTATGTCAATTTGTATTAATAGTCAAATGCATTGTCTAATTACACGAAAGACGTATTGTATTGCCTTGTTTTTTCTTATTATTATTTATTTTATAATTAAGGAATATATTCTGAATTGCTTGGTATTCATGTATTGATTTAACCCAGAAACATATACAAAAAGGGAGAAATAAATTATCCCTTAAAGCGCTAATAACAACAGCAGATTATTTTGATTTACGTTGTTGTTGTTTTGTTTTTGTATTTCCAGAGGAAATTTGTCAAGTCTTACTTTCTTTTAAAAATAATAACACAAATAAAAAAATGTGTCTGCTACAATTTTGCTTAGCGCTTGAAGGGTTAATAAAAAAAAAACATAAACTGATGCGTGATCTGTGACAAATCTATTGCAAATGTACATTTTGAGGAGCAGTATATCAGTTACATCAGGTAAATAAGAAAGTTAACCTTAAACGCGCCAAGCAAACTTTGTAGCAGCCGACATTCTTTTTTTTTTTTTTTTTTTTTTTTTTTTTTTTAATTTTTCAGAGATGATAAGCATTTACATTTCATGTGACTCCCATGAAATGTCTAGGCTTATTTTCTTTGAAAAATGAAACGAAAAATTTCAAACTGTTGTCAGCTGCAGTTGTGATTGACGCTTTAAGAGGTAGCGTACGTCTGTCTCATCGTTTGGAAACTTTCTTTACGACCGTATCTACGCACTCTGTCATTGTATCTGCTGTACGTGACTTTGAGACGGCAAAGAATTTGATCTGATGGTGCATAAGCACAGTCTGATCTGGCTTTTTTTTTGTCCCTATATACCGTATTAACACTAAACAACTGGTATACATGCAAATATTGTAGACCTAGATCAGACGCACGCGGGTCGAAACTGTTTGCAGCTCATCAAGCTATTTCTGAAACATAAACTGGTACAAAATGTAAAATATCTTCGCTCAACATATTTAGGATATGTACTTGCATATGATGCTCAAAGTAGGAAAACGCAGCGAAAGTCCAGATGAGTGTGCATATCTGTGCAGTCTGATCTGGTTATTCTTTGTTCGTCGACATGCACTACAGTATCCGTTGATTCTGTTAGCGGACGACGCAGGCCCAGATCAGCCCGCGCATTCGCGCGGGCTGATCTGGGCCTGCGTTATCCGAAAATTGCATAAGTGCCTTTCTCGTGCGTTGCGCATCATATGAAACGTGTCCTCATACTTAAGAAAATTACGGTAGAAGTTTTCATGACAGGCTCACGGGCAAACAACAACGTTCGCTGCATTGTCTGGTCAGGGCGTTCGATGTTCGTTTATCGAATTATCGCGCACTATAGAATATATACTGGCAAATCCATTGAGACCCGTATCAGACTGCGTGAGTGTACGGTCAGATCTTACTGTATTTACTCTGAGTAATAGGACATCTCGAGGGTTGAGCGCAAGACTAGTGTAAGTCAGATGGTTGTTTTTCCCCAAACCTAATCTCCTCACCATGAAGGCGTTATGAAGATTACAACATTTCTTTCTGTAAACAATGAAAATATAGGTGCCATTGCTCGTATGAGCAATGGCACCTAAATTTGCATTGTTTACAAAGGGGTCCAAGTTGCCCCTAAACAAGGGTTTCAAAAATATGTTTGAGTTACTATAGTCTTGCGCTCAACCCTCGATCTGAACTCCTTACCATGCCTGTCATAAAAAGTTGAAAAACTCCACCTTACTACTTGTGGTGTATCTAAAAACTGTTGGATGAGTGGCAAACAGTGTAGATGATCTTGAATAAATGCCACATAACGCGTCTGGTCTAGGTATAAGTCTTTGCTTAGGCATGACTGTCTAAATACTAACTCAGCTCAAAGGAATGCTTCTTGAAAGCAATGGACACACTCACAAAACTGAAAACAGCTGAAATGCCAAGTTTTCTTGGCCAGCCTAGCCTAGCCTAGCTACGCCTAATGAGTGAACCTCATATGGATTTTCAAAACTCCAGGAATGGAATGAGCTAAATGGTGACAAAGGACCAGAGTGAACCTCAATGGCTCGAACTTTTTTGGGGCCATGAAAATTTGTTCGAGATGTGGGTAGTTCGAGCCACTGAGGGTTAATCATAAGAGACAGACGTGAATGATATATGGATGTCTTTTCGTTCTTCTATGTAATGATGGTATGTTGTGTGCTCATTAGAATCGCCTCATCGAGGCGATTCTAATGAGTACACAAAACATACATTTTCATGATAAAATAGGAAAAATTCCTAAAATGTCCCTAAATATTTGTTTTCTTGAGTTGTCGGAAGAGTTTTCTAGGGACTCAAAAACGAGTTCGAATTAGCACGGTAAATGAGTTGTCGGTGTTCGTTTCATTGAGGTTTCTAAAAGGAACGACCCTTGAAAACAACGAACACACTAACAAAAGTCAAAAGAGCTGAAATGCGAAGTTTTCTGCGACAGACTTGCTATTTTCTGCTAATTAGGCCTCATCAGTGAATCTCATGTAATTTTTCAAAAATCTAGGAATAGACTCAATGATGATAAAGGACTAGAAAAATATAAACTACACCATAGTTAAAGGCTTCATATTCCTCAAAAATAGAAATTTCATTAGCCAAAAAAGGTTTAATAAATTAATACATGTATATGGTATTAATAAAATCATAAAATGTGGCATCTGACAGCCTGTAAAATTTCAGCTAGTCTCTCGTTCTTTAAATGAAATGATTTTTATCGTACCTCTGAATAAATGTTGCCAACATTAATTCAGAGATACGATAAAAAATCATTTCATGTTTTATGTAGTTCAAAAGTAGCTGCGGTCATGGTACCCAAGCCATAATCCAAACTCATAAATCCCGTAAACGAATGACGAATCAGAATGTTCAGACCAACAGACATGGACCCCAGAATAAAGGGTGTAATCAGGCGTCCGCGGATAGTAAGCATTACTTTGTAAGCAAGCTTCGCCCACCATTCCCATAGGCCTGAACGAAAGAAATGTAGGTAAAAGCGTATGTTCGGGATTTTGTAAGTCTACTTATGGCTCGTCATTGACAAATACATCAGGAACAATTCTGGAAACTGCCACATTGTAAGGATTGACCAGATCATGATATCTCCCATAGAACTTCTTAAGTGTCGCTACCAGTTTGGTTTTTTGATACCCCTGGTTCAACAACTTTCTAGTGAGCACTTTTCCACGCTCCATGAAGTCCTGATAATTTGAACAGGCTCTGGCATAACGGATTAACTATGAAAAGTAAACGCCGTATGCTGGTGCAGAAGGGATATTACTGCTCAGGAATGGAAAGTTAACAATGGGAAAAATGAAGTCTTCCCGTTTGTCGTAAAGCCTAGTAGTAAGCTTTCCATTGTCAATGTAGAGATAACAATCTAAGTATGAGGAGGAGGCTGCAGTCTCCGTTGTTTCCTTTATTTCAAGTTCATGTGGATAGATGCATTCCAAATACTCTGCAAATTTTGTGTTTTTCAGAGACAATACATCATCTATATATCTGTAGGTGAAATTGAATTGTTGTGCAAGGTGTTTCTTGCCTGCTTTGAGGAGACTTTGTACAAAACCCGCCTCATACGAGTATAAAGACAAGTCGGCAAGCAACGGTGCACAGTTAGTACCCATCGGTATGCCGATTGTTTGCTGAAATATCCGTCCGCCGAACTCCACAAAAATATTGTCGATTTGATATTCCAGCATCTTATGACATCTGCATCTTAGTATTTTTGTGGTGCATCAGAGTGATCCCGAACGAAGTATGTGTCTTTGTAGCCAATGACAACATACTGAAATCGACGGTTACAATTCTTATGGAAGAAACACTGGTTGATAACTTCCTTTAATATAGATTTCAATTTATCATGAGGAATAGTAGTGTAAAGAGTAGAGAAATCGAAAGATTTTATACTGTTGACGGAATGAAGAGATTGTGCTTTTAGGTTTTCTAAAAGCTCTTTGCAGTTTTTCAGATCCATCCACATCTGATTAACACCACTTCTGGCATATGCAGTGTCACAATACTTCTGAAGGCCTTCTTTAACTGCGGTTAGGATCCGTGTTAGAATCTAAGTAAGAGGCTTGGTTGAGCACTTAGCCGAACCCGCATATATACCTCTGATTGTACGGATTCTTGTGAAGTTTAGGAATCTAGTACAATTTGGGAAGGTCAATATCGTCCTCTGGGAGGAAAATTCCGAATGTCAGCATCACCGAATGGTGATTTTGAAGAATTTCGTCCTTGGATATAGCAGTCAGATTATATGTAGGGTTTCCAGTCATGGTACTCATACCAAGCTCTTCCATTAAGCAGTTTATATAGTGTGTTTTGCAAACAAACACAATGTTGTTAGATCCTTGTCGGCTGGAACGACGAAAAACTGAAATTTTACAGGCTGTCAGATGCCACATTTTATGATCGTACCTATACCATATATCAATTTATTAAACCCTTTTTGGATAAAAAAAAATGTCTATTTTTGAGGAATACGGAGCCTTTAAGTTCGAAGAGACGTTTTATGCCTCCACACGGCACTAATACCAGTTTTAGTGAAGATAAATAGATTCTAAACGGAATAATCCTTGTAAAGAATGAACACACTCACAGAACTGAAAACAGCTGAAATGCCAAGTTTTCTGGGCTGGATTGTATAGCTAGTTTAGGCCAATTAGGCCTCATCAGTCAATCTCATGAAAAGATTAAAAATTACGGAATGGGCTCAATGATCACGAAGGACCAGAATATATCAACTACACTGAAGTGAAATTCGGAGAGACGTTTGACGGCCGTCGCACTGCACCAAAAACAACTGTAGTGAAGATAAATAGATTCTAAAAGTAATGACCCTTGAAAGTAATGAACGCACTCATAAAAAATGAAAACAGCTGAAATGCGAAGTCGTTTTTCGCCTGGTGATTTACTCAGAAAGGTCTTGTCTTGTTTTAATGCAAAACCTTTTCGCAACTACCTATATACCAACAGTTGCATCTTGTTCATCGGTTGAAAAGAAATAATTGTTGTGATGTCCGTATACTAAAATCGATAAGGCATCTTAGTGCTTTTCGTATGTTTGACCGATTTGTGCTTGTTTGGATTTGTCGGTTTTCTCTTCCTCTTGATGTCTGGGAAGGGCTGCGGTTTGTGATTGTGGCACTCCCTGGACTTTTCTCTTACCTTTTTTTTTGCAGTTTGTAGGCCAGTTAAAAATTTATATATATATATATATATATATATATATATATATATATATATATATATATATATATATATATATATATCACGGTGTTGTTGACAACACAATACTAAGACATTGCATATACATTTTCAGATTATATAATAGAAAAAAAAAGACTTTTAGGTCCGTGCAGAGTGTTAGAATAAAGTCAATTTTCTAACTGTCAGCCTATTAAAATATCCTGGTACATGTAGTGGCAAATCAATTAATTTTGGTTAACACAAACCATACGAAACGTAACGCTAGAAAAATGCCCTGTCGCATATGGGGGGCAACAGAGGGTCAGACGACGGCAGTTGTGACCCACTGACAAATTCATTTGATACTGACGACTAAAGCGACCAACAGAGTAGGCCTTGATCACACTGGGCTGATGCACAGACCATCCGGACATTTGATGGCATAAGGGCATTTTTCTCAGTTTGCCCATTATAACAGCAGCGACACACAAAACCTGTATATTAGCCTCTCAATGTGAAAATGTGCCTTCGGGGCACATGCGGACAGTGAATGCCCTGATCAGACTGCGCAGTGCGCAGTCTGATCAGAGCCTTCACTGTCCGCATAGAATCATGAGACACTGTAAAATACATGTCGATTGTCCGCATAGAATCATGAGACACTGTAAAATACATGTCGATATATAGAAGGCCGTATATAGAAAGGGCCCTATCAGGCTGTGTGAGTTGGCCCTTCAGTGTTCGCCTATGCCCAGGAGACATTTTTCTTATGGCGCGGCTCAATTATGTAAAATAGAAAAAAAAACAAAAAAAAAAAAACACCACCAGCGTAACCATACTGCCTGAATTTCAATGTCATTGGTGTCAGTAAGAGTTAGAAAGGTCAAAATATTCTTTCTGCGAACTGTGACGGCCCTGACTAAATTTCATGATGAGGGTCTCGTGTCGCATGGGTTTTTGTGTGGCTCGGAACATTTTTTTGTAATTTAATAGTCATTGATGAGGTTACCAATAAAGTTTTGATTGATAATGATTGTGACATTAATGGTGATCTGACTGCTATAAAAGTCGAGGGGCTGGTTCGATCGGCAAGCAAGCAGCGCAGTGTCACCAGGCAGTGCAAAGGTGAGTCCCGTTTACATTCAAGGTTGATACCTGAGATACTTTGATATAACCTTATTTTGTGCTATCTAAAATGCTATTACAAAATGAAAGATAGATACATAGATTCCGTCAATGTATTATTTAAGAAAATAGTGATAAACGCTGGGAAACATTTTCAGCAGTTGACAAACTTAAATATTTCTTATTTTTATTTTATTTTTATTTAATTTTTATAATCTATTTTTTATTTATTTATTTATTTATTTTTTAGAAAAAATAGTTTTTAGCATTTCGGGCAAATTTTCTCCAACGGAGACAATTTGCATGAAATGTCAAATCCTGTTTTCTTGAAAAAGAAAGAAAAAATACCAGCAATTTGTCATCTGCTGAATTTGCCCAGAGAGTTGTAATTAATAAGTACGAATACGGAGTTTTGGCTTTAATTGTAATTTTAGTGTAAATATTGGAGAAGAGGCACAGATATAGAAACTACACTTTTTTTTTTTTTTTTTTTTTTTTTTGATAAGATATTGCTTATCACAACTGAATGATTTCGTGTAGCAAGCATGTGTTTGCTAGCAAATATGTGTTTGCTTGTGACGTGGAAAGATCAGTCGGCTAATCGCACTGGCATAAAATGAAAAAAAAAAAAAAAAAAAAAAAAAAAAAAAAACATACACGCACAAAAAAGGCCGCGTCATCAACCATTTAGGGAGGATAACTTATATAGACATGAAAGATGTGCGGGGGCTCATTACGAAAACACGTCTATTCAAATAAATAGAAAATTTCACCTCCAAAAACTGAAAATTTTCAGATAAAAAATCTGATACTTTTCATATTTCTGCTCAAAACATAGATTGTGGGTACTCATTAGAACCGCCTCGGCGAGGCAGTTCTAACGAGTACCCACAATCTATGGGTGTTTTTTTTTGCAGAAATAAGAAAATAATGTATACCCCTGTAAACCCCAGTTTTACTATATAAAAGTGGGGTTTAAGGGTTCAAAATATCATAGGTATGTTTTCGTGGTTTGAGGGGAAGAGAGGAAATACAGGGTTTATCGCCCTGAGGTTTATCGATAATGTAGGTACACCTTACAGCTGGACGAGCAGTTGGAATGCTGGAAGAAGATGGAGTAGTGTAACAGCCGTCTTCATGAACTTTTTTTTTTTTTTTTACTTTCATTGCTCATTTACAGAATTACAGTTTAAAGGAACAGACTGGATACTCTTGGTAGATTTTCTGCAGGATTTTTCAAAGGGCGAAAGGGGTGGGGGGGGGGGGGTGCAAATTTTTACTTCCTGTTTGCGTCCCAGCACATCAAATCCCTTTTGAAAATGAGTCTGCTCTAAAAGGAACGGTATCAAAGTATTTCATTTTTAGTGTAGACAGGTTTTCAGAAGGGACAAAAATAATTTGACAAATTTGTCTCCCCTGAGAGTCTGCCCATTCCCCTTAATGTAGACAGAGGACGGACGGATCAGGCTGCGTGGGTTAGGACCCTTGGTGTTCGTATTTGAGTTAAGAACCTTTTCTAAATGTTGGTTTCTGCATGGTGTTTTATCAAGTTTATTGGCACGTATGACACCATGACATATCCCAGCAGGCACACAACATCAAAATGACGTCGTATCAACGTCGATGCGACGTGATCACGTCGCATCGACGTTGATACGACGTCATTTTAACGTTGTGTGCCCGCTGGGATATCACTTTAGGTAAATGCCAGCTGCGCTTGTTCAGATCCAATTGTTATACTGCGAAGACATTTGTTGAAATTTAAATGGCTATACTAAGCTGTAGACATACCCAAGGTATGAATTTGTGCGATACGAAATCTTTCATTATTTTTGTCAAAACTATCATGTTTCAGCTCACTCTAAATCAGTACAACTGGCATCTCTCCTTTTCAGGCAGATAATACTAGCAGCATCATGAAGGTCCTCATAGTTCTAGTCAGTCTTTTTGCCGTTTCTTTAGCCACTATCGGTAAGTCATGATTTTTGTCATTACAATAATTTGGGTATATATATAAATACAGTAAAATTTCATTAACTCGAACACCGATGTCTCGTTTATCGTGGCTGCTTTGATCTTGATTTTTAGTTCCGGGAAATTCTTCCGATACCTCAAGAAATTTAATGAGCCAGCGCATAAGAAAACCAATAAAATGAAATATGCATTACGAAAACACGCCTATTCAAATATATAGAAAATTTCACCTCCAAAAACTGAAAATTTGCAGATAAAAAACTCTGATATGTTTCATATTTCTACTCAAAATATAGATTGTGGGTACTCGTTAGAACCGCCTCGTAGAGGCGGTTCTAACGAGTACCCACAATCTATGTTTTTGAGCAGAAACAAGAAAAATAATGTATACCCCCATAACCCCAGTTTTACTATATAAAAGTGGGGTTTAAGGGGGTCAAAATTGTATAGGTATGTTTTCGTGATGGAAGACTCAGATCAGCCTGGGTATCCGCATAGGCTGATCAGTCTTCGCTGTCCACATGAAGAAATCTTGCATCCTTAACTACCCATTGAGTGCACATTAAAGGCTCTGATCAAACTTGGCGGACACCCAGGCTGATCTGAGTCTTCGCTGGGCGCACATGCCATTTTTTGTCATGCGCTGGCTTAAATATTTATTTAGGGAAATGTTCCTATTTTATGATGAAAATGTGTTGTGTGTACCCATTAGAATTGCCTCAATAAAGTGATTCTAATGAGTCACCATGTCCTTATGTTAAAGAAATTCGAAAATACATCCCTTAATTATCCCCATTTGCCTCTTATTCTAGCGCTATGATTAACTCTCAGTAGCTCAAACTTACCATGTCTAGAACAAATTTCAATGGTCCCAAAAATATTCGAGCCTTTGAAGTACGACTACATACAAATTTATATAGCGCCTAGGAGAAGTTTGACTTCGTTCTATAACTAAAATGTTTTTTCTTTTATCCTATTCGTTTGTTTGTTTTTTTTTTTTTGTTTTTTTTTCGGCTCTCATCTGCTCGTATATTAAGACGTTATGATGACCCTTTGAAGATGGCACTGGTGGACCACCGTATGAATACCGCCTTCATTCTAGCAACCGCTCCTTAGTAACTCTAGATTAACATTTTTAACCAACCATATCGATAATTTACATATTTCTCCACCAAAACATATATTTGTTAAATGTAAGGAGGTTTGCCCTAATGCTTAGGGTGAAACGGTGCGGTTCTTTCATGTGTTGCTTTCCTGACTCTTGTCAGTCATGACGGCATTGTTTGTTTGTTTTTTGTTGTTTTTTTTTTTGGTTTTTGCTAAAATTAATTTTAAGGGGAACTGATATACTTTCGAGTAAGAAAACTCTTTTTCCTGCTAAAAAGAAGTCTACTCTGAAAGGAAAGAATTTCCTACCGTTGGAAGTAAATTCTCACCTTCTAGAATAGATCCCTTTTCAGAAGGGCATTGGTTTGCAGGAAAGCAAACATGAAGTCAAAAAGTCTTATCCTTGTAACAACAGGCCAAATGTACCCAGTCCTCTTAACCCTTGCCATGATGAATGAATTAAGATGTCACGCCCACTTCTAATTTTTAGCCTATCAGATAATGATCAAGGTTGTTGATATAAATTCACATACTTAATGACAAAGAATGCAGATCCAGATCAGTTGGGTTCGAAGCCAAGTGATCTGGATTTACACTGCATGCAAAGGCAGGGCATATCCGGGTTCAGCAGGACCGGGGTTAATTGTTTCTTCTATTCCCTGATAGGTTACTGGCGCGGAGGCATGTATCCGGGAGGAATGATGTACCGTAGATGGGGATGGGGCTATCCGATGTACGGAATGGGTGGCTATGGGATGGGATACGGAATGGGTGGCTATGGGATGGGATACGGAATGGGTGGCTATGGAATGGGATACGGAATGGCTGGCTATGGAATGGGATACGGAATGGCTGGATATGGAATGGGATACGGAATGGCTGGATATGGAATGGGTGGCTATGGAATGGGGTACGGAATGGGATACTATCGCCGTAAGTATTTGCGTATTTTATTCAAAATGTGTTACAATACAATTACAGAACAATAGTAAAATCAAAGGGCTGAACAGCCCTGAAATGACAGATTCTATGAGAAACCAAAAAATTCCAGGTATCATTCTGTTCTCCATTTAAGTTTGTGAGACGCTTCTTCGTCGAAAACAAACGAGCTATAGCGAACAACAAAGGCGCTGATCAGCCTGCGCGGACGCGCAGGCTGATCTGCGCCTTTGTTGTTCGCACATGTGTTAAGGCGGGTTTTCTCAGCGACTCACAAGTCCCACTACTTTTGTATGGATAGCTCTTCAATGGCGTACTAATATACACACAGTAAAACATTGGGTCTACTTTTGTGCGCGGATAAATACGAAATCTAATAGTAGTCAGTCACTTTCTCTAAAACCGTGCCACGTGGCAACGAAGAATGACAGATAGAATCTGTCATTAACTAAACAGGCTTACATATTTAGCGCAACTTGACTGATGGAGCAAATAACACTTCCATGAATCTACTGAGAATGAATTGTCGATAAATCTACTCCCGATTTCAACGTAAAAACTATAAGAAATGGATTAAACTGTTGCGGATTTTATCGATATGTAAACCACTCTCAAATTTAGAAATAGCCCTTCGGCTTATTCAGCTTGTGAGTGATCAGCCTGTGTTTATACATCGATAAAAAAATCCCTCAAAAGAAAATTAATTCCTGTAATAATTAGAAAAATACATCAAGTACTATAATTTAAGCTTAATAATCCACCCTAATTCGATAATAAAACTGCTCAAACAATTAACCCATTTAAGCCTACGTCTCATAAAAGGGCCATTAGAAAACAGTGTAGACCCAGATTAGACGCCACAGAACGCGGCGTCTGATCAGGGTCTACACTATTTGCATTAAATACATGAATTTCTATAAAACATGGTATTAATAAAAGCTAATCAGACATCCCTTATATTGAAAATGGACAGGTCCAAAGAGTGATAGTAGAAGAATCCGCAAGGCATAAATGGGTTAAATAAATGTTTATGTTGTAAGTTTATAGGAAGATTTCACAGTAACGTCATAGTGTCTGCCCAGCTAGCATTCTTTATAAATCTACAGCGGGCCGTTATCGGCCCGTCAGCTACCCTGACGGGCCGATAACGGCCCGCTGTAGATTTATAAAGAATGCTTACTGGGTACGAATCTGTTTGAGCCGAAAGGTCAGAAAACGTCCCTTAACGTCCAACGCTGAGGTATGACGCTGATTCAGATCAGCCAGTGCGTTCACACAGTCTAAAAATAATCTTCAGTGAACGCATTTTGGATAGCTAAGTGTGCAAAATTTCTTCATAAGGACAACACAGACCCTGATCAGACTGCACAAATGTAGACTTGGGTCTTCGTTTAGCGCACATGTAGAAGGTACGTCTTCTCACGGTACATTTATGTTCAATCTTCATTACGAAAACACGCCTATTAAAATATATAGAACATTTCATCTCCAAAAACTGAAAATTTTCAGATGAAAAAGTCCGATATTTTTCAAATTTCTGCTTAAAACATAGATTGTGGGTACTCGTTAGACCCGCCTCGATGAGGCGGTTCTAACGAGTACCCACAATCTATGTTTTGAGCAAATAAGATGAATAATGTATACCTCTGTAAACCCCAGTTTTACTATATAAAAGTGGGGTTTAAGGGGGTCAAAATTATATAGGTATGTTTTCGTGATGTTAACGAAGCATAAACTGAAACATGTTATGAAAGCATTACATCGACATGTTGAATCTCATTGCCATATTTATTCTAAATATTGAAATATCTTATATCCTTACCATACTTGTTCCAAATTCTTCGCAACTCCACTATCTGTCGACGCGCCTGAAAACAGCCTATTGGATATCAAACAGTGTAGACCTTGATCAGACGCCGCTATCTGTCGCGTCTGATCTAGGTCTACACCGTTCGCTCCAGAACGCGGCGTCTGATCATTTCCATGCTGTTTGTTCATGTCTGTCTGCCCCAATACTTTGGGTTAATGCGCTATATTTTAAATTGGCGGTTTAAAGACATAGTTCAACCCTACCCTGGAATATTGGCTTCCATGTCTTTATATTAAGTGCCAAATTTGGACTATCTTGCCAAAAGCAATTTATTTCTTCCATCTTTGAATTTGGCCATACCCATTGCTGTAAATGCGGTGCCATTCAAAAGTTATCAAATAAAATGACAAAACAGTTACAAGCCCTCTCATTTGGATCTCCAAGGGATAAAGCTTGTACATTACGAAAACATGCCTATTCAAATACAATGTATATTGAAAATTTTACTACCAAAAAATGAAAACTTCCAGATGAAAAATTCTGATATATTCCATATTTCTGCTCAAAACATAGATTGTGGGTACTCGTTAGAACCGCCTCAACGAGGCGGTTCTAACGAGTACCACAATCTATGCTTTTAAGCAGAAATAAGAAAAATAATGTATACCCCTGTAAACCCCAGTTTTACTATATAAAAGTGGGGTTTGAAGGGGTCAAAATTATATAGACATGTTTTCGTGATGATACGGGGATGGCTCTTTATCGTTTTGATGTTGACAACCAATTTTATCTTTTATTGTGGACGAATGACATTTATGAATGCACTAGTTTCTAAATCCTAAGATCTCTTTAAAACCATATGCGTTTTCAAGCGTTTAGATGAACTATTATTCTGGGCCCACTTGTTCAAAGCATCGTTAGCTTAACGATCTCGTTAGTGGTCAAAATGTTAATTGTACTAGTAAGTACAATATCTAATTCACATTATTTTTTGCTGAACAAAAATGTGAAAAGCTTCATATTTTTTTCTGCAAAAATATTAGCGTATATGCCATATTTAATGATCAAGGGTTTAACGAGACGTTAACAAAACGTTAGTTTTGAACAGCTGGGTCCTGGTACTTTTCTGGATTTTAGCATTCATTTCTTCTTTTTGAGGGTTTCGACTCAAAAATTACGAAAACGGAAGGGATAGCATATCAACCGTGTACCATATAATAGGAAAGATTTCAGTAGGTTCAAGGAACTCATATAAATCATGTTACTATCATGACATGAGAGACATTTATCACTGAAACCTTTAAGACATGTAGTTTGTTTCCACCAAATTTCAAGTGTAAGAAGAAAGTCCATCACAATATAATTACTGATCTAGTAAGCATAATTGGCTTTAATAATTCATTTTATTGGGATACTTGTTGCTAATAAAATCATTATGGATAGAGACACATATTGATGCAGGTTTCTGAGAAATATAGCAAAACTATAAACACGTACATTGAATCTCTCTCTCTCTCTCTCTCTCTCTCTCTCTCTCTCTCTCTCTCTCTCTCTCTCTCTCTCACACACACACACACACACACACACACACACACACACACACAAAACCATTCAACTATTTACTGTATTCTCTTTTTACTTTCTACTTTAATAGCTAAAAAGTATGGCTACTATTAAAGACGGTCACTATTTCGACATGTCCTGTATTGTGTAAAATCTTCACCGGGCATTCGACGAGACGGGACTGATATAACAAGAAGATGCAGGGAGCGGACGTCGTCACTTCAAAGGTTTTCAGCCAGCCTTCCAGCGACACCCATCGTTTAGTTGTTGTAGAGAAGAAATAACCTCACTGAAGATTTCATACAATACATAGCTAACAGACCGGACTGATCCTGTTAAACGAGTTTTGCTCAATTCTGTCATGTATTACAATATATTGTAATAGTATAATAAACTGGCTGCATTTATTGCTTGTCTTTATTTAGTCATTATTGTGGAAGTTTGAATGCAACAAAAATGGACTTAATATTTCATTTGTAGTCCAAAGCCTTAACCCATTTACGCCTGAATATTTTCAATAGATTCTCTCATCATGAACTTTGGAAGGGTCCATTGTATAGTCAAAGGGGGGTTATACTGAAATCGTGACAGTTGCTTAGATCATTGAAACGTTCTAATGTTATTGCAAACAGTGTAGACCCTGATCAGACGCCGTTAAGCGGCGTCTGATCTGGGTCCACACTGTTTGTCAATGTCCCTTTTATGGGACGCTAGGCATAAATGGGTTAAATTAAATATTGTTGGTTCATTGTCCAAATATTTTAAGTCTTCTGGACACATTTGGTAGATTGTCCGCCATTTTTACAAGGGAGGCCACTTTTGTGGCTTCGTATCACTTTAATGTATACCAAGCCCCTTCTATAAATGTGTCTGCTTTAAAGGCTCCATATTCTTTAAAAATAGACATTCTATTATCCGAAAAAAGGTTTAATTAATTGATATGTGGTATTTATACAATCATGAAATGTGGCACCTGACAGCCTGTAAAATTTCAGTTAGTCTCTCGTTCTTGAAATGAAGTGACTCTTTATCGTATCTCTGAACTAATGTTGCTAACATTAATTCAGTGATACGATAAAAATCATTTCATTTTTGATCCAGTTCAAAACGAGAGACTAACTGAAATTTTACAGGTTGTCAGATGCCACATTTACCATATATCAATTCATTAAAGCTTTCTTGGATTAAAAAAAAAGTGTCTATTTTTTTAGTAATATGGAGCCTTTAAAAGGGAGTGTATTGTTTCCTTTTAAACTAGCCCCTTTTCATAAGGGAAGTAAAATAGTTTTGACAGAGAGGACTCCCCTGAATGTGTATCAATACTCATGGCCTAGAGACCATTCAGCCATTATATATGTGTAGACGACTTTAGATTTTCATTGATCTCAGAGACAATAATCAGATTCGACTGCTGATTAACAGCTAATGGCAAATACGCTGATAAGCAAGCCATGCAGAGGCACTGACTGGTCTTGCCTTTATTACTGATTTTTTTCTTTTTCTCTTCTTTCATTTTTTTTTTTTTTTTTTTTTTTTTTTCATGTTTAAGTATTAATGTGTACACTTTCGTATATGCCCGCCACGTCACCCTACTAACAGTTGTTTTGTAGAGTTCGACCGTAGCCAAGGGACCTTATTTAAATTATACCAATCTTTATAATGAAATCGGGAAAAATCACTTCCCGTAAAAGGGCGTTCACAGCCAAGCAAACACAAACGACCGGCATTTGTACCAGCGGCCAACAAAAAGTACCTTATGAAATAATTAAATAATAGAGACACGGACTAGACTTCGTATCAGAGCTGTTTGATGAGTCGTATCATCTACACAACCAAAACACTTAACAGACTGCTTCATGCCTAGGTTGCGCACATACAAACCTTGGTCTGGATCGTCACTCTCCAAATATCTTTAAAGACAGAGACATCGCCCTTACTTTATTTGCCGTTTGTTTTAAATAAAAGAGTGAGTGACCGTTTAAAAGCTTCGATCTCCATAATGTTCATTTTGAAATCGTAAAACTGTCAATTTGGTTACAAAAAATTCACCTGAAGTCATACATGAGGTGTACGTTTTTTGTGTATAAATCAAGGTTTATTCAGAGGTTACAATATCCTTAGTACTGTTTCTGTTCTTTTATGATGGCAAAAAGACGGTTACCGTTATACATGGCACAACCGCACTTAACCCGCGCATGTTTTCAAGTTTTAAAATATTAACTTTGGTACCAGAGGCCACAGAATGCCTGGCCCCGAGGTAATAAAACGTTTTTTCATGCTCAATTCAGCTGCGCACGAAATTTGTTATGTTAATAAATCTCCATTGTTGGCATTTTCATATTTATGAGCAGAGAAAATTTCATTCTCAGCTGAGTTGAGCATGAAAAAAGTTTTATACTGTTTGCTGATAAGGGGAGTGGATACATCTAGTAGTTTTGTTTGTTTGTTTTTTTTTTTTGTTGTTTTTTTTTTTTGCCATATTTACGACGAGAAACAATTTCTACGATTTCCTGTTTACTTGTCTTCACCCCAAGCCCTTTCTGAAAATGAGGGAGCGAATTCTTTCCTTTTAGAGTAGATCTTTTCTTTTTGGTATAAATATATTTTATTTCAACATTTGAATAAAAAAATGTCACAAATGACAATATTTCAACAGTATTAGAATGAAAGCCTGAAAGCTTATTTAATTCTTCTTCTGACAATAATACAACTGTACGTGTAACATACTATTAATCCTAATAACGGTATACCGTATATTAAATCATATAAAAAAAGTGATGCGCACTCCAATAAATCAAACAAAAAGAATATTGTTTGAATTACTTAATTGACTACTCGATGTTTTCATTTCCATCAATGCTTTAAAATGATTTGCAGAAGCACATATTCAGAAAGGTGCAGATGAATTTTAAGGTTATAATTCGGTAACGTATGTACGTAAACACATATAAAACAAAGCGCATATGAACCACTGAAAAAAGTGCTATAGTTTAATGCCTCTGTATTTTGCAAAGAGTATGAAAAACATTTACATTCAGTTTGTTATAGTAAGTAATTAATTTATTCATACAATAAGCCATGAGCAAAATACAAATTTCAACATACATGATATGCAGGATAGCGAACATACATTATACACAGTGAATTTTCATGAGAATCAATACAAATGTATTCGGGAGAGGTGCAATTTTAGACTTTGAATCGTATAATCTATTTATGCCGATTGGACTCCCCTACCTTAATTCCTCGGACCAGTTCACTTCCAACAAAAGGGGTGTCTGGTTAGCTTATATTATTATTACCATATTTTATAGCAATTCCTGTATTAAATGCAAAGGACGTAGGCCCTGATCAGACATATATATACAATAACGTATTTGCACAGGATAATATATATAACAAACAAATATTTAAATAGTGGATGCATACATGTTCAGTATTAAACCAAATTTATATTTTTCTGGCTTCTGTGGAGTGATTTCAAGACACACAAAAGACACTGATAAAATATATGATCATTTCCGCTGATGTCGCAGAAACCCATTTGTGCAGAAGGTATGTTACTCTTGTAGGTCTACCGTAGACATAGTAAATTTTTAATTCATTCTGTTAGACTCTGTTATAGTTTAGTTTATAGAACAGTTTACACACCAAATACGAAACAGAACAAAATGACACAAGAATAAAGTTGTAAGTTAAGCCTTTTACCTGCATAAAAAGGTGAAAGAAGACGTAGGACCATCACAATTTGTAAACTGTATCATATGCTGGAAAAAGGACACAATTATGAATTTTCGCGAATCCAAAGGATGAAAGACAACAGAAACTCTTAAGCTGTATGAGAAAATTCAGTGACAGCATCTTTTTATCATACAAAAAGGTTATAAAGGTTATTCTATGATGATGAAGGTAACAATTTTGACTTCAGTTAAATACAAGTAAGATACAATTGTAAATGTTATCAGTATTATACCCGCTCAAGACATTTATCAGTTAGATTGCTTGAAGAAGGTGAATCATCAGAGACTGACCATCTAAAGATGAAACTATTAGAAGAAAAAAAGTATTGTATACCTAAATGACTTCAGCGAAAATAAATTACATGACCAGAAAAGAGTACCAGATGAGCAGCCATGTTTGTTGACTGTCAACACGTGTGTTGGATGATGAAACAAGCGGTAATTTTGCTGATGAAATAAAGACTGAACATATAAAAGGTAAGTTGGATTTATTAGTTCATTTCTTTTGCTAAACGTGCATGTAATCGATTCATCTGTTACACTGGCGAATTATCATCACATCGGGATATATCCTATTTTGTGTTTTTAGTAAGCGGCCCATGTGATAAGAATGACGTCCATTGCCATAAACAGCGAATGGCTGGCGTTTCTGGCAACAGTAATATCACGAGATGCTTTCTGAAAATCGTTTTCTTTTTTTTTCTTCTTTTTTTCTTGTCTGCCTGACCTCACTTTTTGAAAGAACGCACTTACAAGAAACCTAACTGGGACGCCTTAACTCTTTATCAGACTTGTCCTTACATTTTCACAATATGTTCTTTAAAAAGTCAATTTTTCTACCTATCGATGAGCTTAAACTGCTGCATAAGCATCACACAGTGTAGACCCAGCTCAGACGCTACATTGCTATCCGGTCTATATTGTTTTCAAAGGCCTGTATGGCCAACTACTTAGGGTAAATGTGGTATTCCAGGTAGGGACTGGACAAACGAAAATATTCGCCTTACACATACCAAAAACCATGTAGCAGCAGACGAGGAAACCGATTTTCCATTTTATTCACATTATGTTTTTGAGAGAAAGAAAAACAAGACTTGGTATTTTATTCAACTCCTAGACGACAATAAGAAAGAAATTTCAAGGTCAGTAAAAGGGGTCTATTCTAAAGGGAAAGGCTTTACCATAGTGCAGATTATATTTCATTTCCTTTGGGATCATTGGGCCCATTGTGGTATCTTTGAAATCTATAAGCTAGAGGACCTAAGCAGTGTTGCAAACTTCATTACTGCTTACCAAGTTTCAATAAAACGGAGACATTTTCTAATCTGTAATGTGTTCTTTATTTCCAAGGGCAATCTTTTTGACGTTTATTTTACTACACTGCATCTGGTGCTAGTGCCGTGTGGCGGCGGTAGAACGTCTCCCCGTACTTCACCATGGTACAGATTATATTTCATTTCCTTTGGGATCATTGGACCCATTGTGGTATCTTTGAAAACGGAGTTCTGCTCATGTATACGCTATAGGGCGTTAGCAGTGTTGCAAACCTCATTACTGCTTATGTAGAGTCTCAATAAAACCGAGACTCCCATTTTCTAATCTGTAATGTGTTCTTTGTTTCCAAGGGCAATCTTTCGACGTATATTTTGCTCTCCCTGAGAGCAAAGTCCCTCCTTTGAGTCCGGGTCCCTTTTTACTTTGTTAGTCGGAGGAAACGGGAAGTTGCAAAAGCTGTTTTGTAAACCATGCCAGAAAATCTACCAGACCTATCCTGTTCTTGGTCTGATATTGCAAAGATAAAAATCCTTTTCACTTTTTTTTCTCATATGAGAAGGGAAGCAATAAGACCGAGTCATGATGCTATATATTTTGTAGAGTTGTATCCCTTACACATATGGACATTCTCAGTAGAAATGCATGTGAACCCAGCGAAGAGTCAGATCCGCCTGCTAATCTGAGCAGCCCGATGATAGTCTTCGCAGGGCATTCTGTGGGTAGGCAAGTATTCAAAGTCTCAGCAGGCGAACAGTGAAGACGCGAAAGCGCAAACTGATCTGAGATTACGCTGGGCGCACATGCAATCTTGTAAGTCCAGGCTCAAATGGAACCGGTCAATCTGATAGGAGAGTCTTTGCTATTCGCCAATGTCTGATAACAGGAAAATGGGACAATACTGACTTGTTATTTAACAATGTGTCACATATCACAAAGCTCTAGATAAGTTTTTTTTTTTTCAAAAGCAAACAGTTCTCGGCAATGCTGTTGGTGCATATAAGCATAGTCAATGCATGTTATCGAGGCAGCACTGCAATTCTGAGTCTCAATAACATATGTTTTCGTGGGTAGCCATGTTATCTAGAGCTATGATAACACAATTATACAATCATGATCAAAGCTCGTTTTACCAAAAGCACGACACTTACATTTAAAAATTCAAGAATCAGACTTAGTTTTCCAAAAGCGTGGCATATATATGAATACACATGTTTTCCAAAGCGCGACGTTTACATTTAAAATGATATGAAACAGACTTAGTTTTTCCAAAGCTGGCACATATATGTATACACAGGTTTTCCCTAAGCGCGACGTTTTCATTTAAACATATTTACACATGAATTCCTTACAATACTTGTCCATAAACTTTAAACAAGTCTAGTTTGCTACCTGATGATGTGTTTAAAATCTACAGGAAGAGTGGCGAACAGTGTAGGCCGTGTAGCGTCCGAGCTGGGTAAACAGTTTGTTCAGGACTGTCTATCCGAATACTTATAATAGATATACAATCATTTAAAAAGCTTGTTGGCAGCGTTCTAGTTTCTCACATCACCTCGACAGACAAATATTGGACAAATTATACATTTCCCTTAGCTACATTTAGTTTAAAAGCATACATATACAATGTAGCACGATGATTTATTTTCAGATATGAAATAATAACAACACAAGAAACAAAACTCAACGATACTGAATATTATGACAGTACCAAAGATTAAAAAAAGATGACGTTGATAATGTCCATGATAATGATGAAAATGATGCTGATGATGAAGACGGTGATGATGAAGCCACTAGTCTTATGAGCCAAAACCTGAGAAACGGTATCTTATCATAGTCTTAAATAAAAGAGCTATCCAGAACAAATATTTCACTTATTTCTCAACGAAGGCGTATGTTGTTGGTATTCATGAAAAGCGCCCAGCGGCGCTTCTAATAGGTACCCACAACATCTATTTTTGTAGAGAAATAAAGATATCAGAACTGTTTGGTTGAAAAACACCCTTATCTCGAGCTATGCCAATGACATGTACCCAGTAAAAAAAAGGGTAAGAGAAAAGTCCAGGGAGTGCCACAATCACAAACCGCAGCCCTTCCCGGACACCAAGAGGAAGAGGAAACAGACAAATCCAAACAAGCGCAAATCGAACAAACGTACGAAAAGCACCAAGACTAGCTCTCGCTCCCCAAAGCGAGGTAATCGCAATGCTAAAAGGACTGAAAAACATAAGAACAAAATAACACAAAGCAAGACATAAAACAAATCGCCTCGTAGAATAAACCACAAAGCAACAAAGAGTAAGACTAACACCGGGACCACGTTCAGTAGAATAAATCACCGGGGGTGCGGGGGAGGTTAAAGCACTTTTACAGCTAGCCAACTTCACCCTGGGTCCCGATGCTACTCTTAATACAGAAATATATAAAAAAAAATTGGTTCGCATAAAGGCTCCCAACTCAGTCAATGCACCAAAGAGAAAACATAAAGACTAAGGCAATGTGCTCACTTATGCAGGTGATCATAGAATTCACTGGATTCAACGTTTGTTTAGGCTGACACCAAGGTTCTAAACTGCGTGGATGTTATCATGCGTAATTTCTCATATTGAAACTCATGTGGTGATGAAAAAGAAGACATTTATGCTCAAACGGACAATCGAACTGATGATGATGATGGCAGTGATGATAAAGCCGAAATTCTAGTTAATAGCTACGTCAAGTAAAACGGGTCTTATCGCACACGCTAACAGTAAACTTCAAGGCAAGCCAGCGCAACCATACAGTCAAATAAAATGTCCATTGATCGCTTACATAATATTGGGCGAGTGGTGCCAATTTGTGGCCCAAAACAAAATCCCTATGTGGTATGTTTGATAGTTAAAGATTTATGTGATTATTGTGCTAATTGATGATCAGTTATAAACCTCAAAATGAAAGCACTTATTCTTGGACATTCGCAAGTTAAGCACTTTGACCAGTACGTTTCAACAAATTTACAATATATGTAAGGGGAAAGGATACACTTTCAATGGAGGGAATTCTATCAAAACTGTTTTCTTTCCCTCTAAAAAGGGGTCTACTCTATTCAGTTCATCTCTGAGAAAAAAGAAGGATCTTCAAGAAAAGAAAGTGAACCATTTCAATGTATCTGTGAGACTTTAATTTCATAACCAGAAATAAATCAGCATGTAGCCAATAACAAAATATGATATTCATGTAACAAGAATAACACAAAAAAGAGGATTTAACCCTTAAACACCAGTCATAAAAGCAGCATACGACATTTGAAAACACACGTGTATATATATATATATATATATATATATATATATATAAGGATTGGAATTTCATGTGGATTGGAATTTCATGTGACTCGTCTGCATAGGAGACCGGATGTTTCACATGAAATACCAAGCCATATTTCCTCAGAAAAAAAGGTTTTCAGAATGATGACTGCTACAATTCTGAATGGTATTTTAAGGGTTACCATATATGCGAAAGTAAAGACCCAGATCAGCCTGCTCATCCAAGCAATATTATCACAGCATTCCTGTTTCGCCAGTGTAATTCACAGTATATATACCTAATCATTCTCTTCAGATTGCATGCGCAGGCGGGTCATGGCCTTCGATCTTCGTCTATGCGTGTCAACCCTATTTTTTGTTTGTAGGAAGCAGCCCATGTAATAAGAGTGGCGTCCATTGTCATAAGGAGAGCATTGCTGACGTCACTGACAATAGTACTAACACGAGATGCTTTCTGTGAATTGTCTATTTGGATTTCTTTAACTCTTTCACTGCCACAGACGATAATAAAATGCTTTTGCAAACAGCATAGATCCAGATGAGACGGCTCAGCTAGATCTACACTGTTTGACATTCAGTCTATGAACTTTACATATGAACGTCTTTACAAGCGATAGTTTGTTAAAATAAAAAAAGCAGACGACAAATGTCGTCTAAAATTTGGCTAAGAAAGAGTTAATAGTCATTGTTGTTTCTTTCCTTCCTAACCTAGCCTTCTGAAAGAAGCACTTATAACTGAAACATTACTACTACACAGCAAGAATTCTACTTAAATCTACAATGAACCGTTATCGGCCCATCAGGAGTCCTGTCAGGCCGACAACGGCCATATAAAGATTAAAGTAGTATGTTAGCTGGGTAACTTTTACCCCAAGTATAAGGGCACCTTAACTTCTCATCACATTTGTGCTAACATCTGACCAATATTTTCTGTAAAAAGTCAGTTTTTGCTACCTAATGATGTGTTTTAACTGCTTGATGAGCATCACACAGTATAGATCCTATTCAAACGCCACATTCCTATCTGGGTCTATACTGTTTGTACAGGTCTATATGCCCCAATACTTAGAGTAAATATGGTATTCTAATTTCGAATTGCACAAAGGGGAAATTTGCCTTCCACATACCAAAAACTGTGAACTAGTAGACAATGCAACCAATGGTCCATATGTGGTCATAATATGTTTTTGAAAAAATGGACTTGGTATTTTATTCGACTCCAAAAAGACAATATGAAAGAAATTACTAAGAACAATTTTACATCTATATATGAATTTGAGCAATAAAGGCATCAGCAAGACTGAGTCTATTCGTAGGCTGATATTTATTCATTACGAAAACACGCCTATTCAAATATATAGAAAAATTCACCTCCTAAAACTAAACATTTTCAGATGAAAAACTCTGATAGGTTTTATATTTCTGCTCTAAAACATAGATTGTGGGTACTCGTTAGAATCGCCTCGGGCGAGGCGGTTCTAACGAGTACCCACAATCTATGTTTTAGAGCAGACATAAAAAAATAATGTATACCCCTGTAAACCCCAGTTTTACTAAATAAAAGTGGGGTTTAAGGGGGTCAATATTATATAGGCGTGTTTTCGTGATGGTTTAAAATGGCTTTGTTTATAATTTTGTTGTATTCGACCACTATGTAAAATACTTATGCTCTGAAAACTTGGAATAAATTCTTTCTTTAAAGGGTCTCAGAAGGCAGTTTCTTGTCTACAAAAGTTGCGTTCTAGGCAAAATGGACTCCAACCCTTTCAGGTGTATCCATTTACCTATGCTGGTGTGTCCCTATACTTTTAGATTATAAACTAAGTTCCTTAGCAACCAAAATGTCAAATTAAAATCAGTGATTTAAAAATATATATATAGAACTATAATCACTTTAAAACTTGTGGCGCAGCCATATAACACAAAGTCATACATAGTTAACCCTTAAAGCGCCAATCACAACAATTGTCGTCTGCTTTGTCTTCTGCCGGTTACTTTAAAAGTCATTGTTGCAAACAGTGTGGACCCAGATCAGACTGCTCCTTTAGGAGCAGTCTGATCTGGGTCCACACTGTTTGCCTATATGCAAAATGTAAGTTTGAAAAGTTTGCAAGAAGATGCAGCAGACGACATAAGTAGACGACATTTTCAGATGCAGATTTTCTTGGCGCTTTAAGGGTTAAAATACATACAGTGCACAGCAATATGTGCTGTACACGTGTAAATTAAACTTTAACAAGACTGGCATAACTTAAATATGCTATTTAACATTTGTGTTTACACAAATATGTATTTCCATAAAAATATATGCGATTTCATATAAAAGAGCGATTTCATAAAGGATCGATTTCACAAATAGTAGAATCACTACAGATGTTCATGTATCATTACATTTAACGGAATTCTAGCCACCTCAGTAGTATAACAGGAGTGAAAACAAACCAATATCTATCCGAGCCATCGCATGTAAAAATGTGTCTTCGGGGCATATGCGGGCAGCGAAGTCTCTAACCTGACTGCGCATCCGCGCGGTCTGATCAGTGCCTTTGCTGTCCCATCACGAAAACATGCCTATATAATTTTGACCCCCTTAAACCCCATTTTTATATAGTAAAACTGGGGTTAACAGGGGTATACATTATTTTTCTTATTTTTGCTTAAAAACATAGATTGTGGGTACTCGTTAGAACCGCCTCGCCGAGGCGGTTCTAACGAGTACCCACAATCTATGTTTTGAGCAGAAATATGAAAAACATCAGAGTTTTTTATCTGAAATTTTTCAGTTTTTGGAGGTGAAATTTTCTATATATTTGAATAGGCGTGTTTTCGTAATGGCTTACAGAATAACTGGATTATGTTTAATATATCGATGCAGAATAAAGACATTATACTGTGCCGCTCTGCTAGCTGATCTGAATTCTTACTGCTGGAATATGCCATGACCAGGAGCTCTCTCACGAAGTGGATTTTTTGTGTTTTGTGTACAGGAGTATTGACCCTAGACAGGTTGAACAATGACTAAACCCTGCTAGGATATTCAAGCTAACCTGGGACTACTATAGCACTGCATACAACGAGAATATAATACAAGAGCCACCACGGAAATGTGCGACTAGTGAAGACTTAGGTCAGTCTGAACATCCCTGCAGACAAAGACGACAGGGATGCACAGGAATCATCGCTGCGCGCAGTGTTGTAAGGTATATTATGCTGTCGTTCATAAAAATTGTTTACTCTAAAACAAAATGACTTTCTCTCCCTGAGAGCAAAGTCCTTCATTTTAGAGTAGGCCCATTTCAGAAGGGTCTTCGTGTGTCTAAAAGGAAACAGGAAGTCACAAAAGCTGTCTTTCATGCGCAGAATGGCAGAAACTCGACCAGGTTTATCCAGTGCATGGTCTGATGTAGCGATGATAAAAATTCTTTTAAAATTTTCTTAAAACTACATATGAAATTAAATGCATCACACTAAGCCAGTAATGGCAAGACTAAGACAAGGGAAGCAATAAGACAACTGATTCTGCAATATAGTTTGTGGAGTTGTATCCCTCATGTACATGGACAATATGTAATAATACGATAATACTGACCGTTTATCTAATAATGTGTCATATTATATAATTGGTGCACGAAAAGGGACCCTATGCAATTAGCGGACAACGCAGGCCCAGATCAGCCTGCGCATAAGCGCAGGCTGATCAGGGCCTTCGTTGTCCGCTTACAGAATCAATGGTTGCTGCAGTTTACGAACAGAGAGTGCCCAGGTCAGACTGCTCGGGTGCGCATGCTGATCTGGGCCCTCGCTGTTCGCATATGACATAAGAGCCCTTTTCACACGTTATGCATAACGTTCTAGATAAGTTTAAAAAAAAACAGTTTTGGTAAATGCTGTGGATGCTTGTAAGTTTCCTCAAGTCATGTGTTTTCGCGGTAGCAATGCACTTGTAATGAGTGTTCACAACATTTTGCCTGGACAGCCAGGTTACCTAGAGCTATGATACCCAGTAAACACACAACGTCGTAACCTCGCTCCCACGTCGCAGTGACGTCATGGCGTCGCGGCGCAGCGACGTCGTTGCGACGTTGTTACAACGTTGTGTGTTAGCAGGGTACACACAATTATACACTCATGATTAAGGCTTGTCTTACCCAAAGCGCGACACTTATGTTTAAAAAGTCAAGAAACAGACTTGGTTTTCACAAAGCGTGGCATATAGGTGACATGCTCATGACATGCTCTGAGATTTTGGTGCTCGTGGAGGTCATCAATAGTAAACGTCGCGAGAAGTGACGTTATTAAAATTGCACGTCGACCTACATGGATTTCCGCGCACTTCTTGATCAATTTTGAAGACAATTTTTGATGGTCGGTTGAAATAATTTTGCATCGCGAAAAGACCTGCTCCATGCCAGACTCCTTTCGAATTCGCATTATGCACTTAAATGGAAATATAAGTACTGTATGCTTGAATTGCCATGTAAATACAGTCATAATGCAAGTTTGATAAGATTGAAACTATTCAAACATTTTAAGGGTGTGCCTAAATTTGTTATTTTTTTTTTAGATAACAGCGCATGCCGTGTCATTGTATTTGTTATAAAACTACTCCAGAAAGATCAATCTGTAAGAAGAATGTAAAAATCTAAATTTCGGTTATGTGACTCCACAAGACCCAAAGTCTCAGAACCTGTCTCATATAGGTTTTCCCAAAGCGTAGTACATAACATTTTATATACTAATTTTCCCAAAGTTGGTTTACTACATAACTAAGCAGTGACATGTGAAAACGTGCCTTCTGACTATAGAAAAACAATGAAGATTCAGATCAGCTAGTATATACACGCAGTCTGAAGAGGAATTACAGAACTATTGGGTACTCTAGAATACAGTAAAATTGCGCTATTAGACCACTTTTGGGGCTGCTTGAAAGTAGTCTTATAAGTGAGCGGAGGGGAGGGGGAGGAGGTCTTAATGTTATATATAGACTAATAAGTGAGAAACCATTTTTGCCTGGCAAACATTGCTCTTAATAGCGGAACAGCGGATATTTAGTTAACAAAGATCCCTATTAGGCTGCATGGCATTACAAGCTCATCTCGATCTTTACTGTTTGCATATGTCCCAAAGACACATTTTCTCTTGGTGAGACTCGTATCTATTCTTTAAGTCATTACCGCGGTTTTCCCCGCAGCATGGTACATATATTTACCGCAATTACCCTAAATATCGGGGTACATCTCCTCACCATACATGTCCTAAATACTGAACAAATCAATTTCACTACCTGCTGATGTATTTAATATCTGCTGAAAGAGTATGAAACACTGTGGACATGGAGTCTTCCAGAGGAAATGTTAAGGAGAGGTTTCTGGTGATTATTATGGGACAATTTTCCCCAGTTCTCCATAAAAAGCATATTTTGTGGGTACTCATTAGAAGCGCCTCGCAGAGGCGCTTCTATTGAGTACCCACAAAATATGCTTTTTATATGATCGCAGAGGCACTTCTATTGAGTACCCACAACATATGTTTTTACGCAAAAATAAGAAAACTTATCCCAGAATTATCACCAAATGAGTCTACACTGTTTACTAAGGCCTGTTTGTCCGAATGCTTAATATAAATACAGTATACAATCATTGTATAAGCATATGCCCAGCATTCTTGTTACTTGCACCACATCTACACATATATAAGACAAATTATATATTCCCTTAGCTACATTTAGTTTAAAAGCACACATATACAATATAACATGATGATTTCTTTTCAGATATAAAATAATAACAACACAAGAAACAAATCTCAATGATGCTGAATATTATGACAGTTCCAAAGATAAAAAAGATGACGTTGATAGTGTCCATGATGATGGTGAAGATGATGTTGATGATGACGATGAAAGCAACTGGTTTTATGAGCCACAACCTTAGAAACCGCACCTTAACCCTTGTCCTGCTGAACCTGGATGTACCCTGCCTTTGCAAACAGTGTAGATCCAGATCAGTTGGCTTCTGAAGAAGCCAACTGATCTGGATCTGCACTGTTTGTCATTAAGTATTTGAATTTGTATGAACAACTTGGATCAAGTAATCTGACTGGCTGAAAATTAGAAGTGGGCTTGGCGTCTTAATGTATTCAGCATGACAATGGTTAATAGTACTAAAGCTCTAGACAAAATGACTATCCGGATAAATAATATACTTATTTTTCCATGAAAACACACATTGTGGTTACTCATTAAAAGCGCCTCGTCGAGGCGCTTTTAATGAGTGCCCATAACATTTATTCCTGTGACGAGATTAGAAAAATAGTACTTGTTGGATAAAAGAGATCTTATCTAGAGCTATGACGTGAGTGTTCAGTTAAGTCTAGGACAAGTCTTCCCATTCGCGCAGGCTGATCAGAGACTTCGCTAGATTCAAAGTCTCTTCCAACTGACAGCAAGGCTCCGATCAAACTGCGGGGATGTTCTAAGGTCGTATTTTCTCATGTAGAGACTCGAATGGTGATGATGGAAATGATGGTAGTCATGCTACAATGGAACTGATGATGATAATTATGATGATGATGATAATGGCAAAGATTTTGGTTAACAGCTACGTCAAGCAAAACGGACCTGGTCGCACGTGCTAACAGTAAAATACCAGACAAGCCAGCGCAACCATGCAGATAAAATGTCCATTCATCGCTACATAATAATAGGTTAACGAGGTCAAATTATGTACCAAAAGACAACCCTTAATCATACAGAGTGGAAGCACTATTCCATCTAGCATTCCACTTAAATCTATAATGGACCGTTATAGGCCTGAGAGGATTCCTGTCGGGGCGACAACGGTCAGATACAGAAAAGCAGAATGCCAGCTGGGGATAGACTGAGTAAGCATAATGCCCTAAAGACACCTTATTTTCACTGCACAGTTAGATGAAGATACAAAATAGTTCGTTATTCTCTATTAACTTCTCCACCATGAAGACATGCTAAATAGGTATCAGGGGAACAGATATACTCTCTGGGGAGGCGCCTCTGTTAAATTAGTTTTGCCTCCCTTCTGAAAAGGGGTCTACTATAAAAGGAAAAAAAATGCTCCCCTTTAGGATATATCCCTTTTCAGAAGTAGGAAAGCAAATAGTATAAAACTGTAATAGTGAAAAACTGGCAGTAAATCTACAATCTAGTTCCCTTAACTGGCATGCATTTGGAGGGATTAAGGTACACCGTTATCAAGTTTGTGCATTCATTTGTGAAATACTGAATATGAGTAGGATGGCTTTTATTCTGTTTATTGCGTTAAATGTATCCATGACACCCTCATAATTATATGGTAAACGGACATACAGGACTACCGTATTTACCATAAATATTGGGGCACTTCCACTCCTTACCATACTTGTCCTAAAATCTGAAATTCAGAGAACTGTATTTACCCTGAGTATTCGGACACCTCAACTCCTAACTTGTTCTAAATTTGAACAAGTACAATTTACTACCCGATGTTGTGTCTAAAAATTGCTGGGTGAGGGGCAAACAGTGTAGACCCTGATGAGACGCCGCAGAACTTACCTTTTCTAAATTTGAACAAGAACAATTTACTACCCGATGTTGTGTCTAAAAATTGCTGGATGAGGGGCAAACAGTGTAGACCCTGATGAGACGCCGCATTCTGCGGCGTCTCATCTGAGTCTTCACTGTTTGCTCAGGCCTGTCTGTCCGAATACATACAGTAAATACGATATGGCAATTTTACACCAGCTTTCAGTTTGTTTGTTATTTGTAGCAACCTTTTGTATTGCATAACTTAACCTTAATGTGCTTGATAACCGAATCTTCCCCATTTTCCAAACACTCACACACCATTTTTTGGTTGATTAACGCCAATATATATATATATATATATATATATATATATATATATATATATATATATATATATATATATATATATATATATATATATATATATATATATTATAATAAAGAAAGACATGCTGCATAATCACATAACAGTTACGCCAACATCAAAGAGGACATGTAACATAGCAAATGCAGAATGTACATATTAATTCTAAAAATTTACATCTTTATAAAAAAGTTAATCTCGCTCTATACATATATAAATATACTTAAAAGAGATAGTATATACTTCTAAAAGTCCCAACCTTAAGGTAAGTGCTTGTAAAAAGCAGAGAGCCTAGAAGTAGGCCTGAGACAGGTTCAGGCATGAAGTTTAAATTAGTACGAGTCACCAAATGTTGAACAGATGTAATTCAAGATTCTAGAACTTTGTTATTTTGAGCTGCATCGGGTTCGATCGAGTAGGTCTGGTTTGGGCCATCGGTGCTTGTTTATGCTGGCCGTACCGTGGTGCTTCCTCTGTTGCAATTCTTATTTCTTTGTATGTTATGTGGTTGTTGCACTGTAACGTTGTCTTTTGTGATTGTTCATCCCTTCTTTCGCTGCCTCGGGTAGGCTTCGTGATTATGGATTTTCGTTGTAACGTCATATATATTTATATGCGGCAAATTGAAAATGTTTTTAACCGATTTTTCTCAGAAAATAATCTTTGTCATTTCATGTAGATTGTCTCCAGAGGAGAAAATCTGCATGAAATGCCAATGCCGATTTTCTGGAAAAATAAGAAAAAATATTTGAAAATGTTGTCTGCTGAAATTTTTACCCAGGGTGCTAAGCGTTAAATGACTAATCATGTATGTTATGACATTTGTATTGGGGGACACCAGTAATGATATAAAGTTAATATATCTATCAGATGACTTGTTAAGGAGAGTATTTGATAACAATAATAATAATTCTAGTATATTTTCGTCTAAATTCACCATAAAGAAATGTGTTGCGGGTACACATTAGAAGCGCCTCAGCGAGGCGCTACTAATGAGTACCCACAACATACGCTTTGTCGGGCCTGATCCGGATCCAAACTGTTTGCAAAGGTTATGAGCAGACGACAAAAGTCGCCACTAGCTGGGAAAGTGTTAAATATGTAAGAAAGGAATAATTCTAAGACGAATGGATGATGATCCTTAGAAAGCAGCAAACACATTTATACTTTCATTCCTACGTTTCTGCACTGGGCCCTACTATCATTTAATTTAGACACGCCCAAACTTGCAAATAGTGATATCAGTGAAACATCTAGAACCAAATGGCAAACAGGGTAGATCCTGATGAGAGTTCTACACTATTTGCGCAGGTATCTTGTTTATTCTGCAGGGATGAAAGGTTCAAAGAAATTGAAAATAGCAGATTCAACTTTCTTGGAGTCTTTTCACGAACAGTAATGTAATTCGCAACACTGCTGCCCACTACCACTAGCACCCACTTGAGCTAAATCCTATTTCCTATTTTCAAATTATTTCAAATGGGCTATTGATCCTAAAGGATCAAATGGTATAAAATACACGATGATGAAAAGAACGGGCAGACTTTCTACGGTCCTTAACCCTTGTCCTGCTGAACCCGGATACGTCCTGCCTTTGCAAACAGTGTAGATCCAGATCAGTTGGCTTCTGAAGAAGCCAACTGATCTGCATCTGCACTGTTTGCCACTTAGTATGTGAATTTGTATCAACAATCTGTATCAAGTAATCTGATTGGCTGAAAATTAGAAATGGGCGTGGCATCCTAATTTATTCAGCAGGACAAGGATTAATACCAACTGCAGTGAAGGTAAATAAATTCGGAGAAAATGGCTCCTCTGAAAGGCCACCACGTGCGAAAACGTGTTTTCGGGTTTATGCGGACAGGAAGACCCAGATCAGCCTGAGCATTTGCGCAGTCTGATCAGGACCTTAGCTGTCCGCAAATAGAATCACTGGATACTAATGACTGTTTCAATGGAGAGAAAATGCCCGGATGAGACTTTGCGCATGTGCAGGATGATATGAACCCGCACATTTAGCGCATGCTCGTACGCATTTTTTCGCTTGATGCGGCCCACATTACAAAAAGCGAAAATAGAAGAACCTGATGCGCAAAGATTATTTCCACCAAAAGTTTCATTAAATCGTTCTATCATTTCATATGCCTGATACCGATCTAGATTGCATATGCATTTGACATAGCTTAACAAATAATCAGAATAACATATCACAAACACGAAAACTCCGTCTCAAATATGACTTAAATTTAGAAATTCTGACAGAAAAGGAAAGACTTGACGACTCACTGCCATACAGATATGTTTGGGAGAGGCTTAAAATCATTATATATATACATAGCACTTAAATAAAAACAAATAAATGCGAGTTTCACAACTAGTCATGCATCCTTCATCTGCTATATTTGTTTTCAGAAATGGTCCATAATATTTATATTTCTAACGTCAAATTTATCACTGACTGCTACAATGTAGTCATATAATATTTTACAACAGTGCTTTTGAAATCACTTGGAAAAACATTCATCGCTTGGCATTTCATCCTGCAGGATTTCTGCACATGAAATAAGAAAATCCTGTCCGGACATTGTTTTATTTCAGCCAGCACACGAAAAAAGGGCCTTGTGGTTCTTCAAATGCGCATGCGCAGTCCCCTTTTTGAGCTACGGACGCGTTTTGCCTGAAGCTTCCCCAAGGTCTCTACTACTACTACATCTCTGCAAAGAGTAAAGGCTCTGGAGAGACAGCTCTTATGCGCAGGCTTGCCTGAGTCTTTGCTGGTCGCCTATGTGATAAGTACCCTTTTCTCGTGTGCTGACTCATTTTATCTTTCATTTTCCTTTCTCTAGCAGTTTTCTTGATCTTTATTATAAAATAAAAATTAGGACAAAAAAAAAACTTATGTAAGAACTTCCTACAAACTTTCCTAAAATATTCTTAAAACCCTTGTCCTGCTGAACCCGGATATACCTTGACTTTGCAAACACTGTAGATCCAGATCAGTTGGCTTCTGTTTCTGCCAACTGATCTGGATCTGCACTGTTTGCAATTACGTTTATGAATTTATATCAACAATCTGGATCAAGTAATCTGATTGGCTGAAAATTAGAAGTGGGTGTGGCGTTTTAATTTATTCAGCATGACAAGGAATATAGTTTTACTAAATTCTGACAGAATATTTTGTTAAATTTTAAATTCAGAAAGTATCCACCACATGAGGACTGCACATTTTGTTAAACCTAAAGTTCTAAATTACCAGAACATTTTGTTAAAGGGAAGCACAAGATTGGCGAAGCATATACCTCAGATGAAAGCTCTTGATAAATCATGCATTTCGATGTACATTTGATCAAAATCGGATAAAAACTAAAGAAGACCCTTAAATGCTCCATATTCCTCAAAAATAGGCATTTTATTATCCAAGAAAGATTTAATAAATTGATATATGGTATTAATACAATCATAAAATGTGGCACCTGACAGCCTGTAAAATTTCAGTTAGTCTCTTGTTCTTGAAATAAAATGATTTTTTATTGTATCTCTGAATTATTGTTGGCAACATAAATTCAGTGATACGATGACAAATCATTCATTTTTGATCCAGTTCAAAAACTAGAGACTAACTGAAATTTTACAGGCTGTAAGATGATCGTATTCATACTATATATCAGTTTATTTAAACTTTCTTGGATAAAAAAAATGTCTATTTTGAGGAATATGGAGCCTTTAAATATTTCAAAGCCGTAATAAAGAGCGCCGCCATTCTGAATATTTAATGAGGTTCTTAACATTTTAAAATATCAATAATAAAATCTTCTTTTCTAGAAAGAAATGCAGCTCTGAAGCAAAAATCCATACATCACTTAAACATGCCTATATAATTTTGACCCCGTCAAACCCCACTTTTATTTAGTAAAACTGGGGTTTACAGGGGTATACATTATTTTTCTTATTTCTGCTCAAAACATAGATTGTGGGTACTCGTTAGATCCGCCTCGGCGAGGCGGTTCTAACGAGTACCACAACCTATGTTATGAGCACAAATATGAAAAAATATCAGAATTTTTTATCTGAAACTTTTCGTTTTTTGGAGGTAAAATTTTCACTATATTTGAATAGGCGTGTTTTCGTAATGAATACTTAAAGAAGAAGAAGCCATATATATACAAATAAATAGGTTGAGTAGTGTTGTAAATCTTATTTATTTAGGTTTTGCATATTTAATTTAGACTTCATGACGTCAAAAAGCCTCGTTAAATATTCAAACAGATGACGTCTATGAAATAAAAGTCTTACAGGTTGATAGCTTCATCCCTGATAACTTACTTATTTCACAGCCGATTTTGATCAAATTTGCATCAAAATGCATGGTTTGTCAAAATCTCATATCTCAGATATAGCCTTCACACACACTGCTTTAAACTTCAAGTTCAAAACGATCCAACACGTGCGGACACTACAGTTTGTTAAATCTCAAGTTCAAAATTACCCAGTTCACACGCGTTTCTTCCATTATTCACATACATAATATACGAAGTAAATTGCACACGTTCATGATTCAGAGATGATACAAGGAGGTGTTTAACTCTTGTCCTGCTGAACCTGGATATACCATGCCTTTGCAAACAGTGTAGATCCAGATCAGTTGGCTTCTGAAGAAGCCAACTGATCTGGATCTGCACTGTTTGCCATTCAGTATGTGAGTTTATATCAACCATCTGGATCAAGTAATCTGATTGGCTGAAAATTTGAAAAGGGTGTGGCTTCTTAATTTATTCAGCAGGACAAGGGTTAAGACAGTGTATTAAATATATAAATTCATAACATTTTGCGCCAAGCCACCAAAGCTTTTCAAAATGATGTAGAAGGCACAGAGACATAATTTTATAATTAAACCCTCAACCCTTAAAGTGCTTATCACAACTGCAGAAGATGACATTTTGATATTTGTTTCGGTATTTGTTTTTCAGATCGACAGCTCATGTGAATCATACATGAAATGCAAAGTATTAAGTTTCTCTGAAAAATTTATAAAACACAAAATGTCGTCTGCTGCAAGCGGATTCGCACTTTAAGGGTTGACTTGATTACTATTTTGTTATGTGTTAACGTGTCGTTTTCAAACGTTCGTTTAATTCTGTATGCTTATCAGTCAACATGCGTATATTAAATCTCTACTTTATTAGTCAACCCTCTTTATACCGACATTCGATACAACGACAAAATTAGTTATAATGACAATATGACTGTCACGAAATCTTCGCTAAAGAGGTGACAGTAAATGAGAAATTATGTAAGAACACTGCATTAAAACTTCAAGTAACATGTTTTGGATATCTGTTAGAATCGCCTCTCTGAGGCGATTCTAACAAATATCCAAAACATGTTCTATGCGGAAATAAGCATAAAACAAGGTCTTTCTTACATATCATTCTGTCCATTAAGGATTCTTTACAACAGAAAATTTATTATAATGGCAACACCTTTGGGAACAAATGCTGTCGTTGTAACGAGGATTCACTGTATCTATTTCAGCCGCAACGTTCGACAACGTGCATGTACCTTAGATTCAGATCAACCAGCGCATTCGCGCGGCCTGATCAGAATCTTCACTTGGCGCATTTTGGATAACTAAAGATGCAAAGTTTCTTCGTGTGGAGGACGAAGACAGATCAGACTGTGCAGATGCGCAGGCTGATTAGAGTCTTCGTTTGGCGCACTTATCACAGAGTACGTTTTTTGACATTTTGGCTAATTTGCTCTCTGGTATCTGTTGTAGAACAGCAATTTCCTTTTTAACACGTAAAGAACATTGTACTTCAGAGACCTGAGAGGACTTAAAAAGAGGAATATTTGAGGATAATTCTGGGATAATTTTCTCCAGTTCTCCATAAAAACATATGTTGTGGGTACTCATTAGAAGCCCCTCGGCGAGGCGCTTCTAATGAATACCCACAACACATGTTTTTATGGAGAAATGATAAAAATTATCCCAGAATTATCACCAAATACTCCTTTATAATAAGTCCCCTGAGAAACTGATAACGTCTGTTATTTCATGTTTTCAAAGTCAACCACATTCATCCCCCTCGTTTCTCAATATAAACAGCTTCCTGAGGTAAACATACTGTACGTCTGTCTGTATGACTCTGGGGAAAGAGACAACCACGGGTTAACGATGAGCAAGTACGCACTACCATTAAATGTATACTAGAATCCCCATGAAAACACGTGGTGAAGTGACATGAGGTATCTTGGTTTCTAAGATATCTACAATCCTTTTTCTCATATTTCACCCGACATGTCCATTGAAATGTCTGTCTTTTTCATGTCTCTAAGTCTCATAGCCACGGCCGCCACAAGAGCTGCTCCCTTTCCGCTACCATCGTGTGACAATGACAGTTTGAACTGAAGAAGAAAGTATACTGGTAATTAACCTTTCACGCTCAGCACTCTGGGTAAATATTTTCAGCAGACGTCACACTGAATATTTTTTTCTTATTTTTTCCCAGAAAACAGGATGTGACATTTCATGCAAATTGTCTCCAAAGGTGACATTTGCAAGAAATGTCGAATCCTGTTTTAATGGAAAAATAGGCAAAAATATCAATGTGTCGTCTGCTGAATAAGCTTAGAGAGCTGCATCAGACGACATTTTGATTGTTGGCGTATTATTTAGAGAAAATAAGGCTTGCCGTTTCATGTGAATCGTCTGCCTAGCAGACGATTCACATTAAATGACAAGCCCTATTTCCTCAGAAAAATAACTATCAATTTTAGAATGTCTGCTTAGCAATTTTTAAAAGGGTTGAAAGTTCAACAGCAAACAGGATAACTGCAGTATCAAAGAGGCCTACAGACAAGATGTATTAATGGCTAAAACTAGCATTTTATCTTTTAATGCAATGTTGTTGATACGCCTTACAATCGCATTTCTAATTAAGCACTCCCCATGCCAGAACAAGAAATATTTTAAGGAAAATGCATAGCCGGGTGGGTGGCCTATTCAGTAGTTGCATAGGTCCGCTTCCAGTTTGTGACATGTATATAATCTGACAATTGGTACACGTTCCTACTTGTCACGAGCGTGACCCAATGATTCACGAGGACCATGTTGTGCTAGATCACTTAAAAACAGCATCGAACTACAGAAATACAGTACATAGGACTGTAAGCTAACATACCATCAGCAAACTATAGCTGTACCGATGGAACTTGTTAGTCTTGTTTGAGGTTTTACAGCCCACTCAACCCATTGGGCACTGGCGTCATGTCAAGCGCGGTCAGTTTACCTAACCATACCTTTACTAGGCAGGCTAAATCCTCTAAGCGGCTTACCAGTATTGTGTACATTCTTTCGCCAGAAATTGACAACTGCCCTTCTTGAATCAGCGGAAGGGAGATAATGACCGAACTTCTTAGTCAAGCTCTGGAATAGGGTCACTTCTCAGCGACCAGTCAGAATCAACTGACCAATAATTAGCTCCCTCAAATATTAATTAACTTAATCAGTGACGCATGTGTGTGTGGTGGTGGTGGTGTGGTGGGCAAGGGATGGGAGGGGATTTAAACGTATTGTACTGTTTATCAACGAAAATCAGAAAGACAGACAAGTAGGTTATCCCTTGCATTTGGCTAGTTATTTTTGAGAATGTGCTAAGAATATCCTCTTATATCCCTCTGCGAGCAAATTCTTTCCTTTAAAACTAGCCCCTATTTTGGAAGCGATCCTAGGCATAGTTTTCATTTTTTTTCCTGCGTATGCGTAAAAATAATTCCATTCTGGCTACACCACTGCTGAGACTACTAGACCAGTGAATCTGCTGTATGTCCATTAACCAATTTTAGTTTCATAAAGAGTTATTTTTCTGACCACGTCTTATGTGACAACATGAATGTATACTAAACATTCCTCTGGTAGACCTTTGCTCATACTGGGACCTAAATATTTGTAGTAAGACTGGCACGATTAATCGGATAATCGATTAATTGATCGATTAATTGATCGGTTAATTCCACAAAAATGATTATCATTACTGATTTGCTAATAATCGATCATTTGATTTCTGTGTTTGTTATTTTACCGTATTTACCCTTAGTATTCAGACACCTCAACTACTTACCATACATAATCTAAAATTTAAACAATTTACTACCCATTGTTGTGTCTAAAAATAATTGGATGGGTGGCAAACAGTGTAGACCCTGGTGAGACGCCGCATTTGCGGCGTCTCATCAGGGTCTACACTGTTTGCTCAGGCCTGTCTGACCGAATTTATGCAATAAAGTATAACATATGGTAAGAGTCATGCTCAGACAGGTAAATTTATGACCAAATCTTCAGTGATTACAAATCGATTATCGATCGCAATGGCAGGACTGATAATCGATTATCTTTTCAGCTCCGATTAGCCAGCCTTAATTTGTAGTATATTTTCATATGTGCATGTACACTACATTTGAACAGCACCTATACAAAACAAACTAAAACCTTTCAAATTATTTTTTGCTAAAGATAAAGTATTGAAACATTGACAAACTAGTATAGTATTCGTATACACTTTGTATGCAATCCAAATATTTTGTCCCAGTGACCCAATGCTTCCATTGATAAAAAACAATATTCGCTCTAGTTATAAAGATGATATCTTATAACAAAGACATGACATCCAAGACGGTTTTGGACAATTAATCATCTTGAACAAAGTCCAAAAATACCACACTAAAAACTACAACTCGTAAATCTACACAAGCATTTGCAAGCATACTAGCAAGGATGGTGCAGACCAGTTTGCATATTATCATGTATAGTCTTATTAGGTGGGACCTTACATTTTCGAACCTTATGTTTCCTCCAAACGAAAAGGTAATGCCATGATCAGACTGAACTATTGAGCAGTATAATGTAAAATATATGCTAAGACCCTTTTTGTCTCAGCAGTTGAAACATAATCTCAAAACACCGTGGCTATTTAGAGTACTAGTATTTCGTCATTCATATGCACCCATACACCCCTAAAAACGGATCTTTTAGCATGTAGTAAGTTTGCATTATATTTTGCAGTTACCGTAATAACCTTTAGTACTGGGACAGACAGGTCTAAGAACGGTGTAGACCCAGAGAACGCGGTGTATGATCAGGGTCTAAACTGTTTGCCACTCGTCCTGCGATATATTAAACACATCAGTAGGTACCCATCTAGCATTCTTTATAAATCTACAGCGGGCCGTTATCGGCCCGTCAGCTACCCTGACGGGCCGATAACGGCCCGCTATAGATTTATGTAGAATGCTTACTGGGTAGTGTAAAATCTTTATAAATTATGGGACAAGTATAGTAAGTAGTTAGGGTGTCCCGATATTTAGAGTAACTACTGTATATCTTTGTGTACGGTGCTGTACTATGTTACCTGTCGTTTGCATGTGTGACAGCTTAAGTAAAAAAAAACTTAAACTCGGTCAAGTGCTAGTCTGTTCCTGGTTGTCATACACTGTCATATTCTCGGTCGATTGTTTACAATCGAGCCATAGTATACAAACGTCAAAATTTCCTTAAGGTAGTTGTCCACGTGATTATCATTGTCTAATCAAACCGCGCGTAAGACGAAATCCAGGTAACGGTTATTTATAGCCGCGTTATTCTTGTCGCCGTGACGCCAGAATGCAGTGTTCAGAGGGTTATCTGTAAACCCTAGACTGAGACATTGACAAACAGTGCAGACCCGATTAGACGCCTCAATACGCGGCGTCTGATTAGGGTCTGCACTGTTTCCTTAAATTACAGGAAGTTAAGTATTAAATGAAATAGTCTTACGTCCCCGTTCAGGACCATTTTCCTAGCCAACACTCAGAGACAATCTACCCACCAGTGCTGTCAGTACTTTGATTTTCTTATATTCTTAATCCTGGTTACTTTGTACATACGTTTCATGTATTAATGATCGGAACCTATTCAAGGATCGTAGCGGAGATTGAGTTCAATGACACCTGATAGTAAGGTAAGAGAATAAACCAGCATACCTGCACCTAGCTTTACATGAATAGATAACATTACGTGAATAAACGCATATGAGGCGGGGTCTAGCATTCCCTTCAATATTGCACGATCGGCCAGCGAAGACTCAGATCAGCCTGCGTAATCACGCAGTCTGATAGTAGTCTTCACAGGGCACTGGGTAGCGACGGATCCAAAGCATCCTGAGGCCGACAGTGGAGACTGGCTGATATGAGTCTTCGCTGGGCCCACATTTAATCTTGTAGGAAAGGCTGTGTTACGGCTCATATTATATATGTTCTTAGATTCCCTACCATCTACAGGAAGAAAAAAAACGAGTGAACCTGGACTAAGAGTTGTTTCCCTCAGGTTTGTTTCCTCTTATAAATCAGGGCTCAGTTGTTCAAAAAGGAACGAAGTCGTTTGTTAATTTACGTATCGTTAAAACTCAAGTTGATCATTAAATATGACATAAACGCTAATATTTTTGCTGAAAACAAAATGTAAGTAGCTTTTTCATTTAAAAATAATTCCGTTCTGGATGCGCCACTGTCAGACGTATGTTTTCTGACGATGCGGCCCATTTATTGCCGTGTAGTCGCAGCTTCTGACACATTGCGATTCCTCTTATTAATCACACAACTCGAATGGTACCATTATAACCATGGTACCACTATAACTGGATCAAGGCTAGGACAACAAGATTGACTAAAATTATCATATGAACCGGGGAACAGCAATTCCTAAAAGATCGCAAGTGCGCCCAACGAAGACTCAGATCAGCCTGCGCAAATGCGCAGGCTGATCAGGGTCTTCGTTGTCCGTTTGAAGACGCTTTAAATCCTTGGCTACCCGCAGAGAGTCTTGGGAAGACTGATCAGACCGCGGATGCGCAGGCTGATCTGAGTATTTCTTAGGCGCAGATGCAATCTTTAGATGTTGTGTTCCGGATCATATTTTATTGTAGTTTAATGTTACAAACTGGTGTCCTTGACCTACGTTAGACAAAAGTACTGCCTAAAGAATTATGATAACAGACTTTGGTCTTTAAAGATGAGCAACTTACGTAGGAGTTATTAATTTCAAATGGCGTGTTCTGTCATAAAATAACATCAACAATACTAAGCAAAAATGTTCAGCTCGCTTATATATAGGCTCAGTATAAATCAGTGTAACGACAAAAAAAAAACGCTTAAATAAATGAAATCACTGTATCAGTGCTCATGGCAATTAAATCAGACACTAGCAGCCGATTCTTAAGTAAATCCTGGAACATAAACACCAATACCCCTGTAAACCCCAGTTTTACTATAAAAAAGTGGGGTTTAACGGGATCAAAATTATACAGGCATTTTTTTCGCGATGAGATTGTTCTTAATGTACTATTTTACAGAGTTCAATACGTAATTTTTAGACAGCAGAAACAGCTTTTTAGGTTAGTTTGTAGAGGTGGGCAATGTAACAACACATATAACAGAGCTCTAAGATAAGGCGTATTATTTCACCAAAAAGTATTCATATTTTTCTGCAATCGCATGTTACCTAGAGATATGTAGTAATGAGCGACTTTAACTTGACAAACCAAAAACATTATGTTCACCCCTAATTGATGGAGAACATTATTTTTCTTATTTCTGTTCAAAAACATAGATTGTGGGTACTCGTTAGAATCGCCTCATCGAGGCGGTTCTACCGAGTAATCACAACATATGTTTTGTGCAGAAATATGAAAAATAGCAGAATTTTTATCTGAAACTTTTCATTGTTTGGAGGCAAATTTTTCAGTATATTTGAATCTCTGAGATTTGAATAGGCATGTTTTCGTAATGTGAAATCAAATAGTCTCAGTCACTACTACGCATATGATGTTATGTTTCAAACAAATCCAAACTGTACCATTACGAAAACATGCCTATTCAAATATACAGAAAATTTCATGTCCAAAAAATGAAAATTTTCAGATAAAAAACTCTGATATTTTTCACATTTCTGCTCAAAACATAGATTGTGGGTACTCGTTAGAACCGCCTCTATCTAACGAGTACCCACAATCTATGTTTTTCGAGCAGAAATAAGAAAAATAATGTATACCCCTGTAAACCTCAGTTTTACTATATAAAAGTGGGGTTTGAGGGGGTCAAAATTATATAGGCATGTTTTCGTGATGACCCACGCTAACTAAGCCTTATTCCTAGAGCTTAAAAATATCAACTCTTACAGAGAGATAAATCAACAAACTGTTTTTATTGGCCGGTACGCGAATCGCGCCGGTCTCTTCGTATAGTTTTGGATTTTTATGTATGAAGAAGCGTTCGATCAGCGCAGAGGGCAGTTTGGTTAAGTTTGAATATGACCTGCAGTCCATCTTTAGTAAGTTTGACTATGACCTATGCTCAATACTTAAAAAGTTCAAACATATTCATATCTGACGCATGCTCTGGCATGTTTTTTTTTTTTTTTGTTTTTTTTTTTTGTTTGACAAATAATAATGTACAAACTAAATCTCGTGGAGATCCCAATATGACTTGGATTCGCTTATTGCTTGATCAAGAGAATTCATAAAGCTTGATAAAAGCATACAGTAAAGAATCGCATTGTTGTTCTTTTTTACCTATAACATTGAAAATTTATTTAAACTTAAGTATACCCGTGTCCCATATTTCTAAGTAAACATGAACAAAATTTGCGCCGGTACCTAGACGTTTACGTATAAATATTTTGTCTTGTCTATACTGTTTTGCATACGTACGCCTTTCTCGCATCAACATCATAAATCGAAGATTTACCTTTAATCCTGGCTTCACGAGCTCCTGAATTTTGAGCGTCATAAGATTATGAAATCTAGGGTGAAATCTGTACAGCGATCCATCAACTGCAATCGTCATTTCCGGTTTCTGGGCACGGTTGATCAATGTAGCGAGACCAGCAGAGGCGAGGAAAGCAGCACGTGCAGACACTAACGTACAGATATATTTAACAATTTTACAGTCTTCTGATGTGTAATTCTGCACGCCGATTTCATCCAAAACTTGTTTTGTATTACGGAAAAATTCGTCGTGGTCACTGAAAAGAAACCATTGAAACTGATAATATTGATCCAAACACTTCGGAGTACGCTTCAGATTTATATTTAAATGATATTGCAAACTTCTGCAGCATTTATCAATGAAATAAGAAATGCTCATATTTTCTAATTCTGTTTGTACATATGTACAAAAAAGAAACTGCATTGCAATTATGAGGAATTTTCAAGTAACCATTTTTAACCCTAAACGTGTCTTGCAATACTTTTAGCAGACGACTTTCTTTTTTTTTGTGTGTGTTTTTTGTTTTCAGTTTTTCTTGATATTTTATTGAATCATCTGCTTTATCATTTAGGGTTGAAAACATATGAGCCAGCGCATGACAAAACTTACAATAGGACTTGTGCGACCAGCGAAGACTCAGATCATATGCTAGCAATGGGCCGCGCCATTGAAACAAATGTGTCTGACTTCATTTATAATTTTTTCAGGGTATATGCGAACAGTGATGGTTCAGATCAGCAAGGCAAACAAAAGTCTAAAATGTTGCGTTTGGAAATAAAGAACACATAAAAGATCGAAAATCGGAGACTCGGTTTTATTAAGTCTCTTCATAAAGCCAACCAGTCCAATAAGCACCTCTGCTGTACGTCGATATCGTCTACAGAATCAAATGACTGTAAGCGAACAGCGAAGCTGGGCTTTCGCTGTCCGCATATGCCCCGAAGACATATTTTCTCATGACGCGATTCATTTAATTTTGTGAATAGTATGACCTTAATATGCTACTGTAGTACATTGTATTTCCCGACCTATTCACATTTTGATGACCCGCGGTGGTTTCCATACATTCTTGTAGGGAGAAATAAGCCAGAATGACGTTTATCGGAATATTCTACCTGTTTTTCCAGTATTTACCTTTCTATTTCTGACACGTATTTCGTGTAGAATCTTCCTCGCATAAACAATTCACAGTCTCTATCTATACTCTGGAACAGTAATCCCTCTGTGGTTAACCTTTCTAAAGTTGATCTCACTATCTCCCCCATATACATTCCTGATATCATTTTCTCATATCTGCAAGCAAAAATCAAGCAAATAATATTCCCTAAGAATGAATAGAAAACCCAGCATATGCGGTATTAACACTAAGTATTGGGACAGAGAGGTCTGCGCCAATAGAGTAGACCCACATCAGACATCGCTATCACCCCCCCCCCCCCCCATATACATTCCTGATATCATTTTCTCGTAGCAAAAAATCAAACAAATTATATTATCTGAGAATGAAAAGAAAAACGAGCATATACCGTAACAACCCTTAGTATGGGGACAGAAAGGCCTAAGCAAACAGTGTAGACCCAGATCTGACGCTGCATTTTGTCTGATCAGGGTCAACAATGTTTGCCACTCATCACGCGATTTTTTCCTGTTCTTCACTGTAGTATACTAGCGGAAGTAAATAAAAAAAAATCGTAAGTTCGGTTTTGGTGTCATAACTTTTTTTTACTAGGCCGTCTACGTTTTAACATCACTGAACATGCTAACTAGTATAGGATTAACGTTTTCATTTAAATCGGTCAAGTTGTTCTAAGCACTCATACGTTAAAAGGTTCAATCGAAATCAGTTTAAGTAATTCCATTATTTTACTCAAAAAGAAAACTTGCGTTTTTTTTTTTCCGCTAGTATAGTTTATATTTTCTGGTCCTTTTTTATCATCGAGCACATTCGGTGATTTTTGAAAATTTATATGAGGGTCATTGATGAAGCCCAATTGGCCGAAACATCACGAAAACATGCCTATATAATTTTGACCCCCTTAAACCCCATTTTTATATAGTAAAACTGGGGTTTACAGGGGTATACTATTTTTCTTATTTCTGCTCAAAACATAGATTGTGGGTGCTCGTTAGAACCGCCTCGTCGAGGCGGTTCTAACGAGTATCCACAATCTATGTTTTGAGCAGAAATATGAAAAATATAAGATTTTTTTATCTGAAAATTTTCATCTTTTTGTGGTAAAATTTTCAGTATATTTGAATAGGCATGTTTTCGTAATGCTAGCTAATCTGGACACTTTACCGGACACTTCAGCGCTTTTCATTTATGAGAGTGTTCATTACCCTCAATTGTCATTCCTTTAAAGGCTCCATATTCCTCAAAGATAGACATTTTATTATCCAAGAAATGTTTAATAAATTGATATATGGTATTAATGCAATCATAAAATGTGGCACCTGACAGTCTGTTAATCTCTTGTTCTTGAACTGTATCAAAATGAAATGTTTTTATATCGTATCTCTGAATTAATGTTAGCAACATTAATTCAGAGATATGCTAAAAATCATTTCATTTTTGACCCAGTTCAAAAACAAGAGACTAACTGAAATTTTACAGGCTGTCAGTTGCCACATTTTATGTTTGTGTTAATCCCATATATCAATTTATTAAACCTTTCTTGGACAAAAAATGTCTTCTTTTTTTTTCAGGAATATGAAGCCTTCACGGATCTATTTTAAACACATCTATAAGTAGTTTAAAGGACCTTCATTCTTTTATGAGTACTTATTCTTTCCTAGGACAACCTTTATATTTTATTTCTTCCATATATAGGATAAATGTGACTCGGATAACAGTGGCACATAAACGGTGTTCCGGTATTTAGGGGAAATATGGCACATCGCTTCTAATGATTACACACAAATAAACCTTTTCATGTATAACTGAAAAAGCTACATGTACCAGATCCTTTTTTAAGATACCAAATCCATTATTTTTTTTTTTGTTGTTAAAAAATGTATCTACAGCAACGATTAGAGTATCCCCAGCAGGCACACACCGTTGAAACAACGTCGATTCAACGTTGTTGAATCGACGTTGTTTCAACATTGTGTGTACACTGGGTCATAGCTTCAGGTAAAATAGAATGTCCACATTTTACTTGAAGGTACATGTGGGTACTCATAAGAAGCGCCATTATTTCTCTACGGCGTTTGTGACTATTCATTAGATCCCGACTCTTTGGGCAAATTCAGCAGACGACAAATTTGATATTTCTCTTATTTTTTTTCCCGGAAAACAGAATTTGACATTACATGCAAATTGTCTCGTGTCTGCTTAGGAGACAATTCGCATTAAATTTCAAATCCTATTCACTGGGTAAAATTAAAAAAAAAAAATATTTCAAGATGTTGTCTGCTGAAATTTTACCCAGCATGCTAAGAGGTAATTAATTTCTTGCATAATTGCATCAGCAGAATTCTACCAAATGTCTCTCATGATGTGTGGTTCTTATTTTTTCTTGAACAGTGTAAGTACAAAAATAACAACTGCTTATCAAAGTGAAATCAAGGTCAGATCAAATGAAGTGCCAATCACAGTGCGATAGCTCCAGATTCTGTTGCCTTCAGCCAGTAAATTAGTATTACAGTAATGAAATATGACAATTTAATTACATATGTCCTGTCAAATTAAAATGAACGAGAGAAAAAAATATGAAAGAAACTCAAGTTATCTCAAGAAAGCCAGGTTTTAACGCTGATCAGGGACGGTAACTCAAGACTGGAAAATACTGCCGTCTTTGAACTGATTCTGTGCTTGATGCTTTGCATGCTGGCGAAGAAAGAAAAAAACAAAAACAAAAAAAAACAAAACAAAAAAAAACAGATGACATTTTGAAATATGTCAACTTATTTTCGAATAAAATAGCCTTAGACGTCTCAGAAAAATAAGAAAAATATCATCAAGTTGGTCTGCTGAATTTGCCCATAAAGTGGTAGTTAAGAAACAACTAACCAATTTTAACGTTTATCAAGGGCTATAACTCGTGTACAAATTAAAACAAAGTTTTCGAACAGAACCATCATTAAGCCACCATGTGAATTTCGTTTGAACCGGATGAAAGAAACGACAGTTATGACATGCAAACATCATTTATTTAACAGTTATCATGGGGCATAACGCCGTAAATTAATACAGAAATTTCTGCTGTGACCTGCGTGATTACCATTGACCAAGGAATCAATCCGCGCTTTAGACGAACTAGCCAAATGTTCACGATATGAACCCCACTACCTGTTGTCTCCGAACCGGACTCTATTCTAAAACCTGGAATGGGCTGTGTGTTGGGACATTGTCAAACAGTGCAGACCCAGATAAGCCGCCACAGAATGCGACATCTGATCAGGGTCTGCACTGTTTGGTTAAGTTACAGAAAGTTAAGGATTAAATGAAACAATCTTAAGTCCCTCCTCAGGACCATTTTCTCAGCCTACACTCAGAGAAAATCGACCCACCAGTACTGTCAGTGCTTTGATTGAAATATGGGGGTGGGGAGCATTGTTCATTCTTTTTGATCTAGGCTAAGCAGTCAGCATAATATTTTAAAAAGTTAAAATATCTCAAAACGTAGTTCGGGACCCCGCCCCTATTCCCCATTTTTCTTTGCGTTTTCGTTTTACATGGGAAAATGTATTGAAAAAAAGAAATAGGTTTTAAAGAATTGACACCAGAAAAAAAGTCACTTCAACGTCTGAAGCCACGTCAAGAAATTATTTTCGCTGGCACTATCAAGTACGTTTTTACAATATGCAATTGCACTACCTACCCTATAGCATGTACACTATCACAATGATAAAAGCAGAGAGGTTGTTACGTAAAGACAGATATGCACAATCTGTATAAACCTATGATGACAATATTATCTGCTGCAACAGCTGAACAGTAATTACTTACGTCACAAATACCATGGTAAAAATTATAAATGAATCAGGGCAAGTCAAAACCTACAGTAAGACTTGTGCGACCGGCGAAGACTCCGATCAGCCTGTGCATCCACGCAGTCTGATCAGAGTCTTCGCTGATCGCATATACCTTTGCATCCGGGCTATCTACAGTGGGATAAACGAGAACCCTTGCGATACTGGATGGATGTACAGGCTGATCTGAGTTGTTGCTAGTCACACAGGTCTTACTGTAGATTTTGTCATACACTGGCTCATATTGTATATGAAACGTTTCACCGCTGATTTTTTTAAACGAAAAAAAAAAAACAAAAAAAAAAACATAAAAACTGATTGACTTAAATAAAAAGAGACATTCTCTTTACATTTCTTCTATAAGGCCTGGAAAATAAGGTTTGTCATTTCATGCAAAATTGTCTCTTAATGTCAAACCCTATTTTCTGAGAAAATAAGATAATTATCATCACTGCTGACGTCGCCCCGAGAGTGCTGACTGTTAGTGGTTTCATACTCAAATTTCTGACTTTCCGGTTCGCAGACGCAAATCTTTCCGTTTCTTACCCAATAATTTCAGAATACGACAGTTTTGATCGTCTTATTCAATATGATAAAAGAAAATCAATGGAATCTGGCACATTTATATCTGAATATTTTGCATTTTCTATTTCCTGCCAAGGTTCTCAATATTGAACTGAACTTATATTAGCTAACAGCAACAGCAACAGACGACATTTTGAAATATTTCTTTTCACATTTTTTCGGAGAATATAAGGCTTGACGTTTCATGTGAATCGCCAACTTAAATGCTTTAATTCTTATGCTAGGTCTTAGAATATTTACAGTAATATTAACGTTTACTTCATTCGAGCTCTGCACCATGGGATCAACCTTCCGTTGTGTTTCATTTTGGTGTTAAAATAGCTGGTATTCGAGCTAATTACCACACATACCCCTATAAGCGCACAGTCAACCAATGACTTGGTCTTCAGATTACAGCCCGTGTGCTTTTGTCTACCTCTTTCTAAAAGCATATGTTGTTGGTACTCATTTGAATTGTCGAGACAATTCAAATGAGTACCAACAACATATGCTTTTAGAGACTAATCAGAAAAAATAACGCATAAGCATCGTAAAATAACCCTCTCATGAAATATTCTAGTCTGGCCCAGACCCTTTCTTTATTTTTCTTTTCTTTCTTTTTCTTCTTTTTTTTTTTTGAGGGGACACAACACTTGTATAGCTTGTAGAATTTTTGTTTACTTCAGTCCCTTGGCTAGAAAGAAAAGTTTTTGTTCAGCCATAGGTAACTTGAAGTTGGATTAAAGAGGATCACGATAAAAAAATATTGTAGAGAAAGAGAGAAATAGATATAAAACAAAAACGACTGGAGCCAGTCTAAAAATATTCAGCTGATTTGTTTTTTTTTTTTTTTTGAACGCGTGTCGTATTAGGTTATTTTTGGTAACTTTGAAAAACTTAAGCGTACAGTGCGGTAATTAGACCTAATACGGTATATAAGAGTTCTGTAACAAGCGCATGAATTTGAATCACTGGAAGTCTTCTGTCAGCAATTTACAAAAGGTCTTAAAATATCTTCCGCTTGGATTATAACAAATACTTCCGTATTTACCTAAGTACATTGTATTTGGATAGAAAGGCTCGAGTAAACAGTGCAAACCCAGATCAGACGCTGTAGAACACCAGTCTTCCTGTAGCTTCTAGACATTTCAACCAGTATATATTGGGTGGGTGTGTTTCAATTTTAGGATTACGCATAGGACTTGTCAAAAAGGAGTATTTGGTGGCACTGCGATTTGATGATAATTCTGGGATTTTTTTTTTTTTTTTTTTCTAATGAGTACCCAAGTTTCCAAGTTTATTCAATACTTTCATCAGAGGAATTGTTAAGGATGAGTATTTGGTTAATAATTATGGGATAATTTTCTCCAGCTCTCCATAAAAACATATGTTGTGGGTACTCATTAGAAGCGCCTCGCGCTTCTAATGAGTACCCACAATATATGTTTTTATGGAGAAATAAGAAAAATTATCCCAGAATTATCACTCAATACTCCTCCTTAACAATTCCTCTGTCTCATGTTATGTAAATACAACAACATGAGGTGTAAATAAAATAGCAACCATTTTACAATTTAATGACTACAGAAGAATCGAACATACTAAATACTTCCAAGACGGAAAAGTGGAGACGGAAGACATGAAGACTGAAGACAACATGTGCCTTTTCCGGAAATATCAACAATTACTCCACTTTAACCAGTCCTCTGAGTATAGTAATGGATATGGTAATGGGTTATTGGGTCCCAATGAGCAGGCTAATTGTGAAACAAACAACAAAGATGAATATGAAGTCAACTTACAATTGTTTACCAGGATTTATAGAATATGTGTCTAATTCTCTGTCATATTCTGTTCTAATAAAATCTAAACAACCGTTATCTCCAAACGCTCCCCACTCTGTGTTGATTAATACCTGCAAATATAAAATCAGAACATTTATAATTAATAATTTATAACTGAGAACCATTTTAACCCTTAAAGCGTTAATTACAACTACAGCTGACAACATTTTAAAATATTTCTATTATTTTCAGAGAAAGTAAAAATGACATTTCATGTGAATCGTCTACCACACATGAAAATGTCAAGTCTGGTTTTTACTGCAAAAATTGACAAAATCTTTTTTAGAAAGTTTTACTGATCAGACATGATAGGCAAATTACGGTATTTATTTGTTGGACATAATACTTTATATCGCTCTTCTGGTCCTGCAGGCAAAGATTCTCTTTCTTTTGAGGTTTTGCATACAGGCGAGGGGGTGGGGGAGGGGGGGGAGGGGGGGGGGCACGTTTGTTTTAGCAGAGGCGTAGCTCAAGAAAAGAGCACGAGTTATATTGTATCGTTTGTTTTTCTTGCAAACTATATGTTTTCATGAATAAGCAACCACAAGATATTTTTGGTATAGAAAAAGTTAAACAATATCCTATATTACCCCCACTATACATTTACAGATCTACCGTACTGGCCCAAGTACCTGTATTGGGACAGACAGACCTGGGCTAACAGTATAAACCAATATCAGACTTATCTTGGTCTACACCGTTTGCCACTCATTCATCAGTTTGTAAACAAATCATAAGGTAGTAAATTGTATTTGCTCGAATTTTAGGATAAGTATGGTAATTAAGTAATTAGTGTAAATAGGGTATCTACAGAGATAGGCTTGTGGTTTACCACAGAAAGTTTTCCGTGAACAAAGAGCTGTTCCCCTCTGCCACTATTCGAAATGCACCAACAACGTTACCTTCTATTTCCCTTCTGCGAAAGACATCAACGCTTAGCATGCTGGGTAAAATTTCAGCAGACGTCATTTAGAAATATTCTATCTTACTTTTCCCAGAAAATAGGCTTCGACATTTCATGCAAATGTCCTTAGGAGACAATCTGCATGAAATGCCAAAGCCTATTTTCTGGGGGAAAAATAAGAAAATCTCATAAGTTTGCGGTCTTCTGAATTTGCTCAGAGAGTGGTAATGGTTAACTACTTTAGGGTGGTACTGCATAGGCAATACCTTGTGGGTGCTCCCCACATATCTCCAGATAGCAGGGGTATCAAAACTTTGCTCTGCAATTTATTTTTCATACATATGGTATCGCATATCATATGAATCCTTTATGACGCTACTGTCGAAATGCCACACTGTAAGAGTTTTATGGCATAATGAGAAAACTATAATCAACATTTTGGTGGACGAAAAGGGAGTATTATTTGGTAATCTGGTGGCATCCAAAAATTTTGAAAATAATGAGCAAACCAGAGAAACGATAACCGAATTGTTCATTTTCCGCAATATTGTGCTTCCGTAACAGCTTGTAAATTACCAAATTTACCCTATTAATTCGGGCGGACATGCTGAGCAAACACGGTATAGACACAGTTTGATCATGATCTGTACTGTTCACCATTCACTTCATCAGATAGTGGAACGGTATAATTAACCATTACAACTCTCTGGCTCTGGACATATTCAGCAAACCACAAACTGATAATACTTTTTCTTCTTTTTTCCAAGAAAAGAGGCTAGACAATTTGCATGGCACATCAAAGCCTTTTTTTCTGGGAAATACAGAAAAATGTTTCAAAATGTTGCCCGCTGATTTTTTACCCAAAGTGCTAAACATCAAATTTTACGACAATGGTGCTTTAAATTATAGGAAATGCGAAGGGCGTTCGACTATTTAGGGGAATTACAAACTATGTCTGGGAGACTGTACCCTATGAACCCAACAGTAACAAAAACAAAATGATACTTAACCATAGCAACAGATAAGGCACATTTTTCGTCCAATAAATGCTGATATCTTTTTTATTTCTCAACAAAAACATATGTTGTGGGTACTCATTAGAAGCGCCTCGGTGAGGCGCTTCTAATGAGTACCACAACATATGGTTTCGTCGAAAAATAAGAAAAATATTATGTGGATACCCCCTCTTATCTGTAGCTATGCTTAACGTGTGAAAAGGAGCCTAATTTTATATGCGAACAGTGAAGGCCCAGATCAGTCCGCACATCCGCACAGTCTGATCAGAACCTGCTCTGTTCGTCGATGCATTTTTCGACAATAATCAATGACAGTACATATACAAGCGAGGAGCCAAGTTCCCTATCAGACTATACAAATGCACAGGCTGGTTTGGCCTTCACCATCCTCGTATGACATAAGGGCCTTTTTTCTGTGTCGTGTAGCAAAATATACAATACATAGATAAAACAGATCATAAGAAAGTATGATTGTTGGTTTTGAAAACAAAAAATGAAATGTTTGCTGTGTTAATCTTTTTTATCGCATCGCCGGGGAAATCCTTATCAGTAGAACCGAACATGTTTCTTTTTTCCTTCCCTTTTTGTGAAAATAACACAAATATCTTGCATTTGTAAATATCACCAAAGCTGTAGAAAAAATCATAAAACTAACGACATCCACAAAATTTACCCTAGTCGCGAATAATTTACCTACTAAAATCTATTTCAGATATTCGGTCAGACGTATCTTAGAAACAGTGTAGACCTAGATAAAACTGCCCTGGGGTTTTACCAGGGTTCACTCTAACTGGCACTCATCAAGCAATTTTAGACACAAGTTAAATATACTTGTTCAAATTTTAAATATACCTGTTCAAATTTTAAATATACTTGTTCAAATTTTGAATATACTTGTTCAAATTTTAAATATACCTGTTCAAATTTTAAATATACTTGTTCAAATTTTAAATATACTTGTTCAAATTTTGGTACAAAAATGCAGTAAGGAGTTACGGTGTCCAAGTGGTTGTGGTTAACGCACTAAACATTATTTACCCAGAATATTCGAACAGACCCGCCTGAGCAAACAGTGTAGACCCATAAGGCGTCCAAATACTTAGGGTAAATACGGTTTAAGCTACGGCCCTTTCATTCTTGACATGGCAATTACGCAACATGAACCTCCGATTACATGCAGATAAAGCTAGCCTTCCCAAAGCTCCATATAAGAAGAATATCCAGATATTTTTTATTATTATTTCTCCATGCAAACATATGTTGTGGGTACTCATTAGAAGCGCCTCGACGAGTACCACAAAATATGTTTTCATGGAAAAATAAGAAAACTGTCAATATTTCATTTAAAAAACAATACGCCTTATCTGGAGACATGGTATTGTGGAAATCTCTGATGGAGGTTAATTTGTGGGTTCACATTGCCTGATTTTATATTAATATGTTTTCAATCTTTAGGGAAAAAAACTATGTTCATCATATCATCATCTTGTTTTTAATGCCTTTTTTACTTCACAAGATTGATTTTCCTATCCCAAAAATCAATTATTTATTAAGTATGACGTCGATCAAGTCTCCAGTAATGAAGGATATTTAGGTTATCAGGGTAACACCCGATACATGTACATTTCCACGCCGAACATCTTTAATTTGTTACAAAAATCTTTAAAAAAATATATAAAATGTTACTTTTACTCTACATATTTCCCCTTTAAACTCAATGATTCTGTACTCACCATTGCACCTTTAGCATAATATGTGCTCTGTATCAGAACGAGTACTACATGTATCTAATATTGTTATAACAACTTCTGTCCAATTAATTTGTTTTATTACAATAAAATATGTTTAATCTACATGTAAATAAAATCTATGTAAACAAAGAGCACATAAAACAGTGAAAATCAGAATGCTTATTTAGCAGACTGACCTGCATCTACAATGTTTGCTCAGACATGGCTGTCCAATTCATGATTTAAGAAATATTGGTTAATATAATCTCTTGTTGGTTATAAATCGTCACATTTACATGCCACATTTAAACTTATCAAATGAGGGTCTCTCAAAACATCTCAAGCAAAACTGATTTGCTGCTTGAATGGTATTTTCAATGAATGACAGTTACCTAATTTTGGTTGCATTCTACATATATACCCTATGTATTGCTACATATAAATCTAAGCAAACAGTACAGATCCATGTCATAGGACCTGAGCAAACAGAGTAGACTCAGATCAGACGCCGCAGAACGCGGCGTCTGATCAGGCTCTACGCTGTTTGCCATTATTCCACTATTCCAACAACTGGTAGACACATTAATACGTAGTAAAATGAACTTCTTCAAGGTTTAGGACAAGTACGGTAAGGAATTAAGGTGTTCCAATACTTAGGGTACATAGTTTTATAAATATAGGCCATCAGGAGATTGAATTCTACGTTCACCATATGAATGAGACTATCAGAATACACAAACACCCCCCTCCTCCCCTCTAATAGCCTCACAAAAGTAGTCTTTACCGCATTTACCCAAATATTGGTACAGACAGACCTGAGCTCACAGAGCCGTCTGATTTGAGTCTATATTGTTCACCACTAGTCCAGCATTTTGTAGACACAATAACAGGTCGTAAAATTAACAGTATCAAAAGTTAGGACAATCATGGAAAGAAGTTAAGTGTCCAAATATTTTGGGTATATACAATTATAAATGAATATTGGCCATAGACTCTGTCATTACGAGATTGGATTTAAAAATTCGCCATTTGAATTAGACAATCTGAAGACAAATGCTATGGCCCATAATTGTCACAAATAAAAGTAAAAAATGATTGCCTTTAAGATACCCTTTACCGTATTTGCCCAACGTGGTCGGAGAGACAGACCTGAGCAACATTTTAGAACGCGTTCTGCGGCGTTTGATAAGGGTCTACACTGTTTGCCACTCATCCAGCACTTCTTAACCCTTTCACTCCTGTTTCTGAAATTGACTCTTTCATCTTCTGAATTTGGACACGGCCACTGTTGCTAATACAAAAGGTTTCAAGTAAAAAAGAGAATGGCAAACAGTGAAGATCCAGATGAGACGGCTCATTATGAGCCGTCTCATCTGGATCTACACTGTTTGCAAAAGTATCAATTTTGGACTGCAGAGCTAAAAGAGTTCAGACGAATTATCAGGTATTAAAAGGAGGACGGTAAGAAGTGAACCTCTCCTAATATTAAGGATATGTACGGTAACCTGTTAAGTGAAATGCATTTGACTGGTCTACTTAACCTTTACCACTCTCTTAGACATTACGAACACACGCCTATTCAAATATATAGAAAATTTCACCTCCAAAAACTGAAAATTTTCAGATAAAAAACTCAGATATTTTTCATATTTCTGCATAAAACATAGGTTGTGGGTACTCGTTAGAACCGCCTCGCTGAGGCGGTTCTAACGAGTACCCACAATCTATGTTTTGAGCAGAAATAAGAAAAATAATGTATACCCCTGTAAACCCCAGTTTTACTATATAAAATTGGGGTTTAAGGGGGTCAAAATTATATAGGTACGTTTTCGTGATGATATTTCAGCAAACTTAAAACTTTGGTGGCACTTTTTCTTGCTTTTCCGAAAAAGCAATAAATAAATATATATAACATGTCGTCTACAGAAAATTTTACTCAGATTGCTAAGTGTTAAACTACAATCTGCAAAGTAGTTGACCTTTTTCGAAACCATTTACAACTTGCAAAACTCGACTGACAGTAACAGAACGCTATGCTGTTTCTTTTATCATACTGAACATGTTTTAAAATTGTAAGTATATGTATGTCTAATTGGTAATATAAATGCAATAAAACGGGCATAGTCAAGAGAAAACGGATCTTTCCAGCGTATAGCCATTTACTGTCACAAAGCGGTCAAGTACTAAGATAGGTTCTCCCTTCCGCTGATTCAAGAAGGACGGTTGTCAGTTTCTGGCGAAAGAATGTGCACAATACTGGTTAACCGCATAGAGGACTAAGCCTGTCCAGTAAACGTGTGGTTAGGTAAACTGACCGCGCTCGACATGACCCGATTTGGACTGACTGGGCCGTAAAACCTCAACACAAACAAACTAAGATAGGTTGCTGTATATTCTCTGTATTCGACAGACAGACATGAGCAAACAGTGTAGACCCTGATCAGACGCCGCAGAACGCGGCGTCTGATCAGGGTCTACACTGTTTGCCACTTATCCAGGCTTTTTATACACATAAACGGGTAGTAAACTGGGCTTGTTCATATGTTAGGACAAATATGGTAAGGAGTTATAAACGTGTCTGAATATTTAGGGTAAATACGGAATTGAGGATCGCGAGACAGTACAACTGCATAGAATCTATTCAGACACTCAGAAGGGCATACACAACATGGCTATGTACGGTAATTACGGAAGTATTTGGACATATCAACATTTACATACTTGTCCTAAAATTTGAACTAGTGCATCTTACTACCTCTTTATGTGTCTAAAATATTCTCGAAGAGTGACAAATTGGGAATTTACCCCAAGTATTCGTAAACTTAACTCTTTACCATTCCTGTCCTAATATTTGAGTATGTGCATTTTCCTTGCCTTTTTATGTGTCAAATGACTTCTGGATGAGTAGCAAACAGTGCAGACCCTGAGAGGACGCCGCGTTCTGCGGTGTCTGATCTGGGTCTACACATTTTTCTCTTGCCTGTCTGTCCGAATACTAGGGCAAATATTTACATATTTTATACCGGCCTGGTTTCTTTTTTCTTTATGCAACGATGATAAGAAAAACCTTCAACCAATAGCACTCTCTGTCTGTGCAAATTCCAGTATTGATATAACCCTTAAGAACGTTACAGAATGTGCCTTGGCACTGCTTAAGTGTGCAGCCAGTCACGTGTACTACACAAATCTAGTTGATAATTCTGAGATCATTTTTCTTATATCACCATAAAAAACATATGTTGTGGGTACTCACTAGAAGCGCCTCGACGAGACGAGGCGCTTCTAGTGAGTACTCACAACAAAAGGGTTTTATGGAAAACGGGGGAAAATTATTCAAGAATTATCGTCAAATATTCCTCCTCAACATGTCCGTTGCTAGAACTATGTCAAACAGAATGGGCTCTTAATGAATAGGCGACCTGGCAATGGCCAGATCAGCCTGTGCATTCACGCTTTCTGCTCAAGGCTTTATTATCGCCCGCTGAAAATACAGGATAATGTATGCGATCTTTTAATACTTCGTGAATGGTAAGTTCAGTCTAATATACAAGCTGATATGGATTTTCGCTGTTTGTCTACGCGAGAAGCCCATTTTTAGCTCATCATGAAAACAAGCCTATATAATTTTGACCCCCTTAAACCCTACTTTTGTATAGTAAAACTGGGGTTTACAGGGTATACATTATTTTTCTTATTTCTGCTCAAAAACATAGATTGTGGGTACTCGTTAGAACCGCCTCGCCGAGGCGGTGCCGAGGCGGTTCTAACGAATACTCACAATCTATGTTTTGAGCAGAAATATGAAAAATATCAAAGTTTTTTACCTGAAAAATTTCGGTTTTTGGAGGTGAATTTTTTTTATATTTGAATAGGCGTGATTTCGTAATGCTGGCGAGTGTAAAAGTAAAGAAATGGCATACAATTAAGTGTAACATGCGACCGCCACATTTATCAGTAGGCCAAGTCGCGGGTAGTTTACTGAGGTCTTTTATAACGACACATCAACTCTTATGGGTAATTTTGTTTCGTTTCCCATAGAAAGAGAGAAAATGGAATGGAGAGCTATTAGATAAAAGAAAGAAATAGAAAAAGTGGAAAAGCGAATGACAATTTAGAAACAGAAGAAATACTAGCATGCCCCTTCCCCCCCCCCCCCCACACCCCCCTCCCCCCCCACACCCCCCTCCCCTACGTGCTGTAAATACAGCATGCCATTGCTACCACACAACCGCCCATCTGTTGACAATACAGGCACCACGAAAGTGTATTCAGTCCCAATAATGACATGTTGTATGTACATAGCGTCGTGGTGTTCAGTCCCAATAATGACATGTTGTATGTACATAGCGAAGACTGTATACTCTGATCTTAGTCATCGCTGTGTGCTCTGTCCTACGTGCTGTAAATACAGCATGCCATTGCTACCACACAACCGCCCATCTGTTGACAATACAGCCACCACGAAAGTGTATTCAGTCCCAATAATGACATGTTGTGTGTACATAGCGTCGTGGTATTCAGTCCCAATAATGACATGTTGTATGTACATAGCGAAGACTGTATACTCTGATCTTAGTCATCGCTGTGTGCTCTGTCCTACGTGCTGTAAATACAGCATGCCATTGCTACCACACAACCGCCCATCTGTTGACAATACAGCCACCACGAAAGTGTATTCAGTCCCAATAATGACATGTTGTATGTACATAGCGAAGACTGTATACTCTGATCTTAGTCATCGCTGTGTGCTCTGTGGATAGCATAGGCTGACAGTAAATAATCTCTTCGGATTGAGTGCCATTAGCATAACAAGTTCCTTTTTCTCCAACATGGCATTTTGTTTACAGGTTGGACTGTTGGGTTAAACGCTACTTGTTTTTGACATACTTCAGGAAGTCTTTTTTGCATGGCGCTTTACCATGCAAATTTGCCAAGTAAATTTGCTATGAGTCAATGTCGTAACTACTATGCACAAAACGTTTTATTGTATTCATTGGTTTTGAAAAAAAAAAAAATCGAATACACGTATTGTCATTTTATCCGCTAGAAATTGCTGTAAGTAAACAAAATCAATAGAGTAGGTATTCAACAAATTGTTCGTTCTCAAAACTTCTGAATTTTTACAATATTGTTATAATATTGTTAATAAAAAAAATCAGTGAGGAAAAGTCAAAAATATTTTTCTTATATAAAACTTCTAAAAATCACTTTACCATAGACACTTCATAGGTCAGATCAATTTTGGGCCATAATTTTTGCAGGGATGTATTTGAGAAAAAAAACACAGAAAGAGAAAAGACAAATGGTTTCTAATAAGATGTGGTCAATCAGAACAAACATAAAAGTTAGAGCGTGAGAAAATGTACTTTCGGACGTGACGTGTGAGCGCCCAGCGAAGATTCTGAACAGACTGCGCAGCGGCGCAGTCTGATCAGAATCTTCATTGGGCGCATTTTGGCGTACTAGTTGCGTCTCAAATATCAAAGCGAAAAATCTTTCCAAGTGAGTAGTTGGCAGTTGGAGTTTTACGGCCCACTCAACATTATTACGGTCATGTCGAGCCAGTCAGTTTACCTACCTACACTTTTCGTGGACAATCTTGGTCCTCCAAGTGGTTAACCAGTACTTGTGCACATTTTTTTTCGCCAGAGACTGACAACAATCTTTGTTGAGTCAACTGAAGGTAGGGCAGTGATGGGGGAGGGGTGGTGGGAAGCGGGCGGGCGGGGAACGACCATAGAAATTATTTCATGATGAATTTCCACGAAAGAATCTCGCCGGACGGCGAGGATCGAACCTGCGACCTCCTGATCACCACTCGACGCGCATCCGACTCAGCCACCGAGGCAGGCCCAAATGAGTAGTGTACATGTATTGTTTGTGTTGAGGTTTTACGGCCCAGTCAATCCAATTGGGTCATGTCGAGCGCGGTCAGTTTACCTAACCACACGTTTACTGGGCAGGCTTAGTCCTCTAAGCGGTTAACCAGTATTGTGAACATTCTTTCGCCAGAAATTGACAACTGCCCTTCTTGAATCAGCGGAAGGGAGAGAATGACCGTAGAAAATATTTCATGATCAAGCTCCACGAAAGAATGCTGCCGATCTCGGCGGGGGCTGAACCCGCGACCTCCTGGTCTCCAGTCGGACGGCGCATCCAGCTGAGTGTACATGTATCTTACCTGTGAGGGATGCTCGTAATCCCCTTCCCAGAGACCGACTTTATGAAGAGATTCCATGTAGCAAGCATTGCACCCAGTCCCTGCAGAGAGAGAGAAAAAAAACAAACAAATAGCGCTTAACGCTTATACGAACATACAAGCTTAGGTCTATCTGCGCATTAGCGCAATGTGATGAGGAATGCCATTGTTACATAAATCTAAGCAAAGGATTTTGCAAAATATACCGTGAGAGCCCTAAGTATTGGGACAGACAGGCCTTTGCAAACAGTGTAGACCCAGATCAGACGCCGCAGAACGCGGCGTCTGATCTGGGTCAACACTGTTTATCGCTCTTCATGCTGTTTTAGACACATCAAAAGGTAGTAAAATGGACTTGATCAAATATTACGACAAGTATGGTAGGGAGTTAAGGTGTTCCGTGCCCGATCACGCGCATTGTCGTTTTTGGCACTTACTGTAACCAAAAAAGTTAAAAATTTTAATGTTGGTTTCCACCTATTTTATTTCTAGTATATAAAATAATAAATTTACATGATGTGCATACAAAATCCAGAATCAGAACGAAAGCAGAAGCTTTCTTTATCTTTTAATAAAATGTTGAAGTGCGGGTGTCGGCAAGCCTGTCCCCGGCGGGGACCCAGTTCTACACTGTTTTGTCTAGAAGTGTCTGTTCCAGGTTGCGGGTTACTACGGTAGTACAATGTGCGGAAAAATATGACACGAATGGTTAATTGCGAAATCAGGTCAGCGGGTTTATCCCCTTAACGCGCTAATCACAGATACAGCAGACGGCACTTTGATATATGTATATATATATATTTTTTTTTTTTAATTTGTCAGAGAAATTAAGACCACATTTCATGTGAATCGTCTATCAGACAATACACATGAAATGCCAAGATTTTTTTTTCTCTGAAAAAAAAAAACAAAAAAAAAAAAAAAAAAAACATCATCAACAACAAAGCAAACAAAAACAAAACACTGTTAGAATATCGTCTGCTAAAATTTTGCTTAGCGCTTTAAGGGTTTAATAATCGTCTGTTCGTTTTTATTATGTCTGAAGTTTATAGCAACGCCTGCATTCATGGATTTGCCGTTGTACATGTATTGATCAACATCTCAAACAGAATTTAACCGACTTTGATTCATTTTCCATCTGCGTGCATATTGCTGCGTTTTTGCCTTAAATAAGGTGTGGAGAAATCGTTCATTCATACGATTCAAACCGTAAACAACCGTAATACGTAATGTCGCATATATACTGGCAATTTTATGCAGTCGATAGAAAAGACGTGTTTACAAATATTCTTTGACGTCATTAGCACATGCGCAGGCGGGTCAGCTTTCATTACGAAAACAGCGGAAAATAGAATTTGAACTTGCGCCAACTTCTGTGGGGGTAATGAAGGGAAACGCAGATACTGTGTACAAGTATTGGCTTTTGAAACACTTTCTCCCAGAGGCGAATTTGTAATAGCACTGTGTTAGCCTATTGACACATATTTTACTAAAAACCGAGAACCAATCTTTCTTTCAGCTTGCTGCAGTGTCATCGGAGACGAATTTTGTGACTTTTCTGTTTACATCAATCCTCTTCTGAAAAGGGGTCTAGAGACTGTCAAAGGAAAGAATTTGCTCCTACTGGGAGCAAATTCTTTCCTTTCACAACAGATCCTTTTTCAGGCGACAGAAAATAAAACAATTTAGATCATTTGAAATTTTATGAATTCCTAATCTATGCTTTTTTGCAATGGGCTTGATAATAATAATAATAATCTATTCTTTTTGGTGTTGACCATGATAACCTGCTTAACTGTGTAAACAAGTATTACCACTTGAAAGTCAAAATTAATGCGCAGTCATTAATAACCCTGATCCCTACAGACAAGGCAATTAGCCAGGATACTAAGTTTCAATCTATTATGCCCAGCTTTATACCCTGCAATACGGGAACGATTCACTGTTAAAAAACGCTTCTGAAACCCCCACCCTAGCCCGCCAGTCTTCATTCTTTGCTTTGTTTTCAATAACACAAAAACAAAAATACTGACTATTACAAAAATACTTAATGAAATCACCCAAAAACAATATGCTGTCTAGACAAAAATTTAATCCCGCCCCCTCACCTGACATTACACTTTTTACAAACTGCCTTTAAAAATGAGAAAGCACAACAGAATCAGCATTCATCTTTCATTCTTTCTGATGATAATGGAAGCCTAGAAACGTTTTTAAGATCGTTTCACCATGTTAAAGAGGTTAATTCCTGGCTTAATGTTCACTGCCTGAGCCGCTTCTAGAATATTTCGATAGGAGCTACATATACAGGTGATTTATTCAAAGACAAAGTTGATTTAATTAATAATTTATGACACTTTAATAGACAGTCGAGGTACTTGAGCGTCGCTAAACCCCATATTTCCTGTGATGGGGATTGCAAATGACTGGTGCGTAAAGGTAACATTTTGAAAACACGCCTATTCAAATATATTGAAAATTATACAACCAAAAAAGGAAAATTTTCAGATAAAAAAATTCTGATATTTTTCATAATTCTGATCAAAACATATATTGTACGTACTCGTTAGAACCGCCTCTGCGAGGCGGTTCTAACGAGTACCCACAATCTATGTTTTTTAGCAAAATAAGAAAAATAATGTATACCCCTGTAAACCCCAGTTTTACTATATAAAAGTGGGGTTTAAGGGGGTCATCATTATATAGGCGTGTTTTCGTGATGTATACATGTCAATGTGTCATAGGCTAATCCCCTCACATTCGGATAATTATGTCTTAACAGGAACTGCTCCAGAAAATATTATACTTTGTTTACAACTTCAGAGAAATAAGTGACTGGTACTGCATTTTTCACTTAAGGTTACCCTCTCAGGGCAGGTTCAGCAGACGAGAAATGGTTGCTATTTTTCCTGTTTTTTTTTTTTTGTTTTTTTTTTCCCCAGCAAATAGACTTTAACATCTCCTTTGGAGACAATTTGCACGAAATGTCAAAGTCTATGTTCTGTGAAAAATAAATAATAATAAAAAAAAAAATATTTGAAAATGTCGTAATCTGAAATTTTTATCCAGCATGCTAAGCGTAAATGACTAACTGTACCTCTCTGTAAGTATTACTAGACATTATTTGCAAAATTGAACGTTTTTATTGCCTGAATGTTAGGGTATCTGCGGTACAGTGTGTGACGGACAATCTGGGCAGCAACTGGGGCAGAAAAAAAATCTACCTGCCGAGCAACGTTAACATTTTTTTTCCATTTAATTCTCAGTCTGCTGGATAAAACATTCAGCAGACATTTTGAAATAGTGTTCTTAATTTTCCCCAGAAAATAGGCTTTGACATTTCATGCAAATTGTCTCCAAGAGACAATTTGCATGAAATGTCAAAGCCTATCTTCTGGAAAAAAAATAAGAAAAATACCATCGGTTTGTCGTCTGCTGAATTTGCTCATGGAGTGGTAAAGACACATTTTTTGTTATAGTTCAACAGACAATCATTTACCATGTTTACGCTAATCATTCGAACACCTTAACTCCTTACCATATTCGTCCTAAAATTTGAACAATACGCTGACTGAGTGATATACAGTGTAAATCTTGACCAGAATGTGAGGCCTAGCCATCCGAATACTTCAGGTTAATTAATACTGCTACAGCTACATGATCTGACCGGAAATCAAAAGCTAGGTACATCTCGGAACTAATCGTTAATCGTGGCCCTGCTATACCATGTGATTGAACTGCGGATGCGCGTGCTGATCTGGGCAGTCGCTGTCGGCATATGCCCCGAAGACACATTGGCGCAGCTCAACTATTAGTCCATAGCTGTTAAGATGTTTATATGTTGTTGTTGTTTTTTTTTTGTCTTAATCCAAAAGTATCAATATTTTTCTTATTACTCCAGGGAGTCGTATGTTGTGGGTTCTCATTAGAAGCGCCTCATCGAGGCGCTTCTAATGAGTACCACAATATATGTTTTCGTGGAGAAATAAGAAAAATATTTACCTGATACCTACTCTTATCTAGGCCTATGTATTACATTCAACCAGACTTCGCTAAAAGAAATCCTCGAGGTATATGCGATCAGGGAAGGTCTAAATCAGCCTAAGCAACCGCAGAGTCGCTGTCCGCCTATAGAATCACTGGAATAACATAGAACGAACCCCCTTATGATACTGTTAGTGTGGGGAGATAGTATGTTCCAAGACACTTTTTCGCTTGTAGCGGCCCAGTTGTCATTTAAATAATCATTCATATCTTTTAACTCTTAAAGCGCCAAATAAAAATGCAGCAGACGACATTCTTATTCATTTTCACTATTATTATTATTATTATTATTTAATTATTATTATTATACTTATTATCATTATCATTATTTTTATTATTATTATTATTATCATTCAGAGAAAAAAAAAGGACTTCCTTAACATTTCAAGTGAATCGTCTGATGGGGCCTCTGCTTTTAGTATCAATTCCATACAGCGGCTTATATGTATTTTTTCTAAATTCAACGACAAAGCTATTGAAGGTGCCGCTTAAGAATCACGTCAGTGGGGCGATTCTAATTACCCATTAGATATGCTTCCAGAAGAAAGAAGAAACAAATATCTAGATGCCAGTCCCACACGGTACTCTCAGCGTGCTACGTCACTTACCTAAAATTAAGCCTATTTCACAGTTTCTGTCATTATGAGCTGTTGACATCAGAGTGCCGACGGCATCGTTGACAATCGCAACCACTTCTACTTCTACCGACGTATTCTGTCAAAAAATTAAAAGCGATCTAAATATGCATGAATAATTTGCATTACAAAGCTCATCATTCGTAAGAATTGATATTACTACTAGCCGCAATTTTATAACGATCCAAAGCCGCCCTGCAGTCCCTCACCCCGCCCTATAAAGATCAAGCATTACGAAAACACGCCTATTCAAATATACTGAAAATTTTACTACCAAAAAATGAAAATTTTCAGATAAAAAATTCTGATATTTTTCATGAGTCTGTCAAAACAAAGATTGTGGGTACTCGTTAGAACCGCCTCGACGAGGCGGTTCTAACGAGTACACACAATATATGTTTTGAGCAGAATTAAGAAAAATAATGTATACCCCTGTAAACCCCAGTTTTACTGTATAAAAGTGGAGTTAAAGGGGGTCAAAATTATATAGGCGTGTTTTCGTGATGAAATTAATGCAGCTTTGGATTCATTTACCATGTTGCTGATTTATTACCGGAATTGTTCAGGTAGTGTCCGCTAGGTCGGCACAAGGTCCTATCAGATCTCATTTTGCGAGACCCGATAAAAAAAAAAAAACACGGAAAGTCAGAAAATTGTGAACTCTGACTGTGATTTTTGGAGAATAGGTCTGTATTAAATCACTGATTAACCTTGAGTGTGGAAAAAAACATAGTTTTTTTGTTAAAGAACATTCCATTCACGGCCAAAGAATTTAGAACAAAAGGATGAGCTATGTTTCTGGAGATCATGACATGCACTCATGCAGGCCCATTTCTCCCGTCCCCGAGCATGTAAATAAACAAGAACAGCAGGTTACCCAGCGGTCACACAACGTTGAAACAACGTCGATTCAATGTTGTTTCAACATTGTGTGCATGCTAGGATAAGAGTTAAATTCTATGACAGCTTCGAGAAGTTATGAAATTCCACTGTATGAAATTTGCACGTTTAAGTGTATATGATAAAGTAGGCCAAACTACCTGCAACTTGATGAGAATTATAGTAACTAGAGCATTGAAACGTCAAAAGGGTTAAGCGCTTAAAACTACAGCAGACAACACTTTGTTGTTGTTGATTCTATTTTAAAAAGAAAACCAGACTTGACATTCCAGGCAGACAGTTCACATGAAATGCAAAGTCTTATTTTATCTAAAATAATAATAATATCCATTTTAGAATAGTGTCTTCTACAGTTTTTGCTAAGCGGTTTACAGGTTAATTTCTATGCACGTGTCAGATATCTAGGCAATCTGACCTGAGTGAAATTCTCTAGAATTAATACTAGTCTGAAGAGCAAGATCTGTCTGTATGGATGCGCACACTGACCTGGGTCTTGCTATACGCACACGGGGCACGGTCTCTTTTTTGCGTTATATCATCCATAATAATATTATTTGTATAATTAACCATTGTCCTGCTGAATAAAGTAAGATACCACACCCACTTCTAATTTTCTGCCAATCAGATTACTCGATCCAGGTTATTGATACTAATTCATATGCTTAATGACAAACAGTGCAGATCCAGATCAGTTGGCTTCTTCAGAAGCCAATTGATCTGGATCTACACTGTTTGCAAAGACAGGGTATATCCGGGTTCTGCAGGACAAGGGTTAACCATATCCTTTACATTTTTAACAGTATAGATAAACCAGGATGCTGAAAGATGTATTTAGACGAAAAGGCACGTGTTGAAACACTGGTTTGGTTCGGGACAGGCGCTGAAAGCTTGCTTAAGGTAAATGAATACACCTGAAAGGTCTTGCGATTATTTCACAAAGGGAGACAATTTTTGAAGACAGAAAGTTGTCTCAGTTTAATATTTGAAACCTTTCAAATGTGGGTGGGGGTGGGGGTGGGGGAGGGGGGTGCTTTTCTTAAAAGGAAAGAATTTGCGCCATTCGGAAGCAAATTCTTTCCTTTACGAGTAGTCCCAAATAAAAAGTGAGACAAACATTTTCATGTCAGATTTATTTCCCTTGAGGATGTATCCATCAACTTTTTTATAAACAGCTAAAATTGAGCCCTAACATAAGTTTAAAAACCATGCGTTTTTCGAATTTTAGATACCTCCGACCGGGTACATATAGCATGGATTTTATTTTCAACATTTAACATTTGCAGACAACATAACGTCTTACGAAATTTGGCACCGGATGAGTTTAAAACCCCAAGACATTACAGATACTCAGCTGTTTATTATCTTTTGCTTGTTGTTCGTTTTGTTTTTGTTTATTTTTTGTTTTGTTTTGTTTTTATTTGTTTGTATTTAACAAAAAGCTCATCGATTATTCTGGAAGTTCTGCAGGAAGTAGGCTATGTTTCTCTTGACCTACAGAGAAAATTTCAAGATGTTTTTTCTCCAATACAACATATGTCTAGCGCCCTTCATTATCTTTAACCCATAAATGCCCGGATATATTCAAGGGTTGGTCAGAAGAGTCCATTATATTTTAAATGAGTGTTCCCAATAATTGCTGCTTACTTCTATAATTGTAGATTACAACCATAGTTACCCTTAATACTCGGACACCATGACTCCTTACCATATTTCTACGAATATTTGAACACGTCCATTTTACCATGCTACATCTACCTGTCGATGTGTCTATAATCTGTTGTATGCGTGGCAAACATTGCAGACCCTGATCAGACGCCGCGTACAGCGGCGTCTGATCTAGGTCTACACTGTTTGCTCAAATTTGTATGCACGCATACTTTGGCAAACTCGGCAATTGCCATCTGTCTACGTTATTGTAAAGGTAAAAATTACAGATCCTGCTTAGACGCTGCGTTCTGTGTCGTTCGAAAAGTTCCCTTTTGAACGACACCCTGAGCCTAAATAGGTTAAACTCGTCACCTAAACGTTTAACACAATTTGTGTCATATTTCTACTGCAATTTCTTTCTATTTTCATCTTTATAGAAAAGATAAAGGAAATTAACATATTTCTAATGCTTCAAGAATCGGAATAAAAAGTCATTATACGGCTTCTGTTTTTATTTCATAACGTCAAAGAAATCTGACGCGGACTTCCGCGCCATGCGAAAAATGTCTTCAGGTATGTGTGGGCAGCGAACGCCCAGCAGCCTGCGCTGATGCGCAGTTTTATCAGGATCTTTAATGTCCGCTAACAGAATCATTGGATACTACAGAATGTATGAATGGAGAGTAAAGGTCCGGATGATATTTTGCACATGCGCAGGATGATCTGAATCTATGCGTTTTGCGCATGTTCGAAAGATCAGTTTCGCTTGACGCAGCCCAGGTGTAAAACACAGGCCAAGCAAAGTACCTTTGCACATTATACGACAGGAGAAAGTACAGTCTATTCAGAATCTACCTTTGTTACTTTTGACATTTTTTTAATACTAAGCAGGCGAACAGCGAAGACGAGACCAGCCTGCGCATCTGCGCAGGCTGGTCTTGTCTTCCCTGATCGCACAAATGCTGAAGTATCGTCCTCCGAACGCAACTCTTTTTCATGGATTTCTCAGAACAACAACGGTCGATCGGACTGTCGACCTAACTTCCGCTTGATTTGGGATTGAAAAAGAAAACTGTTAAGGCAACAATGGGAAATGAATAGTCACGAGGAACACTGTTTTAATGCTATATTTGAACAACAGAGTTCCATGCAAGCCTTTCTAAAACAGCTCCCGTATTACAGACATGAATGCACACGTGCGCTGCAGACGCCCTGGGAGGATCCAGATAGGGTTCGCAGGGTTCACTGAACCCTCAGCCCCACTCCTTTTGATCAAAATTGAATTTCCATGGGACATTTTGAGTAAATGATGGATGATACCGTTTGCCCTAAATCATATTCATACACCTTACTATTTATCTTATATTTCTCCTTTTCCTTTCAACGTGTCCATTTTACTACCTGTGAATGTATCTAAAATTGCTGGATGTCTTATCTGGGTCTACACTAATTGTTCAGGCCTGTCTGTCTGAATACTTTCTAGCTTAAGTATGGTATTTGCATACCGTATTACCCTAAGTACTCGGACAAATAGACATAAACAAACAGTGTAAAAACCAGATCAAACGCCGCAGAACGTGGCGTCTCAGCAGGGTCTACACTGTTTGTCATTCAACAATTTTAGACAAATCAACATACGGCCAAATTGACTTGTTCAAAATTTATGACAAGTATAGGTGGGACTTTAAGATGTTCGTATTTTTAGGATAAATACGGTATGCATAAACAAGGGTGGATCCAGAGGGGATTCGGGGGCCTCGGACGAACCTCTGTTTGACTCAAAATTTCATTTTCAGAAATTTTGAATATGATAAAGGTTTGATATTGTATTTGCCGAAATAAATAGTCCTCTTCTCACTTATATAATTTAAATAAGACCATTTTACTGGCTAAGAACGTGTCTAAAATTGCTGGATGAGTGGCAAACAGTATAGACCCTGATCAGACGCCGCATTCTGCGGCGTCTGATCTGGGTCTATATTGTTTGCTTAGACCTTTCTGTTCAAATAGGGTAACTGGATCAATTCAAACACCCTCCGAAATTTTGAACCCCCTGTTAAATAATCCCGGATCCGGCCCTGATAAAGTTACTTTTTCACTTGACGAGGCCCACATGAGGCTGCCTAAGGGTATTTTCGGACATTGAAGGACTTGTTCACATTGCATCTTCGCGCTGTGTGATCAGGGCCATCGTTGTGTGTATATACAAACGTACAATCATTTAAACTACAAACCACATGTATATGGATGAAAAGCAAATGTGTGGATTTGCAGGTTGATATGTGTTTCCCTACTCCTATTTGACCCAGTTTCTCATGTCACACCCAAAGAAATCACAGTGACGATTTTTCAATATTTGTGTTTATACATACTCAACCTGGCAAGACTAGACAGAATTCATATAGTATGTAATTACTATCCCATAATATTTGTGTGTGACTGATCCCATATAAAAATATGTTTCCTAATCCTTAAAAAGCCAAGGACAAAGTGTAGCACATTACGAAAACATGCCTATTCAAATATACTGAAACTTTCATCGCTGTAAAATGAAAATTTTCAGACAATAAATTCTGATATTTTTCAAACTTCTGCTTAAAACATAGATTGTGGGTAATCGTTGGAACCGCCTCGACGAGGCGGTTCCAACGAGTACCCACAATCTATGTTTTTGAGCAAAAATAAGAAAAATAATGTATACCCCTGTAAACCCCAGTTTTCATCACGAAAACACGCCTATATAAATTTGACCCCCTTCAACCCCACTTTTATATAGTAAAACTGGGGTTTACAGGGGTATACATTATTTTTCTTATTTTTGCTCAACTGGATCACGAAAACACGCCTATATAAATTTGATCCCCTTCAACCCCACTTTTATAGTAAAACTGGGGTTTACAGAGGTATACATTATTTTTCTTATTTTGCTAAATAACATAGATTGTGGGTACTCGTTAGAACCGCCTCGGCGAGGTGGTTCTAACGAGTACCCACAATCTATGTTTTGAGCAGAAGCATGAAAAAATATCGGGAGTTTTATCTGAAAATTTTTGAGTTTTTGGAGTTGAAATCTTCTATATATTTGAATAGGCATGTTTTCGTAATGTACTATATAAAAGTGGGGTTTAAAGGGGTCAAAATTATATAGGCGTGTTTACGTGATGATAATTATGACGACTAAGGTAAAATGAAAATTTCAGTTTTTTAGAATTAATTTTCTGAGAAAATAAGGCTTGATCGGCAGATGATTCACAAGAAATACAAGCCTTATTTTCTATATATTTTTCAGATAAACCGTCTGTCTTTTGAGCCTTATTTCTCCGAAAAATAATATATAAAATCAAAATGCCATCTGCCAAAGTTGTCATAAGCGCTTTAACGGTTAGGACCTCATGAAATTATAGCATTCAGGACCAGCCTAAGTGATTATGACAAATTTACAGTATATTAAGGCTGCTATATGTACTTACAGACTTCCTGTAGAATCCAGTCGATGGCATGACACATTTAAAAGCATTACAACATTTATTTTTAAAATGTGACAGGGGATGAATTTCATTATATTTTTAATAGGAACGGTCAATTGCCAGTTAAGTAGTGTTAGCTGCTCCGTTTAAAATATTTATTTTTTGCCATTATTTTAACAAAGAGAAACAAACAAAATTAAAAGTATTTCTGTATTGTCTCGGTGTTTTACCTGTTTTAAACGTACATGTATGTCTGCTTAATGGCAACTGATACCTAGCAGGTATACACCATTGAACAACGTCGATTCAACATTGATTCAACGTTGAATCAACGTTGAGTCGGCGTTGTTTCAACGATGTGTGCACTTTCAAGGAAGACAACTCTGTAAAAATTGCTTTGTGTTTCCTTCTGTGTAGAGGTCTTCACTAAAAGGAAAAAAAATGCTACCAAGTTTATCAAGGGAAAAAAGTGCCTTATCTTGAGCTATGCTTACTTAGAAGACAATATTCACATGGGCCCAGTTGTTCAAAGCGTCGTTAGCTTAACGAGCTCGTTAAGGGTCATTTCGTTAACTGTTCTAGCGGATTCAATATACAATATTTTGATATTTTTTGCTGAAAAAATGTGAGTAGCTTTTGCAATGCAAAAGCTACTCACATTTTTTCAGCAAAAAATTTCAGCATATTTGCGTATCACTTATTGTAAATTTTAACGAATCGTTAACTAACGACGTCGTTAGTTTTGAACAACTGGGCCCAGATGTTTTAACATATATTATCAACTCACATTTTTTCGTCCCATTGCTTCGTGTAATAAATAACATATATCCTCTCCGACGACGCCTTCACATCGAAACCCTTTTGTCCACTTTGAAAGCCTGGCCTTCGCTAAACCCTCTTGTTTGCAAGGAAACGAGAAGGTGAATCCTAGAGGCAGTTTTTCGTTTCTCAGATCATGGTCTTTTATAAATCTACAGATACAGTCTGCTATATGATCGAACAACTGAAAATAAAAATAAAATCAGGGTAAACATAAACATAAAAATCTGGCGAATTAAACCATTAGCACTCTTTACACTGAGTGACTCCTCCCTAGGGCGTACTTAACCACGCCTACATGGACAGCGGTTATTTTCTCCTTTATATACAAATATCTTTGCTGTTGTTGCTACTGCTGCTGTTTTACTATTGTTTTCATGGGTCATAAATGTTTCCTTTTGGCAGGGTCGTTACGCGAGAAACGTTACCAAGAAACGAACGTATAATTATGCATAGTAAACAAATGTGAAGATAGTTAAGGCTTTTTTTTTTTTTTTTTTTTTTTGTTACTTTGTCACCGACATATGATTTGTGTTACTCACTAAAATCCCTTCGCTGAGGTGATCACAAATAAATATCCACAAAATATATGTTTGGTTAAAAACTATCTTCTGAACATTCCCTTTATCTGGAGCTATGGTGTGGGCTTATGTTTCAAAACAGAATCTGCCGAACTCGACCTCGAAATCTTGAGCGTTTCGGTTTTGGATCGATTGTTTACAATCGAGCGATAGTACACAAAATTTCCTTTAGGCAGTTGTCCACGTGATTATCATTGACCAATGTAATCAAACCGCGCCTTCGACGAAATCCAGGTAACGGTTATTCGTGTCAATGTGACGTCAGAGAGCTGATTATAAAGGGTTGCCTGTAAAACCTGGACTGTGACATTTTGGACATTAGCAAACAGTGCAGGTCCAGATCAGACGCCGCAGAACAGTACTGTTTGCTTAAATTACTGGAAGTTAAGGTTCATGAAACTGTCTTAAGCTTCCGTTCAGGACCATTTTTGCTCAGCCTACACTCAAACAATCGACCCACCAGTGCTCTCAGTGCTTTGATCTTACTCGGAATGACAAGAACCAAAGAAAGCACAAACAGGACCCAAACAGCAGGATCAATGCACTTGAAAACGTTCGGTATCACACTAATGAATTGGGCTTGTCACAAAACATACCATTTGTAGAGAAAAACTAATGGCCCCAGGTGTTTTAAAATGTTTAATACAACCGGTAAGGTTATCCAAACCGGCTCAATTCGGGCAATTCCGGGGCAATGCCGGAGACAAACCCTAGCAATCCGTGATTGTCAAGGATCACGATACTTTTCATGACACCCATTCATATGTTCGGCGAAAGACGGCATAACCCCGTTTGATACCGGTATGTTTAGGGACTGGGACGGTAATAGCCGGTTTATCACAGTACAACGCCGGCTGAGGCCGGTAGATCCCGGCTCGACTACGTTTGCAGGCGGTTTTGTTACGGTGACAGAGAATTTAACTCTTCAACTGCTACATAAATTGCTGGAGCAGACGACAATCTGATTTTTTTTTAAATATTTTTCATAGCAAATATGGCTTATCATTACATGAGAATCGTCTTCAACCAGTCCGCGAGATCTCTCCTGCTCATCGGTCAAAGTAGTGGTGCCGTCCTTTGGCGTTTTGTTTGTTTCTGCGTCGTTGATTCCGACGAAAACGCAGGTGATGCCCAACCTCACCCCCCACCCCACCACCCGCCCCTCTGAGGTGGGGTCGAAGGTTTTTGTCTTTCTAAGGAATCATCCACAGGCACTACCTTACTCTGTTCTGTTTCTTGGTCCGTAGCATGATGTGCTTCTTCGGGGTATTTAACAGAACTTATTCGATTCAACCCGGTTTTATACTCTCTGGTGATAACCAGGTAATGTCGGCGTGTCACCGGCGTTTCACCGGCGCACAACCGTGGCAAGACGGGACGATGCCGGCAATCATCGGCACGCCACCGGCGTCCAACCGGTTCGCGCCGGGTTTAATCGGCATCAACCGGGGAAACACGCCGGTGTAACACCGTAAGTACACCGTCCCAAACCGGGAACTAACCTGGATAGTCCGGGGTCATACTAGATGATCAGGCTTCTTAACTGCGGTTATAACCGGAGAAACATCGGGGGTATGAGAATGCATACACTTTGTTTTAGTAAAATCGTTCCGGATTATCCCGGAATACCGCCTGTTTTCCCCCGGGAGGAACCGGATGGAACCGGGGCCAATCCCGTGGCTGTGAGAACTAGGCTTTAAATGAAGAGAATCGTGTTATTTGAATGCCTACTGGTTAGCAATATGTTAATATATTAATGCAATCGTTGTTGAAGTTGCTTTATGGCAATATTTACTCTTACCATCTCACGGTCGGGTGAGATGTGGAAAGCTGCTCGAAAACCGACAAGAACGACTCGAGTTTGGTGTTCTCGCGTCATGTACACGATGTTTGTTCGAAGGTCCTAGACAAGAGTTAGCAAGAACATCAAGATCATAAACACTCAAGGACACCCCTTGACCGTATTACCACCCACTTAACTATATGTCTTTGCATACATTACGGTCCAAGACCTTGACCCTTAAAGCGCAAATCTAGCTTTAAGCAATCGAAATTCTAAAATGTCTGTTTATATTATATTTTCCCAGAAAATCGGGCTTGTCGTATCACGTGACTCGTCTGCTTAGCAGACGATTTACGTGAAACCTTATTACGTCAAACCTTATTTTCTCGGAAAATGTACATGTAATAAAAATATAGAATATCATCATCCGTTGTTCAGACTGCCACTTTAAAGATTAACTGTTGAACTTGAACTTCTGGTCACCAGCTTGTAAAAAAAAATCGTCCAGTACTATAAATCTTCTCCGGTATACATTAGTTCATTAAATGTCATGGTCAATGGAAATCAATGGGTGGAAATAAATAGACATTCAAGTAGAAAGAAGCCATATATAACAATTTATCAGACTTCTCAAGTTCACTACAAGTTCACCTATGTACAGAATGTACATATTTAATGTTTATATAAAGTGTGTGTTTGGACCTCGAACTATTGACTCCCGAAATTTTAAGCTAATGAATGAGCTGAATCAACATTTTCTTCTGCACTTGCCTAGCTAGCCTAGCTACTAGGCCAATATATAAGTATGTTTGTCACTTTTTGTTTACTTATTATTATTATTTTTTTTTTCATTTACATTCTACTTTTTGATTCAATGTTTAGCTAGTCTGTTGGTGAACTTTCTTCTGTGGCTGTCTCTGAAATCCAGACCATATTATCTATAGACTAACCACAGAGCTAAATAAGCCAAAAAATATATATGTATATTTCTAAGCCTTGGGCAAGGCTATTGCCTAGCCGAAAAGCGGCCTGCAAGATAATCAGGTCTGTTGTGAGTAAAATGTGTAGAGAGACAGGTTTTGTGGACTGTCGTAATTACCTTAGATATTTGGCCTGTTAAACGCAAGTAAACAGGGTAGACCCAGATCAGACGCCGCCCTATCAGTGTCTACACTAATTGCAACTCATCCAGAAAAATGTACGCTAGATACATTATTTGCATTTACCAATCTATGGGCAAATTCAGCAGACGATAAATGGAGACAATTCGCATGAACTATCAAGCCCTGTTTTCTTGAGGAAACAAAACAAAACAAAAACAAAATCAAAATGTCGTCTACTTAATTTTCTATCCAGTACATATATGCTAGGCAATAAGATGACAAATGGACACATTCAAATTTTAGGACAAGTATGGTAAGGAGTAAGAAAGTCCAAATATTTAGTCTCAGATATTTAGGGTTTAATATTGTAGATAACATTACGAAAACACGCCTATTCAAATATATTGAAAATTTCACCACAAAAAAAAAAAAAAAAAATGAAACTTTTCAGACAAAAATTCCGATATTTTTCATATTTCTGCTCAAAACATAGATTGTAGGTACTCGTTTGAACCGCCTCACCGAGGCGGTTCTAACGAGTACCCACAATCGATGTTTCTGGGCAGAAATAAAAAAAAATATTGTATACCCTGTAAACCCCAGTTTTACTATATAACCGTGGGGTTTAAGGGGGTCAAAATTATAAACGCATGTTTTCGTGATGATGGAAGCTTATTCTAGCCTTGAACTCACTTGTATTCCTGTCCCTAACATGATTCGCTGAGGTATGAGGTAGGTTTTGCTCTGTATATCAACATCTCTACAGTTGATCTGCACTAAGAGAACACGGAAATTTGTTCCACCTAAATCTAATGCCAGGAACTTGCCTCGTTCTGAAATGATAAAAACGTTATGTGTAATACCGTATCTACTGTGTACCCGGATGTTTGCGTCCTGTTTCTGAAAATAACTTAAATCAAGTAAAACAATTCAAAGATAAATGAATAATGATAATAGCGATATTAATGTCTAATACATGTACAAACAATATCTTGAAATAAATTAACAAAATAACAACATAACGCAAAATGATGCAACGTATAATATAACTGATGGCTTCTGTGATTGTTTGGTATTTTGACGGAAGCAATTTTCTTGGTTTTCACCCATCATGGAGTTGCACAGGAATATGTTTATGAAACTTTTGTGTGCCTTATTTGAATGATGATTGTGTAATATTCTGCAACATATCAGTTTAAGTCATCCATTTTATTTTTGTGTTCTTATGCAGACTTTTTTTAGCCTTCGCTGTCCGTACATGCGTTAACCCATTTATGCGGAGTGGACTCTTCTACCTCAACTCTTTGGACAGGTTCATTTCCTATATAGGGGGTGTCTGTTCGGGTTTTATTTTTACCATGTTTTGTAGGAATTTGTGAACTTACTGCAAACAGTGTAGACCCTGATCAGACGCCGCGTTCTGCGGCGTCTGATCTGGGTCTACACTGTTTGCAAATGTCCTTTTATGGGACGCTAGGCTTAAATGGGTTAAACACCCTTTTTGCCTGGTATGATTCGGTTACGAAACGAGCGCCAATTATTTATCCATAGTTGTCCATATCATTAATGAGTCTGCCAGTAGTCAGAGACTTTGGCGACAAAAGAAATAAGAAATAATTTGTCGTTTGTCTGGCTACAAAGTACGTGACTGACGTCAGAGCAATATGAATCATTTCAAGGCCACTAATAACGTATTTATCCTAAATATTTAACTTTTTACCATACTTGTCCTATAAAAGTCCAATTTATTTCTGTTGACGCGTCTAAAACAGCTCGATCTTTGGCAAACTGTGCAAACCCTGATCAGACGCCGCGTTCTGCATTGATCTGGGTTTACTCTGTTTGCTCAGGCCTGTTTGAATAAAATACTTAGATTAACAAGAGCTCCGCCAAGCGGGGCATTATACGTACGTGGCAAGTAATAAGATTAGCACAAAAAAAAAATCCAAAAAGATTTATGTTTATAAGTTTTGTTATTAGTCAAGCTTCTTTATTCTGTATCATTTAATAAATGTATTTATAAAGATTTAATAACAGCAACATTTCCTTGCAAATCTAATAAAAGAATATGAAAAAAAAAAATAAATAAATAATTTGCCCATATGGCCACAACTTTAGCTGTTTGCAAAAAATATACCTATTATAAAATAAAACTTGCACACTATTACCTCTAACAATATACTGCGAAAGGTTTACAAAAACTTTCAAAGGGGCATAACTCTGCCAATATTTGGTGCACTGTAACCTCGAAATAATATACCTGTAACTATTTATGAAGTTTCAGTTTGATCTCATGTAAACTGTAGGAGGATTTAGCCAGAAACGAAAAATTTATAGAAATTTTCAAAGGGGTTTAACTCTGCTAATATTTGGTGGACTGTAACCCTGAAATCATATGCGCTGCTCCACATCATGGTCTAACTATAATTGAAGTTTCAGCTTGATCGGATGTAAAATGTAGGAGGAGTTAAACGGAAATGAAAAGTTTACAGAAATGTTTAAAGGGGCATAACTTTGCAAACATTTGGCGGACTGTAACCCCGAAACAATACGCGCTGCTCAACATCAAGTTTCAGCTTGATTGGATGTAAACTGTAGGAGTAGTTAGCCGGAAACAAAGCGTTTAAAGAAATTTTCAAAAGGGCATAACTCTGCTAATATTTAGTGGACTGTAACCTCGAAATAATATGCGCTGCTCCACATCATGATCTAACTATAAATGAAGTTTCAGCTTGATCGAATGTAAAATGTAGGAGGAGTTAACCGGAAATGAAAAGTTTACAGAAATTTTCAAAGGGGCATAACTCAGCAAACATTTGGCGGACTGTAACCCCGAAACAATACGCGCTGCTCCACATCATGGTCTAACTACAAATCAAGTTTCAGCTTGATTGGATGTAAACTGTAGGAGTAGTTAGCCGGAAACAAAGCGTTTACAGAAATTTTCAAAGGGGCATAACTCTGCTAATATTTAGTGGACTGTAACCTCGAAATAATATGCGCTGCTCCACATCATGATCTAACTATAAATGAAGTTTCAGCTTGATCGGATGTAAAATGTAGGAGGAGTTAACCGGAAATGAAAAGTTTACAGAAATTTTCAAAGGGGCATAACTAAGCAAACATTTGGTGGACTGTAACCCCGAAGCAATATGCGCTGCTCCACATCATGGTCTAACTAAAAATCAAGTTTCAGCTTGATTGGATGCAAACTGTAGGAGGAGTTAGCCGGAATCGAAGAGTTTACAGCAATTTTCAAAGGGGCATAACTCTGCATAACCCTGCTAATATTTGGTGGACTGTAACCTCGAAACAATATGCGCTGCTCCACACCATGGTCTAAACTATAAATGAAACGAAACAGTTTACGGACGGACGCCATACCCCGTACAGTAATACGTCCCGTTTTTCAAACGGGCGTATAAAAACGGTTCAACATGCATTTTACAAGATAACGTGGTGCAGCCACTGCCCAGGTTTCATTTTCGACATGTGTAATGAGCAAGCGCATGAAAAAACCTACCATAAGACTTATGCGACCAGCGAAGGCTCAGATGAGCCTGCGCATTCGCGCAGTCTGATCTGAGTCTTCGCTGATCGTATGTGCCTTCTACAGCCTTCGGGTTTTCCAAAGAGGGGTGAATGAGAACCCTTGTCGTACTGGGTGGATGTACAGGCAGATCTGTGTCTTTGCTGGTCACACGGGTCTTATTGAAGGTTTTGTCATGCTCTGGCTATGTCATCTCTTCATTATTATATATACAGTGATACGTCTCTATACCAGCCACCCTATAAAGTCATAAGGCTACTGTCCTTTCGACATCTCTCGGAAAGATGGTTTTTCCTTGGCGTTTTATCTTAAATGAATATTTTGTTCTGAAAGACCATATCTTATCAGAAACCATTTGTCTTTTCTGTTTCTGTGTTTTGTTCTCAAATAAGTACCCTAAAATCAAATTTATCGCCAGAAATCGGTCTCACCTATGCAATTTCTGTAGTAAAGTGATTTTTTTTTGATTTTTTGTCTGACAAAATATTTTTTACTTTTCTTTGCTGTATTTGAATTATTGATGTTTCACAACAATATTGTGAAAATTTCAGAAAAATCAAACAAACAAAACTTGAAAATCTGCCTCCAAGTTACCTACCTTACAAATTTCTGCATAATGCATTCATTTTTACTATGGGAAAAAGTGAAAATATTTTATTTAAAAAAAAAACAAAAAAACATCGACTAGAATAAAACTTTTTGTGCATAGGTAGTTGCGACATATGGTTTTGCATGAAATCATGACAAAAGTTTGCAAATTTACTTCTTCTGTGTAAAGCGCAAAGCAAAAAAAAAACAAAAAAAAAAAACGACTTTCTGAAAGATGTCGAAAGCACAGTAGATGTTATAGATGTGGCTATGGTACAAAGGATAAAATTTTACTCTGGGAAATCAGGGCCCAGTTGTTCAAAACAAACGACATCGTTAGTTAACGATTCGTTAAAATTTACATCGAGTGATACGCAAATATGCTGAATTTTTTTGCTGAAAAAATGTGAGTAGCTTTTGCAGTGCAAAAGCTACTCACATTGTTTTAGCAAAAAATATCAAAATACTGTATATTGACTCCCCAAATACAGTTAACGAAATGACCCTTAACGAGCTCGTTAAGCTAACGACGCTTTGAACAACTGGACCCACATTACGAAAACACGCCTATTCAAACATACTGCAAATTTTATCACCAAAAAAAATGAAAATTTTGAGATGAAAAATTCTGATAATTTTCATGTTTCTGCTCAAAACACAGATTGTGGGTACTCGTTAGAACCGCCTCGAGGAGGCGGTTCTAACGATTACCCACAATCTATGTTTTGATCAGATAAGAAAAATAATGTATACCCCTGTAAACCCCAGTTTTACTATATAAAAGTGGGGTTTAAGGGGGTCAGAATTATATAGACATGTTTTCGTGATGAGAAAACTAGTTGTTATAGGGAGGTAGGGGGCTGTTATTGTAGAGTGACCATTATTAGAGACTCCACTATACATCACGATTCCTAATGAAGTTGGTCCCCATATACAAAGAACATATGAAACAACTTTATGACATCAATTGCAAGCCCTGATGACAGCATTTTAAAACTATCCTGTACAATTTTCTCCCCGAATATTCGCTATTGTATTCGCTCTAAGTATTCGAACAGAAAACCCAGGCTGAGCAAACATTGTAGACCTAGATCAGATGCTAAGCAGTGTGGTGTCTGATCTGGTTCAACAGTGTTTGCCATTCATCCAGTTTTTATACCCATTCATATGCAGTAATATGGATATGTACAAGTTTTGCGGCAAGTATGGTGAGCAGTTAAGGAACACGAATATTTAGGATAAATACGATATTCCATAGGAAATTGAATTTTATACAGAAGGATCATGGTATAGGTGTAAATGATTATAGATTAGCCCTTAAAATGCTACTCACAACTGTAGCAGACGACATTTTGATTTTGTTTGTCAAAGAAAACAAGACTTTACATTTCATGTGAATCGTCTGCCTAGCAAACGATTCACATAACCTGCCAAGTCTTATTTTCTCTGAAAAATAATTTAAAAAATAGAAATACCGTCTGCTACAATTTTGCTTAGCGTTTTAAGGATTAAAACTTCTCCTTATTACCCTGGTTACTGCATGAATGATACGTAAACTTAAATTTATTACACTCCCAGCATTTGAATGGTTTTTAATAGTTAGGATTTACGTTTTGAAGGGTAACAAACATTTAAAGTCAGATAAGTATAGATTACATTTAAGTGCATATATTTTTAAAAGAAAATATGGGGCCAAGGCTGGAAGTGAAATCTGCAGTTGACTAAATTAAAGTAAAAATATAAATAGTTGGAACGTATCTATCCAGCGGGCACGTAATGTTGAGACAGCGTCGCATTAACGTGGATGCAACATCACCCATTCACGTAGTCTGGTCAATATGACCTTGGATTCGCGCAGTCTGGTCAATATGACCTTGTATAAACTTCATGTGTCCGCTGATTGGCTTTTTTATGCTTTATTATATTACGAGATTCATTTCAAAGAGCTATTTGTTAATTAACTTAGTGTCATCAGAAGAGATGTTTTCGACAGACAGCAAAGATCGTGAATATGACCATGGCTGATCAGATAACTGTAGAACTGAAACTGCTAGAGTAACTCTTCTTGGACATAGAATATGTAACCCCAAGTCCATGAAATCTATTCTGCAAGATAGTCTACACAGCAAAGGAAACTATAGACCGAAACCCCAGCAGGCACACGTTGAAACAACGTCGATTCAACGTCTTTGTTGTGTGCCCGCTGGGTCTCCTTCGCCATACTATTGTAGCCTTTGGTCTTCCATATACCTGTGATCTTTCATCCAGATTTTCTATAGTGGCCAAACACATTTCTCAGATATTTAAAAGAGATGCGACTGTCAAAGTTAACGCATTTTGATCATTCACAATCCCAAAACATTCATCCCTACACATATGTGTTATCCTAAATTTGGCCGAAATCCGCGCATAAATGTTTACTGACTGGAAACGAAGTGCGTGCGGATGGCAACCTGGGACCATACCCTTCGATAAATGGATCCGACAAGGTCCAGAAATTGTATGATAAGAATAAGGAACCATAAATCAAGTTGTGCATACGCATTAAGATCCAAGTCTGCATTTCGTCTATTTCCGAACATCCGTTTGCGCTAAGAAGCCAGAATGTCAGAAAACGTACCTTGGACATGTGAACATAGAGAAGATTTAGAGCAGACTGTGGATTCGCGCAGTCTGATCAGAATCTTCACAGGGCGAATTTTAGATAGCAAAAGTTGCAAATTTTCTTCATGCAAACGACGAAGACTCCGATCAGACTGCGCATCCGATCAGACTGCGCATTCGCGCAGTCTGATCTGAGTCTTCGTTGTTTCGCACAAGTCAGACGGTACGGTTTCGCACGTTACAGCTCAAATACTAGTTACCTGTTCCGTCCGGCAAACTTCTAACAAACGTTGGAAACATTTTTATGTCTGCCATGTAGTTAGAGTTGGCATGGAGACCGCTGTTCATTTCTTCATTCAGCAAATGCATCACTCTCTTGTAGGTGAGAGATGACAGCTTGAATCCTTTCACAAATGTCTCAATCTGTAAATTAAAAAAAAAAAAAAAAAATATGTATATATACATAAGCAAAAATGTAAAAATGAAAAAATATAATGATGTAAAGGAAAGGTCACAATAACGGAAAATAGTTGTTCCAAAGCACCAGGAAAGAACTGAATCATATGTTGGTTGGTTGGTCTGGAATTTAACGTTCCAGTCAACACTATTAGGGTCATATCGAGCCGGTCAGTTTGCTTAAACACACTTTTCCGGGTATTTTTAGTCCTTTAAACGGTTAAACAGTATTTGTGCGCATTATTTCGCCAGAAACTGAAACGATGCAGAGGACTTGTTAGGAGAATTCCGGGATATTTTTTTCCAGTTCTCGACAAAAGTTTATGTTGTAGGTATTCATTACAAGCGCCCCAGCAGGGCTGTTCTAATGAGTTCCCACACCATATAATGTGTAACGCATAAAAAGAGCCATGTTATTTGCGGACAACGCAGGCCCATATCAGCCTGCGCATAAGAGCAGGCTGATCAGGGCCTCCATTGTCCGCTTACAGAATCAGTAGATACTGTAGTATATGTCAACAAACAGAAAATGCCCAGATTAGACTGCACAGATGTGCACAGTGATCTGGACCTACGCTGTCCGCAAAAAAAAGCATAAGGGCCCTTTTCGTGCGGTCAGAATAATATTTTTATAGGAAATTAAAAATATATCCCAGAATTATCACCAACTACTCATCCTTAAAATAGGCTCCACTGACAATAAAACAGTCGGAGATTCACTATCCACACGTTTACGAAATTTCCGGTCCTTTGGAAAGTAAATTGATTCGTGATTTTGCCCTGACCCTTGTACAGAAGTGATATAAGCAAACATATAAGATATAAGCAAACATATAAGAATCTGGTTGTCCATTTATTTTTTATGTGATACTTCCTTGTATAAGTAACATTAAAATCAGACACAGTAACAGTCTGGTCATTCCTTGATTTCCCGACGACAGTACATTTGTAACATATTCAGTTTGTACGCAGGCCTATTAACTATCAGAAGGTAAGTACAGTAGACTCTCGTTGTCTCGAATTCCAAGGGACTCACTGAAATACTTCGATATATCCGTACTTCGACATATCAGGTTTGCAGAATCGAGGAAAAACTAATTCGATTAATCACATTTAACATCTTGAAGTTAAATATATTGAAAATATTGTGGAAAAAAGGAGAAATTGCTCCTTAGGAGCAATTTCTCCTGTTTTCCACAATATTTTTTTACATATTGTTAATTTTCATGTTTAGGCAGGGACCAGATTCACACTTCGAGATAAGTGGTTATTCGAGATAAGCGAGGTCGAGATAGCGAGAGTCAATTGTACATGTAAATGTTCATACAAATGGCGTCCATCATACAACTCATCTTCAAAGGTATTTACACGTTCTAGTCTCTTTTCTAAAGCCAATACATATCGTACCCACTAATCAGGTTCAAGGTATAGACTGGCCCCAGTCTCCAGTGTTTAAGTATTTATTCTTATAATCCTGTTTGATAAGCCACTAACTAACACAAAACCAAAATAATATCATGACTATAAAGGCTGGTCACTAGAGTGACCAGCCTTTATAGTAATGGTATTCTGGTTTCATTTTTGTGGATTATTAAATAGTATTATGAGATAAAACTATTTAGTCACTGGAGACTGGAGCCAGTCTAGTTCAAGGCACTGAGTCAGGAGTTAAATATTGAAAGAGTGACCTTGAAATTCCAATTTCTTTCAGATACCGTATATTACACCTGCAAACATTTCAATGAGATGTCAATGGATTTTTTTTTTTTCAGATATGTTAGTAATCATAATGCCAGAATAGAAGTTCAAGAACTGATCAAGCTTTATTCAATTTCATAGGCCTTTTATATCATATAATCCATGGACTCTTCTTGCGCACAGAAATGATCCAAGACGACAAACTAAAAGTAGTGTAGTCAAAGATATTTTACTGACATTCCACTGTTTCTAGGGCGTTGTCAAAGAAATTTTACTGACATTCTACTGTTGCTAGGGCGTTGTCAAAGAAACTTTACTGACATTCTACTGTTGCTTAGCAACAGCAAATCCGAAATATGAGTCAGTTTCGGTTACTGACGGTTCATGGATTCGATCTGAAAGCAAATTATGTCCTGCGTTGTAGACTAATGGTTTTGCACAGGTTTGTCAGCCATAAACATTTACTTAAAATTATTGGTCATCTCACTTATTCTTTAAAAAACCTCCTAGTTAAAGACTGAACGAGGTGATATATTGCAAAAAATTACATAAATACCCTAAATACCATATATACCATACGAACGGGTAAAGATAATCCTCAATAAATAGTGCAGACCCAGATCAGACACCGCGTTCACTGTTTGCCAGTATCCAGTAGTTTTAAAGACACATCGACAGTTGAGGACATTATGCGAAAGACTTAAAATGTCCCAAATATTAGGGTAAAAACGGTCATCCCAAATCAAACTATAAATAGTATTATACTGAGACAGGTTTCCTTACATAAATACACAATAAAGCTAGTTTATTGAGCAATAAAGCTGCTGCACAGAAAGAACTGCAAGGATGGGCTCAAATTTTATAGTTTAATTGCACATATAAATTGTTGGTGAAAGGAAGCAAAAAAAAAATGTCAACGAAAAAAGACGTATAACACCAGATAAGGCATTTTTTCCAGTTCAACTGCGCTGATATCTCTCTTTGTCCTTGAAAACGTATGTTGTGAGTACTCATTCGAAGCGCCTCGCTGAGGCGCTTCAAATGAGTACCCACAACATATGTTTCGTGGACAAACAAGTAAAATATTCACCTCAATACCACTAACACCTGAAGCCATGAAAAAGTATCCTCTAAGATTCGTGTTCCGTAAGTTCACTGCAGCACGTGAGATTTTACATCTTTTTCTTTCCCACTTCCCACCCCATTCCTTCGAAATCAGGGCATGGTAGGCCATTCAGATAATTTATCCGTTTATCATTAATACAATTATTATTATTATTATAAATCATTATTATCATTTTTATTATTATCTAAGAAACTCAGTGTTGATCGCATCGGCCTCTTGGGCTAGAGGTACCGGGTTCGATCCTAGGCACGTAGGCAAGGAAATTTCGGTGTCCGAACACGCTTTCCTTCGTGTCATTTGCAGAGATGACATGAAAACAGTGTGCCGTCCTTCGGATTGGGGCGTTAACTGCGTCCTTTGGATTGAGGCGTTAACTGCGTCATTCAGACTGGAGCGTTAACTGGAGGGCTGTCACTCCCTGTGCAGGTTAAAGAGCCCTGCAGTGATTCAAGATGGTTACTTGTAGGCCTTCATCCTGCAACACGGAGTGAACAATGTACACCGTCTGCGAATCCTCCAAGGATGTTGACGTAATGGACGAAAGAAACAGAAAACTATAAGCTCCAAGCCTGTGTCGCCTGTTAAGTTAGCTTTAGCATGCATAAAAAGAAAGAAAAAAAAAAACAAGCCACATGTTGGAGAGGAGACAGCAGTACAGGTATGAAATGTAACCAGATACACGTACAGGTGTCATCTCCTCTCTCATCTTCTGAAACAGTCTTTACTCCAAATTATAATGAAAATGTGAGAGCTGTATCAAAATAATGATTACAACTCACTATCTGTACCAATTCCGCAGACGACAAATTGATAACATTGTCTTATTTCTTCCAGAAAACAGGGTTTGACATTTCATGCAAATTGTCTCCATTGGAGACAATTTGCATGAAATGTCGAAGCCTGTTTTCTGAAAAATATTCTAAATTGCGTCTGCTGAATTTTTACCCAGATTGCTTAGCGTTAAGCAGGTACATGTGAACTTTCCCACAGTTCCTGATAAGGGTAGCCGTGTAATTTAGAAAAAAAAATTATTATTTCAGTACCCAAACATATCTTGTGAGCAAACACTGGAATCGTCTCACCATGGCATTTCAATGCGTACCGTCAATATATGCTCTCTTTTTTTCTTTTAACACACACACACACACACACACACACACACACACACACACACACACACACACACACACACGCAAAAAAAAAAAAATTGTGTTCAGAGTACTTGTACTCGCCTTATCTGCACATATGCCTTTATCAGGCTTTTTGTAAAATAAACAGACAACAGATAATAGACAAATTTCTTGCTCTCCTTTTTGCACCAGATTTTAATTTCCACAACATGGTAAAAAGTAATTGCACATTTTATTGCACCGCCATTACCATTTGAGCCGGAACGTCAGAAAACGTATCATCGGACATGTGTACCCAACGGAGACTCAAATCAGCCTGCGCAACCGCGCAGTCTGATCAGTCCTCGTTGTTTGCATGAAGAAACTTGCATCCTTGGTTATCCAAAATGCGCTCAGTGAAGATTCTGATCACACTGCGAATGCGCAGGTTGATCTGAATCTTCGCTGGGCGCACATATCCGAGGGTATATTTTCTGACAAAGGGGGTAATATTAGTAAAGAATAATATACCGTATGAACTCTAATAATCGGACCCCTTAAATCCTCACCATATAAATAAGCCAAATTGAATTTTGGTGATGTGCGTAAACTATGACGGAATGGCAAACAGTGTAGACCCTGATCAAACTGCTCCTAAGGAGCAGTTTGATCGGGGTCTACACTGTTTGCGCATGCGTGTCTGTCCGAATATTAAGGATAATTACTGCATCAGCTTAGGTATTTACAACAATATTTTATTTATGGCAGTGTGCGTGCACTGGAGCATGTACGCAAGGTTCAGCATCCATAATATGGGAATTCCACTCACCCATACAGCATGTACAATGTTTGTGAACGAAGCCAGTATAAAAGTACATATTCACACCGGCAGATCAGCCAGGACCTTCGTTGTTCGCATGTGGAAACCGCACATTTTTCAAAACCTGCTACAAAAAAAATGAAATCACCTGTTTAGACTTCCGAGAATGCACAAGCTGGTCCAGAGATTCGCTGTTCTCATCCGTGTTCTAAACTTTTTTTTACGTAACGCGATGAGGTCAGTATCTGAACGCCGTCCGAGGGTCGGTGCGTTCACGGTACAATATACCGAAAGATTCCGATAGATCTTATCTGGATCCGCTCTGTTCAGAAGGTACTCTTTCCTGTGCCCTGATGCATAATATTACGGTGATGCAATAGTGCCTTTCAGTGATGCAATAATGTATTGCTGAACAAAAAGCCTGTCGTATAAGTACATGCACCCTGTCTCCTTTGGAGACACTTTGCATGAAAGATCAAAACCTACGTTTTGAGGAAAAATAAGAAAAATATTTCAAAATGTTGTTTGCCGAATGTTTTTAATACGAACTAAACTGTTACAATACCGCATGTATACTGAGTATTTGGAGATACAGGTCTGAATAAATACTGTAGACCCAGATCAGACACTACAGAACGCGGCGTCTGATTTGAGTCTGCACTGTTTGCCACTCATCCAGCAACTTTCAACCCTTAAAACGCCAAGAAAACTGGCATCTGAAAATGTCGTCTATTTATGTCGTCTGCTAAATATTCTTGCAAAAAAACTTTCAAACCTATTTTTGCATACAGGCAAACTGTGTGGACCCTGATCAGACTGCTCCTAGAGGAGGAGTCTGATCTGGGTGACAACCGTTTGCAAAAATGACTTTTAAAATCACAAGCAGATGACAAAGCAGACGACAATTGTTGTGATTGGCGACATATTAAATGTTGGTAATCTGGTTTTGTTCAAATTTTACAAGCACTTTATATTTGTTTGTTTGAGTTGGAATTGGAGTTTTACGACACAGTCAACACTGTTAATGTCATGTCGAGTCGGTCAATTAACCTACTCTCATTTTCCTGTGCAGGCTTTCTCCTCTAAGCGGTAAACCACTGTTTGTGCACATACTTTCGCCAGTAATTACAACGGCCCTATTGAAACACCGCGTCCAACCGTAACGCCGGATTTTCGGTCGTAACGCCGGATTTTCGGTGTAATAACGCCGGATTACGGTATTTTTCGTAGGATTCGCCGCCGTTTGCAAAACCACGTTTGGGGGAGAATGACCGTAAAAACCATTATCAATCTCGACGGAATTTATGCTGCCGAGCTGGGGTTCGGACTTGCGATCCCCGGACCTGCAGTCACTTAAGATATATCCAGTAAGTTTCAAATGTCCCTGTAGGTTTCATCCCAGCGTCCTCATGACCTTTACACAACATCGCATTAACGGCGATGCAACAACATGACGTTCCATCGACATTAATGCGATATTGTATAAACGTCATGTGCTGGCTGGGATGTACCTGACGATTTAACTTTAACCTGGACTTGTCGTGACATTCTGAATGGCATTTACACTCGTATAAATCTTGACATGTTTTTTTTTTTTTTTTTTTAGTCTATATAGACCTACACATGTATGTTTGAGCTACAAAGCATGACCGTCTGAGCTTTGAAGATCAAATATAAAATATATATATATATATAAAGTCAGCGATCCAAAATTGAAATCCGCATCAAATTACGTTTATTCATGAGATGAAGTTTGAAATGTAATTGAACTCATATGAGAACATAATTGACACCACTTTAGTTATGTCCCGGAAAAAGCCTTTCTGTTAGGTTTGTCATTACCTTTGGTCCTAAACACAGAGTACAAACAGTCGAAAAATCTTTGGAAACATGAATTTTTTGTTCTAGACATGGGTAGTTCGAGCAACTGAGGGTTAATCATAGGTAGGCCAGGGTAATGATCACTAAAAGTAGCATAACAGTTTTAATTCGCTCAAGTCAATTTTGATTCATTTTCTAAAATGGTATTGTAAAGTGACGGAGCGACATTTATTTTGTGTTTAATACCGTTTAGAAGATTCTTTTCTTGTCATTAATATGGGAGTTTCTCAAAACGTTTTAGACAAAGTAACCATTAGACAGGCTCCAGCCTCCAGTGACTAAATTGTTTTTCTTATAATCCTCATTAAATCCTGTTTGATAATCCATTAAAATAAAACCAAACTAATACCATGCCAATAAAGGCCTTTATATTCATGATATCATTTTGGTTTTATTTTATTGGATTATCAAACAGGATTATAAGAAAAAAATAGTCATTGGAGACTGGAGCCAGTCTAAATCACCATTATAGTTTGAGTATTTAAGATTAATGCATTTAGCAACGCTTAAAAAGTAAACTGGTCCGAATTTCAGGTCGTAAAAGGAATCATCACGAAAACATGCCTATATAATTTTGATCCCCTTAAACCCCACTTTTATATAGTAAAACTGGGGTTTACAGGGGTATACATTATTTTTCTTATTTTTGCATGAAAACATAGATTATGGGTACTCGTTAGAACCGCCTCGGGGAGGCAGTTCTAACGAGTACCCACAATTTATGTTTTGAGCAGAAATATATAAAATATCAGAGTTTTTGTATCTGAAAATTTTCAGTTTTGGGAGTTTGAATTTTCTATAAATTTGAATAGGCGTGTTTTCGTAATGGCTCAAGTAACATAGCCAAAGTTCTGTCAGCTTCAGATCCTCAATTTCTCACTTCTGTCAGTGCACGTGTTAAACAATTAGGTAAAATAATCGCTTATGATGTTTCCAAAGGGTGCATTCTACAGTTTCGCACATGTCATCACGAAAACACGCCTATATAATTTTGACCCCCTTTAACCCCACTTTTATATAGAAAAACTGGGGTTTACAGGGGTATACATTATTTTTCTTAAATCTGCTCAAAACATAGATTGTGGGTACTCGTTAGAACCGCCTTGCCGAGGCGGTTCTAACGAGTACCCACAATCTATCTTTTGAGCAGAAATATGAAAAATATAAGAGTTTTTTATCTGAAAATTTTCTGTTTTTGGAGGTGAAATTTTCTATATATTTGAATAGGCGTGTTTTCGTAATGTGAACCTAGGAAAAATGAAATATTTAGGGGCAGGGCTAGAAATCAGTCTGAAAATACTTGTTGCTGCTCATTTCGGCAAAAACTATAATTATATGCGTGTCAGTTATTGTTAACATTGAAAAAAAAAAAAAGACTTTTCATGAGGTCACATGAACTTATTATTAAAGACTATGTAAAATACGAAACTGTTGAATTCTGTTTGGTCTCAGGTTTTACCCTGTCATAAACTGGAGCATGCTTTTGTGTGCATTTCGTGGCTTAAGGTAGTCATTTCTGTATAAAAGTAATATTCTGTAGGTGCTCTGTCAAATTATCAACTGTTTGCAATGTATTGATACAGTACTGAATGGACATGTACTGTTATATTTAGTTTGTTTGCATTTTATTTGTGTGACAGCATGCACAAACAGAAATGGAAGAAAAAACTGTGGAATGCACCCAAAGGAGCATTAATGACAAGAAAACTGTGAAAAGATGTGTCGTCGAATGTTTGCATCGTTTTCAAGAACGCCAACCATTCCTCAGAGCGTCATTATGTTCCATCACGAAAACATGCCTATATACTTTTGACCCCCTAAAACCCCACTTTTATGTAATAAAACTGGGGTTTACAGGGGTATACATTATTTTTCTTATTTCTGCTCTAAACATAGATTATGGGTACTCGTTAGAACCGCCTCGCCGAGGCGGTTCTAACGAGTACCCACAATCTATGTTTTGAGCAGAAATATGAAAAATATTAGGATTTTTTAACTGAAAATTTTCATTTTTTGGTGGTAAAATTTTCAGTATATTTGAATAGGACGTCATTTTAGCTACCTCTATGATGTTATAGGCGCACAATAGAATTTTAGAACTTTTGAAACTTAAAAACTGTTAGTTTGGTGTTCAAATGGTTTTTACTGTGTTCTACATGCATTTTTTGGCATTATATAAAGTTTTTTCTTCATATTGAGAGGATTAACTTTTAAAACAGAATATAGTATTTAAATTAACATTTACGAGTAAACATGATAAATGAGGTGCAATCGAATTAAACCATATTAATGTCGTTTAAATGGTCTCGATAGCAGAAATGTTATGAAAAAGAACATGGGAAAAAGGTAATTATTTATTAGTTCATTTATTTACTTATTTATCTATTTATTTTTTAATCAGATGTTCGATTTAAATTATTTGTTACAGTACACGTAAGTATGGACGTTCCGATTTTAGATGTATAGCAAGATGTTAAAATGAGCTGCAAGATGGGAAAATATGCCCCCATCACATTCGCGCCCAGTGAAGACTCAGACCAGCCTGCGCATCTTGGAGTCTTCGCTGGGCGCGTATCATAGGCTTAGTTTCTCACGGACACCTGGTGGCACAAAGGTCCAAATGTTAAGGATACGAAGCCACACAGATGCCCAGGGCATAGTTGTTCAAAGCTAACGATGTCGTTAGTTAACGATTCGTTAAAATTTAAATCGAGTTATACACAAATATGCTGAAATTTTTTGCTGAAAAAAATGTGAGTAGCTTTTGCAATGCAAAAGCTACTCACATTTTTTCAGCAAAAAATACCAGAATATTGTGTATTGAATCCCCTAGAACAGTTAACGAAATGACCCTTAACGAGCTCGTTAAGCTAACGACGCTTTGAACAACCGGGCCCAGATGTTTATGATACTAACAAGTTACATGTATAATAGGTTATGAACCGCTCTAGTTATTATCATAGTAACCTAAAGACATAACCCAACACCGACATTATCCTTGGCCCTATTTCGCACCGACCCAGTGCACTGAGATAAACTTTGAATTTGTAAATATTTGAAGTTCAGTCCTATAATGTCAACGACTCTCTGAACAAGACCAAATCAGTCACTTGTGAGTAACCCGCCTACGGTTGTACAGTACGTGCGCAGTCTGATTGGGCTAATTTTATTTCGCTCTTAACCCATTTATCCCTAGCCTCCCAAAAAAAGGGACAATGGCAAACAGTGTAGAACCAGATCAACCGCCGCAGAACGCGGCATCTGATCAGGGTCTACACTGTTTGCAATAACATAAGAAAGTTTCAATAATAAAAGCAACTATGACGATTTCTATTTAACACCCCCTTTGACTATACAATGGACCCTTCCAAAGTTCATGATGGGAGAGTCTATTGAAAATATTCATGCATAAATGGGTTAAAAGGGCCAAATACCATTTTGGTAAACAGAGCATACCCTGACCAGTTGCATGTGAAGTGTGTACATGTGCAACTTTGGGAATCACAACAAAACATTACCAAGACACCGGAAGAAGGGGACAAGCGGAGAAAACGTAATTCACAAAACAGACAAAAAAAAACAACGAATCACGAATAACGGTTGTCCGTGCGTACGTGTGTGTATGATCGCGGACGGCCAATTCGTCCATTTTGTTTTTCTATAAAACACCATTAAAACTTAAATCTATTATCTTTCTGATAAAAAAAACCTATACGATTATACGTATGCCAAATATAAGCAGCGAATATTAGATACATACAGATCCAAATAACTGGAATATACAGAAGAAAAGGTATCTTGTTGGTACTAACTGCAATTGCCATACCGAGGCGATTCCAGTGAGTAGTCCCAGCAAATACACAACGTCGCAACAACGTCGTCACGACGTTGCAGACACGTTGTAACGACGCTGTTGGGACGTTGTGTGTTTGCTGGGGTAACATGCCATGTTTGATGAAAAAAAAAATTTTTTTTGGGCTATGGAAAGCCCAGGTCTTCGTGTGAATTTACCATATTTACATAAACTATTCGGACATCCCAACTCTTCACCACCTGGTGGTACACGTAAAGATGTACCTGACGCTCTGGTACAGTTCACCATCTTCTCGTTTAAGTGGTTAGTGATAGCTATTGGGTATACATTTTTGTCCTTGTTCCATTTGTTTATAGACGGAATGCTTTCGTTGCCGTGTTTTATTACATCATCTCATTACATTATCTCCAACGTTTTTAAACCTTCTCTTGCTGAACAGGTCATGCCCTATCTAAGCAAACAGTGTAGATCCAGATCAGTTAGCTTCTGAAGAATCCAACTGATCTGGATCTGCACTGTTTGTCATTAAATATGTGAATTTCTATCAAAAGCCCGGATCAAGTAATCTGATTGGCTGGAAATTAGAAGTGGATGTGGCATCTTAATTTATTCATCATGACAAGGGTTAAAGGAATGGATATTCTTTTTATGGATTTTATAGTGTAAACGTCGTCGACTCACTCATAAACTGAATAAAGCCCGAAGGCTTGTAACTGAATCGCAGGCGTCTACTTGTAGAGTCCCTTCAAACTGTTAATCCATTGTAGACTGAAAAGACTCCCCCACACTATATATTGGAAAAGTCTAATTTCAATTTTATGTACGTCCGGCTATGCGATTTACATATTCCTAGAGAAAAATGGCTAAACTATTTGCAAACAGTGGAGAACCAGATCAGACGCCGCGTTCTGCCATTTACCCTTTTAGGGGTATCCCAACTACAATGGGTTAACGCCGGCGACTCATGCACAAAATGAAGGCTTTACCGGAGACATGCCAATTTGTGAGTGAGTCGCCGATTCCCAGTCAGCATTCTACGTAAATCTTTATCGGGCCGTCATCGGCCCGTCAGGGTAGCTGACGGGCCGATGACAGCCCGATGTAGATTTACGTAGAATGCTAGCTGGGTAATTCCGTATGTTTACGTTGAAAACGTGCACAAGAAAATATAGTTTCAAGATTCCTCCTCAATGAATTTATTGAAATGCAAATAACTTTTTGAGTTTGCTCTCGACCAATCAAATTGCGCTTAATTAGTAGCAGTCTGTTTAATTCGATTAATTTTATAATATGCCTGTGATAGTCTCTGAAAATTCTCTCCAGAGTGGCATAGTGCGTTTTAATGCTCACATGTTATGTATGCGACATGTACACTGTGATGAGACTTTAATATATTTAAATTTTAACTAATAAATTCTTGTCCTAAAACTTGAATACGCCCTTTAACTACATGTTGGTGTGTCTAAAATTGCTGGACTGGGTGGCAAACAGCGCAAACCATGATAAGACACCGCGTTCACCGGCGACTCATCTGGGTCTATATTGTTAACTCTGGCCTGTCTGTCTGAAAAATAAGGATAAACAGTAACTGGCAGTGTAGATCCTGATCATGCGGCGCGTACAGACATCGCTCGTCGAAACTGTTTGTTCAGGCCTGTCTGTCCGAATACATAGGGTTAATACGGTCCCCATAAGTACGCACTGGGTCTACTGGCCTTTGCTGCTCGCAGTGACATTTGTTAAGGCTTTGCGCTGATGCGACAACGACGGTTTAAGTTACTCTGTCATCTTAAAGTGCAGTGTGACATTAATTTCAAATGTTTTGTCTATTTTCTAAGCATACAGATACGTTGAAACACCTGACGCTGCATAATGCAACCTAAATATCATTAACAACATCACCGAAAAACCTTTCGCTTTTTCACTTTTCTGCCAGATACATATAAAAACAGCGTCAAGCAAAAACAGTTCTGCATATGTGAACAACAAATGCCTAGATTAGCCTGCATACATTAGCCTACACATCGTACAATCCGATCAGGACATAGGTTCATCGATTTTATAGTGCATGTAGTCAGGTCTCCCTGCGGCCGACAGAAAATTCTGATCAGGCTTTATGCACACGTTGCACAGATGCACACATTGATCAGAGCCTGCATTGTTTTTATGTGGTGAGATTTGCGTGTAGGCTTGAAACTGATATTTTGAAAGTGTTCTGCAAGTTTAGATACCGAGCTTTTGGAAAACAGCCCAGATCGCAAAAGAAATGCCATAGGAAATATAACAAATACCTGAGACATACATGATCAACGGAGATCAGATCAGCCTTCACATTCGCGCAGTCCGAAACAGGATATCAGCTCTCCATTAACTGGATATTGCAGAATATACTGACAAATAGTAAATTATGATCAACATTGATCTAAGTCCAGTACGCTGACTTTCTCCTGTCGCGACTTATACTGTATAAGACTACTAGGACGACTCAAGGGGATAGCACGCCCTGTAAACATTACGAAAACACGCCTATTCAAATATATTGAAATTTTCACCACCAAAAACTAAAAGTTTTCAAATAGAAATTCTGATATTTATCATATTTCTGTTCAAAACATAGATTAGTTTAAACATATTTTATTCGTATAATACATATACTGTTACAGTACAAACATGAATGAACTCATACAAAAGGGATTCAGAAGAAAGTCTAAGACTTATGTAAATCTGTATCCCTAGAAGTTTTGCAATAATACAACACTTATAAATCAAAACAATTGTCGTTTCCAAAAACTGTTGTATATAAAACATAGATTGTGGGTACTCGTTAGAACCGCCTCGGCGAGGCTGTTCTAACGAGTACCCACAATCTATGTTTTTGAGCAGAAATAAGAAAAATAATATATACGCCTGTAAACCCCAGTTTTACTATATAAAATAGGGTTTAAGGGGGTCAAAATTATATAGGCGTGTTTTCGTGATGTCAAGGTTTATGTTAATTGCCTATTAAAATCAATAGCATTCGATAAGACTCTTAAAGATGCATTGATAAATAGCTTATTCATCAATAAAATTGAAGCATAGGAAACGTGTCTTCGGGGGATATAGGGACAGTGAAGGCCCAGATCAGCATTCTGATCAGAGCCCATAGTTTCAAATAAGACATTTTTAACCAAAAAGTATTTTCATTTTCTTATTTTCCCTCGAAAACGTATTTTGTTAGAGGCGATTCTAATGAGTACCCACACTACGTTTTCGTGGAGAAATAAAAAAAATATTTACCCGATACCCTGATACCCGCTAATATCTGGAACTATGAAGATCTTGGTTGTCCGCGTACAGAATTATTCCATGGCGATTGTATAAAATAAGCCGTAACTTGAGAAAACGTACCTTCTAGTTTCTGCATACACTGAAAAGTGCTTGCATTAAGGGGAGTCTGGGACTCAGAGACTCCCAAAAATTGCCCTGGGACTTCCAAACATCAATGCCAGGATGTCTGGGACTCCCAACTTTTAAAGATATTTAGTCATTTATAATAAAAAATAGGATGAATTTATGTGTTATTAAGCTTAACAATGGCAGTTTTACTCCATAAATGAGAGTATAAGAATATTGAGGTTGAATTTCTGACAGTGAGTGAAAAAAATTGATCACCAGGACTTCCAGATATTGGAGCTAGGAAGTCCTGGGACTTCCTGATTTTGACAGTTAGTGCAAGCACTGATTGAAGACTCAAATCAGCCTGCGTGGATGTTTTGCATCATTGGCTATCCAAAAATACGTCAAGTGAAGAATATGATCAGACTGCGCGGATGCGCAGGCTGATCTGAATCTTCGCTAGACACACATGTCCGAATGTATGTATTCTGATTTCGATGCTCATAGTAAGTTGTACAGCAAGTTTCGATGTACATGTATACTGTTTGCATATACCCCGCGCACTATTTAAGACGTTACATTAAACCAGAGGCCCTTAGGGCCAAAAGTCGCTCACCTGGACCAACTTGTCAAAAAGCCAGCTTGGGAGTCCTCATCAGAACAATTTTAGCTATTTTTATCTACAAGTCACTTTGATACTTCCTATCAAGTGTTAAGTCAATTAGCCTTTCGGTTCAGAAGAAGAAGGTCAAAATAGATTTTCAAGATGGTCACTGTGGCGGCCATCTTGGATTTCCAATCTGAACAATTTTAGCTAATTTTGATCTACAAGTCACCAAAATCCCTTTTACGAAGTTTCCAGTCAATTGGACTTTCGTTTCCGAGTAGACGTTCAAAATAGATTTTCAAGATGGCGGCCATGGCAGCCAACATCGATTTCTGATAGAAACCATTTCAGCTACTGTTGATCTACAAGTCACCCAAATACTTCCTACCAAGTTTCGAGTCAACTGCATTTTGGTTCAGGAGAAGAAGTTCAAAATAGATTTACAAGATGGCCGTCATGGTCATTATCTTGGATTTCCAATCTGTACTATTTTAGCTATTTTTAATCTAGTAGTCACCTCGGGAATTCAAATGAAGGTTTCAAATCAATCTGACTTTCAGTTAAGGAAGAGAATTACAAAATATGTTTTCAAGATAGCGTCCGTGGAGCCACTAGGATTTCCTACTGGAATAATTAAGATATTTTTTATCTACAAGTAACCCCGATACTTCCTACCAAGTTTTGAGTCAATTGGCCATTCCGTTCAGGAGAAGAGTTCAAAATATATTTTCAAGATGAGGATGAACCTGTTTCGAGTCAGTTGGCATTTTCATTCAGGAGAAGTTCAAAATAGATTTTCAAGAGGTGGCCACTTTGGATTTCGGATCAGAACAATTTTAGCAATTTTTTATCTACAAGTCGCAACGATACTTCTTTCCAAGTTTCGAGTCAACTGGCCTTTTGGTTCAGGAGATTTTCAAACTAGATTTTGAAGATGGTGGCTATGGCAGCCATTTTGGATTCTGCATCGGAACAATTTTCGTTATTTTTTTTTTTTTTTTTTTTTTTTTTTTTTTTGTTCTACAAGTCGTCCTGCTATTTCCTACCAAGCTTCGAGTCAATTGGCCTTTGGCCAGTTTGGGTTCCGGAGAAGTAGTTCAAAACAGATTTTCAAGATGGCAGAGGTGGCGGCCATCTTGGATTTCTGATCTGAACATTTTAGCAATTGTTGATTAACAAGCTGCTCTGATACTTCCTACCAAGTTTCGAGCCAAATGGCATTTCGGTTCAGGAGAAGTTCAAAATCGATTTTCAATATGGTGGCCATGGCGGCCATCTTGGATTTCTGATTGGATCAATTTTAGCTTTTTTATCTACAAGTTGCCCTAACTACCAAATTTCAAGTCAACTGGCCTTTCGGTTCAAGAAAAGAAGTTCAAAATAGATTTTCAAGATGGTGACCATGGCGTTCATCTTGGATTATGGATCGGCACGATTTTACCTTTTTTGTTATCTACAAGTGACCCCTATATGTCCTAACAAGTTTCGAGTCAACTGGCTTTCTGTTCAAGAGAAGAAGTCCAAAAAAGATTTTAATAGAAATAATCATGGCAGGCCACCGTCGATTTCGACTCTGAACAATTTTAGCTATTTTATATCTACATGTCACCATGATGCTTCCTACCAAGTTTCAATTGGCCTTTCGGTTCAAGAAAAGAAGCGAAAAATAGATTTTCAAGATGGCGACCATGGCGGACAGGCGTACAGACGGACAACAGGCAATCGCACAAGCAAATAAAATATACCAAAAGGACGACGACCGGGTAACACTAATGTACAGCCTTGTCTGGATCTTCGCTGTTTGCACAGGCAAAACAGGTGCCATTTTTTTCATTTCCAACATAATTTATCTGTTTACCGTAACTTTGCATGCATAAAATGTAGAAACTTATAAATTGTGCCAAACCATGGCAGATATACTTCAGTTCTTTATCAGGGAAGCGTTAAGAGAAAGTCGAAAGGTTCTTTCTCCAATGGTCCACTCCGTGAAAAAGGTCCTCTAAAAGGAAATCATATACATGTATACTAACGGGTAGCAGTTTATTCCCTATTAGAGTAAACCACGTTTCTGAAAGGGCTTGTTGTAGATGAAAGAAAATGGCAACGTTTGAGGTGACAAAACTCAAAAAGCGAGTGGCAAACAGTGTAGATCCTGATGAGACGGTTAGTTACGGTTACGACGGTCTCATCTGGATCTACACTGTTTGCAAAGCCCCCATTTTTCCAGTCTGCTATTTTGAACGGGTTAGCGCTGGATTTGTTGCGCTTCTTGTTTTTAAAATCTATTTATTAAATGCTTATTTAACTCTCAAAGAAACAGACGATATAAATCCAAGACCTGACTGTGGTCATCTCTTAAGATTTCTCTATGAACAGATTGCAGTGCTACTTGATAAAAAAAAAGTTATGTAGAGCAAACCTAAAACGATGTTATCGCGGTAAACGTGCACGACTTCAAGTTCAAGTATGATCATCAAGATTATGCTTACACGATATTGCAAAATTCCAAAGTATGTTTTATAAATAAACGTACACTAAAATATAAAGTTGCATACATGTGCCAGTCATGAATACAGAGTTTGGTTTACTCAACCAATTTAGCCCTTAATACGAAAACGAACGACAATTTTTATTTTTTTTTTTTTTTAGAGAGAAAACAAGTATTGACATCTACGTGAATCGTCTGCCAAGCAGACGATTCACATGAAATGTCGGACTTATTTTCTCTGAAAAAGTAAAAACAATATATTTTAGAACATTACGAAAACACGCCTATTCAAATATATAGATATTTTCACCTCCAAAAACTGAAAATGTTCAGATAAAAAACTGATATTTTTCATATTTCTGCTCAAAACATTGAGTGCGAGGCGGTTCTAACGAATACCAACAATCTATGTTTTTGAGCAGAAATAAGACAAATAATGTATACCCCTGTAAACCCCTGTTTTATTATATAAAAGTGGGGTTTAAGGGGGTCAAAACTATATAGGCATGTTTTCGTGATGATGTCGTCTGCTGCAAGTTTTACTTTTAGATATCTTCATTGAATTATTACAATTGCCACAAATGCGAAAAAGGTTTGTCTCTACAGTCTAGCTAGTAGATGCTAGCGATTGGGTCACATCACACCCCGCATTCTGTTTAAAAGCATATATACATGTATACAATGAGTTATTTTTAATAGAACATATATTCAGCAGCACTAAGTCTCTGGAGATGAAAATGTCATCATCCGGGTCGTTATCAGCGTTCTAATGCGTCAAAGACAAGTATAAGTTTTCCTTAAAAGCTTGGTCTATGCCATGCACACAATAAATGCTAAAGCAAATTTTAATAGTCTTGGGGTGGGTTCTTTACATGGCAAAAGAACATGGCAATCTTAATTCCAAAATGAAATTGGTGATTTGGAGAGGTCTAAAAGAGATACGAGAATTCGTCTAAATGAGAATGACCCTCGTATTATAAAACTAATAACAGCTTATTTCACATCGATTTTTGGGACTTCCTCAAGCAGTAGTTTTGTTACGCTGTCCCAGGAATGCTTTAACCCATTGTAGTCGTGAGACCCGTAAAAGGGTAATTGGCAAACAGTGCGTTCTGCGGCGTCTGATCAGGATCTCCACTGTTTGCAAATAGTTTTTCCTCTAGGAATATGTAAATCTCATAGCCGGATGTACCTAAAATTGGAACTGGACTCTTCCAATATATGGTTTGAGTGAGTCTATTCAGTATACTATGGGTTAAATTGCGTTTACCAGAACAAATGCATTTACCCACTTTAAAAGTGATATTGTCAAGATTTATGTATATCCCATAATCTCTGATACAGTGTTGCAATGGTAACCTTTGAAAATGTCTAAGTTCAGTGTGCCAAAAAAGTGCACGCGAATGGAGAACATCGTTTGTATATGTAGGTGTTCCAATAAATATTATTCTATTCCATCCAGCGCTATATCTAGTCCCGAGTTTTACTTGTAGACAATACGCATTAGGTCGATGTGCATTGTGGATCAACAATTGATTCACTTCCGTGTCCCAACCAACTGTATGTTGTCTACGCCCACGGGCGTACACACTATCTATACAAATATTACCATTCCCTTGAGCGGGCGTGTACATTATAGTAAACAGAGATAATCCGTCATCTATTTAAAGCATAAACATTTGCTTTCCGTCACACCAGGCCCCTCCTGAAAAGGGGCTACTCTAAAAGAGCGACTTTTAGAGCAGAACCATTGTAGAAGGGACGTAAAACAACTTGACAAGAGTTGCCTCCCTGAAGATGAATCCTTCTTCTCTTAGACTACTGAATAAATTCATAAATTTGACTACATGGTGACATTACGAAAACATGCCTATTCAAATATATTGAAAATTTTACAAACCAAAAAAAGGGCAATTTTCAGTTAAAAAACACACATATTTTTCATATGTCTGCCCAAAACATAGATTGTGGGTACTCGTTAGAACCGCCTCGACGAGGCGGTTCTAACGAGTACCCACAATCTATGTTTTGAGCAGAAATAAGAAAAATAATGAATACCCCTGTAAACCCCAGTTTTACTATATAAAAGTGGGGTTTATGGGGGTCAAAATTATATAGGCCTGTTTTCGTAATGATGTGTCTAAACAGTTTTGATAGAAGGGCAACGTGTGAAACCCCTTTAAAATGTTCACTTGCGACTTTGATCTGTGTCTACACTGTTTGCCGGTGACCGTCTGTCCAAGTTTTGGGAATATACTTATGCAGGAAAATTCCGCTGTCAAGACTACCTTTGAATTTGCCTACAAGTGGTCTTATTCGTGGGGATGCTCTTAATATTGCGAATAGAACATTAACCCTTATCATGCTGAATAAATTAAGATGCCACGCCCAATTTTCAGCCAATCAGATTACTTGATCCCGGTTGTTAATACAAATTCACATATTTAATAATGGCAAACAGTGCAGATCCAGATCAGTTGGCTTCTTCAGAATCCAATTGATTTGGATCTACACTGTTTGCAAAGGCAGGGTATATCCGGGCTCAGCAGGACTATGGTTAAAGAAGAAACCATATGGACTGGCAAAAGCTGTCAATAGAGGAGTGGTCTTTATTTCAAGTGGGCTCAAGAGCGGAATTTTACCGTATATCGTATACATCTATTTTATCTGTACTGCGCCATATGAAAACAGAGATAAAGGGCTCGGGGATGATTTTTCAACTCCGACTTTTGATAAGGGTCAGCAATGTAAAAATACAAAAAAAAAAAAAAAAAAAAAAAAAAAATGAAATTTTACTGATCTACCGTTTCTAATCAAAGCCTTTTGAAAAACAAGCCTGCGAAAATAGTGTAGACCCAGGTCAAGGCCATAGAACATGGCGCCTGATCAGCAACAGTTTAAGACACATAAACGGGTAGTGAAATTGACTTATCCAAATTTTAGGAAAAGTAGGGTAAAACGGTTTCCGAATATTAGGGGAATACGGTTTACGCAAATATATGGCTTCTATTACATCATAATGCAGCACACCACATTTGAAATTCATATTTATTTATTTTTATTTATTTATTTATTTTTTTTTTTTTTTAATTTTTCGAAGGCAATGTCTAGACATTTCAAGTGAATCGACTGCCAAACAGACCATTAAAATGAAATGTCGACTTATTTTCTGCAAAACAAAAAAAAAATTTTCTCTGATACAATTTTTTTTTCAGCGCTTTATGGGTTAAAAAGGATATATAGTCGAGTTTTCAATAATGAAGGGAAGGAAACTCTTAACGTCACAGATTGATTCCACCCAAAGACATAACAATATCGACTCTTTTTGCCAATAAGGTCAACATAATGCCCTCTATTGTTTTAGCAAGATTACATACGTGTTGTTTTTTTTTTTTTAACAATGAAGGGCAGGTAACTCCGGACACGTGTGTTGGAGCGATTTCGTCCACTATAAAACTTGTTCGAGAAATTCATTGTTTGTTCAAGTTTGAATAGGACTGCTAAAAACGAAGCCTTTTATTGCGGGTCACCATGGCGAGCGGCAAATACAGGAGTTATGCTGATCACACATCAAATGCGGGAATTATACCGAATTCAGCTTAAGCGGAAATAACTACCAAGACTGTGTATCTGATAAATAGAGTAGAACAGAATGGACTAGAAGGTTTTATTATCCAATTATGGCCTCTTTCAGGTGTACTTCTAACCCATTTATGTACAGCGTCCCATAAAAGGGACAGTGGCAAACAGTATTTGAACTAGATCAGACGCCGCAAAACGCGGTGTACACCGTATTAGGTACACTGTATTAGGTACAGACGTCTCTAATAAATGATGTACAAAAAAAACAAAAAACAATAAAGACGTCTTTAACTCTGAAATGAACCTGTCCAAATAGTACCTTTAATGGCATTAATTGTCGAATCAGCTAATACTAGCCCTGTACTCCCTCATCTTCTAACCCATTTATGCCCAGCATGGTCAAAATGTTGAAAAACTCACAGGTTACAAAGTCCGTGGCACCTATTATTTGTGTACATTTCAGAGGTAAATTTAACAGTTCGAAGTGAACCAAAACTCAGAAAGTAACCAGATTCAATTAGGTTAGTTCAATGAATCTTGATAGATATTCATCATGTGCAGTATAAGCGTCATAAAAGTACATGCGATAATTGAAGCTAAGCGACCCGCGTTTTGAGCTAATACTTGTCAAGGTCTTACAATCATTTGTTTTTCAACATTCAATGGTGGATAGCTCAGGAGTTGTCCAAAATCGAAATGACAGATTATATGGGTACAACTTGTGCCAGTTGAAAGTGATTGCTTAAAAAACGTGGCATATTTTGGGTTGACAATTTTCAACACACTAAAGGCGGATAACTCGATGCAAATTGATTGATTGCACCGAAAAGTCATCTAGTCTGAGTCTACACTATTCGCAAAGGCCTATCTGTCCCATTACTTAGGATTATTACGGTAGAAGCCAAAATTCAAGAGAGCTTACGTTCTGTCATGTGCGCCAAACGAAGACTCAAATCAGCCTGCGCATCCGTGTTGTCTGATCAGAGACTTCGTTGTCAGTACGATGACATTTTACCTTGACTATAAAAAATGCGTCCAGTGTGGGTTCTGATCAGACTGTGCAGGCTGACCTGAATCTTCGCTGGCCGCACATGTCCGAAGATACGTCATAGCTACATATAAGAGGGGGTATCCACATAATATTTTTCTTATTTCTCCATCAAAACATATGTTATGGGTACTCATTAGAAGCGCCTCGCTAAGGCGCTCCTAATGAGTACCCAAAACATATGTTTTCGTTAAGAAATGAGAAAGATATCAGCATTTTTCGGATTAATAAAGCGCCTTATCTGTTGCTATGATTCGTTTTCTAACGTTGTGGATAAAAGGCAAATTTGGAGAGCCAAATGTGATTATTTCCTCGACCAGAGGGAACACCTATAAGAAATCCTCTCCAAGTAAGAATGCGCCTGGTGGCAGATGCGATGAGCGTGGATCCAGGCCAGACTGAGCATGCACGTTGCTTGTTCAGAGTCACAGTAATTCAAGAATATCGTGCACTTGTTTAAACTTTTAAATTCAAAGGTTTTGTTATTATGGGCCCACCACAAAGAGAGGGACATACTAGTGTTCCCAAACGTTGGAAAGGATGGAGAAAGGGCATATTTGGTTCAGTGTGGTACCTTGTCTGCACGAAATTCTCCTGAATAAGTATATGCTAGGATAGAATATGCCGTCAATTATGATTTTGATGACACTAAGGCGCTGACCACATTCCAAGCGGGCACATTACGTTTATACAACGCCGCATTAACGTCGATGCAATGTTATGATGTTGCATCGACGTTGATGCAACGTTGTCTCAACGTTGCGTGCCCGCTGCGTTTTCAATGTCAGTACGGGTGCGGGACATCAGTAGCTCCTGCTTGTTATTATTATTATTATTATTATTATTATTATTACTATTGAGTGGCCGACTAAAATGTCAATAATTATCACAAAAACATACCTATATAATTTTGACCCCCTTAAACCCCACTTTTACATAGTAAAACTGGGGTTTGCAGGGGTACAAGTTATTTTACTTATTTCTGCTCAAAACATGGATTGTGGGTACTCGTTAGAGTACCCACAATCTATGTTTTGAGCAGAAATATAAAAAATATCACAGTTTTTTATCTGAAAATTTTAAATTTTTGGAGGATTAATTTTCTGTATTTTTGAATAGGCGTGTTTTCGTAATGAGAAGGCTGCCTAGCAGAAGATTCACATGAAATGCCAAGCCTTACTTTCTCTGAAAAATAACAAAGCCAGTGCGGCCTGCTACAAATTGGTTTTAAGGGTTATTATTGTAAACGTAACAGTCTGCAGTTCTTATAAAGGCTAGACAGCGTAGATCTAAGAATATTCATATGTTTTGTGTTTGTGTATATTTAACAAAATGTTTAATCTCTTTCTTATTATAAACACGTCTATCAAATATCAACATTTAACAGACTTTTCTTTAAGCATTACCACTCTCTGGGCACACACTGATAATATTTTTCTTATTTTTCCAGAATCATGATAGGCTTTGACAATTTATCCTTAAAGGAGACAAGCCTATTTTCTGGGGGAAAAATAAGCAAAAACATTTCAAAATGTGGTCTGCTAAATCTTTAGCCAGAGTACCAAATGTTAAAGTACGTTAACCTTTGAAATCTTCCACCCTGTTGTGTGCATCTAGCAAACAGAATTCTAGGCCAGATGAGTGTTTATGTGTTATTTTCTTATATCTCCATGAAAAATAATGCCGTGGTATCTCGAAATACATGTTATCGCCTCATAAACTCATTCTCAGCTGCCACAAGGTAGGCTTTAGTGATAGGTAGACTGGCTCCAGTCTACAGTGATACCCTGATCCAATCACACAAACACACTTGTCCAAAGATTTTTTTTTACCACACAGTTTAGTTTATTAGGCAGAATTTCAGTTTTTCATCTTTATCTTAGCAAACACAAAATATTCTTAAAATATTTTATGCATGACAACTGTTTCCAAATGAATTAGCTTTTCACCTCAAAATTGGAGCCGGTGCAGAACATCTCATACAAGAATTGTATGTGTGTCCAGCGAAGCCTCAGATTAGTCAGATCAGTCTTCGCTTTCCGCCTGAAGACGCTTTGAATCCTTGGCTACACACAGCGTGCCCTGCGATGACTATTTTGTGCCGATGCGCAGGCTGTACTGAGTCTTCGCTGGGCGCATATGCAATCGTGCAGGAAATGATAAGCCTCGGCTTATTTTATGAAATTAATATCAAGACGGCAGATGATAGGAAAGAGGCATGCCAAAGGATAGATATGGCGCTTTTTTTCATACGAAAAATGTTGATATCTTTCTTATTTCTCCATGAAAACATGGAGAAATAAGAAAAATATTATGTGGATACCCCCTCTTATCTGTAGCTATGCAAAGGTATACAAGTAGGCAGGGCCGAACTTAAAAAAAAAATGTTGGTTTGCTGTGCTTCGGAGAAAACATTTTTTACTTTAAATAAACAAGCCTACAACAGACAGATTTACAGTCACAACAATCCTTTTATCATAAACTTTATTTTCAGTTGCAGACAATGTTTTGAAATATTATATCTATATGGACAGCATTTTGGACAATATACTGTCTACTGTAAAAGAAAAATTATATCTGAGTAAAAAAAAAAAAAAAAGAGGACCTAATCTCATAAGTAGGAGCCCAGCAAACAAACAACGTGGTTACAACGTCGTTAAAACGTCGCTGCAACGTCACGACATTGCAGCTTTGTTGTAATGACGTTGTTGCGACGTCGTGTATTTGCCGGGAGCACAGCAAACAAGGAATATTTTAAGGATGGCCTAGCAGTCCCAGTGTTTTGAAGGAAGTCAGTCTGTGTCAGGCATAGCTCCAGATAAGAGTGGTATCCACATACAGTCAAACCTCAATGGCTCGAACATCTTTGGGACCATGGAAATTCGTTCGAGACATGGGTAGTTCGAGCCACTGAGGGTTAATCATGGCACCAGTTCAGGAAGCAAATAGCGATAATTTTTGGAAATCTTTTCCATTTTCAACACAATGATTGCATGTTTAGTGTACTCATTAGAATCGCCTCGATGAGGTTATTCTAATGAGTACACACAACATACAATTCCATGATAAAATAAGAAAATATCCCTTAATATTTGTTTGCTTGAGCTATTGGAAGGATTTTGTAGGGACTGAAAAAAGAGTTCGAATTAGCCACGGTAAACGAGCCATCCGTGTTCGAGCCACTGAAGTTTTATTGTACTAGTTATCTTATTACTCCATTAAAACGTATGCTGTGTGTACAATGTACGTACTCAGAAAAGCCTCGACGAAGATCTAATGAGTATCAACAACGTATTTTTGAGGAATAATTAAACAAATATCAATACTTTCAGTGGAAAATGTCTTTTCTGGAATTGTCAAACAGAGAAAGGCAGTTTACAAGTAGGCGTTTCGGCTGGGCACTGGAGTAAATGTATTTGAGGTATTGTTGAACTAGGCGATGCCACTGGATGAAACGGCTGGTAAAATTTCTGGGGGTAACCGTCGGTTGTCAACATCAGCCACTTGCGATTTCCTTGTGTTTCAAGAATATTTTAATCATTTGTCTGACTGGTGTCAGACTTTGAACAGTTTTCTTCGCGTACTCTGTTTGTAAGTGTCATTCATTTTGAAAATTAATGTATTTAAACCATGTCAACTTGATAAGAGAATTGTAATGACATATATTTTAAACATATCAAATACACAAACATAAATTTATTACTATAAATCACAAAATGGCCCTGTCCTCTGGAAGGTAGCTTTCAGGTCCTTTACATTTACCACTCTCTGAACAAATACAGCAGGTGACATACTGACAACAGTTTTCTTCTTTTTTTTCCAGCAAATAGGCTTTGACATTTCATGCTAATTGTCTCCTAGACAATTTGCATGAAAATGTCACAGCCTATTTTCTGGAAAAAAATATTTCAAAATATCGTCTGCTGTAATTTTAGCATGTTCAGCAGCAAGGCATGGTGGCTCTTTGAAACTAGGAAAAACGATCATTTTTTTAACCCATTTCATCCTAGCGTCCCATAAAAGGGATATTGGCAAACAGTGTAGACTCAGACCAGACGCCGCATAACGCGGCGTCTGATCAGGGTCTATACTGCTTGCAACAACATTAGTAAGTTTCAGTAATAAAACCAACTATCACGATTTCTGTATAGCACCCCTTTGAGTATACAATCGACCCTTCCAAAGTTCATGATGGGAGAGTTTATTGAAAATATTCAGGCGTAAATGAGTTAAATGACAAGGTCACCTTTTGCAATGAACTGGCATTTTATAGTGCACAAAAAAATACCACCTTGACATAGTGACTGGAGTGCTATGATAACTGCGAAGAATATACACGACAGTCAGGTGATGAAATCTTTCCATACGAGTCGCAACGTGAGAATACCTTCTGACATGCGCACTCAACCATGTGCATCAGTGCAGTCTGATCAGAATCAGAGTCATGGTGTCTGAATGAGGAATCTTTACATCCTTGAATATCAAAATGCGCCCAGTGAAGATTCCGATCAGACTGCGCGAATGCGCAGGCTGATCTGAATCTTCGCCGGGCGCGGGTGTCCGAAGGTACGTTTTCTGACGTAACAGCTCATTTGCTAGTTATTTAGATAGGGCGAGTTTTTCAACCGAAACATACTGACATTTTTTTTCTTATTTCTCCTAAAAAAAAAAACATTTTTTGTGGGCACTCATTAGAAACGCATCAGCGAGGCGCTTCTAAGGCGCTTCTAATGAGTACCCACAACGTATGTTGAAATAAGACAAATATTTTGTAGAGACACACTTGTTGTCTGGACATGTTAAACAAAATAAAAAAATAAAACCCTTTCATCACCATGGATCTAACTGTGAATATCGTATTTTATTTTCATTTTCGGACAGACAGACCTCAGCAAACAGTACAGACCCTGTTCAGATGCCGGTCACTGTCAGATTGCTTCTCATACAGCAGTTTTAAATGCAGCAACAGGTAGTAACATTGGTATATAATCCAGCGCATGACGAAGCCTACAATAAGGCTTGTGCGACCAGCAAAAACTCAGATCAGCCTGCGCATCCGCGCAGTCTGATCAGAGTTTTCGCTGATCGCATGTTTCTTCTACAGTCTACGGGCTATCCAAAAAGGGATAAACGAAAACCCTTGCCAAATTGGGTGCCATGGACGGATGTACATGCTGATCTGGGTCTTTGCTGGTCACACAGGTCTTATTAAAAGCTATGGTAAGGAGAAAGGTGTTAAGAATTTAAAACAAATATGGTTTACGCAAGCATGCCAAAACATAAACATTGGCAAACTGTGTTAAGGAAAATAATAACCTTGTCCGGTGACCTGTGGCTTCTGGATTCAAGCTGCATTACGTCATATAGAAAATTGAAACCAGAATATTCAGGTCATCGGACAAGGATATATCAATAAGTCCAGAACGCCCGGGTCATCACAAGTAGCCTAAAATTTGAATAGATTAGTTTAAGGGAACTCCTCTATTCGATTCACAATGAAGATTTTCCGCCATTTGTATCAATGAAGACAAATTTTGGGACTCCTTGTTCAATTTTCTGCACAGCAAGTCCTTTCTGAAAAAGTTCTACTTTAATAATAATAATGAAAAATATTTGCTCACTCTTTCTTTTTTTTTTTAGCGTAACAGCTTTTTAGAAGGGAGGTAAAGCAATTAAGCAGAGCTGCCGCCTGAATTTGTATCCATTCCCTGAAATGGAGGCACTTTCAGGAAGGATACTATATCATAGCTCTGTACTGTTTTCCTTTAAGAGTAGATCGTTTTTTTTTTTTTCAAGCGGGGTATGATGCGTAAAAGTAAGTACTACACCCTGACTTTAATGGCTTTGAGCAGTCTTCATCATGAAAACATACCTATATAATTTTGACCCCCTTAAACCCCACTTTTATATAGTAAAACTGGGGTTTACAGGGGTATACATTAGTTTTCTTATTTCTGCTCAAAACATAGATTGTGGGTACTCGTTAGAACCGCCTCGGCGAGGCGGTTCTAACGAGTACCCACAATCTATGTTTTGAGCAGAAATAAGAAAAAAAAATCTGATTTTTTATCTGACAATTTTCACTTTTTGGTGGTAAAATTTTCAGTATATTTGAATAGGCGTGTTTTCGTAATGTGAATTCAGACATTACCCTTACTTTAATAGGGAAAATGCTGGGGTATTATTCCCCTTTCGTACTAATGGAATATTGTCGAGACACATTTGGATTGTACAGATTAAATCTGTGGGGCACAACAACTGTATAGGCATTCTGTGCAAGCGACCATCAAAACGCTGCGTACGGCTGTTTTCGTCATATATTACCGGGGAACAGGGGGACTGCAGTTTATTTGTTTGTTTTAACCCATTACAGAGAATTAATTCACTTGTGTTCTAAAGTTTCTGTGTTAAACTCGAGTGAGCGAATCATTGCGAAAAAAAGTAGATAATTCATTGTTAGAAATGTAATAAATATATTTTTTAAAATCACGTAACAAAAAGATTGTATAAATATCTACAATTTGAATTAAAGGAAAATGCACGCCAAATGACGAACATACAAGAAAATCAAAATCCTGTGTATCTGTGCATTTTTGCAAAAACAACTTTATCGAAATCGGCTTATAAATAAGAATATTTTTGGGGTTCGAATATCTAGAAAATACTGTCATGGAAGCCGCCACCCATTGCGAGTAAGTGACGTCATAACCACCTATATGTATTAAAAAACTAAATAAATCTACATATGCAAACAAACTTTTGTTACTATAGACCAGTAAATGGTATTTCTGTGAGCATGAACTCGTGTTGCCACTGATGATCGATTATAATCGATCATCAGTTACTTTTGCCTCTTGTGACTGATGATCGGAAAGATTATTTAATATTCGACTTGTCGAAAAATTCTATTTTTTTTTTAAACATATTTTTCTCACGTTTTATTTTTATAGGCAGGTTATAAAGAAATGAAATTCAAAGCTGTCGATTTGGGTCATTTTAGATTTGATGTCAATAAAATTAAAAAAAAAAAAATGATAAAATAGCCATAAATAAGTCATCCCGAAAGAACTGATATGTTTCTAATTTCTCAATGAAAACATATGTTCAGGGTACCCCTTAGAAGCGCCCTACGGAGGCGCTTCTACTATATACCTACAACACATGTTTTCATTTAGAAATACGAAAAATATTACCTGAATACCCCTCTCGTTGACCTGGAGCTATGAATAAGTACCAAGAAGAGGGCTACATTAAGTGAAAATATTAACAATAAGTCGATTATTAATCGATGATCAGTCAGTTTTACAAAACCGATTATCGACTATGAAATTCTGGCCGATTCCCAACACTAGCATAGACACCGTCATTAGGAATATTTAATTAGATATTATAATTAGATACAATTAAACATTAATAAACTGCTAATATGTTAATATGGGATAGTTGACAGTGTATATCCAAATGAACCAGTAAATTTAACCGATTTCGATCAAATTTGTATCAAGGTTTGTTTTCTAAGGCTGATTACTAACGGGGATACAACTTAGCGAGCCTTAAATGATACAACTTCATGGTCCCGGAGTTTCTAATACAGAACTATACTATTTGTTTAAAAACATTCTGGCCGTCATGGGCATTTGTTTGAGTTGAAAATTAATGTGAAAACAAATGATAACAAGTATGTGTATACAGTATATGAGCATTACCACAGAAAGTCTCAAATACAATCCCAAGTTCCCAAATACAATCCCAAAATAACCTTAATTTGCCGTCAAGATTGCATATGCACCCAGCGAAGACTAAGATCCGCCTGCGCATTTGCACAGTCTGATTAGTCTTCGAAAGGCACTCTGTGCGTAGAAAAAGACGAAAACCGTCTTTAGGTGGACAGCGAAAACTGTCATCGGTCTGATCAGAGTTTTCGCTGGGCGCACATGCAAAATTGTAGTATTACGAAAACACGCCTATTCAAATATACTGAAAATTTTCACCACCAAAAATGAAATCTTTCAGATAAAAAATTCTGATATTTTTCATATTTCTGCTCAAAACATAGATTGTGGATACTCGTTAGAGGCGGTTCTAACGAGTACAAAATCTATGTGTTGAGCAGAAGCGAGGCGGTTCTAACGAGTACCCACAATCTATGTTTTGAGAAGAAATAAGGAAAATAGTGTATACCCCTGCGTAAACCCCAAGTTTACTAAATAAAAGTGGGATTTAAAGGGTCAAAATTATATAGGCACGTTTTCGTGATGTGACATCGGTCTGATCTGAGTTTTCGCTAGGTGCACATGCAAAATCATTAGAACACGCCTATTCAAATATATAAAAAATTTCACCTCCAAAAACTGAAAATTTTCAGATAAAAAACTCATATTTTTCTTATTTCTGCAGAAAACATAGATTGTGGGTACTCATTAGAACCGCCTCGCCGAGGCGGTTCTAACGAGTATCCACAATCTATGTTTTATGCAGAAATAAGAAAAAATAATGTATACCCACTGTAAACCCCAGTTTTACTATATAAAAGTGGGGTTTCAGGGGTCAAAATTATATAGGCATGTTTTCGTGATGTTGTAAGAAAATATTGTGCCCCGACTCATATGTTGACAAAGTTATAATGTACTGTATTCAAATGAAAATTTCAACTTCTATCTGACGCTTGATGTTAAGCATCTGACATTTCAATAAACACAAAGTATATGAGGTGTGCAAGATGCAATAACAATGCAGTAATTACCTCAGTCAGAAAGCTGATTTGACCAGCGGTTTAAAAGAATTAAGAAGGAAAGCAAATACCCTTTTGCTAAATTCGTATTTTGTGTAATAATTTTAAGTATTTTTCCTGATAAGCTTCAAGTCAAAGCCCTAATAATTTCGGGTTGGACCTAGGGTGAAACTTTGGTAGCAGTATACTCGATTTAACTCTTTCACTGCCACAGGCGATAATAATAGGCTTTTGCAAACAGCACAGATCAAGGTGAGACGGCTCAATGAGCCGTCTCATATGGATCGACGCTGTTTGACATTCAGTCTTTCAACTTTACATATGAAAGCCTTTCCAAACGATAGTCTGTTAAAAAAAAAAAAAAAAAAAAAAAGCAGACGTCAGATGTCGTCTGAAATTTGGCACCGAAAAAGGTAAACCCTTTGACCGTTTTTACTACTGACAGTTCTAAGGCGGTGATTCTGGTGTTGTTTATTCTTTGTGTGACCTTCTGGCTGTTCGCTGCGTTTTCTCTGGTTGCGCATGCTTAAAAAATGGGCCTCTTCACCCCTTCCCCTCCACGAAAATAGTGCATGTGCAAATTATCTTACTGTATCACCTTAACCCTAGCCCTGCTGAACCCGGATATGCCCTGCTTTGCAAACAGTGTAGATCCAGGTCAGTTGGCTTCTGAAGAAGCCAACTGATCTGGATCTGCACTGTTTGCCATTAAATATGTGAATTTATAGCAACAATCTGGATCGAGTAATCTGATTGGCTAAAAATTAGAAGTGGGCGTGGCATCTTAATTTATTCAGCATGACAAGGGTTAACTTGACTTTTTTCAAAATTTCTACAAAACTGAGGTTGATAGCCTATTTTCAAATAGATATGTCTCTTATAGTTAGTTATTTTTTTTTTTTTTTCAAAAGCTCCCAAACAGTCATGCTCGTGACGTACGTTGCTAGTTATATTTATCTCTAGTGAAATGTGCGCCCGACAAAGACTCAAATCTGCGTGCGAATCCGCGCATTCTGATCAGAGTTTTCATTGTTCGCTTGAAGAAATCTTGCATCGTTCTTCTTCTTTAAAGCTGGAGCATTGTCGTACTTGGAACAATGTACAAGGTGGCGGTGACCGACAAGTGAGATATAAAACTGTAGGTTAAAACCGTAAAAAACAGTCCTGTACATAACTAGTGTAGGGTGGCCAGACCCCTCTTGAAGTCCTCAAGTGTCTTGACATGGCGATATGCTCTGGTAGCTGGTTCCAGAGTCTGAAGTCCGAGGGGAAGGAGAGCAGACAGATGTCTGTTCATTGACTATCTAAAAAGCGTCCAAGGAAGATTCTGATCAGACTGTGCGAATGCGCAGACTGATCAAAATAATCGCTTGACGCATATGTCTAAAGTTACATTTTCAGGCGTTACGGCTCATAAAGAATATACATATTGGACAACGCACGAAAAGGGCCCTTAAGAAGTTTGCGGACAGGTCCCGATTAGCGTGCGTATCTGTGCAGTCTTACATGGGCGTTTCCTGTTCGTCGACATACAGTACGGTATCCACTAATTCTGTGAGCGGATAACGAAGGCCCAGCTAATGCGCAGGCTAATCAGGGCCTGCGTTGTCCACAGATTACATAAGGACCTTTTTCGTACTATATTTTGTCCACCCACGGACGTATGTAGCTATGTAAATAAACAATGTTTTCTATACCCTTAAGTGCGCCCCGTTCACTTGATCGGTCAAATATGTAATTTTCGAAACGTCCTTGACCAAGGGTAATATATTCGTTCTTCTCTGGGGGTGTGTATCGGCCACACACATTTATCAACCAATCAAATCGTACATTGCATCAGCAGTTCCGCTCGGAACCAGTTTCGATACAAGATCGAAGAAATTTCGTCGTTGAATATTGACATTTGCTTCAAAACCTAATAAACTTGATAATAATAAAAACAAGAAACAATAAAGCTAAATTATTTTATCGAACGTTTAAACTTTTCAGTTGCGCAGTAAAATTCTCTGTTTGGGAATCCTTTAAGCAGCGTTATATTTTCGTTGTGTATGTCAGTTCAATTTCTTATTATTTTATTTTATTTGACAGTTTCTGAATAAAAAAAAGAGAAAGCCTGACCCAAGTTGCTAATTTAAATTTCCTTGATGCATGATGATTCAATAAAACATCTGCACCCTTTAACACAGTTCGAACGTCGGAATCTAGGTCATCCGACATACAGTCGGATTATGTTTAGGGCGGATTTAATCCCGACATCTCCGGTCAGCAGAATGAAGTGGTCAAAGAAACAGATTCTTACCTTTTCATATTTATTGAGTTTGTCCGGTGTTGTAGGCATTATAGCCCTTATTGAGATATAATCCACGTTAAATCAATGAAATGATAACACTATCCGTTATATTGAATTGACTTCTACACAATCCGATGAATATATGATAGCCGGTTGTAAACACTGTGTTAAGACTCACACGGAAGATTATGAATATTCATGTAGATAGGCTGGTTCTCAGACTCACTTGCTTTTTGCTGTGGTATAGCAAAACTTTAGGCGAAACCAGTCAGCTTCAATAACGTCACATAAACATTTTTTTTCTTCAAGAACTGATTCTGCTTTACTCAAGAACAATGGGCGATATTATTAAATTACATCAGCATAGAGTAATGTTTTAGGTCGTCTGCTTTTCATTGATCCATCGTTTGATTATTAACACAATATTGTAGGTTTATTAATAAAGACATAAAACAAGAATTCCGGACCGAGTATAAGCTTTTACACGAGTGTTTGGCGAGATGATAGCACCAGACACGAGTCCTACAATTGTTTCATTTTTATCTTTTTCTTTTCATTTTTATTAAAACCAGACATGTTAACTTAAAACAAAACAAAAAAAAAACAAAAAAAAAAAAAAAAAAAAATGCGGGAGACAGCGCGATCGAGCCAGTCAGGCGAGCGCCGCAGGCGGGAAGACAAGCTAGAGCGCACCCTCCCCCCCCCCCCCCCCCCACCGCCCCCACCCCAACACACACACACACACGTAAAAGAAATAAAAATATATATATAAGAAATTGGTATAAAATGGTGCATTCTGAGAGCTGTTTAAGATAACACTTTTGCTGATTTTTAACAACAAATTATAGGTGATTCTGTCTTCTAGCTACACATTTTTCTTGTTAATCACTGTCAATGCTTTTAAAATCCCATACTCCAGAAGTAACAAAAGAAATTTATTTATTAAATTACTATACCATTCTTCATTTATCCATCTATTGATGTCATCATCAATGCATTTGCTGTTACTTTATGTCCTGGAGTCTGAGGAGTCTAGGAAAAAGTTAATAATGGAGCAACAGTCATAAACCTTAAGTAAAAATAAAAGTAATAAAAACAGCAATTTGTTTATTTTCTTTTTATTTAGGACTTCCTTTCAACATAATTAAATAATCTGCATACCGTGCAGTACGCTTGAAGAGCCTCTATGTCACTTTCTTTACCCAGTCATGCTTTACCCAGTCTCCAGTCTCCACTTGTTCTGGGTTCAGTGAGAATTTCTTGGTCATTATTATAAAACCTAAACTTTCCATCGACCAATGGTTGGGAGACCAAGTGAACTTTTCATTTGCGTTCTCTCTGAAATATAACTGTAGGTATAATGTATAAAATGAGCCAGCTCATGACAAAACCTACAAAATGGCATGTGCGCCCAGCGAAGACAGATACAGATCAGTCTGGGTGTCCATCGGCCTGTCACCTAAAGTGTAAACCAGCGAATACCGGTTAGCGACAAAGTATACGAATACCTGTCAGCTACAATGTTACCCAGTATATTAGTCTGTAATCTGGGGTATAGTGGCCTGTCACCTTGAGTGTATACCGGAATATTGGTCAGCTGATCTGAGTCTTCGCTGGACGCACATGCCGTTTTGTAGGTTTTGTCATGCGTTGGCTAAAATATTTGGATGGCTATTTTGCTGAGAATTGTTGGTTTCTCGCGGTTTGTGAAGATCCTGATTAGGTTTAACAAATTTCTGCGTTTAACCTGGGTATAATGCACTGTTTGCTGCGTCCCGACATGGAGATGAATTTACATGGTTATTTGCTGAGAATTGTTGGTTTCCTGGAGGATTGTGTAGACCCCGATTAGGCGCAACCTGCTGCGGCGTCTGATCCGGGTAGGCACTATTTTCGGCGTCCCAACATCGGTTGGTGTATAGCAGATTTGTGCCACCACTTGCGGAGTACTGGGAGCGTTAGTGCACATAAGGCTAAAAGATTTACTTCCCTTGTGTACTTGCATGTGATTTTAAAGACTTATGTGGGCGCCGATCACAACTGCAGTGAATGACATTTGTTTTCTTTCAGAGCGGATAGGGCTTGGCAATTCATGTAGACCGTCAGACTGGCAGATGATTCATAGGAGGCGCCCGGCCTTGTCTCTGAGGATCACGGGATGATGTTCGGTAAGTTTTTACTGTACGTTTTCATGACGGTTCGAGGTTTAAAAAGTCACGTCGATTGTACTAAGCTCTTGCGTTTAGTCCAGTACTCTCTCTCTCTCTCTCTCTCTCTCTCTCTCGTTTTCGCCGGTAGTTTAACAACTTCTCGATACTGATTTTGAGATATATATGTTTCAAGATTCAAATATTACTTCTTAAATGTCAGGCTTTTTCCTTCATGGATTTCGTATGCTCTGTGTGTGTGTTTGTCTCAGTACAATCATTTTTTTTGACATGCTGTTTTTATTATAGTCTCATTTTTTTAGCTCCTTTTTGTCTTTATTTTTCCCTATTAATAAAGCGAGTTTAGGTGTCACCAAATGTCTGGCTCTTCACTAAGTGCGCAGCTGGCCAGTGTTTGTAGCTGCAATATCTGCAGACACCTACAGGCCAGCTGTCGGCATTTTTAATAATAAAATACAGGCAATGTTGCTGAAGTACATGAAATACGAAATGCCACTTCATCTACACTTTTTATTCTATTGCATAAGGTTTTTTTTAGCTTGAATCACTGTGTATCTAATACCGTGGTTACCCTTGCCATATCCAGCATTCTGAATCTACACTTCTAATTAGTTGTACTATTAATTACCATCACGTGAACATGCCTATATAATCTTGAGTCCCTTAAACCCCACTTTTATATAGTAAAACTGGGATTTACAGGGATATACATTATTTTTCTTATTTTTGCTCAAAAAAATAGATTGTGGGTACTCGTTAGAACCGCCTCGGCGTGAAAATTTTCAGTTTTTGGAGGTGAAATTTTCTGTATATTTGAATAGGCGTGTCTTCGTAATGCGCTCATGGTCTGGAAAAGACAACCGTGATGTAGCCTTTGCTTTTCCGACGTTGAAAAGGCTAACGTACTCAACTTTGCATCCATTTCCACATTACGAAAACACACCTATAAAAATATACTGAAAATTTTACCACCCAAAATGAAAATTTTCAGTTAAAAAATCCTAATATTTTTTCATATTTCTGCTCAAAACATAGATTGTGGGTACTCGTTAGAACCGCCTCGGCGAGGCGGTTCTAACGAGTACCCACAATCTATGTTTTAAGCAGAAATAAGAAAAATAATGTATACCCCTGTAAACCCCAGTTTTACTGCATAAAAGTGGGGTTTAAGGGGGTCAAAATTATATAGGCATGTTTTCGTGATGAAGTTGAATGAAGTGGACGCTACTTTGCCCACTTTTAGTCTATAAACACAGAATAGATTAAATAATGTACAAATACAGGAATCAGAAATCTCAGATGTCATAAAAACATTAATTACAAATAAATTCAGCCTTCTGAGATGATCAAATCTCCCACTTCATACTAAAGAAAACATGTAATACCGTGGCAAAACCATTAAAATGTTATTCAATAGATCTTAAGGTGAATGTCATTTTCCCCTCACATAGGAAATCGGTTATTGTAATGCCCCTCCTTGAGAAATCTCCTTCCGAGTCACGTTCCAACTTTATGCCTATCTCATTACTTAGCTGTGTGGGTAAGGTGCAGGAAAGTATTATCTTTTAGTATATCTTTATTTGTTTTATTAAATGACCTTATATACAGACACCAATCAGTTTGTTTTGTCTGGTCATTCTACTGTCTACCAGCTTATTGATCTGTATAATAAAATTCTCTAGAGTATTGGTCTATGCGAAACAGTGTACGTGTATGGTCTTTTGTGACGTTTCAAAAGCATTTAATCGTGTTTGGCATAAGGGTCTATTATTTAGATTATAGCAGAATGGAATAACTGGAAAAAAATTAAACTGGATAACGAGCTATTTATCAGAAAGAAAGCAAACGGTTTTTGTTGGCGCATCAATATCATCCCCGAGGGTTATAAAAGCCGGAGTACCCCAGGGAACCGTTTTGGCTCCCTATTTTCTTATTTTATATTAATGACATAGTTGAAAATCTGCTGAGTATTGTACGATTGTTTGCTGACGATACGTCGCTAGCCTGTTCCTCAGCAAACATCCGTGACCTAAAGGATATTTTAAATCATGATTTGCTTGTATTGTCTACTTGGAGAAAGCAATGGTTGGTCATTTCAATCCTAGTAAAACAGAAGCGATTATCCTTTCTTGTAATGACGAACATCATTTTCCGAATCTTATGCTCGAAGATGTTCTGGCTAATTTTGTTGTAAGTCATACGCATCTAGAGCTTACTCTTTCTAGTAATGCCAAGTGGCATGCGCACATAGAAAAATCTATCACATCTGAATCCAAATTATTAGGAATATTATGAGAGCCATTTAATACAAACTGGGATTGATCATGAAATATTTTCTACGGTCATTCTCTCCCTTCCGCTGATTCAAGAAGGGCAGTTGTCAGTTTCTGGCATAAGCATTACAAAAACACGCCTATTCAAAAATATAGAAAATTTTACCTCCAGAAATATAAAATTTTCAGAAAAAAAAATCTGATATTTTTCATATTTCTGCTCAAAACATAGATTGTGGGTACTCGTTAGAACCGCCTCGCCGAGGCGGTTCTAACGAGTACCGACAATCTATGTTTTTGAGCAGAAATAAGAAAAATAATGCATACCCCTGTAAACCCCAGTTTTACTATATAAAAGTGGGGTTTAAGGGGGTCAAAATTACATAGGCGTGTTTTCGTGATGATGTGCTCAATACTGGTTAACCTTTTGGAGGACTAAGCCTGCCTGTCAAAGTGTGGTTAGGTAAACGGACCGCGCTAGACATGATCCCAATGGGTTAATTGGAACGTAAAACCTCAACACAAACAAACAAAACACAACTTGAGTAGGAAAGCTTTAAATAATATCTATATTTCTTACATCCGACCTATCCTGGAGTATGCAGCTGTGGTATGGGACGGCTATGAAAAAAAAAAAAACTCGATTTGAACGAATGCAATATGAAGCAGCAGAATTGTTACGGACTCTATCGATAAACTAGTAAAATAAATAGGATGGTTATCATTATCAGACAGGCGTTTGTTTTAAAGGGCTGTACTTATATATAAAATAAAAAATGGCTTGGTGCCAGAATATATTTCTAATATTTTGCCGCCGTATGTGTCTGAGAGAACAGAACACAGCTTGAGAAATGCAGCTGACATTTCTGTCTTACGTAGAAGAACTTAAAATTGTTCTAGATCATTTTTCCCTCTTCTGTTGACTACTGGAAAAAAAAATAAGTTACCTTTGTCAGTAAGAAGCGCTGATTCTCAGTGCTTTTAAACAATTACTTAAGAGATCTAGGTTTAAGAGTCCTTAAGTTCCAAGCCATTTGTTTCAGACCAAAGCATAAGTTCTGTCTGTCATTGTAGAATAAGAAATAATTGTAGCAATCTAAATATAGACTTATTTAACAATCATCTTAGACCAATGTTGCATGTGAATGTGGCTTCGAGAGTGAGGATGCTGAACACTACCTTTTTTTCTTCTGTAAGAGGTTTACACAGCAACGAACTAGTCTGTTCCAGGTCATCCGTAAATTTCAGGTTGATTTCCATTCTTGATACTAGAATCCTAATGAACTCATTTTCTTTTCAACGTGCTTTTTCTTTCTGTCTTCTCTGTCTATTTTTATTTCATTTTTTTACCCTCTCCATTTGTTTTTAGCTCTACTTGCGATTGCTCAATGTTTTGTTGATTATAAATTAATTTCGTTTATATGTAAACACGCGAACTCGGACTCTGCAGATACAGTATATTCTTTGATCCTATACAATTTTCTCTCCTTTTCTCTCTTTTATACTAAGATCCGGACAGTCGGAATTCTGTGTGCATGTGTACATAATAAGATTTACACATTGTCATAAACGTTGAATGCTATATCTTGTTTTGGGGAGGACTTAATCTAATGTTATGCGAACGTGTGGTCCAACCCATTTGCTTGTTGATTTTGGCAATAAAATACGATTAAACTAAAATGGGCGTAGCCTATATAGACATGAGGTGAGGCACGGAAGTAAATCAATATTGATAAAAAATGTATCATTGACATTTTGTCTACAACTAAAACCCGGGACATATACGAAAGGTGTTCTCCATGCACATGTTTTTGGCACACCACACATGTAGATATTCTAGAAGGTTACCATTGCAGCACTTTATCAAAGGCTACGGGATAGACATTAATTTTGACAATTTCACTTTTCAAGACTGTAGATGCATTGGTACTACTAATCTCACTTCATAGCATTTCCGGGACAGCGTGACAAAAATTTTATATTCTTCTTAAGTGCTTGTCTTAGTTTTGATGAGTTAAGACTAAAAAGGGAAGTGCAATTAGCTGTAATTAATTTTTAATGTGAGGGTCATACTTGTAGAGGCCAACGGGACGACATTTCATTAAGACCACATTTTGCTTTATGGCATTTAGACGATTTTGCCAGTATTTGCATTTAAAGAACCCAAGACTACTTGGTATTAAAATCAGCTTTAACATTCATTGTGTGCTAAGCGTAGACCAAGCTTTTTTGTGATTTTGTTTGTGTTGAGGATTTACGGCCCAGTCAACCCAATGGGGTCATGTCGAGCGCGGTCAGTTTACCTAACCACACTTTTACTGGGTAGGCTTAGTCCTCTAAGCGGTTAACCAGTATTGTGCACATTCTTTCGCCAGAAACTGACAAGTGCCCTTCTGGAATCAGCGGAAGGGAGAGAATGACCGTAGAAAATATTTCATGATCAAATCTCTACGAAAGAATGTTGCCGACCCGGTGGGGGTCGAACCCGCAACCTGATCACCAGTCGGACGCGCATCCAACTGAGTTACCGAGGCCGGCAAGGTTTTTGTGACAGCTTATACTTGTATAGGAGTATTGCCTAGCACAATTTGAAGGGTACAGGATTAATGCAGTATAAACCATTGATACAAATAAACAAGTTGATATTGGGTTAAAAATCCGAATGAAAAAATCTGAAAATTCGCTTTAAAATGTATATCCTGCCATACCCCCGTATTTACCATATATTATCCCAATCAGCCATGCAGACCAAAACACTCGTTTTGCAAACAGTCAAGATCCCGATAAGGGCTCATAATGAGCCGTCTCATCAAGATATACGCTGTTTGCCATTCTGTTTTGATTTTCGACTGATGTCCCAAATGATCAGATTCAAAGATGCAAGAGTCCACTGCAGAAACTCAAGAATGAAAGGGTTGAGGGAAACACGGGGTACACATTTCATATACGGGCTAACGTAATGATGACCAACACACTGGCAAGTGCTTCTTAAGCATATTAATATTTACCGCTGTCTGGTCAAAGGTTTCTAATTTTGCCCAGAAAATAGGCTTTAACAGCAATTTGCATGAAATGTCAAAGCCTATTTTCTGAGTACAAAGGGAAAACATATTTCAAAATTTCGTCATCTGAAATTTTTACCATTCAATTTTGGAATATACGAGCAGGAATTTATTTGGGATACAGATATTGGCACACAACTTATTAGAGCCTCATTAAGGCTCATTTTGCTTGGAGTGGCGTTTGAAGGCAACGACTCCTGTGAGAGGGAGAGATCTCTGTTACAACGATAGGTACGTAATTACGAAAATGGTGTGAGGCAAGGATGTCTTCTGTTACCAGCTCCTCAACACCTTCCTTGATGATAATGAGTTCAGGTTTAACGACGCATCGACCCATGAGGGTCATTTGTGTCAAAATGGTGTACTAACTTGGTTTTGTAATGAAACGGCTATAATGATAAGTCATATAAACCGTCCTTGAAAAGGTAATGGTTGATGCCTGTAGTTCAAATCATGAAGGAACTTCAACAGAGGACGCAGAGTAATTGTCCATCACGAAAACATGCTTATATAATTTTGACCCCCTTAAACCCCACTTTTATATAGTAAAACTGGGGTTTACAGGGGTATACAATATTTTTCTTATTTCTGCTCAAAAACATAGATTGTGGGTACTCGTTAGAACCGCCTCGTCAAGGCGGTTCTAACGAGTACCTACAATCTATGTTTTGAGCAGAAATATGAAAAATATTAGAATTTTTTATCTGAAAATTTTCAAATTTTTGGTGGTGAAATTTTCAATATATTTGAATAGGCGTGTTTTCGTAATGCATATCCAGTTCGCAGGCAACATTACCAAAATCGCAAAATCGCAAAGAGGCTACGGGTAGGAGTTCAAGGATTTGGTCCAGTATCGCCAAATACCTCCAATAAGACGAACAAAAAGGAACCAGTCGAGCGGGGTGTCGGAGTGAATGTTACCAGGATAGAAACAGTAAAAGTATTCAAAAACCTGGATTCGACTGATCTGATAAAGGCTTCAAACCAGGATTGTTCAGACAATTGCGATTCTAGCAAAACTGAAGATGATGTGGAAAGACTGGCGGCTCAGACCAATTATAATATCAAGCTGATGCGCTCCCTCTTTGCATCCGCTGTACGAGTACTATACGCTTGTGTGACTTTGACAGACTGCCGAACTCGAGAGAAACAAAGAAAAAAAACAACAACTCAGAAATCAGATGCTACCACAAACTGTTAAATATTAGGTAGTTTGAGAACGTCACCAATGCAGAGATGTGCAATCAAATGCAGACTCTCGTGATAATTAAATCACTGTGTTCAAGAAATAAAACCGCAGCTGGGAAACACAGTTCTGCAACAGCTGAAGAGTGAAGAAGGGGCTATATATACAGTTCGTCTGTCGTTACTGACAGTGGCCAATCCTAATCAAATGTGTAACGTGTTATTGTTTTTGTGTAATAAGACGGCTGACGAGACCAATCTTAGCTCTTAACTGCCTGTTCCAGATAGAACGGCTACTGATATCATTGATGGATGCTTGCCTCTTACTGTCTTGTTTCAGCTAGGAGACATCCAATCTATTTGGCACTTTCTTGCTACGTGGTCGTCGTACAGGCTGAATGCACAGGTTGAAGTTGCTGACAACAAGCCTGTGATCTGTCCAACGGTCTGCACCACACATAGTCTTTGTTACTCTGACATCCCGTCTGTCCTTCCTTCGCACTATGACATAGTCATTGAGATGCCAGTGTTTGGAGCGATGTCTTTTTGAGAGTTGATAGACGGAAGTCTGTGTTGGTGATCAGTAGTTCATGCTCTCCACACTTCCTTAAAAGGAGAAGGCCATTGCTGTTGCACTTCCCTATTCCTTCAGTTCCAATCATTCCTTCCCAGGTTTGGTGGTCTGTACCCACTCTGGCATTGAAGTCCCCGAGGAGGATGAGTTTGACTGTCCGGGGTCCTGCAGAAATCACAGAATGCAGGTCATCATAGAACTGGTCTTAAACCTCGTCTGAGTTTATCATTGTGGGTGCATAGGCACTTACAATTATTGCATGCCTCTTGCCAGATAAGGGAAATCTCAGCGTCATCAGGTGATTATTAGCTCGCCGGGACTATGCCCCTGGAGAGCTTATGTTGTCACCCAGTCTTTGGCGTCGGCGTCCGCGTCCGTGTCGGATTCCGCGTCTGCGTTAGCACAATATTTTCAAAGTTTTCAAAATGTGCATAGTTTTTTAATTATTTAAGGTACTGCTATCATATTTGGCCTACACCTACCTTAGGGTAGGACCTTTCATAGCATACACCCCCATTTCCAAGTTAGACCATTTATGTAGGTCAAGGTCAATTCTTATTTCGTCATATGCATCTATGTTTGTTTTGCGTTTAAGTTTTGAAAAGTGTACATAACTGCTGAAGTATTCAAGATATAGCTTTAATATTTGGCCCACACCAGCCTTCGGGTTAGATCTTTCAATAGCACACACCCTTCCTCAGTTTGACCTTCTGACCTTCTGCCTAGGTCAAGGTCAGGTCATACTTTGTCATTTAAACCCGCGTTGGAGTTCTGCGTTTAAGTTTTGAAAAGTGTTTGTAACTGCTGCAGTATTCAAGATACCCCTTTAATATTTGGCCCCACACCAAGATAAGGGTAAGGCCTTTCAATGGCACATATCCCTTCCTCAGTTTGACCTTCTGCCTGGGTCAATGTCAGGTCATACTTTGTCATTTAAACCCATGTTGGAATTCTGCGTTTAAGTTTTGAAAAGTGTTTGTAACTACTGAAGTATTCAGGATTCCGCTTTAATATTTGGCCCACGACTACCTTAGGGTAAGTCCTTTCAATAGTACACACACCTTCCTCAGTTTGACCTTCTGCCTAGGTCAAGGTCAGGTCATAGTTTGTCATTTAAACCCAAGTTGGTGTTCTGCGTTTAAGTTTTGAAAAGTGTTTGTAATTGCTGAAGTATTGAAGATACGACTTTAATATTTGGCCCACACCTACCTTAGGGTAAGACCTTTCCATAGTACACACCCCTTCCTCAGTTTGACCCTCTGCTTAGATCAAGGTCAAGTCATACTTTGTCATTCACAGCCGTGTTTAAGTTTTGAAAAGTGTACATGACTGCTGAAGTATGTAAGATATAGCTTTCATATTTTGTCCACACCAACATAAGGGATTCAGCATGTAAGATATAGCTTTCATATTTTATCCACACCAACCTAAGGGAAGATGTTTCAATGGCATATACCCCATCCCTCAGTTTGACATTCTTCAGACATCAAAGTCAGGTCATACTCTGTCATATAAGTTTAAGTTCTGCATTAAATCTTTTATATTTAAAAATTGTTTGCTTATCCGATCATCCCTTTCCGGCGAGCTGCGTTGTCTTATGACAACTCTTGTTTATGCCTTTTGGCACCAACTTCTTTTAAAAGCCCTTCCTCTGCAAGGCGAGTCTCACTCAGACCCGCAATGTCGACTTTGTATCTGTCAAGTTCTCTACCAAGTAGAGCTGTTCTTCGCTGATGTCTGTCAGAACCAGCACTGTCCATTAGAGTGCGCACATTCCATGCGCCGGTGGTTAAAGGTATCACCTTCGTCCTCTTTTTTTCTTGTTCGACAGCTAAGTGGGATCCCCGCAGATCGCGGTTAACCAACCAGGAATTTTGAAGCAGGCAATTGTTTAGGGCACCTTTTCTAGCCGCTTCCCCATGCTAAGGGGCAGCACTATCCTAAAAAAGGTCTGCTCAGTCGCTCAGTTCGGCTGCCGAATTCCCTGTACTGCTTCGTTCTAAAGGAAAGCTACTATATAGAACCAAGCCGCCTGTGTGCAGGTCCGCAACTACAGCTTTCACTTGCTGCTTCGCCGCTTGCCCATCGCCAGAGGGCTTTTTTGTATGACTTGCATATGTATGCTTGCTGTGACTGTATGTTGCTGGTGAAGATGACGCGCTGTGAATTGGATTATAGTGAGGAAGAGGCGCACAGAGTCTCCTTCACTCTCTCGTCCTGACCCAGCTGGATCCAGAGGCGACAGTGTCTAGACATCTGGAGCTAAGCCTGGATACACTGGATGACCGTGACTTCTGTTGTGCCTTGTCATGCTCTCCATGCTCAACCATGGAGTTGTGATTGGTCTTGGGTCCAAACTCCATGAAATAATAAACCCTCGGGTTCCAGATGTGCTCCCCAACCTGTCTTACTGGCATCTGTGAATAACTGGTGAGAAGGAAGAGGGTTCTTGACAGGAACACCTTTTAGATAAATTTGACGGTTGCTCCACCAATTGAGATGATACCGAATATTGTGTGTTATCTTAATATGGTGGTGAAGTGGAAGAATATGACGTCTCCATTGTGCCAGAAGACACATTTGTAATGGTCTGAGATGAAATCTCCCTAGAATTACAAAGTCTGCCTCTGCATTGAGTTTTTCTAAAAGAGACAGGAATGATTTGGCTGTGACTGTTATTTTGGGAAGAAAAAGCCTGATTGTCTCTAACAGAGTCTGGATTCTGTCTTGAGGAATTTTGACTATGTTGAGGTGAGTTAGAAATTCCATCCCTATGAAAATGAATTTCTGAGATGGAATCATGTCTGACTTTTCTTGATTGATTAGCAGTCCAAGGTTTATAATCAATTGAATGATTAATTGTCTGTGTTCCATTAGTTAGACGTCTATGGTTTCTTGATAACCAGTGGTCTAGGTAAGGAAAAAAGGTGACAGCCTTTCTGTGAAGATGAGATGCTATTACTTTCATGAGATGAGTGAACATATATGGGCTCGTTGACAGACCAAATGGTAGAGCTCTGAATTGGAAGATTTTGTCGTTCAGAGCAAAATGGAGATATTTGCGAGATGTAGGATGTATCGGGACATGCAAATAAGCGTCCGTCAGATCCAGTGAAATGCCCAGTCGTTGGGGCGAATTAAATTTCTGACTTTTTTCTGAGTTTCCATTTTGAAGCTTTGTATTAGAACACCTTTGTTTAAAGTGAAAAGATCTATTATGAACCTCATTTTTCCATATTTTTTGGGACAAGAAATATTCTTGAGTAATATCCTGAAGATTCCAGAAGAATTTCCTCCACTGCCCTTTTTGTAGGAGACTGTTGATCTCTTCTTCCAATTCTAGCCTTTTTGTTTGTTGGAAGGAAATGGTGTCTTTGAAAGAGGGGATATTTCCTTGAACGGGATCTTGTATCCTCTTTCCACAATAGAGAGGGCCCATTTGTCGTTTGTGATTTCGTGCCAATTTGGGGCAAAGTGGGCCAACCGTCCTTCTACCAGAATCTGAGATTGAGGACGGGACAGTGGAGTTAGCACATCGAAATTTCTTTTGAGAGATGGAAGCTCTTCTAGTAGAGCCAACTCTGTCTTTTCTGTCAGAACCCCTAGAGAAACCGCCTCTTGAGGGACCATAGGTTTTCTTTGGGTAAGAAGGTTGTGGATTTTATATACCCGTTTGAAAAACGGGACGTATTATATTACGGGGTATGGCGTCCGTCCGTCCGTAAACATTTTCATTTCCGGCTAACTCCTCCTACAGTTTACATCCGATCAAGTTGAAACTTGGTATATGGTTAGACCATGATGTGGAACAGCGCATATTGTTTCGGGGTTACAATTCACCAAATACTAGCAGAGTTATACCCCTTTGAAAATTTCAGAAAACTTCGTTTCCGGTTAACTCCTCCTACACTTTACATCCAATCAAGCTGAAACTTCATTTAAAGTTAGACCAAGATGTAGAGCAGCGCAAATGTTTTCGAGGTTACAGTCCACGAAATATTAGCAGAGTTATGCCCCTTTTAAAATTTCATTAAACTTTTCGTTTCCGGCTAACTCCTACAATTTACATCCTATGAAGCCAGAACTTCACTATAGTTAGACCAAGATGTGGAGCAGCGCATATTGTTTCGGGGTTACAGTCCACCAAATATTAGCAGAGGTATGCCCCTTTTAAAATTTCAGAAAACTTTTCGTTTCCGGTTAACTCCTCCTACACTTTATATCCGATCAAGCTGAATCTTCATTTATAGTTAGACCATGATGTGGAGCAGCGTATATTGTTTCGAGGTTACAGTCCACCAAATATTAGCAGAGTTATGCCCCTTTTAAAATTTCAGTTAAACTTTTAGTTTCCGGCTAACTCCTCCTACAATTTACATCCGATATAGCTGAAACTTCATTTTTAGTTAGATCATGATATGCAGCAGCGCATATTATTTGGACGTTACAGTACACCAAATATTAGCAGAGTTATACCCCTTTGAAAAGTTCTATAATTTGTTTGTTTCTGGCTAACTCCTCCTACAATTTACATCCGATATAGCTGAAACTTCATTTCTTCTTCATTTCTAGTTAGACCATGATGTGGAGCAGCGCATATTGTTTGGACGTTACAGTACACGTTACAGTACACAAAACATTAGCAGAGTTATACCCCTTTGAAAAGTTCTGTAATTGTTTTGTTTCCGGCTAACTCCTCCTACAGTTTACATCCGATCAAGCTGAAACTTCTTAAATAGTTACATGATGTGGAGCAGCGCATATTATTTCGAGGTTACAGTTCACCAAATATTGGAAGAGTAATGCCCCTTTTCGTAATTTTGTAAACTTTTTGCAGCTTATTGTTTAGAGGAAATAGTGTGCAAATTTTATTTTATAATAGGTATATTTTTTTGTAAATAACTAAAGTTATGGCCATATGGGCAAGTTATTTATTTATTTATTTATTTATTTTATTTCATTTTAATTTATTTTTTTTAATGTTTTATTTTATTTTATTTATTTATTTATTTTTATTTTTTTTTATCTTCTTTTATTAGGTTTGCACAGAAATTTTGCCGTCATTAAATCTTTATAAATAAAATAGAATTAAGAAGCTTGACTAATATCAAAACTTATAAACATAATTCTTTTTGGATTGTTTTTTTTATTTTTTTTTTTAATACTCTTCTGAGTTGCCTCCCTTGAAGTACAAAAATAAAAATCAGTATAAAACAAGTTAAAGCTTTACAAAAAATTTCTTGCAGCACTTTTTTTGTTGTTGTTTAGTTTGTTTTGTTATTGTTTGGTAAGATCAGATATTGAAAGAAAGGAAAACCAAATCAGCCAAAGGCTCATATGAGCTTATAGTATAGCCATGCTTCTGTCTTCCGCACTGAATTATAGAAGAGTCAGTTTATGTGCTACATCGTATTACTTGCCACGGGCGTATAATGCCCCGCTTGGCGGAGCTCTTGTTTGTCCTGAATTCTATGATTCTGGGGTCTTGGGTTTGGTTTCTCGAATTCAATTTTAGATGTAGATGCTTGTGGTTTATCAATAGAAGAAGAAATGACTGTTTTAGAAATTAAGTCTTCTTCAGAGCTTCTACATTCTCTTGGTAAAGTTCATACATCTGACCTCCAAAGAGTGAGTCTGAGCTGAAAGGTGTTGACCTAAGTTTCATCTTAACAATATCTGATAAAGACTTAGGAGGAGAAAGAATGATAGCATCTCTTCTCGCTTGTTGCATCTCTAATGTAATTTAGGAAGCAAAAGAACCCGAATTGTTAATGGTGCGTGCTAAAGATTCCAATATTCTGGCTAAGACTTTAGTGTCCATTGATTCTTGTTGTAATCATTTGTATGCCGCATAAGAAAAGCTGTCAGAATGAGAGAGAATTCTCTGATTCTCAAAAATGTCCAGGTTCTTAGTGGGAATCTGACATTTGCCAATGAGCGCAAAATGTACTTTAGAGGAGTCCGGATCAAGTGGAACTTCTCTTTGAGTAGGTACTATCTCGGCATGGGATTTATAATATGCCATATTGACGAGGGCATTTTATTTTACTTAGTAAACCGTCCAGTCTTCTAGCAATAGGTCCTTCTTGTATTGGTTTTGAATGAAATTCGTCGTACTCAAAAGGATCTGGATTGTGGAAATGATATCGACTTTCTGTCTTCTTTCTGTAAGTCCTCTTCAATGCTTGAATTAGGTCTTTGAGACTGAGGGAAAAATTCTGAAACTGACTTCCTTGGAAACTTGTCCGCCGGAAGTAGCTTAAATATTTCTTCTATGATTAGAGGAAAACCCATTCTTTCTTCTTCTTGTGGTTCCTCTAAGAAAGACTCTATTCTTGAAGGAGATATCTTTCTCGTCGAAGTTGTTTCGGATTCGACTTTGTTGTCCTTAGCTTGAATAGACAAAATCCATCCGTTGTTCGTTCTCACTATTCTCTGAAATAGTTTGTGTGATATTTTCCCTTGGAGAAGAACATGTTCATCAGAGAAAAAAGACTGTCTAGAAATAAATCTTCTCTTAGTATTTCTTTTTGAAGAGGAACGAGAAGATGATGATGAAGATCTAGGACGTTCACGAGAACGTCTAGAATGATTTGTTCTCTTATGATGTCTTTTATTAGACCGATAGTGAGGAGATGCGGAGGAAGAAGAATATGAAATATAACGAGATCTTTTTCTCCTCCTGAAAGAACGATGTCTGTGAGAACTCTTAGAATAAGATCTACGACGAGAGGATAAACTCCTTGATCTGGGTCTAGTTCTCCTTCTGGAAGGTCCAGGTATGGGAGAATAGAAAAGATCTCTGATCTCCGGACGTAGGCTTGATGAATGAACTTGACTTGTCCGGTGATGACTGACATTTGTCCGGTGATTTTCATTAGTCCTGCTAATGTCAGGTGTCTGGTGGGTGTCCGGTGTCCAGTTTGGAGTTCTGTGCATGTCCAATGTTCGGTCCGGAGTTTGGTGAATGCCTGGTGTTTGTTGACTGTTCGGCTGTGGAATAATATCCGGTGTCCGGTGGCTATCCGTTGCCCGGTGTCCGGTACCGGACGTGACCTTAGTAGTATCTGTATGTCCAGTGATTGTCCGGTGTCAGGTGGACTTTGTTATTTATCCGGAATTAATGGACTGTCCGGAAGACTTAGGCATTTCAGTCACCTTTTTGGACTGAATTAGCTTGTCTGTAGTCGGGCTGCGAGATGTAGCATTGTGATGAGAAGATCTCGCTTCTGTTTCATAAGATGATCCGTCTTCGTCAGAAGAGTTATGGATGGTGAGACATCTGGTGGATTTGGAAGGGTAGCTCTCTTTGATATTGATCGACAGAGATGCTAACACTTCCGTACCCAAAGCCGTACTCGTACTTGGCTGGGACCGTCCAGTACCGGGTTTAACACTGGACCTTTCATTGCCACTTGTTTCTTCATGGTCTTCATTTCTTTTCTTTGAAGAGAATCCTGTCTTATGTGTGTTCGAGTAACTTTCCATTGAACCATTTTCTTCTTATAAGATTTACGGTTCTCGAAAAGGTCCCACTGATGATCCGACCAGTTTTGACAGTAGAAACACTTTTTGTCTTTAAAAAAAAAAAAAAAAAAAAAAAAAAAAAAGGAAGAAAAAGACAGTTAGCACAAGTCGGATGATTATCCCAAAAGAACTTGACATGTCCGCAAATACCTTTTATTTGAGACATACAGGTAAAAGATAGATTGGGAAAGACGAACAAACAAAATGTATGCAATATACCGATTGGTAAACAAAGCTATATAATGATGTAAATTTACGAAAATACATAATTCAAATCCCGTAAATAAAGGATGAAAGATAGATAAACCGTGCGGGAGCTAGAAACCAAAGAAGAAAGAGAAATAACAGAGCGATGGTCGGAAATTTTCTGGATTCTGGTTTCTTCAGAATTTTTTTCAACTTTCAATGCCGGAGTCAGCTAAAAAAAACTGGGTAATTCACGTGACCGAAAGTGATCTACGATATCACTATTGACACGAAGATTGTTTCTTTGCTCCTCCTATGAAGGAAAGAACCTCTGACCATACCTAATTTCTCTCGGGAGCTAACAGGGATTAGCAATAAGTAGAATATATGGTTGGTATGCGAAACATTAAAATGCATGCATTTCTCCAAAATGCAATTAGTTTCGCATCAGTATGCAATGGTTTTGTATGAACCAATATCGAAGCTTTATATATACAAAAATTCAGAAGTATATCTTTCCGATGCTATGGTTACGTTTTTTTTTTTTTTTGCAAGGTACAGGAATTGAGAAACCCGACTAATAGATTAACATCCCGTAGGACGAAGAAAATTCATGTTTTAGCCTAACAACCAGTTGGAACATTTTTTCTTCTTTTCCTTTTAGACGTATTGGGTACGTGAAGGGGAATGAATACACTTTTAGGGTAAGTTATTTTGTCATTGTTTTTGCTTCCTTTCTGCAAAGGGGTTTCCACTAAAAGGAAAGAATGTGTTCCCCTCGGAAGCAAAGTCTTTCCTTGTATAGTAAAGCAAACAAAAGTGGTCTCCCTTGTAAAACATGGCGAAACTCTACCAAGTGTATCAAGTTCTTTACCCTAAATATTTGGATATTGGCCCTATTTATCACGCTTGTATTATAAATTTTGAACAAGTCCGATGAAGTGACCTAAACATTCCGGCTCAATGACCCTGATCGGACTTCATTTGCAGTTATATTAGGGTAAACGGTGTGTCTGTCCGATTGTATAATGTGTGTTTGACTTCAGAATGGGTCTTACAAAAACAACAACCTGATAAAGACAAATAAACAATACACTGAGCACTCACTATTCATCTCGAAGATGGACATGGAACAGCCCAGATGGTAATAATGAGTAATCAGACTATTCTCCCCGAGGACAGACTACATATTCATTCACAATGAACCTTTAACAAACTGGGCACTAACAAATCACAAAGATGGTCATGATTGATGATAATAATCTTAATCAATGTGCCCTTCCCCGACATATTGACAATGAAACCTTTGAGTCTGGTGTCAAAACCGCCAAAAACATGAAATCTTTCAGATGCGGACATAGACAGCGACTAAGCAAAATTGTAGAAGGCGGCATTCTGTTATTGTTATTTTGTTTTCAGCAAAACGTAGATGATTCACATGGAATGTCAAGTCTTATTTTCTCTACAAAATGTAAATGTTGTCTGATTAATGATGATCTTTATAACTCGGCTTAAGAATGGAAGCAAGGCAACCAAATTCGGCCAAATTTTTACCTGCATAAAGTGAAGGACCCAACTGTGGCAGACGCTTACCAAGCAAAACTAAGTCGAAAATAGGAAACAGCTGTGGCATAGGCTTTCTAAGCAAAACTATGTGGAAAACCAGATCCACTGATATTAAATACTTTTGTTATGACAACAATACTAATCTCTGCCCTGTAACCGCATCCTTAAACTCAATTAGTGTGACTGATACAGTCATCCTTCATGTTGTGTTTTACCTGCATATCTGGATTTGCCTGTTCCAGTTATGTAAAATCTGCTTCGGCAGCTGGGGTGGAAGAAATCATTACTATGATTCAACGGCCTAAACGGCGACGCAGCAGCATGTTGTATCAATCCTTTAGAAATGATGGTCATAACTCTTGCCTTGAAACAAGCACACCATCACATGATCAATTCAATAGTCTTGGTCTCCCAATTCAGAGCTCAACAGACAACACAACTGTTGTAGCTTATCTTCGACGACAAGGCGGAACGCATTCTCCACAGCTTTGTCTAGAAGTGTGGAACACACACACATTTGGAGTCAAGAAAAAAAGATATATTTAGTAATCAGACAAATTCCGGGGAAACTCAACATACTTGCCGATCGGCTGTCCAGAACAAACAAACCGATCTCAACAGAATGGTCACTCAACCAATCAAACACGAATGCAATTTTTCACATGACCAAATTTCCCAACATAGATCTACTTGCAACACGTCTCAATCACAGATTGCCAATATAGGTGTCACCAATTCCAGACGAGAAAGCACTAATAATAGATGCTCTTTCAATGGACTGGAATCGCATCCATGTTTATGCCTTTCCTCCATTTCATCTTATTCAAACTGTACTTCAAAATATTCATCAATCACAGTGCAAAGCTGTACTTATAGCACCTCTATGACCAAACAGATCATGGTTTCCAGAACTGCTAAAGCTGTTAATATCTCCACCCATAACTCTTCCAGTAAAACAAAACCTTCTAGGAACAATTACAAGGAAGATTTCTGCATCAAAATCCCCAACTTCTATCACTTCACGCATGGGAATCGAACAATCCATCAGAATTGGAAAGTTTTCAAACCACGTCTCTGAAGCTAGAAGAGCTTCCACGAGAAAAGTCTATGATGCAAAGAGGAAGGTGTTAACCAGTTGGACAAATCAGTGGAAAATGGATCCTATCAAGGCCTCTCCAAATGTAATTGCTGGCTTCTTGATATATCTATTTAGAGATAAGAATTGTCAAGTTAGCACGATCAAAGGTTTACTAATATATCTTACACCTTGAAATTCAGATCCAAAATAAATATAGGAAAACATCCTATCATTTCAGAACTTATCAAGTCATTTCAAATGCAAAAATCTGCCAATAGATCAATTGCCTCAAAACAGGATTTAGCTTTTGTTCTCACATACTTATGCAAAGATGCATTCGAACCTATGACCAAGTCTTCCTTGTTTCACTTATCTATAAAGACTAACTATGGCTACAGACAGACGTGTCAGTGAAATTCATGCCTTTGCTTTTGCTAAAGAACATTTCAGATTTAGTTCTGTTGATGGTTCTCTCACTCGTAGAACTCAAGTAGGCTTTTTAGCGAAGAATCAACTTCCTGATAAAGCTCCTGAGTCTATAACAATTCCAAAGTTTTCAAATATATGTCAGAGTCACGACTTTAACCGCCTTCTTTGTCCAATCAGAGCTATCAAAATCTATTTCAAAAGGACAAAATCTATAAGGGGTTCCTGAAGTAGACGTATCATACCCACTAAAGGAAATCATGACATTAAGAAGTCTACAATTTCTAATTGGGTAAAGTTCGCCATTTAAATGGCTTATCGGTCCATTTCTAAGAGACAGTTGCCTCACGTTAAAATAAGGGCACATGAATTAAGAGCTGTCTCGTGTGTGTGTGTGTGTGGGGGGGGGGGGGGGTGGGGGTGGGGTCCATCCATATTGATGATTCTAGCAATATGGTTGGTATGCGACACATTAAAATTAAATTTTTAAAAATGTAAAATTGATTTTAATGAGCATACCCACCATATATTCTACTGAGAGGTTCCCATCCTCCATCCCCGCATTCCTATAAATACATACATACATATATATATCAGTAAAATAAAGTTTACCGTTACATGTTTTGATTTATTTAAATATAACTATGCATAAAATTGTTAACGCGTTTCGCTCTGCTCATCCTATATAAGGGACAAAACTGGGTATTTCACGTGACCGGAAGTGATCTACGATATCACTATTGACACGGAGATCGTTTCTTTGTTCTTCCCATGTAGGAGAGAACCTCTGATCATACCTAATTTGTGTCGGGATCTGACAGGGATTAGCAATAAGTAGAATATATGGTAGGTATGCTCATTAAAGTCAATTTTCACTTTTAAGAATTTAATTTTGCATGATACTGGTTTAGAGTTTTGACAAGCAACTGTACGTTCTATTAAGTATAATACACATGTATATACTAACAGGTAAAATACACCCAACTCGCGATAAATTAATTTGTACAGTTGATGTCTGAATATAAATTGGCACTGATAGTTTAAAATTCTTGTCACGTTTTGTAAAACAGCGTGTATTTTATGAAATGTTGATAAACATTTTATTTTGCGGAAATAACGTCAAATATTATGTGTGGTCTTCATACATTCTTACAAAGTATCGTTCGTCAATTATGGACTTGAAGAAATGCGCAACTATTCCCCTCAACATGCATGTTTAAGACTTAGGTAAGTACATACATGGTTCTTTACAAACGATTTTTATTGAAAAAAAAAAAAATCAGCTTGAACGCCCGAAAGGTGTCTGGTAAACCTTAAACTGTGTCATTCAAAATGGTATCATAAAGGTTGCAATTAAACGTTTTCTTACAGGTTTATTGTAGCAGTCATATTGGATGAAAAATCGAACATTTTTTGGTGTTAATCCATTTCTGTATACCTTCTAATATAGGCTGTAGGAAACAGTAGAAGGTTTATTTGATACGCAATTTGCATGCGAAATTTAAAAATTCATGTCATACAGAAAAATGGAGTACTCTCCCCTAAATGCGGAAAACAACCGGGGTGTCACTAATAACGTCATGTTTGATAATCGCATGAGAAAATAAACATTTTGTTTTCTGTTTTGAGTATCTTTTCTTTCTTTTTTTTATGGTTTAACCTGGATACACTATGTTTTTTTTATACTTAGATATTGTTAAGTATCATCTTGGCCTCCATAGAAATGTGCGATTTCTCGCGAATATCTGCTACACAGTTGTTTTATTTATAGGCATGTTCAGGCTTTCTTCCTATATCGTAACAAATCGTATATCTTTCCGATGCTAGGGTTAGCGAAAATTGAGTACTAGTTTAGTCCATTCAAGTTATTCGTAACACCGCTTCAATGGTTATCTGGGTTAAGAGCTTTATAAAAACTTTTATTTACGTGTCCGGGTCAAGAAAGTTCACGCGTATTGGTTGTAAAAGGCCAAGTTGACAGGCTGTTTGTTCTGGCTATCATGAGACTTAAAATACGCGGCGATATTCTAATGAAGACGGGGGAAAACAATATCAGCCAAGAATACTAAACATTTCTTGTATAACATTTTCGAACTACATCCCAGCAGACACACAACGTTGAAATAACATCGATTCAACGTTTTGACATTGAATCAACTTTGAATCGACGTTGTTTCAACGTTGTGTGCCTGCTGAGATATTACCTTTCGCAGACACTTGACACTTGACGTAGCAGGTCCAGATACTAGAATTAGCTGGTCCAGCTGCTACTAGAATTGTCAACAATCGAAACGCCCCTCAAGACGCAAAATGCTTACTCTATACCCAGCGAACACTTGACGTTTATACAACGTCGCCTTAACGTCGATGAAACGTCGTGTCGTCTAAATGGAAAGAATTTGCTAATAAATGGAGCAATTTTGAGTGCTTCTACAGTAGACCCCTACCCAACTTTTCAGGCGTACTGCGTTTCAACTTTCTATACTGCTGCGAAGTAATTGATTGGTGTAGCAGCCGTAGCTTAAGATTAGAGGTTGAATGGCTGCAGTCTCCACTGACTAAATATTTGTTATGATCATGTTTGATAATCCACTAAAATAAAACCAGAATAATATCATGACTATAAAGGCTGGTCACTACTAGCCAGCCTTTATAGTCATGATATTATTTTCGTTTTATATTAGTAGATTATCAAACCGGATTATAAGAATAAATATTTAGTCACTGAAGACTGGATCCAGTCTAGATAAGAGGGGATATCGGTATTTTTTTCTTATTTCTCCATGAAAATATAACTTGTGGGTACTCTGACACAGAAACGCCTGAAATTGACTGGTTTTAACCGCCCTGCTCCAGATAAGATGGGATATCAGTAAAATATTTTTTCTCATTTCTCGTTGAAAACTTACGTTGTGGATACTCATTAAAAGCGCCTCTCCGAGGAGCTTCTGTTGAGTACTCAAAATATATTTTTGTGGAGAATTAAGAAAAATACATCTATTTTTTGATGAAAAAAACAAACAAACTTTATCTAGCGCTTTGTTTAACCGCACCCAATATTTTGTTGAGTCGGATCATATCTGTAGTGAGATGGCACCATATATGCGCCACTTTTCAAGCTCAGGTTACATAAGTACTAACTTTCATTACACTTTTTTTTTCCATTACATGACAAGGGAACCTACTGACACACATAGTAGTAGTAGTGGTAGCAGTAATAACAATAATCAATTAATTAAGAATGAGTAGTTGTAATAGTAGAGTAGTAATTTACCGAAGTATTGGGACAGACCGTTTGAGCAAACAGTGGAGATCCAGATGAGACGCAGCAGAATGTTACTATTTTTAGACACATCGACAATTAGTCAAATGGAATTGTTCAAATTTTAATCACAGAATGGCCAGAAGTTAGAACGTCTAAGACGTTGAATCATTGTTGAAACAACTTTGTTTCAACGTTGTGTGCTGCTGGGTTAATACCAAGCGGGTACATGACATTTATACAACGTCACATAAACGTCGATTCTAACATAAAATTCTATGAACATAGCTGTTTGAAGCTATGCTTAAATGGGCTAGAATTCGTGTTCAAACAACAAAACCCATGTTCAAATCATAAAACTCACATGCTGTTTGAACATGGGTTTTGATCTTTTGAAATCACAAGAGGGGCATTGCTTTGTTCACGTTACGTTGAGCTACGTAACGTTATCGCCCTGAACGTAAAATTTTATTACGTCTTTGCAACGTTCTAAACTAGCCGCCATCTTGGTTTTACGGTCGCATTGGAAGAGTTATGTGGAGTTTTGGGGCGTATTTGTCACAGTTTGCCGTTGGAATCGTAAGTTATGAAAGAATAACGATCATCCATGGTTATTTCATTGCAATAACATTTGCCGGGTCCCTCGGAAGATATTTGAACACTCGGCCTAGCGGCCTCGTGTTCAAACAGATTTCTCGGGACCCGACAAATGTTAATGCATGAAAAACCATGGGTGATCCCTATATTCAACATCATTAAGTAGCATCGACGTCAATGTGACTTTGCATAAACGTCAAGTGACGCTGGGTAACTGGTTGATCAGAATCATAATACCTCGCCCTCTCCTAATTTTCAGCCAATCAGATTACTTCATCCAGGTTGTTGATACAAATTCACATACTAATGACAAACAGTGCAGATCCAGATCAGTGGCTTCTTCAGAATTTTTACTGGTGATACGTCTAATGACATCCATTCACCAGGAAAGTATACGCGAAAACTACTACTATCATTCAAACAATGACTATTTTTTAAATTCATGTAAGCAGAAGTATGGGTTGTACGAAAACAAATCGACTCACTGACCAAGCAGCGAGCGTCTGTTTTCATCCCAGCGCCTTCTTTGGCTCCTTCCAACGCACGATCTCACCCAAGAACTAGAAACGATTTTTTTAGAAAAAAAAAATGCGCCCCCCCCCCCCCCCCCCCTCACCCCCACAACCCTGTCTGAGTTGTCATTCTTGTACGCAACACGTCATCTCGTTCTGTTCTACATTTCTACCAAGTATTATTAAAATATTCCAAAGGGTATTCGTGTTACAGAGCGGACACGAAATCAAATTCAACACAAGAAGAGGAAGTAATTCCAAAAGTAAGAAAGACAAGGTTGTCATTCTTGTACGTGACACGTCGTCTCGTCCTGTTCTACATTTCTACCAAGTATCATAAAAATATTCCAAAGAGTATTTGACTTACAAAGCGGACACGAAATCAATGCATAATCACTGTCAAATATAACAGAGAGATAACGTCAAAAGTAAGAAAACCAGAGTTGTCATTCTTGTACGCGACACGTCGTCTCGCCCTGTTTTACATTTCTATCAAATACTATCAAAATATTCCGAAGGGTATTCGATTTACACATTACACGAAATCATTTTCAAAAACAAACTAAAGGGAGATAACTCCAAAAGTAAGAAAGCCAGAGTTGTCATTCTTGAACGCGACATGTCGTCTCGTCCTGTTCTATATTTCTACTAAGTATCATAAAAATATTGCAAAGGGTACTGGACTTACAGAGCGGACACGAAATTTATTTCTAACAAAACAAAGGGAGATAACTCCAAAAGTAAGAAAGCCAGAATTGTCATTTTTGTACGTTACACATCGCCTCGTCCTGTTCTACATCATTTCTACAAAGTATCATCAAAATATTCCAAAGGATATTCAAGTTACAGAGCGGACAAGACGTTTCAAGTTACGCCGACGCCAACGGGACCCGTCCCGAAAACAATGTGTGTGTGTGTGTGTGTGGGGGGGGGGGGGGGGGGGAGGGGCACATAACTACTCTACTTTTAGATTGATTGTGTTGGAGTTTAACGACACGTCAACCCAAGTGGGTCATTTTGTGTCGTCCCCCGAGAAAGGAAGAAAAGAGATAGAAGAGATAGTAGAAGGGAATCTTGGAATTCCTATCGGAACGATAATAGCTATTTCTGTTCTTCAAGTCAGCCCAATACTTTCTATCAAGTTTCTAGTTAACTGACCTCTTGGTTAAGGAGAAGCAGTTCAAAATAGATTTTATCATGACCGCCCCGTGGCGGCCATCTTGGATTTTTGATTGAAATAATTTTAGCTTTTTATTTAGCTACAAATCACCCCGATACTTCCTATCAACTTTCGAGTTAATTAGCCTTTCGGTTCAGAAGCAACTCAAAATACATTTTCATAATGGGCGCCATGACGGCCATCTTTGATTTCTAATCGGAATTATGTTAGTCAGCCTTTTTTGATCTACGGATCTCCCCGATACTTACTACCGAGTTTCGAGTCACTGAATTGGCTTTTCGGTTTCGGAGAAAACATTCAAAACAATTTTCAAGATAGCAGTCATCTTGGCTTTTTGATCGAAACAATTTTAGCAACTTTTTATCTACATGTCACCCCTATACTACGTACCGATTTTCGAGTCAAATGGCCTTTCGGTTCAGGAGAAGTTAAAAAATAAAATCAAAATTACAATCATGGTTGCCATCTTGGATTTTCGATCGGAACGATTTCAGCTAATTTTATTGAGTCACCTCGATATTTCCTTTCAAGCTTCGTCAGTTGGCCTTCCGGTTCAGAAGTTCAAAATAGTTTTTTTTCTTCAAAATGGCGGTCATGATGGCCATTTTGGATTTCTTATCGGAATTATATTAACATTTTTGATCTCCAAGTCATCCCGATACCTCTTTTCAAGTTAAGAGTTCATTGGTCTTTTGTATCAGCAAAAGAAGTTTAAAATAACTTCAATTTGGTGGCCATGGTGGCCATCTTGGATTTTTGATCGAAATGTTTATAGCTGGTTTTGTTCTACAAGTCACTCTGATACTTCCTACCAAGTTTCGAGCCAATAGGCCTTTCGATGCAGGAGAAAACTTTAAAATAGATTTGTAAGATGGCCGCCATCTTGGATTTTCGATGAGAACGATTTTACCTAGTTTTGATGTACAAGTCAGCCCAAAATTTTGATGTACAAGTCAGCCCGAAACTTCCTTCAAAGTTTTGAGTCAATTGGCCTTTCGCTTAAGAAGTTCATAATATATTTTCAAGATGGCCGCAGTGGCGGCCAGCTTGGATTTCGGCAGAACAATTTTAGCCATTTCTGATGTACGTCACCTCGATACTTCATACTGTTTCGAGTTAATTGAGCTTTTGGGTCAGGAGAAAAGGTTCAAAAGAGGTTTTCTAGATGGCCGCCGTGTTGGCCATCTTGAAATTCAAATCAGAACAATTTTAATTAATTTTGATGTACAAATCACCCCAATACTTCCTACGAAGTTTCGAGGCAATTGGCCTTTCCTTTCAGGAGCAGGCGAGAAAAAAAGCAAAAAAAAAAAAAAAAAAAAAAAAAAAAAAAAAATGGGGTTGTGGCGTTCACTTGGATTTTCGATCGAAACGATTTTGACTGTGTTTGATTTACAAGTCTTCTCGGTACTTCATACTAAGTTTCGAGTAAATAAACCTTTCGGTACAAAAGTTCAAAATAGATTTTCAGACCGCCGATGGACGGCGACTATCTTGGATTTCCGATTGGAACGATTTCGCCAGGTTTGTTCTACAGGTCGCCCAAATATTTCCTATCGAGTCAACTGGCACATGGGTGTAGGAGGAGATGATATTTAAATGGTTGACGACGGACAACGCCCGAAGGCCATTGACCGATCACAATAGCTAAAAAAAAAACAACCTTTATGCTCAGGTGACCCAATAACACATAAAACCTGGTAAAGTGGGGTCCGATCCGGTAATTTGCTCTGTCCTGTCTAATCCTGTGATTTTACGTCTATGTATGTATGTATCTAGATTTTTAACGCTACCAGGCAACACTCAAGTGCATTTTAAAAATAATCAAATTGCATCTCATCAGGAAAACACGCATATTCAAATATATAGACAATTTCACTTCCAAAAACTGTAAATTTTCAGACAAAAAACTGATATTTTTCATATTTATGCTGAAAACACAGATTAAGGGTACTCATTAGAACCGCCTTAGTGAGGCGATTCTAACGTGTACCCATAATCTTAGGTCTATGTTTTCGAGCAAAAATAAGAAAAATAATGTATACCCCTGTAACCCGTTTTACTGTATAAAAGTGGGGTTTAAGGAGGTCAAAAATTATATAGGCATGTTTTCGTGTTGTCTTGAGAGAACATACGTTCCTTCCTACAAGGTTAGAAATGAGTGCTTGTGGACCCACTTTTTAGTGCTTGTATGCAGGAAAGCAAACAAGAAGTCACACAATTTGTCTCCTTTATAAAATGTTGGAAAAGCCCCATTCAAGTAATGCAGAAGCTTTTGCTAATTAAAACAAAACAAAATATATACCTGATGATTTCTTTAATGAGGCTCATAAAAATCTGGTTTCACAATATTTTGACATGCAATATAACTTAATTCAACCCATATAAGACGAAGATTAACAGCCTGAAAAAAAAAAAAGATGATACATTGCAGATATACGAGTATAATTCCGTACAAAAACTACAAGGTGCATTACCAACATGTACCTATTCAACTTAAATTACAAAATGTTCAATCCACGCTTCCAACTAGATCCAGCTCAAACTCAAGGGGGAGAACCTACGTCACAGATTAGAATGAAAAAGACTATTAGTGAAAAGCACCCTTTCAAATCGGTAAGTTACTGTCGATTTCCATTTCGATGTTCTGACAAAAAAAAACACACAAAAAAACAAGTATAGGCTCAGAGAATGTAGCAAAAACAAGGCATTATATTGGCTAACTTGATGCTTAACCGTACTGTTGAGAACACTCGCGCATAATTTACTTAAAAGGTTATCAAAATATTGTGCTTGAGTGTTCTCAATGATGACAATATGGTAGTACATAAAATCTGCAAATACAGTGACCCCCTCCTTACAACGACAGCATTTGTTCACAAAGACATCGCCATTAAAATGAATTCGCTGTTGTAAAGAATCCTTAATGAGCAGATTGATATGTAAGAAAGGTCTTGTTTTTTTTCTTATTTCCTCATAGAACATATGTTTTGAATATTTGTTAGAATCGCCTCACTGAGGCGATTCTAACAAATATAAAAAACATGTTTCTTTAAAGTATGAAATACAATATTCTTGCAAAATTTATGACCAATTTTACCTCTACGAAGGTTACGTGACAGTCAAATTGTCATTATAACGAATTTTGTCGTTGTACCGAGTGTCGGTATAAAGAGGGTTGTCTATATAAGGACTTTTATCCTTGGTACATACTCTGAGCTTATTCTAATTTCCATCAAATCAACGAAAATAATAATAAAAAACGACTAAATTATTTGAATTGGTCCTTTTCGCAAAAATCCTTAGTATTTTTCACTGTTTTCTATGACGTAGGTTCCCCCCTTGAAACTGGCACACAAGTAAATTGGAACACCTTCTAAGCACTCGATTTTACAAACATACACTCATGTGTCAAATAAAAGCTCACAAAAAGTAAATTTACGTATGCAATTTTGTTTTACTTTAAAGAAGTAGGATCTCCTAGGGGCCCTAAATCGGTCCTGTAAATACATCAAAATTTCTAAATTAGTCAAGACGAAAAATACGATATTTTTCCCAAAGTATCTGCTGTTATACAGCCTTCGTAATCAGATTACCTTATTTAGCATCACATTTCATTATTGTTTATATATATATATATATATATATATATATATATATATATATATATATATATATATATATATATATATATATATATAGTTCTATTGTAATGCTTCAAGCAGTAGACTACTGAGCTGGACTGCCCCAGTTTGGCGATTTTGATACCTGTGGGCATGACTGACCAAATTATCATCATGAGCACAGAAATCTAACTACGAGCTATAGTATAGCGACAAAAATATGTCAAACTGTGTCCTGTGTCAAAAGTATTGTTGACTAATTTTACATAATTTGACTAAAAAGTATTTGTCAATTCCCATTTTCGAAATATTTACAGATTTCCTACATTGTAAATAATTATGGTTAAATCTACTTGCGATATAGATATTATGTTATAAGGTTGTTGTGCACATACTGAAACATTGGATCAAATATGCCAAAAGGGTAAAAACAGGGAAAAAAATCGGGTACCTTACTCACATTTCAATACATGTACTTCTACAATAAAAAGATTGAAAAAATAAATCTTGTTCATATATGTAGTATAACTAAAAGTTGCATCTAATATAATATTTCAGGTTTGCATTTAGAAATTTTGGTATATTTAACAGGGCCGATTTAGTGTTTATGACTCTACTCCTTTACTGCAATATTAAGTCTTGATAACTGGTGACAAAACTGTTATTGTTTGAAAGGCAAATGAAGCAGAAAAGACTAAAAAAGAAAAAAAAGAAAAAGAAAAAAAAAAAAAAATGTTTCCCTTGGCTTTAATTACCGACATGTATATGTTAATTTGGTACGACCGTTGGACGAATATAATGTCATTCAATTACAATAACAAATTGAATTCTTCGAGCTAATATAAGATATTGTAATGATTATGCACTCCGAAATATCATAGGCTATTTCTTTGACACTAATAACGTACGTCATTTTCACAAGCAGACCGTCAACGTTTTGTACTCGCTCGCCAAAGTTAAAGTCAATAAATTAGGGAATTCATTACATCGATGTCACCGTGAAAAGCGTACCTGAATGCCAAAACTTTCATTCATTTAGTCAGCGACATCCCATCAGAATAAGAAAACAGGCATACCTTGATCAATAAATATAGATATTAACAGCAAGTCATTTATATCAGGTAAACTTCAGAAACACGGCCAATTTAAAGAAGAATCTGGTTAGAAGTTCTGACATAAATACCAGCAATTACAAAGATGCAGGTTGGTTACATATACCACTTATGCCTTTTTTTAATTTTACTAATTCTCTTGGCATATTAACACATAAAAATTTACTACCTTACTTATAATAAATACTTATTAACATACAACAATATGAGCAGCAAAAGGTGTGGTAACATACCGCCGAACTGTGAAGGCCAACTCTGGTTGCACATGTAGTCAGATATATGCCTCTATTATTTATTTCTAAAATAAGGCAGTTTAAATACTATTCCAGGTAAACAGAAAAAAAAAAAAAAAAAAAAAAAAAAAAAAAAAAAACGCGATGGGCAGTCTGATTTGGGTATTTGTTGTTTACACATGCACTGAAGAGCCATTATGAATTAAACCTCATGTGTCCAATACCAGCAGTTCGAAGTATTTAGCATGCATTGGTTATGAGTCTGAACATTTCTTGGAATAAATTATAGTGAGATGAACCCAATGAAGAAACTTTAATGACATTCATGAAGGATCGTGGGCCAGCAAAGTGTGTATACAATGTGAAGTAACATACTGGTATGCTGCTACATATACTGGGTCCAAAAAACCCAGCAGACACACAACGTCGATTCAACGTCAAGACGTTGAATCAACGTTGAATCGACGTTGTTTCAACGTTGTGTACCCGCTGGGAAGTAACTATACCAACTTTCGGGTTGCACAGTTAGCCCAGGAAAGCCCATATATTTTAATGGTGCCTCTATCTTTAGCGGTAGACGTCCAGCCTTCGCCATGAAACCAATATTGAACGTTTCAACCAACCGTAAAGGTATACACATCGTTTTTGTGTTTTTTTTTCACGTGCAATCAGTGCACAAGTACATGTGGTATACATACGAGTATAAAAACTATCCCTGTTGAAAGTCTTATGTGTATAAATTAGGGATAACACCTTACAATTCATGGTTTTTAAACGGTAACATGGCAAGACTTTCCCAAAATCAGCGTTCACGAGCAGTTGGGATGGTGGAGACCGGTTTACGTCAATATGACGTCGCTGCGCGATTTGGTGTGCAGTTCAAGTATTTAGCATGCGCGCTTTGGTGTGACACGTGCTACGATCACTAGACTTCTTACTCGTTACAGATTGTATGGGACTGTAATCGATCTTCGACAGTCTGGTCGTCCTCGCGTTACAACGGCTAGACAGGATCGACATATTCGGACGTCACACCTACGTAACCGGTTCCAAACCGCCGTTGCAGTAACCGGTTCCAAACCGCCGTTGCAACCGCTGCCTAACTCTTGGTCGGACGAACAACAAAATCAGTGCACAGTGAGGAACCAACTCGCAGAACGTGGCATCAAATGCACGCGTTCCTACCATGGCCAGGTGCTAACGCGACGTCATCGACGTGAACGTATGAATTGGGTACGTCAGCGTCAACGTTGGACCAGACACCAATGGAACTCCATCTTGTTCACTGATGCGCCGCGGTTTTGCCTTCAGGGGATAGATCGACGTTCCCGGGTCTACCGACGTGGAAAAGAACGCTTTTCCGACGCCTGCGTACGTGAGGTCGATCGCTTTGTTGGTGGAAGTGTCATGGTATGGGGCGATATATCATTCAACAGCCGCACGCCGCTCATCATCGTCAATAGGAACCTTACAGGACAACGTTACCGAGATGAGATCCTGGTCCCTGTGGTGGTTCCATACTTTAATGTCAATAGGAACGTCACAATCTTTCAACAGGACAATGCCTGATGTCATACAGCACGTGTCTCAGTTGACTACCTTCAGCAACAGAACACTTACTGCCGTGGCCTGCACGTTCACCTGACTTGTCACCCATAGAGCATTTATGGGACGCGCTTGATCGACGCGTTAGACAACGTCAGCCACAGACCCTGGGTGATCTGCGTAATTTTCTGGTGGAGGAATGGAACCTAATCCCTCAGAAGCAGATTAGAACATTGATTAACTCCATGCGACGTCGTTGTTTGGCAGTGCGAGACGCTAACGGAGGCCATACAAATTATTGACATTTTGTAATTTTGGTCAACATACCCCAGAGTGACAAAACTGACGGTGACGCCAATTTTTTTAAATCAAACTGAACAATTCTTACATGAAATAATCAGCGTAAAGAAAAGGATGAAATTGGGTTTTATTCGAAATATGAAAAATATGGAATTAAATATTAGGCATAGGAACTGTTTTGACCTAGTACATTACTAGTCAATGAATCAATGCAGGTTTTATAGTGCCCGAGAAATAGACTTAATTCAGAATAAGCTAGTCTTATTAAAGGGAATGGATATGCCTGTTAGAGAAATGGTTTTGTCAGTGCCTACGCAATGACCTACGATCATACATACAGAATACTTCATATTTTAATCGAGAGATATGCATACAACACAAACATCAAGGCCCAAACTACAGAACAGACTCATATTCCTCAGTCTTGTAAAATAACATGCGACAATTAAAAGTAAGAGAGAGAGAAAAAAATATAATATAGCATAAAGTTGTAATGCAAATCTCATGTGGTCTCTAATATAAATGCTATCACAGAATTGCAATGTAAATAGTTATCTCTGATTGTTTACATGAATGAAAATGAACATGAACATTTGAAGGTATGAAGCAATTAGTCATTATACAAACGAACGTAAAATATAAATATTTACATGGTCTCGGTTCAGTCTTTCTACAAAAATAATTCAGCACAGACTAATATTTACGGCACAGTTATGCATCCTTGTAATCTGCTGAAGAACTTCTCTCACCGATAGAGCAAAATCACAGACCCCGTTAGCTAATTGTAAATAGGAAAATAAGGACTTCTTTCAACCACAGAACAAAGGTCACAGACCCTTTTTAGCTAGCTGTACACAGGAAAAGGACTTCTTCCAACCATAGATCAAACATCATAAACCTCATGAGCTGATTATAAACAAGAAATTAAGGACGTCTTTCGACCACAAAGCAAACATCATAAACCCAATTAACTAATTTTAAAAGGGGAAATAAAGACTCTCAAGGAAAGAACAAGATCAAAGACCCATTTGCTAATTGTAGACAGAGAAATAATGCCCTTTCTCAAACAGAGAATAAAGATCGTAGACACTATTAGCAAATTGGAAACAGAGAAATAAAGACTTCTTGAAACCACAGAACAAAATTATAGACCCCATTAGCTTGTCGTAAACAGGGAAATAAGGACTTCCCTCAACCAGAGAACAAATACTGCAGTCACCATTAGACAAATGTAAACGGAGAAATAAGGACTTCTTTGAAACACAAACAGAATCATAGACCTCATAAGCTTTTTGTAAACACTGAAATACGAACTTCCCTTAACCACAGAACAAAACAACCACAGGCACCATTACCTATTTGTAAACGTAATAATAAGGACTTCTTTCAACCAACTGAAGAACAAATTTATAGACCTCATAAGCTATCTCGGAAATTCTGATTAGTTTTGGCCACATGCTAGTTGATCTGGCAACTCTGCATATTTTGAGATACAACACGTCAAATCTCATTCCAAGTATCTGGCCATTACTCGTACAATTTTCAAATAACTTTCATTTGAACAAAGTGACGCAAAAACTGGATTAAGACTTTACCATCAAATGTTTGATAAACAGCTGGATGGTTTCAATAGAAAAAATTTTTATGTCTGAAATATTGTTGAAAATGAAATGCATTTATACAGAAGAAAATATGAAGAAGCAAGAAGAGCCACAATTATAAAAGTGATCATCCACATCGAGAACATCAAAACGAGAAGCCAAGATACCAGCTTCCTTTTTCCCCAAAGAGAGATGATCACAAATCTAAACATTACAGAAAAATGCACCAAAGAAGTTGGAACAAAAGCAACTTTGCAGCCGGGGATCACAATATACAAAGAATGAACAACATCAGAACCATCACCTGAGACCGATGAGTGGTTTTAAAAATCATCGGTGTTTTAATAGAAAGGAAGGCGAGGCAATAATCAAAATCGATACAATTACCTAACACCTTCCGTCGTAGACACCAAAGGGAAAGAAGGACGCACTTAAAGCAACGGCACCACAATCAAAACACTACAGGGACAGTTCCTTTAAAAACAATGGCCAAACGGCTATCCAGAAACCAGGACAAAATACAATGACAGAAATAGTAAACCGCAGCAGAAGCACCGCCTTGAAACGGTCAGTAATAACCTTACGGGGGAGGGGGCGGGGGGAGAATTAAATCGATTTTACGTGGCCATAACCCTCGCCCTAGTTCTGCCGTGGTATACAAAAATCATTTGTTCAGTCCGCGTGAAGGGTTTCTAACTCATCAGTGTAACATCTCCGAGAACATAAAAGTCAAACGAATAAAAACATGAAACAACGATGAGGACTCGACAGCAAGAAATAACAAGTTTTACACATTACGAAAACACGCTATCCTAATACATTGAAAATTTTACAACCAATAAAAGCACCGCAAGCATAATACCCCGCCACAGCAATTATTTGTTTATGTATTAAAAAAATCGTTGCGAAAATGTCTGGAAAGAAAATGATGGAGGGACAGATAACAATCCTAAACCAGATCTTGATAATATCAATGGACAGATAACAATCCTAAACCAGATCTTGATAATATCAATGCATATAGCAAGTTTGGTTAAAAGGCCTCGTTATCTACTCAAGTTATCGTCCGGAAACGAAAATATGGGCGTGTCTCGGGCAGGTGACTCCGTAAAAAAATTGACGAAATTTGCCCATTAGCAATTCCAAACCAGATCTCCGTAATGTCAATGCATATAGCAAGTTTGGTTAAAATCCCTTGTTATTTACTCGTTATCGTCCGGAAACAAAAATATGGGCGTGTCTCGGGCAGATAACTCCGTAAAAATTTGACGAAATTTGCCCATTAGCAATTCCAAACCAGATCTGCGTAATGTTAATGCATATAGCAAGTTTGGTTAAAATCCCTTGTTATTTACTCGAGTTATCGTCCGGAAAAGAAAATATGGGCGTGTCTCGGGCAGGTGACTCCGTAAAAATTTGACGAAATTTGCCCATTAGCAATTCCAAACCAGATCTCCGTAATGTCAATGCATATAGCAAGTTTGGTTAAAATCCCTTGTTATTTACTCAAGTTATCGTCCGGAAACAAAAATTTGGGCGTGTCTCGGGCAGATAACTCCGTAAAAATTTGACGAAATTTGCCCATTAGCAATCCCAAACCAGACCTCCTTAATGTCAATGCATATAGCAAGTTTGGTTAAAATCCCTTGTTATTTACTCAAGTTATCATCCGGAAACGAAAATATGTGCGTGTCTCGGGCAGATAACTCCGTAAAAATTCGACGAAATTTGCCCATTAGCAATCCCAAACCAGATGTCTACAATATCAATGCACAGACCAAGTTTGGTGAAATCCATTGACGTTTACTCAAATTATCATCCGGAAACGAAAAACGGACGGACGGACGTACGACTGACGGACGGACAGACACACGGACGTCCAACGTGAAACCATAATACCCCGTCACTGTTGAGTGGCGGGGTATAAAAAGGGAAAATTTTCAGATAAAAAATTCTGATATTTTTCATATATCTGCTCATAGATTGTGGGTACTTGTTAGAACTGCCTCAGCAAGGCGGTTGTAATAAGTACCAACAATCTATGTTTTTTTTAGCAAAATAAGAAAAATAATGTATACCCCTGTAAACCCCAGTTTTACTATTATAAAAGTGGGGTTTAAGGGGGTCAAAATTATATAGGCGTGTTTTCGTGGTGCAAGAACCAACCTTTAAACTGAACATGGTGATTATTTTTATTGCATTACGAGTCATAAATGGTTTGACTAATAACTAACAACTGCTTGGCCTCCACAAGGACCAAACAAATATATGTTCTTACCACTATGAAAGGTGAGGGCGAGGGTTGGGATCCCATAAAGTAGCTTAAGCCTCCCAGTAATTCATTGCTGACCGTTCCAAGGCGATACTTTCAGTGTGGTACTTTTTGTGAATTACTATGTGACGTTTCACTTTCTAATGTCTTTCGTCTAACAATTATGTCGAGATAAGCGAGTTCGAGATAGCGAGAGTCAACTAAAAGAAAAACCGCATTGGAATGGTCAGAAGAAGCAACTACTGAGAGCTTAAACTAGATTTACAAGATCCCAACCTTGCCCTTAATTCTGATACAAGTGGGCGCACATGTCAGATGGTACGTTTTCTGACGTTGCGACTCAGTGAATAAAACATAGTAGAAAACAATACAGTGACAATTCTGTTCCAAGTCGTTGTTGAACTGATACGGTTTAATAGAAAAATGTTTTAAATAATATGTATGGGGACACCCAGAAAAGGCCACAGTTACGGAACACACCCACCAAAGGCATCGAATAAGGTTAGAATGACAAGAAATGATATCGCGGAATACAACAGAATGGTCAAAGGTAGGAACTGTAACAGATATACTGCCTTGGAACTGTCAACAGTTAAACTGTTGGTGAGCTTAAACCTGGTTTTACCAGCGCTCAACCCTCGTCCTTACTATGGAACAGCTCCAGTTACTTATAATTGTTAGTTCCGAGTAGGGGGTTCCCCAGCTCCACTGAAATGACTAAGTACTACAGTAAAGAGATCCGAGTCTTCCCTGAGCGCACGACACATTCTATATATTTTCTCATGTTTCAGATGGAATGACTGTAATTATCAGTCTTGTTTTATTTGTTTGCTGTTTGTGTATAATTTGGCCTGTCTTGAGCATATGCGAAATGCACAGATTCAGTCTCTTTATGTCTTTTGTTTTCCGTTGGAACATTTTACATTATCCCATTGGTGTGTATGCAGACAGCCAAGACACGGATTTGACTTTTAAATGTACAGGCTGATCTGGGCCTTTGTTCTGAGATGGTATGTCTGTTGCAGTTCCTCTTGATTTGTTCTTGACAAAAAATTGTCTTAACATTCCACGTAATAAACTCTTACCCAGTGCGTTGGGTATGACTGTGTTACCTGATAGTGGCCTTTCCTGGATATCTTATTATATCATTTACGCTCTCAGCACTCCGTGGTAACTTTACCTGCTCACATCAGTAGAGAAGCACTCGTGAGATTGACGGGCTGCTCAGTGCATCTAACTGTAAAGTTAGAGGGGATGTAAAACCTAATGGGGATGTCGACAATTATCATTAAATAGGATAGGTCGGATTTAGCTTTTCATAAATTCCAAACTGAATGTCTGATTGACACATATGCAGCAATTTTTTAAGCATAAAGTGATTTGGTTTCCGCCGAGCTGACATGAGACTTGTAGATAATTTATTTGCAACAGTTAATATAAAATATGAGTGATACTGATGAGAAGTTTCATTCTCAGGAGTCACTGATGACTAACACTTGTACAAAATGAACAACTGTACAAAAACGATAATGCAAGTCACTCCGGAAAGAGGCTGATATTTAGGATGCAGCCAGTGCAGAACCCACAGGTCTGAGCAGTACGATCAGTCAACACTGGCTGCCAATGTAAGAGCCGAAACGTAAGAAAACGTACCTTCTGACATGTGCACCCAACAATGACGAAGTCTCAACTCAGTCTGATCAGAGTTTTTGTTGTCCTTGGCTATCCAAAAAGCGCCTAGTGAGGATTCTGATCAGACTGCGCTAGCTAACCTGAATCTCCGCTGGGTGCACATGTCTGAAAGGATGTTTATTATGTTCCTGCTCATAATGTATGGTCCCTATGGATTCTATGAAAATACCTGGCTAGTCTGTGTGGCTATACAAGGTGATCAGGCTCTGCGCTATTATCATGGGTCATAAGAATAAACGTCAAAAAGATTGCCTACTTGGAAGAGACAATTTAACAATGGGCAAAATGATAATTTACAAGGATATAATTATATGTACAATGATGATACTATATACATTAATATAACGAGACAAACTAGTTGATACCTCATGCGTAAGAATATTGACCAGCAGTTCACTGTATTTATATGGATACAGTTTTGAAAATTAGTATATATGCCATTGCCTATATATTATTAGGGAGTCATCTAGAGTCTTCTTTTCACTACACTGAATGCCCGGGCAAATCTGGGTGAAACGCCATCGTAAAAACCTATATGCTTGTATTAGTGGTTTATTACATTTGTTGAATGGAATGCCACGTAAAAAAAAAGATGCTGGAGCAGCAAATCGCAGTAGATAGACTTAATCTTATCATTGACATTACATGGGCAAGTCAGCTGCCCTATCAATTCGTCTAATGAAATAATTATGACACTAGGATAATCAGACACTTCTTCCCTCTGTATATATATAAGAAACACCAAATACAGACTTGTTTACGTAAAAGCTCCTGAATTTCCTCATATGAAAACAATCACTTTCAGAATGTGCATATTCCCTTCCAGGGCGGTGCAACTGTCCGTTCTCTTGAAGGACATTGTGATGCGTTGATATTATTCTGCAGTGTCCAATGATTCAGTAAATGTACAACAAAGGTCCTACCCAGCAAACACATAACGTCACAGGAACGTCGTTACAACGTCACGACGTTGCAGCGACATTTCTGCGAAGTTGTGTGTTTGCTGGGTAATCAGATTATCAAGAGTGGCACGCTGATCTGAGCAGGGTAGCTAAGTTTATTTATGATACAACAAAATTCTGTCAGTATAAAACAGTTCTGTACGGATTTGCTAGCATTACTTGTCACATCTTATTAGCTTTTAAAAAATAGCGTATTTAATGGCGCTTATGTTGGCAGAACAGTGCATTACGTTAATAGTGGTTAATTTAATGGACGATTGTTTACCTTTAGCATGCTTTTGCTATAAAAGAGTAGAGGGGAATTTCTTTCGAGAAAGTAGAAAAAATTGAAGCCTCTAAAATTGGTCTTATTTTCTGAATGTGTCATCTCATTTCCGGTACATGCTTGTATTTATTTGTGTTTACTATCATACCTTGGCATTGTTTGTTTCTATCTTTTCTTCTTCATGTGGCCTTTCCTGGGTAACTTTCAGAATATTTAATCATTCATGGGTGTTCACAGGTGTATTTTACATAAGTTATGATAGGAAGCTGATCTCAAAATGGCAACATACCAATTCCTCGTAAATATTTTGTTTGTGATGAGGTTTTACGCCCAGTCAACCCAATTGGGTCATGTCGAGCGCGGTCAGTTTATCTAACCACACGTTTACTGGGCAGGCTTAGTCTTCTAAGTGGTTAACCAGTATTGTGCACATTCTTTCGCCAGATACTGACAACTGCCCTTCTTGAATCAGCGGAAGGGAGAGAATGACCATAGAAAATATTTCATGATCAATCTCCACGAAAGAATGTTGCCGACTTCGGCGGGGGGTCGAACGGACGCGCATCCAACTGAGCCACCGAGGCCGGCGTAAATATTTTGACATGATATTTAGGTGTTCTATTAAATTTCTGGTGATGATTGTAATGGTTTAATAATAACATCAAACACGAAAGAAAACCTGAAGTCAGGAGAGTTTTCAATATAAATAGTTGTGGGTGAAGGAGAGGGCACAGAGGAATGTTTTAAGGTGGATTTCTTATTAGGGTAAGTGTTATGATGTGATATAATAAAATGTATATGCAGAACATGCTAGGTGCCAGTTTCAATAAAACAAAAATGTTCTAGTAGGAGACATGATGCTATTAAAAGTCATATTTTTAACAAACTAGTTCAGATGTGTTTACTTTATCCTAACTGTAAAGGTGTTCGTTTCTTTTTCGGTACAAATAAAGTCATTTATGCATTCAGTACAAATAATGTTCACTGTAGACAGAATATCATACAATCGAACAAATTTTTGTGTTTCTCGGTTCCCAGATCCTCACTTTCTTTCTAGGTGACTGCTGGTTATTATTCTGTTTGGAGACCTAAAATAAAACGAAAAATAAGCTTATAAAATGCTAACACAAACTACATGCGGACGTTGTAGTATTATTACGTCATGACGTAACGTCCGTAATGCATTTAATTCATTGCGCCATTTATTTACATATTCTTGACTTTAATGAACTTTGGCCTTTGAATTTTAAGTGAATTGTCCGTCTGAAAATTGAACTGGAGCTTGTGTATTTTTACCTCTAAAAGAAAAAAGAAAAAAAAAAAAAAAAAAAAAAGAAAAAAGAAACTGAAAGAATTTTCATATACTATGGAATATTTTGATCGCATTATCTATGGATAGTCTGTGTGTCTTCAATAGCTTTTCTTGTTGTCAATGAAAAATGCTGCACCTATTTGAGAAGGGCAAGTGTAGGGACATGCAGGAATCGAAAAGGGCCATTATAAAGACCAAAAAAACGCCTAATGACCGAAAAACGCCGGAAAACACCTTATCTTGTTATAGTGATCGTATTGCCGAAAACCATCTAAACGCGCTGCAAAATACCAAAACTCTCGATGAAGAACACATCGTCTCTTCTGGAGATTACTTGCCGAAAACTGCCTAAAATCTGGGTGGGAATAGTGTTGCTTTCCAAAGTACCTCAACTTGTTCCTTGAACTGCCGAAAATCACCTCAGTATGTCATTGTTTAACGCCATGATGGAAATGGGTCGTGTTCCAGACTGTATGAAGCTCGGAGTCCTGACATCGGTCTTCAAGAGGAAGGGTTCCAACCTGGACGCAAAAAACTACAGAGGGATAACAATTACACCGACAATAGCCAAAATCCTAGAATCAGAAGAGAGAATAAAGCCTGCAACTGCGGAAAAACAGAACAGACTGCAGCTAGGATTTACTGAAGGGTCGTCCCCAGTGAACTGCTTACTCGTATTAGAAGAATATATCAGAAATAACAAGGGCTCCAAGAAACCAACATATATAGCATTCCTAGATGCTAAATCCGCATTCGATGTGGTCAACCATACTAGCCTGTTACGGAAAGTCTACCATCTTGGGATTGAAGGTACACACTGGAACCTGATTAACAGCCTCCACACAAATGCCCGAACGATTGTTAAGTGGGATGGATGTCTATCAGAGCAATTCGAAATACAGCAGGGTGTGAGGCAGGGAGGAGTACTAAGTACTGATCTCTATAAGGTCTACAAGAATCCGTTGCTCGACAGGCTGGAAAAGATTGATCAACGGTACTCCAGCGACCTGGAGGAGCGAAAATTGGGGAGATTGGTTGTGCAGCACCGGCATGTGCAGACGATGTGGCTGTTGCCAGCTCCAAACCTGATCCACTGCAATCGCTTGTTAACACCTCGGCAGACTACGGCTCTATGGAGCACTATGAGTTCCAGCTAGTGAAAAGCGTCATTTTGAAGATAGATGCAGCTGAGGAAGATCAAGACTATATATGGACCCTACATGGTGAGCCTATGCCAGTAGTTACAGAAAGTATGCATGTTGGTGTGCTGCGGTCAGCATCGACTCAGATAACAGCTGTAACAGAAAACGTCAAGAAGGCTCGATGAATCCTCTACAGCCTGATGCCATCTGGATGTCATGGTCAAAACGGGCTAGATCCAGAGACGTCAATACATCTGCTTCAGACGTATGTTCTCCCCACCCTGATATATGGCATGGAAGTGGTACTTCCTCAAGGGAAACATCTAGATACTCTTGAGAAGTTCTACATAAAGTACTTGAAGTTGCTGCTGTCCATCCCTGTTACTACGGCAGACCCAGCAGCTTATGTTCTTTCTGGAACTGTCCCAATTAAAGCAACTATACACAAGAGGGCCCTTACGTTGTTTGGTAGTATATGCCGACTATCGTCAACGGCTATTGAAAAGCAGATTGCATATAGACAGTTGAACATCAAGGGTCACAAAAGTAATAGTTGGTGTGTGGCGCTTAAAGAGTTGTACTTTAAGTATGATCTCCCACACCCTTTGGATATATTGGATAACCCTCCTGGCAAAGAAGCGTGGAAACGAACAGTCAATAAGCATGTCAACTATCACTGGGCTAACAGAATACGCTACAACGCACCTCTGTATTCGAGTTTGAAATACCTACATGCGGGCGACTACTATTATGGTCGACGACACCCTGTGGTGCGAACAGTTGGCAACGCTCGGGAAATTCCACGTATCTGTACGAAACTGAAGTTGGTGACGGGAATGTATATCCTCCGGAGTAACCGGGCCGTGTTTAACCAGAATAGAATAGATCCTACCTGTCTGTTGTGTAAGAAGGGTGACAAGACAGTCGAACACTTCCTGCTGAACTGCACGGCTTTGAGTAGTGCTAGACAAACTATTATTGACATTATTACTGATACCTTTGCTAGTTTGCTTAGTCAGCCTACTAACGATCCTGATAGACTGCTTCAGCTAATACTAGACTCTAGCGCTTATAGTAAATCCACCCCTAAAAGTGACTTACACTTATTAGAGACAATAGAATTTCATAGCAGACGTTTGTGTCATACGTTGCACTGCGAGAGATATAAGAGACTGTCGCTTGTCCCTCAATGAATTAGAAAGAGAAAGTAAAATTCTTAAATCTACTGAGGTTGTCCAAGCCACAACATAGCGAGTATCCAGTTATTATCCAATTATAACCCAGAACAGAACTTTTATGTTGATCTTATGAACATTATATTTAACTGAACGTTTTATAAATGTGGACTTTAACGTGTAAATAGAGATTTTATAAGCTGTAAATAGGGTAGTGGATTAGCAACCATTTTAGTTGTAACAACGGTACTCCAGCGACCTGGAGGTGTGCCAGGATTGGCAGAATTTCTTCACAAGATTCAAGATATGCAGGAAAACAATGAAAATCTGGAAGAGCCACAAACCCATCTACTCCATCGTGCCCTTTTTTCCAGAAGAAATGGTATTTTCTTCCAGCATACTAAATGTTTTCCGGCATACTAAGGTGATTTCCCTACTACCCTAACGATCATATAACCCTAACCCCCTCACAACACCCTTCCCTCCTATTTTGTATGTATTTCTGCTATATTTTTGGTGTTTTCCGGCATTTTTCGGTCATTAGGTGTATTTCTGTCTGTTTTAATGACAATCATTTAACGTAGAGAAAAAATGCATGGCAATCGATGAACGATTTTGGCTTATATGGTTTCCTTCCATCTTGATTCATTTTTACTGAATCAGTTGAACAACAAGTGACTATATTGTTTCGTGTTAATATTTTAAAGCATCTAAAGGACAACAATTACGTTTTTCTCTGTTATAGGCGTACGTATTATTTGGTATGCAAAGTGCAAAAACGTCCACAAAGGATGGCACAAGAAAACATTGATGCAAAGCATCAATACGCCGGGAAACTAATCTGTCATGCATTTCTTAGCTCCCTATAGATCGTAGCATAGTGAAAAAATGTTATAATTTATGTAAGGTTGTAATTATATAAATTATCGTAATTATATAAATTATCGCAATACTCAACGATAAAAACATTATAGACGTTATCAGAGCTATGTAAAAAAATCAACTATGATCGTCTGTTTTCTAGACCGCATACATAATTACATGTCGCCATCCATAGCCTAGGCCGAACATACTATATCCGAAATCATCTATGTAGCAGTGTTTCGTTCTTTTCTCCACTCATAACGTTTTCTTCCGGCCCAAATCTTTCCATGCTTGAAAATCAAATTAAACTGTATTATTAAACCAGCTTATAATCCGTTCGATTTGAGAATGCATATTTCCAATCCCCCAAAGAAAAATATCTTTTGTTTCTTTTTCGTAGTATGACGAAAAAAAAAAAAAAAAAAAAACGAAATGAAAAAATTCAAACGTGTACGAATATTGACAGCAACAAGCTCATTTCAGGTCGAATGGTCAAATTGGGGCTCCTACGGGAAAACTGCTCATTTCTCTTTTAAATGAGCAAACCCACATTGCTACATTCATTCTACATGGTACTTCCCTTTTTTATTTCACTATGCTACCAACAGCACAGTTCTCAAAGAACCCCATAAAACTGGAAGAAAACCGATGTTCTCCAAATACATACACATTTTACAAAATCAACCTCAAATAGATACGCCGGGCTCTAGCCCGGCGTAAATTGGAGCCCGGCGTAAATAAATAAAAAACATTACGTCAACAAGCTATGCAATATAATGTGATTTATATGGCTGTAAAAGGATTTTTCCAGATGAGAAAGTGTGATATTTCTCTCATTTCTGCCTTTAACATATATTCAGGCCAATAGGAAGCTCATTAGAAATGCCTCATTTGAGGCAAGAGGCAGTTCTAACGAGCACCCATACTCTGTGTTTAAAGCAGAAAGAAGAAAAATAATGTATTGCCCTGTAAACTCCTCTTTTCTCTATATAAGCAGGGTTTACTGTAGTCTTCAGCGCACAGACTCGATAATGTGATGGTTCATGATGAAACAAACTAATTTTCACCATGAAGTTATTATAGTGTGAAAACGAATGCTTTCTATTGCATTCTACATTAAGCATTTTCAATGTTAAAAGACAAGGGTAATTCCTTCTACATTTATCGATTGTGGTATTTTCTCCAGAGTCAAAGAATTTCCTTATCCAGGCTCATTATTATGTTGTAGGAAGAAACATATGGATGCATGCGGGTTCCACCTACTCAGGTCGGCAACACACTTTCCTGGAGATTGATCATGAAATATTTTTTGCGATCATTCTCTCCCTTCTGCGGGCAGTTGTTAGTTTCGGGCAAAAGATTGTGCACAATACTGATTAACCTTTTAGAGGTCTAAGCCTGCCCAGTAAAAGTGTGATTAGGTAAAATGACTGCACTTGACATGACCCTTTTGGGTTGACTGGGCCGTAAAACCTCAAGACAAAGAAAGATGGACGCAAGCAATAATTTATCATTTTTTAATTTCAGACTAAACATAGAATCATCTGCGTCCTTGTCAATTTTAGGTGCATTGGACGAGTCATTTTTAAATGTGTCTATGCTGAAATATAGAGCTGGACCAACGGTCTTTGAATAACGAAAGGAGTTAAAGAGCAACTAGTTAATTGTAATAACTGTATAAAGGAATATAGCAACCGTTACGGAATTCTAATCTTTCTGAAATTGGCACATTTTCAACTCGGAGAGCTATATGAATGACCCTATTTTATAGAGTTTGGTTTATCATCAGCCCCTTTTTATTCTTGAAGTATATTTTAGCCTAAAGTTGCTCTTATTTGTAAAAAAGAACTTTACTAAGAACAATGATTTGGGCGTTTTCGAGCTAGCAATATGTATAAATAAGCTGATTATTATTTTCTAGAAGCTTCCTGTGCACCATACTTATGGCAAACCTTTTTACTATTTATTCTATAAATCAGATATCTGATTTAATATATCAGATATCTTCTATAATATATAAGATATCTGATATATTATATCAGATATCATAAATAAGATATCTTATATGTAAATTACGATATCTTATATGCTATATGTGTGTATTCAATTAAATAAGATGTCTGATCTGGTCCTTTAATGTTTGCCAGATGCTACAGGGTATGGTGTCTGATCTGGGCCTTGGTGCTACAGGGTGTGGTATCTTAGGGACTTTACTGTTTGCTAGATGCTGCAGATGTGGCATCTGATTTGGGCCGCCGCCTTCACTGTCCTTGTTGGGGTTTTCAGCAAATTTATAATTTTATTAATTCATTTCATCTCAATGTAGGGTAAAAGTCTCACAAAATTGGAAGCAATGTCTCCAAAAATGACCTAAATAGTGTTGATGGGGATGTAAAACCTCAAACAAAAAAAAACCCCATAAATGCAGTGATATTTAGATGATCTACAGTGTCAAATAAATCTGATCTTTGAACAATCTGTTTCAGTCAGTACAGTAAAATAGATTGTTCACAGATCAGATTGTACACAGATCGGATATTGTAGCTATTATAACCCTGTAGTGATATTTAGACAATCTATTTCCATTAATATTACCATACACTGACAATCTGATATTTAGGCAGTCTGTTCATGATTTTGTACCAATCTTTAACAATCTAATAAAATTTTGAACTAGAAAAAGCCTTTGATTAGTTTTTCTCATAAATATTAATTGGCGATCTGTTAACTCATTTGCATGTGAAATTGTTCGTTAAAAAAATCAGCTTCAGATCGTGATTTAAGAATAATTTGTTGTGGCAATCGAGACAAAATATTTTTGTTTGGGTAGGCACATCAATTGAACAAATTTGGTAGACCTTGAGTCCATGATGCTATATACCATGGCTTTCTTGGATCTGGAGAAGAAAATTTTTAAGTGTTTTTACCATATATGTGCATGGTGCCAGCTTGATTAACGTACCATAATCATTTGTATAAATTTTAAATCCCCCTTTAACAGAAGGCTCCACATGAACTCTGAAGAAAATTGGCCCAGGGATTACAGAGAAGAAGTCGTTCAAAGGAATGGACGGGGGACAGATGGGCGAGGGACGGCAAGTGATCACAATAGCTCATCCTAAAAAACAACAACAGAGATTTTAAAAATAGTAGAGATGTCAAGGGAGTGCAACAATCACAGAACATATATCCTTCCAATGCAGATCAAACACGTTTGTAATTTCGAGCTGTTTCAGAATTAAGTGTGAGGTTTTGCTCAAATAAAACTCATTTAACGTTCCTCCAAGTAGTTGTACAACTGACCATTCCAAGGCGGTTTCTCACTTGCAGCTGTTTTGGTCGTGCGTCGCTGGTTTCATATGTGGTATTTATTTTGTCATTATTTGTTCCTTGTCTCTTCTTCTTTTGGTGCCTAGGGAAGGAGGTTGCACATGTGCTTTGTGACTGTGTCATTTCCTTGGTACCTTCTCTTATACTTGTTTTAGTAAAAAAGTCATTTTAGTTCCTAAAATTGAAGTAAAACTGAAAATTTACTGGGAAAATACAATTCTGTGAAACGTTAAAAAATAGATCTAAAGTGAAATGTCACTTGTCTAGTGGACAATCCTCTAGTCAACTTCATCCATCTTTCATAAATTTAGCTCTTGTCAGTCTGGGAAATGAGCCAAACCTGAGAATTAACTGTATGAAGTCAATAAATGGTGAATAATATGTCATACATTCTGTCAGCTTCCCACATGAAGATGCAAGTGTGTACTAAGTTTCATCAACCAAGCCTTCTATTTCCTGAGAAAAGACCTAACCTTCATTATGAAAACACGCCTATTCAAATACATTTGTGTATATTGAGAATTTAACCACCAAAAAATGAAAACTTTCAGATAAAACATTCTGGTAGTTTTCATATTTCTGCTCAAAACATAGATTGTGGGTAATTGTTAGAACCGACTCGGTGAGGTGGTTCTAACAAGTACCCATAATCTATGTTTTGAGCAGAAATAAGATTTATGTACACCCCTCTAAACCCCAGTTTTACTATATAAGAGTGGGGTTGAAGGGGGTCAAAACTATATAGGTGTGTTTTCGTGCTGAAAAAAAAAATAAAAAAAAATGGATGCCTCGGCTGTCATCGCAAAAATTAATACATATGTCTTGCCTTCTGTAACTGCTGATAAGACCATAATGTGTATTGCAATTTGCCATCTGCCCAATACAACATGTGCCTTCACTATTACCTTTTCAGTTTCATTGTTGAAGTCCTGTGAGTGACCATTTCTTTTGCCACGCCTTTCTTCTTTGATATTGTTTTCTACATCAGATTTACAGATCTCCAATTCCTTCGAATCAGGTTTACATATCTCCAATTCCTTCGATGCTTCATCGGCTTTTCCTATTCAGAAAAAAGAAATTTAATTAAAAAGAGTTGTTTACATGTCGGCAGCAAACAAACCAAGCTTCCTAGATATTTGTTTTATCCAGAGGTTTTGCTGTTCGCTATATATGGGACAAATAATGTATATTTCAAAGATACCATGAAAGTCAGAATTAAAAGACATTAGGCTTTTAGAATGATCTGAATGAAACTCAAATTCACACTTTTTCGTTTTTGTACTAGACAGTGAAATCTTATGCAATGACGAAAACCGGTAAGTAGTTTTACTGTACAAGCATTTAGATTATTTAAATATATATGGAATATTCAACCTCCTTTGCAGAAGGTGATAAAATAAAGAAAATAACAATCTTCTTCTATATTACAGGTGAGTAGTTCTGCCAGGTTCTGAATTCTGTGCTTCCGTGGGTCCAAACAACCAAGGAATCTCAGATGTATTTCCCCAATTTCATTCTGAGCAGACATTTCTTCCGCAAACAATTTTACTCATGGGAATGAAATCCCTTATGAAAAAGATTCTGTGCCATAATGTCGCTAGAAGGCAGCAGCATGGTTGCAGCAAAGAAAAACTGTGCCGCTAAACTTTGCCGATCATTGCCGCTAATGGCAATGCTCTGGCAAAGTACCTTACCAGCAGGGGGGAGTTTGCCAGAACTTTGCCAAAAGATATTGGGGTTCAAGTAGCTTGCCAAAATTTGCCAGAAAGGTTTCTTTTTTGAGGTAGTTTGCCAGAGATTTGCCTTTATCTCTGAATCTGATGATTACTAGAGGTTATTTCATTCCACTTTTTTATTTTGACTTTCAAAATTTATTAGACAAAGATAATTATTCTCTAAGCAGCAGACCACCCCAATATTGATAATTATATTCAAATAAAAAACATTCTGAAATGGGGTTAAAGAAAATTTTCTACATCAATAATTTTCACCATACATTTGCAAGTTTTTATAACAAATGAAAGTTAACAACTAGATCACTGTGACAGTGATAATATAAAACAACCAAAACTGGGGGTCTTCAATGGAAAAAAAAAAAAACAACAGTCTGCTGACATTATCCATAACTCTTTTTTCTGGTCAGACACTTTGAAAATTTTTAAGCTGTTAAGTTCAGTGCAGAAGTGAATTTCTATAACATTATGGCAAGCTTATGGTCAACTTTGCCAGAACATTGCCAGAAAATAATTGTAATTATGCAAAACAGGTTTAGGGTAATATTTATGGCCCTGTTGCCATGACACCAATGTGCTTTTAATTAAGATATCATTAAAGTGGTCAGATAGTTTGCTTTTTAACCAAAAAAGTGCAGTCATTTATAGGATATCACTGAATGAGTAACAAATTAGAAAGTAAAGGACCTGATAGTGATTTTCTTGTTTTATTGTGGAATATACATGTATGTAATTTTGTGTTTCGCTGTATCAGTGTGAATTAATTTTCATTGGAATACTGTTATCTATATGGATTCTTAAATTTAATTTTAAAGTTTATTGAAAATGGTAAATTTATTTTCTTTGCAATTAAAACCCAAAACTTTCTCAAAGACTGTAATTCCATTTACATTTTACTCAGGATCATAAAGAGTCATGCATAGAAATTTAGAAACATAAACCATGAGTTTTATTTTCGATGAACTAAAAAAGCATAGAGACTTGATAAGATTCTGCATGGAAACCAGTTATCTAAATGTGCTGAATTAAATACATGTAGCAAGCCAAATGAGCATGCTTACTCATATCTGAAATTGTTTTTGTCAAATCCCTTCAACTATGGACTCCTTTAAAAGAAATGTTAGAACCTCTGGGGATCTGCTAGTAAAGGTTATGAAGCCCAGGGAGGGAGGATGGGGCTCTAAGGAGGGATATCCTATGCAGATGCATATTAAAAGGGACTGTGTCATAGAGCGTTAACCTTATACATAAAACATTAGTATCAAATGCTCAAATATCTGTCCAAGATAAAAAAAAAAAACAACTATCGGAGTAGAAATCTTACAGAGAGTATGTTTTTCAGGTGTCTTAAGTGTTCAGGGTGTCCGCATTTTAGAACAACATCCCTGAGGGCCTGTGCATGCATATTTTTAGCTTTGTAAAGTCCCTTTTCCCCTAGTCAAATGTTTGCCGCAATTTTGCAATAGGTCTGCGGCAACCTTATTGCAGACTTCGTTTGCATGATAAAAACACACTGCAGCAACCTTGCGGCAATGTTGCTGCATCATTGCGACAACTTGTTCATAGCTAGCTCTGCAGCAGACCTTGCCACAGGCCCATTTTTTTCATAAGGGATCACCAGTGCAAAAAGAAGTGATTGAATATAAGTCAGCAGCAGTAAAATGTAACATTTCATAGCAAATGAACCACTCAAATAAAACATACTTCTGTAGGAAACAACTAAAGAAGGGCTCCTGTCATATCAAGATTATATCAGATCAATGCTGCAGTAGTTTTTGTTTTTATCAATATATTGTAAAAAGCAAATACAGAGATACCGAGAAAAACCCATTCAAGGAAAACAGCTCTTTCAAGGCAGAAGAGAAGCAAGGATTGACACGAAATTGCAAAACAAGAGGGCCAAGATGGCCCTGTATCGCACACCTGATTACCAGACAAGTTTGAGTCAATTGGCCTTTCGGTTCAAGAGAAGAAGTTCAATACTGATTTTCAAGATGGCGGCCATCTTGGATTTCCAATCAGAACAATTTTAGCTACTTTTGATCTACAAGTCACCTCGATACTTCCATTGAAGTTTGAGTCAATAATTGCCCTTTTGTCTCAACATGGCTGCTAGGGCAACCATCTTGGATTTCTGATCAGAATGATTTTAGCTATATTTGATCTACAAGTCACCCCGATACTTCCTATCAAATTTCAACTGGCTTTTCTATTCAGGAGAAGAAGTTCAAAATAGATTTTCAAGATGGCAACTGTGGCAGCCATCTTGGATTTCCGATCGGAACGATTTTAGCTGTTTTTTGATCTACAAATCACCACAATGATTCTTACCAAGTTTCAAGTCAATTGGCCTTTCGGTTCAAGAGAAGAAGCGAAAAATTTATTTTCAAGATGGCCGCTATGGTGGCCATCTTGGATTTTCGTTCAGAACGATTTTAGCTATGTTTGATCTACCAGTCACCCCCTATGCTTCCTACAAAGTTTTGAGTCAACTGGCCTTTTGGTTCAGGAGAAGTAAAAAATAGATTTTCAAGATGACTGCCATGGCGGCCATCTTGGATTTTCGATCAGAATGATTTAGCTATTTTTGATCTACAAGTTACCCCAATGCTTCCTACCAAGTTAAGAGTCAACTAGCCTTTCTGTTTAGGAGAAGAAGTGACAAATAGATTTTCAAGATGGCCACCACAGAGGCCACCTTGGATTTCTGATTGTAACGATTTTAACTATTTTTGATCTACAAGTCACCCTGATGATTCCTACCAAATTTCAAGTCAACTGGCCTTTCGGTTCAGGAGATGAAGCGAAAAATAATTTTTCAAGATGGCAGCCATTGCGGCCATCTTGGATTTTCGATCGGAATGATTTTAGCTAGTTTTTATCTACAAGTCACCCGATGCTTCCTACCAAGTTTTGAGTCAACTGGGTTTCAGTTTAGGAGAAGAAGCGAAAAATAATTTTTCAAGATGGCCACCATGGTGGCCATCTTTGATTTCCGATCAGTACGATTTTAGCTATTTTTTACCTACACGCCGATGCTTCCTACCAAGTTTCAAGTCAATTGGCCTTTCGGTTCGGGAGAAGAAGCAAAAAATAGATTTTCAAGATGGCGGCCATCTTGGATTTCCGATCGGAATGATTTTAGCTAGTTTTGATCTACAAGTCACTCCACGCTTCCTACCAAGTTTTGAGTCAATTGGGTTTCAGTTCAGGAGAAGAAGCGAAAAATAATTTTTCAAGATGGCCATCTTAGATTTCCGATCAGTATGATTTTAGCTATTTTTTATCTACACCGCGATGCTTCCTACTGTTTTGAGTCAATTGGCCTTTCAGTTCAGAAAAAGCAAAAAATAGATTTTCAAGATGGCGGCCATCTTGGATTTCCGATCAGATCGGTTTTAGCTATTTTTGATCTACAAGTCACCCTGATGCTTCCTACCAAGTTTCCAGTCAATTGGTCATGGGACGTAAAAGGAATAGGCTTTTAAAGCAATTGTTGACAACACATGACGCATGATGGACGACGGACTTTGACTGACCACAATAGCTCACCTTGAGCACTTCGTGCTCAGGTGAGCTAAAAAAGCACTTCAATGAAACCAAGCAAATTAAGCAAATGTATGGCCCCGCCGTTTGAAAATCCTCCAAAAGGGACCATGCCAAAAACTGCCCAGAAGAACCCCAAAAATCATAAAAAATACCAAAGTCTGTCACATCTGAAGACCATGTCTAAAGCATCTGCAAAGCTTCAAATAGACATGTCAAGAACTGTAGAGTTATGCATACAAGATATTAAGTAACACAAAAATCCTCCAAAAAAAGACTAAGTGAATAATTTCGAAAAAGTGAAAAGAATAATTTGATGAAAATAATAAAATAATAAGTGAAGATACCCAATAGCTTTCCAAAGGCACCAAAAGAAGAAGAGATTCATCACAAATAATGACAAAACAAATGTCACACATGAAACCACGAAAAATGAAGAACTGCAACAGAAGGACCGCCTTGAAATGGCTATTAGAAAAACTGCTAGATGAGGGGTGGGACGTGAAACCAGCTTTTGTGTTTGTTCCTGTTCCCATCTGGGAGTGTGATCAGGTTTGATTCTTCTTAAGTGTTATTCTTCTTAAGTGTTATTCTTCTTAAGTGTTATTGGTAGGCCATGTTCTGTAAGTGCCACTTTTCCTGGACATCTACTATTACTGTTTTTTATCACATGACTGTCAAGTTATTCAGGGAAATAACCCATGTCATAAAAATCATATAACCACACGTGTAATAACACCTGCAAGGCTTCCCATTGGTTAGCCTAATTACCTCATTAATATTTGTATTACTCCGCTTATTGATAGCAACCAAGATGGTATCCATAATCGCCGATCAATTTTCACTTTTGAAACAGATCCTGCCTTCAATTTGGAGATAATTTTGAGATGAACCATAAATTCAGACCGATGAAAGGGAAAGACAAACACAATCACAATGTGAATAGCATGCCCACCAGAAATATTCATGGTGGTTAAAATTCGATGTTTTCTGGCAACATATTTTTAGGCAGTCATCAAACAGTCAGTGGTAAAAAATGTTCTCTTCTCCAATAAAGCATTGGAGGATAACATGACTTCAACAGTCAATAAATGTGTCAAATTAAAATACAAACTACAGTTAAAATGTTTTATATTCTTGAACTATGTCAAATACTTGGGTGCTTTTAATTAATGCATATGACACATACGCACCCAATAAAATAACTTCAGAAAATGGAATTTAAATTAATTCTAAATTTTTACTTCAATTTATTTTTTAAAACTTAAACTTACACTAAACTCAAACTAATTATGAAAATGTATAAGCACTGCAGCTCTACATATAAATATGGAGGAGATCTTTTTCTCTCTGCATACATTCCTTGAAATTCCTTGACTATTTTCAAGTTAAAATTTTTAAAACATTTTTAAAAATTTTCATAAGAACCAATGATGTCATTAGTTCCCCATGAATATTAATTAAAGCATATAAACCAAACTAGAAAGGAGGGTGTGTGTCTACTTTAAACATTTATTACAGTTCTAACTGACACAAACGTGACACTATGACCTGCTAAACTGAATAACCAGAGATATATTACACCCCATATGATGTAATGCGTGGTACTTCACTGTCTAAAAAGGAAAATGTACAGTGTTACAATCAGACATTTCATTTGTTATTAGCTTACCTGGAGCTGTGCTCCAGGTCAGCTTATGCCATGACCTGTTGTCCGTCGTAAGCTTTTTACGTTTTCGACATCCCCTCCAGAACCAAAAGTTGGATTGAGCTTGATGGAGGCATTGTGGCCAAATGGAGATTCAGAATTGCTAAAATAGTTCTGTTCTGATATCCAAGATGGCAGCCATCTTGAAATTCTTCAAACATCACCTCCCAAACAGTAAGTCGGATTGAGCCAAACTTGATTTGAGGCATCACAGTGACATAAAGATTCAGAATTGCTAAAATCGTTCCATTCTGATATCCAAGATGGCCGCCATGAAATTCTTCAAAAAGACATATCCTCCTAAACAATGTCAGATTTAGCCGAAACTTGACGGGAGGCAGCACAGTGACATAAAGATTCAGAATTGCTAAAATCATTTCGTTCTGCTATCCAAGATGGAAATTGTTCCAGTGACATCTTCTCCCAAACCGTAAGTTGGATTGAGCCAAAACTTGATGGGAGGCATCGGAGCGACATACAGATTCAGAATTGCTAAAATCATTCCGTTCCGATATCCAAACTGGCCGCCATGGCGGCCATCTTGAAATTTTTCAAAAGATATCTCCTCCCAAACCATAAGTCAGATTGAGCCAAAACTTGATGGGAGGCATCATGGTGACATAGAGATTCAGAAATGGTAAGAGCATTCTGTTCCGATATGCGAGATGGCCGCATTCTTCAAACGACATATCCTCCCAAACCTAAGTTGGATTGAGCCGAAACTTGATGGGAGGCATTGGAGTGACACAGAGATTCAGAATTGCTAAAATTGTTCCGTTCCGACATCCAAGATGGCAGCCATCTTGAAATTCTTCAAACAACATCTCCCAAAGTGTAAGTTGGATTGAGCCGAAACTTGATGAGAGGCATTGGAGTGACATAGAGATTCAGAATTGCTAAAATCGTTACATTTGGCTATCCAAGATGGCCGCCTGGGTGGCCATCTTGAAAACCTTGAAACCACATCTGCTCCGGAACACTAAGTCAGATTGAGCCCAAACTTGGTTGACCGCATTGGGACCACATGGAGGCTTAGAATTGTTAAAATCATTCCATTCTGATATCCGAAATGGTCGCCATGTCGGCCACCTTGAAAATCTTCAAACGACATCTCCTCCCAAACCGTAAGTCGGATCGGCTGAAACTTGATGGGAGGCATCAGAGCAACAAAGAGATTCAGAATGGCTAAAACCATTCCGTTTTGATATCCAATATGGCCTCCACAGTGGCCATCTTGAAATCTTCAAACCATGTCTGCTTCTGAACGGCAAGTCAGACTGAGCCTAAATTTTGTGGGAGGCATTGGGATGACGGAGATTTAGAATTGCTAAATTCTTTCTGTTCCAATAACCAAGATGGCCATTTTGAAAATCTTGACATGACATCTGCTCTCGAACAGTAAGCTCGTCTATGAATGTGTGTGTCGCTTACATCTTTTTGTTTTGGATAGCCATTTGGCCACTTTATGGGAAAGTAACTGTCCGTTTGGCTTTCTGCTAGTGATGTTTCCATTAGGGTCCAGTTATTTCGTGTTTGTGTTTCTTTCCCTTTGATGTCTCTGATGGGAGGTGTGGGATAATTGTATCGATTCCTGATCATTGCCTTCCTTTCTACTTTGGATTGAGCTGAAACTTGGTGGGAGGCATTGGGGAGACATGGAGATTCAGAACTGCGAAATTCTTTCCATTCTGACATCTATGATGGCTGCTAAGGCCATCTTGAAATTCTTCAAATGACACCTCCTCCCAAACCGTAATGCGGATTGAGCCCAAACTTGATTGGCGGCATTGAAGCGACATAGAGATTCAGAATTGCTGAAAACTGTTCTGGTCTGATACCTGAGGTGGCCATCTTGAAAATCTTCAAACCTCATCTGCTCCCTAATAGTAAATCAGACTGAGCCAAAACTTGGTGGGAGGCATTTGGGCGACATGGAGATTCAGAATTGCTAAAAATATTTTGTTACAATATCCACAATGGCCGCCACAGTAGCTATTTTGAAGATCTTCTATTGTTAGCTCACCGGCAGCTTATGCAGTGGTCTGTTGACCATGGTTCGTCCCTCATCCATATGTCCGTCAGTAACTTTTCACATTTTAGCCATCTCCATCAGAATCGTATCCATCATGGCAGCCATGGCAGCCATGTTGAAAGTCTAACCATGATGGTAGCCATGGCGGACATGTTGAGTCTTAGTTGTTATCTGCTCCCAAACAGTAAGTCGGATGGAGCAGAAACTTGGTGGAAGGCATCCGGGCAGCATGGAGATTTAGAATTACTTAAATTGTTCCATTCTGGTATCCAAGATGGCCACCATGGCAGCCGTCTTGAAAGTCTTCAAATCACATCTGCTCCGGAACGGTAAGTCTGATTGAGCTTAAACTTGATGGGAGGCATTGGGGTGTCATGGGGGTCTTTGGCTTGGCCCGCCGTAGTTCAATATTGGTTTTCATTTACTCTGTCATACAGTAGAATTAGCCATGAGTACTCATCTTTGTTTATTATAGTGATTAATTTGATTTTTATGGTTTCGCTTTGATGCATTGACTGAGTTGGGAGCCTTTATGCGAACCAAATCTGAAGAGTTGCATCGGGACCCAGGGTGAAGTTGGTTAGCTGTAAAAGTGCTTTAAACCCCCCAGTGGTTTACTCTACTGACCGTTCTAAGGTGGTGGTCCCGGTGTTAGTCTTACTTTGTTGCTTTGTGGTTTATTCTACGAGGCGATTTGTTTTATGTCTTACCTTGTGTTATTTTGTTCTTGTGTTTTTTTTTTCAGTTCTTTTAGTATTGCCATTACCTCGCTTAGGGAAGAGAAAGCTAATCTTAATGCTTTTTGTACTTCTGTTTGATTTGTGCTTGTTTGGTTTTGTCGGTTTCCTCTTCCTCTTGGTGTCTGGGAAGGGCTGCGGTTTGTGATTGTGGCACTCCCTGGACTTTTCTCTTACCCTTTTTTTAATGGAATTTCAAAATTGCTAGAATTGTTCTGTTCGAATGTCCAAGATAGCAGCCATCTTGAAATTCTTCAAACTACATCTCCTCCAATACAGTACGTCAGATTGCGTTGAAACTTGAAGGTAGGCATCGGGGTGACATGGAGATTCAAAATTTACTAAATTGTTCAGTTCCAATATCCAAGATTGCAACCATGGTGGCAATCTTAAAACTCTTCAAACAACATCAGATTTTAAAATGCATATTAAAACAACTCAAAATAAATTACGTAGTCTAAAAAACAAAAACCCCAAGGAATACTGGAAGATAATAAATAGTATTGATAACAAAAAAAATGACAGCAACATAGAGCTTGATACGCTTTATACCTTTTTCAAAGACCTTAACAAGCAGCCGGATACCAATGATAATTACTGTGATAATAATATAGATATTTCTATTGATGATAACAATGAAATTTTAAACTCGCCAATAACTGAGAGTGAAATTTTAAAATGTATTAAAGCTTTGAAAAATAATAAAGCATGTGCCAACGATGAGATAATCAATGAATATATTAAGAATACATCTCCTATAATGCTTCCATTATACACCTCCTTTTTTAATTTGATATTTGAAACTGGCTATTTACCTGAAGCTTGGCTTGAGGGCATCATCATGCCAATTTACAAAAAGAAAGGGGACCCCCTAAAACCTGAAAATTACCGCCCTATAACAATCCTTAGTTGTTTTGGAAAGCTCTTCACTGCAGTATTAAATCAAAGATTAAATCATTTTTTTAATGAGCATCACATATTGGAAGAAAATCAGGCAGGCTTCAGGGCAGGATACTCAACTTATGACCACATATTTGCTCTCCATGCAATCATTGAAATTTTGAAAGCTAAAAAATTAAAACTTTTTTGGTCATTTGTAGACTTCAGTAAGGCATTTGATTCTGTCTGGAGAGTGGGCCTGTGGTCTAAGTTATTGAAAAATGATGTCAATGGCAAGTTTTTTCGCATTGTTTTTAATATGTACAAGGGAATTAAATCTTGTATATCTTTCAATGGGAATCAGTCAAGTTTCTTCCCCTGTCTACGAGGGGTGCGGCAAGGGGAAAATTTGTCACCTGTCTTATTTGCTTTATTTTTGAATGACTTAGAAAGTTTCATGCATTCTAATAATTGCTCTGATGTTAACCTGGAACTTGATTCAGATAATTTATATATTTACCTTCAACTTTTTGTACTGCTATATGCCGATGACACTGTTATTTTTGGTGCAGATGAAACCAGTTTTCAAAAGAATTTAGACGTGTTTTATGAATATGCTAAAATGTGGCAACTTGATATAAATTATGACAAGACTAAAATTTTGATATTTGGTACTCGCAATGATGACCACTTTGATTTTAAAATGGGCAATAATAAAATATCAGTATGTAAAGAATTCAAATATTTGGGGGTAGTTTTTACAAAGAGTAGAAGTTTTTGTAAAGCCAAAAAACATAATTATGATCAAGCCAAAAAAGCTATGCATCTTTTATATAAAAGAATACGAAACCTTAATCTTCCAATTGACTTACAATTACAGCTTTTTTGAACATACTATCTTACCGATCGCACTCTATGGATGTGAAATCTGGGCATATGAAAATAGTGACATTATTGAAAAACTCCAAAATGAATTCTTAAGGTATATCACAAACTCAAGGAAATCTACTCCATCTTATATGTTACATGCAGAGCTTGGCATCAAGGCTGTTGATATTAAAATCAAAACCCGAATGATTGGCTTTTGGCTGAACATAGTAAATAGTAAGGAAAGTAAATTATCAAAATTACTCTACAAGTTTCTTCTTTGCGAATATAATGGCGGCATATATCAGCATAAATGGATCCATTGTATAAAAGAAATCCTAGTAAGTGTAGGACGTGTTGATCTTTTACATGAAGAAGTCATTGAAAACCCTAAATTGATCAAAATACAAATTTCTAAAACTTTGTCTGATCTATATATCCAGCAGTGGCATACAAAAGTATCTTCATCCTCCAAAGGAAGAACGTATAATCTTTTCAAACATGATATCAATTTTGAAAATTATTTAACCAAATTAACTAAAAAACACTACTCTGCATTGCTTAAGTTCAGATTAAGTAACCATCGGCTCCCAGTTGAAACTGGTCGCTGGGAAAACACTCCTCTGGATAAAAGAAAGTGTGTCCTTTGTAAAAAAAATGACATTGGTGACGAATTTCACTATCTTTTTGTATGCAACCATTTCAAATCAGAAAGAAAGAACTTTTTAATGCCATATTTTTACAAACATCCCAATATTATTAAATTCAAGGAACTGTTATCTACTGAAAATGAAAATCTTCTTATCAAACTATCTTGTTTTATTAAAATTATTATGAAGAAATTTTCGAATGCTAGCTAAGTTTTCCATAATTTAACATTACATATTCTTCTTGTCACTTTTTTTTTTTTTTTTTTTCTTTTTTTTTGTTTTGCAGTTTGCATCATATTAACAAGTCTATGTGATTAAGACCCTGATAAATCCCACTTTATATAGGAAGGAGAGGTGCTTGCTGGGGTATACATTATTTTCTAGTTTCTGCTCCGGACTTGGAGTGTAGCTGCTTGTTAGAACTGCCTAAATGAGGTGGTTCTGATGGGACCTGCGGTCTGTGTTTGGGGTGGGGATGGGAGGAATATCACCATTTTCTATCTGAAAGTCTTCATTTTTTAATGCCATAATAATGTGACTGTTTTGCATAGACGTGGTGGTGTGATGCTTCTGCTTCCTTTTCATTGTTGCATTTGCTCACGTTTATACATGTCTGTTTATTACATGCCTTTGTTTGTCTGTTTGTATACTATGGTCTTACGCCACCTGCGTGTGGCCTGAGTTTATTTTCAATAAAGTTGTGTTCTGTTCTGTTCTGTTCTGCTAAAGGCAATTTGATCTGATAGCCGAGATGGTCACCATGGCACAATGTAATATATCATGTATGATGATCAGCCTAATCCAGATAAGCGATTCTGGCCCTCTTGGGCCTCTAGTAAATAAGATGAAACTATACCATTAGATATCGATAAATTTAAGTCCAGAAATCGCTTCTGTATAAGGTGAATTTGCTTAATTTAGCTGAAGCTCTTAAGAACAAAATTTATCAATCATCTGAGTCAGTAACCTATGCAAAATAACTACAACAATGCAATTAAGAACGGAAATCAAAGCAAACATGGAAAATGAACGAGTAATAAATGAAAATACAGTTGTTCTGTTATTACTTCGACCAAAGTGAAAAAAATTAAACCTTCTTTGTATAAATCATCTAGTCTCTTCCACTGTCGTCTGTTCTCCTTACATCCATCAAACAGTGGAGCAAGATTTACATTCAATTCTGCAAATAACTACAGACACAAAAGCATAACACTAAACAATATCAAGGTAATATATATTGGTGAGCTGTTCCAAGTGAAAAAGTCTTCAGTGCATATTCAGAAAAGGAGTGCCCAGATGGGACTTTCCATTGGATCAAGGCCTTATATAATCATTAAATACTGTAGGATATCTCAACAACAATTAAGGCCCTGATCATGTTGGATGGATACTAAATCTGATCTGGGAACCAGTTCTGTCTGCTCTTAAGACCCATTTTCTAGGTGTGGCTCAAGCAGAGCTAAACACGCTTGACTTCAAGCAAACTGTGCCCAGTTGTTCAAAGCATTAATTATTAGCTCAACAAGCTCATTAGTGGTCAAAATGTTAACTGTTCTAGTAAGTACAATATCTAATTCACAGGTATTTTTGCTGAAAAACTGTGAGTAGAAAAAGCGTCAGCAAAAATATTAACGTATATGCCATATTTAATGATCAAAGTTTTAACGATGCGTTAATGACATCATTAGTTTTGAACAACTGGGCCCTGGAAGCAAACAATTAGTACTAACTTCTTAGTTAATGTTGCATCTGCATACTAAAATATGAAAACAAACACCTTGCTTAGTTCACAGTGACATAAAACAGTGAAGTGAAACTAACTGTAAAGTTTTACAGTTTGTAGACTTCATTTAGGGTTGATGGCAATGGTGAAAGCTAGGGTGGACTTAAGTATACAAACAAATGGCTGGACAGAATATCGCATGCCTTATTAAGTCACCTATCCTAATGTAGGTGTGATAAAAACTAGTAACAATAAAATTGTGTTTCTATTTTCGATCGATTGATATGGTTCATGCCATGTTTTTCTCTTAGAGAATTTGACCCTCATCTTCCCAACTAATACTATATCAAAGTCGGGTAAGTGGGGTATAATATTTTCATAAGTTTCTGATGACTGAGACCATAAAACTCTGCCCAGATGCCAACAAAATGCTGCTCTGTTATGCAATTAGTTAAGTAATACTGGTAAGACAGTTAACTAGAAACCTGCATGAAAACTTCTAAAATATAAAACACAATGACGTAGCTCAAACCGAATCCAAAATCTACATCTGCATAAAAAGTTAATCAAATTACACATTTTAAATGGTTTTCTATGTAAATTTAAGATTTTAAGATTATATATTACAGTGCAAGGAACCACTGTTATCAGAGAAAAGTAGCCCCCAGGTAAATCTAGTAATACTACCTGTTGTGAACAGACTCATTAGGGTACAAGAGGACAGTAGCCATAAAACATCTGGTTAAATTATCAGAACTGTTGAGCATGATTTTTTCGCCATTTTTTTTTCTAAGAAAAAAACTTTTCACACTTATTTTCAAAGGACCCTCAATAAAGAATATACACAATAGGCAATTCTTTAAAGAACAAACATAACTTGTAGTTCAATCAGGAAATATATTATTATTTGTTAAGGAAGATGCTTATGTTCTTTCCATTTCTATAAAAACAGTTAGACAAGTGTTTATCTTTAATTGTGATTTAGACAACCAAGTTCATGTTTAAATTTATCTAGTAATTAAACATTCTGATGTCAAAACAAATAAGCTGGTGTCTGTTTCAAGAGCTTCTATGCAAATTACTTTACCCAGTTAATATAGCAAAGTAAATCAGTGAACTCAGATCCACATCAAGTTCTCAACATCAAAGGGAAAGACAAACAAATACAATTAAACAGCCACAAAAAGAACAGGTGGCAAGTAGCATTGGCAACCTTTTCCCTTTGCTACAACTCTGCTATCCAAACTTAAATGAATCTATCTTTAACTAATTGTTAAAAGAAAACATTTGTTAATGAAACACTATGTACAGAACATTTTACAAAAAGTACTACTTTGTTCCATAACAGATATTTTAAACTGAGGACCAGTCTAGGTTTCCCTTGTTGGATTCTCTTGCTCTAAAATTAGCAGGATTATGTGACTGGAGTATGAGATACGATACTCTCGCAATATGATGTTGCTTAATCCTAATATCGTTCACAACCATTGTTTGCTTTGAAAGAGCTTTTGCTTTTCATTGGCTAGTTCTGTGCCTTTGCACGCTAGTCATTCTTTGTCTGGCTGTAGTTGGGCAACCATTGCTTACAAATCTCAGAAAGAATACTTGAATATTGGTGGTTTCAGGCATGTTAGGCAAGTCCCTTTATTTATTCTTACATGCAAGCTAGTACAATATTCATAGGTAGACTTTTCAGTTGGCTGTGTAAGATTCATGGAAGAAGGTCTGCTCAGCTAATTCTTCCAACTATGTGCAAGGATCTTATATGGTGGAAGACATTTCTTCCCCAGTGCACTGAGGTGTCAATGAACACCAGACCAAGTGTTTTCTTGTGACATGTGCTCACCAGTCTGTGGAGGTATAATGCAGTCTTCATACTTCCACAAAGAGTTTCTTCCCTTCATTCTAGAGCAAAACCTCCATATCAATGTTTTAAAGCTACTGACAATTGTAATGGCCCTACAATTATGGGGTCCAGAATTGAGAGAGGAAAATCCTGATTTTTTGCCACAATATGTCCTCTTGTCATTTGATGAATAAGGGGTCTTCAAAGGATGAATTTCACCAATTGTTTTATTGCAGCCCAAAACAAATTGATCATAAGGGCTCAGCACATCAGAATAAGAGAAAATAGTGTAGCCAATATCTTGTCCAGGTTGCACTTGCATAAGGAATCTAAGTGGCTTTTTCAAGAAAACTTGTCACACACCCCAAATGAGTCAGGGTGGATGATTGTCTGTTTCACATTACTAATGAATGGTAAAAAGGTATGTCATTTTTCACCTATTTGAAATTGCACATATTTTTAAATGTTTACTATTCCATCCAATCTTTTAACAACCTTCCTTTTATGGTTTTTTGCAGAAAAGTCCTTAGAAGTTCTGCAAAAAGAGATTAAGCTTTCTAAGAAGGCATTTGCCGAGGGCACATCATGGAACCTGAAAGTGTCATTTTCTCCCGGTTGCACGTGGTTGGAGACTCCCAGGGTAGCTATCAATGGTGGAAACAGCAGAAGATAGGAAAATTCTAGTGCTCATTAAAAATCATGCATTTTTTTTTTCTATTCATTTATTCTATTGGTGGAAATTATTCATTTGGTGGAAATCATTCATATATTCTATTGGTGGAGTTATTCAAAGGAGGAAAGTCTAGTGTTTTTCTTATCTAAAATCAGGAAAGATTCTGCAAGGATCAGCGGACACAGAGACACAGGCCCAGAAGAATACACCTACAGACTACCTGTAATCAAGCCATCACAGATTGGTGAGTGCAGTCTTTTGTATGCGAGTCTCTTCATATGCTTGTTTATGTGTGACCATTGGTGAAAATAATTACAATATTGGTACAGTGTTTTGGTGTTGCTAGGAAACTAAATATTTGATTAGAGAATAAATTTTAAGGCTTTATTTACAAATTAAAACTTAAATCAGTTAATATTTCATTAAAATTTGGCTTTAATTTAAATTATTTACAATGGGTCCAAACAGAAATAAGTGGTTGTGCTCCAAGAGAGCATGGAAGTCCGAAACTAAGGTAGACTCTGAAAGTCCTGTTATGAATTTCACACCTAAACTAAATAAGAACCATATGCAAATAAGGTTTGGTAAGCATAGTGTACAGTGTCTGGTTGACACAGGAGCAGAAATCTCGGCAATTAGTCAGCATTTGTTGAATAGAATAGCACCGTATGCGAATATTAGGCCAGCCTTTTTATCAAATATTGTAGGTGTATGTGGTGAAGTACACAGAGTATTAGGTCAAGTAGAGTTAGACTTTGAGTGCGAAGGGTTACAATTTAGGCAAAGGTTCTATGTTTTTGAGCATTTACATGTATCTCTTTTAGTTGGTTTAGACTTCATGACTGCAAATAATGTAACTGTACAATTTGGTCAGGTAGAAATTCAAGTGCCCTCAAAACACGCAGCATCTATATCAACAATTAAGGTTAAGGCTACACCAGTCACAGGTGGCCAGACTAGTTTTGCATACACAACTAAGGTGATAGTCCCTCATCAGAGCGAGGTACTTGTTCCTGTGAGGATTTCAGGTTTTGCAAATAACTCTGTAGTTTTAATTGAACCAAAACTTAATTTGAGTGATCTGTCCTTAGCAGGTGGTAAAAATTTGTGCACAGTAGTCAACTCAAAAGGTGTCTACAGATTAATGAACCCGACAAACTTGCCTGTCCTTCTAAGCCCAAAATCAGAGATTAGCAAAGGTTAGCTGGGTTGATAGTAAGTCAGTATTTGACCTCAAAGAGCCTAGTCAGGCAGAAGTTTTCAATATTAGCCATACTTGGCAAAAGACCAATCATGAGCAAGTCATTAAAGATCTTGGTATTAACTTGGACAATTCGAACCTTACCGAGGAACAAAGGTCTAAACTATATAACTTCTTAGGAAATAACCGAGACATATTTGCAAAGTACATGTCCGAGCTAGGTGAAACTAACCTACATTCTCACACCATTCATACTGGTGATGCTCAACCCGTCAGTGCAGCTCCCTATAGACAAACCCCTCAAATGAGGGCTGAGCTTGAGCGTCAGCTAGAAGAGCTGCAGAAGCATGGCATAATTTAGGAAAGCAATTCGGTATGGCACTCCCCTGTAGTGTTAATAAAAAAATCAAATGGTGAATGGCGCTTTTGTGTGGACTACAGGAAACTAAATGCTGTTACTGTGCCAATGCCGTTTCCAATTCCTCATATGGCAGACGTTTTTGACATTCTGGCTCAGTCCAAAGCAGAGATCTTTTCAACTCTTGATCTCAGAAGTGGCTTCTGGCAAGTGCCCCTTGATAAAGCAACAAAACACAAGAGTGCATTCATCACTCACCAGGGCATCTTTGAGTTTAACAGACTTAGTTTTGGAATGACCAATGCACCTCTCTCATTTCAGAGTTTAATGACTAAGGTGCTTAAAAACCTAAACTTTAAAATTGCTTTGGTTTACATTGATGATGTTCTGATCTTCTCGAAAGATTTTGACCAGCATGTGCACCATCTAAACTTGGTTTTCAATAATTTATGGGCAGCAAATTTGACCCTACACCCTGCTAAATGTAAATTTGCAACTGAATCTGTCAGATATCTTGGTTTTACGGTCTCAAAAGATGGCTTGGAAGTTACGCAGAAAAACACTGACAAAATTCGAAACAGAGTCCTCAAAATGTTAAACAAGTTAGAAGTGCACTTGGAATGATGGGATACTATAGAAAATTTATTAAGGACTATGCAAAGATTGCTCAGCCACTGAACCCGCCGTGGTTCAACTATTGGTTTTCATTTACTCTGGCATACAGTAGAATTAGCCATGAGTACTCGTCTTTGTTTATTATAGTGATTAATTTGATTTTTATGTTTTCGCTTTGATGCATTGACTGAGTTGGGAGCCTTTATACGAACCGAATTTTTATGTATTTCTGTATTAAGAGTAGCATCGGGACCCAGGGTGAAGTTAGCTAGCTGTAAAAGTGCTTTAAACCCCCCGGTGGTTTGCTCTACCGACCGTTCTAAGGCGGCGGTCCCGGAGTTCGTCTTACTCTTTGTTGCTTTGTGGTTTATTCTACGAGGCGATTTGTTGTATGTCTTTCCGTGTGTCATTTCGTTCTTGTGTTTTTTCAGTCCTTTTAGTATTGCGATGACCTTGCTTGGGGAAGAGAGAGCTAATCTTAGTGCTTTTCGTACGTTTGTTCGGTTTGTGCTTGTTTAGAGTTGTCGGTTTCCTCTTCCTCTTGGGGTCTGGGAAGAGCTGCGGTTTGTGATTGTGGCACTCCCTGGACTTTTCTCTTACCTTTTTTGTTAAAGAAAGACACAAAGTTTGTTTGGTTAGATGAGTGTGAAAGGGCATTTAAGGAGCTTAAGAGTAGATTGACAAAAGCCCCCATATTACGGTATCCTGAGTTGATGGTAGCTGAGGCAGCTATTGGGCAAGCTCAGGACCTGAGAGCTGTTCATAGGACTTGCAATCTATCAGCAGGAATGTCCTGACTTTAAACACATCTTTCAGTATCTTGCTCATCGCCAGGTGCCAGAGGACCAGCAGTTGGCGCGCACTGTGGTTGCTGAGTCCTACAATTATGAGTTGGAAGATGGAGTCTTAAAACTCTTCTATTCCAAGAGAGGAAGGCATGTACCTTTGGAAGAACGTCTGGTGAAACAGACTGCCATTCCAAGAAGTCTGAGAGATGAACTGCTAAAGTCATATCATGACTGCATAGCAGGTGGTGGGCATCAAGGGTTCAAAAGGACATATGCGTCACTCCGCAACAAGTACTACTGGCCCTCTGTGTATGAAGACATAAGGCAATATGTTAGAACTTGTGAGGTGTGTCAACAGTCCAAAAGAGCTTTTCACGCCAAACCTCCTCCTTTGCAGCCACAGCCTGTAGATGATGTATTTGGTAGGTGGCAAATGGATATACTTAGTGGTCTGCCAACAACTAAGGATAAGTATAAGCATATTCTAGTACTGGTAGATAGCTATTCCAAGTGGGTAGAACTTTTCCCATTGTGTACACAAGAGGCCACAGAGGTAGCTTCTGTGTTGTTCAGGGAAATAGTTTGTAGGTATGGAGCTCCGAGATCAATTCTCAGTGACCAAGGTAAGAACTTTATGTCAAAGCTAGTTAAGGCATTGTCAGAGTTGTTCGATATCAAGCGTCATTACACAAGTGCATACCATCCCATGACTAACTGACTGATGGAGTCAAAGAATTCCTATATCTTGCAGGCTCTCAGGGCATATTGCAAAGGACAGCAAGATGACTGCCCTGAGATTCTGCCTGGTATAATGATGGCATATCGATCGACCCCTGCCACACAGTCAACACAGTATAGTCCCTTTTTCATGCTGTATGGCCGAGAAATGCGACTGCCAATAGACACTGTGTTGCAACCTGAAGATCATCTGCCTCAGGATTATAAGGTTCACCTGAGCAGAATACTGCAAAATTTAGAGGTATGTAGGAAAATAGCAGGTGAAAACATTAAGGATGCACAGGATAAGTACAAATACCAGTATGATAAGAGATCAAAGGTTCCTGATTACAGTCCAGCACAAAGAGTTTGGCTGTACTGTACTAAGGTTCCACCTGGCAAAGCACGGAAGTTACATAGAAAGTGGGTTGGACCATACTATATCACTATGGTTGGTCCGAATCACACTTTCAGTTTACAGAATGTGAAGACCAATGCAGAGGTCAGATCTCTTGTTAATGCTATGCGTCTGAAACCATACTTTGATCCTAAGGACAGGCCCACTAATCCTCCTGAACAGTTAGTTGATAATGGGGATGAGTTAGATCCAGAAGAATTAGACACTGTTCAGAGAAGGATAGTACCAGAAGATGCAGGAAAAGGTAATAATGGTAAGAAACCATTTGAAATTAGACAGAAAAATCAGGTAGACATTAGAAAAGACAGTACCATAAGAAATGGTGAGGATATGGAATCTGTGCCAAAGGGCCAAAATAAAACTGAAAATACAAGTAAAAGGCCACAGAGCCAAGGTAAAAATAAAATTGAGAGTAAAGTAAAGGGCCACAGAGCCAAAATAAAACTAGAAATAAAAAGGTATTTAAAGGTTCAAAGAAGCAGGTTGATAATGAGATATAGAAGACAAATTGTAGAAATGTGGTAGCAAGATAAAGCCAAGCAAAGAGTAAGGGTAGAGTCAGATTCAAATCAGGTGGAAATGTAGTAGAAAATGGTAAATGGATAGATCAAACAAACAGACAGGGTAGATTTGAATCAGACAGGTAAAACTAAGAGATACCAAACTGCAGATAGGGTTAAGAATCAGATAAATAGTCCTAGTAAGCATAATAATAGGACAGAACAAAAGATAAGGATGCTGTAAAATCAACAGAAAATAAAGGTAACCGTGCAAACTCTAGGATTGAGCAAGATAAGCAGACTACATTCAGTGAGGCAAAATCTGATAAAAATATAGGTCAAAATGTGCAAAAGCAGAAAAGCCAAAATCAACAATCATCAGGTCAAACTGCAAAGGGCAAGCAAGTAGGCAAACAGGGCATAGACTGTAAAGCTGGAAACTGTAAACCATGTAATGAAAAGGACATTAAAGCCATTGTATCTTCCCAAAGAAGTAATGGGGCTCTTTATTACAAAATTAAATGGCAAGATAATAGTACAGACTGGTACTTTCCATGTAAGATACCAGGTAGTTTGATCAGAGTATCATGCAAACAGGACTATGTCAGGTAAGAAGCGTAAAAAGCCTCTTCATAATAAGCAGCATAAGTTTTTCACAGAAAGTCAGCCAAACGTACATACTATTCAGTCTGGTAATACTAAAACAGAATCTGTTCAAGAACATAGTACAAATGTTAATCCGCATAGGTCTAGGTTAATGGGTATGAAACTGATAAGTAGTTGCGGTCATGGTACCAAAGCCGTAATTCAAAATCATAAATCCATAAACGAATGACGAATCAGAATGTTCAGACCAACAGACATGGACCCCAGAACAAAGGGTGTAATCAGGGGTCCGCGGATAGTAAGCAGTTAAATGATAAACCATATTACTGGATTCAAAAAGGAACAGCTGCACCTGAATGGCAGACAGTAACAATGGCTCACTGGCTGGTAAGGGATCTACTTGAGTTCCTTATCAATAATAGAAATAAAGAGGATCAAGAACTTAGGATTAGTCACCTTAAAGACAGACAGCAGGGCTATGTTCAGTACCATAGACCTGAACTTGATGATCCCCATTTAAGTCATGTCACTGAAATTCAGGAATCTGAGGACGGAAACTATTTATTTTTAGTATCTTATAGAAACCAGAAGTTTCCCCCTGACTGGATGCCCATACACAATGTTGCACCTGGATGCAAACATACATTGATCAGGACACTAAAATATGATTATCATAAAGTGGTAAAGAAAAATCAAGCTTATTAAATTGTTTAGATGTATGGTGGGCTGATCTTTGATATTATAAAGGTTATATTATTTTGACTTGAGTTTGTCTCAGGTGTTTATTAGTGCTAAGAATAATATGGTTGGCCACCATGTTGTTCACCCCAGCCCTTGTAATATCAGACATTGGTAGCAAAATTAATGCAGCAAATATTCATATCAAAACTTTTCTTTCTAAACGGAAATGTATGTTTTATTATTGCCACCTTCAAACTTGTAATCAACAAACTATCTTGTGGAAAGGTTACTTTCGTACAGATTTGTAAACTTCAGTCATAAAGAAAAGTGTTTAGTTATAATCTTAATACTGTGCCATTCCTATAGTATATTGAAGTATTATTTCCTGGTCACATGTATGCATAGTAATGTATGATGAGATTGTGTTTTACAGAAGATTGTACCTGTTGATATGGCTTTGATTTCAGGACACAGATTAGAAGCAACAGTATGAATCATATAAAATGAAATCAGTAACATTCTTTAAGTTATAGTAGTATCATATCATTTTTAGCAAAAGGGTTAGATAATATATCCAAGTTAAGTAATACCAGTGACGTCATACTTGTACATAATTAATTAATGCCTTTCTTTTCAGGTAATGCTAGCTGGCTGTGTACATAATGTATTCATATGCTGTTATTGTTGGACATAATTTGCAAAGTTCGAGGACGAACTTTATTAAGGTGGGGGGAATCTGTCACAGTGTGACAATTTCTGCCCAATAAATAATAAAATAATAAAAGATAAAAATAATAATAATAATAAAATAATAAAAATAAAATAATAATAATATGGTTGAAATTGCATAGAATGAGTAAAAGAAATATATAGGTATTTTTTGTGATTGTGTTTTGAAATATGCTATAAAAGAAGAAGAAGAGAAAAGGAACAATATTAATTAAAGTATAAAATTTGAATTAATAATTCTCAGTGTCACTTTCCCTGCAAGGTGTTTTGATCATTATCACAACATAAGCTGTGCTCATAACTGAAAATCTGATTGTTTGAAACTTGGGTGAGAAAATGCTTAATAGTTTAATTACTTTGATTAGCAGCTGATACTCTGTACACACTGTCAAAGCTGCCGGATTGAGTTGTTTGTTTGCAAAAAGGAAATTACATGATTGATAGAAATTAACCTGAGCAAAAGAGCCTCTTCAGTCTGTCACTGGTATTCATACATACTGCATCAAGAATCTAGGCTCAGCTATTCTCCAAACTTGAGATACATGTAGCTTAATTTGTGAACTTGGATATTGTGTGCTAGGACTTTGTCAGGAACTTAGGACTCGGATTCATTTTGGACAATCAGACTGAGGGAAGTAGATTATTTAGTTATTTGGAACTCTGCATTTATTTTTAAGTTAGAACTTGGAGGCGAATTTTGCATGAGAAAAGGGACTTGCTCAATTGTTTGTTAAATGGTTGTTAAATAATAATTGATATTCAGGGAAGTGATTTAATACTGAGAAACTGTTATTTAGTTAGTATTTAGAAAGAAGATTTATTTAGGAAAGAACTGTTCTTAACTGTTACTTATGTTACATTCATAACATTTATTTGTGATATTTGACATAAACATTTAGATTAATTTGGGTAAATTTGAGAAATTCTACGACTGTGTTTGGACTTGTTATTTATTAGAAGTTAGGAACTTTACGTGTCTGATTAAAGGTTTAATTTAATCGGACCGGACCCCGTAACTGGGAATGAGGAAACAGTAACAGGATACGGCTAGAGTTAATTCCCCAAACTTTGCAAAGGCCGTATTCTGTCACAAGCGGTGTGTGTGGGACTGAGGCAACTGTAGTAGTCGTCATATCAGGCTCAGGTCAATTTTTTTTTTTTTTTTTTTTTTTGATTTGGGTTTTACGGCCCTTTCAAGAATATTTCACTTATATCGAGCCGATCGTTCATCGAAGGTGGGCGAAAACCGGAGAACCCGGAGAAAAACCACCTGACCATCCGTAAGCAGAACTTGGCTTTCCCACATATGACCCGAGCGAGGCTCGAACCACAGCGGTGAGAAACCTAATGGATTAAGAGTCAATTCTCTTATCCACTAGGCTACGGGGGCCCGTAAACGCAACGACCGGAGCCAAGTGACAGCTATTACAGCAGCGACAGCAACAACGGATACAGCAGCTGGACTATAGTCACTCACAGACAGCACCGTCCCCGAAGCGGAACAGTCCAGCCAACTGAGAAGGAAGCAGCCAGCATCTCCCCTCCTCCTTATACTCCAACAAAAATGCCCAGACATGCCCCAGGGGGGGACAGACCCGAGACCCCCCTCATATCGCCCTATTTTCTCCGGGTTGCAGATATGTCATGTTCTGAAGATGCTACCTACTGGTGCTTATTTTTATTCATGTTCTTCCTTATGGCTCGGAAGTCAAATATGGTGCCTAATTCTTACGCAGACTTTGATCCTGCTAAACAAGATGTAAGAAAATTACCAAACATGATTATGGTGTTGATAAAATGGTAAAAAACAAATCAGTTTGGCAACAGAAGTTAATTGAAAGCACGTTTTCTAGGGAAAGCTACTCTGTATCTTAAACATGAGTTACTGTTACTGTCTTAACTATGATGTCATAAACGTCATAGAAACAATGTCATTACGTAACGTTAGTTTATCTCTACCAGTTTTACCAATAAAATCACTGTAGTTTATATGGACTGATTTATTGCATTATCAAATGGTAGCAGAGTGATTAATGTCTCAGAGCAGTAATTTGTTGAAACAGAAATGAACAATAATCAGAGGAGAGCTGAACAAGTGAGGAAGTGATTAAAAATTTCCAAAACAGCCACAAGAATTGATCCACCTAGTTTGGTGTCAACACCTTATGAGATGTATAAGCAAGAGTTACATGTACTAGCTTGGAGGGAGGTAACAGACCTAAGGAAGGAAAGCCAGGGAGTATTTATAGCTTTATCACTACAGAAGAGTGATAAGACATAGATCAGAGAGAAGGTGTTGACTTAAAGAAAAACGATGGATTGGATACACTAATTGCATTTATGGATAAACCTCTGAAAAAGGATGATCTTGCTGACAATCTGGAGAAATTGGAGGAATTTAAAGATCTTCAGAGAACAGATGGGATGAATATAACAGAATATATAGCAGCTTTTGATTCCAGATACAGGAAAATAGAGAAGCTAAAATGATTTTGCCGTCAGAAATTTTGGTTTTCAAGCTACTGAGAAAGGCAAGTATTAATAAAGAGAAAATCCTGGTTTAAACTGGAATAAATTATGAAAACAATCAAACTTTGTATAAAGAAGCCAAGAAGTCACTTCAAAGGTTCAAAAGCAACTTCAAAAAGGGAAATGCTAGTTTAAGCTCTGGAATTAAACTGCAACCACCGTTTCTAGCAGAGAATGAAGCGGTGTAACTAGCGGCAGGCTATGTCAGGCAGTCTCGTGGAGGGAAGACAGGAAAAGTAGCACATGGTGGATACAATCAAGGTTATCAAGTATATTATGCACAACACAACAGGAAAAATGAACCAGATGAACTCAGCAGGATCAGATGGTAAGACACTTTAATACATGCAGATATTGTGGCTCCTTTAGGCATCTTGTTGCTGAATGCCCACACAGCTGGGAAAACTCATCTAACTGTTCAACAAGAACTGGCAATAGTCAATATTGCAGAGGATGAGCATAATGTGCTTTTCACAGGATACAAGAAAGGGACATTTTCCAACTTGGCATTGATGCATACAACTAGTCTGTTAGAGAGGCCCTGCAGCAGTACGATATGTGGAGAAAACTGGCTGGAAAACTATCTTGATTCACTGGGTAAGCAGGATAAAGGTAAAGTCAAACAAACTGTGGGTCAGAAAACATTTAAGTTCAGAGGTGAAGAACATCTGGTCAAAAGGAGAATACAGTTTTCCAGCAGTGATTGCTTGAAAACTGACATGGTAGAATATGATATCCCTCTGCTCCTATCAAGAAAAGCCATGAAAACAGCAGGGGTGAAGATGGATCTAGAAAGTGATATTGCAGTGATTTTTTGGGAAAGATGCTGCACTGAATTTGACCAGATCAGTGCACTACTGTATTCCAATTGACAGGGCAGAAAAGATACCAGTTGGGAAGGTTTTTGCAGTGGACTTTAGAGAAATGGATAGTAAGGAGTTAGGACAGATATAAAATACTGCTCAAACCGCAGAGATAATTTGCTCATTATCTCTGCGGTTTGAGCAGTATTTTATATCTGTCCTAAGATTCTAAGCGACTTGAACTTTTTTGGTAGAATCTGATATCCCTCTGCTCCTATCAAGAAAAGCCATGAAAACAGCAGGGGTGAAGATGGATCTAGAAAGTGAAGTTCAAGTACCTTCTGCAAGATTCAGGTCAATGGAAAGATGACAATCAGGGTGTGCTCAAAGACATTTTTAGACAGATAAGATATGTTATTTATGCAACTGGTACATGAAAACACCCCCACATCCAGCAGTTGGCTTGCCTATGGCATCTCAGTTTAATGAAAAAGTAGCCATGGACTTAAAACAAACGAATGGACGTGGGATCCTTCAAATTATTGCCATGTAGAGCAGGTATACAATTTCTTTTTTTATCCAAAGAAAAATGTCAAGAGATGTAATAAAAGCCCTGATGCAATGGTGAGTTGCTGTCTTTGGTGTAATGGAATAAAAAATGACTGATAATGGGGGTGAATTCAGTTCAGATGAAATGAAAGAAGTGATGTCTATTCTAATTGTGCCACTGATCGCTACAGCAGCTGAGTCAGTTCCAAAATGGACCATGTGAACATGTTCATGCAGTGGCTAATATGATGTTGTTGAAACTGGAGGAAGAAAATGGAAAAAAAACCTGACAGTCAGACACTGCTGTGTTGGGCAAACATGGCACGGAATTCACTACAAATGCAGAACAGCTTCAGTAGCCATCAACTAGTGTTTAGACAAAATCCAAATTTACCTGGTATATTGACAGACAAGCTACCAGCATGATGGGAATATACCAGCAGTGAAGTTTTTGCACAGCATTTAAATGCTTTGTACGAGGGTTTATATACAGACCAAATCCAATGAAAAAGAAGAGGTTTGCATACCAAAGAAAGAGCTACAGAACAAGTTTATGAAAATGGAGTTTCTTTCTTTTATAAACAAGAAGGTAAAGAAAGATGGCTGGGACCAGCTAGTGTTGTGTTTCAAGATTGAAAAGCTGTATTTATAAGACATGGTGGAATTTTGTTTGGTTGTCTCCGAATCTACAAACTAAAATACATGATATGAACAGTCAATGCATGCAGAAGAGACACCTGAAAGAGACTGGTTTGATAAAAATGAGGGTAATGCAAAGAACTTGACTGAAAAAGCAGACTTTGTGTATCAGAAACTGTGCCAGCTCCTACGGCTTAGCACGATACCTTCAATTATCTGCCTTGGCAGATTACGCATAGCTTGTATTTTTATGCAGGCAGACTGGGTTCAAATCTCAAGACAGCTGCAAATTTTTTTCACTACGCTTCATTTCTTGACTTTCATGTCATTAGAATGTGCTTAAAATAACTTTTTTTTTTTTTTTTTTTAAGTATTTTCTTTTTTTGTAATGTTTACACTATGTACTCAGGCTTTGGCAGTGAAATACATTTTGTCTGTCACGTATGGACTTTTTAAAAAAAAAAAAAAAAATGTAATCCATGTTAATTGTAAGCACACTGTCCAGGGGAACGTACTCTATATTCTAAACATGAGTTACTGTTACTGTCTTAACTATGACACCATTTACGCCATAGAAATGACGTCAGAAAATTATGTTATTTTACCTCTGCCAGTGTTACCAATAAACTCACTGTAGTTTATATGGACTGATTCATTGCATTATCAACAGACTACTAAGGATCCCCTTAACAGCCATCCCTGGTTCGAAACATTGCCCAGTCGTAGCCTTTTATAATATGGCAAGTTTAATTCCTGCATCAAATTCTGATCCAGCCTGCATTAAGAAATGGGGAAGGAGTGTGGTACCTATCTTGTATCCACAAGAACAGAGGAAACTTAAAATTATGATATATAGAACAGATAGGGACCATACACTCTTATCAACACACAGCTTTAGGCAAGGAGGTTATTTCTTAGCTTTCAAATCAGGGGTGCCAACCAACCTCATTCAGCATCACAGTGATTGGCTGTCTGAATGTTACAAAAATATTTAGCATTTGATTTTTTGACCAAGCTATCAGTCAATAGTGACATGGCCAAAAGAATACTCCAAAAATTCTAATATACAGTTATTGTAGTGGATTTACCACGAATATAACTTCAAAAAAATTTCTATTATGTTTAAGTTGTTTTCATTGTGTATTATTGTTATCACAATTACATGATTATTTAATTGCTGATGATGTCATTGACCTCGCTGACATCATTGTCAAGGTTATGGGACATCAGGAACAGTTACAGCAGAACAGCCAACAGGCACAGAGGGAAAACGGGCAGAACAAACAAAATGTGAACATATGGGAAAAACTAAACTCAGGGGAAACAGGGAATACAAACAGGAAAACAAGATATACAAAAATAAACAGACATATCAGACAGATAACAGTAACAGATTTGCAATAACAAGGGACAGGAAACGAAGCAAGTTAACAGAATACTAGCATAATGATATAGGAAAACATCAGTGGTAGACGTTTCACACAGAATGATGCAGAAGTAACAGATAAGTTGGACTTTAGATACAATCATTATGTTTTCAGTATAATATTTCATTAACATTTTCTCTGTGGTGAAGAAATGATATTAAACTGTATAAAACTAGCTATTAATTATTTGTCTTCGCCACAGTCATAGTGGTTATGACTTTCATTGACTTGTCTCCTTCATCCTTCATTTCAAAGGCAAGAGCCATCAGGGCAGCTATTGTTTCCGATTCCATGGCCAAATATGTTGACCAGATAAGACATTGTTAAGTAATAGCATCTCCAGGTATTAACATTAATCGACCGGCAAATAAGATTAGCACAAGAATCTCACCCCTGACAAGCAGTTCACAACGTTTCACAATCTTTAAAGACAGAAGAAATAAAAGCACCGCAAGCATAATACCCCGCCACAGCAATTATTTGTTTACATATTAAAGTTATCGTTGCGAAAATGTCTGCAAAGAAAATGACAGAGGGACAGATAATAATCCTAAAGCAGATCTTGATAATATCATATCAATGCATTTTGCAAGTTTGGTTAAAAGGCCTTGTTATTTGTCATCCGGAAGCGAAAATATGGGAGTGTCTCGGGCAGATAACTCCGTAAAATTTGACGAAATTTGCCCATTAGCAATTCCAAAACAGATCTCCTTTATGTCAATGCATATAGCAAGTTTGATTAAAATCCCTTGTTATTTACTCAAGTTATCACCCGGAAACAAAAATATGGGCGTGTCACGGGCAGGTAACTCCATAAAAATTTGAAATTTGCCCATTAGCAATTCCAAACCAGATCTCCTTAATGTCAATATATATAGCAAGTTTGGTTAAAACCCCTTGTTATTTACTCAAGTTATTGTCCAGAAAAGAAAATATGGGCGTGTCTCCGGCAGATAATTCCGTAAAAAATTGATGAAATTTGCCCATTAGCAATCCCAAACCAGATCTCCTTAATGTCAATGCATATAGCATGTTTGATTAAATCCCTTGTTATTTACTGAAGTTATTGTCCGGAAACGAATTTATGGGCGTGTCTCGGGCAGAAAACTCCGTAAAAATTTGACGAAATTTGCCCATTAGCAATCTTAAACCAGATATCTACAATATCAATGCACATACCAAGTTTGGTGACAATCCATTGATGTTTACTCAAGTTATCATCCAGAAACAAAAAACGGACTGACAGACGGGAAAAAAAGTAAACATTGATCTCAAGCGGGTATGTCAAGAAAGGAAGTTAAATTTCTTTACACATTAAGACCATTTCTTAACAAGGCATCACAGGAGATACAAATCCCCTCGCATAAGACTACTTGGTGTGGGCAAAGACTGAATTGGGGAATGTCATGACATATAATAGTTATGTGAATGAAGAAAGAAAAAGCCTGTGATCTTAAATGTAAAGGTCATATATGACCTTGAGATTAAGGTACAGTATTGTAAACATTCAGATTTTCAGGTTGGGACAGATTAGATCTCACATGATAGAAAATATTTCAGTCATGCCGAAACCTTGACCTTGAGCCCAGGACCCTGAAAGTCAAACTTGCTGGAGATATTATCATACCCACAAATATGTGAAGGTATATTAATATCCACTGATAAATGCAGGGGCTAGAGCGATGACAAAGTTTCTTTTAAAAAAAAAAGGCATAGTTACCTTGACCTTGAGCCCAGCAACCTGAAAGTTGAACTGACTCGAGATATTATAATACCCAACAACTGTGTGAAGATATATTAAAATCCATTGATAAATGCAAGGGCTAGAACTATGACAAACCTTTTTCTAAAAACTGGCAAAGTTTCCTTGACCTTGAGCACAGCAAAATAGAAAGGAAGGCAATGATCAGGAATCGATACAATTATCCCACACCTCCCATCAGAGACATCAAAGGGAAAGAAACACAAACAGGAAATTGCTGGACCCTAATGGAAACATCACTAGCAGAAAGCCAAATGGACAGTTACTTTCCCACAAAGTGGCCAAATGGCTATCCAAAACAAAAAGATGTAAGCGAGACACACATTCAAAGACGAACTATAACAAAAATAAACCATGACAGAAGAACCGCCTTGGAACGGTCAGTGAAAAGTATTTCACTGAGGGGGCTTAAATCGATTTTACGTGGCCACAATCCTCGCCCTTACTTCTGCCACGGTTTAGACACATAATTTGTTCAGTCCGCATGAAGGCTTCCTAACTCATCAGTGCTACATCTCCGAGAACACAAAAAATCAACAAATTACAGAGATGAAACAACGAAGAGGACTCGACAGCACGAAACAACTAAAATGCTAGAGCAAAAGAAAACCAACAGTAAGACTCCGGTGGGCCCGACCAAAGATTGAGCATCAAGTACCAACCAACATTACCCAAAATTAAATTTCAAGTAAGGCTTTACGCTGGAACCATCATAGAATCTGAGGCCTAACCCGCCGGCATGCAATTAAAGAGGGAAGCAAAGTTATTAACCATGATTGGGTTAACAACCATGCATGCAGTCTGTCGTATAACATTTATGTTGTACCCAATCTTTTTATATCGAAGAATGATTTTATGAAATTGGGTACTGAAGTCATTGCAAGCATATATTTTTCTGAATTTATATACTAAGTCACCATAAAATTCGGGTTCTGATAGGCCTTGTTGCAGAAGAGATTTAAGTTCAACATTGAATTTAGAAACTAAATCGGAATGACGTCTATAAAACTAAGAAAAGCAACCTGAAAGCTGAACTTGCTTGAGATATTTACCCAACATTTATGTGAAGTTATATTAAAATCCATTTATAAATGTAGGCACTAGAGCAATTTTTTTCTCTAAAAATAGCCACAGTTACCTTGACCTTAAGCCCATTAACCTGAAAGTTGAACTTGCTTGAGATATTTAAATACCCAACAATTGTGTGAAGATTATATTAAAATCCATTGATAAATGCAGGAGTTAGAGTGATGACAAAGTTTTTTTTTGTTTTTTTGTTTTTTTAAAATAGTCACCATTACCTTGACCTTAAGCCCAGCAACCTGAAAGTTGAACTTAATCAAGATATTATCATACACAACATTTATGTGAAGTTATTTTAAAATCCACTGATAAATGTAGCACTATAGCAATGACAAATGTTTTCTAAAAACAGCAACAATGACCTGGACCTTGATTCCAGCACCCTGAAAGTTGAACTTGCTCGAGATATTATCATACGTAACATTTGTGTGAAGTTATATTTAAATCCATTGATAAATGTAGGCACGAGCCATAACAAAGTTTTTCTAAAAATAGCCACAGTAACCTTGACCTTCAGCCCAGCACCCTGAAAGCTGATCTTGCTTGAGATATTATAATATCAAACATTTGTGTGAAGTTATATTAAAATCCATTGACAAATGTAGGCTCTAGAGCGATGGCAAAGTTTTTCTAAAAATAGCTACAGTGACCTTGACCTTAAGCCAATGACTCTGAAAGACAAACTTGCTTGAGATATTATCATATTCAACATTTGTGTGAAGTTACATTAAAATCCATCGATAAATGCAGATGCTAGTGCGATGACAATGTTTTTCTAAAAATAGCCACATTGACCTTGACCTTGAGGCCAGGACCCTGAAAGTCAAACTTGCAGGAGATAGTAGCATACCTAACATTTCTGTGAAGTTAATTAAAATCAATCAATAAATGTAGGAAAATGTTTTTCTAAAAATAGCCACAGTGACCTTGACCTTGAGTCCAGGACCCTGAAAGTAGAACTTGCTTGAGATATTATCATTTGTTTGAAGTTATATTAAAATCCATCAATAAATGAAGGCCCTAGAGCGATGACCTGATAACAAAGTTTTTCTAAAAATAGCCACAGTGACCTTGACCTCAAGCCCAGGACCCTGTATATCAAATTTGCTCGAGATATTATCATACCCAACATTTGTGTGAATTTATATTAAAATCCATGAATAAATGTAGGCGCTAGAGCAATGATAAAAGGTGAACATAAGTATGTAACGTACTTATGTTAGATACTTACATATGGCACAAACCCTATATAAAAACTGTTGGTCTTTAAGGGAGTTATTTGCTGTGAATGATCATGGTCTGCATTTGAATATGGGAGGAATTATGTGTTTGCACCAGTTCTTTATCAACTCAGTTGCTCATTTGTTGAAGGTTACTTTTCCAAGGCTTTGTAATCCCGGCTCCCCTCCCCATGGTCAGTCCTCAAGCCCATCCCAGGGCCCATGTCTCCCTGTGGGACCCTTCAGCCTTTTGATGTAATAAGTTCTCCATTTGGGCTGGAGCTCTGAGATTCCAGTAAGTGACAGTTTCCTTAGCACATCTGACTTCCAGGGTTGGGAGGCCATGTAAGCCATGTATTTCTGAGCAACTGGGTTGCAGGTTAGTATTTTGGTCAGGTGTCTGTTTGTTGCCCACTTCCCATAGACACAATGTGCTATCAACATGTTATATTAGCCTGGAGTGCTTTTCAAGTCTGGGAAGCTGGGCAGTTCCCTGTGGCCTGCATAATATTTTGTCATCACTTATAAAGTATTCACTTAAGCTCCCTCCAGAAAGTTTCCTTATCACATCTGACTTCCAGGGTAGAGGCCATGTACGCCATGTATTTCTAAGCAACTGGGTTGCAGGTTAGTATTTTGGTCAGGTGTCTGTTTGTTGTCCACTTTCCATAGACACAATGTGCTATCAACAGCTTATATGAGCTTGCTTTTCAAATCTGGGAAGCTGGGCGGTTTCTGGTGGCCTGCATAAATATTTTGTCATCACTTATAAAGTACTCGCTTAAGCTCCCTCCAATAAGTGACAGTTTCCTTAGCACATCTGACTTCTGGGGTAAGGAGGCCATGTAAGCCATGTATTTCTGAGCAACTGGGTTGCAGGTTAGTATTTTGGTCAGGTGTGTGTTTGTTGCCCACTTCCCATAGACACAATGTGCTATCAACATGTTATATTAGCCTGGAGTGCTTTTCAAGTCTGGGAAGCTGGGCGGTTTCCAGTAGCCTGCATAAATATTTTGTCATCACTTATAAAGTATTCACGAGCTCCCTCCATCCCCACCCCACCCTCACCAATAAAAATTCTTCTCCTGTAAGCAAAGCACTTTACATTCAGTATATACAGTATACATAAATGACAGACTGGGTAGACCCATATTTATCATATTCTAAACAAAAAAAGTAAAACAATAGATTGCCAGTAAATGGTCTAAGTATTGCCAGAAGATGGTGAAACCACAATCTATTATCCCGATCTTGTGTCAATCCATTCAATAGATCGCCATGATATCAGAATAAGTTTAATGTCTGTTCAAGCTTCCTGATTTAAAAACAAGTTATTGGAAATCCCCTAACGATCAGTTAACTTTGAACTTTTCAGAAGACAATCTTATGGCAATCTTTTAGCTTAAACATTTCAAGCTAGTGATTTTCAGACAATCTTCAAATTTGATCATTTCCACTACCTGATCTTCAAACAATCTTACTCAATCTTCACCTTTGACAGAGTTCACATTAACCCATTAACCCTGACCCAGTTTGTTCTGATTAGCTAAATCTCAAACTTAACATCCTTTGTTAGAAATCTTCAACTTCCTCATGCCAAAATAAGAGACAACTTTACACAAAAGTTTTAGTTTAAAATGGAATTTTCATATTAACACATGAATTTGTGATACTGATGCAGTTCCAAGTGAGTTCTTTTTTCACTTTTATTGACAGATGCATGTCTGAAGAAAACAAACAAAAAAAACAACAAACAAACAAAACTTGTTCTATAGTTTTTATGTTGAATGTAGGCATGATCAGGCATATATGGCATAAAATTATCTTCCAGTTTAATTCTGTTTAAGTTAAACTGACAAAAAACTGAAACTGTTTCAATCTGTTTTCCATTGCCCATAATGTTCATTGAAGCTTGCTGAATTTAAACTTTAAAGTAAAGATTCTTATGCACTGCTTTGTATAATTTAAATGATTTTTTTTAAGAAACTGTCCATAGCCGCCATGTTGTTTTACTTCTCAGTAATCTCATTAAATTTAATTACTAATTCTAACATGATTGATGGTAAAATTTTCCCCAATTAGCCTAATAAATGCCATCATGTGAAAATTAGTGAGATATCAAGTTATATAGTGAATGTAAACAAGAATTCCGCGGAAGGCGTCATCGCACCTGCTGGCGCAAAAGTCACAGGAGCCACAATCAGAATGTGGTTATTAAATAAGTTTATTTCATTCTTAGCAGTGCTTACTTGGAAAACTGGGTTGAAAAAAATGTAGACAAAGTGCCTAGTGGGGCACATATATTCCAGGCCAGTCCCATTCCCTCTAATGGCTATATCTTCAGCACTGACTTTTCGTATCATACAGCCCAATGATAATGGAATGTTGACGTAAAATGTGTAAAAGTCACTGGAGCATGAAATACAGGTCAAGGTTACGGGTCAAGGTACCTGCTAATTCAATACATCAAGGAGAAGCACAATGCAAGGTATGGTGGTTGAAGGCCTTATAGTTGAGGAGTTATCAAACATCAACGTAAAATGTGTCAAATATAGGCCAAGGTCACTGGGTCAAGGTACCTGCCAAGCCAGGAAAATGAGGTGAAGCACTATGCAAGATTTAGTGGTTGTAGGTCTTATATTTGAGGATATACCGAACATCAATATAAAATGTGTCCAAGTCACTGGAGTGCACAATATAGGTCAAGGTCACCAGGTCATGGTACCTGTCCAGTCAGTACATCAAGAAGAAGTGCTATATAAGGTTTGGTGGTTGAAGGCCTTACAGTTGAGGACATATGGAAGGGTGACGTAAAAGGTGTAAAAGTCAACAGAGCGTGAATTATAGGTCAAGGTCACCCAGTCAAGGTACCTGCAGAGTCCGTACACTGAGGAGAAGCACTATGCAAGGTTTGATGGTTGTAGGCCTTATAGTTGAGGAGATATTGAACGTTGACGTAAAATGTGTAAAAGGCACTGGAAGGCAAAATATAGGTCAAGGTCACCAGTTCAAGATACCTGCCAAGTCAGTACATATAGGAGAAGCACTATGCAAGGTTTGGTGGCTAGAGGTCTTACACTTGAGGAGATCTGGAACGTTCATGTAAATTATGTCAAAGTCACTGCAGCCAAAATATAGGTCAAGGTCACCAGGTCAAGGTATCTGCTAAGTCAGTACATTGAGGAGAAGCACTTTGCAAGGTTTGATGGTTGTAGGCCTTACAGTTGAGGAGATATCGAACGTCGACGCAAAATATGTCAAAGTCACTGGAGCGCAAAATATAGGTCAAGGTCACCGGGTCAAGGTACCTGCCAAGTCTGTACATCTAGAAGAAGCACTATGCAAGGTTTGGTAGTTGTACGCTTTATAGTTGAGAAGATCTGGAACGTCAACGAAAATTGTGTCAAAGTCAATGGAGCGCAAAATTTAGGTCAAGGTCACTGGGTCAACATATCTGCCAAGTCAGGAGGTCAGGGAGATGTGTCATGCAAGGAATGATGGTTGTTGTAGAATTGTAGTTGATCAGAATACTAACTTTGACGTAAATGTCGAACTTCGACATAACAGAACTGTTAAGAGACAGATGGACGGACGAACGAACAGACGAATGGAAATGCGGGCACCTATGTCGCAAAGTCGGGAGGTCAGGGAGATATTTCATACAAGGTTTGATGGTTGTTTAGTCTTGTAGTTGATTAGAATACTAACTTTGACATAAATGTCGAACTTAGACATAACAGAACTGTTAAGAGACGGACAGACGGACAGACGAACAGACAGACGAATGGAAAAGTGGTCAGCTATGTCGCAAAGTCGGGAGGTCAGGGAGATGTTTCATGCAAGGTTTGATGGTTGTTTAGTCTTGTAGTTGATTAAAATACTAACTTTGACATAAATGTCGAACTTCGACATAAATGTTGACAGACGGACGGACGAATGGACAGACATACGGAAAAGCGGACACCTATGTTGCAAAGTCAGGAGGTCAGGGAGATGTTTCATGCAAGGTTTGATGGTTGTTTAGTCTTGTAGTTGATTAGAATACTAACTTTGACATAAATGTCGAACGTCGACATAAATATTGACAGACGGACGGACGGACGGACAGAAAATCGGACGCCTATATCGCACCCTGCTACAAGCAGGTGCGATAAAAAGCATATTTCATGACATCGCATGTAAATTAACATTTACTTTAATGTTCATAAATATGTTACGTACTAGCTACTAAGCTGAAGAGGTTTGTGGATGGTGACAAATATTTGTCTACCTTTTTAGACAACACCCAATACCCATGCCCAGTTGTCAACACCTACAAAGGTATGTGGATGGCTGAATAGGCCAATTAGCAAATTCCATAGGTAATTTATGTCCCCCGCCTTATTTTTATTTGAGCTGTTAAAAATGAGTAAGTTAACCAGAGGACCATTGGTCCTGTATCACTTACCTAAGTAGTGAAGCAGGAAAAAAATTGAAGCTAAAAATGTAGAAAAAAAAAATCAAAAACATAATTTCAAGATTCCAAGAGCTCACGTATATCCTCAGACCTCAAGCAAAATGTCTGTAAAGTTTCAAAAGCATTTGCTTAAAGTTGTGGGAGGTTTTGTGCTCACAAGCTACTTACTAATATATGCACTTTCATAGTACTGAAGCATGAAAAAAATCTATGTTAAAAGTTAAAAATGTGAAAAAAGTAAAAAAAAAAACAAAAAAAACATCAAGATTCTGTACAAAACATATGCATATCTTCAGACTATGGTTAAGACATCTGTACAGTTTCAGTGGGAATGGTATAAAACTGTAGGAGGTTGCACTCACAAGGTACCTACTACATATACACTTTCACAGTATTGAAGCATGAAAAAAAGTCTAAGTTAAAAATGTGAAAAATTTGAAAAAAATTACATCAAAATTCTGTAAAAATCACATGCATATCTTCAGACCATGATTAAGATAAATGTGAAGTTTCGGAAGGATTGGTATAAAACTGTAGGAGGAGTTGCGCTCACAAGGTCCCCGCTATAAACTTGGAGCAATGCAAAAAAAGTCTAAGTTAAAAATGTGAAAAAAGTGAAAAAAATTAACTTAAGGATTCTGTAAAAAGCACATGCATATCTTCAGAGCATGATTAAACATATGTACAGTTTCAAAAGGATTGGTCCAAAACTGTAGGAGGAGTTGCGCTTACAAGGTACCTACTACATATACACTTTCATAGTATTGAAGCATGAAAAAAGTCTAAGTTAAAAATGTAAAAAATTTAAAAAAAAATTAAGTCAAGAGTCTGTAAAAGGCACATGCATATCTTCAGACCATGATTAAGATAAATATGAAGTTTCAGAAGGATTGGTATAAAACTGAAGGAGGAGTTGCACTCACAAGGTCACCACTACAAACTCAGAACCATGCCAAAAAAAGTCTAAGTTAAAAACGTGAAAAAAGTAAAAAAATTAACTTAAGGATTCTTTAAAAAGCACATGCACATCTTCAGACCATGATGAAGAGACCTGTAAAATTTCAGAAGGATTGGTTAAAAACTGTAGGAGGAGTTGCACTCACAAGGTACCTACTATAAACTCGGAACCAGGCACCAAGCACCACGGAAAGCCGAATACAACGGTATGTCCCCTCGCTTTTCTTTGAAAAGGCGGGGGACAATAAATATAGGATTTTATACGCGGGATGTTCGAAATGAATTGCTTATTGTCCTCTAGCTCGATATCCACCTGGGGCATGATAAAAACCAATACATACCTGTATAGGGCTATTCAATATCTACACTATGGTGTATAAATGTACATGTTAGACTAAGTGTAAGACATAAAATTTGCCATTTGAATACACGCAGTCATTGACCACTGCAGTAAAAATGGTTGGTAGAAGCGTCGACAAAAACGATGAAATACGGGCTTACATCAAAGCTCACTCAAAACCTGGTTGTTCTTTGAAGAAGCTGATGACTGAAATTTCTACTGCTTTTGGACCTTCTTGTGTGTCTTATGACACAGTTCGGCGGTGGAAAAAAGAAATTTGAGTCTGGTGTAGAGTCCATCAAAAATGCACCTAAATCAGGTAGGCCAAAATCTGCATCTCGTAAAGAAATCATTTCCAAAATAAAGGAAATCATTGAAGGAGATGCCAGATTTACAGTTCGTGATATTGCAAGAAAGGTAGGCATATCACTATCAACGGTTCACCTTATTTTGAAGAAGCATATGAAAGTCAGAAAGATTTCTGCTAGATGGGTGCCACATCTGTTGACTGACGAGCAAAAGAGGCAACGGGTTAAAGTGGCCAAAAAGCTGCTTCAAATGTTTCCAAAATATGACAAAAAGCAGTTTGCCAATGTCGTCACAGGTGATGAAACCTGGGCCCATTATTTTGAGCCCGTCAGAAAGGTTAGCAATAAGATCTGGGCCACTAAACAAAGCAAACGCCTAATAATTGCCAAACGTTCTTTGAGTACAAAGAAAGTTTTGTATGCAATCTTCTTCTCTGGTGAAGGAGTCGCAATAAAAGTGCCAGTGAAAAAGGGCAAAAGCATCACTGGAAAGTACTATCAAGACGAAGTACTGAAGAAACTGAAAAAATATTATCAGAAATGACGCCCTGCCACTGGTTTTAAACATGTCCGTCTTCTACATGACAATGCCCCAGCTCATACCTCCACAATAGCTACGGCGTTTTTGAAGAAAGAAAAAGTAACTGTTTTGCCTCACCCCCCTAATTCCCCAGACCTTGCCCCATGTGAGTTCTTTTTGTTTCCGAAATTGAAAGCATTCCTTGCTGAGCGGAAATCGATACCAGTCCGGACAGGCACTTGGATCTGCCATTCATCAGTACCTTATTACTGTGCCCAAATCAGCGTACCGTGATGCCTTCAAGAAGTAGATACATCGGCTGAAACTTTGCATTTCTAGCCACGGGGAGTACTTCGAGGGCATGAAATGAGTACTTTTGGGCTACTTTGAAATTTGAAGTCTCCAGATAGAAATAAGCAATTCATTTCGAACATCCCTCGTAAATATCATGGCATAGTGCTGTTGCTTGGGTCTGTGGCAAACGGTGCAGGTCCTTCATTATCAGATGCTGCAAATATGGTATCTGATGTTGGCCTTCACTGTTTGCAGGATGCTACAGAGTGTTGTATCTGGTGTAGGCCTTCACTGTTTGCCATATGCTACAGGGTATGGTGTCTGATCTGGGCCTTCAATGTTTGCCAGATGCTACAGGGTGTGGTATCTGATCTGGGCCTTCACTGTTTGCCAAATGCTACAGGGTATGGTGTCTGATCTGGGCCTTGGTGCTACAGGGTGTGGTATCTTACTGGGGACTTTACTGTTTGCCAGATGCTGCAGATGTACCATCTGATTTTGGCCGCAGCCTTCACTGTCCCGTTTTGGGGTTCTCAGCCAGTTTGTAATTTTATTAATTTGTCATTCTTCAGGTACTGTTATAATCAGCTGGGGTCAGCAGTCAGGTTAAGATATTTACGTAGGCAACTGTGGGAATGTTGAGAATATATCGAAGCTTTAGAGTGAAACTGTTCTAAGTGACATTTTTTCTGCAGTCATTCTTCCCCTACCGCTGATTCAAAAAGGGCAGTTGTCAGTTACTGGCGAGAGAAAAGGCACTAAATACTGCATGGTTAACCGCTTAGAATGTCTAAGCCTGTCAAGTACCCTGGTACAATATATCATTACAACCAAGGACCAAAGAGTTGATTAAAATCTTGGTGACCTCGACCCTATTTGATGGTAATTTGTTGATGGGAGGGATGGCAGCAGCTCAGACTACAAGGTGACGGCAGGTCAAATGATCTTTTGGCAATATCTGATCTTTTGACAACATATTGTCATTAAAGTTTACCTGGTAATAGATTATTCAGAGATCTATTGGATATTGTTGCTAATTAAATGCAGTGATGGGCCCCCTCCCATCAGGGCATGGAGAAACAGATGAGATGCATGGTGCCTCCACACAGAGCTGAACATGAGTACTGGTAAACTGCTGAGATCTAAGGACCGTTCCTGTATATAAACCCTGGGGATTTGTTTGGGCGGAAGGGCTTGAGATGTCATTTCATCTCAATGTAGGGTAAATGTCTCACAAAATTGGAAGGGACATCTCCAAAATGACCTAAATAGTGTTGACGGGGACGTAAAACCTCAAACAAAGAAACATAAATGCAGTGACATTTAGACAATCTACAGTGTCAAATAAATCTGATCTTTGAACAATCTGTTACAGTCAGTACAGTAAAATAGATTGTTCACAGATCAGATTGTTCACAGATCAGATATTGTAGCTATTATAACCCTGCAGTGATATTTAGACGATCTATTTCCATTACTATTACCATACACTGACAATTTGATATTTAGGCAATCTGTTCATGATTTTGTACCAATCTTTAACAATCTAATAAAATTTTCAACTAGAAAAAGCCTTTGATTAGTTTTTCTCATAAATATTAATTGGTGATCTGTTAACTCATTTGCATGTGAAATTGTTCGTTAAAAAATCAGCTTTAGGTTGTGATTTAAGAACGATTTGTTGTGGCAATCTTGAGTCAAAATATTTTTGTTTGGGATACGGCAACTTATATACTCACACCTTAATCATTCAAATTAACTATTTAATTTGCAAACATTTCTCACAACGATAGACCGCCATACACACATTTATATAAATGATAGACTGGGTAGGCCCATATTTATTCTATATGGCAACCCATAAATCCACAGCTTAATCACTTAAATATACAACTGCAAGCCTTTCCTGCAAAGAAAGGCTGCCTTCCGTTCTAAGGCGGTGGTCCCGGTGTTAGTCTTACTCTTTGTTGCTTTGTGGTTTTTTCTACGAGGCGATTTGTTGTATGTCTTTCTGTGTGTCATTTTGTTCTTGTGTTTTTCAGTTCTTTTAGTATTGCGATTACCTCGCTTGGGGAAGAGAGAGCTAATCTTAGTGCTTTTTGTAGCTTTGTTCGGATTGTGCTTGTTTAGATTTGTCGGTTTCCTCTTCCTCTTGGGGTCTGGGAAGGGCTGCGGTTTGTGATTGTGGCACTCCCTGGACTTTTCTCTTACCTTTTTTCCATTAAGGTATTGTAAGCTCATCCTACCCATATCAGTACTTAATATATGTAAGCACATTTTAACAGGTCATATTACACAGGGAGGCAGAGGGTGGATGAAACCAAAAATATTCATAAATTTTCCCCGAGAATTGTAAGAAATGGTAGCTCGACTACAGCCAGACAAATAATGACTGAAGTGTAGGAAGGCACAGAACTAGCCAATGAAAATAAAAGCCTCAGTTTAATTATCTGTTATGGAACATAACGCCTCAATTAAACTGGAAGGGACACATGACAGGAAACCAATAAAATGTCTTCCCCTTTAATCAAGGTGCTTGCCAGACATTCAGTATATAAATATTTACATAAATGACAGACTGGGTAGACCCATATTTATCATACATGGCAACTCATATACCCACAGCCTAATCATTCAAATAAACTATTAAATTTGCAAACCTTTCTTTCAAAGAAAGACTGCCAAGCACCAGGAGATGGGAAAGAAAACGACAAAAGCACCAGGTAGAGTTCTAAGGAGGAAAAGCTGATAACATGCTGAACTTAACTGAAATATAAACTTTGGGATTCCGTAATGCTAAAAATTCATTCATTATGGAATCCCAAACCTTTTATTTTGGTACTAAATTTATTTAATAATCATCTTTATATGAACACGATTTAAAAATATACAGTGCATGAGATCAACAAAAAAAAAAAGAAAATTGTCAATAAGCAGCGCTTATTCGATACCCCCGCATAAAGCATAAAAGGTCACCAAAATCTAATAAAACCAGCAATTGGTTATAGAGATAGTGTGCACACAAACGTTTTACTGCATTAACAAGGCTCACTTTTTGAGTATTTATAATGTAGTGACCTTGAAAATAAGGTCAAGGTCATCAAAATCTAATCACTTCTTTCACCCATCCTGATGATGTATCTCTGCTAGTTTGGTCCAATTCCAGCCATTGGTTAAAGAGATAATGTGCACACAAACTTTTTACTGCATTAACAAGGCTCACTTTTTGAGTATTTATAGTGTAGTGACCTTGAAAATAAGGTCAAGGTCACCAAAATCTAATCACTTCTTTGCCCCATTCTTATGATGTATCTGTGATAGTTCGGTCTATTTCCAGCCATTGGTTAAAGAGATATTGTGCTCACAAACTTTTTACTTCATAAACAAGGCTCCTTTTTGAGTATTTATAATGTGGTGACCTTGAAAATAAGATGAAGATCACCAAAATCTAATCACTTCTTTCTCCTATCCTGGTAATATATCTGTGCTAGTTTGGTCAAATTCCATCTATTGGTTAAAGAGATAATGTGCACACAAACATTTTACTGCATTAACAAGGCTCGCTTTTATGAGTATTTATAGTGTAGCGACCTTGAAAATAAGGTCAAGGTCACCAAAATCCAAGCACTTCTTTGCCCCATCCTTATGATGTGTCTGTGCTTGTTTGGTCAAATTCCAGCCATTGGTTAAAGAGATATTGAGCACATAAACTTTTTACTTCATTAACAAGGCTCCTTTAGGCTCCTTTTTGAGTATTTATAATGTAGTGACCTTGAAAATAAGGTCATCATCAAAATCTAATCACTTCTTTCCCCCATACTGATGATGTAGCTGTGCTAGTTTATTCAAATTCCAGCCATTCGTTAAAGAGATAATGTGCACAAACTTTTTACTGCATTAACAAAGCTCACTTTTTTGAGTATTTATAGTGTAGTGACCTTGAAAATAAGGTCAAGGTCACCAAAATCTAATCACTTCTTTGCCCTATCCTTATGATGTATCTGTGCTAGTTCGGGCAAATTCCAACCACTGGTTAAAGAGATATTGTGCACACAAACTTTTTACTTCATTAACAAGGATCCTTTAGGCTCCTTTTTGAGTATTTATAATGTAGTGACATCCATCGCTGCATTTTCAAGATATTAGGAAAAAAACAAGCGTTGCGGATAGACACACGGACAGACAATGTGAAAACAGTATACACCCACCTGCCGCCGCCACCCCCCCGGGCTGTATAACAACAGTTTAATGAGTTTCTAAGTGTACATTATATGAGTTCCTCCATGCATAAGTCTACCATACTTCATGAACACATGTCATATAGTGAACCTGGGGGAATCACCAAGTGTCTTGCCTAGGCAATAAAATGTCAAAATTTTCTAAATCAGGCCTAGTCTACCAGTATGTTCTCTAAAAGTAGATGATGATGGTGATGATTTGGTGTTTTACGTATCTTGCAACATTGCTTAAGTCATATGGAGTTGATGAAAGGATGATAATGAAATGCTCTGTGCAATGAAGTGCTGTACAGTCGCGAGTTGAATCCAGCTGTAGCAATTCAAACCGGACCTTGTGATCTGAAGCTGGGAGTGCTAACCACTTGGCCACCCTTACTCTTCCTCTAAAAGTAGAGTGTATACTGAATGCATATTCCTATTCATTATATATTTTGAGCTCTTTAATTATTTAACCTTATAACAATCCCCCAATACCTAGTCTGGAAATTAGAGACAACAGCATGGAAATAGTTTAGATGTTATGATTATCAGTGAAATTACTGCAGGGTAAGTTCAAATTATAGCATTATCACTTTTAACTCTTTGATTTACTGTAGAATAATTGCAAATTTTGGCATTCTGACTGCAGGTGCAGGCAGTTTCATCATCTTCCACTTCCTAATATCCAGTCAAAATATTCTGGAATGCCATTTCACTATCCTTATGATAATTCTGGGAAAATAAATCCAGTTGTCCATTGACCCAACTGACAAAATTATGAAATGTGCAAATAATGTTTTGACACAAGTACTGTTCTTTATTGAATTGATTTATTTTTCACTGTACCAAAAAAAAAAAAAAGTGTCACTTGGTCAGATCAGAAGTAAACTTTGTGAATATTCTATAGACCATAATTTCATAATTTTGGCCTGAACTTCATGGAAATTGATCAGAATGTTTGCTGTCACAACTTCCAGATGAAGTTTGAAAATTAGTTACATAGGGTTAAACTAGTTTTCAAAGAAACTAACAATAATTTTACTTGAAGTTTTCTTTGTCAAAAATACAAAGCAAATTTTATTGCAATAAGTAACTGCCATGCTCAGATATGCATTGTCTTTTTTCTAGTTGATTACTAACATGCAAACACTGTAGACTGGCTTAGCATTCTAATATACTAAAACTGATATAGTTGTATACAACAGCTTAGCCAATAAAAGCATTTTGTTCTTCACAAAGACTTGTTAATGGAGGTTATCTCTTTCTGTTGAAAAACTGAGACAAGTTCTATTCATGTTTGAGAGAACAAAAAACAGTTGTATCAAATTATTTTGATATCTGTCACTACAACTTTGTTGGCTAGACATGATCAAGAATTAGAATATAGTAGATAGATGTGTTAAAGGGACAAGCAATGCTGATAAAGTGTGCACCTGTGATGCACGGTCTTGAAAACTGTTGCATTTTGGTCTTGACCAACATTGCATTTTGATGAAAATCTTATCAAAATGCGTTGTCAAGGTTTGGAGATGCAAAACTGCTTTTATGGGCACCGCCATTTTGAATATTTAACGAGGCTTCAGGACATCATAATGCTTTTTTTAAATATGCAAAACCTAAATAAATAAGATTTGCAATAATATTCAACATAGGCATTATGGATTTAACTTAAAAACGGCATTAATATTGAAAAGAAAGATGATTTTATTGAATAATTTGATATGTTTAGAACCCCATCAAAGTATTCAAAGTGGTGGCACCCTTTATAATGAGTTTGAAATCTTTAAACATCTTTAATTTCCTTAGTTATTAGCCAATATTGATCAAATTTACATCAAAATGCATGCATTTTGTCAATATCCTTCATCTCAGATACATTCTCCAGCACACTTTAAAAATTGGTAAAGAATGGATCTGAGGTGACAGATCTTTGTAAATTGCAGTCTGATGTAAATTTTATCAAGATTTGATAAAAATGAAGGGTTAAAGATGTTTAAAGACTGAAAAAAGAAAACTATCAAGGGTACTGCCTTTTGAATATTTAATGAAATTTCCAAAATTTGAAATCATTAAAAAAATCTTCTTTTGATAAAAAATTAATATGTTTTTTAAAAAAAAATCCATAAATGCCTAGAGAAAAAGCTACATATACAACTATAGAGAGGTTAAATAATGTTGCAGACCTTATTTATTTAGGTTTTTCATTTTAAATTAAGGCATTATGACATCATAATGCCTCGTTAAATATTCAAAAAAGTGGCACCCATAAAAGCAGTTTTAAATACCTTCAAACTGTTATAAAATGCGTCGCTTGTTTTTCATCCAATTTTGATTAACCCTTGTCATGCTGAATAAATTAAGATGCCACCCCCACTTCTAAGTTTCAGCCCATCAGTTTATTTGATCAAGGTTGTAGTCACAAATTCACATACTTAATGACAAACAATGTAGATCCAGATCAGTTGGCTTCTTCAGAGGCCAACTGATCTGGATCCACACTGTTTTCAAAGGCAAGGCATATAGGTTTCAGCAGGACTACAGTTAAACTTGCACAAAAATTAATGTATGATTTACCAAGATCTTGCATCTCAGATACGTTCTTTTCCAACACTGCTTTTCCCTTTGATGCAACATTATATCATAAGGGAAGTTGCAAAGCACAATTACTACAGGATAATGACTATAAGTAACACAGAACACATACATAACAATTTTGGACTTTCTTTACCACAAAATTAAACATGATGTCCAAGGATTACATTTTATACGTAAGCAGCTTGCAAAATGCTATGTAACAAATGTTTAATTACTGCCAATTTTGGCATAACAACAGTTCAAGAGCCAGCTAATAACAGTGTTTTTAGAGAATACAGATGTCCCCCACCGTGAATTTTCAGTTTTTCTATTGATGTGACCTTGAAATTAGGTCAATGTCACCAAAATCTAATCAGTTTTTTGTTATGTCCCAATTACATATCCATGTTGATTTGGAGACTTAACTAAGAGTTCTGTCACCAAAACATTGCAATTTATTCAACTGTTTCCACTAAAAAAAAACAGAGAATTTGTTAATTAACATTTTGTTCCTGTATTCTATTTTTCTAGCTTTTGCTTTATATAATTATTCCATTACCTAGAACAACCGTCAGTATCAATGCAAGAGCATATTTTTATCTCATGTACACCGTAACCTCTTTATAACAATATTGTTGGGATCATGTTTCTATATAATCCATACACTTTTGTTTGGATACAACACTTTTGGGTCCACATTTAAACCTCTTCTGTCCTAAATCGTCTTATAATGAAGGATCTTATAAAGTAGTTACAGTGCAGCCTTTTCATTAAATTTCAAGTGAAAGGCCAAAACACAAAAGTAGGAGACTACATGAAGAATTTAAGACATATGAAAAGTTGATAAAGGCTAAGATACACGAGTAGAAGGCAATTTAACCTCCTGCCTCCTACTATTGAAAAGGCTGCAGTGTATTTGATTTTTGAACAAAGGCAGATAGAAAGACCAAAATTGTTAATGGACAGTTGTCATGACACTTGACAATAAGCATGTTCACAGCTAGCAGGAATATTAACTTATGAACCAGCAGCTTCAGTTGTCAGCTGCGAATCACGCCTTTCTGCCAGATCCAACCATCTTCTACGATTCTCCATGCAACCATTGTACAATGGTTTTAGTGGCTCCCAGACACCAGAAAACATCTTTCAATAAGACAAATAAAAATTATTTCAAGTATCAGTTATACAATAAATTGCAACAATTAAAACACTCACACACACACCACAATACTTTCTTTTTAAGTTGACAAGTTTTTATTCAGAAACATTTTCAAGTTAACAATGGGAATCTTCAAAATGCAAAACCTATAGCATCACATAATTTAGGATGTTGATTGGGCTTTCTTTTCAATCATGTAAAGATAAAATTACAGAATATTTTCCTAACTTTACCATATAAAAGCATAGAAGTGAAAATGAGCAAAACAAAAGCAACAAGTCCAATCAAGTATCCTAAACGTCCAGTCTATCTATGATATGCTATTAAGAGTACATGAACTGTCTTTCCTAACAACTAAAAATAATATTTGCTATTAACACTGTAGAGAAGTGATTGGAGTGATATAAATTTAACCATAGAACTGTTCCCTTAATAGGTCTAAATAGGAGGGCTTTGCTTAGCCATTGTCAACAAAGAGTGTATAACTGTTACAGATAAGCAGTTTAAGGGAAAAGCAATGTTGATGAAGAATGCATCTGAGACACAAGAACATTTAATGCAAATTTGATCAAAATCAGAGGAAAAGGTTATCAAAGTTTTAAAATATAAAATCACATATTAAAATTGCAATAATAAAATCAGATTAAAAGGTTATCAAGGTTTTAAAATATTAAAATTGCATTTTAAGGTGCTGCCAATTAGAATATTTAATGAGGGTTCTTGATATCATAAAGCCTTAATTAAATATGTAAAACTTAAATAAATAATAATTGCAACAATTTTCAACCTCTGTATTTGTATATATAAAAAAAAAGGTAAGAGAAAAGTCCAGAGAGTGCCACAATCACAAACCGCAGCCCTACCCAGACCCCAAGAGGAAGAGGAAACCGACACATCTAAATAAGTACAAACCGAACAAATGTACGAAAAGCACTAAGATTAGCTCTCTCTTCCCCAAGCGAGGTAATCGCAATACTAAAAGGACTGAAAAACACAAGAACAAAATGACACACAGAAATACCTTCTTCTCTAGGCATTTATGGATTTTGCTTAAAAATACAAAAAAATCTGTTAAACAGAAGATTTTACTTAATATTTTGAAATGTTTAAAAGCTCATTAAATATTCAAAATGGGAACACTCTTGATAATAGTTTTCCAACCTTTAAACTTCTTTAACAACCATAGTTTTTATCCAACTTTGATCAAATTTATATCAAAGTGCATGATTTGTAAAGATCTTTCATCTTAGACACATTCTTCACCAACTCTGACTTTCCATTTTAATACTATTCAAAGTTTGCTAAGCACCAAAAGATGATGGATTCATAATTTTAGTTTTGGTTGGGATAAAGAGTTGAAATTCGGATATGTTATAGTTTCATCTTATCTTTGATGATTCTGGTTGGTATTTCAGATGTTGTTATGGTTTTAATGTTGCTTTTAACCCTTGACAACACAGAAAATGTGTGTTTTTAGTGGAGAGTGAAAAAATTGAAATCCGTTTAAAACTTGAAGAGGAAACCTAATCTTGCTTTAATATAGGGTATGTGATCCATTGCTATCAATAACAGCTTGACAACAAGTTCTCATGCTTCCTATCAGGTTTCTAATGGACGCTTGTGTCATATTGTCCCATTCTTGAACAAGCATGGCACCAAGCTCTTGAATACTTCTTGGTTGGACTTGACGAGCTGATAATGCAGCCTGTAAGCTATTCCAGACGTGTTCAATAGGATTTAAGTCTGGAGAGCGAGCGGGCCAGTCAAGATGCTCGATACCTTCCCTTTCAAGATACTCCTGGATGGCATGGGCAGTGTGAGGACAGGCGTTATCATCCATTAGAATGAAGGAATCTCCAACTGCACCTGCATACGGCCTTATGTGGACATCCAGAATGTCATCCCTATACCGTTGTGCGATCACAGTGCCACGGTGAAGGACACAGAGGTCAGTACGCCCATCCCAACTGATTCCGCCCAAAACCATCACTGAGCCCCCTCCATAACGGTCATGCTCAGCAATACTGTCTGCATGTAGCCTCCCTCCTGGTCTTCGCCACACCCTAGCACGCCTATCGGTGAAGTCAAGGCAATATTGACTCGTCTGTAAAAAGGACAGGCCTCCAGTTGCCAAGAGTCCAACGAACATGATCCATGGCCCATTCATACCATACTCTGTGGTAATTCTGAGTCAATGGGATGCCTATGCATGGTCTTCTAGAGCCCAAACCACCTTCATGTAACCTTGACCGAATGGTTTGAGTCAAAATATTGACCCCGGAGGCGTTCTGAAGGTCAATTCGAAACTTGGATGCTGTTGAAAAATGGTTTCTGCTTGCTTGAATCACTAAAATCCTGTCTTGCGCTGCAGATGTAGCTATTTCTCTGCCACCACCATTACGTCTGACTGGTGTGCCATACCGCTGAAACCTTGACCAGGCTCTGGTTATCACAGTGTGGTGCACATCAAAGATGTCCCCTACCTGACGGTGGGTTGCCCCTTGTTCCACCATTCCCACAGCTCGCCACATTTCTGCTTCAGACAGATGTTGTCTTACATTTACATTAGCCATATTTAATCAATAACCCAGTTGTTACAGACCTGAATTGAAAATTTGCCCTTCAACACGTGTTAGGTACTCTAAAGGCATGTCAAATGGCATGAAAATGAAGGGGAACCTGCTTTCCATGCCTTGCACGAAATTACTGCCTTTCAGTTGGGCTAGTATATACACGGGGGACAGTCTCAAAATAATATTGCTTCATATCAAAAGGAAATCTCACAAAAATGTTAGAAACAATTTTCCAAATAACGCGTCAAACTTTTGGTGCTTAGCAAACTTTGAGTAGTATACCTTAACATGATTTACCATTCTTTGGGTATATTCAGCACAAGACAAATTATATTTTTCTTATTTTCCCCAGAAAACAGGATATGACATCTCACACAAACTGTCTCCATTGGAAACAATTTGCATGAAATGTCAAAAACTGTTTTATGGAAAAAATAAGATATTTATTTCAATATGTCATCTACTTAAAAGTTTACCCAGCATGCTAAGTGTTAACTCACTAAACACCTTGCAAAAATTTCTACATCTACATCTACATACCTCATAAACAGGAAGACATATAGCATCAATAAAACCAACTTGCATTCTTGGAAGCTCATCTTTTTTCTCTCTGTCCATCATTGCCTTTAGAAAAAAATAATACACTTTCTTAAAATTGCAATGTCAATGTCAAAGTTTTCTTGAGTGTCCTTTCCTTTAGAATCTGTTTATCTTCTATTAAGCTGGTCTTAGTGCCATGTGGCGGCCATAAAACCTCTCCTTGTACTTCATTACAGTGTGGTTTGTATTTTTTGGTTCTTTGTGATCACTGAGTTCATTCAGGAATATTTAAAAATTTATACGACGGTCATTGATGAGGACTATTTGGCTGAAACTAGCCAGTCTGGCCCAGAAAACTTGAGACTTTAGCTGTTTTCAGTTTCGTAAATGTGTTCATTGTTCTCAAAGATCATTCCTTTTGGATTTTTTTTTTTTTCACATTAAATTCAAGGTTGAGGACCTACATCATCATATACAATGACAGTACTCGACTAGAAATCTGCATGCAGACAAGTCACCAAGGGCCAACAGTAGCCTCACATATTAGCAAGTACATGGAAGTAAAAAAATACATGACAAGTTTTCCTCACAGAAAAAAAAAAACAATGGCAAAAGAATTCATGCTCAACTGATAATTTAACCAGATGTTTTATGGCTACTGTCCTCAACTCTTGTACACTAATGAGTTTGTTCACAACAGGTGGTATTACCGGATTTACCTGGGGACTACTTTTCTTTGATAACAGTGGTCCCTTGCACTGTAATATATCATCTTTAACATAGAAAACCATTTAAAATGTGTAATTTGATTAACTTTTTATGCAAATGTAGACTTTGGAATCTGCTTTGAGCTACTTCATTGTGTTTTATATTTAAGAACTTTTTCGTGCAGGGTTTCTAGTAAACTGTTTTATCGGTATTACTTAACTAGTTGCATAATAGAGCATCATTTTACTGGCACCTGGGCAGAGTTTTATGGTCTGTCATCAGAAACACATGGAAATGTTATACGCTGATATAGTATTAGTCCGGAAGGTGGGGGTCAAATTCTCCAAGAGAAAAACATGGCATGAATAGATTCCAAATGGAACAACCCTTGACAGCAATAAACACACTTCTAAAAATGTAAACATTTGGAGTGTTAAAATTTTGCTTGCCAGACTAGCTGGTTTTTATGAAGGCAAATTACTGCAGAAGACAGACCCTTGGGTACCACCACACAAAACATGTATCAAATGTGGTCAGCCTAAGGCTTACAGTGTAGAAGATATACCCCAGGAAGATGTATTTTTTTTTTTTTTTTTTTTTTCTGCAAAGCAGGTCATGGGTCTATATTGGTCAGTTTGTTTGTTTGTGTTGAGGTTTTACGGCCCAGTCAACCCAAAGGGGTCATGTTGAGCATGGTCAGTTTACCCGACCACAAGTTTACTGGGCAGGCTTAATCCTCTAAACGGTTAACCAGTTTTGTGTTTTATAGCCATGCTATTCTTATCCCTGTGATGTCAGAGTGCTATTGATAGATGGTTATTTGTAAATTCTGGTTGGAACATTGGCAAACAGTGCACCCAGATCAAACGCCACTTTTGTGGCATCTGATCAGGGTTTGTACTGTTTGCTTAAATTACAGGAAGTTAAGAGCCAAATGAAACAGCCATGTTCCCATTCAGGACCATTTTCCCAGCCTACACTCAGGGACAATTGATCCACCAGTACTGTCAGTGCTTTGATTATTTATGATAGTGTATTAATATAGTGATTACTTTGTTTAGGATAACAGTATATAGTTAGCTCACTCCAAGAAAGTTTGAAAGGATGCAGGTAGTATAGAATTAGTATAGCATTTAAACAAAGAAATGTTTCAAAAACATCTCTGTGTGGGGGAAAATTCTGCAAGATGTGTATGAAGAGGACGTAAACTATTAGTATACAATTGGCAACCTCCTGGTACCATTATGAAAAGTATTTTAATCAAAAGCAAACAAGCTCAAATTGGAGAGATTTCAAAAACAGACACCATTTGGATTTCAAACTCTGAGGTCTGAAGTAATTTAAATAAAGAAACTCTGAATATTTGGAACTTAATGCAAAAACAAAAGATACACAACATCAGTGCAAGTAGATAAAACTACATTTTAACAGGTAATATGCTTAAATGGCTAAATTTTCTGGCATCAAAGCAGAAATTTAATATATCATATGCATATTTGAAAGGCAAATGTTACTTTGTGTACATGGAGCATGCCATATCAATCAGAACAGTAATTTTACTGTTTTCTTGTAATTATTCATTTATTACAATAAACGTCCTAGAGAAACATTCAAACACAATTTAATTCTGTATATGTTCTCTTTTCTAAATTTAAAAATTATTGTATCATGTGCAAAAGTATTTTTATTATTTGAATTATTATAACTAAGAACACCCCTCACTAGTTTTTAGATTTACCAGATGCAGACGAATTGTCAACAATCAATAAAATTTCACTGATAACCTGGAGGAGTCATGCAGGTAAACATGTTTTGGAAATTCCCATGATAGTGTAGGCGTATACACCAGGGCTCGAGAAAATGCCAGTTCTTTGGTCTGAATCTAGTTTTTGAAGCGCTGATGAATTTTCACTTCAAAAGGACATAACAAAATTGGTCCATAATAATTCATGTTTTCTAATATTTGACTATAATTTTCTCCTTATCTGGAGCTATAAAAACAAACCAAACCTTTTGTCAACACATAACGCTAACCATGTACCAGAAATCGTCACGCAATCTGGTCATTATCGCAACACTGCTTGATCCGCATGTCAAAAATAAGTAACCACCCATTTGACTGATGTGTAAAACAATCAATACTGGCTGTTACCATATTTATAATATGTATTTGGATACCTTAATGCCTTCCCATAATGATCCTAAAATTTCAACATCTGTTTTATTACATCTTCTTTATTGCTAGATGAGTGGCAGACAGTGTAGATGCTGATCAGAAGCCACGCCTTTTGAGGCCTCTGATCTGGGTCTACACTGTTTGCTCTGGTCTGTCTGTCCCAGCACTTGGGGTTACTACAGTAAGTATAAAAGAGACAGCGCTTCATACCTGCTTGATCGCGCATTTTCTTGCTGTTGTTAACTAAATTTCAAAATTACCTTTAATGTTCTTCAGTTTAATTTTAATGTGCTAAGTCTCTGAAGTCGGATGTGCTAGTCCTTGATGAGGCATGAGGGTGAAACACTATTTTTTTAACTGGTCCATAGAAAGAAAGAAAAATGTAGTGGCTAGCTGCAGCAGCACAAAGTGAACACAAAAACGTTATTTGCCAAAACCGTGAAGAGATTCTGGTTGTTTCCTTTTTGTTCTCTTCATCGACTGAGTGCTCAGCTGTGGTGAAAGTAGATTAAATCGCTCATGTCTGATAATATTGAGCTATATTGCCATTCATAATCGTGATATTTAAGCGCAGGTATTAGTTCAGCAAGTGTAATCAATGTTGGTATATCATCCATTATGTTAATAATAAACCAGCATCTAGGTTTGAAAATTGCAACCTGGAAATTCTTTAACAATGGCTACGGTAAATACCGACATCTCAGCTCGGCAAAATCCATAAATGCGACCGAAATGACTGGACGGATTGGCAATTTTCAGTTTCTCAAACCCTGGTATACACATATGCATGTGTTCTGATCTCTGATGATTTACAGTTGCCATCAGTACAGAATTTGTATATCATTAAGACTATAGAATTAGTACATTATTAGAATACAGATTTAGTATATCATAAACAGTATAGAATTAGTACAATAATTAGACTGTGTAATTAGTATATCACTGAGAATAGAATTAGTGTATCAATGAGTATAGAATTAGTATAGAATCAGAATTAGTAAAGAATTAGTATAAGTGTTCACTGTCAGAAATAGGGACTTGCTTTTAAAGAGTGGTCAGCTTTAATTTGAACATAAAACATTCCTGTGTGTGAACCTGTAAGCTACAAAATAATTGAAAAGTTTCACCAAGCTGCAGGCCACCTAGGTGGTCTGCTCTTAAAAAGTATTTAACTCTTCCAAATAGATGTACATTTTAGAGTTGCATTTACTACTTTGTATATATGTGTATTGTTTAGAAAAAAGAATGAAAAACACAACACTAAAAGAAGTGAAATCACTGGACTTTGGGTTTCTATGTACAATGTAGTATTGTTTCACAATGTTTACAAGGACAGTAGAAAATCAGTTTTATACAACTGTGATGGATTCAAAGAAGTCTTAAATCTCGATTACACAGAAAAAAGGCAAAAGCACTTACAATTGGTTTTTCTCCAAGCTGTGTCTTTTCAATGTCTCCCTGCTCAAAGAACTCATTGGCAACAAGTTGTGCTACTTCTCTTTGTATCTCCCAAGGCTTTGTTATAGCAGCTACATCACAAGCAGTCATCATCATGGCTCTAAATACATTGTAATCATTACAATATCTTAATATTTTTAATTACAGGTAAATAGCCAATAAAATAATATTTCAGTATGTAATTATTTCATGCTATGTATGCTCCTTCAATGCCTTTCTTGTCTAATTTTCCATTTTTGGCATGATATTTAGTCAAACGAAAAGAAAAAATTAAGATAGGGAACAGCCTCATTAAGTTTAAAAACGTTTCCTACATACAGATTTATGGCAAAATTTACTTGCGATTACCTCGCTTGGGGAAGAGAGAGCTAATCTTAGTGCTTTTCATATGCTTGTTTGATTTGCGCTTGTTTAAGTTTTCTCTGTTTCCTCTTCCTCTTGGTGTCTGGGAAGGGCTGCAGCTTGTGATTGTGGCACTTCCTTGACTTTTCTCTTACCTATTTTGCGATATAATATAATGCAAGCTTGCTGTGTTTATGCTTGAAAAATTGATCAAAGAAATAAGTAAACTCAAGCATGCAAAACAGCATCAAAGATAGCTAAATTCAGCTATTCTACACCTATTTTAATACATTTACCACTACAACAGAGAGAAATACATTGCACACATTTATCTTGTTTTGACAGTATAATAAAATTGCTATGAATAAAGTTATCTTTTTTAGCTGAGCTATCTATGAAATTTTAGTACTTTTTAGGGCCTTCTTGAACCTGTTCCTATGACCTTTGCACCTTTGTATTGCCTGAATATCACCTTAATAAGAACTCATAATCCACTTACTTCAAGAGGTCTTTTTCCTCCCTTGTTTTAAATGCTCGATTTCCATTTTCTATTATCTTTTTGAAATCTCCTCTTTTTCTGAAATTATTAAATGACGACATGCAAAACTACTATACAGTACTTGAGAAAAGTTCAGTATCCCAGTATTTTACTGGTCAGTTTTGGGTAAATACTGATTCATTCACAGAACAGTCAGTACCTAATACTGATGCATTTTTCAGGATACTGATCAAAATTTGAAATGGTCAATATTCAGACAATGAAAATATGGAATTAAATGCACTGTCAAAATCATAGGTCTAGATAACAGTGGTATCAGGTAAATACTTTTCTTATTTCTTCACAAAAACACATGTTGTGGGTACTTATTAGAAGTGCCTTGCTGAAGCTCTACTAATGAGTACTCATAGCATATGTTTTTATGAAGTAATAAGAAAAATATCAATTCTTTTGGGTGAAAAAAGCATCTTATCCAGAGCTATGTTAAAATGATTTTACCTTTAAAGTTTACTAAAATGATTTTCCCTTTAAAGTTTAGTAACTTAATATTTTAACAAATTAACAGCTTTACAACACTTTCAATCTAGACTTGACAATTTATTGTGCGGACAAATAAGCACTTTTAACATAAGGTGATCAAAGAATATCTCCTGTCACAATAGTAGATACTGCCCTAAAATTGTCAGTAAAGGTCCACTGAAATTTTGACCAGCATGGTACTGATTGTAAATGAAAATAAGGTCAAGGTCACCAAAATCAAATCACTTCTTCCCCCTATCCTTATAATGTATCTGTGCTAGTTTGGTCAAATTCCAGCCATTGGTTAAATAGATAGTGTGCACACAAACTTTTTACTGCATTAAAAAGGCTCACTTTTTGAGTATTTATAATGTAGTGACCTTGAAAATAAGGTCAAGGTCACCAAAATCTGAACACTTCTTTCCCCTATCCTGATGATATATCTGTGCTAGTTTGGTCGATTTCCAGCCATTGGTTAAAGAGATAGTGAGCACACAAACTTTTTACTGCATTAAGAAAAAAATTTACAAAGGGCAATAACTCCAAGAGAACTGGCCCCTAGCCCTTACTTTCTCTTATGTAGAAACACCTTACTGATATCAATATGTCTGCAGAAATTGATGAATATCCATCACTGCGTTTTCAAGATATTAGGAAAAAACCAGCATCGTGGATGGACACACTGACGGATGGATGGACAATGTGAAAACAGTATATCCCCCCAAACAAAGTTTGGTGGGGTAGGGGGGTTATAATAAATTTATCTGGAGCACTGCTTATACTTGTTTGAAGTGACTTAAACTGAGTGATATCTATTAACTGGCATTTTAAAAACATAATATGCACAAAGGCTGATGTAAACTTTTGCATACAAAGGCCAGTAAAATTGTTCTTTGGTCATTCAAACTCTCAAGTTTAAATCATGATGTGAGAAATAGTATTAATAAAATATATATATATATGTGTGAAATAGCATAAACTCATAAAAACATGAAGTTATCTAGACACTGAATTTCATTCTTTAACGTGTTATTTGTCTCCATGAACAACCTTTTTTAGGTTTTTATTTAACAGTAGCAATCATGATATCGATATAATGACCCTTTAGAGCCAAAATGTTCTGCCTGCATTATTCCATTTTTATATATGTAGTTTTTAAAAGTTCCAGTTATAAAAGATCTACTGAAAAATCATTCTGCATTCACATGTATTTTGATCAATATCTATATGAATAGGAAAGCTTTGATCAAAAGCATTTATGTTTTCTTCCACAGATATGATTTATTTTGGTTTGCTGAAATAAATTTCATAAAAAATGTCATAAAAAATGAAAAAAGACAAATTTGTGTTATAGTCCATACATGGAATATACAAAAACCCTAGGCAGTTTTTTCTCAGTGGTACACTGAAATACTACTTTCAAAGATCTTCTTAAACACTATAGAACTGGTAGCTAGATTAAACAGGTAAACATTCAAAACAAGAACTTCATTTCAATGTGAAAAATACTATGACAAAACTTGCATTTAGAACGTGAAATGAACTTACAAAATACAAAACTGGAAATAAAGATTTCTTTTTATAAAGGCTATTTTTGGTCAAATATTGGTTGATCGAGTGAATTTTAAACAAAATAAAGAGCAAAAAAAGAAAAAGAAAAAACAAAAAAAAGATTAAATTCTTCACCTTATTTTCAGTATCTTTGCCACAAATACCCTGCTGGACAATATCCATGTGAATTCACAATACTGTGTCTCCATATTCAAGCTGACCCAAGACCACTGTGTTATACCATACAGTTTGCAAAATCGGAAGCTGCTGAAACTGTACATCAACAATCAGCTAGCTGCACATCAAGGCAGTTGGTAGAAACAACCAAGTAAAGAAATCAAACACATTTCCAGATTGGGAAAAACTTACCATTTGAAAGGTAGGAGATGTCTTTTTACATTGTTACTTTGTTTTAGATAACCTAACTGACCGTTTTCATTCAGGATAACAAAAACTGATGCTGTACCACTGACTGTGTTCCTCAAGAGGGGTCGAGATTGACACAACTTCTTTGCTTGTGTAATCCCAGATGACTTTTTTTTTTCATTTTCTTTCTATGCACAAATGCAAATCATTCATCTTTCCTGAAATATATATTCTTGTTTTATTCTCAGGAAGTTCCTGTATGAAATTTATGTTTGTGGGGTCATATGGTTTAGAAAACAGTAAGTTTTGAAAACTGTATGATCAGCTATAGGAAGAGACTTCTTGCTGCATGATTAGCTGTAATACTTTATCAAACCCACCGATGAAATCGCTCACCAGAAAATGGTAAATGTAGGGTATTTATGTTGTTTTAATGCACTCTTCACTTATTAAGGGAAACACTTTTCAATATGTCAGCATTGATGAAATCTGAGCATATCGTGTGCTGTCATGAATGGAATAGAAGCTCGGATTGAGGAATATCTCAATAAATCTCAACGTAAGCATCCCGCTTTTATACCACAGAGCTGACCTTTTTATTTGGGATTTATGCCTTTCAATATTATTTTACTTATATCAAGCTGGTCTTTAATGATTTGGGTGAACACAGAGTAACTGGTGAAATAGCACCTGCCTTTACGTTGCAGAATTTGGAATCTCTCATGTGATCCGTGCAAGGCTGGAATCCACAGTGGTGACAAGACCTAATGATTGTCATCCATGTTGACCACAAGGCCACAAATGGCCATAGCATTGACTATAGCTCACAAATAAATACAACATCAGCTTGGATCAAATTAATTTTAGCATCTGCATAATACTTTAGTTGTATGCCAAGCAAATCATCTACATGGTTTGTATAGTTATCTGTACCAGTCTACAGGGTTGCAATTTTCTTGTTTACTGATCCAGGTAGCTTGTCCTGTATTGGGACCAAATGTTGTTCCTAGGTACAGAGCCTCACTCACCTACTAGGTCAAAACACTGACAGGCACTAATTAAAAAGTGCTTAAAATCCTGACATTTCAATCAATATCTCCTTTCAAATGTGCAATCTTGTCTAAATAGATCATTTATCCCGAGAAGAATATATTTCAAATAAAAGCTGAAAATGTCATTGAAAAATCTGCAGTAGTTTTTAAGGTGTGGTGCTATAAAATTTTTCCAAAATGCATAGGCTAATACAGGCATTTACCTGTGTTTTCACCCAGTGCATAAAGTGCCTGGATGATCAAGATCAATATTGGACAGGACATGACACTAGTTAACTGAATGAAAAAAAGAAAACAAGAGGCTCAAGCTGGCCCTGTATCGTTCACCTGATTACCAGACAAGTTTGTGTTAACTGGCCTTCCTGTTCAAAAGAAGTTTACAATAGATTTTCAAGATGGCTGTCATCTTCGATTTCCATTCCCGAAAGATTTTAGCTACTTTTAATCTACAAGTCACCTCAATATTTCCAATGAAGTTTCGAGTCAATTGCCCTTTTGGTTCAGGAGAAAAAGTTCAACATAGATTTTCAACATAGCTAGCTGCTAGTGTGACTACCTTGGATTTCTGATCAGAATGATTTTATCTATTTTGATCTAAAAATCACCCTGATACTTCCTATCAAGTTTTGAGTCAATGGGCCTTTCTGTTCAGGAGAAGGTCCAAAATACATTTTCAAGATGGCAACTGTAGCCGCCATCTTGTATTTCCGATAGAACAATTTTAGCTAGTTTTGATGTACAAGTCACCCTGATGCTTTCTACCAAGTTTTGAGTCAAGTGGCCTTTTGAATCAGAAGAAGAAGCACAAAATAGATTTCCAAGATAGCGGCCATGGAGGCCATTTTGGAGATTAGAATGATTTTAGCTATTTTTTATCCACAAGTCACCCTGATGCTTCCTACCAAGTTTCCAGTCAATTAGCCTTTTGGTTCAGGGGAAGAAGCAAAAAATAGATTTTCAAGATGGCAGCCATGGTAGCCATCTTTGATATCCGATCAGAAAATTTTAGCTATAGTTGATCTACAAGTCACCCTGATGCTTCCTACCAAGTTTCAAGTCAAATGGCTTTTCAAGTTGACATTTCGGTTCAAGAGAAGAATTTAAACATAGGTTTTCAAGATGGTCACCATGACAGATATCTTGGATTTCCTATCAGAATGATTTTAGCTATTTTTGATCTACAAGTCACCCCAATGTTTCCTACCAAGTTTCAAGTCAATTGGCCTTTCGATTCAGAAGAAGTGAAAAATAGATTTTCAAGATGGTGGCCATCTTGGATTTCCAATCAGAATGATTTTCACTTTTTTTTTGATCAACAAGTCAACCTGATGCTTCCTATCAAGTTTCAAGTCAATTGGCCTTTTGGTTAAGGAGAAAAAAACCAAAAATAGACTTTCAAGATGGTGGCCACTGCGACCATCTTGGATTTCAAATCATAAACATTTTATCAGTTTTTAACCTACAAGAGAAGCTGATGCTTCCTACCAAGTTTCAAGTCAACTGGCTTTTCAGTTCTGGAGAAACCAAAAATAGATTTTCAAGATGGCGGCCATCTTGGATTTCGCATCAAAACACAATTTTACTTATTTTTAATCTACAAGTCATCCTGATGCTTTCTACCAAGTTTCAAGTCAATTGGCATTTCGGTTCATGAGAAGAATAGATTTTCAAGATGGCCACCATGGCAGCCATCTTGGACTGCCAATCGGAATGATTTTAGTTATATTTGATCTACAAGTCATCCTGACGCTTCCTAAAATGTTTCAAGTCAATTGACACCCCCCCCCTCCCCCTCCACCCCCACCCACCACTCCCCTCCCAGATTCAGGAGAAGAAGCGAAAAATAGATATTCAAGATGGCCCTCTGAACAATTTTAGCTAGTTTTGATCTGCAAGTCACCAGTGATTCCTACCAAGTTTCAAGTCAATAGGTCTTTCAGTTCAGGAGACGAAGGGAAAAACAGATTTTCAAGATGGCGGCCATCCTGTATTTCCGATCAGAATGATTTTAGCTTTTCTTGATCATCAAGTCACCCTGATGCTTCTTACTAAGTTTCAAGTAAATTGGCCTTTCGGTTCAGAAGAAGATAAAAAAAGATTTTCAAGATGGCGACCATGGTGGCCATCTTGGATTCGGATCAGAACAATTTTACTTACTTTTGATCTACAAGTTACCCTGATGCTTCCTCCAAGTTTCAAGTCTGTTGGCCTTTTGGTTTGAGAGAAGAAGAGAAAAATAGATTTACGAGATGGCCACCATGGCAGCCATTTCGGATTTCCCATCAGAACAATTTTAGCTATTTTTGATCTACAAGTCACCCTGACGCTTCCTACCAAGTTTAAAGTCAATTGGCTCAGGGTGTAGGAGGAGTAGTCTTTTAAAGCAACTGTTGGCGAGGCACAAAGGATGAGGCACAACGGAGAATGCACGAGGGAGGACAGACAATGACTGACCACAATAGGCCATCTTGAGCACTTTGTGCTTAGGTGAGCTAAAAATCTAAAGAAAAAGTGCTACCCCTTGTTATCATCAGAATCAAAATCAGAATTCTCTAAAGACATTCATTCATCAGGACCTGTGATATGGGAAGGTAGTCCCTAACTCTCACCAGAGAGGTAAACCTAGCCACACCATCCTCTTCACCTTCAGTGGAGGTAAAAATCAAATCTGGAAGGGCATTCCAATCTCTATTTAAGGTAAAAATGAGCGCTTGTAAATGTCAGTTCTTGCAGTGGGGACTGAAAAGGGGGTCCATCAAGCAACATTTATATGGCTATCATGCTATGGGGCGTTGATTCTACAACTTCACCAGTCCAGCAACATAACAAGGCCAAAAATCAACTAGAGATGGTGTTTGTAAAACACTATGCCCCCAACTGCCTGACTCCAACACTGCTTGCCCATGATGGTAACAACTGTACAAATATATGAGATTTCAATGTTATTTTATTAAAAAGGAAATAACTCTAAAATGGGAGATAAAATGGAAAAGAAAAAAAATATGGGTCACCTATTTTTTCATGAGGAATCCATATATGAAATTTCAAACTAGCATGCACAGTTCAAAACTTATGCAATACATCAAAAAGTGTGCAATGTAAAAATGCCCAAAATGACAAAAGGGCCATAACTCAAGAAGTACCTTTCAGAATTTATTCAAAAGTTAATCAGGTCATCTACTCATCGCTACCTACGGTATATACATTGTACAGTCAAACCTGTCCTAAAGGCCACCTGTATTAAGCAATCACCTGCCTTTAAAGGCCACTATTTCAGATCTTATTGAAGGCAAAGAAGTGGAAATCTACCTGTATTAAGCAAGCACCTGTCTTAAGCAACCAGTTTTTAGCTTTCCCATAGGTGCTTGCTTAACACAGGTTTGACTGTATTCCTTAAATTTCAAGGCTCTAGCTTCAATAGTTTTTGAGATATTTTTCTGACAAAATTTCATCCACATTTTTTCAAAGGGTCATAAATCAGGAAAGGGGAATAATCCTGATAAGAAAAAAATATGTGTCCGTTATTTCTTCATGAGGAATCCATACATAAAATTTCAAAACCCTAGCATGCAAAGTTCAAAACTTATGCTAAGCATCAAAAAGTGTACAATGTAAAAATGCTCAAAATGACAAAGGGCCTTAACTCAAGAAGTACTTTTCAGAATTTATTCAAAAGTTAATCAGGTCATCTACTTATCGCTACCTATTTATTCCTCAAATTTCAAGGCTCTAGCTTCAATAGTTTTTTTAGATATTTTGCTGATAAGATTTCATCCATATTTTTTCAAAGGGTCATAACTCAGGAAAGGGGCAGAATCTTGATAAGAAAAAAATATGGGTTACCTATTTTTAATGAGGAATCCAAACATGAAATTTCAAAACCCTAGCATGCACAGTTCAAATATTATGCTAAGCATCAAAAAGTGTGCAATGTAAAAATGCTCAAAATGACAAAGGGCCATAACTGAAGAAGTACTTTTCAGAATTTATTCAAAAGTTAATCAGGTCATCTACTTATCGCTACCTATCTATTCCTTAAATGTCAAGGCTTTAGCTTCAATAGTTTTTGAGATATTTTGCTGACAAGATTTCATCCATATTTTTTCAATGGGTCATAACTCAGGAAAGAGGCATAATCCTGATAAGAAAAAAAATATGCGTCAGCTATTTTTTCATGAGGAATCCATATATGAAATTTTCAAATCCTTAGCATGCACAGTTCAAAACTTATGCTAAACATCAAAACGTGTGCAATGTAAAAATGCCCAAAATGACAAGGGCCATAACTCAAGAAGAACTTTTCGGAATTTTTTCAAAAGTTAATCAAGTCATCTACTCATCACTACCAACCTATTCCTCAAATTTAAAGGCTCTAACTTTAATAGTTTTTGAGACAGTTTGCTGACAAGACTCCATCCATATTTTTTCAAAGGGCCATAACTCAGGAAAAGGGCATAATCCTGATAAGAAAAAAATACATGTCAGCTATTTTTTCATGAGGAATCCATATATGAAATTTCAAAACCCTAGCATGCACAGTTCAAAACTTATGCTATGCATCAAAAAGTGTAACGCAATGTAAAAATGCCCAAAGTTACAAAGGGCCATAACTCATGAAGTATTTTTCAGAAATTAATCAAAAGTTAATCAGGTCATCTACTCATCAATACCAATCTATTCATCAGGTTTCAAGGCTCTAGCTTTAATAGCTTTTGAGATATTTTGCTGACAAGATTTCATCCATATTTTTTCAAAAGGCAATAACTCAGGAAAGGGGCATAATCCTGATGGGAAAAAAATACTTTTCAGCTATTTTTTCATGAAGAATCCATATATGAAATTTCAAAACCCTAGCATGCACGGTTCAGAAGTTATGCTATGCATCAAAAAGCGTAACGACGGAGGGACCCACGCAGGCACGGACGGACGCATGCACAAACGTCCAAGAAGCAATTCTTTGAAGTTGGGGGCATAAAAATGCAATAAAACAGTATTTTGTTTGGAATATACTAAAGCCTTTACAGGGAATAGATGTATATACATATGATGTATTTCCTGTCATTCTTACAAAGGGAGATAATTTCCTGACTTCCTGTTTATTTCCCAATACATAAAGCCCTGTCTAAAAAGAATCTACTCTTAAAATTATTTCCTCTAAGACTAGACACCTATAGATAAGAAAGACAGAAATGCCTCCCCTGTAAGTGGATATATTCCTTTCAAGCAGTGTCAAACTTCCAATGATTCAAGCGGAAATCTGTCAGTGACTGTGCATGTATTGTTTTTGGAAATGTAAATGATAATACTAATCTAACTAGAAGGTATCATAACAATATGAACCATGTCCACTTTCAAACAAAATAATCAAAGCACTGACAGCAATGGTGGATTGAACGTATATCGAATATAAATAACCGGTTCTTCGATAAAAGCGTGTACCGGTACACACCACTATTAGATAGCCAATGTTATGTTTGTTTTCATGAAATGTGACTTACTAACTATATCTTCATCTGTTTGTCCCTCTCTTCATTTGATTGTCAGCTCACACCTTCACTCACTCATCTATCTATCGATCTATCTATCTGTAAGTCTGTTGATCCATCTGTTGGTTCCACCATCTGTCCATCTTTGTCTGTCCGTTGACAGACAAAGATGGACAGACAGCCTTACAAGGAGCCCACCATTACAGTGAAAGGTCAGAGACTGCAAGTAGTAGACAAGTTCACCTACCTTGGAAGCACATTGTCAAGAGTTGTGCACATTGATGATGAAGTTAATGCCAGGATTGCCAAAGTTAGTGCAGCATTTGGCCGACTACGTGGTAGTGTTTGGGATCGAAGTGGAATCAGGCTTGACACAAAGCTGAAAGTCTACAAAGCTGAGGTGCTGTCAACACTATTGTATGCATGCGAAACGTGGACAGTTTACCAAAGGCATGCCAAAAGACTGAACCACTTCCATACAAGCTGCCTTCGAAAACTTTTCATGATTAAGTGGCAAGACAAGATTCCAGACACAGAAGTCCTAAAAAGGGCAGGGATGCAGAGTGTACATATTCTTCTGAAACTGGCACAGTTAAGATGGACAGGCCATGTTACCAGGATGCCTGAGGAACATTTGCCAAAGAAAATCCTCTATGGAGAACTAGAAATGGACAAAGGCTTCAATGGTGGTCAGAAGAAGCAATACAAAGACATCCTCAAAGCCTCCCTCAAGGATTTCAACATACCAACAGAGTCATGGGAACAAATTGCACAGGACCGAGCAAAGTGGCGAGGCCTCATCGGAAGAGGTGCTAGTGAATATGAGGCCAAAAGAATCAGCGAAGCCGAGCAGAAACGTGCACAGCGCAAAGCCAGAGCCAAGGCATCACCAACAGAGCTGTCTTGCTCTGACCTCTGTTGTTTCATCTGCAACAGGCAGTTTAGAGCTAGAATTGGTCTAATCAGCCATCTTAGAACTCACAAACAGTACTATTTCTCGCATGTGATTAAGATTGGTCATTGTCAGTAATGACAGACGAACTATTATTATTATGTTAATGGGTGCAAGAATTACTGATAATTGGGTATTAATCCATAGATTTAATTCTAATTGCTTTTTTTTAAAGATTTTAACAAGATAATACCCCAAAAAGCTGCTTATCTAAAGTACTGATTTCTTACTCATGAAATTGTCAATCTTGACACCTCTCGAGGAACACATTCAGTGAGGCAGCACCAGTTTTTGTTGTCCTGAATGGAAATGGTCACTTAGATTATCTAAAATGAGGTAACAATGTAAAAAGACATCTCTTACCGTTCAAATGGTTAATTTTCCTAATCAGGAAATACCTCTGATTTCTTTACTTGGTTGTTTCAACCAATTGCCGCAATGGGCAGCTAGCTGATTGTCGATGTACAGTTTCAGCAGCTTCCAATTTTGCAAACTGTATGGTATAACACAGTGAAGACTATGCCTCATTTGTGGTGGGAAAAAGTTTTATACTTCTGGCATACAAAGTATGCTGTGAGGTTGGTTATACAGTCTTAGTCATTCTGTCCATCCAGTCACCCTTATATACCCCTCCTTCCATCTGTATGATAATTTGCCAAAACTAAAGGTTTTCTGATTAAAATACAGGTTTTCAGTCAGATTAAAGGCTCTAAAGGATTCGAAGCAAATTAATGGTTTTTAAAGGTTCCTTTAGGGAGCCTGAACTTTTCCAGATCAGACTGTGTAGGCTATACACACTGTCCCCAGGTCAAAAAGCCCTCCAGCAAGAAACAAAATTGACCCCATTACTATTGCTTAATTCCAGTTCAGATGTTGTTGTATTTTTATTTTTTTTCAATTAAAAAGTACTGATATTTGTTGTTTTTCATTTGAAAAGTACTGATTTTTTACTTTATTCTCCTTGAAAATGTATGTTGTGGGTACTCATTAGAAGTGTCTTGCTTATCTAGTTGCATTTTTTAAATTAAAACCATACAAATGAATATGTTTTTGCTAATCCATTTAATTACCATATAAAATGAAAGGTGAGATTTCAAGCCAGTAAAGCTGTACTTTATACTGCTGCTCATTCTAAGGTTCAAACTATGATGTGGATCATCATGGCATAAAATGATATCAAAGAACCACACACCAATTAAAACAGAACAAACAAAATGAGGAATTGCAACAAAACTACTGTTTTCTTATGGTCATCAGTAAAACTGTTGGGAGCCTTAAACCTGGTTTTAAGAGGCTCTACCTTCACTCTTAATCATGATAAAATTCTAACTACATATAACTGTTCCATCTGTTTTGGATGGGCAGGACTTCGCTAGTTGTTGTTACATTCTAATGACTTCATAAAGCTGACGTGGGCCTTTATTGTCAGCATATATCCTGCTGAAGATACCTTTTCCCTTAGCACAGCTCATATGAAAGCATCAGCAACCCAGCTAACATTCTGTTTTAATCTTTATCAGACTATTTCTGGCTCGACTGGTCAGGTCAATAATGGTCTGTAATAGAGTTAACCAGAATGCTAACCGGGAATAGTGAAGGATTTCTTACTTGAAATAAAGAGCAAGATCAGTTGATAAAATGCAGAATTCCAGGATCTTTATCACTCTTCTATATTCCTCTGGTGAAAGCGACTGGAAAATATTATTTCCCTATAATATAAAAACAAAAATATTAAAAAGCTATGTTGTCACTTGTAATAACTGAAATTAGAGCTTTATTATATAGCTAACTGTCACACAAATTTCCAAGTATATTACTTTTACAATATAGTGATATAATGCTCCAGTGTATTATTTCACTATATCAGAAAATATTTTACAGATGATGGTTGCTTGATAAACTAGAACATAATCATTCAGGAGAGGGGATATTTTGGTAATACTTTTTCTGAATTCATTGCCTGAGGACCAATGTGGAGTTTTCAGGCCAATACAACTGGAGGGGTAATACTAGATATGTCATAATCTTTTTATTACATAAACAACTATAATTTTAAGTCCATATTAGGAAATAAAACTAGAATATTTCATTTGATTTATTAATGAAGCAGTTCAGATGCTGGAGAGTATTCAGATGTTGGTACCATTAAAGTCCCCTCCTTTGGTACCCCAATCATTATGCACATTCTGGCTTCCCTTTTGTTTACACTAGAAACCAAATCCTAAGAGGACATATTTTGAAAACAGGATCTTTGAGAGCCTACATTGTCATTTTAAAGCTTGCCATGACAATAAAAAACTATGATAAAACCACAGCAATTTATAGGAGTGTCAGCACAGTCAGTGTGCAGAAGTCATTTATTTAAACTGCAATCTTTCCATGAAACCACAAAAACTGGATGAGCTTTCCTAAATATAAAATACAAGTAAAACTGATTTTTTCTCTCTCTCTTTCTTCTGTGTTCGGTCAATTCTGACCATGATAACAGGGTTGGAGTGTGGCACATAAGTTTCAAAACAAAAAAAAAAAGTATTGTGAAACAGCCACCAGCAGATTAAAACTATATACATGGTCGTTAGGAATCCATACCTATCCCCTGCCCAACCCTAGGATATTATATTTATTTTGGCCTTAAACCCATCAACTGTCTCAGCAGAGACAGATTGGGTTGTAAGGCCATTCCAAGTTGCAATTGTCCTGGGGAAAAATGAGCTCTTCAGACCATCCGTGTATGCATTAGGTCGGTGATACTGAAAGGGGTGGGACCTAGTTCTCCTGCTCTCCCCACTAGCTACAGACAGGTATCTACTCTTATCTATAATAGCTAAGTTGTTGTGGATCTTATAGAATTTTTTATATGCTTCAGCTGATTCTGGTACAGAACAGCAATATCTTCTTCAATAACTGTCTTCTTATTGTCCAGGCCCAGCAGTTCAATGCTTTCAGTTTTTGTCTACATGTCTAATTTTGTTAAATGTCTAGTTTCATTACTTTGATGCAATGATTTTTCATTCTTTCATCTACACATTTGCAGGAGGATTTCTCCTAGTCTGTATTGAAAACAAAAATAAAAAGAACTTCATTGAAGTTTATGTTGCACCTGCATACTGAAATGTGAAAACAAGCACCAGATGAGTAAGAATTGTCATCCATGTTTAGCTCAGTGAGCAGGCTTTCAAGTGCCCTTCTGCCAAAAAGTAGGGAAATAGTAGGGATACATTTTTTGAAAAAGTAGTGAAAAGGTAGGAATTAGAAGGAAGAAAGTAATTTCCATCAATGAAGAATTTACCATCTGGTTACATATTTGATGGAATGACAGAGCAAGAGAATCATGGACATGATGAAAACAGTTACCCACAAAAACTCAGTTTTGCTGAGGATATAATAAAACTTTGTACAGACATTCTGAATGTATAACTAAAGACCAGAATGAGTAAAGCTTCATTAAAAACACTATTTTACCTTTTTTACATATATTTTTTTTTCCATTTTCTTACAAAAAAATGTGGGGGTAGTAGGGCATTTTCAGAAAAAAAGTAGGGAAAAGTAGGAGCACAAAAACATAGGGTAAGAGGAAAAAGTAAGGCCTGCTTGAAAGCCTGAGATAAAACTACACTGAAGTGAAATTAACTGTATAGGTTTACTGTTTGTAGACTGATTTAGGGTTGACATAAGTACATGGATGAACAAACAAACCGACAGAAACTTGCACCCCTGTCCCCCATGCTTAAGCAAGTGCAACAAAATATAAATAAGAAAACATTGATGCAAAGCATCAATACTCCGGGAAACTAATCTGTCATGCATTACTTAGCTCCCTATAGATCGTAGTATAGTGAAAAATGTTATAATTTATGAAAGGTTGTAATTATATAAATTATCGCAATACTCAACGATAAAAACATTATAGACGTTATCAGAGCTATGTAAAAAAAAAATCAACTATGATCGTCTGTTTCCTAGCCCGCATACATAATTACATGTCGTCATCCATAGCCTAGGCCGAACATACTATATCCGAAATCATCTATGTAGCAGTGTTTCATTCTTTTTTCCACTCATAACGTTTTCTTTCGGCCCAAATCTTTCCATGCTTGAATATCAAATTAAACTATATTATTAAACCAGCTTATAATCCGTTCGATTTGAGAATGCATATTTCCAATCATAAACAAAGAAAAATATCTTTTGTTTCTTCTTCATAGTACGACGAAAAAAACGAAATGAAAAAATTCAAACATGTATGAATATTGACAGCAACAAGCTCATTTCAGGTCGAATGGTCAAATTGGGGCTACTACAGGAAAACTGCTCATTTCGCTTTTAAATGAGCAAAACCAACATGGCTACATTCATTCTACACAGTACTTCCCATTTTTTATTTCACTATGTAACCAACAGCACAGTTCTTTGCTGCAAAAGTGTGACTTTGAATAATAAAAAAGAAAAGTGAGGTGAGGGGTGGGGGGGAGGGGGGGGGTGAATAGTTATATATAACCCCACTAAGAACCCCATAAAACTGGAAGAAAACCGATGTTCTCCAAATGCATACACATTTTACAAAAACAACCTCAAATAGATATGTCGGGCTCCAGCATGGCGTAAATAAATAAAGACATTACAATCAATAATTTGATACCAAAGGCTGATATGGCTTTATGAGCAGGCCTGTATCATGGCTACTCTAGTACTATATTGAGCCGGCCTGAGTGGATCAGTCCGATGCTCATCAAACTGGAGATTTGGAGGTTGTGGGTTTGACCCCAACCATGTAAGCAACATTCTTTCGTGGAGATTGATCATAATATTGAAATATTTTCTACCGTCATTTCTCCCTTCCACTGATTCAAGAAGGGCAGTTGTCAGTTTCTGGTGAAAGAATGTGCACACTACTGGTTAAACACTTATCATACCAAATCTGCCCTGTAAAAATGTGGTTAGGTAAACTGACTGAGCTCAACGTGACCACATTGGATTGACTGGCCGTAAAACCTCAACACAAAGTAGTCCCATGTTGGGTAAAGAAGCACAAATTGCACTGCAACACATATCCTAGAAAATTGTTACAATATTTATTAGTTCATTTACTAATTTATCAATATCTATCTATCTATATATGCTGTTTACCTCACCATTGAGAATCATGATACAATGGTCAAAATGATGATGCTCCATCACAGAAGTGCTGTATAACATTGCAAGAGGTGATACAACCCTGCAAGTAAGTAAACAAAGTAAAACAAATGATATAAAAATCAAATATCCTAAAACTATAAACATGTAAAATTTGTGTCAAAATCAAATGTGACGAAAGTCCTGAATAATGGCATTTGTAAATCGTGACTTTCTTAAATTCAGACAACAGCCTGTGAGATAACAATAATGTCATATGCATTTCGGCATACTTAATAGCTCCTCAAAACAATTTATCTCAACACCTGGAAAATAATGTAAATCCAGGAGATTGTAAAGGCACCAATAGTTCAGGAAGACAAGAATCCTATTTGCATACAAATCAATACCATCAGTCCTTAAATGAACTAGAAATTATGTTTGTAAAACACCATATGCCCCCAACCATATGCTTGCCTCTAAAGATAAAACAAGGTAAAAAATGGCCCAATCTACAAATGGCCATAACTCATGAAATATTTTTTTCAGAATTTATTCAAAAGTTATTCAGGTCATCTACTCGTTACTACCTATCTAGTCATTAAGTTATGAGGCTCTAGCTCCAACAGTTTTTGAGATATTTTGTTGACAAGGGAAAAATGCCAAAATTTACAAAGGGCCATTACACATGCCTAGAAGCAACAGTTCCCTTCAACTTCCTTCTCATCACTACCAATCTATTTGTCAAGTTATCAGGCTCTAGCTCCAACAGTATTTGAGATATTTTGCTGACAAGGGAAAATGCCCAATTTACAAAGGGCCATTACTCATGAAATATTTTTCAGAATTAATTCAAAAGTTAACCTGGTCATTTACTTGTCATTACCAATCAATTCACCAAGTTTCAAGGCTCTAGCTCCAACAGTTTTTTAGATATTTTGCTGACAAGGTAAAAATGCCCAAAATTATAAAGGGTCATAGCTCATGAAGTATTTTTTCAGAATGTGTTAAAAAAAATAATCAGGTCATCTAGTCATCACTTCCAATCTATTCATCGTTTCAAGGCAGGCTCTAGCTTCAATAGTTTTTGAGATATTTTGTTGACAAGGGAAAAATGCCCAAATTTACAAAGGGCCATTACTCATGAAATATTTTTCAGAATTAATTCAAAAGTTTACCAGGTCATTTACTTGTCATTACCAATCAATGCACCAAGTTTCAAGGCTCTAGCTCCAACAGTTTATGAGATATTTTGCTGACAATGTAAAAATGCCCAAAATTACAAAGGGTCATAGCTCATGAAGCATTTTTCAGAATGTGTTAAAAAAATAATCAGGTCATCTATTCACCACTTCCTATCTATTCATCAAGTTTCAAGGCTCTAGCTTCAATAGCTTTTGAGATATTTTGCTGACAAGGGAAAAATGCCCAAATTTACAAAGGGCCATTACTCATGAAATATTTTTCAGAATTTGTTCAAAAGTTAATCAGGTCATCTACTCATCATTATCAATCTATTCAGCAAGTTTCAAGGGTCTAGCTCCAACAGTTTTTGAGATATTTTGCTGACAATGTAAAAATGCCCAAAGTTACAAAGGGCCATGACTCATGAATAACTCATGAACTTTTTTGAATTTATTCAAAAATTAATCAGGTTGTCTACCCATCACTACCAGTCTATTCATCAAGTTTCAAGGCTCTAGCTTTAATAGTTTTTTTAGATATTTTGCTGACAAGATTGCATCCATATTTATTCAAATGGCCATAACTCAGGAAAGGGGCATAATCCTGTCGAGAAATAAAATATGTGTCAGCACTTTTTTTCATGAGGAATCCATATAAGAGATTTTAAAACAGTTGCATGCACATTTCTAAAGTTATGCTAAACATCAAAAAGTGTGATGAACGGAGGGATGGACGGACAAATACCCCAGAATATATAATACACAGTTTGAAAGTACTGAGCCAAGGCACAGCCGTTCCTAAATATTGCATTTGTAACCAGCAAAGACTCAGATCAGCCTACACATCTGCACAGACTGATCAGTCTTCCTTGTACATCTGAAGATGCTTTGGATCCTTGGATACCCACAAAGTACCCTACAAAGTCTGATCAAAAGACTGCAGATGCACAGGCTGATCCAAGTCTTTGCTTGGTTCACATTCAATCTTGTAAGAAATGCTTTGCCCTTGCTCAATTACAAATAGTATTAACCTAAAAAGTGGTATCCCCTTGTCAACAGGTGGATATCCTGGCTGATTTGAAAAAAGAATACACTAGATCATACAGCATGTGCACTCACACAAGAAATAATTTACCTGTACAATGTACATGTATCATGTATACACAATACTCAAATCTCTTTCAAATAAGGGCTGCAAAATCCAACTACTGTGTTATGGATGATATCTTACAGTTCAGTTTCTTAAATAATTATTCTTATAAGAAGTCCAACTGCTGTTTGCTCTCTGTAAATATCAAATTGTGCTTGTTCTTCATCACTTTCTCTTTCGGTGCCTAGAGAAGGCTGTGCTTCTTGACTGCAGCTTCATGAATATTCTGTGTAATAGTTTGTTGCACTTTTATGTGTTAGGAAATTCTATGGCATTATTATTCAAACAGCAGCAGTCAAAACCAGTTATATGTGAACAGTGGGGGCCTGGGGTGCAAGCCCATATCTGCCTACATACCGATGCACTCTGATCATGACCTATATGCAGGGTTTGCTTACAAAATGTGCCTAATGAACCCATTTTGCTTGGTCCATCTCACATAAATGCACTTACTTTACTTGAAAAGCATTGTTAAATCCTCTGTGATCTAAATCATGGCACAAACTAGCTACCAACATTGCTAATACATCAATATCATCAAAAGTAGACAGTAGTTCTCCAGTCTGAAAATACAAGCACATTATAGGATCTTCTCCACATAAAAGCTGTCCTACATTTCCTGCACTTCATACAGTAAACCCCAGAGGTGGCGTATACCTCCTATATGGAATTAAAATTACCCTACCGTGATTTCATCATGGCATGAAAAGACATTTTAGCTTGATGTTGTATTCTAAATGCAAAACTTTATTTGGTGAGTGACAATAATTACTATTCAGAAACTGTTTGTCATTTCTGTTTCTGTATTTCATTCTCAAATATATACCCAAAAACTGGTCTTACCTATGCAATTTCTATACTGAACTGATTTTTTTTTTTTTACAATAAAATATTTGTTGCTTTCCTCCATTGATTTTTTTCATTAATGATGTTGTCACATCCCTGTTTTATCTTGAATATATTTTTATATGTACATAGCATAAAAAGAAGTTTGTTTTGATTTTTATTAACCAGTTTAGATTATTTGCATTTGTAACTGAAGTACTGGTTATGATGACTGTTTTACTTTTTAAGAGAGTAGGTACACTTCAGCTTTCAAGTTACGGTATTACGGTAATCATGAGATATGTATGGTGAGGGCGTATTTGATTATTTACTTCTATAATTTGAACGGTTATCAGAACATTGTATATTCTGAGTGAACCTAGGTTCGGTGATAAATGTCTTCACTGTTCTGAGGTTGATTTTTGTCTCAAGGCTATCTTTTGAATAAGGAGACAATTTTCTTTCGTAATTTTGCAGTCTTGTAGTGTTCCGAGAGAAAAAGGTTTTTTGTTTCATATTTTGAGCAGTGGCTGTGTAAGATTTTGCTACATTCGGATAATCAAACAGGTTATTTTAAATCTTGGACATCATGGATTTCTTGTGAATGTTATTTTCAGATCTTGAAAATCACTGGTTTCTTGCGGACACGTTTATCAAAATGTGTCACATTACTATAAAGGTCCACCGGTTCAGCAGAGCTGTACACACTACAATATTTTCATTCAAGATGTTATGTTGTGCTGTATTTCGGGGATCTGACCATGGTAAGTTGATAATTGATTTAATTTTATTCTTGCAATATTCTTGCTCATCTTTACCACAGCTAATATTTGAGTAGCTAAATTTATTGCTTTTAAACATCTAATACATTGTGATTCATATATCATACGTACTTACTGGCCCCAGCATGATGTGTAGATCTTAATCAGATAGTGAAACATGTTCAATTCCGTAGACCTTGATCAGGTATGCAAGCCGTGTATGCAGACCCTGATCAAGTGTGCAGACCGCAACCGTATAGACCCTGTACACTTTGGTTATGTGTGCAGACCCTGATCAGACGAATAAGCCATATCTGGTCTGTAGACCCCAACCAGATATGGAAATTAAATTTGGTCGATTCTATAGATCTTGGTCAGTTAGGTGAGCCTGATCGGTTCTGTAGGCCCTGATCGGAATGCAGACATTTATATTCTTTCATGAGAACAGAGATAAATAGATCAGAGCAATGGTAGCATATTCTAATATAACATTCTGATCTATCATGTACACAATTTTAATGTTCATGATTACCAGACCAGGGCTCCGGAAAACCGGAAAATAGCCAGTCTGAACAGAAAATAAGAATTCTGAACCGGTTTCAAACACCCCAAAATGCTAATAATTCGGTCCAACAGGTTTGTGCCTTGAACCCCATTTTTTCCCCAACCAACCAATTTTCAGGAATCAATGATGTCTAAAAATTCACAAACGGTCAAGTCTTCCCAAACTGACAATGTCTGCGCACCTTTTAAATGTGATATTATGGTAGTTAAAAGGCTCTAAATGGTCATTTGGCATGTATATTGGAGAGACAGATGAATAACGGCAACCTACCGCAGCAGTATTTAATTACGTCATTATCCAACCATTGTCAAAAAACTTAACACTTCACTGTCCTTTGTGCGGTAAACAAGCGATTAACACGAATCATCAGTATCAGTAGTCATATCATAATCGGATTTCTGATTAACATGCAGGTACAGGGGCAACATCCACATCAATGGGCCCCCTTCCAGATAGCTGGCTTGCTGCACCCATGGCAGATCTCACACCAGATCTCCAGGTACGTCTATCATGAGGGTTAATACCTGAGAGCTTCCACTCTCTGCAATCCCTCTCTGGCAGCTGCTTCCATGTCATTTTGGGCCTCCCAGGCCCACGCTTTCCATCAACCTGTATGTCAAAGGCTGTCTTGACTGCACCATTGGAGCATTCCACATGTCCATACCATCGGAGTCTTCTCTCCTTCAGAATGAGGTCCAGATCCTCAATGCCAAGCCGCACAAGTAGCTCATTGGACCTGGTGGTGACAATGTCTTGTGGCCTGACATTGCAGATCTGTCTGATCATTGCCCTGTCATTTCGCTGCAGATGCTAGAGGCTCAGCCTTGTCAATGGCCAAGTCTCGTTGGCATGGAGCATTGCGCTCCGCACACAAGAGCTGTACACACGGCCACTTGTTTTGAAAGAGAGGTGGCATGAAGACAGAACTGGTAGCAGATCCTTGAACTTCTTCCAGGCTGTTTTCACACGTGTTGTGGTTCAGAGTTCACAGCCACCTGCTGCTGAGAGCATGTCTTCTAGGTAGCAAAAGGAAGCTACCACCTCAAGCTTGTCAGGTCCGACCTGGACTTCCTTCTGTGGTCTGCCATCCAAGGGGCGTGCAGTTCCCTGGCACCGTGTACATCTGTATCCGGGTCATTTTTCAAGCGCTTGAGCCCACTGCATTTCTTGTGCACCCAGTGCTTGCAGCCATTACAGAAGATGCTGTTGCTGCCTACTCCAGTGTGACAGACGGCGCATGGAAACTCTCCTGAACTCTGCAGGAGGTCCAGTCCCGTACCGCAGATCATGATCTTTGTCTTTCCTGCATTTACTCTCAGTCCTTTCTTCTTCATTGCTTCTTTCCAAGTCAAGAGCCTCCTGACACATTCCTCAAGTGATTCAGCGATGATAACAAAGTCATCGGCATAGAGGTCCTCCCAGGGGACCCCAGAGCGGAACTCTCGTGATAAGGCTTCAAGCACAATGATGAAGAGCAGCGGGCTGAGTACTGATCCTTGGTGAACACCAACCTTCACTTCAAACTCTTCACTGTACCCCTCACCAACACGGACATGGCTCTGCGCATTTGCATACATCCCCTGCACCAGTCGCATAATCCACTCCTCCACACCAAGTTTTCTCCGCGCCCACCAGATGACCTTCCGAGGTACTCGATCAAACGCCTTCTCCAGGTCTACGAAAGCCATGTAGAGTCTCTTATTGGCAGCTAGATACTTCTCTTGCAGCTGCCTGACAACAAAGATTGCATCTGTAGTGCCTCTGCCTGGGACGAAGCCGAACTGGGAATTGTCGATTGACACCAACTGTCTGATGAGGCTGTCCACAATCCTCTCCAGGATTTTCATAACCTGCTCTGTCAGCTTGAGACCGCGGTAGTTGCCTCTTTCCAGTGCGTCCCATTTTCCCTTGTAGAGGCAGACAATGAAACTCTGCTCCCAGTCAGAGGGTACCTTGCCATCACGAATGATTGCAACTGCGAGGTCACGGATCACGGAGGCGCCCATGTCACCGGCGGCTCGTATCATCTCCACCACTATGCCTGATGGGCCCGGTGCTTTGCCAGCCTTCATCTGTGAGATAGCCTTCTTAACCATATCAATGGTGATTGGGATGGACGGGACATCCACTAGTAGTTGATATGACAGGTGGTTTGGGTCCCAGTCAAACTCAACGTTGAGAAGCCTTTGGTAGTGCTCTAGCCAGGCCTTCTGCTTTGAGTCTTCGCTCATTGACATCTCTCCTGCATCATTCTTCACAGGTTTGTCACCAACAACATCAGTGTTCTCTCTTCTAAACTGGTTAGCAAGGCGGTAGACTTCTGAAGACTTGGGATCAATGTTCTCGTAGACCTTCTTGTCGGCTTCTTGACGAGCATGGTGCACTGCATGTCTGGCATTTCGTTTGGCTGCATCGTATGATGCCCTACTGCCTTTACCAGCCTTCCAAGCCTTGAAAGCTGTCAGCTTGGCAGCAATGGCCTTTTCCACGTGTTCATTCCACCACCAGGTTTCACGACGCCAATGGTGTGGCCGAGTTGTGCCACATACCTCCTCAGTTGTCTTGAGCAGTCCAGTCTTGATGTTGTTCCAGATATCCTCAGTGGCCCCATCAGCTACACCTACAGATGTGCTCACATGCAAGTTGAAGATCTCCTGGAAATGATTGCTTGTCTGAGGGTCTTTAAGCTTCCAAACTTTGAGGCGAGGGGTGAACTTGCGCTTGGATTTTGGAGGCACATCAATCCTCATGTCACATACAAGAAGCTGATGTTGCAGAGCTACTTCCTCACCAGGGATCACTTTTACATCTGTGACAAGTTTGCGCATGGTCCTATGGAAAAGGATGAAGTCTATCTGCGTGGCTATGTTTCCCAACTTGTACATGATGAGATGGCTGTCACGTTTCTTGAAACGTGTTCCCAAGAAGCAGGTCAAATGCTAAGGTGTACTCTAGGATTCTCTCACCCTCAACATCTGGTTCTGGCCTGCCATACCCCATCCCACCATGCACTTCCCTGTATCCAGTGCCTGCACGGCCCACATGGCCGTTCCAATCTCCACATGGGATCAGAAATTCTGATGCTGGGATCCTGGCAGTCACAGCATGCAGCTGATCAAAGAACAGGTCCTTAACCTCATCACTTAGACCACTCTGTGGGGCATACACAGAGAGAAAGGTAACCACATGCTGGCCACATGCTGAGTTTCACTAAAATGATCCTGTCGGAGACTCTCTGAACCTCAAAAACTTTCTCTATCCACTCTTCTGCCACAAACACTCCTACACCAGCAGTGCCTTTGTCGTTTCCTGACCAGTAGAGCTTGTACCTAGTGTCCTTGCCCTTGATTGTGCGGCAGTTGCCACCACGGTATCTGGTCTCCTGAATGCAGCAGACATCCACTTTCCTGCGGGATAGTGTTTCCACTACCTCGCAAACTCTTTCTCTCAGGGTGTTCACATTGAGTGTTCCCACCCTAAATTTCCTCAGGTGCTTGCTGGATTCGCCACAATGGCCCGACCCTGCCTCCCACACCTCACAGGAGGCCAAGCTGGAGACGTTACCAACAGAACTTTGATGTCTGTTGGCACCGCCTAACTCTGAACCTATTTTTCTGCTTGCCATGTAAGATTTTGGAACAATTGTTTTTTTACGGAATCGCCTGTCCTACCTGACATCCCAACTCAGTTCTTTTACGGCATCTGAGCATGCGCGCCGTTCCCGCACTCGGGCAGTGTGCTTTGCCGTTGTCCTAATAAAGAAAGGATCGTCTGCCAAACCACAACAGCTAGAACACCAAGCCATCAGTCTGTAGATGATTGCTGCCTAGTTCTGCCACCCAGGTTGTGGCAGCCTCGTTACCCTGAAGGTGGGGAGGCAACTGTGATAGAGGGCAGCCTCACATTCCCACACTCATATTGAGTGTCACAGCTGGATGCAGTTTTACTTCATACCTAGGACACTGTCTGTAGTTTGGTAATTAATCCGTTTGTGTGACAGGTGTGAATACACTGAGACTGCAAAACATCAGGTGCAGTCGGCATGTCCAAAAGATCAAAGATCGCTTTAACTGAGAGTGATAAAAGAATGCACCGCTTGAACGCACCCGTTTTCTTTCTCTTCTTTTTTGTTTTGATCAACACAGTTTGTGGGTCCCAGATTTGATAAAATAATTCCCAAACCGTGTATGTCCTGATCAGATGTCTCATACAACAGCATCTGATCTGGGTCTTATTGTTTGCTTTTTTTTTGTTTTTTTTTTTGGTTGACGGGCGTAACACACGAGTATAATTCAAGGTAGATTTCATGGTAAAAATAAGTAATGCACCACTTGCGCTAGACAAGATTGGTCAGTGCTTAAAATTTAAGCAGTCTGGTCAGATCTTGAAAGATTGAAAACTGCAAAACCGCCCGTGGCGCAGGCCTTTTTTTATTAGACCTAATTAGGTCCATGAAAGTTGTTTCGTTCAGTCTCTCCTGTTTCCCGCCGTCTTCACGCTTACCCAAGACTGGAATCAGTTGTTTATAAATAGTTATCTAGGAAAGCCCTGCTAGTTTTCGTGACAGGTGATATTCTATTTTTTTTTTTGGAAATGGGCTCATTGATGATGTCATGGTTATCAGCTGGACCGATTCAGATTTCAGAATTTCCAGAGCCCTGTTACCAGACATATACACTTGAATGTACAACATAGCTGGGTGTTATGTTAACTGCACATACATTCAGTACACAGAAACACTCTTGTATTTGTAATACTTTACACAATGCTTTGTTGATTACACTTGTGATAATTACCTTAGACACCTATACAAAGGTTCTTTTTATCTGATTATACGCAGGTCTGTTTTCTTGAGTTTTATAACATGAAATGGCTCAAGCAGCAAGGAGTCATGTTTGAGGCTATGACGATGGCATCTTACTATTGTACCCATTGATTACGTGGGGACCATGGGTTATCGTGTAATCATTGTGGTAAAATGGCAAGTATAATTTATTGTAGCCTTTAGCGTTCTAAAGGATTTTTACAGTGGAAGACGCATGTGTTCTTCCTGTAAGTATGAATATTACATGCATAACCAAGAGATACCATGATTTCTACCAGACATAAAACTGGTATTTTCCTTGTTTTCTAAGAAGAAATATTTCCTCTTAGCCGGGGAAATAAATCTCTTTAGCCGAAACTACTTTTTTTTTTGTAACATATGAACGGCCTAGATTTTGACCGGTTGGATGATCTCAAATCCTTACTTACTGGCTGAAAATGTTTAAATCCATATGCTTTTTTCGTTGAATCAGGTCACAAGCATTGAAATTAATCCTATCTGAGCACAGAAACACACAAATATCCATTTAAATGGGAATATTTTATCACTTTTCAATCTCTCGATCCGTTTAGTTTTTTCAAAACGGCGCCCGAGTGTTCACTGCTTCGAACTGTCAATGTCAGTGTATTACTACGCCGACCCAAAATAGAAATGACAGCGTAAACAAACTGGCAGACTAGACTTGCCACAAAAGCCTCTTAAATGGTGTACTCTATTGCGGCGAAATGCATGTAATATACAGTTTATTCATTTCTCCTATTTTAAATATGGGATTTATAAATCTCGGGAGGTAAAAAAAAATCTGATAAAGAAACTCGTGCTTCGCACTCGTTTCTTTATCGGATTTTTTTTTACCTCCCTCGGTTTATAAATCCCATATTTAAAATAGGAGAATGAATAAACTCTATGTAATCATCGAGATGTCATTCCTCTGATTTAAGAGACATCAAAATTGATGTGCTAGTCAGATATGTCCTGACTGTTTGTCTGTCTATGTTGAGTATATGTACAATATTATATGTCATTAACAGCGTCCCTGTGGTTTTTGGATCTGATTTTGCTATGTAATAATCAATTGCAATGGACTTTGAATTACAGCATTTGGCATACACTCTCTGTATACATAGTGGAAATTAATAAGGCAATATCTTGTAATGTTCGATATTATATGATTTCTAGGATATGATACTAATTTTCAGGTCCCATATATTATCTGTATACATCGCTGTATCTGTAGCTGCATCTATATGATTTGAAGAATATACAAGTTGAATTCCTTAAAGTACAGAATGGTACCCGATGAATTTCATGATGTATAACCCGGCTTTGCTCCCAACAGTACCAGTGCTACATACCAGAGAGATGAATTCACTAATTAAAAGATATGTGTAGTTCTTCATTTCAATTATGTAATTTACAAAGATGCTAGCGGCCAAGGAACATCCAACTTATGATGAAATTTTGAAAAGTACTTTATAGTTTTTTTTTTTGTTAACTTTTTAAATACATACTTGTTTTTATTTATAAAGTGTCATGTTTATTCCTCTGATTGTTTGTGATCACGTTTAGTCCATCGTCACAGGCCCAGTGCTCATCCATTTATGTGACATTGGTGTCAGAAGTGGGATACAGAGGACTGGGCTACTAGTTTGAGCGCACTTGTAAAAGGTAAGGATGTACATGCATTAATGCCTTTAGAAGAGGCATTAAACTATGTCATGTTGAAGGTGGCTTTACTCAAAAGGTACGAGTTAAATGAAGAAGGGTTTATTTTGTTTGTGTTGAAGTTTTACGGCCCAGTCAACCCAATGGGGTCATGTCGAGCGCGGTAAAGAAGGGTTTAAGAGAAGGTATAAGAAGTGTAGACCAGATTCGTATGAAAAGTTACTTTACAAGATGGATAGATATGTCTGGTATTAATAAGACTTATGATGGATTAACAGATTTAATACCTAGAGATCAGCTTGCTTTTATTTGTAATAGAGACCTTGAACTTTTCCTTAGAGAAAGAGAACCCAAGTCACGTGAATAGGCTAGTAAATTAGCAGATCAGTACAAAGAAGCCAGGTATACTGATATTCTCAATTTGACATTTAAGACCAATGAAAGGTCATGATCTAGGTCAAAGTCACCTTCACCTTTTGTTCGAAGGTATAATCATCAAGGCCTACAACCTTTATAGAGGCTCATGTTTTATTTGTGGAGATAAAAGACATATAGCCAGATTCTGTCCTGATAAGGTAACAAGTAGTAACTGTATGAACAGGTGGTAGAGGAGCCTCGGTGGCTCAGTTGGATGCGTCGTCCGACTGGAGACCAGGAGGTCGCGGGTTCAACCCCCGCCAAGGTCGGCAACATTCTTTCGTGGAGATTGATCATGAAATATTTTCTACGGTCATTCTCTCCCTTCCGCTGATTCAAGAAGGGCAGTTGTCAGTTTCTGGCGAAAGAATGTGCACAATACTGGTTAACCGCTTAGAGGACTAAGCCTGCCCAGTAAACGTGTGGTTAGGTAAACTGACCACGCTCGACATGACCCCATTGGGTTGACTGGGCCGTAAAACCTCAACACAAAGGTAGAGGTAGGAGTCGATCTCCCTCAAAACAGGATAAGAGACAAGGAGAGGAACTGAGAGATGACAGGAAATCATTTGAAAATCAGGTATGTGGAGCATGTTTTATTCATACTGATACAGTTAGCTATGTTCAAGAAAGCAATGACGGCACTAAGGTCGGTCCGGGGACAGAAGATGTGTTGAAGGTGAATACTATAGCTCAATCTTCACCCATTTATAAAGATATGAAGACCATGCAGGGTGTAATGGGGGAAGGAAATGGTTAGTGTCCTGCGTGACACTGGGTGTACTGGGGTGATTGTAAAACAATCATTAGTTTCCTCAGGGCATTGACTGGCAAGATACATTCATGTATGATGGTAGACAGGACTACATTAGAACTTCCCGAAGCTAAGGTATCATTAGATACTCTTTATTTTAAGGGAGACAAACTTGCTCTTTGTATGGAAAACCCATTGGCTGATGATATTATAGGTAATATTCCAGGGGCGAGGAATGCTCATGACCCCAATATTAACTGGGTGACAGCTTTAGCAGTACAAACCAGGGCCCAAGCCAAACAACCTGAGCAAATCAAAACATCACTCAAAACCCCCAATATTATCGATAGGGACATTTCACCTCAACAAATTAAGGAAGCCCAAGTTAGTGACCCTACTCTGGCAAGAATTCGAAAAGCTTGCAAAGAATCAGAAGTTAAAGGAAGTACTAAGTTTTTTCATAAGAATGACTTGATATATAGACAGTTCAGTTCCCCTAACATGGAATTTGGTATGCTCTTTATACAGTTTGTAGTTCCACAGCAATATCGCAAGATGATAATGAAATTAGCACATGAGTCAATCATGTCTGGACATCTTGCAGTGAAGTGAACTATTCAAAAGGTTCTATCAGAATTCTTTTGGCCAGGGATAGCAAGTGATATAAAGAGGTTTTGTCAATCTTGTGACATATGTCAGTGTACTATAGCCAAAGGTAGGAATACAAGAGTGCCCTTAGGCAGTATGCCAGTTATAGATACCCCATTTCAGAGAGTAGCAACTGACTTGGTTGGTCCACTTGAACTCCATACTGAGAATAGGAATAAATATATCTTGACGCCAGTTGATTACGCAACTAGGTATCCAGAAGCAGTACCTCTGTCTTCAATTGAGACTGAAGCAGTTGCAGAAGCTTTAGGTAGAATATTTAGTAGAGTTGGGGTATCGAAAGAGATATTAACTGACATGGGAAGTCAATTCACGTCAGCATTGATGAAAGAGGTAAGTAGACTTTTATCATTTAAACAGCTAGTTATGTCTCCTTATCATCCTATTTGCAATGGCTTAGTATAATGCTTTAACAGTACATTAAAGAAAATGTTGACCAGAATGTTTGAATTAATATATGGTTGGACTGTGCATGGACCTATGCAGGTATTGAGAGAATTGTGGAGGAAGGATATCGAGGATCCTCAGGTACGTACTACTTACCAGTATGTTTTAGATCTGAGGGAAAGATTAGAGTCAACCGTAAGTCTAGCACAGCAAAACCTGCAGAATATGTCAAAGTATAAAAAATACTACAACCGGAAGTCGAGGCGCTGACACTTAATAGTTGGTAACAAAGTTCTCGTACTTCTCCTGACTATGATAAACAAGTTGTTGATGAGTTGGAAAGGTCCGTATGAAATAGTGGAAAAATTAAGTGTGTTAGATTATAGAATTAAAATGGGTAAGAAAGTAAAAACTTTCCACATTAATATGCTTAGGCAATACATCGAGAGAGAGGATGATCAACAGACTACAGATGTTCAGGTATGTTCTGTTGCAGTATAAGACTGTACTTCGGTGGATACCGATGATAATATAGAAGGATTAATGGAATCACATCAATTTGTGACAATGAGTCAGTTGAAGTGTTAAACATTTATCCAGACTTAACAAAAGCGCAACAAAGTCAGGTAAGGCAAGTTGTAACAAATTTTGCCAGTACATTTACAGGAATACCCATCTGTACCACTTTATTGGAACATGACATACAGTTGACAACAGATTCTCTGGTAAGAGTTAAGCAATATCCACTTCCTTTCAATATAATGAAAGCAGCAAAGGACGAGGTAAGAAATATGATTAATTTAGGCATTGTAGAACCATCAGAAAGTCCTTACTGTTCCCCTGCTCTTATAGTTAAAAAGAAAGACAATACAAACTGATTTTGCATAGATTTCCGTGCACTTAACAAGGTTACGGTTTTTGATGCCAAACCAATGCCAAACATGGAGGAAATATTTACAAAAATAGCAGGTCATAAGTACATATCAAAGCTTGACCTTACCAAGGGTTATTGGCAGATACCTTTAACTAAGAATGTTAAGCAATACACAGCTTTTCAAACACCATTAGGACTATTACAATTTAAACTTCTACTTTTCGATTTAGTAACAGCTCAAGCTTCCTGTAGCAAACTGATGAGGAAACTGCTGAAAGGTATGTTAAATACAGACAATTTTGTTCACATTTACTTGGGAACATCATATGCAAGTATTTGAGGAATTATTGAGGCGGCTAAGCAATGCCAATCTGACTGTGAAACCAAGTAAGTGTTTCATTGGTTTTCAAAATCTAGAATGTCTTGGTCATTTGGTAGTAGGTACTCTGATTATGCCTTGTACTGATAAGATTTTAGCAATTGAGAAAGCAGAAAGACCTGTTACCAAGAAGCAAGTATTCTCATTCTTATGACTTGTAGGATTTTATAAATCTTTCATTCCTAATTTTTCTCACATTGCCGCACCTTTGACAGAACTAACAAAGAAAGGTGAATCCAATAAAGTACATTGGGATGAACCACAACAGAAGGCATTTGATTCAATATAGAAGGCATTGACAGTTCAGCCTATCCTTAAAATGGCCGACTTGTCAAAACCATTTACTTTACAAGTAGATGCCTCAAATGAGGGATTAGGAGCTGTGCTTTTGCAAGACAAAGAAGGTAAGAAATGCAAGTAGGAAATTGAAGCCAAGTGAAAAATCATACGCAGTAGTAGAGAAAGAATGTCTTGCTCTAGTATGGGCAGTGCAAAAGCTCAATAGATATTTGTGTGGCACAACATTTACGGTAGAAACCGATCATCAGCCACTGAGCTATTTAAATAAAGCAAAACTTACCAATTCTAGACTGATGCGATGGGCTTTGGCATTACAGCCATACTGATTTCATATAGTGGCAATACGTGGTGCAGAGAATGTAGGCGCAGATTATTGAAGCCATGTATGACGGAATATATTCGGCGATAAAGTGATGTAATGCTCTAGTGCTACGCACTTTTGTAAGAGGGGAGATATGTCATGTCTCTGTTTTATCTTGAATATATTTTTATATGTACATAGCATAAAAAGAAGTTTGTTTTGTTTTTTATTAACCAGGTTAGATTATTTGCATTTGTAACTGAAGTACTGATTATGATGACTGTTTAACTTTTTAAGAGAGTAGGTACACTTCAGCTTTCAAGTTATGGTATTACAGTAATCACGAGATACGTATTTGATTATTTACTTCTATAATTTGAATGGTTATTAGAACAGTGTATATTCCAAGTGAACCTAGGTTTGGTGATCAATATCTTCACTGTTCTGGGGTTGATTTTTGTCACAAGGCTACCTTGTTTCACAACGACAATTTTCTTTCGTAATTTTGCAGTCTTGTAGTGTTCCGAGAGAAAAATGTGTTTTCTTTCATGTTTTGAGCCGTGGCTGTGTAAGATTTTGCACCGTTCAGATAATCAAACAGGTGATTTCAAATCTTGAAAATCACGGGTTTCTTGTGAATGTTATTTTTAGATCTTGGAAATCACGGGTTTCTTGCAGACACCTGTATCAAAACATGTCACATTATTATAAAGGTCCCCCGGTTCAGTAGAGCTGTACACACTATAATATTTTCATTCAAGATGTTATGTTGTGCTGTATTTCGGGGATCTGACCATGGTAAGTTGATAATTGATTTAATTTTATTCTCGCAATATTCTTGCTCGTCTTTACCACAGCTAAGATTTGAGTAGCTAAATTTATTGCTTTTAAACATCTGCTATGTTGTGATTCATATATCGTTCGTACTTACTAGCCCCGGCATGATGTTTAGATCTTAATCAGATAGTGAAACATGTTCAATTCTGTAGACCTTAATCAGGTGTGCTAGCCATGTATACAGACCCTGACCAAGTGTGCAGACCGCAACTGTATATGTAGATCCTGATCAGATATGTACACTTTGGTTATGTGTGCAGACCCTGATCAGAGGAATATGCCATGTCAGATCTGTAGACCCTAACCAGATATGGAAATTAAATTTGGTCGATTCTATAGATCTTGGTCCGTTAGGTGAGCCTGATCGGTTCTGTAGACCCTGATCAGAATGCAGACATTAATATTCTTACCTGAGTATAGAGACAAATGGATCAGAGCAATGGTAGCATATGCTAACATAACATATTCTGATCTGACATGTACACAATTTTAATGTTCATGATTACCAGACATATAGGCTTGATGTACGACACAGTTGGGCGTTATGTTAACTGCACATACATTCAGTACACAGAAACACACTTGTATTTGTAACATTTTGCACAATGCTTTGTCGATTACATGTGTGATAATTACCTTAGACACCTATACAGAGGTTCTTTTTATTTGATTATGCGCAAGTCTGTTTTCTTGAATTTTATAATGAGAAATGGCTCAAGCAGCAAGGAGTCATATTTGAGGCTAGGACGATGCCATCTTACTATTGTACCTAATGATTACATGGGAATGATGGGTTATCGTGTAATCACTGTGGTGAAATGGCAGTTATAATTTACTGTAGCTTTTAGCATTCTAAAGGATTCTTACAGTGGAAGACGCATGTGTTCTTCTTGTAAGAATGTGCAATGGTCGAGATGCCATTCCTCCGATTTAAGAGACATCGTAATTGATGTGTTAGTCAGATATGTCCTGACTGTGTGTCTGCCTGTGTTGAGTATATGTACAAAATTATATGTCGTTAACAGTGTCCCTGTGATTTTTGGATCTGATTTTGCTATATAATAATCAACTGCAAAGGACTTGTTGAATTACAGCATTTGGTGTACACACTCTGTATACATAGTGAAAATTAATAAGGCAATATCTTGTAATGTTTGATATCGAGATTTCTAGGCTATGGTACTTATTTTCAGGTCCCGTATACATATCTGTATACGTCACTGTATATGTAGCTGCATTTATATGATTTCAAGAATATACAAGATGAATTCCTTAAAGTACAGAATGGTACCAGATGAATTTCATCATGTATGACCCGGCTTTGCTCCCAACAGTACCAGTACTACATACCAGAGAGATGAGTTCATAAATTAAAAGATATGTGTAGTTCTTCATTTCAATTATTGTAATTTACAAAGATGCAAGCGGCCAAGGAACATCTGGGACATACAGCTTGTGATAAAATTTTGAAAATTACTTTATAGTTTTGTTTTTTTGTTTTGCGTACTTTTTAAATACATACTTGTTTTTATTTATTAAGTGTCATGTTTATTCCTCTGATTGCTTGCGATCATGTTTAGTCCATCGTCACTGGCCCAATGCTCGTCCGTTTACGTGACAGATGTTTCACAATAATATTGTGAAAATTTCAGAAATCAGTCCTTCACAGGTATCTAACTTCTATATACATAGTGGGCTAGGTATATGTATTACTTGTTATTTATTAATATTTTTAGTACGGGTACAATTTAATTTTGAATTCATATGTCTGAATATATTAAACGAAAATATATTGTTTTACATATTACAATTCCTCCCATATCTACACCCCAGTTGAAAGTTGCTATCCTGAATAGGTTCAGCAAAGTTGCACAGAGCAATTCTAAAGATCAGCTGAACTGATCATACTACACACAAACAGAGAGAGAGAGGACATGTCAAAGCGAGGAGAGGAAAACTTACAAATAACATTGTAAACATGGTCTGTGTTACATTGAAAGCATGTCTCCAGTTGTGGTATGTGACTGGTCTGTAGTTTTTCTTGACACTGCATGTCCATCTACACATAACCTAGAATAAAAATAATAGGACTTTTCTAAAGCTGAACAATTGATGTGATGACCGCATGGGCCAGACATAGATAGTTTTAATATTCATTCAACATTAGCACTATCATAAAATGCCATGAATACCCCTGTACCACTAATGGTAACAGTGTGGCTTGTACACAATAAAATGAAAATTGTGCAAAGGGCAGATAATATTTAAAAATTTACTGACTGTTTCTTTCCAGCTCTGAATTTATTTGACAGCAAAATGTTCCAGAAAATCTCAAATATAATACTTATAAATATAAGTTCCACATTAAAAACAATTCCAGCAGTAAATTTTAGAGGCAACTCAGAAATTTTAGATGTACAATATGTTACTTTGGAAGCAGAGAACACACTGAAGAAATAAATATAGATCGAACTTCAGTGAAGTTGATTGGTATAAAATTGTATTAGGAGTTGTGCTCATGGGGTACCCACTGTCTATATACTGAGAGTTAAAAATGATGAAGTTCACAATGTAGAAAAAGTAAAGCAAAAATAATATAACAATTATATTCAAACGACACGCACATTTTCATCCCATGAAAAAAACACATGCAGAGTTTCATAACAATGGGTACAAAACTGTAAGAGGAGTTGCGCTCACAAGAGGTACCCACTGTCCATATATTGAGGGTAAACTGACAAAGTTCACAATGCAGAAAAAGTGACATAAAATGATCTAACAATTATGTCCAAACCATATGCATGTCCTTATACCATGAAAAACAAAAACACATGCAAAGTTTAAAAAAAGATTGATACAAAACTGTAAGAGGAGTTGCGCTCATAAAAGGTACCCCTCTCTATACAGAGGGTGAAAATTGACTTCTGGTAAGTTCACAATGTTGAAAAGGTGACAAAAAATGACCTAATAATTATATCCAAACCACATGCACATCCTCATACCATGAAGAAAACACATGCAAAGTTTCAAAACTATCGGTACAAAACTATAAGAGGAGTTGCGCTCAGAAGAGGTACTCACTGTTTATATATTGAGGGTGAAAAATGACTAAGTTCAAAATGTTGAAAAAGTAACAAAAAATAATCTAACGATTATATCCAAACCACATGCACATCCTCATACCATGTAGAAAACACATGCAAAGTTTCAAAACAATTGGTACAAAACTGTAAGACAAATTGCGCTCACAAGACACCCAGGGTAAATGTTGTGGATGGACAGATGACAGACAAACAGACAGAAACTTGTATGCCTAAGTCGCCCTGCTAAAGCAGGTGCAACAAAAACAGCAAACTGGGTTTTATAGTGTCTGTTCATATGCAGTAATGGGTTATATGATGCTGCATTTGTTCTCAAGCATCAAGTTGAGTAGATGTCTGTTTTGGGGGAACTTCCTACTAAGGGCCAGGGAATTTTGGAAATATAGTGCTTAAATCTACAAAATTTGGAAAACTGGATTGGAAGAAATAAAACATATTTTTTTCAAATCAGTTAATATAATTCAGTGTGTGTTTCTCAATGTTGTCAGTGATTTGAACTTTAGAGAATTACCTAGCAATTAATAAGCTAACAAATAATGATGATTCTAATTTTACTCTAAATGCTGATAATGGAAAAATTGGGAATTTTCTATAAATTTTGGGAATTTGTCTCGAGCCCCAAATTTAGGCTAGGAAAATCCCTGAAATTGTTCTGTTCAAATGATATGGGTTTAGATGAAGATTATTTTTCCTTGTACACTGCAACACTGATATAACTGATCATTTTACCATAGATATCAAAATAATGCAGTTGATCAAGTGACTCCCATTGTTTTTATCAAAGTACAGAAAACTGTGAAGAAAAAAAGCATTTGCTTTTATTAATTTTAAGCTTTATGGTAATTTGATGATTTAGGGTGACGTGCATGAATTACCGTTACATTTATGGTCCACTGCACTCAACCTACCTGGTGACCAATAAAATGAACAAAGCAGCAAAAATGAAATCACGCCATTGCAAACTGCATCAATCCGAGTGTGTGTCACCATTTTAAAATTATAGCAAGTGGTTGTTATGTGTCATGTGTACTAAGAGCTGATTTTTGCAATTTGAGGTGACAGGGACAATTAAAAATGAAATAGCTAGAAATGTGTCAATATGACACAGATGCCCCCACCCAGGGCCAACCTTACCCACATGCAGGCATTTTGCAAAAAATGAAGTTGAAACAAGAAATCCGCGAAAAGCGATGTCGCACCTGCAGGGATTAAGTCATACAAGTTCCTATTTGTATTGAAAAAAATCTATTTTGCAGTATTCAAGAAATTGATGGGTTAGTTTGTAAGAAAAATGGACAAAGTAGAAAATTTGGAATATTGGCTTGCAAAATTTGATCTAAACCTGTCCACTATTTCACAAGATATTGATATTGAGCAGATATCATTTTTGCCCATTAATCAAGGCCAGTAACTCAGCTGAAAATTGACAAAAAATGTCATGTGACAATCCCAAGCTAGGTATTGTTTACAACAATATGTATGCAAAATATGATCCTAATCCATCGATTCTTTCACAAGATATTGAGCGGAAACCAATTTTGGGCATAAATCAAAGGCCTCTAACTCTGCTGAAATGAATCTGAGATTTATGTGCAAATAATATGCACATCTTCAGACCATGACCTAATCTTCTGTGAAGTTTCAAAACTATTGGCCTAAAACTGCAGGAGGAGTTGCGCTCATGAAACACCCACTGACTATAAGGGTTTTAGGTAAAAACTGACTAAGTTAACAAAGCGGAAAAAGTTGAAAAAACAAATCTGAGATTTATGTGCAAACAATATGCAAATCTTCAGACCCTGACCTAATCATCTGTGAAGTTTCAAAACTATTGACCTAAAACTGTAGGAGGAGTTGCGCTCATGAGACACCCACTCAAGGGTTTTAGGTAAAAACTGACTAAGTTAACAAAGCGGCAAAAAAAAAAAAAAAAAAAAAAATCTGAGAATTATGAGCAAACAATATGCACATCTACACACCATGGCCAAAACATCTGTGAAGTTTCAAAATGATTGGCCAAAAACTGTAGGAGGAGTTGCGCTCATGAGATACCCATCTGACTATAAGGGTTTTAGGCAAAAACTGACTAAGTTAAGAAAGCGAAACAAGTTGAAAAAAAAAATCTGAGAATTAAGAGCAAACAATATGCACATCTACACACCATGGCCAAAACATCTGTGAAGTTTCAAAATGATTGGCCAAAAACTGTAGGAGGAGTTGCGCTCACGAGACACCCACTGACTATAAGGGATTTAGGTAAAACCTGACTAAGTTAACAAAGCGGAAAAAGTTGAAAAAAAAAACTGAGAATTATGAGCAAACAATATGCACATCTACACACCATGGCCGAAACATCTGTGAAGTTTCAAAATGATTGGCCAAAAACTGTAGGAGGAGTTGCGCTCACGAGACACCCACTGACTATAAGGGTTTAGATAAATACTGACTAAGTTAACAAAGCAGAAAAACTGTAGGAGGAGTTGCGCTCACAATTCAATTGTTGACGAACGGACGAAGGGACAAACGGACAGGTCACGGCACGCCTATATCGCACCTGCGTTAGCACGCAGGTGCGACAAAAAGGGCCATAACTCTCATAATAATTGGCAGATTTTACCCTAAATCGAACTTTACCTATATTTTATGATTATATACTTGTGTATAAAATATAAATCCAATGCACCAATCTTTTTTAAAAAAATATAGAAAGGAAAACAATTTTTGAAGGTTAAAAAGGGTCGGGACGGGATGGATGTACGTACAGAAATGAACAGTACAGTACTGAAAATGGCGGGGCATAAAAAACAAAACAATATGAAAATGTAAAACAATAATACCCGCCATTATCATGTCATGGGCAGAAAACTTTGTCTAAAATTGACAAAATTTGCCCATCCACAATCCCAAACCAGATCTCCTTAACTTTTAGCAAGCTGAGCAACAAACAACAATCAATACTGCCAGCCATTGAAGCAATTTACCTGTATTTTATCTGCTGCCACTGGGTTTTTTTCCTAGCACCACTTTCAGGATACCCATTGTATCTAAATTGTAATAACTTTGTTATTTACAGGAATATTTTTTGAAATTTGAAGGGCAATGATCGTACTGTATGTTATTTTTTCACATTTATTTTACATTGTTCATATTTTGTGCAAACATGTAATAAATGCAAAAAATAAAGTGCGAAACTGTAAATTTCTGTTTGTTTCAGTCATTTCCAACCATGTTTGTACTTAAACCACTGTATAAGACTGTAATTATCTTGTCAGTTATAGAGTGCTGGAGTACACTCTACTTTATAACTGAGAAGACTATGCCACCTCTCAAAGCACGGAACTGGGCACATGGCACCATCACACTTTTTGCAAATGTAAACTGTCTGGTGCCTTTTTTTTGAACAGCTGGAACACACACAACAGTCCAGCTTTGAGGGTTTTCCATTTGGCAGGAAATTAATGTTCAATCCTAAGTAAAGCTCACTGCCAATTAGGTGGTCAGGTCTCTCTGCAGGAGGCCTAACGCCTGCCCTTACAACTTGGAGGTTGTAACCCTGCAACATACCGTGCACAATTTTCAGCCGAAACATCTCTGCATTTGTCCGTTTTTTTGTAAGTTCCCCTCCAAATCACCAGGGCATTACAGAAGCAAACTTCCAGGAGGTAAAAGAAAACCTTTTTCCACCATTTACAACATCGGAGCAATACCATATAGAAAGTCATAGCTTTGTCTGAGCGATCAATGCCACCCATACGCTGGGAATATGCCTGGATGGTACACGGTTTGTCAACAAGATGAACGTTATCTTCATGCCATTTGATCTAACTTCCTTCTGATATGTGATTGCACTGTGAACTGTATAGTGATCAAACTGACAATTTTTTTGTCATACCATGAAATATACAAAATATGTCCATCTGTCTGTTATGGGGGGCTCCCCAGCTTTTGGCTTAGCACGCTTGATAGTTTCTGGAACACCGATTTCATTTGCAGGTAAGGTGCCACATGCCCCTGTCTGGTTGTCAGCAAGCTCTCTGAAGAGTCCTGGTGATGAAAAATAGTTGTCCATGTATATAACATGACCTTTATTTAGTAGAGGCTCTACTAAAGTCCTAACAACATAAGTGCCCAGTGGAATGTTGTCTGGCCAACCATCGTCAAGCCCCAAGCTTTCAACCCCCATTTAGGTTTTGCAAGTATGTACTGCATCTGTGAAGTTCTGCCTTTAAAAGGAATCATAGATTCATCCACAGATAACTCTTTATCAGCTTTATCAGATCCGTAATAGTGTTGCCAGAGTGGAACTAGTGTTGATAAGGGGGCGGATTTTGAAAGCCTTATCATAGTTGGCGTGGTCTCTCTGCAATGCATTTTCATTGTTCACAAGGCGACAAAACTGTAAGATGACTAAGAATCTGTCTCTATTCATAACTTCTCTAAAGCCTTTTATATCAATTAGGGGATCTGAAGACCAATACAACTCATAACTGGAACATTCGCTTATGCCAGTCAGTAACAGTAAATCAATAAATGCTTGCATTTCCTCGCCAGTTACTGGGGTCCATTTAGTTGCCCGTGCATTTGCTTTTAGATTGTGTGTTGTAATGATCTGCGTATCTATTGGTCTCCTGGAGAGCCAGGTCAAAGAAGTCATCATTATGAAAGAGTTTCATGATATAATTTTCAGTTGGGTCTTCTGGGATATGTTTTGGACTGATAAATCCTGGCCTGAAAACGTTTTGTAACCAAGGATGATTGTATCCTGACGGTATGGTCCCATCATCATCGTTCTCTGCCCCAGGAATGTATTTTCATTTTCACTATTTCAACCTAACTCATCCTTGCTGTCAAAGCCTGAAAAACCACTTTCCGACCCACTATCATCAAAGATTTTGGCTGGCTGCTCAGTCATTTTACTGTCCCTTCAACCTTCCACCGATAAAAATTCCAGTTGTCAATTAACAAGTGAAATTTTGGCGAAAAAACATGAAAAATTGATGATTTCTTCCAAATTTCCGGAATGCAAAATCAAAGCGAAAATAAACCTATGCACATGTGTACCATGTGCAAAAACACTGTGTACAACCCATAAAAATCGGTGGAAAGTAAGGTCAATTGGAAGCAGTATGTGCGGGCGACCGGAGTCGCCTTTAGTGAGACAGAATAGCGGTACGTTCAGTGACCGCGTTCAGTGTACCCAGATACGTTTCCCATGGCGACGCGCACCCATGGCATTCTTAAGGTTAATATCAATTTTTAGTATGGGTGCAATTTAATTTTGAATTCATATGTCTCATCATTATCATCATCATCATATTTTTTATTTACATGCAGGTACAGGGGCAACATCCACATCGGTGGGCCCCCTTCCAGGTAGCTGGCTTGATCTCCAGATCTCCAAGTGTATCTATCATGAGGGTCAAGAGCTGAGAGCTTCAACTCTCTGCAATCCCTCTCTGTCAGCTGTTTCTGTGTCATCTTGGGCCTCCCAGACCCATGCTTTCCATCAACCTGTATGTCACAAGCTATATTGACTGCACCATTAGAGCGGTCCACATGTCCATTCAAGCGGATCCTTTTCTCCTTCAGAATGAGGTCCAGATCCTCAATGCCAGGCCGCGCAAGTAGTTCACTGGACCTGATGGTGACAATGTCCTGTTGCTTTACATTGCAGATCTGTCTGATCATTGCCCTCTCATTCTGCTGCAGATATTGGAGGTTTGGCTTTGTCAATGGCTAAGTCTCACTGGCATGGAGAATTGCGCTATACACACAAGAGCTGTACACGGGGCCACATGTCTTGAAAATGAGGTGGCGGGAAGAAAGAACTGGCAGCAGCTCCTTGAACTTCTTCCAGGTGGTTTTCACACTTGTTGTGGTTGAGTTCACAGCCACAGGCTGCTGAAAGCATTTCTCCTAGGTAGCAAAAGGAAGCTACCACCTCAAGCTTGTCAGGTCTGACTTAGACTTCCCTCTGTGGTTTTGCGTCCAAGGGGCGTACAGTTCCCTGGCACCATGTACATCTGTAATCAGGGTCCTTTGTCAAGGGCTTGAGTCCACTGTATTTCTTTTGCACCCAGTGCTTGCAGCTGTTGCAGACGATGCTGTTGCTGCCCACTCCAGTGCAACAGACTGCGCATGGAACTCACCTGAACTCTGCAGGAGGTCCAGGCCCGTACCACAGATCATGATCTTTGTCTTTCCTGCATTTACTCTCAGTCTTTTCTCCTCCATTGCTTCTTTCCAAGTCATGAGCCTCCTGACACATTCCTCGAGCGATTCTGCTATGATAACAAGGTCATCAGCATAGAGATCCTCCCAGGAAACCCCAGAGCTGAACTCACCTGACAAGGCTTAAGCAAAATGATGAAGAGCAGCGGGCTGAGTACCGAGCCTTGATGAACACCAGCCTTCAAACTCTTCATTGTACCCCTCACCAACACGGACAAGGCTCTGCACATTGACATACATCCCCTGCACCAGTCACTCAATCCACTCCTCCACACCAAGTTTTCTCAGCGGCCACCAGATGACATTCCAAGGCACTCAATCAAAAGCCTTCTCCAGGTCTATGAAGGCCATGTAGAGTCTCTTGTTTGCTGCTAGATACTTCTCTGCAGCTGCTTGACAACAAAGATTACGTCTGTTGTGCCTCTGCCTGGAACGAAGCCAAACTGGGAATCGTTGATTGACACCAACTGTCCAATGAGGCTATCTATGATCCTCTCCAGGACTTTCACGACCTTCTCTGTCACCTTGAGACCGTGGTAGTTGCCCCTTTCCAATGCATCCTCCTTACCATGCAGACAATGAAATCTGCTCCCAGTGGGAAGGTATTTTGCCATTGCCATTGATTGCAGCTGCGAGGACACAGATCATGGAGGCGATTATGTCACTGGCTGCTTGTATCATCACAACTATGCCTGATGGGCCCAGTGCTTTGCCCGCCTTAATCTAAGAGGTAGCCTTCTAAATCATATCAATGGTGACTGGGATGGGCGGGCCTTCCACTGGTGGTTTGTCAGACAGGTGGTCTGGGTCCCAGTCAAACTCAAACTTGAGAAGCCTTGAGTAGTGCTCTAACCATGCCTTCTTGTTGGCTTCTTGACAAGCATGTCTGGCAATGCGTTTGGCTGCATCGTATGTGCCCTAGTGCCTTTACCATTCTTCAATGCCTGGAAAGCTTTCTGCTGGCAACAATGGCCTTTTCCACATGCTCATTTCACCACCAGGTTTCACGACGCCAACAATAGGGTCGAGTTGTGCCACACACCTCCTCAGCTGTCTTGAGCAGGCTGCTGTCTTGATGTTGTTCCAGATATCCTCAGTGGCTGTATCAGCTACACCTGCACTCACATGCAAGATGAAGACCTCCTGGAAATGACTGCTTGTCTGAGAGTCTTTAAGCTTCTCAAGTTTAAGACAAGGGGTGAACTTGCGCTTGGATTTTGGTGGCACATCAATCCTCATGTCTGATACAAGAAGCTGATGTTGCAGGGCTACTTCTTTGGCAGGGATCACTTTTACATCTGTGACGTTTGTGCATGGTCCTACGGAAAAGAATGAAGTCTATCTGCATAGCTGCATTTCCCAACTTGTATGTGATGAGATGGCTGTCATGTTTCTTGAAACAGGTGTTCCCAAGAAGCAGGCTGAATGCTAGGGCACACTCTAGGGTTCTTTCACCCTCAACATCTGGTTCCAGCCTGCCATACCCCATCCCACCATGCACTTCCCTGTATCCAGAGCCTGCATGGCCAATATGTCCGTTCCAATCTCCACAAATGAGATATGTTTGAATATATATTAAACAAGAGGCCCACAGGCCACGGGTCACTCACCTGAGTGACATTATAAGTCACTGCAGATATGCAGATGTTATGCAACATTTTTCCAATCCTGTCATCGCAACTAATGAAAAGATCATCATTTAAGCAGTTCTTAATTTTGAAGAAGAATATTATATATGGCATGACAGTCAATGGAGCCTGATCATTTGAACAAACTCTCAATCACATTTCAACAGTAGGATCAATGTGAAATTTGGTGGCAATTGCCTAAGTGATTTCTCAAGAATCATGATTTTATACTTGTAAACAGCACAGTGGCAGGGAAATATAATAAACATAAACAAGATGGCATCCATCTTGGACTGTTGCTCTACAAGTCACCTCGATACTTCCAATGAACTTTAAGTCAATTGCCCTTTCGGTTCAGGAGAAAAAGTTCAAAACAGATTTTCAAGATGGCCACCATGGCCGCAATTTGGGATTTCCTATCGCAAAGATTTGAGCTATTTTTGATCTACAAGTCATCACGATGCTTCCTACCAAGTTTCGAGTCAATTGGCCTTTCAGTTCAGAAGAAGAAGGGAAAAATAGATTTTCAAGATGGCCACCACCTTGGATTTCCGATCGTAACGATTTTAGCTATTTTTATATCTACATGTCATCCCGAAGCTGACCGTTCTAAGGCGGTGGTCCCGGTGTTAGTCTTACTCTTTGTTGCTTTGTGGTTTATTCTACAAGGCAATTTGTTGTATGTCGTTCCGTGTGTCATTTTGTTCTTGTGTTTTTCAGTCCTTTTAGTATTGCGATTACCTCGCTTGGGGAAGAGAGAGCTAATCTTAGTGCTTTTCGTACGTTTGTTCGGTTTGTGCTTGTTTGGATTTGTCGGTTTCCTCTTCCTCTTGGGGTCTGGGAAGGGCTGCGGTTTGTGATTGTGGCACTCCCTGGACTTTTCTCTTACCTTTTTTTTCCTACCAATTTTCAAATCAACTGGCCCTATGGTTCAGGAAAATAAGCGAAAAAAAGAGTTTCAAGATGGCTGCCATGACGGCCATCTTGGATTTCCGATCCAAACAATTGAAGCTATTTTTAATGTACAAGTCACCCGAATGCTTTCTACCAAGTTTCAAGTCAAATGGCTTTTCAGCAGTAGAAGAAGCGAAAAATAGGTTTTCAAGATGTCTGTCATGGCGGCCATCCTGGATTTCTGATAGGGATGATTTTAGCTATTTTTGACCTACAGGTCACCCTGATGCTTCCTACCTAGTTTAAGTCAATAAGCCTTTCGGTTCAAGAGAAGGAGTGAAAAATAGATTTTCAAGATGGCCACCATGGCGGCCATCTTGGATTTCCAATCGGAACGATTTTAGCCATTTTTAATCTATAAGTCACCCCGATGCTTCCTACCAAGTTTCAAGTCAATTGGGTTTTGGGTTTAGGAGAAGAAGCGAAAAAAAGATTTTCAAGATGGCCACCATGGCGGCCATCTTGGATTTCCGATCAGCATGATTTTAGCTAATTTTAATCTACAAGTCACCCTGATGCTTCCTACCAAGTTTGTAGTCAATCGGCCTTTCGGCTCAGGAGAAGAAGAGAAAAATAGATTTTCAATATGGCCACCATGGCGGCCATCTTGGATTTCCGTCTGGAACCATTTAAGCTATGTTTGATCTACAAGTCACCCCTATATTTCCTACTAAGTTTCGAGTTAATTGGCATTTGGGTTAAGGAGAAGAAGTGAAAAATAGATTTTCAAGATGGCCACCATGGCAGCCATCTTGGATTTACGATCGGCATGATTTTAACTATATTAAATCTACAAGTCACCCCAATGCTTCCTACCAAGTTTCGAGTCAACTGGACTTTCGGTTCAGGAGAAGAAGCGAAAAATAGATTTTCAAGATGGCGGCCATAATGGCCATCTTGGATTTCCAATCGGAACGATTTTAGCTATTTTTGATCTACAAGTCAAGCTGGTGCTTCCTACTAAGTTTATTGTCAATTGGCTTTTGGGTTTAAAAGAAGAAGCAAAAAATATGGTGGCCATCTTGGATTTACAATCGGCACGGTTTTAGCTATTTTTGATCTACAAGTCACCCCAATGCTTCCTACCAAGTTTCGAGTCAACTGGCCTTTTGGTTCAGGAGAAGAAGTGAAAAATAGCTTTTCAAGATGGCGGCCATCTTGGATTTCTGATCGGAACGATTTTTGCTATTTTTGATCTACAAGTCACCCTGATGCTTCCTACTAAGTTTCGAGTCAATTGGCTTTTGGGTTTAGGAGAAGAAGTGAAAAATAGATTTTCAAGATGGCCACCATGGTGGTGGCCATCTTGGATTTTCGATTGGCTATTTTAGATCTACAAGTCACCCTGATGCTTCCTACCAAGTTTGGAGTCAACTGGCCTTTGGGCTCAGAAGAAGGGAAAAATAGATTTTTAAGATGGCGGCCATCTTGAATTTCCGATCGAAACAATATTAGCTATTTTTGATCTTCAAGTCACCCCGATACTTCCTACTAAGTATCGAGTCAATTGGCCCAGGGGTGTAGGAGGAGTAGGCTTTTTTAGCAATTGTTGATGCCGCACAATGAACGACGCACGGCGCACGAGGGACGACGGACATTGACTGACCACAATAGCTCATCATGAGCACTTCGTGCTCAGGTGAGCTAATAGAGATTACAATTCCTCCTATATCTACACCCAAGTACTTGTTAAAATTTGATTAAAATCTCTTGACATTTACTCGTTATCATATTGAAACGAAAATATAGGCTTGTCTTGGGCAGATAACCATCAAAATTTGAGGAAATTTGCCCATTAGCAATCCCAAACCAGATCTCCACAACATCAAGGCACATATCAAGTTGGGTGAAAATCCACTGATGTTTACTCAAGTTATCATCTGGAAACACAATATGGACAGACGTACGACTGACGGATGGACAGACACACGGACATCCAACATAAAACCAAAATACCCCGCCACTATCTTTGGCAGGGTATAAACAACCAATATATTATTAATAATAATGAAATGAAATACATTAGTATTGTTTGCAGACAATGCAAACACAGTTGAGATAAACCCTAAAACACCATTGAGATGAATCCCAATTGTTATGCCATCATGCACCTCAACAAAGCAGGAAAGCAGTATGTGATTTTTTTTTTTTTTTTTTTTTCACCTGGACACTTTCAACACGTGATAGATAAAAGAGGGGATTATAAATGAAAACAAGAGGGCCTGAATCGCTCTACTGGCAAATACAGTATCTTTTTTTTGAGGGGGTGGGTGTTTTCAGCACCGGTGCAATAACTTTCTTTGCAGGTAAAATACTGTTTCCACATGAAAACTGCTTAGAATAACCTCTCATGCATTTTCATGATTCCAATCCAAAAGTTGGAACCATCGATAATAATGTAAATATCATTATGTGTCATTACACTGCATAAAAAAAAACAAATTTCACAAATTGGAAAATTGCTTATTATAAACAATTTCTACAATAATTATGTTTTTATGAACAGTCTGCTGAGCAAATCTCAATAAACACTTTATCTCTTACCAAACAATACCAAAGTTCAATGTGTCTGCGGCAGAGTTCTATTTAAAACATTGCATGAAAATGAGAAACCACTAATAACATGCAATTTTTCCTTATCCCACATTGTTCTCTTCCCTATCTGTGAACTACTGGCTTTTAGTTTTACTAAGTCTGTTGTCAGTATAATCTTTCAAGAGTTTAAAATTCGTAGTTTGGTAATAGATTGAAGCCTTTCCTGCATCAGGAATAAATGGTATAATGAGGTACTGACAACAAGTGCAAAGATGGATGCACAGACAAATGGCTCACCATGACCTAAGGTCATCTGGCTAGTTTACCAAGAAAAATCTTGCCACCAGTGGGAATTGAACATAACCATAATTATAAAAACCCTATAAATCAGTAATACATCCTGTACAGAGAAAACAAGCATTATTAAAAAACACTCCCTTTCCCAAAGTAATTATCAGACTTTCACCGATTTTTCAGAGTTCATGTTTTTAATGATAAGAAATGATATAACAATGTAAAAAACAATTAAAATGAAAAATATTTTTCTTGGATCCACAAGGATTTGAACCCACACAACACTGACAAATTGTAACTGAAATATGAAAAATATCAGAATTTTTTATCTGAAAATTTTCATTTTTTGGTGGTAACATTTTTAGTATATTTAAAGGCATGTTTTCGTACTGTACAAAACTGTCATATGATGAGTCTCAATAAAACTGAGATTCTGATTTTGACCTTTTATGTGCTCTTTGTTTCCAATGACAATCTAAATAGATTTTATTAATCAGTATATAAGAAGCTGCATTTACTTAACAAATATTTTTGTGGTTTAAGTGTGATGTTACCAACTTTATTAAGTTCTAAATCAGTAGTAATATAAAATCAAATCATAAACATACCAACCTCTAAAGGAATTTTAAACTTTTCTATCATTCCTGATTCTTTAAACATGCATATTGTAGACTGTAATGTTTCATCATCTGTTAAAACTAAGTCATTGAACTCATATGTGTATAATTTTAGATCTTCTGCACTTGGAATGTCACAATGCTACAAAAAATATATATACTTTATTATAAATGAATGATATGTTGACTATAAAACCTAAAACAAAACTGACAAATGCAATAACATTACCATCATTTAATACAATTATGTCAGTGACAAATCCAGGCAAGGTGAAAACATTATTAAGTACTTTTAAAGAAATAAGTTTTCAATAATTTTAATATGTTAGCTTTTAAGAGGACTTCATACCCTTGCTTGAATTGCCACTATTTTTAAAAGGGAAAAAAATTTGTAATTTCCCACTTGCCTCTCTTCAAACTTTAAAGCGATACTTTCCTTGTGGCATTGACCTCTTTTCAGAAGGGTGACAAACCAATTTATGCCATGTTTTTCTCTTAGAAAATTTGACCCATCCTTCCTGATTAATACTATATCAAAGTCGGATTAGTGGGGTATAACATTTCCATATGTTTCTGATGACTAAGACCGTAAAACTCTGCCTGGATGCCAATAAAAGGATGCGCTGTTACTCAATTAGTTAAGTAATACTGATACAACAGTTAACAGAAACTGCATTAAAAATACTTAAATATAAAATACAATGAAGTAGTTCAAAACCAATTCCAAAATCAATATCTGCTTAAAAATTAATCAAATTAAATGTTTTAAATGATTTTCTATGTTAAAAAATAAAGATTTTAAGATTATATATTGCAGTGCAGGGAACTACTGTTATCAGTGAAAAGTAGTCCCACTGGTAAATCTGGTAGTATACCACCTGTTGTGAACAGACTCATTAGTGTAAGAGAGTTGAGGGCAGTAGCAGTAAATGATCAAGTTTAATTATCAGTTGAGCATGATTTTTTTTGCATTTTTTTTTTCTAAGAGAAAAACTTGTCATGCTAGACAGTTGCCTCCCATGAAAGTGTATCTATTCTCCTTAAACAATTTGAGCTATCCCATGTGTGAAAATGTGCCTTTGTAGAATATACGAAATGAAAAAGACAAGATTACCCGGCACATGCCCACTACTTAAACTTTAGATTCATTAGTGCCTATCAATATAATTTTCAGTATCAAATGAGTCTGTATGCAAACGGTAAAGCCCATGGTCATATGACACGAAAGGTAGAGTTTCACATGGAATGGCTCCCTTTTATTTTGAGTAAGTTATCAAAGAAATGTTCTTGAAATTTGATTATTTAACATACATTTTCTGCATAACAAAGTAGGCAGGGACAGTTCGATGTGTCAATAACTGCAATTATTTATTATTATTTAATTCAAAATATTTTTGAAAACACAATATATAGCAAATATTTTATTACTTTTTAAAAATTATTCTTAAGGTTTTCCAATTTCTATCCCACCCGTTCAGCTATGAGGACATAAATTCATTCATGGGTGGCTGAATCCTAGTCCAGTAACCTGTACTTCTATACTCATAAAACCATAAGTATAGCTGATCAGATAAAAGTATATGAAAATATAACTTACAGCTAATTTTTCAGCATCTTCACTTGGAGCAGTAGCATGGAAAGAGAGTACTTCTAAAGCAACTGCCTGTTTAGCCATCAGTTTGCATGCATTTTCATACATCTGACAATTGTGGATACCCAATCCAGTGAAAATGGAAAATGCCTAACCAATCAGAAAGTAAAACATACCTGTCACCATGGTCATAGAATAAATCTGCTACAATGATCTATAGTATTCAAAGATGATGATTTACGGTAGATTTCTGTTTAGTTCGAACAGGTAAAAAATAAATATTGATCCGGGTGTTCGAATTATTAGAAAATCAGTTTCAGAAAAAAAGCACTGTTCGAACGTATTTGAAATTGCGGAAAATCTCTGATAAAAACTGCCTTAAGGAGATATGATCAAAAAATCAATAACTAGCCACAATCCCTGGTGATGTGTCTGACTATTTGAGCTAGAATTTTTTAACATAATGATGCAAGTCATTTTGATAACATATCTGTGAAAGTTTTGCCCTTTTTCTGTGGAACTCAGCAGTCAAAAATATCGTTATCTATGACCGTACACTCACCGATTTACACATTCCGTTTTACCAAAGTTGTCATCAGTATTTTGCCTTTTAGCTATTTTCAGAGCACTAAACAGGTGTCATTTTTTTATTTTTTTATTCATTAATCTACCTTGTGACCAACCAATAAAGGATTAACCCTTAAAGCATCAAACACAACTGCAGCAAAAAAAAAAAAAAAAATTTTACTTTTATTTATTTATTTTGTTTCGCAATATACTACCCTGTAACATGCTGATGTCAGTTTATTGTATTTGGTATGTGCACGTGAACATCCCAAATTCCATCTGCATATGGCCTGGGAAGAACGTTTATCCTAAATAAAGTTTTTGTTCTGTTGTTGTATTATTATTTTTTTTTTTTTTCAGAGAATAAAGTCTTGACATTTCAGGGAATTATCTGCCAAGAAGATGATTCACATGAAATGTCATCACTTATTTCTCTGAAAAATGAATAATAATAAATAAAAAAAAAAATTCAAAATGTTGTCTGCTACAAATTTTTCCTTAGTGCTTTAAAGTTAGTTTAAACTGGCTGTCAGTCAGCACCAGGGCCGACACATCCTCCCAGTCAACTGAGGATCTATGTATTTGTAAAACTGATTCCAAAGAGCTCAAAAACAAATCGGAATTCCATTTTTTAAGCCCAGGCTGATTTAGGTCTCTGTATTTCACACAGGTTATAAAGTACAATTTTCCTTGTTGCTATCCCGGAAAATTGTGCAGGTGATCATTAAATACTTAAACAAAAAAGATATCTTACCGTTTAAAAAAAAAAAAAAAAAAATAACCAAACATAGGGCAGGTGTCGCGTCTGCTTATTCCAATCAGGACTTATGCAGTTTGCTTGACAGAGTTTGCAGTGCCTAGAAACAGAGCGCCTTTTCAAACAATTTATGCGCAGACTGGTCTATATCATTGTATCCTGCCCAAGAAGTAAGTTACTATTTTGCGGATCACGAGTAAACCTGTTAGTTAATCCCATGCAGATTGACACGCTTACAATAACTGTTCTGACTAGTAAAAAAAAGTACCTTATCACAAATGCGAAAAGGGCAGATCCTGATTAGTGTGCGTATCTGTGCAGTCAGATAAGGGTCTATTTTATTTATTGTGCAGACTTACAAGGCCTGACATTCTTTATATACAATAATAGCAGTTTTATTATTCTGAATAGCCTGCACAGCCGATCGGGTCGCGAGAAATTTGTATGAACAAATAATTTGTATGAACAAAATAAGATCCATTTTTTTTCACAGTCCAACTTTCTAGTAACATCAAAGTAATTGACTGTTTAAAATTCCCACTTCCAACTACTACTGCTGTATTCTCATAGAAGTCTGAAGTATTTACCTCTATAATATTGGCATCATTTTCGTTGAAAGGACATCCATTTAGTTTGTTTATAAGCATAGTACAGCCAGTGATCTGTCTGTCACTGTTATACACTGGCATACATAAAACACTTCTGGTGGTAAATCCATCCTCATCTGTGAACTAACAAAGGAAAAAAGTGAATTAAACTAGATATTGAGTTTGTAAAACATCATGCCCACAATCATATGCTTGCCTCTAAAGATAGTACAAAGTAAGAATGTCCCAATTTACAAAGGGCCATAATTCGTGAAGTATTTTTCATATTTATCTGAACGTTAATCAGGCCATCTTCTCATCACTATTCTATCTACAGTTTTTGAAATATTTTGCTGACAAGGGAAAATTGCCCAAATTTACAAAGGGCCATTACCCATGAACTATTTTTCAGAATTTATTCAAAAGTTAATCAGGTCATCTACTCATCATTACTAATCAATTCACCAAGTGTCAAGGCTCTAGCTCCAACAGTTTTTGAGATATTTTGCTAACAAGGTAAAAATGCCCAAAATTTCAAAAGGCTAACTCATGAAGTATTTTTAAAAATTTACTCAAAAAGTCAATCAGGTTGCCTTCTTATCACTACCAATCTATTCATCAAGTTTCAAGGCTCTAGCTTAAATAGTTTTTGAGATATTTTGCTGACAAGAACTCATCAATGCTTTTTCAATGGGCCATAACTCATGAAAAGGGCATAATTCTGTCGAGTACAAAATATGTATCAGTTATTTTTTTATGAGGAATCCATATAAGAAATTTCAAAACAGTAGCATATTATTTCTAAAGTTATGCTATGCATCGAAATGCGTGACAAAAAGGACGCATGAACAAATGGACAAATGGGCAAACTACCCAGAAGCAATATGCTTCTCCAACTCCTTCTAAGTTGGGGGCATAATGAGTATGGCTCTAGACAATTCTCAGATGTATGTATAACAGAGTGAGCTAATTATGACACACTACAAATTGTACTAAATTTTATTTGCTTAGTCAGTCAATACAGAAGTAAGTCTTGGGTCATTTTTGTTTTTACAAAGTAGGTATGAGATCAACGCAGAGGCTACAATGACCTAATTACAGTTTTGACATATCATCTCTCAGCAAGGCGAGGCTATTATTAAAAGAAAAATATTTCAAAACACGAAATGAGTTTGTAAAACACTATGCCCTTTTCTATATGCTTGTCAATACAAAATGCCAAAGTTGAAAAGAGGCATATATCTGACAAAAATTATCTAAATTTTAATGAAACAATGTAAAAATGCCCAAATTTACAAAGGGCCATAACTCATGAACTATTTTTCAGAAATTATTAAAAAGTTAATCAGGTAATGTACTCATCACTGTCAATCTATTCACCTAATTTCAAGATTCATACTTCAAAAGTTCTGAGATTGTTTTGCTGACAAGGCAAAATGCCTAAACTTACAAAAGTGCCACAACTCACTGAGTAGTTTTTAAAATTTACTCAAAAGTTATTCAGGTAATCTGCTCATCACTACAAATCTATTCACCAGCTTTCAAGGCTCTAGCTTAAATACTTTTTTGAGATATTTTGCTGAGAAGATTTCATCCATATTTTTTTTAAAGGGCCATAGCTCAGGAAAGGGGCATAATCCTGATGAGAATAAAGCCCACTGTGGGCAAGCGTCCCCCAACATCATGGCTTTGTTAGTATAGGGTTATGAGTTTTAAATGGAAGTTATAATAATAGGATAACCCCAAAACCAAACGCACATCTTCATACCATGTAGAACAACTATTCATAGTTTCAAAATGATTGGTAGAAAATTCTATTCCAATAATAATTGGACCTGGAAAAAAATTCCAATGATAATTGGATCTGGAAAAAAGACTAAGTCAGAAAAGTGGAAAAAAATAATGAAAAATAATGGGAGGATAACCAAAAACCACATGCACATCTTCAGACCATGTAGAAAAAGCATGCATAGTTATAAAATGATGGGTGGAATAAGTTGCGCCCAAAAGGTATCTATTCTAATACTAATGGCACCTGAAAAACCTCAAAAATTGTAAATTAATAAAAAATGATAGGAGGATAACCCCAAAAGCACATGCACATCTTCAGACCACGACAAAAACACCTGCAAAGTTTCAAAAAGTTTGATAAAACTGTAAGAGGAGTTGTGCCCACAAGCTACCCAAGTCATCGTGTCACAACTAAAAAAAAATTAAGTTGAAAAAGTGCAAAAAGTTGAAAAAAGATAATGGAAGGATAACCCCGAAACCACATGCACATCATCAGACCATGCACAACAAGTACGCATAGTTTCCAAATGATCAATGGAAAATTCTAGGAGGAGTTGTGCCCACAAGATAGCTATTCTAATACTAATTGGACCTGGAAAAAAATAAGTTGAAAAAGAGGAAAAAGTCAATAGGAAATAATAGGAAGATAAACCAAAAACCAAATGCACATTTTAAGACTATGTAGAACAAGTATGCATAGTTTCAAAATGACCGGTGGAAAACTCTAGGAGGAGTTGAGTCCCCAAGGTATCTATTCTAATACTAATCGAACCTGGAAAAATTAAGTCAAAAAAGTAAAAAAAAAAAATGATAAAAATAATAGGAAGATGAACAAAAAACCATGTGCACATTTTCAGACCATGACAAAAACACCTACAAAGTTTCAAAAAGATCAGTTAAAAACTGGTAAAGGAGTTGCCCCCACAAGGTATCTATTCTTATAATAATCGAACCTGGAAAAAATTAAGTCAAAAAAGTAAATAAAAGTTGACAGAAAAATAACGAGATGATAAACCTAAAGCCACATGCACATCCACAACCCATGTAAAATAAGTGTGCATAGTTTCAAAATGATAGGTGGACAACTCTAGGAGGAGCTGTGCCCACAAGGTATCTATTCTAATAGTAATCTGACCTGGAAAAAACTAAGTCAAAAAATAGCCATCAGAAGAGATGGCAAATCCCCCGACCAAAACCGCCATTTCTAAATTTAGTGTATTTAAATCAATACAAGACAAAATATTTAGACGTAAATGTCTAAGTACCGGCACAAAATTTGTTCATGTTTACTAAGAAATATAGGACACGGGTATACTAAAGTTTAATAAATTTTCAGTGTAATAGGTAAAAAAGAACAACAATGTGATTCTTTAATGTATGCTTTTATTAAGCTTTATTTACTTTCTTGATCGAGCAATATCCAAATCCTAGTCATATTGGGATCTCCACAAGATTTAGTTTGTAAATTATCATTTAAAAAAAAACATGACAAAACATAAATAAGGTACTAGATCTTATCTAGAAGCCTATTTCAGCATGCATCAGATATGAATATGTTTGATCTTGGAAGTATGGACCACAGGTCATAGTCAAACTTACCAAAGATGGACTACAGGTCATATTCAAACTTACCAAACTGCGCTCTGCGCTAATCGAACACTTCTCCATACATAAAAATCCTAAGCTATATTAAGAGACCGGCCAGCGCAATTCTCTTGCCGGTCAATCATGGAAATATTGAAACAGAGCAAAGTAAAAAGATGCAAAGATAGTATGAAACATTACGAAAACATGCCTATTCAAATATACTGAAAATTTTACCACCAAAAAATGAAAATTTTCAGATAAAAAATTTCTATATTTTACATATTTCTGATCAAAACATAGATTGTGGGTACTCGTTAGAACCGCCTCGGTGAGGCAGTTCTAACGAGTACCCACAATCTATGTTTTTGAGCAGAAGTAAGAAAAATAATGTATACCCCTGTAAACCCCAGTTTTACTATATAAAAGTGGGGTTTAAGGGGGCCAAAATTGTATAGGCATGTTTTCGTGATGATGTGACCAAAATAATAAGTGAAAACAATAACAGATGTATTGTTAATGATTTATTTTTGCGTGTTCTTTTATTTTTTTTTTTATTTTTGTCAAAATCATCTAATAGTTACCTGATGTGATAATTTGTACAGGATACACAATATTTGCAAATACTTTGAATTTGTGAGTGTACATATTCAGAAATAATAGCAAAAATAAATGCCTTGTAAAGGTAAAGGTACTTTCTGTATGTTTATTGGGGTAAAAAATAAAAAATCAAGTTATAGCAAACAGTATAGGAGTTATGTCCTGCACAAGACTTTGGCATCAGGGGAGAGAAGTATATAATGAAGAAAGTGAGGGTACTCTTGAACCTGACATGCCTACTGGTCCTTTTCTATGACTCTACCAAATATTACCAAAATAATTCAAACCACATATTCAAGAATTTGGCTTAGAAATTCATTCAGGAGAAATAACTAAAAAACAACCACAGCAGAGGTTGTCTCTTTTGCATGTGACACACCTACTGGTCATTACCAATGCCTCTACCAAATATTATCAACATATGTCTAAGGTATCATAGAGCGCACATGATTTTGGCTTCAGGGGAGATAACTATATAACAAAGAAGAAAGTGAGAGTTGTCTCTCTTGCTCATGACATGCCTACTGGTCCTCTTCATCTCTAGTATGGGAGTAATGGCCTGCAAAAGATTTCGGCTTCAGGGGAGATAACTACTTAACAAAGAAAGTGAGAGTTGTCTCTCTTGCATGTGACATGCCTGCTGGTCCTTCTCTTCATTTCTACCAAACATTATCAAAATATGTCTAAGGGTATCAAAGTTATGGAGTCCACAAGATTTTAGCTTCAGGGGAGATAACTACATAACAAAGAAGAAAGTGAGAGTTGTCTTTCTTGCATGTGACATGCTTACTGGTCCTCTTCTTCATCTCTACCAAATGTTATCATATTATCTCAAACAGTATGGGAGTTATGGCCTGCACAAGATTTCAGCTTCAGGGGAGAAAACTACATAACGAAGAAAGTGAGAGTTGCATCTCTTGCACGGGACATGCCTACTGGTCCTCCTCTTCATTTCTACCAGACATTATCAAAATATGTCTAAGGGTAACAAAGTTATACAGCACACAAGATTTTGGCTTCAGGGGAGATAACTACATAACAAAGAAGTGAGAGTTGTCTCTCCTGCATACAACACGCCTACTGGTCCGCCTCTTCATTTCTACCATATATTATCAAAATATGTCTAAGGGTATCAAAGTTATGGAGTGCATAAGGCTGTGTCTAAAAGATTTCTGTTACAAGGGAGATAACTACATAATGAAGAAAGTGAGAGTTGTTTCTCTTGCACGCAACATGCCTACTGGTCCTCCTCTTCATCCCTACCAAATATTATCACATTACCTCAAACAGTATGCGAGTTATTGCCTGCATAAGATTTCAACTTTAGGGGAGATAGCTACATAACAAAGAAAGTGAGAGTTGTTTCTCTTGCAAGTGACACGCCCACAGGTCCTCCTTTTCATTCCTACCAAATATTACCAAAATACGTCTAAGGGTATCAAAGTTATGGAGCGCACAAGGATGAGTCTACAATTTCTGTTTCTGGGGAGATAACTACATAATGAATAAAGTGAGAGTTGTCTCTCTTGCAAGCGACATGCCTACTGGTCCTCCTCTTCATCCCTACCAAAATATTATCAAATTATCCCCAACAGTATGGGAGTTATGGCCTGCACAAGATTAAGGCTTCAGGGAAAAAAGATGATAAAAAAAAGAGGCCCTTGGGCCATGATCCAATCACCTGATAAAAACAGCTATTGCATATCTGCAAATACCATGAAACTTATTTCAGCATTGCCACAGCAACTAGGACACAAATCTGACCAGATCATAAAAAGGTCAAGGGTCATCCTAGTATCATCATATGAACAAACTTTATTAATAGACTTTGAGTCTCAGATACTGTGTACCAAGATTCAGCCTCAAAGCTTTCTTAGTTCTGGAGCAGTTTTTAAGTGTTTTACCATATAAGGCATGGTAGCCATCTTGTTCAATGGTGCAGAACCATTTGAATAAATTGTCAACATCCTTTGGACAGGAGGCCCCATATGAAATCGGGTAAAAAAATTTCAAGCCATTTTAGAGACGTAGACTTTTAAAGATTTCATGATTTTATACCTGTATAGCCCTGGGGCATAGGCAGAAAACAATAAGAATTATTTGCCTATTAATTTTTCTTTTTGACTTCCCTCCTGGGAGGGCTTTGTTTTCAACACATCTCAGTGATGGTAGCTAAACAGTTTTACTTCTTTAATCATACGTTGTAAGTTTCAGCCACTAGTCTTTAATATATATTAAGACAAGAAAAATACCAAATTGTATTATGGACAGGGCTTTTCAAAATTTTAAAAAGGTTAACCAAAACCTTGGATGATGCCCAACACCCGAGGCCCGAATGCCCACTCGCCTGGGCATCACTATTTTAAACAATGGATTTTTGAAAAACTCATCCAAAAATCAGTTTTAGCTGCACAAGCGTTAGCCTTCAGGGGAGATAAGTATGTAGTTAAGAAAGTCAGAGTTGTTGCTCTTGCACATGACACGCCTACTGGTCCTTATCAATGCACATTTTATCAAAATATTTCAAACCATTAAGAAATTCTGCAGTGCACAAGAATTTGGCTTAGAAATTTGTTCAGGGGAGATAATTAGATAAAAGAACAAAGCAATTGTCCTTCTTGCATTGCATGTGACACTTTTACTTGACCTGATAAATGTTCCTACCACATATTATCAAATTATGGCCTGCACAAGATTTTGGTTTCAGGGTAGATAAGTACATAATAAAGAAAGTGAGAAGTGTTTCTCTTGCACATGACACCTCCGCCACGGGAGTGAGTTCTGGTCCTTATCTAAGTCTCTACCAAATATTATCAAAATATTTCAAACTATTAAGAAGTTATGGATTGCATAAGAATTTGGCTTAGACATTTGTTCAGGGGAGATAACTAGAAAAATAACAATGCAAGAGTTGTCCTATTTGCCTGCGACACTCCTACTTGACCTGATATAATTATGTTCCTCCCAAATATTATCAAATTATCTCAAAAAGTATGGGAGTTATGGCCTGCACAAGATTTCGGCTTCAGGGGAGATAAGTACATAATAGGGAAAGTGAGAGTTGTCTCTCTTGCATGTGACACACTTACTGGTCCTCCTCTTTATCCCTACCAAATATGAAAGCAATCCACTTAAGAATAAAGGTAATATATAACTTTGAAAAAAGGCTAACCAAAACGTGAACCTCAGATGTCAAGGGTGATAAGTACATAACGGAAGAATGTGTGAGTTGACTCTCTTGCACTTGACACGCCTACTGGTCCTCCTCTTTATCCAAACCAAATATGAAAGCAATCCATTGAAGAATAAAGGTAACATAAACCTATGAAAAAAAGGTTAACCAAAAGGTGAACTTCCGAAGTCAGGGGAGATAAGTATATAACAAAGCAACTGAGAGTTGTCTCTCTTGCATAGTACATGCCTACTGGTCCACCTCTTCACACCTACCAAATATGAAAGCAATACACTGAAGAATGACTGTAACACATAACTTTGAAAAAAGATTAACCAAAAGATAAACCTGGGATGACGCCCAATTCACCCGCCCCGCCATCCTCCACGGACATCGCCAGTTTAAAGGACAGATATTTTTTCAAAAACCCGTCCAAAAATGATTTTCAACATTTTCCCCATACAAATGTATGGGGGCGCAAATTTGACATTGCCGTAAAAAAGTCAAAGGTCAACCTACAAGATGGCGGCCATCTTTGATATTGGATTGGAATGATTTTAGCAATTCTGAATCTCAATGTCCCTCTGATGCCTCCCATCAGGTTTTGGCTCAATCCAACTTACAGTTTGGGAGATGTCCTTTGAAGAGTCATTGGCCATGATTCGCTCACCTGAGTTAAACAGCCACTGCATATCTGCAGATGCCATGCATTCTTCCAGTATTGCCACAGCAACTAGGAGAGAAATTTGACAATGATGTAAAAAGGTCAAAGATCATCCTAGGATCATCATTTGAACAAACCGTAGACCTTGCATTCCCGATGCTATATACCAAGATTCTGCCTCAAAGCTTTCTTGGTTCTGGAGAAGGAGGTTTTGAAGTGTTTTTACCATATATCGACATGGCAGCCATCTTGTTCAATAGTGCAAAACCATTTGATCAAATTATATGTACCACTTTCACAGAAGGTCCCATGCGAAATCTGTTGAAATTGGAACACAGTTTCAGAGAAGACATTTAAGATTTTATGCATGTACAAAGCCTAGGGGCAAGGGCAGATACCCACAGGGGGATAAAAGGTTTGATTGTAACTAACAAGTGTTACTACTTTAAGCATACAATGTAAGTTTTAGCTATAAGTCTTTAATACATTTTTAGAAAATGATTTTTCAGAAGTTTGTATGGGGACGCAAATGGACTTTCTCATAAAAAGGACGAAGGTCATCCTAGAATCATTATCTGAACAAACTTGGTAGACCTTGAGTCCGCAATGCTATATACCAAAATTTCTTGGTTCTGGAGAAGATTTTAAGTGTTTTCTTTTTCTTTTCTTTTTTTACCATATATGGGCAAGGTGGCCATCTTGTTCAATGGTATGGAACCATTGGACAGAAGGCTCCATGTAAAATCTGGTGAAAATTGGTCAAGCAGTTTCAAAGAAGAAGATGTTCAAAAATTACATGATTTTAAACATGTAATATTGCCAAGTTGCAAGGGCCTATAACTTCTAGGGGACAAAATTTTGATTGTAACTAAAAAGTTGTAGTACTCAAATAATACATTGGAAATTTCAGCCAGTCTTTAATAAATTACCAGAAAATGACCTTGCCAAAGGAAGATTAAAGGTCATTCTAGGATCATCACTTGAACAAACTTGATAAACCTTGTCCCCAATGCTATATACCAAGATTCAGCCTCCAAGTTTCTTGGTTCTGGAGAACACTTAGGTTTTTAAGTGTTTTTACCATGTATAAGCATGGCAGACATCTTGTTGAATGGTGCAGAGCCGTATGAACAAACTGATAATACCCTTTCAACAGAAGGTCCAGTGTGAAATCTGGTCAAAATTGGTCAAAATGTTTCAGAGAATAAGACATTTAAAGATTATCCAATTGTATACATGTATATAGCACAGGAGCATGGGCATATCAATAATCCCAGGGGACAAAATCTTTGTTGTAACTAAAAACTGTTTGCTTCTTTGATCACACATTATAAGTTTCACTTATTGGTCTTTAATATATTTTGAGAAACTGAATTTTCAATATTTTCTCCATACAAATGCATAGGGATGCAAATTTGACCTTGCCGTAAAAAGGTCAAACATCAACCTAGATTAATTATTTAAACATACTTGGTAGCCCTTGAGTCCCCAGTGCTGTATAAAAAGATTGAGCCATGAAGCTTTCTTGGTTCTGGAGAAGATTTTTAAGTGTCTTTTACCATATATGGGCAAGGTGACCACATTGTTTAATAATGCAGAACAGTTTCAACAATTTGATAATATGCCTTTGACAGAAGGGCCAATTTGAAATCTGGTAAAAAAATTGGTCAAGCTGTTTCAGAGAAGAGGACATTTAAAGATTACAAGAATTTATACATGTATACAGCACATGAGCAAGGGCAGATAACCCCAGGGGAAAATTTTGACTGTAACTAAAAGGGTTTGCTACTTTGATCAGACATTGTAAATTACAGCCATTAGTGTTAAATACATTTTTAGAAACTGAATTTTCACTATTTTCCCCATACAAATGCATAGGGAAGCAAATCTGACCTTGCCCTGAAAAGGTCAAATGTCAATCTAGGGTCATTATTTGAACAAATTTGGTAGATCTTGCATCCCCAATGCTATATACCAAGATTTAGCCTTAAAGCGTTCTTGTTTTTTTTTTTTTTTTGAGAAGAACATTTTTAAGTGTTTTTACTGTATATGGTAATGGCAGCCACCATGTTTAATGATGCATAACTGTTTGGACAAATTGATAATACCCCTTCCACAGAAGGTCAAATGTGAAATCTGTTGAAATCTGGTCAAGCTAATTCAGAGAAGAAGACATTTAAAGATTACTAGAATTTATACATTATAGCCCAGGGGTAAGGGCAGATAACCCCATGGGTCAAAATTTTGATTGTCACTTTGTCATACATTGAAAGTTACAGCCTTTAGTCTTAAACACATTTTGAGAAACTGAATTTTCAATATTTTCCTTATACAAAGGCATAGGGATACCAATTTGACCTTGCCGTAAACAGGTAAATATCAACCTAGGGTCATCATTTGAATAAACTTGGTAGACCTTCAGTCCTTGATGGTTTATATCAAGATTCAGCCTTGAAGCTTTCTTGGTTCTGGAGAAGAAGATTTTTATGTGTTTTTTTGCCATATATGGTCATGGCAGCCATCTTGTTTGATGATGCATAACGGTTTGAACAAATTGATAATACCTCTGTAAAATCTGATGAAAATTGTTCAAGCTGTTTCAGAGAAGAAGATGTTTAAAGATTATGAGAATTTATACATGTATCTAGCCCAAGGGTATTGGTAGATAACCCAAGGGGAAAATTTTGATTGTAACTAAAAGGGTTTGCTACTTTGATTATACATTGTAAATTATAGCCATTAGTCTTAAAAACATTTTGAGAAACTGAATTTTTAATATTTTCCCCATACAAACGCATAGGGATGCAAAATTGACCTTGCGGTAAAAAGGTCAAATGTCAACCTAGGTGCATAATATGAACAAACTTGGCAGATCTTGAGTCCCCAATACTATATACCAAGATTCAGCCTTGAAGTTTTCTTGGTTCTGGAGAAGAGGATTTTTAAGTGCTTTTACCATATATGGTCATGGTAGACATCTTGTTTCATGATGCATAACCATTTAAACAAACTGATAATACCCCTTTGATAGAAGGCCAAATGTAAAATGTGGCAAAAATTGGTCAAGCTGATTCAGAGAAGAAGACATTCACAGATTACAAGAATTCATACATGTTTATAGCCCAGGGGTAAGGGCAGATAACCCCAGGGGACAAAATTTTATTGTAACTAAAAGGGTTCCCTACTTTGATCATACATTGTAAGTTACAAATACATTTTGAGAAACTGAATTTTCAATATTTTCCCCATAAAAATGCATATGGACGCAAATCTGACCTTGCCGTAAAAAGGTTAAATGTCAACCTAGGGTCACCATTTGAACAAAATTGGTAAACCTTGAGTCCCCAATGCTATATACCAAGATTCAGCCTTGAAGCTTTCTTGATTCTGGAGAAGAAGATTTATAAGTGTTTTTTTAGCATATATGGGCACGGCAGCTATCTTGTTTAATGATGCATAACCATTTGAACAAATTTATCGATAAACCCCTTCTGCAGAAGCCCCACTGTGGAATTTCGGTGAAAATTGGTCAAGCCGATTCAGAAAAGAAGATGTTTAAAGATTACCAGATTGTATACATGTATACATATATCCCAGGGGCAAGGGCAGATACCCCAAGGGACAAAATTTTGATTGTAACTAAAAGGGTTTGCTACTTTGATCATACATTGCAAGTTTCAGTCTTTCATACATTTTGAGAAACTGAATTTTCAATATTTTCCCTATACAAATGCATAGGGATGCAGTTTTGACCTTGCCCTAAACAGGTCAAATGTCTGCCTAGGGTCATCACTTGAACAAACATGGTAGATGAGTCCTCAATGCTATATACCAAGATTCAGCCTTCAGGCTTTCTTGGTTCTGGAGAAGATTTTTAGTGTCCTTCCCATATACGGTCACAAAAGCCATCTTGATTATCAGACCATGACTATTTGTATAAATTTTCAAACAGAAGGCTCCATGTGAAATTTAATGAAATTGGCTTAGGGGTTTCAGAGAAGAAGCTGTTCAAAGGTGTGGACGGACTACGGACGATGGATGACAGTGATCACAATAACTCATCCTGAGCCTTCAGCTCCAGTGAGCTAAAAAGGGAGAAACCAGAAATAAAGCAAACTATTTCATTGTTGACAAGTTAAATCAAAATTGCGATGCAAATGAAGTGCCAGTCTGGATGATCCCAATTAAAGAAGCATCTGCTTGATCGCAAAAAATCACTTTTCGTGAAACTAACTTTGGTCACAAGGAGCTTGCAGTAAAAAAAAGGTGGGGTTTAAAACTCATCACAACACCAGTTACAGTTCAGAACTCTAGAAAAAGTATGGGTGAAGAAAAATTGACTGAGGGTCTCTGCAAGTGTACTGCACAATATGCAGGTTATTTAATTATTGTGAAAGCAAGTTCCAAATAAAAAGAAAATAAACTAATTGCTGTTTTTATTATTACTTTTATTTTTACCTAAGGAAATATGACTGTTGCTCCATTATTAATTTTTTCCTAGACTCCTCAGACTCCAGGACATAAAGTAACATCATATGCATTGATGATGACATCAATAAATGGATAAAGGAAGAATGGCATATTAATTTAATAATTAAATATCTTTTGTTACTTCTGGAGTATGGGATGCTATAAGTATAATGAAGCCCTGGTCACTGACAGTAATTAACAAGAAAATGCTTAGCTACAATACAAAATCATCTAAGTATGGTGTTTAAAAAAATGAGCAAAAGTATTATAAACAGCTCTCTGAAAGCACTATTTTACACCAATTTCTTAAAATTTTTCTGCGGGAGCATGCCTCTGAACACCCACTAGCTTGGCTTCGCTCCTTCGGCGCTCGCCTACCTGGCTCAACCATGCTGTCTCCCCCATTTTATTTTTAAAACTTAACATGTCTGTTTAGCTATTTTTGATTTACAAACCACCCCAATGCTTCCTACCAAGTTTCAAGTCAACTGGCCTTTTGGTTCAGGAGAAGAAGTGAAAAATAGATTTTCAAGATGGCAGCCATGATGCCTGTCTTGGATTTTCCATAGGAATGATTTTAGCTATTTTTTGATCTACAAGTCACCCCAATGCTTCCTATCAAGTTTCCAGTCAATTGGCCAAGGGATATAGGAGGAGAAGGATTTTAAATCAATTATTGATGTCGCACGATGCAGAAGGAGCCATGGACGACGCATGGTGGACTTTGACTGACTTTGACTGACCACAATAGCTCACTTTGAGCACTGTGCACAAGTGAGCTAAAAATATGTGCTAGCTATTTTGTCATGAGGAAAACATGAAATTTCACAATCCTAGCATGCACAATTCAGAAGTTATGCTATCTATGCATCAAAAAGTGTAATGAACAGACACATGCACATATGGATGGATGCAGGAACGACCCAGAAGCAATATGCCCCTCCAACTTCTTTGTTGGAGGCATTATCAATATCACTGAATTGTTTTTACCTGAATTGGTTTGCTTAAACTAATTCAATTTAAAACACTTCAATGTTATTGATTTTAAAATATTGCCTTATTTCCTGGTAAAAAGGGCTTGGCAATTCATTTGAATCATCTTCTTTAGTAATTACCTGAATAAAACATGGCACCTATAACTACTGGGTTAGATAAGAATGTATCTGAGCTGCCTTTAGCTTACTTTATCAAAAAGTTCTAAATTCAAGTCTTGCAGCAACTTACCGACCCTTTACCAAATCTGCCATCTACCTCTAAATCTGCTATGTTCAAAGGTTCCTCTGTAAGTATCACATGCTTGGCAATTTCTGCATTTTTTGAGCTGGACAACTCTTGTTCACTAAAAAGCAGAAGTAAATGACATGACTTGAAAAATGTTAACTCTTAGAGCACCAAAATTTTAGAAGACAACATTCAAAAATAGTTTGTTTTTTGTTATTATTATTATTATTAATTTATTATTATTATTTTATTCCAAGAAAATATGGTTTGACATTTTAAAGGAAATGTCTGCTTGGCAGATGATCCACATGAAATGTCAAGCCTAAATTTCTCAGAAAATGAGAGAAAAAAATAAATAAGAGTGAAATGAAAATATAGCAGATATGCTGAACCAATTTTGTAGTAGTAAATTTCCCACAGTTTTGCATGGGAGAGATGGGCAAAAGAAATAAATCTAAGCATCTTGGTTTTCTCTTACACAAAATAGAGAATTTGTGGTGGATTTTATGAGAAAGAAAGAAAACTGAACAAATAAAGGGAATGATAAAAAGGAGGATGCTGATACTCTCTTATACAATACAAGTCAAACCCCATGTTTGTACAAACTTTCAAAATCCTAGGTCTTAGTGTTCTTCAGAAAACTTTAACTCATTAATGCCTGTCTTACATTTCAGTGATAGATGGAAAAAGAATCAAGAGAGCCATATGGCCCTGGATCGCTCAGCTGAGCTCAAGACAGCTTGTGGAAGTGATGGTGTCATCGCTTGCGAAATGTCGATTAAACGTGGCCATTTTGTTTGGTTGACATGGCAAAACTTATTAGTAGGAAATTTGTGAAGCACAACAGGAAAAGAACACCTGCGAAATTTTGTTCTTAATTAAAGAACAGTTCTTGAACTGTTCTGGGACATTAAAAACAGTTCCTAAACTGTTCATTTGCTGTGTTCCAGAACAAATGTTCTCGAAGTGTTCCAGAACATGTATGAGTACTAATGAAGAACATTTTAAGAACTTTAAAATGTCAGGAAACGTTCTTCAAAAGTGCAAGAACAAATATAGAACAATTTCAGAACTTTCAGTTAGAACAAACATTCTTTTACTGTTCTTTGTTTGTGTTGAGGTTTTACGGCCCAGTCAACCCAATGGGGTCATGTTGAGCGTGGTCAGTTTACCTAACCACATGTTTACTGGGCAGGCTTAGTCCTCTAAGCGGTTAACCAGTATTGTGCACATTCTTTCGCCAGAAACTGACAACTGCCCTTCTTGAATCAGCAGAAGGGAGAGAATGACCGTAGAAAATATTTCATGATCAATCTCCACGAAAGAATGTTGCCGACCTCAGCGAGGGCTGAACCCGCGACCTCCTGGTCTCCAGTCGGACGGCGCATCCAACTGAGCCACCGAGGCCGGCACTTTTACTGTTCTTGAATCCTTTCTAGTACAAATGAAAAACATTTTAAGAAAGCTTTAATCAGCACAGATGTTCTTGAACTGTTCTTAAATCCTTTCAAGAACAAAGGAAGAACATGTTAAGAGCACTTTTATCAGAACAAATGTTCTTAAACAATACTTGAATCCTTTCAAGAACAGAGTTTTTATAGGAGCTAATGACCCCTGGGGCGTGGCCAGTTTAGGCCCCAGGGGCTTTATTGGCAGGATTTATGTAGGGACCACTAAACATTGCTACATACTACATATGTTAAGCTGTGGGCCTCATGGTTTCAGAGAAGAAGATTTTTTTTAAGTTTCTCATTATAAGTCTATGGGAGCTAATGACCCCCGGGGTGTGGCCAGTTTGGGCCCCAGGGGCTTGATTAGCAGGATTTATGTAGGGGACCACTAAACATTGCTACATACTAAATATATGAGCACTGGGCCTCATGGTTTCAGAGAAGAAGATTTTTTAATATTTTTCCCATTATAAGTCTATAGGAGATAATGACCCCCAGGGGGTGGCCAGTTTGGGACCCAGGGGCTTGACTGGCAGGATTTATGTAGGGGACCACTAAACATTGCTACATACTAAATATGTAAGCTGTGGGCCTCATGGTTACAGAGTAGAAGATTTAAGTTTTTTTCCATTATATGTCTATGGGAGTTCACGACCCCCGCTGCGTGGCCAGTTTGGACCCCAGGGGCTTGATTGGCAAAATTTATGTAGGGGACCACTAAACATTGCTACATACAAAATATATAAGCTGTGTGCCTCATGGTTTCAGAGTAGAAGATTTTTTAAGCTTTTCTCATTATAAGTCTATGGGAGCTAATGACCCCCCAGGGTGTGGTCAGTTTTGGGCCCCAGGGGCTTTATTGGCAGGATTTATGTAGGGGACCATTAAACATTGCTACATACTAAATATATAAGCTCTGGGCCTCATGGTTTCAGAGAAGATAAGTTTTTAAGTTTTTCCCATTATAAGACTATGGGAAGTAATGACACCCTGGATGTGGCCAATTTGGACCCCAGGGGCATGGTTGGCAGGAATAATGTAGGAAACCACTTAACATCACTTCATACTTAATACTGTTGGCCCCATGGTTTCAGAGAAGAAGATTTTTTAAGGTTCTTTAGCTATATAGCTCTATATAAGCATATGACCCCTGGGGCGTGGCCAATTTGGACCCCAGGGGCTTGATTGGCAGGATTTATATAGAGGACCACTACACATTGCTACATACTAAACATATAAGCTCTAGGCCTCATGGTTTCAGAGAAGAAGATTTTTTAAGATTTTCCCATTATAAGTCTATAGGAGCTAATGACCCCCGGGAAGTGGCTAGTTTGGGCCACAGGGGCTTGATTGGCAGGATTTATGTAGGGGGCCACTAAACATTGCTATATACTAAATATGTAAGCTGTGGGCCTCATGGTTTCAGAGAAGAAGATTTTTTAAGTGTTTCTCATTATAAGTCTATGGGAGCTAATGACCCCCTGGGGCTTGGCCAGTTTAGACCCCAGGGGCTTGATTGGCAGGATTTATGTAGGGGACCTCTAAACATTGCTAGATACTAAATATATAAGCTGTAGGCCTCATGGTTTCAGAGGACAAGATTTTTTATGTTTTTTCCATTATTAGTCTATGGGAGCTAATGACCCCCGGGGCATGGCCAGTTTGGACCCCAGGGGCTTGATTGGCAGGACTTATGTAGGGGACCACTAAACATTGCTACATATATATATACAAAATATATAATAAGCTGTGGGTCTCATGGTTTCAGAGAAGAAGATTTTTTAAGTTTTTCCCATTATAAGTCTATGGGAGCTATATCGCGGCATGGCCGCCATCTTGATTGACGAACCATGACCATTTTTACAAATATTCAATCCCATTTAACACAAGACGCCACATAAAGTTTGAAGAAATTTGGCCCAGGGGTTTCAGAGGAGAAGTCGTTCAAAGGTGTGAACGGACGGACAGATTGACGACGGATGGAGAGTGATCACAATAACTCATCCTGAGCCTTTGGCTTCAGTGAGCTAAAAAGAATAATAAACCAAAACAGCTTTTCAAGAATTACAAAGGGAAATAATTCTACAGGAATTGACCCCTAGGTCTTATTTTTTGTCTAAAAGAAGCAACTCATCCATATCAATGTTTATGCAAAATATGAAAAGATTCCTGACATAATTTTGCAAGATAAGAAGCAGAAACCAAAATGCCTTTTCAAGAATTACAAAGGGAAATACCTCTAAAGGAATTAAGCCCTTGGCCTTTATTTTTGTGCAACAACAACATTTTATCAATATCAATGTTTATGCTAAATATGAAAAGATTCCTTGAATTATTTAGCAAGACAAGAAGCAGAAACCAAAACGTAACGGATGGATGGATTGACAGCGGAGAAACAATATACCTCTCATGCACCCTCCCCTCAACAAACACAGTTGTACTGGCTGTATTCTGAAGACTAAAAAATTGGTCAATTGTGCACTTATAGGAGTATGAGTGGTAGTTAGGTCAAATAAGGTATGTTAACAAAACTGCATTTTATAATTTGGGAAAAAGGACTGTAAATGTTAGTTCAACTTTGATGGAAAAAAAAAATCTGGATCCTGGAAGTTGGAACTGTTTTTTTATGGTCAACACTTGTATGAAGTTTCAGAATACTTAATAGTTCATCAGTTAAAGCAACAACATAATGTGTTAGGGACATATACTGGTAGTCAGGGCTCTGGAAATTTTGAAATCTGAATCAGTCCAGCCGATGACGATGACCTCATCAATAAGCCCATTTCCAAAAAAAAAAATATGTATATATCACATATCACAAAAACTAATGACAATCAGCAGTCCTATAACTCCTTTTAAATAATATACCTCAACTCCGTTATATGACGGAAGTCCGGGTATAACGAGCATGATCAACTGGCGTCATCAATAAATACAGTCAGGTATGTAAAAAGAAAGAAAAAAAAAACAAAAACGGTTTTGTTGTTACTTCCACCTCCGCAGGGTTTTCCTAAACTATTTATAAACAACTGATTCCCGTCTTGTATAAGCGCGAAGACGGCGGGAAACAGGAGAGACGGAACGAAACGACTTTCATGGACCTAATTAGGTCTAATAAAGAAAGGCCTACGCCACGCGCGGTTTTGCAGTTTTCAATGTTTCAAGATTTGATCAGACTGCTTAAATTTTAAGCACTGACCAATCTTGTCTAGCGCAAGTGGTGCATTACTTATTTCTACCGTGAAATCTACCTTGAATTATACTCGCGTGTGACGGCAATCAACAAAAAAAAAAAAAAAAAAAGAAGCAATCAATAATACCCAGATCAGACGTCGTTGTATGCGACATCTGATCAGGACGTACACGGTTTGGGAATTCATTTATCGAATCTGGGACCGACAAACCGTGTTGATCAAAACAAAAAAGAAGAGGAAGAAAACGGGTGCGTTCAAGCGGTGCATTCTTTTATCACTCTCAGTAAAGCGACCTTTGATCTTTTGGACACTCCGACTGCACCTGGATGTTTTGCAGTCTCAGTGTATTCACACGTGTCACACAAACGGATTAATTACAGACTACCGTTACTAATGATTCGTGTTAATCGCTTGTTTACCGCACAAAGGTCAGTGAAGTGTTGATTTTTTGACAATGTTTGGATAGTGACGTAATTAATTTGTGCTGCGGTAGGTTGCCGTTATTCAGCTGTCTCTCCAATATACATGTCAAACGACCGTTTAGAGCCTTTTAACTACCATAATATCGCATTTAAAAGGTGCGCGGACGTTGTCAGTTTGGGAAGACTTGACCGTTTGTGAATTTTTACACATCATTGGTTCGTGAAAATTGATTGGTTGGGGAAAAATGGGGTTCAAGGCACAAACCTGTTGGACCGATTTATTAGCATTTTGGGGTGTTTGAAATCGGTCCAGAATTCTTAATTTCGGTCCAGACCGGCTATTTTTCCGGTTTTCCCGAGCCCTGCTGGTAGTAGACGAGTCAGACAAAAGCAGCAACTCCTCAGAAATGAGAAATTATCATCCATGTTAGTACAGATTCAGAGAAGTTGCTTACGGGGTCAAAGCCTGATCACCATCAAAGTTTACTGGTAAATCTTGGAGAGAATTTTAAGTGCTTGCACTGAGGATGTAAAACATCATCCTATACTTTGGTACAGTATTGATGCTCTGTGTGTGTGTGTGTGGTTGTGTGTGCTGGGTGTTTTTGTTGTTGGTTTTTATTTCCTGATTGTGCTCATACATTATCAGTAAAAAGTTAGGCTCAAAGCCGCTACTATCCTTTCGACATATCTCAGAACAACGTTTTTTGTTTGGCGTTTCATTTAAAATAAGAATATTTTTTTTTGATTGACCAGACCTTATCAGAAGTTTCAGAATACTTAATAACCTTTCTGCATAATTTGCATTCATTTTTACTATATGGGAAAAAGTGAAAATATTTGATTTGTTTGAAAACCAATGATTAGAATAAAACTTTTTGTGCATAGGCAGTAACGACAAATGGTTTTGCATTAAATCATGACAAAAGTTTGCAAATTTACTTCTTCTGTGTAAAGTGCCAAGCAAAACATTTCTGAAAGATGTCGAAAGCACAGTAAGGAGCTTAAAGGACAGAAACTCTGTCAAAAATGTATTGTTGCTTTCTGAAAGGGGATTGCTGTATAAGAAAAGGATATGCTACCAGACGGAGCATATTCATCTTTCCTTTTTGCAGAAGGGGATCAATGTGCAGGAAAGCAAACAGGGAGACATAAAAATTGTGTCCCTTTGTGAAAAATGGCTAAATCTCCATATGTATCCATTTACCTTAATGCAGGTCAAATGGAACCTAATCTCAAATGTGACCTGGGTGAAATACCAGTGAAATTCATTATTCAATTGTTTTAGCTGTAGTTTTGATCCTTTTAGAATAATCTTTTGATATTTAAAGTAAACAGTAACACATGTGCAACTAACAGTTTATTAAATTTGTGTTTTTTTGCTTGTTTTTTTTGTTTTTTGTTCTGTTTTGTGTTTTTGTTTGCTTGCTATATTTTATGCGTAGCTTCCTGTGACTCTCCTCACATTTGATTTCAGAGGCACAGTTTATGTTTAAATTTTAAATCGTTCATTGTATCAAGTATACCAGAATCTCAAAAAAACTGTCAGTACTTCAATGATATTTTCTTCTTTTTTTTTTCTGTTTAAAATCACCTACCTTGGTATATGAATATTTCCACCTTCCTTTGCATAAAGGTCAAAAGCCTTGGAAAACCTTATTTCCTGAAAATGAAAATAAATATGAATATGCAAACATGGGCAAACAGGAATGAAAGTTAACATGGGCTTGGTCATCTGTAGCCCCTTAATGCTCAATAATTTTTTTAAGTGTTAACCACTGACAGCCTAGACTCCAAGACAAAAACAGTTAAGTTTACGCCTAAACAACAAAACAAAACTAGAGCTGTCAGAGAATCTGACTATAGCCCTGCTGTAGCTCTATCAGAGGAGAAATACATATAGTGTTGAAATATTTTGTATTCATCCTTACCAGGTAACACCACTGAAGGACATGGCAACATGGCATCCTAAAACCTATCAAGGGATTTTAATCCATGAATTATGGGCCCTTGGCCCTGATTCCTGAATACATGATACATCAACCCACTGTCCATGCATGTACCACTTTGTCAAAGCCCCCAAGTGTAGTACAAGTTCCATGGAAGTAGGACCACAAACATAAAAGTTATTGAGCAAAATGAATTTTAATTTTTTGAAAACCTACCAAGTGACATAACTCCAAGAGTTATGAACCCTTGGCCTCTATTCCGGTCTACACTACACATCCAGTCATTGTCCATGTTGATACGAGCTTTCAGCTTTCTAGCTTTTATAGTTCCTTAGAAATCTGATACGAAAATTTTCAAGAATGGCAAAATTTGAAAAAACCTATGAAGGGACATAACTCCATGAGTTATGGGCCCTTGGCCACCATTCTGCCACTACAACTTCCTTACCTTAGAGACCATGTGTGGTATAAGTTTCACTGAAGTAGGACCACAAACATAAGTTATTGAAAACCTACAAAGGGACATAACTCCAGGAGTTATGAACTCTTGGCCCCTATTCCGGTATACACAATACATTCAGTCATTGTCCATGTGTATACAAACTTTCAGCTTTCTAGCTTTCATAGTTCCTGAGAAATTTGTTACGAATATTTTCAAGAATGGAAAAATTTGAAAACCTATGAAGGGACATCTCCGAGGTATGGGCCCTTTGCCACCATTCTGCCTCTACATCTCATTACTTTAGAGACCAAGTGTTGTATAAGTTTCAGCAAAATAGGACCTCAAACATAAAAGTTATTTAGCAAAATGCATTTTAGTTTTTTGAAAACCTACCAAGGGACATAACTCCAAGAGTTATGGACCCTTGGCTCCTATTCCAGTACACACTATACATCCAGTCATTGTCCATGTATATACAAACTTTCAGCTTTCTAGCTTTCATAGTTCCTGAGAAATCTGTTACGAAAATTTTCAAGAATGGCAAAATTTGAAAACCTATGAAGGAACATAACTGCAAGAGTTATGGGCCCTTGGCCACCATTCTGCCATTGCACCTTCTGTACCTCAGAGAGCAAGTGTGGTATTAGTTTCACTGAAGTAGGACCACAAACATAAAAGTTATTAAGCAAAATGCATTTTAAACTTTGAAAACCTACCAAGGGACATAACTCCAAGAGTTATGGGCCCTTGACCACCATTCTGCCATTACACCTTTCTTACCTCAGAGACCAAATGTGGTATTTGTTTCATTGAAGTAGGACCACAAACATAAAAGTTACTAAGCAAAATGCATTTTAAATTTTAAAAACATACCAAGGGATATAACTTCAAGAGTTATGGGCCCTTGGTCACTATTCTCCGACCACACCTTACTTACCTCAGAGAGCAAGTGTAGTATAAATTTCATTGAATTTGGACCATAAACATAAAAGTTATTAAGCAAGTTATTTTGTAGCCACGGAATCCACAGAATCACGGAAGGACATGGCAAATCCAGTATAGCCCCACTTTTTCAAAGCAGGGCTATAATGACAAAGTCTTAACAAGTGATGGTTGTTGAAATACTCTTTCCAACATATTAAGCACAAAAAATGAAAAACAGCATAAAAATCTACAATCACAGATAGCCATCTGCTTCTGACACCAACAGGAAGAGTGAACAAAGAGGAACATACACAGTCAGCATATAGTTTTATTTCATCATATCACTTTCGGTATGAAATGAGAGCGTGTGTGGCCATGGTCAAATCAGTGTGCGAACGGCTGTCAGACAAGACAGACTTGTCAAATCAGTACATACTGATATGGGAAATTTAGGGTTTGCGATTATGTAAAGTTATTGATTATTTGTTTGTTTTTTGTTGCAAACAATTTATATTTTAGCAAACATTGTTTTTCCAATTAAGTTCAAATTAATTTCCCATTTTATGATCTTGTTTACGACATTGCCGGTTTTTGGCATAACATTGTTGTTTGCAGCATAATCTTCATGTGGGTAAAAAAATGGCTGAAAAAAATTGTATCCATGGAGCAAGATAGAGTAAATCTGAGGTCTATGCCTAGTTTTTGGGAAAATAATGGTTTTGTTTGTGTTGAGGTTTTACGGCCCAGTCAACCCAATGGAGTCATGTCAAGCCCGGTCAGTTTACCTAACCACACATTTACTGGGCAGGCTTAGTCCTCTAAGCTGTTAACCAGTATTGTGCACATTCTTTCGCCAGAAACTGACAACTGCCCTTCTTGAATCAGCGGAAGGGAGAGAATGACCGTAGAAAATATTTCATGATCAATCTCCACAAAAGAAATGGGAAAATAATGGTGAGAAACCTCCTGTTTCAGGTAATTTAGACTAAAAGTGCAACAATGGAATGTAGTTCGGTGTTGCCCACTAAGAGGAAAGCATATTAGAAAAGAATTAAAGACTGTTGAATAGGAGATTCTTTCTGCAGTCAAGTCCATACAAAACGCTATGCAGAAACAGGTTCAAAAAATAAGTACCTACTAGCATAATGTCAATGCTAAGTGACACTGAAAATTTTACGTATGATGAAAATGAGTAAAAATCTGATGGTGCAGATGCCCAACAGGGCTACAGTTTGTATGAGAAAGAGGCTGCTGGAACTCAGCCCTCACCTGAAACTTAGTCTTGCTTGGGGCAAAAACACAATGAATCAGAAACCAATCCTAGATTTGCCACAATGGCAAAAAGATGCAAAAGTCAGGAACACTGTGATTTTGCTAAAGAGGAGACCTTGGCCCAAAATACAACTGAATTGTTCAGACATGGCGCTGATGATGATAGATATACAGAAATGATAAAAGATGAGACAAAAGGAAGGCCTGAAAACTGTGGGGGTTGGTAACAGTAATAACAAACCAGCTAGTTTGGGATGCTGTTACTCCATCAGCATGTAAAATGATCTTAAGTTTAAAAAAATTGAAACTTTCCTTTTGTAAAGGCAGCAACAATCTTGTCCAATGTGCTAAATCAAATGGCTGCCACTAAGAGTGAGCCTGATAAATTTGGAGAGTTGATAGATAACTGCAACTCCTCATTAGCTTTATAAGGGCATGCAAATAGACAGATTTGTATGGTAAGAAGGGATTTGTTTAAACCAGAGTTGAAAGAGGAGTATGCTCATTTGTGTACGCATTTGTTGCCCTATACCTCATGACTGTTTGGTGACAATATCTCTAAGAAAACCAGAGACTGAGGACAGTAAGAAACTGGGATACAAGATTCACCAACGTGCGTTCAGAGGAGGTTCTAGAGGTTGTTGTAACTTCCATGGAAGGTTCCAAGGCAGAGGCAGAGGTGCTGGAACCCGAGGTAAACCCTACTTCCAGTATTCCATATCAAGGAATGAAAAAAAAAACTAGAAATGTGTCAGTATGACACAGATGCTCCCGCCCAGGGCCATCCTCAACCACATGCAGGTATTTTGCAAAAAATGAAGTTGAAAAAAGGGACAAATCAATCTTTTTTAAAACAAATATCGGAAGGAAAACATCTTTTGAAGGTGAAAAAGGGCCATAAATCCCATAATAATGGGTTGATTTTACCCTACTTGGAACTTGACCTGTATTTTATGATTATATACCTGTGTGTTAAATTTGAATTCAATATACTAATGTTTTCAAAAGATATCAAACTGAAACTATTTTTCAATGTTGAAAAAGGGCTGTAACTCCAAATATAATTGGTGGATTTTACCCTAAAACTGACCTATATTTTATAATTATATGCTTGTGTATAAAATATGATCCAATTCACTAATCTTTTCAAAAGTTATGGAACGGAAACCATTTTCAAAGCTGAAAAAGGACCATAACTCCAAAAATAATTGGTGGATTTTACCCTAAAGCCAACTTGACATACATTTTATGATTATATACCTGTGTATAAAATTTGAATCCAATACACTATTCTTTTCAAAACATATCGAACGGAAACCATTTTTCAACTATTTTACATTTTTAAAGGGCCGTAACTCCAAAAATAATTGGTGGATGTTACCCTAAATCAAACTTGACCTATATTTTATAATTATATGCTTGTGTATAAAACATGAATCCAATTCACTAATCTTTTCAAATGATATGGAACGGAAACCATTTTTCAAAGGTGAAAAAGGGCCATAAGTCCAAAAATAATTGGTGGATTTTACCCTAAATCTTACTTGACCTACATTTTATGATTATATACCTGTGTATAAAATTTGAATGCAATACACAAATCTTTTCAAAAGATATCGAACGGAAACCATTTTTCAACATTGATAAAGGGCCATAACTCCAAAAATAATTAGTGGATTTTACCCTCAATCGAACTTGACCTATATTTTTTGTATAAAATATGAATCCAATACACCGATCTATTCAAAAGTTATGGAACGGAAACCATTTTTCAAAGTTGAAAAAAGGCCATAACTCCCAAAATAATACACGTATTTTACTCTAAATCGAACTTGACCTACATTTTATGATTACATACCCGTGTATAAAATTTCAATCCAATACACCAATCCTTTCAAAAGATATCGCACGGAAACCAAAAGTGTTACGTACGGGACGGACGGATGGGACGGACGTACGTATGTACGGACAGCGGTGATACTATATGCCCCGCCTCCCCCCACTGAAAATGGCGGGGGCATAAAAACATCCAGAGGGATGGGAAAATCCATGGAAGCATAAAAGGCAAAAAATTTTGCTACAATTGAAGGAGGAAGACTTAGATTTTTTATACATGAATGGCGCAAATTGACAGATGACCCCATTATTTTGGATATGATTGAGCACTATCGTGTGGAATTTGATGAAAGCTTTTTTGAGTCAAAGCAAGGCAGTTTTACACAGCATCAAGTTAAAGCTGTAGAATCAAAAATAATTAAAAATGAAATTTCAAAGTTACTTTCAATGGGGGTTATTAAAGAAGTTCAGATGAAGTCTGATCAGTTTCTGTCACCAATTTTTGTTAGAGCAAAGGAAAATGGAGAACATAGAATGATACCAAATTTAAAAAAACTGAATGAATTTATTCATTACCATCATTTAAAGATGGACACATTTGAAAATACAATAAATTTGATTACAAAAGATATGTATATGGATCTCTCAATTTGCTTTATGCATATTATTCTGTCAGTCTTGCTGTGGAAATAACCTGATATACAGCGCTATTTTCACTTTCTTTGGGATGGAAAAGTATACCAATATACTTGTTGCCCAAATGGCCTGTTTACCCCTAATGTATACAGTAAAAACCGAATATATCGCAGTCCTTGGGGTCCAAAGTCCGCTATCGCGATATAAACGGAGCGTGATATAAGTCCAGACATGTACCAAGCATGTATAACGGCATGCATAACACTCACTTGGTTTGTCGCTGTGGTAGTTTACTGAGACATCACAGATAAATGGCATTCAGTCATGCTGTCAGCCATTTTCCTAATTAAAATTGGATTACAATTGCTCAATGGCATAATTTACAATGGTGCGCTATGTCTAACAAGTAATTTCACTCAAAACCAGCATTTGAAAACAAGAAATCATCGGGTTGACAATTTAGGACGCCATTTTGGATACTCTGGTTCCCTGGAACGGCAAAGGGAAGTTACTCAAATTGCTTCAGTTGTGCTAAGATAATTTGAGTTGCTTCCCTTTACTTATTATGTTGCAGGCGCAAAAAAACTGTCGTTTATCAAAGTTTATTTCTTTTTATTTTAGTTTTATTGCTATTTTTTTTTTTTTTTTTTTTTGACGCAGTTGTTTTCTTTTGAAATATTTATTGCTACAGAAGGGTTAAATAAGCAGACTAAGATCTGTGTATGTCGGACAGAAACATCGTAAGACTACTGTCTTGTAAAATTTGCTGGTGTTGAAAAGGAGGTGGACCGTTTTCACCTGTTGAGCAAAATTAGTTTGTGGGCATCATTGACTGATTGAGCATTGAGGAGATCTATGTACTCAATGATGATAATGATTATGACAATAATGGCGAAATAATTTATTGTTCGCCAATTATAATCAATGTGTGCGCTGACTGACACTAAGTGGATCGTTTGTCATAATACCTGATGCGACTTAGCGTCGGGACAGGCACGAGAAATCAATTACCGGAGGCGGAACACGTTTTTTTTTTTTCTGAAGTTAAATAAACAACAAACATTTTATGTTTTTAAATTTTTTTGCTTATGGAAAATTTGGGAGCCATGGCCGAATCGCGATATACTGGATTTTGCGAAATAACGGACCGCGATGTACTGGATCTTTACTGTACAAATATGATGAAACCTGTTTATTCTAGACAAAGAAGTCAAGGTTTCAATCATTCAGGATTTATTGATGATAGTGTTCTCTGCGGAGAAAAAAAAAGAAAAGTGTGTTGAAAATGCTGGCACTACACAAACATTAATGATCAAGCTAAGTTTCATAAAACATGAGGAAAAATCTGTTGTTGAATCACCAAGCAGATTTTATATCTTGGAAATATTATAGATTCAGAAAAGATGATGGTCTATGAGGGTCAGTCAATAAACAGCAGGACTTTTGATGTAACTCCAAAACTAATGTTTTGATTTATATGAAACTTGGCACACACCTGGAACAATCAATTAGTGTTATAAAGGTGACATCATGTGCACGTATCATGATGTCACATAAAGTGACATCATGTAAGGCTCAGTCATTCTGAATGTCATGGCCAGCTATAGCGCCAAAGAGGAGCAAGCTTATCTTCAAATTGAGTTTTATAAAGGAATTGCCACCGTAAATAAATTCAAAATGCTACAGAATGTATGCGGAGGATAGGCTCTATCACGCACTGCAGTTTACAGATGGATAGATTTCTTTAAAGATGGTAGAGACAGTGTTGAAAGTAGGTACAGTCCTAGTTGGCCAGTGGAGGCAACAGACTAAGAAAATGTGAGAAAAGTGAAACAGGTCTTGGATACCAACAGACGTCTGACATGTGATGAGTTGGCCTATGACATGGGAATAAGTTACGGTTTGATTTATACCATTATGAGGGATAAGTTGAACATGAGACGTGTTGCCACATTTTGGGTACCCCACTGCTTTTCTGAAGACCAAAAAAGAGCACACACCCTTGTGGCACAAACATTATTAGGGAGGTTGGAAAATGAGGGTGAGAACTTTCTTAACTACAAAGCAGCAAGTGATGATATCTAGATCAGGAGCTATGAGCCAGAGTTAAAGTGTCAGTCATCCGAATGGTGCATACCAGCCTCACCATGACCAATTAATTCAGGAGAGCATAATGTCATTTCAAGATGATGATGATTTTTGCATATGATAACATTGGGATATTATGTGTTCATCAAGTTCAAATGGGTCAAACAGTTAACCAAGAGCACTATCTAACATTTCTGATGGATATACTACGGCCAGCAATCAGAAAGAAGCAGAAAACATAAGGAGGTGACACCCTTAATTCTTCATGACAACGCAGCATGCCATAAATCAGAGGGTGAAGTATGGACAGGGGTAAAGGGTTATGGCCTGCACACAATTCAAAAACCAAATTAGCAAGAGTTATCTTCTTTGTTTGTGACACATAGTCTCAATCTGATTAAGCCATCTGTGAAGTTTCATGAAGATATTCCACGATCGGTGACCTCGCAGCTGCAATCATTTGCGATGGCAAGGTACCCTCTGACCTGGAGCAGAGTTTCATTGTCTGCCCCTACAAGGGTAAGGGGGATACATTGGAAAGGGGAACCTACCACAGTATCAAGCTGACAGAGCAGTCATGAAAGTCCTGGAGAGGATTGTAGACAGCCTCATCAGACAGTTGGTGTCAATCAACAATTCCCAGTTTGGCTTCATCCCAGGCAGAGGCACAAAAGATGCGATCTTTGTTGTCAGGCAGCTGCAAGAGAAGTATCTAGCTGCCAACAAGAGACTCTACATGGCTTTTGCAGACCTGGAGAAGGCGTTTGATCCAGTGCCTTGGAAGGTCATCTGGTGGGTGCTGAGAAAACTTGGTGTGGAGGAATGGATTTGCGACTAGTGCAGGGTATGTATGCCAATGCCCGGAGCTGTATCCGTGTTGGTGAGGGGTACAGTGAAGAGTATGAAGGGCTTGATACTCAGCCTGCTGCTCTTCATCATTCTGCTTGAAGCCTTGTCATACAAGTTCCACTCTAGGGTCCCTGGGAGGACCTCTATGCCGATAACCTTGTTATCATCGCTGAATTGTTCAAGGAATAAGTCAGGAGGCTCTTGACTTTGAAAGAAGCAATCGAGGAGAAAGGACTGAGAATAAATGCAGAAAAGACAAAGAGCATGATCTGTGGTACGAGCCGGGACCTCCTGCAGAGTTCAGGCAAGTTTCCATGCGCAATCTGTCACACTGGAGTGGGCAGCAACAGCATCTTCTGCAATGGCTGCAAGCACTGAGTGCACAAGAAATGCAGTGGGCTCAAGCACTTGACACAGTGCCAGGGAACTGCACACCCTTTAGATGGAAGACCACAGAGGGAAGTCTAAGTTGGACCTGACAAGATGGAGGTGGTAGCTTCCTTCTGCTACCTAGGAGACATGCTCTCAGCAGCAGGTGTCTATGAACTTTCAACCACTTCACGTGTAAAAACTGCCTGGAAGTTCAAGGAGCTGCTACCAGTTCCCTCTTCCCGCCATCTCTCTTTCAAAATATGTGGCTGCATGTACAGCTCTTGTTTGCGGAGCGCAATGCTCCATGCCAGAGAGACTTGGCCATTAACAAAGTCAAATCTCCAACGTCTGCAGCGAAATGACAGAGCAATTATCAAACAGGTCTGCAATTTCAAGCCACAAGACATCGGCACCACCAGATCCAATGAGCTACTTGCGCGGCTTGGCATTGAGGATCTGGACCTCATTCTGAAGGAGAGAAGGCTCCACTGGTATGGACATGTGGAACGCTCCAATGGTGCAGTCACTACAGCCTTTGACCTACAGGTTGATGGAAAGCGTGGGCCTGGGAGGCCCAAGATGACATGGAAGCAACTGACAGAGAGGGATTGCAGAGAGTGGAAGCTCTGGGCTATCGACCCTCATGATAAACATACCTGGAGTTCTGGTGCGAGATCTGCCATGCGTGCAGCAAGCCAGCTACCTGGAAGGGGGCCCACTGATATGGATGTTGCCCCTGTACCTACATGTTAATCAAAAATCTGACGATAATGATGACGATAAGATGATGATGATGGTTTAGGAGTTATAATCCAGATATGAATTTTCAACATTACACTACATGCGTTTTAGACAAGGAGGGATAATTCCAAAACCAAAGCAGCCAGTTCTCTTCATTGCGCCTCAATTTGTTTAAGTCAACTGTTAAGTTTCATGAATATATTCCATGCAGTTTAGGAGTTATGGCACAGACTTTTAGCACATACTTATGCACTCATGCAGGCACCCACAGACAAATGTAAAGATTTATGGCCTGGACACAATTAAAAAACAGAATTAGCCAGAGATGTCTTTCTTGTTCCAGACACATCGTCTTGATATGATTTAGCCATCTGTGAAGATTCATGACTATATTCCATATGGTTTAGGAGTTATAAGCCAGACATGAATTTTCAGCATTACAGTACATGGATGTTAGGCAAGGGAGATAATTCCAAAACCATTTTAGTCAGAGTTCTCTTCATTGACTGCGACTCATTGCCTTGATATGATTACGTCAACTGTGAAGTTTTATGAATATGTTCTAAGCAGTTTAGGAAATTTTGATCCTAACTAAAACAGTTTACTACTTTAATAATACATTGTAAGTTTCAGCCATTAGTCTTTCATACATTTTGAGAAAACGACTTTTCAACATTTTCCCCATACAAATGCATGGGGACGCAAATTTGACCTTGCCATAAAAAGGTCAAAGGTCAACCTAGGGTCATCATTTAAACATCTTGGTAGACCTTGATTCCATGATGCTATATACCAAGGTTCAGCCTTGAAGCTTTTTTTGGTTCTGGAGAAGAAGACTTTTAAGTGTTTTTACCATATATAGGAACGGTTGCCATCTTGATAAACAAACTGTGTCCTTCTGTACAAATTTTCAATCCCCCTTTAACAGAAGACTCCACATGAAGTTTGAAGAAAATTGGCCCAGAGGTTACAGAGAAGAAGTCGTTCAAAGATGTGGATGGACGGACGATGGAAGCCAGATGACAAGCGATGATGGACGACAAGTGATCACAATAGCTCATCCTGAGCCTTGCTCAGGTGAGCTAAAAAAGTTTTAAAAAACCATAACTGAAAACCATCCATTTGAAAGGAAAGGACATTAAGAAATGCTTTTGAGAGTATTTGATTGTAGCTTTCCTTTGGTGCACTCATATGTCAGATAGGACTGTTACCAGCTGCACTCTAAGCAAGGTATTATTTAGGTACTCCACCCACTAAAGTTATCACAACAAAATATGAAAAACAAAAAATTCCACCGAATCAAAATGAAACATGTACCAATATATTCCTTGGGTCCTAACTAAACCAAGTCGCACCTGCGGGGATTAAGTCATACAAGTTCCTATTTGTATTGAAAAAAATCTATTTTGCAGTATTCAAGAAATTGATAGGTTAGAAAAATGGACAAAGTAGAAAATTTGGAATATTGGCTTGCAAAATTTTATCTAAACCTGTCCATTATTTCACAAGATATTGATATTGAGCGGATATCATTTTTGCCCATTAATCAAGGCCAGTAACTCAGCTGAAAATTGACGAAATCCCAAGCTAGGTATTGTTAACAACAATATGTATGCAAAATATGATCCTAATCCATCAATTCTTTCACAAGATATTGAGCAGAAACCAATTTTGGGGATAAATCAAGGACCCCTAACTCTGCTGAAATGAATTTGAGATTTATGTGCAAAAAATATGCACATCTTCAGACCATGTCCTAATCATATGTGAAGTTTCAAAGCGTTTAGCCTAAAACTGCAGGAGGAGTTGCGCTCACGAAACACCCACTGACTATAAGGGTTTTAGGCAAAAACTGACTAAGTTAACAAAGCGAAAAAAGTTGAAAAAAAAATCGAGATTTATGTGCAAATAATATGCAAATCTTCAGACCCTGACCTAATCATCTGTGAAGTTTCTAAACTATTGGCCTAAAACTGCAGGAGGAGTTGCGCTCACGAGACACCCACTGACTATAAGGGTTTTAGGTAAAAACTGACTAAAATTTAAACAAAGTTGAAAAAGTTGAAAAAAAAATCCTGAGAATTATGAGCAAACAATATGCACATCTACACACCATGGCCAAAACATCTGTGAAGTTTCAAAATGATTGACCAAAAACTGTAGGAGGAGTTGCGCTCACGAGACACCCACTGACTATTAGGGTTTAAGGTAAAAACTGACTAACTTAACAAAGCGAAAAAAGTTGAAAAAAAAAATCTGAGAATTATGAGCAAATGATATGCCCATCTACACACCATTGCCAAAACATCTGTGAAGTTTCAAAATGACTGGCCAAAAACTGTAGGAGGAGTTGTGCTCACGAGACACCCACTGACTATTAGGGTTTTAGGTAAAAACTGAGTAAGTTAACAAAGCGAAAAAAGTTAAAAAAAAAAAATCTGAGAATTATGAGCAAACAATATGCACATCTACACACCATGGCCAAAACATCTGTGAAGTTTCAAAATGATTGGCCAAAAACTGTAGGAGGAGTCGCGCTCACGAGACACCAACTGACTATAAGGATTTTAGGTAAAAACTGACTAAGTTAACAAAGCGGAAAAAGTTGAAAAAAAAAATCTGAGAATTATAAGCAAATAATATTCACATCTATACACCATGGCCAAAACATCTGTGAAGTTTCAAAATGATTGGCCAAAAACTGTAGGAGTTGCGCTCACAAGACACCCACTGACTATAAGGGTTTTAGGTAAAATACGACTAAGTTAACAAAGCGGAAAAAGTTGAAATCTGAGAATTATGAGCAAACAATATGCACATCTACACGCTATGGCCAAAACATCTGTGAAGTTTCAAAACGATTGGCCAAAAACTGTAGGAGGAGTTGCGCTCACAAGTCAATTGTTGATGAACGGACAAACGGACGAACGGACGAATGGACGTCACGGCACGCCTATATCGCACCTGCGTGCTAACGCAGGTGCGACAAAAATGAGTACTCACAACATATATTTATTTTTACTACGAGCAGAGATATGGCTATTTTTATGTTGAAAGGCCTTGCAAAATGGCATAAAATCTGCAAGTTTGGTGATGAAAAATTAAAAATCAACATAAAGCCCCTATTCCATCAAATATTTTTTTTTTTCACCATATGTTGATATATCAAAACTTTACCTGTATACAAAATATAAAAGGTGCTGGAGCCTGGGCTGATATATTTTGAAAGCCTCAAGGATGACGAAATCTGCCATTTTAGTCAAAATCAGCTGGGGGTAGGGTCAAGGTAAAAAGCACAAATCATTCGTGAATGACCAGGTTATTTTTATGATTTTTGTTTCATTTGATGTTCCATCTTTGCAATATGCATAATTTTGTTATCACAAAAGAACTTTACAAAACAGACTTTCTCGGGGCCAAATATATGGTTTATCATACCAGGTCCTTTAGAGTGGCCTACTCCTTATATGGAGTAGGCAGCTAACAGACAATGACTAAAAATGGAAGAGGTGCCTATAGGCAGACCATAGGCACAGTAGGCAACAAACAGATCTGGAGCTGCCTACTTTGCCTATTCCCCTTCCTCCTCTGTCTTGGCTACTGAGCTGCTTACTACTGCCTCTTAAGTGGATACTGAGCCACCTTCCTTGCCTAATGAGCTGCCTACTACATGTTCACTTGCAACTGAACTGCCTACTCTGCCTATTCAGTTGGAACTGAGCTGTCCTTTTCTGCCTACTGCTTGTTCATTTGCTACTGAGCTGCCTACTACTACCTCTTAAGTGGATACTTAGCCACCTTACCTATTGAGCTGCCTACTACATGTTCACTGGCAACTGAGCTGCCTACCCTGCCTATTGCTTGTTCATTGACTACTGAGCTGCCTACTACTGCCTCTTAAGTGGATACTTTGCCACCTTGCCTACTGAGCTGCCTACTACATGTTCACTGGCAACTGAGCTGCCTACCCTGCCTACTCTGCCTATTCAGTTGGAACTGAGCTGCCTATTCTGCCTACTGCTTGTTCATTGACTATTGAGCTGCCTATATTCAGTTGGAACTGAGCTGCCTATTTGCCTACTGCTTGTTCATTGGCTACAGAGCTGCCTACTCAGCCTATTCAGTTGAAACTGAACTAAAAATGGAGGGGGTGCTATCGGCAGCCCATAGGCACAGTAGGCAACAAATAGATCTGGAGCTGCCTACTGTGCCTATTCCACTTCCTCCTCGGTTACTGGCTACTGAGCTGCCCACTACTGCCTCTTATGTGGATACTGAGCCACCTTCCTTTCCTATTGAGCTGCCTACTACATGTTCACTGGCAACTGAGCTGCCTACCCTGCCTATTCAGTTGGAACTGAGCTGCCTATTCTGCCTACAGATTGTCGATTGGCTACTGACCAGCCTATTCTGCATTGCAAAATATTCTGTTGGCCATAGGTCATTCCTACTATCATCCAATTAAATTAGTTAAGAAAGAGAGGGAGAGAGAGAAAAGAAAAATATAATATCTATTCAATAAAATGTCAATTTTTGTATTTTTTTTTTTCCATTTTGCACTACTGGTGCAGGCAGCTTTGTACGAGTCTGCAAGGACAAAACCTACAACAAGACTTGTGCCACCAGGGAAGACTCAGATAAGCCTGCACATCAGCATAGATTCTTATCAGAGATTTGCTGATCATGTGTGCTTTCTACAGCCTCCACACTATCCAAAGATTGATGTATGATAACCCTTGCCATACTGGCTGGATGTACAGGCTGATGTGAGCCTTAACAGGTCACATATGTCTTATTGTAGGTTTTGTCATGCTCTGGCTTGTATGATGAATGTACAATGACTTCCAGAGCATATTAAGGGGAATATTTTATGACAGTTTCAGAGCTATTTTCTTGAATTTTCCTTAAAACATACAACACCCAAGGCTTTAACATACAAAATTGTCCCTGCAAGAACATTATACTGTTAGGTCAGAAAATCTTGTCAGGACCCAAAATATCAATTGTTAATACACTGATTATCTTCCTGATTCTTTATATGTAATTTATGTAATTCTTGACATAATTTATAGATTTTCCAAAGTATTTCATAAGCAAAAAAAAAAAAAAAAAAAAAGACAACAAATAAAAAAAAAATCAGAAAGATAATCTGCCATGACAGTGTATTAAATATTTAATTTTAATCTGGCTGAATGCAAGCCTCTCTGTCATCATTTTTCATCTGTTGTGGGTGCTAATTAGAATGGCCTTGTCAAGGCATTTCTAACAAGTATCCACAACACATGTAACCAGAAGAACTGTATATAATCAATTGATACACACCAGTCCTATCTGTCACACCAAGTTCCATCTCATCAGTTTGCAGCATTACAACATTACATTGCAACAACCCACTGGTAAATACACTCAACAAAAGTTGAACCTGTATCCATAATTTTCAAGTGGAACAATAAATTTTTGAAAAGAATTTCACTTAAATAAAGCTGACTGCCTGTCTTGAGTCAGAGAAAAATCTGTAAAGATTCTGTTGAGAAACTGGGTAGGGTATGGCAAATGACAAAGAATTGAAATAAAGGGAAAAAGACTGGATTGTTTTTTGATAATGACCCTTAGACTAAGCCAAATAATCAACTGGAGCATAATGACCACTTACCAGTTTGTAAACAGGAATAAGATAAATCCTTTGCATGATAATTACATAACAGAACAAGGAACATCTTGTTTTCCCTCCAAAGTCAGAAACAGGAAGTTCATACAGGAAGTTACAACTGGGCTTGTCCTTGCCTACTCTGCCTATTCTGTCTGCTTTGCCTACTAGGAAAAATGATTTAATTATGAGCTGCCTACTTGCTGCCTCCTGTACCTATAGGCAGCTTACAGACAACTCCTAAACTGTGATAGTAGACAACTCCTGTCTAATGGAGTTGCCTACTGATTTGGGTAAAATGATGCAGCCTATTTTTCTTTTTTGTATGGGTAAAATGACTTGTAGCTAAATCAAATTAGGATACAGGACTACTTACCAGTAACATATTTTTCCCAGCTGCAGTAAATATGGGTCTAAAAAATTTGATATTAAATTGAACATGTATATCATAAAAGTAGCTAAACTCCTCTGGCACTAACCATATATTTGCAGAAACTAATAAGAAAAAACATTCCAGTTGTAAGTGGGATAACTTGTGATCTATCACTTTTCTCTGTTGAGTTAACAAAGTAATGATTTCGTTTGTGGTTAAAACATCCTGAATTTCTACAGGTCTTGTTTGTTCCATACCTATCTTGGCCCAATTTAACGCCTGTCTTTTTTTATCCAGTTTATCCCTAAATTCTGTAGCACCAATATGACCCATTTATTCTTCGATTTTCAGGCACCTGACCACTTAATACATGGCTGACCAACATACCAATAATCAATGTATATATGGTAATAAAATACTTTAGGTGTATACAGGGGTGGGAATGATAATTCGACAAAACCGCTGAAAATGTCCATACCCCCTACCCTCCCCGCACAAAAATACCATATTTCAAAAGCTTGTGTCATGATCAGAACTTTTTATTTTTTAAAAAACTCATCAAAACTGCTGTAATTCAGCTAATCCACTGAAAATTCTCAACCCTGTGTATTTTTGGTAATAAAACACTATTTCTGCTATTGTGCTGAATGCAAATTCTGGCCTTTATTTTGGATTTAGATTATTAATTCTGTTGGTAATCTGAGGTGCACAATAGCAAGTACTTTTGCCAGTTACCTATGATTTTTTCCTGTTGTGACTGGCTAACATACACAGAAAACATGAAATTGATATCTAATTAGTTTCCATATTTTAGCAATGTATTAAAATTACTTCTGGGCAGTATCTGTATAAACCACAGGATGATTAGTGCAAAAAAGAGAAAATGTGTCTTTGACCGTGATGATTTTGTATGACAAGAAATACTCAATTTTGAAGTTTATTACCAATTTCAGGATACAAACAAATTTGCATCAATTAAACATTTCTTTTGCCATTTTTTTATTCTGCAAAGGATAGTATATGTATCTTAAGAACTACATGCTAAGCAACCCATATCTTATAAGAAAAAACATCCTCATTTTTGCTATTCTTCCGTCAAAAGTTAACACGTTTGAAGAATAAAATCTTGTTTTAAAATATATTTCTTCCCTCAAAATTGATGTATATGTATTTAGAAAGCCTTTAAAAATATACAGTTAAAATTTCCTAGAGATCCAATGAAAAATGACAATTTCATTGAAGTCTCAAATATTTGCAAAACTAGAACGTTCACCTTTCCCACTAAGATTTCCCCACCTTTTAAGAGGTCAGTAACCACTAAGAAAACTATGAATTTAAATAATCTAATGCACTTTTGTGTTGGTTTGAGAATATAAAAAGTACTTGCATATTTTTATTTGTTGCTCATATCTAGTGGGGTTTTTTTACCACTAATTCCTCTGAAATAACAATGAAAAACATTTAAAAACAAATTACCTTTATGGTCCTTGGCTTCTTTATCACATCTGGTTGTTCTAGATTAACTTTGTCTTTCTGTAAATTAATAAAATGATATAAGTTTCTGAGATCAAGACAACTCTAGCTTTATATTAAAAAAGGCATAAACTGAAAAATCCTTGATAGTCTAGTAAGACTGTGAATCTATAGCAAATAAACATTTTAAAAGATAACTTTTTAAAAGCTAAACAGAGGAAATGAAGTGTTGATATTAAAAGATGTAAACTGAGGCTTATAATTCTACTAACAGGGCTATCAGCTCCCCAGTATACCTATGAAACATGTGGTGTGCAGGTTCCTATCATCTGATTGACTGCTGACTGAGAGTTTATTAGGAATACAATCCTCTTAGAGAAACTGGTATGATAATAGCTTTCACCTCTGCAGGACTATTGAATGATTACAGAAATAATAATAACACAAGCCAGTTGCACAATCAAAGAATTGAATGATTACAGAAATAATAATAACAAAAGCCAGTTGCACAATCAAAGAAAAAAATCAACAGACCATATTTTGAAATATTTTTCTGATTTGTTCCAGAAAACAGAGTTTGACATTTCATGAAAACTGTCTCCTAAAGAGACAGTTTGCATGAAATGTTCAACCCTGTTTTCTGATAAAAATATCAGATTGTTTTCTGTTGAAATCATTTCTTAAAATGATATTAATTTGGAGCAGGGGCTATACAAACCCATTAATGCCAATCACTTTTGAAATCGGCTAGCCAATGATCCTCCTGTAAGTTGTTTTGAGGGTCATAGCCCTGTTAGTAAAATTATAAGCCTCTGATGTTATTAAGAAATATTTTCTAATGAATGATTTATTCAATAAATCTTAAAACTGTGTGTAAACTATTCTACAATAATTTCAAAACAAAGGGCATGACTCTGAAGCAGGACCTGGTATGTTAAGGGGATTGGATATACTTTCAAGAGATTTAACATTTTGAAAATTGTTTTTGCCTCCCTTATGAAAATGAATGTACTCCAAAAGGTAAGAATTTGCTCAACTCCTTACTGCCTGGTTTTAAAAATATGTAAATTTGCCAAAGACTTCAGCAGTAATGAGTGCAAACAAATAAACAAAGAAGTGGAGTTCAGATATTTCAAAAGATTCTGAATGGTTTGAAAGTTCTGGAACAGAAACAGGAAAGAAAGTAAAAAAAAAAAAACAAGTAAGAAGTACATTTGAATTTGTGACACATTACTATTTTGAATGGTGAAATATTACCAATGAGTTTGCATTTAGAATAAAATCAAACAAGAAACATACTTCAAATTTGCACATATTTACACTGTTTGTTCCTATTAACACTGAGCATTACTCTCCTAAATGGTCTTATGCTGCCTTTCATTTAAAGAAAATTTTACTTGTCTCCTACCTAGAGAAAATAGCACTTGCCCTTCTAGACTTTTTTTTTTTTTTTTTTTTTTGCTACGGTCAAACTGTCTCCTTTAATGATTATGCAATGATGACATCCTATTTCTAAGGAAAAGAGTCAGAAATGCAGCATTCATTAAATGTAATTAGCTAATTATTGTACTGTATTTACCCAAAGTATTCAGATAGACAGGCCTAAGCAAACACTTTTGACCCAGCTCAGATGCTGCATGCATTGTTCAAATTTTAGAATAATTATGGCAAGGTGTTCGGATGCAGATGCTTTGCCTCTTGATATTACAGGATATGAAATTATATACATATTCACAGAAAGCTAACTGGCTATTGTACTTGGCAGTACAACAAACAAGCTGGCCAAGAGGGCCCTGTATCGCTCATCTGATTACCAGATAATTTGGCTTTTCGGTTTAGAAGAAGAAGTGCCAAAAAGATTTCCAAGATAGCGGCCATGGTGGCCATCTTGAATATCTGATCGGAATTATTTTAGCTCTTTTCTATCCACGCCACCCTGATGCATCCTAGCAAGTTTGGAGTCAATATGCCTTTCAGTTCTGGAGAAGAAGCAAAAAAATAGATTTTCAAGATGTCAGCCATGGAGGCCATCAGAATGATTTTAGCTATTTTGATATACTTGTCACCCCGATGCTTCCTATCAAGTTTCAAGACAATCGGTCTTTTGTTTCAGGAGAAGAAGCGAAAAATAGATTTTCAAGATGGTAGCCATCTTGGATTTCCCATTGGAGCAATTTTAGCTATTTTTTATCTGCATTAGTCACTTAAATGCTTCCTACCAAGTTTCAAGTCAATTGGCCTTTTGGTTCAGGAAAAATAGCGAAAAATAGATTTTCAAGACAGCAGCCATGGGGGTCATCTTGGCTTTCCAACGGGAATGATTTTAGCTATTTTTTATCTACAAGTCACCCTGACACTTGCAACCAAGTTCAAAGGCAATTGGCTTTTTGGTTCAGAAGAAAAAGCGAAAAATAGATTTTCAAGATGGCAGCCATGATGGTTATCTTGGATATCTGATCTGAAGGATTTTAGCTTTTTTATCAACACGTCTACCCAATGCTTCCTACCAAGTTTAAAGTCAATTAGCTTTTCAGTTCAGGAGAAGAAGGGAAAAATAGATTTCAAAGATGGCGGCCAAGGCGGCCATATTAGATTTCCGATCGGATCAATTTTCACTGTTTTTGATCTACATGTCATCTCAATGCTTCCTACCAAGTTTCAAGACAATTGGCCTTTCAGTTCAGGAGAAAAAGCTAAAAAAGATTTCCAAGCTGGCGGCCATTGTGGCCATCATGGATTTCTGAATAGAACAATTTTAGCTATTTTTGATCTACAAGTCACCACGATGCTTCCTACCAAGTTTCAAGTCAACTGGCATTTCGGTTCAGGAGAAGAAGCATAAAAAGATTTCCAAGATGGCATCCATGGTGGCCATCATGGATTTCCGAACGGAACAATTTTAGCTAGTTTTGAAATACAAGTCACCTGATGTTTCCTACCAAGTTTCAAGTCAACTGGCATTGCAGATCAGGAGAAGAAGCAAAAAATAGATTTTTAAGATGGTGGCCATTGTGGCCATCTTGGACTTCCGATGTGAACAACTGAGGTGTAGTTCTGAATGGTCTCTGAGATATTAAGGCTTATATGAACTAAAGGGGATGGGGCATAACCTCGGAGACTGCCGGTTAGTGTCAATGAATATGTCTTATCATAAGGAACAACAATGTATATGGTTTAGGGGTGAGGTTCTGAATGGTTTCTGAGATATTAAGCCTTATATGAACTGGAGGGGGTGTGGCATATTCCTAGGGGACGCTGATTGCAACTTATCATAAGGAACAAGAATACATGTGGTTATGGGATGTTGATATGAATGGTTTCTGAGATATTAGGCCTTTAATGAATTAAAGGGAGTGAAGAGTGACTGCGGAACCCTTGTCAGTGTCACTGAATGCGTCATCATAAGGAACAACAATATATATGATTTAGGGGTGGGGTTCTGAACAGTTTCTGAGATATTAAGCCCTATATGAACTGGAGGGGGTGGGGCATACCCATGGCAGATGATAAAACATTTACAAAACCCGTTATGGTTGTCAAAGATCTGACTGGTTTCTGAGATTGGGAGGTGCATACCCCCTAAGGACCTGCAGGCAGTTTCAATGAATACATCTTATCATAAGAAACAATTTTTATATGGTTTAGGAGTGGGAATCGGAACAATGTCCGAGATATTAAGCCTTATGTGAACTGGAGGGAGTGGGTCATACCCCCTGGGGACCCGGGGTTGGTGTCATTGAATGCAGCTTATCTTAGTGAACCATATATGGTTTAGGGGTGGGGTTCTGGAAGGTCCTGAGATATTTTTAAGCCTTATATGAATAGAAGTGGATGGGGCATACCCCAAGGGGATTCATAGTTGGTGTCCCTGAATGCTTATCATAAGGAATAACAATATATATGGTTAAGGGGTGGGGCTCTGAACGGTTTGTGAGATATTAAGCCTAATATGTGAACTTGTGGGGGTGGGGCATATCCCGGGGGACCCAGGGTTGGTGTCACTACTTGCGTCTTATCATAAGGAACAACAATAAATATGATTTAGGGTTGGGATTCTGAATGGTTTCTGAGATATTAGGCCTTTAATGAAGTGGAGGGGTGGGGCATGCTCCGGGGATCCCCAGTTAGTGTCATTGGGTGTGTCTCATCATAAGGAACAACAATATATATGGTTTAGGGGTGGTGATCTGAACAGTCTCTGAGATATTTGGCCTTTTATGAAGTGAAGGGGGTGGGGGACTTAAGGGAACCCTCTGAAAACCTCTTGCAAAACTTTAAAGCCATATCTTTCATATCCCCAAACTTCAGAACAATCCGTCAGTGGTTACCAAGAACTCCTTTGGACAAAGTTTTTGCAGATTTTGGCATGCCTCCGTAGGACCCTTTGAGTCCACCACTTTGAATTTTGAAACCCTCCTGCACATATCCATATCTTTCATATCCCCTAATTTCAAAACAATTCATCCAGTGGCTACTGAGAACTTGTCCCGACAAAATTTAGGCAAAAAGAAAAAAAGTAGAATAATAATAATAATAAGAAGAAGAAGAGGAAAATGATCAAAAACAATAAGTCTCCCCACTCTGTTTGGGAGACTTAATCATATGAAACAGAGCGAAAACAATACGTCTCCCCGCTTTGTTTGGGAGACTTCCCGTATGAAAACTCTAGAGGGAATCCGTCTGGAGTTCGAGCTGATTCCAAGCGGAAATGACATAGATTTTAGAAAATTCTGGTGTAATACGCATGGACACGTGTTTTTTTTCCAAATCCAGGCATACTCCTGGCGTACTCTACAAGTGTATTTTTTTCAAAGTCCGCCAGGAATAAAAATCCGCCCTGATTATTAATACTTAAACTTTCAGAAACATGTTTCTTTTTCCAAAATCCACCTGGAATAAAAATCTGCCCTGATTATTACTACTTAAACTTTCAGAAACATTGTTACTTTTCTCCAGGTCTGCCTGGAATAAAAACCCGCCCGGATTATTAATACTTAGTTTCTTCATTGACCCGTTGACCTTTATATAACCTGAGACCTCAAAGGAATCACCAGTTGCATGCTTTCTGCTCCACATGGCATTTCTATGAATATTTACTTTGGACAATTATCTTTCTATTTTGATATTGCTGGTATAATAACAAAGGAAAAATGTTTATGTATTTACTTCCCAAAGGACTTTTCACCAAGTGTTATTTGTAAAACTCACAGAGACTTAACATGCCAAATCTTTGAGGTGGAAGAAAAATGCAGAATGAAATGGAAAGAAAGTCATTTTAAAAGTCAGGGGTAAGTTCATTTGTTATCACTTCTGCACTGGCAAGTTAAAAGACATGACTGTGTCTAAAATATTATTTTATGTATGGCAAACAGTGTAGTCCCTGATCAGACTACAGTATCAGCATATGACAATATGATAATACTTTTTTTCTGTAGAATTGAGTACCTGAACCCTTAAACTGCCTGTCATGACATTTGCATATGTCATCAAGTATCAAATATTTTTTTTTCTTATTTTTCAAAGAATTTAATTAAGGCTTGACATTTGAGGTTAATCAGCTACATAGCAGATGATTCTCATCAGGCCTAATTTTCCCTGAAAAATAATTTACCATCACGAAAACACTCCTATATAATTTTGACCCCCTTAAACCCAACTTTTATATAGTAAAACTGGGGTTTACAGGGGTATACATTATTTTTCTTATTTTGCTTAAAAACATAGATTGTGGGTATTTGTTAGAACCACCTCTCAGAGGTGGTTCTATGTTTTGAGCAGGAATATGAAAAATATTAGAATTTTTTATATAAAAATTTTCCTTTTTTGGTTGTAACATGTTCAATATATTTGGATAGGTGTGTTTTCGTAATGCAAAATAAAATTGCTGTCTACTCTAAAAATAGAATTTGAATAAATTTCAACAGTGGCTGGGAATTTTTCTTATATTCAGTTTGTGGCTGGGAATTTTTCTTATATTCAGTTTGACTAGAGGTGGACTTCTAGTATGCTTGGATTTTATGTAAAAATTACGCCAGGATTTTTGGACACAGAAATCAAGACTTAATTTTGATAGATACATGAGGTGGACCATTCCATTATTACGCCTGGATTTTGTTCAATACATGAGGCGAACTACTCCATCATTAAGCCTGGAATACCCCTGGATTCTGAAAAATAAAATTTGCATATGGAGCTGACTAATTTAAATATTACCACCCATTTTACACCTGGAATAGGTCAATTTTCTTTGATCTTTTACAAAAAATAAAAACTCTGTCTGTACTTAAAATAGTAAACCCCCAGACGGAATACACCAGGAATATACTATAGAAGTATGTGTCATTTCCACCTGGATTCCAACTGGGTATTTTCATACGGGTTAATAATTTAAATATTACCACCCATTTTACACCTGGAATAGGTCAATTTCCTTTGATCTTTTACTAAAAATAAAACTCAATCTGTACTTAAAATAGTAAACCTCCACACAGAATACACCAGGAATATACTATAGAAGTACGTGTCATTTCCACCTGGATTCCAACTGGGTATTTTCATAATGGTTAATAAGAAGAAGAAACAGAGCAAAAACAGAAAGTCTCCCCACTTAGTTTGGGAGACGGACTTGATCATTTGAGGACAAGTATGGTAAGGAGTTAAGATGATCAAATATTCAAGTTAAATACCAAACATGTACTATAATAGGAAAATCTGTAAAGTCTTTCTGTTTTGTACAATTTTATCATTTTGATAGTACCCCGGGTATATATATATATATATATATATATATATATATATATATATATATATATATATATATATATATATATATATATATATATATATATATATATATAGACATGCAGAAATGAATTCTTTCAAACACATATACAATCTGATCAGGGTCTACACTATTTGACTGTCAAACAGCAGTTTTTTGAGCGACAACTGTTAAAGAGACTAGTTTTAAAATTTAGATACTGGGACAGTGAGGCCTGAGCAAACAGTGTACACCCAGATCAGATGCCACTCATCCAGCATTTTTTTGGTGTATCAACAGGTAGAAAAATTATAGAACAAGTACTTTAAGGAGTTATGGGGTCCCCATACTGAGGGTAAACAGGATGAAATACCACAATAAACATTAATATATATAACAAGATGTTCAAGTTATTACAGGGTACTTGTACGGTTACTTGTCCAACCAACAAATAAACACAGAAAAGAATAAAGAGCCACAAATTGTCTGAAAATTACCTAATAAAAAACAGAGAGAGAGAGAGAGAGAGAGATAGAAAGAGAGAGTGAGTATCTTCTCTTTTGAAGATTCCATCTTCAATTTGTTGCTGAGAAAACTGTGATACATTTATTAAGTTTATTAAAGTTCAAAATAGTTCAAAATACACCTTTTATATATAAAGAGTTTAAAAGTGAACTAAAGCTAAGAACTTGAGACTCAATTTCCCAATATTTTGTTATTCCTACCTCTGTGCTACCTAATTCTGCAGATCTACTGGTATAATTGTGACAAAAAATTAACATTTGGAAAGAGAGATGGATAAATAAAAATAAAGAATAAATGACAGGTGTGCTGTCCTCAGTGATCCATAGAACAACAGCTCATTGTCTACTTGTACATAATGCTTAAAAAGTCTAACTTGGTCAGTTGCTGTGAAAATCTGCACAGAAGTTCAAATGCTTGAAACAGAGAAAAAAGAAATTAAATATTAAGGTAAAAGAAAACTGAGCCAAGATCCCAGTTATCAGTGCAACAACACAGCAGCTCAATGTGTACTCACAGGTAACATGCCTACCAAACGAATGAATGCGTAACCATCGGTTAAGAACGTGAAAGTAGGTGGTCTGAGATTTACTCCACAGACACCGATATCAATGGGCAGTTGAATATCATTCCCCTTTTTTTCAAATAATTCCCTCAAAACATTTATATTGCTTGTGAAACACAGAAAATGCAAAGTTTGTTTACCTTTTTTGAGTCATGGAATGCTTAACCTATGTCGCTCTAATTGTTTCATGTCCTTAACAAATGGTTAAGCATTCATTCGTTAGGTAGGCGCGAGGTAAGCTAACTTTGAAAATTCTAGCTTGTGTAGCTTTTGAGAAACAAGAGGTCCACAGGCTGCTCACCTGAGTGACATAGCCACTGCAGATATGCAGATGTTATGCAACATTTTTCCAATCCTGTCATCGCAACTAATGAAAAGATCATCATTTAAGCAGTTCTTAATTTTGAAGAAGAATATATATGGCATGACAGTCAATGGAGCGTGATCATTTGAACAAACTCTCAATCACATTTCAACAGTAGGATCAATGTGAAATATGGTGGCAAATGGCTAAGTGGTTTCTGAAGAATCATGATTTTATACATGTAAACAGCTCAGTGGCGGGGAAATATAATAAACATAAACAAGATGGCAGCCATCTCTGATTTCCAATCAGAATGATTTTAGCTACTGTTGATCTACAAGTCACCTTGATACTTCCAATGAACTTTGAGTCAATTGCCCTTTCGGTTCAGGAGAAAAAGTTTAAAACAGATTTTCAAGATGGCCGCCATGCGATTGGGATTTCCTATCGCAACAATTTGAGCTATTTTTTATCTACAAGTCACCCTGATGCTTCCTACCAAGTTTCGAGTCAGTTGGCCTTTCAGTTCAGAAGAAGGGAAAAACAGATTTTCATGATGGCCGCCATCTTGGATTTCTGATTGGAACGATTTTAGCTATTTTTATATCTACAAGTCATCCCCATGCTTCCTACTAATTTTCAAATCAACTTGCCCTTTGGTTCAGGAAAATAAGCGAAAAAAAGAGTTTCAAGATGGCCACCATGGCAGTCATCTTTGATTTCCGTTCCAAACAATTTAAGCTATTTTTGATCTATAAGTCACCCCTATGCTTCCTACTAAGTTTCGAGTCAAATATGGCCTTTCAGTTCAGAAGAAGAAGCGAAAAATAGATTTTCAAGATGGCTGTCATGGCAGCCATCTTGGATTTCTGATAGGGATGATTTTAGCTGATTTTGACCTACCGGTCACCCTGATGCTTCCTACCTAGTCAATAAGCCTTTTTGTTCAGGAGAAGAAGTGAAAAATAGATTTTCAAGATGGCCACCATGGGGGCAATCTTGGATTTCCAATCGGAACGATTTTAGCCATTTTTGATCTATAAGTCACCCCGATGCTTCCTATCAAGTTTCAAGTCAATTAGCTTTTGGGTTTAGGAGAAGATGCGAAAAGATTTTCAAGATGGCCACCATGGCAGCCATCTGGGATTTCCGATCAGCAAGATTTTAGCTGTTTTTAATCTACAAGTCACCCCGATGCTTCCTACCAAGTTTGGAGTTACTTGGCCTTTCAGCTCAGGAGATAAGCGAAAAATAGATTTTCAAGATGGCGGCCACTTTGGATTTTGGATCGGAACAATTTTAGCTACTTTTGATCTATAAGTCACCACAATGCTTCCTACCAAGTTTCGAGTCTGTTGGCATTTGGGTTTAGGAGAAGAAGCGAAAAATAGATTTTCAAGATGGCCCCCATGGCGGCCATCTTGGATTTACGATCGGCACGATTTTAGCTACTTTTGATCTACAAGTCACCCCAATGCTTCCTACCAACTTTCAAGTCAACTGGCGTTTCGGTTCAGGAGAAGAAGCCAAAAAATAGATTTCAAATGGCGGCCATCTTGGATTTCCGATTGGAACGACTTTAGCTATTTTTGATCTATAAGTCACCCCAATGCTACCTACCAAGTTTGGAGTCAATTGGCTTTTGTGTTTAGGAGAAGAAGCGAAAAATAGATTTTCAAGATGGCTGCCATAGTGACCAGCTTGAATTTCCGATTGGCACAATTTTAGTTATTTTTGATCTACAAGTCATACCAATGCTTTCTAGCAAGTTTGGAGTCAATTGGCCTTTCGGTTCAGGAGAAGAAGCGAAAAATAGATTTTCAAGATGGCTGCCATGGCGGCCACCTTTGATTTCCAATCAGCACGATTTTAGCTATTTTTGATCTACAAGTCACCCCGATGCTCTTAGCAAGTTTGGCGTCAATGGGCCTTTCAGTTCAGGAGAAGAAGGGAAAAATAGATTTTCAAGATGGCTGCCATGGCGGCCTTCTTGGATTTCCAATTGGCACGATTTTAACTATTTTTGATCTATAAGTCACCTCGATCCTTCCTAGCAAGTTTGGAGTCAATTGGCCTTTAGGTTCAGGAGAAGATGCGAAAAATAGATTTTCAAGATGGCAGCCATGGAGGCCATCTTCGATTTCCTATCGGAAGAATTTTAGCTATTTTTGATCTACAAGTTATCCTGATGCTTCCTACCAAGTATCGAGTCAACTGGCCCAGGGGTGTAGGAGGAGTAGGCTTTTAAAGCAACTGGTGACGAAGCACGACGGACGACGGACATTGACTGACCACAAGAGCTCACCATGAGCACTTCGTGCTCAGGTGAGCTAAAAATGCCATGCATTATTTCAAATAGTTACAACAGCAGAGCTCTAGATAGGAGTTGTAAAGAGTATTTCAATTTTTATTTTGAAAATCAGCACTGAAGATGAAAATGTTGGGATAAACGATACACATTCCAATTTGGATTTCAGCAATGAGAATGTATTAGGGATTAAAACTTCACAATGAATTATGTTTATTTGGAAATCATCATTTTCAATGTGAGCTAGCTTACTCTTCAATGATAAATCTTGTATACTTTGAAGGCTACCATAAGCTTTGCATAGATATTTTCTCTTTGTGAATGAATTTTTTATACATTGTTGGATCTTGTAAAAAAAATTGTAAGGTTTAAGCCTTGCAGATGGACATTTCAGCATTAAAATTTAAAGAAATGGGTAAAAATCTCATTGTACCAAATCTGGAGCACTGCAGTAGGAAGATTTAAGGCAAATAGATAAAAGGCAGAATAAAAGTCTAGAGCCTGTGTCTCAAATTCCAAGGTACAACAACTCACTGTTTACCTGCATATAAATTCCAGAAATGCCTTGCTTTATTACCTGTTGAGGAAATTTACTGACACAAAGTTTCAATGTTCAAAATATAGAAAGAAACAAAAACAGGACAAAAAAAATGGAAGATTGTCAGATCAACAAAAAAAATAATGTGCTTAACTCTTCAAGACCATATATTTACTTGTGAGGTTTCATGAGATATCTGAAATATTGTTCATCACAGGATCCTGATTTTTCAGATGGAATGAAGGAGGGATGCACTGGATAAACCTAAAGTCCTCTCCACTGATCCGCCAGTATAAGACTGATAAAAGCACATACACTTGTATGCATATTATCATCTATCCATTTAATGGCATTTACTTTAGTAAAATGATGAAAGCGCAAATATTTTAGTATTATCACTCATTATCAGTCTATGGTATCTAAAGTGCAAATCACCATGCAACCACACTTATCATCACTAATAGCCCCAGATAATGTTTGTTGTTGTTTTTTTTTTGTTGTTGTTGTTTTGTTTTTTTTGTTTGTTTTTTTTTTGTTTTTGTTTTGTTGTGTTTTTTTCAACCAAAAAGAAGTTGTTGTTTTTGCTTGCTTCCTCATAAAAACACATGTTGAATATACAACAGTCTTCAGGGGTGCCTTAATTGGTGAAGTGCTTTTGATGAATACCCATGACATATGTTGCAGAAATAAGAAAAAAATATTGACTTGAATACCCTTCTTATCTGAAGCTATACAGTCACTGTAAAAATAAAACCATCTGCATAAACTGCAACTCATGATCTGGATGTTAGATGTAAGTCTGATCAGTACTGTTAACCCTTAAAGCATCAATCACAACTGCAGCAGACGACAATTTTTATTACTTTCTTTTTTTTTATTTTTCAGAGAAAGAAATTCTTGACATTTTATGTGAATCGTCTGCTTGGCAATTGATTCACATGAAATGTCAAGACTTATTTTCTCTGAAAAATAAAAACCAGAGGATCAATGGTCCTAAACTGCTCATCTGAGTGCTGAGTGTTTTTTCTGAAATGAATTTGAAGGTCATCATAGAAGACTGTCCCATGCTTATTGGAAGCCAGGCTCATGTTATGGGCTTTATGCCCCTCCTTAGGATCATGAACCCAGGGGTCTGTACCACAAGTTTATTTGCTGATTATGTTAAATTCTGTGCTAAGTTGAAGGTCAAGGAGTGACCTTGACCTTTAATACTCATGTAGCTTCATTTACTCATTCAGTTGATTGCAAATACAAAATTAAAGTTCACAGGCAACAATAATTTCCAAAAAATTAACAATTTCCACTTTTTTCCATACAAAAGCATATGCAACCAAATTTGACCTTGATTTAAATTGGGTCAAGGTCAAGCCAGTCATCATTTGAATAAACTACGATGGGCCCCTAGACTCCAATACTACATACCAAGTTTCAAGGCAATCAGTCCATTGGTTCCGGAGAAGAAGTTTTTTAAAATGATTTTATCATATACGGGCATGGCAGCCATATGTGAGCAAACTCATATTTATTTTCGTTTCCTTGTTCCTAAAAGCTTTCCTATGAAATTTGGTTACAAATGGCCCAGTGGTTTCTGAGGAAAACAAGTTTTAATTTTCATATCTGAATGACCTTGAGCCAAGGTCAAGGAATGACCTTGAATACTCATGTAATTTCATTTACTTATTTAGCTCACTGCATCTACAAATTTTCAGATAACAGGCTGGAATATTTTCTGAAAAATACAGTTTTTACTTTTTCCCATACAAAAGCCTATGGGACCCAAATTAACCTTAGCCTAAAATAGGGCAAGGCCATTCAGGGATCATCATTTGAATAAACTATAACTGACCTGAGTCCCCAATGCTACATACTAAGTTTCAAGATAATCAGCCCACTGGTTCCTGAGAAAAAGTCTTTACAGGGTTTTGACCTTATATGGGCATAGTGGCCATACAGGTCATTGTCACGTCCCTGTTTTATCTTGAATATATTTTACATGTACATAGTATAAAAAGAAGTTTGTATCAATTTTTATTAACCAGGTTAGATTAATGCATTTGTAACTGGAGTGCTGATTATGATGACAGTTTTACTTTTTAAGCAAGTAGGTACACTTCAGCTTTCAAGTTACGGTATTATGGTAATCACGAGTTAGTTATGCTGAGGGTGTATTTGATTATTTATGTCTATATACTTGAGCGGTTACCAGAACACTATATATTCCGAGTGAACCTAGGTTTGGTGATCAATATCTTCACTGTTCTGGGATTGATTTTCGTCTCAAGGCTATCTTTTGAAAGGGGAGACAATTTGCTGTCGTAATTTTGCAGTTTTGTAGCATTCCGAAGGAAAAATTTTTTACTTCATAGTTTTAGCAGTTGCTGTGTGAAACTGCACTGTTCGGACAATCGAACAGGTTATTTTAAATCTTGACTATCACGGTATTCTTGTGAATATTATTTTTAGATCTTGAATTTCACAGATTACTTGTGGACACAATGTTTCAAAACGTGCTACATTACTATAAAAGTTCCCTGGTTGAATAGAACGATACACACTACAAATTTATTTCATCGAAGACTGATCCTTGTCTTCCTTTTTCTAATCTTCACGTTGTGTTGTATCTGGCCATGGTAAGTCAATAATTTATTTAATTATATTCTTGCAATATTCTTGCTCGTCTTTACCGCAGCTAAAATTTGAGTAGGTAAATTTCCTCCGATTAGTTAATACAGATGTCAGATATATTCTGACTGTGTGTCTGCCTGTGTTAGATTTTTTTTACAATATTATATGTCATTAACAGCGTCCATGTGGTTTTAGGATCTGATTTTGCTATATAATAATCAATTGCAACGGACTTGTCGCATTTATAACATTTGGCGTACACACTCTGTATATCTAGTGAAAATTAATAAGGAAAATATCTTGTCATGTTTGATATCGAGAGTTCTAGGACATGATACTTATTTTCAGGTCACGTATCCGTATCCGTATATGTATCTGTTTCACCACTGTTATCGTCACTATGATTGACCATCAAATGTATTCCGGCAAGTTTTGTTCAAAGTTCTATAGAAACAAGTGTTAGTGATAACCGGAAAAATCATGGAGGATACATTCGTGGACAAGTTACGTAATTACTTCAAATTTGTATTATATTTAATTATGGAAATATAATTAAATAAAAAGTATTTTCAGATATGAAGTTTAACAGTACCTGTGGATTATGGAAGCTTCGGAACATAGAAATTGGAACATGGAAATTTGAACTTTAATTATAGTTGTTTTTTTTTTTAACTTTTTAAATACATGCTTGTTTTTATTTTACAAAGTGTTGTGTTTATCCTCTGATTGCTTGTGATTGCGTCTAGTCCATCGTCACCGTGCCCAACGCTCGTCCGATCACGTGACAGTCATGTGACCAAATTCATATTAATAAATTTTCATTTTTTTGTTCCTAATGGGACCTCCTAATGGAATATATGGTAGGTATGCTCATTAAAATCAATAGTTGCACTAGTTTCTGCTGCAATATTTTCTGAAAAATACAAGATTTTGACTTTTTTTTCCATACAAAAGTCTATACGAACAAATTTGACCTTGGCCTAAAATAGGTTGAGGTCAACCAAGTGTTATCATTTGAACAAACTATAATTGGCTTGAGTCCCCAATGCTACATACAAAGTTTCATAACAATCCGCCTTCTTGTTCGGGAGAAGAAGATTTTTAAAGGGTTTTTACCTTATATGGCATCGAGGCCATATTGGTCATGCGACCAAGCTCATATTAATTAATTTTCATTTTCTTGTTTCTAAAAATTTTCATATGAAATTTGGTTACAAATGGCCCAGTAGTTTTAGAGAAAAACAAGTTTTAATTTTCATATCTGAATGACCTTGACCTTGAATACTCAAGTAGTTTTATTTACTTATTTAGCTCACTGCATCTACCAATTTTCAGACCACAGGCTGCAAAAGTTTCTGAAAAAAACAAGGTTTTGACTTTTTCCCATACAAAAGTCTATGTGAACAAATTTGACCCTGGCCTAAAATAGGGCAAGGTCATCCAACTGTCATCATTTGAACAAACTATGATTGGCTCGAGTCCCCAATGCTACACACCAAGTTTCATGACAATCGGCTTACTGGTTCAGGAGAAGATTTTTGAAGGGTTTTTACCTTATATGGGCATTTGGGCCATCTTGGTTATGTGACCTGGACCCTGTGAACAAACTTTCATTCCCCCATCCCATGGATGCTCTACATGAAATTTAACTTCAATCTGCGCAGCCGTGTCAGATGAGAAGATGTTTGAAAACGTTGACAGATTACAGACGACAGACGACAGACGATGACAACAGAGGCTAGTCATACTATAATCTCACCAGTGAGCCTTTTGACAACAGAGGCAAGTCATACTATAAGCTCACCAGTGAGCCTTTGGCTCAGGTGAGGTAAAAAACTTAAGAATGTTATCTGCTACAAATTTTGCTTGGCACTTTAGGGGTTAAACCTTCACCACTCTCTGGGCAAATTCAGCAAATTGCAGATAGACGATAGTTTTCATATTTTCCCTAGATATTTGGCTTTGACATTGCATACAAATTATCTCCTACAGACTGAGAGCTAACCAAAAACCTACTTTAGTTTAATCAGTAGGAGACAACTACCATATTTACTCTAAGTATTCAGACTCAGATCAGAATGCAGCCATCAACCTGGGTCTTTACTGTTTGCCACTCACCTTGCAGTATTTAGACATCAACTGGCACTAAAGTGGAAACTTTGACAATTCGGCTATTTTCATGTTTCAAGTGTGTATTCATTGCTTGTTTTAGAATTTATTGTTCAAATTTTGGAACAAGTGTATTGATGAGTTAACCCTTCTCATGCTGAATAAATTAAGTTGCCATACCCACTTCTAATGTTCAGCCCAATCAGATTACTTGATCCAAATTGTTGATATAAATTCACATACCAAATGACAAACAGTGCAGATCCGGATCAGTTAGCTTCTTCAGAAGCCAACTGATCTGGATCTACACTGTTTGCAAATGCAAGGTATATCCAGGCTCAGCAGGACTAGGGTTAAGATGTCTGAATATTAAAGGTATACATACAGTACAAGAGTAAAAGACATAAAAGATAACAATAAAATTTAATCAGTGCTGTGATTGCATGCGCTGTCTACTTATCTAAGTGACTCTTCTGTACTAAATGGATAAACTGTATCTCCTTAACCCATTTTAGACTGAATAAACTACATGTATTAAAATATTGAAATAGTCGAATTTCAATTTTTGGTATGTCAAGCTATGTGATTTAGATATTCCTAGAGAAAAATGGCTAAACTATTTGCCAACAGTAGAGACCCTATCAGATGCTGCATTTTGTGGCATCTGATCTGGGTCTGCACTGTTTGCCAATTACCCTTTTGGGGGTCTCCAGACTAAAATGGGTCAAGTCAAGACCAACACCTATAGCCCCTTGGCATCAACTGAAAAGATGTTTTGCTTGGCATTTTATTTGAACGGAAAAAAAAATGTTTCTTCTGATGCACCATATCTTATTAGAAACCATGTCTTTCTGTTTTTTGTGCTTTCTTCTCAGATATTTACCATGAAATAAAATTTAAGGCCAAAATAATTGTCTGACCTATAATATTCTATAGCAACGTGATTTTTTTCTTCAATTTTTATGTTGTAAGAAAACATTTTTTGCTTTTCTCCACTTGTTTTTGATTACTGATGCTCACAACAATATTATGAAAGTTTCAAAAATTTGGACAAGTGGAACTTGTTGAAAACCTACCTCAAATCTACTTACCCTACCAATGTTTGCATGATTTGCAGTCATTTTTACTATAAGAGAAAAGAAACTAATCATAATCAATGCATGATATAAAACTTTGGTGCATAGGTATCGTTATGACAAAAGGTTGAATCACAGGAAAAGCTTGCAAATTAATTCTTGTGAGTAAAGCTCCATGCAAAAACAACTTTCTGAAAGCTGTCAAAAGCAGAATAGTACTCACTAAAACCATGCAAATGTATTTTAAATTATCAAGATTGAACAATTTATGATTAACTATATACCTATTAAAAGCAAATTAAATTCAAAATCTGAAGCTATCTCAACCACATTCATAAAAAGTTCAGTAATTTAATCTGTAACTAGATGAGGAAGGTAGCATGATGAGCCTGTCAGTGTTTGCCAATAAGTGGTTCAAACATCAACTAGTAACAGCGTTTTTAGAGAAAACAGATGTCTCCTCACCATGAATTTTCAGTTTTTCAACAGTTGTGACCTAGAAAATTAGGTCAAGGCCACCAAAATCTAATCAGTTCTTTGTTATGTCCCAATAAAATTTATCCATAAAAATTTGGTAAGAATCCAACCACTGGTTCACAAGATATTGTGCAGACCAGAAAATGTGATGCAAATGCCAACGCCAATGCCAATGGCGTCTGCACCAAAATCAGTTTATATCCCCCTCTCTTTAGGAGGGGGGACATGATAAAGTTCCAAGGATCTGTGGTCTATGATGCTGAGACACGTCTAACACTAAAAGTTTGAGGGGGTCACACATGTGGGAGCAGAAATATAAGCTTGACTCAGAAAACCAGTCTGGGATTTCATTTTGTCAGATCAGAGTTTGAATTTTGTCAAAACCAGGTAAAGGTGAATTAGTTTCATGGGACCTGACCTGGGGTAATGGCACGCTGGCAGTACTGAAATCTGAGGGCACTGCATCACATGTGTAAACAGAGATGGGACCATAAACCCAGACATGGGTCAATTTTATTAAAAGCAAGTCATGTTGACCTGGTTTAGAGGGATGCAGGTAGTGATAAAATTTGAAAGGGGAGCAGGGTGGCTGGCTGATGCGGGAGCAGAGATATGACCCAGTTTTGAAAAAAAAAAATTGTGGTTCATTTTGTCAGAAGTAGGTCAGAGCAACCTGGGATTGTGAGTGGACATTTGTATTTATAGTTCAGCTGTCTACAGATATACATACAATGAATTTGATGGCTGGATGCCATTACACTAAATGGTAACTATTATCTCAAACTCTGTCATCTGGCTCCAAGAAATATAGATAAATAAATGAAACAAAAGAATCTAAAAATACTACTAATGTATTACCTGAAACGGTCCAGTCTACAACAGCAAATACACAAATAACATTAGGAATGCAAACCAATGTGGAGACAAACAAAAACTGGTTTACAAATTACCATGCAACTCTGGCATTACAAGCATGGCATGATAGAAGGTTTTACTGACTTTAAACAATCACTATAAATCAGGATTAAAAAACTTAGCAACAGAAAATCAGGCTATATGTTTTATGATTTATAAGTGAACTTTATGAAGTGCCATCAGAGCATTAGACACATGATCATGGCTAGATATGTCATGTATGGATTATGGGAAGTGCCATTATTGAGTGTATTGTAAAAATAGGTCACACTTGAGTATGACTAACATCAGGGTTAGAAAGTCCACTGGTCCACTCCCCATGACAAGTGACTACTGCTGAAGGACAAATAAAAATTATGAACTCTTCTCTGCGCTATATAAGAGATAAAGCAACACTGTTTATTTTAGGGGACATCATATTACTTTAAGGCAAAGTGTTCAGTCACAGCATGCCAAAACTAATAATTGACTTGCGCACCTGGCAAAAACTCAGATCAGCCTGGATGTCTGCTCATTCTGATCATTTGCAGTCTGCATAAAGAAAGATGATGCTACTCTGATATTTAAAACATGCATTTTCTGGCATGAGACTATGCTTGTACCAATACTGTTTAATCAGAAATAATGTTTTATGTTATATACATTCAAAATGTAACAGAAAGACTTTGTGGTGAACTGTATAATGTGCCATGTTTTTTAAATAAAGCTGAAGCCAGGTCATAAACAAAAACCATAAATAAATATTGGTTTAGCAAGCTATAATTTTGATCTTCTTAGTATACCAATAAACTTCATGAGATGATATGCATCGGTTAGATAGATTACAGATAAATGAATTATCTACGTAACACACTTGATAATGTACAAGAATAAATAATACGAAAGTGTCATTTTATCCTTTTATCTGGAAAAATATTGTTCTAAAACTGAGTATTAATTCAAGAGATAAAAGTATAGGTAAAGCCCTTTACAGAGACAAAAATCCCTGAAAGTTAAAGTATTACACATTTTACCATTGATAAATTATTAAACAAAGCGATGTGAGGGTCTGACATAATTCATTAATAGATACTTTATTTAGACATAAAGAAATTTTAAGCATTTGCCATACATTGAAAACTTCAGGACAGTATTCAGTATTTTATGCAAAAGTGGCCTTCATGTAGATTGCAACTTTACTGTTAAAAGTATTGAATGTATATAACAGACAAAGCATTTAATTTGCAGTTTTGGAAATACTTACAAAATCTTTAAATGATACAAAACAGAGGCACTAAATACTGATGCAGAATACCATACAGAAAACCACCAAAGCCCACAGTATTTAGAATTTCAGGTGTTACATATGTGACACATATTGGCAATCTGTGATTGAGACGTGTTGCAAATTGATCTATTTTGGGAAATTTGGTCATGTGAAAAATTGCGTTTGCAATTTATTGAGTTACCATCTGTTGAGATCAGTTTGTTTCTTCTGGACAGACAATCTGCAAGTATGTTGAATTTCCCTGGAATGTGTCTTATTGTGTGTTCCATACTTCTAGACAAAGATCTGGAGAGTGAGCTCTGCTTTGTTGTCGAAGATAAGCTACAACAGTTGTGTTGTCTTTAAAGACTAAGACTATTTAATTGATTATGTGATGGTGTGCTTGTTTCAAGACAAGAGTTATGTCCATCATTTCTAGAAGATTTATATGAAGTTGTGATTGGTCCTGGATCAAACTCCATGAAATAATACACCCTCCGGTTCCAGATGAGCCCCCCAACCAGTCTGACTGGCATATGTGAATAACTGGCGAGAAGAGGGTTCTTGATAGGAACACCTTTTAGATAAATTTGATGATTGTTCCACCAATTGAGATGATACCAAATACTGTGTGTTACCTTGATTTTTTGGTGAAGTGGAAGAATATGAGGTCTCCATTGTGCAAGAAGAGACATTTGTAATGGTCTGAGATGAAGTTTCCCTAGAATTACAAAGTCTAGGGTCCTGCAAAAAGTTTTGTCACTGGGTTCGGATTACCTCAGTGCTACGCTTTATCAAACATATTTTTATTACAAACCAAAGTATTCCCCCTTTACTGAAACACATTTTTGTAACTTTTTACCCAGTCGCGAAAAGCAGATAAATAGTCTTCTTTTGGTATCTGTTGGAGACACCGATAAATAGCGCTGCCAAGAGAACTTCTAGACGTATACTTATTTCCAGAAAGCATTTTCTTAAGCCTTGGAAATAAAAAGAAGTCAGATCTATAGGGAGTGGATAAACTTCTTGACCTAGATCTAGTTCTCCGTCTGGAAGGTCCATGAATAGGAGACGAAGGCTTGATGAATGAGCTTTTTCAACTTTACTTGTCTGGTGATGATTGACATTTGTCTGGTGATTTTCATTTGTCCAGCTTATGTCCGAGTGGTTGTCCAGTGTTAGGTAAATGTCTGGTATCCAGTCCAGAGCTCTGTGCATGTCTGGTGTCCGGTGGATGTCCAGTGTCTGGTCTGGAGTTTGGTGAATGCCCTGTGTCTGGTCCAGAGTTAGTGAATGCCCTGTGTCTGTTGGATGTCTGGTTGTTGAATATGGTTGATAAGATGTGGCATTCTGCAGCATCTGATCTAGGTCTACACTGTGTGCAAATGTCCCATTTATGAGACACGGCATAATCATCGTCATCGGATTTTTGATTACTAAGCAGGTACAAGGGCAACATTCACATCAGTGGGCCCCCTTCCAGGTAGCTGGCTTGCTGCACACATGGCAGATCTCACACCATATCTCCAGTTATGTCTATCATGAGGGTCGATAGCCGAGAGCTTCCACTCTCTGCAATCCCTCTCTGTCAGCAGCTTCCATGTCATCCTGGGCCTCCCAAGCCCACGCTTTTCATCAACCTGTATGTCAAAGGCTGTCTTGACTGCACCATTTGAGCGTTCCACATGTCCATACCAACGGAATAATATTACATGGTAAAGCATAATCTAGTGTGTCCTTCAAGGAAGGTCATGGATAATTTGACCAAAGTCTGGGCAAAACTAGGGGGTCAAGGTGATTTTTTTTCTTAAATGCAACCATGCAGTTATTAAAAACTTGTCTGTAGGCCACAAATATTACACTGTTCTTCAATATGACTAGTTGTTAATTAAATTTTCTAGTCCTTCTAGATTATTGAGCTCATACATTTTAATTGAAAATACACTAAAGGAGAACCTTTTCTGATGCATCTGGTAGATTTCTGTCATTTCCGACAAGGCTTCTTGCACACCAGGTCCCTTCTGAAAAAACGGTCTACTCCAAACACCACCCCCGCCCCACCCACACACATCCCCCACAAAAAAAAACTCCCATGCTCCCCAGAGCTGACCCCTTTTTGAAAGGAAGGTAAAAGATTTGACAGTTGTCTTTCCTTAGGTGTACCATTCTCTTAAGGCCCTGTTAAGTGGCGTGAAGTATATTGCACCTGTCAGTATCTCTCATGAACACACTCAGTCAAACCAAATCATTATTTACTTTTCCTCATTAATTCACAAATAAATTGGGTTTCCTATGACAAAGGTCTTATCTGATAAACAAACAATGAAGGCACAGGTCCCTCTGGGCATCTGAGCAATCTTTTCACATGTAAATTTCCATGTCTAGGCATCTTCCAGACAAACAAAAACCCTGCTCAGATGATCCTGATGCATGTATACATTCTTTTTTTTTTCGTTCGTCTGTCATTACTGACAATGATACATTCACAGAGATGCTAAAGCCTAAGTTTTGCAAATTCTTCCCTTTTAGTGTAGACCCATTTTCAGAGGGGGCCTTGTATCACTGTCGGGGAAAGAAATTCAGTGGTAGCTTATAATCATTTGTGCTTATGTTACACACTCTGAAGTTTTTTCAAATGCAACTTTAGTTCAGAAAACATGTATTTCCATTTTGTTCTTCAACACATTCCAATGGAAAACTTTGAAACACAACACAGTTGGTAGGGCATAATTTTCCCTTTCCCTAGCTACTTTGTCTCACAGCTTTCTGTGGTTAGTGAGAATACTTGGGATAAAATGTCAAAAATGTGACTGTTATCTACCACAGACAACTGTGATTTTGTGACAAAACAATATTTTTTCCTGATGCTCCCTTTGGTGTCAATGAAAACTCAATTTTGGTGGTATAAAAGAGAAAAACAAAAGAAATGTTATCTACCATGGACACATGCTGAACAGGAAAATCGTGGTTGCTTCCACGTTGATAATGAAGAGGCAATTATGTCAACTTAAGAATCCACTATAACCATATATTACTCGAAAATCGAGTTTTCATCGACACCAAAGGGATGGATATGAATAACTTATTACTGTGCAGCCAGACAAATGTTTCCATTTTATTTTCTAGGGACGGTTGGAATGAAATAGTGTTTTGTTACAAAATTGCAATTATTCCTGGTAGATAATAGTCACATTCCTGACACTTTGTCCCAAATGTTCTCAGTAACCACGGAAAGCTGTGAGACAATTAAAGTAGCTAAGAATAGGGAAAATTATGCTACACCAACTGTGTCAAAATTGTCCATTGGAATGAATTGAAGAACGAAATGGAAATACCTGTTTTCCAAACTAAAGTCACATCCAGAAAGACTTTAAAGCTTGTGACTCAAGCACAAATGGTAGCTACCACTGAGTTTGTTTCCCGACAGTGTGGTATACAGTACAGAAAGTTACAAAAGGTGTGTCTCCCTTGTAGAATATGGCATAAGTTCTATCTATACTGAGTTCCCTAAAAAGTGAACATGCTAGAATGCAGTAAATTGACATCTGTCCATTAGGTCTATATGTAAAAATCATTCAAAATGAAGACAGCAAAGCAAACTAGAAAATAAAATCAGGTTGACATGTCGTTAGAAAAACTTAAGAATTAAAAGCCACACTATATATTACTACTAACTACTGAAAGTAAATCATTAAGTGCACTTTCTGTATTGTACAATCAATCAATGATAGGTAACAAAATATATCTTTCCCTAAGATGAATAAAGTGAGATGTTCATAATGCAAATCTTCCTTAGACTGACAAGAAAATGACATAATAAAGAATACTGTGATATCCAGTTCCTATAGCACTGAGATTTTTAGAGCCTTCCTTTGGTAAACAACCTCCAACAGAAAAGGATATCACAGTCTTTTAAACACACATAATGCACAGCATTTCCTTTAGTACCAAAAATTTTGTTGTATAGTTGTTTAATGAGCAGCTCTCATTTACAGTCCTATACTTATTTATTTAGTACTAATATGAATATGAACAACAAAACATAATCTAAAGCTTGACTAATTTCTCATATCAAAAGTGTATTCCTCATAAATACTGATTTGAGTCTTTCATTCTTAGACAAACAGGCTTTAAGAGGACTAGTTACACCCAGTAGACTTTCCACAAGTTTTACTAGTGAGACAACTTTTGTGACTTGTTTGCTGTCCTAAACCCCTTCTGAAAAAGGATCTGCTCTAAAAGCAAATATCTTACCTTCTAGAGAAGACCCTTTTCAGGAGGAAGTCAAACAATTTTGACGAGTTGCCTCCCTCCGAAAGTGTATCCATTCACCTTAAAAACACTGATTTACCTACATGGACCCTGATCCTATGCAGACTGAGTGTTTGTTTGTTAATTTGTGCTGCATCAGAATAAAGAGTGAAGTTTGGTGTAAATAAAACTGGTTTAGCATTTGTTGTGCAACTGTTTGTTCCTCTTCTTGTCTTCTTTTGGTGCTTCTGGAAGGCTGTGCTCTATGGTTGTGGCATTTCTTGGCTAATTTTTTTTTTTTTTTGTATGTTTTTTTTACATGAGAAAAAAAGATATTTTCAAAGAGGACACCTAGCCAGTTTTCCTGTGATTGATAAAATGTACAACAGAAAAAAGGGACATAAATTTTATTAATTTTCCCTCACAAACAGATTTATGTGAACCACTAAAACATATATACATTTTTTTAAGGTGAAGGGATACACCTGGTAAATTTTCTGCCCTATTTTGTTAGCGAGACAACTTTTGTGACTGCATGTATCTTTTTACTTTCCCGACATAGTTGTCTTCTCTGAGAAGTGTATTTATTCCACTTAAATGCATGATTTTGTTTTCAAGAACAACCAAGCAACTGGTAGTTTGAACTGGCAGCAATGATCCAGATGTACTATTTAGTATTGTTTGTAGATTAATGTAAGCCTTGGATTAAAATTTGTCACATTCATTAAAATTTGAAAATGAAATGAATGCTATAAATGTTTAAAAGCAATACACTAAAAAATTGTCAAGCCATACTACAAGCAAAAGGCATTAAAGCAAGTTAGTGGTGCACTTATTCTCAGTTAAAGGGAACAAATGCTGTCTTCAAAATTTACTTCATTGGATAATCTTTGAATAAAATTTTACATTTACTAAACATTTGCTTTGTTGAACTATGATATCTGACAACAAAATTAAACTATTATCTGCAGACAATATACCAGGCTTAGACAATATCACAGTCTGAGCAATACAGGCAGGGCACTCAAAGCTACATGTCCTCATGTTGTTTTCATTATTAAGATCAAGCTATCATACAGATAAGGATAGGATTATACCAGGGATTCTTCAATGACATATAAGCTCTTGTGGCATACTTTATCTGGATTAATAAGCAAAGTTGACATATTTGAAAAGAAATATCATTTTCATTGTTTAATTGTTGTCCCAAAACTGTTGTCAATTACTGGACAAAATTTCAGTGAGCGGCTAATCTATTCATATTTCTGAGTTTCTTAATTATAGTATATAGTACAACACCATCTAGTAAAACATGATATAATATAAAACTAGCCATTTATATTTAACTGAAATTCAAGATAGATAACAAAACTCAAACTATTGATTTTGAACATGTCATTCAGGAGCCTATTTCTTGAATGACAATACAAATATGTGTATATCTTATTAGCTTTTCATTATAAGGTATACAAGTACTTAACGACAAGTTGCATCAAAATATATTTCACCTCCTTTGTCAGTTTATTTTCTAAAATTTAAAGATGGCATCTGATTCTAAGAAACGAGACAATCATCTTTTATGGATGTCATTTACAGGGCAACATTTATCATATACAGGACAACATCAATATTCAGTTTCCAAATTTCTAACAGCTTTAGGTCTATTCAGCAACCTTTTGGTTCATTATCCATTTAGAGTCTAAAGGCTTGCTTGATTCTGCTGTTTTGTACCCAGCTTTCAATTATTTTTCTTATCATCTACAAGTCATCATTTACGAGGCATTCAATATTTTTGTCCTGAAGTCCAACTGTCTGATAAAATTCATATGTTCTATCTTTTTAGATCACAATTAAAGTAATTCTTTTGAATCATAAACCATATGGCATTGTAAAAGTATGCAGTTATTTATAAAACTATGCTCGTAAATAACAGACTGTCTCGTAAATGATTCCTGTATCAGAAAGTCAAGTTATATTGATACTATAAAACTAAGGTTGGTAGAATTTCGCAGTTAACCTTCCAATCTATTCTACTATCAAGGGATGCACCACATGATACAGATTTAAAAGGTCATTATGTCAACATTTTCTGACCCCTATTTGTTCCCTTTAACTGAGAATGAGTGGGTGTGTAACAGAATGGTCAGTTCAAAATAGGGACATACAGTAAGTATAACCTGACTCCACATGGTTTAAATGAAAAAAAAAAGTCATTCAATACACAATAGGTCAAAATTTATTTTCTGTGGTATAAAATGGATTTTAGATTAATTTTCTTTCTCAAATAATTGCAGATTTTTTAACTGAAAACATGTTGGGTGGACCATTAAGTTGTAATACCTGTTTTGGTTTACTTAGGATGTTAGTTGGTTTGGAATTTACAGGCCCAGTCAATACTAGTAAGGTCGTGTTGAACCAGTCAGTTTACCTAACCACACTTTTCCTGGGCAGGCTTAGTCCTCTAAGTAGTTAACCAGTACTTGTCCACATTCTTTTGCCAGAAACTGACAACTTCCCTTCTTGCATCAAATGAAGGTAGAGAATGGCTGCAGAAAATATTTCATGATCAATCTCACAAAAAATGTTGCCGTACCAGGGGAGATAAAACCTGTTGAACTGTTGCTTCTGTAGCAGGTTGGATGGTGTTTTTTATCAATTCCATTCCCTCTTTGGGAGAGAGTTCAGTAAGCCTAAAATACTGACTACTATGCTGTTAAAGAACTAGAATTCCGAGAATCGGATGTGTCGCCTGCTTAAAGTGCCAAGCATTTGATACAAAAAAAGGAAAAAACACTGGTCCTTATAATCGCTCCTATCCCTAAAGGCAACCCCTCAATACAAACTTCGAATGAAATCAATGCATCCCTTCAAAAGTTATTGAGGGGAAACAATATCTTTACCTTGTATTTTACCCCAACAACAAAACTAAGTCAAAAAAGGGCCAAAACTTGGCCAAAATTTTGCGGATATCGAACTTGACCTGTATTTTACAATGATTTTTCCTTCTGCAATTTTCAATAAAATCAATACATCCCTGCAAAAGTTATTAAGGGGAAACCTATATCAACACACCAACAAAAACTAAGACGAAAAAGGGCCATAACAGCCAAAATTTTGCAGATATTACTAATATCAAACTTGGCCTGTATTTTACAATGATACATCCTTCTGCAAACTTTCAATAAAATCAATGCATCCCTGCAAAAGTTATTGAGCGGAAACCAATATCAACACACCAACAAAAACTGAGATGAAAAAGGGCCATAACTCAGCCAAAATTTTGCGGATGATTACTATTATCGAACTTGACCTGTATTTTATGTTGATATAAAGTTCTGCAAGTTTTAATGAAATCAATGCATACCTTCAAAAGTTACTGAGCAGAAACAATCAACAAAAATTAAGTCGAAAAAGGGCCATAACTCAGCCTAAATTTGGCAGATGATCACCAATATTGAATTTGACCTGTATTTTATACTGATATAAAATTCTGCAAATTTTAATGAAATCAATACATCCCTTCAAAAGTTATTGAACGGAAACGAAAAGTGTGACGACGACACAGACCACGACGCGGACAGACAACATGAGCCCTATGTCTGCCATGCTACGCAGGCAACACAAAAAGGAGGCAAACACTGAAGTACATGAGAACTTGCTCATTAGTCCAAAATTCTATAGCTGAGTGTAAATTTGTAAAATGTATGTATCATCTTATCTTTAGCATGAGGGCAGAAAAATGAAAATCACAGAAACCCAGGGCTGTGGAAATACTATGTCAGACTTGTCATAGTTGTTTCTGTTGAATCCTCATATTTGCTTCATTATAGGCTTTGTCTGTGATATAACTGTTGCCTGTAATGATTCATGGATGAGTTAAAAGATCTCCTCACTTATCAAACAAATACTGTAAACGAATTTACTACTATGGAAGCTGAAGGCAAGAATTGGGATCCCATAAAGCTAGCTTAAACCCCCAGTAATTTATTAATGACTGTTCTAAAGCAGTACTTTTATTGTGGTACTTTTCACTTTGTAATGTTTTTCGTTTAATAATTATGTAAATTGATTATATATTCAGCTAAGTTTGGATAACAGAGTTCCCACCTTTTTTGGAAAGAATTGCTAACTGCTTGCTGTCTGTTCATTTTGTGGCTGTTTTATTGTATTTGTCTGTCTTTCCCTTTGGTGTTGGGGGCTTGATGTGGATCTGATAATGACTATCAGTTTCTGAGTTCTCTTATTTACTTTGTCATACTTCCATGTAATTGAGGACAAGCAAAACTTTTCAGCTCACTTGTCCATGGGCAAGTACAATGCAGATATATACATATCTCTATTTTAATCCACAGTTGACAGTACTTTCCTTTGAAGTTGTCAGCAGAAATAAATTCTGGTAACTGTATGGTTATCATGCACAGTTATCGCAGACAGTTTTGAATGGACCAATCATGACATGGCTCCAGTTAAAACAAAACTGATGCTATAAAGTATGCTGTATTTATTTTTCCATGTACTTTGTTGGTATTCTTTATAATCGGCTCATCCAGTTTATTCTAAGAAGTAGCCACAACATATGTTTTCATGGAAACTGAGGGACAAATTCTCTGTAACTGAAGCCCACTTTACCACAGCTTTTGAATGCTTGTGCAAAGATGGGGCTATGTTCATGTACAAAATGAATAGTGTGAACACTGCAACCAAGCTCATGTAACACCAAGAATATGGCATAAGCACTCATTTGCTTCATAAAGTCATACTATAACTGTAGAACAAGTCAATAGGGTGTCATATATACACAAGCTGGTGCCACTGCAAAAGCTAATGCAAACTGTGACCTTGATCTTTGGCTGACAGACTCAGCAATAAGCAGTCACAGATTTATATCCATCCTAAAGTAACACTAACAACATATCAACAACTTCAAGTGAAGACTATAAGAAATATAGGCAAAACAAAAGAACATAATAATGTACTTATGTTTGCAAATGTCAAAAAAATTTCAAAGTATGTCACCTTGACCTTTAGTTGCAGCAGCAACAAGGCTATATCAACTGATGTGTATTCATCCAGTTGTGATACTTTGTGAATATCAATAAGCAATACAAAAAAAAATTATTGCAAAGCTTTGACTCAAATGTTCAAATAATTTTTAGGTATATGACATTTGCTTTTGAACAGACCAAAACAAGATGATGGCAACTGACTGATATGCATCTAATAATAATAATAACCATGCATCAAAAACATTAACTGAAGGCTTAGCCGCTATCAGAAATATAAGCACAGAGAAAAAAGACAACAGAAAACTTTGACATAAACATTAACAAAATTTCCAAGTCTGTGATTTAGGCATATAGCGTGTAGCAGAAGCAGGATGATGTCAACTGACTGGTATATATCCAGTTATATAATACTAACCACATATCAACTTCAAGTGAAAATGTTCAAAAAACCAGAATGGACTAGAGAGAAGTGGAAGGTAAAGTGATATTTTGGCAGGAGTCTTTATAGGGCACAATGGAAAATATCCTTAATTGTTTCCAATCTGAAAATATCCTTAATTGTTTCCGATCTGAATACTTATTTAAACAGATTTTATAGTTATCATTGTTATTTTCTTAAAACTTATATTTGAAAATAATGTCATACACAATGAAATTATATGTTTGCAAGCTTCTGCATTTCTTAACAGCCTTAGAGGTAAATGAGAGGAAAAATCTCTCATCTAAAAGTTAATGTAAAAGTGCAATGCCACTAAAATGTCCAAACCAAAACTAAAAAAAAATGCAGAAATTTAAAATAATTGGTTGAATTATCACCCGTGTAATTAAAAGTAATAATTACTTTAATTACTCTCATTAAGATGTGATTAATATCATTATATTTAAAGTTTTTTTGTTGTTTTTTTTTGTTGTTGTTTTTTTGCTTTCTTTTTTTAAATTATTAATACTCATATTAAGTAGCATACATGAGAATATCTTGTGTTCCTTAAAGCCATTTGGAGAATTGTATGTTTATATTCAAAATGATATTTTGAATCAAGGTATTCTGATAGGGTGATCAATATTAATTAGGGACTCAGTAGCTGTGTGATTCTCTGTATAGAAGAGTCTATCAAGTGGTCAAGGGGCGATAGCCCCAGTATCATCATTAATTAAGGTCTGTCCATATTAGGTAGTCAGGTCTATTTATATATTTGATGAAAAGAGAGATAGTGGAAGTTTGTCTGGTTGGAGAATGAGGCTGTTGTCTGGGATGTTGGATGTTGTGTGTAGACAGGGGAGTCTTGTATTAGCTTTAGAGACAGAAGGAGCATAAAGATATAATTAGCTTGTTATCTGATCTTTTATGTCATTTTTGTATGTTTGTGTTGTACATATTATATTCAATAAACTATTGTTTAAACCAACATATTTTGAATTTAAATTGAAGTTAAACAGAACAAAATGTAGTTTTTATTTTAATAAATATCTTCAGCAGTGACTGCCGGAAAGATATGTTATGATTCATAAGAAATTAAGAAAAATATAATAAACAGTAAAATGGAAATTAGTGACTATGTAGTTAATTCCCCATTTAAGTAATGAAATTTAAACTGGCCCAGAGGTGTGCCAGTCAAAGGATTGTAAATCTGTTTTGTCCAAAATTAGATAAACTTGAGAAGCACCCTCAAACTTTAAAGATAAAACTAGTGCTTGAAAAGGACATGAAAATAATTTATTGGTCCACTCAACACAGTTTATTCCTTTTTTTATATATATATATAACCAATAACCATTTAGTTTAAAAAGAATTTAAATTAAGTTGTTCAAACAGGGGTAATGAAATTAGGTGTATGGTTACAGAAAAGCTGCTGATATTGTTACCGAAATCTCATTTCTAAGAATCCAGTCAGTTCTGTCAGGTTATACTGCTGTAAAGCAGATCTTATATCTATTTACCTTTTTCACCTTTACCTTTGTGACTTTGTCAATAAAAAACTGAACGCTCAGATAATTTGACTGAAAATCACAGGTAATTAAGTTATACTATGACACATGTGACTGAAACCAGGAAAATCATTGCAGAAAAAAGACAGTTTCATTCAAACATTCAAACATGAACCACAATGTAATACAATGTACCCTATAACATAATATGTTCCCAGAGATAACTCTGATCTGCCTGCATATCTCCTGAGTCTGATCATTCTTCCTGTTGTCTGAAGTACCCTTAAATCAGAGCTAAAGAATCATCAAACTCTACTTGTCCAACCAAGATTTACTTACCCAGAAATTGACACTTTTGTGGGTACTCATTAGAAGCACCTTGGTGAGACTCTTCCAATGAGTACCCACAACATATGTTGTTTTAAGAAATAAGAAAAGATATATCTCATATTATAGTCCTTGTCCAAGGACAAGTAAATTAAAACCATAGCAACAGATAGGGCACTTTTTTCATCCAAAAAATGCTGATATCTTTCTTATTTCTCCACAAAAACATGTTGGGGGTACTGAATAGAAGTGCCTCACTGAGGCCACAACATATGATTTGGTGGAGAAATAAGAAAAACATGAGGACAACCCCTCTTATCCGTAGCTATGTAAAATTAATTTCTTACTTGTCCTCAGGGAAACAGGACAGGTTGAGCATGGTTTTTCCACAGCCCTGCTTAAATCCTTGGAAATCATTTCATCAGCTACATTTTCTCACATTATGGATCACATATATTTGCTTTCACAATAAGAAACTAAAACTATATTCCATTCCTTATTTTGTTTAGCTTGTTATCACTCTAAGAGTTTTTGAAAATTTTTCTCCACTAAAATGTCATCTTGACTCACAAAGGCTCAAACAGATACTCTATTTTCCCCTTGTCCCATTAAGTTATGATTTTCTTGAATTATGTAATATATTATCCTCCAAGGTATTTCAGAAAATATGATGCTGACTGACAATTTGCTACTTTAGGCAAATATGAGCTGGTTGATTTTATAACATTATGCAATCATTATCATCATCATCATCATCATCATCATCATCATCAGATTTTTTATTAATGTGCAGGTACAGGGGCAACATCCACATCAGTGGGCTGCTTCCAGGTAGCTGGCTTGCTGCACACATGGTAGATCTCACATCAGATCTCCAGGTGTGTCTATCATGAGGGTTGATAGCCGAGAGCTTCCACTCTCTGCAATCCCTCTCTGTCAGCTGCTTCATCTTGGGCTTCTCCAGGCCCACGCTTTCCATCAACCTGTTTGTCACAGGCTGTCTTGACTGGACCATTGGAGTGTTCCACATGTCCATACCAGTGGAGCCTTCTCTCCTTCAGAATGAGGTCTAGATCCTCAATGCCAAGCCCCCCAAGCAGCTCACTGGACTTGATGGTGACAATGTCTTGCGGCTTGACATTGCAGATCTGTCTGATGAGTGCCTTGTATTTCAGCTGCAGACGTTGGAGGTTTGGCTTTGTCAATGGCAAAGTCTCACTGGCATGGAGCATTACGCTCCTCACACAAGAGCTGTACACACAGCCACATGTCCTGAAAGAGAAGTGGCTCGAAGAGACAACTGGTAGTAGCGCCTTGAACTTCTTCAACACATTTTGTACAGGTGTTGTGTTTGAAAGTTCACAGCCACCAGCTGCTGAGAGCATGTCCCCTAGGTAGAAAAAGGAAGCTACCACCTCCAGCTTGTCAGGTCCGACTTGGAATTCCCTCTGTGGTCTACCATCCAAGGGGCGTGCAGTTTCCTGACACCATGTACATCTGTAATCAGGGTGCTTTGTCAAGTGCTTCAGCCCACTGCATTTCTTGTGCACCCAGTGCGTGCAGCTTTTGCAGAAGATGCTGTTGCTGCCCACTCCAGTGCGACAGACCCCGCATGGAAACTCACCTGAACTCTGCAGGAGGTCCAGGCCCATACCACAGATAATGATTTTTGTCTTTCCTGAATTTACTCTCAGTCCTTTCTCCTCCATTGCTTCTTTCCAAGTCAAGAGCCTCCTGACACATTCCTTGAAGGTTTCAGCGATGATAACAAGGTCCTCCCAGGGGACTCCAGAGTGGAACTTGCATGACAAGGCCTCAAGCACAATGGTGAAGAGCAGCAGGCTGAGTACCAAGCCTTGGTGAACACTGATCTTCACTTCAAACTCTTCACTGTACCCCTCACCAACCCGGACACACCTCCGCACATTGGCATACATCCCCTGCACATGTCGCACAATCCACTCCTCCACACCAAGTTTTCTCAGCTCCCACAAGATAACTCTTGGAGGCACTCAATCAAACGCCTCCTCCAGGTCTATGAATCAAGTGCAATCAAGTTTTAATATCTTACCTCTGGTGAAAGGAGTCCTCTCACTGACAGTCACCATTTTGGTGACTGGACATTTGATTGGCTAACAGACCATTAGCAATAATAAATTTTTCACTCAGTGGTTCAAGGTACTGAATGTATAAAATGTATTCAGACCTTGGCAAGGCAGGATGCTAAAATGTGAATACAATCTTATCCAAGATAAATTATTTACAAAAAAAAAAAAATAATAATAATAAAATAGGCCCGTTTAATAGTTATTTTGTGAGTTTTGTTTTTGTCATTAAATTCTGGCCCTTTGGGGTAGGTAAGTTCATTTTAAATAATTATAAAACAAATTAAAATATTTCTCAAGCCAGTGCTAGAAGACATGTGCAGTGAGGCAGATTACAGATGGAACGACTCAATAAAACTACATGCGTAATTTTCCCTTTTGTTAATGTGTAACATGTGTTCTTTGTTTTCTTCTTTTTTTTTTTTTTATTTACACAGGCTTTATTTTTCATTTTTTTGTTTGTTTATTTATTTGTTTCATATTATTTATTTATTTTTTATTTTATTTATTTATTTTTTATTTATTTATTTTTTTTTGTTGTTTTTTTTTAGGTGGGGTGGGGAGGGTGGAACAATAGCTATGCTTGCCATTCAAATAGCAACAGCTTCTGTACATATAGGATGATAAAAACTTCAGTTGAATACAATTCATGAAAGACCTAAATGGAAAAATTTAGATGGCCTTCTGAGGATTCACAAGGCATTGTGATTTCCAGAACTGCACTCAGAACAATGGCATAACCTAACTGTCATTGTAATATGTAATTTGTTTTATCTACTGAAAAAAAAAAAATCACGAGTTTACACATATTGATAATCACTGAGGTAGTTCACTCTATCAAAAAGTTAACAAATATAAATCACAGTTAAACAAAAAGACCAACCATGTTTCAAACATAAATGCTGAAGTCCTTTTGAATGCAATTGAGTGATCAAAATCACATTATAATTTTCAGACAGACAGGAAAACATGTAAGAAATTATCAAAATGATATTATAATCTACAGGCAAGGGACATACATAACATAAAAATCTCAAACTTTAACTGACAAAAACGACTCTTTTTTTGCTTTGTTTTTTTAATTATTTCAAGCAAGTTGTTTACATCAGTGCATATTGCAGGACCAGAATAAAATACTTACACCATCTGCAATATCATCAATCAGATAGACACTACATCTTTCACATTGAAGGATATCCTGAGCATCAAGCATAATCTTTTGAACTAATTTTTCTAAATTCTGTTGTTCTTCAAATACTCCTCGTGCCAAACTCAGTAGCAGCTGTAATGTAAAACAAGATTTTTTAAAAGCTATAAGGTAAGTGTCCTAAAATTTTAAATACTTACTGGCCTAAATTTTGCTTTTTATGCATTTATTTTCTTGAAAGACTAAGTGGAAGGCAAACAGCACTGACCATGATCAGACTGCACCTGAAGAAGCAGTCATATCTGGGTCAGCACTGTTTGCGTATGTCACTGTCAGACACTTTGGTGTACAAAATTTTAGAACATTTTCTGTAACTTGTACTAAATATATCTGTAACATCTGTAACTCTTTCAAACACCCAGGCTCTATAGTGCAGAAGGTACTAAGCATGTCTGACTGCAGATCCAAGGGTTGCAAATTCGAATTCCATCTTGACAACATAACTTTCAAGGAGATTGGTCATGAAATATTTCCAACGGTCATTCTTTCCATTATGCTGGTCAAGAAGGGCAGTTATCAGTTCCTGGCAAAAGTATGTGCACAAAGTACTGGTTATCTGTTTAGAGGACTAAGCCTGCCCAGGAAAAGCTTGTTAACTGTCATACCAGCTTGATATGACCTTAATATGATTACGGCTTTGGTACCATGACCGCAACTACTTAACAGTGTTGACTAGGCCATAAAACTCCTAAAACAAAATAATATATAAATATTTCAAACAATTTTTCACAACAAATAGTCTCAGGTCATACTTATATATATGGCAGAACAGTTGGCATATTATTAGGGTTCTGATGCTTATAATCCATTTTGGACATATATTGTATTCATTCACTGTGCTTCACACTAACCATTAGCTGCATCATGAAATAAAAGCACTCCAAGCATAATACCCCGCCATAGCAATTATTTGTTTATGTATTAAAGTTATCGTTGCGAAAATGTTGGCCATTAGCAATCCCAAACCAGATCTCCTTAATGTCAATGCATATAGCAAGTTTGATGAAAATCCCTTGTTATTTACTCAAGTTATCATCTGGAAATGAAAATATGGGCATGTCTTGGGCAGATAACTCCGTAAAAATTTGACAAATTTGCCCGTTAGCAATCCCAAACCAGATCTCCTTAATGTCAATGCATATAGCAAGTCTGGTGAAAATCCCTTGTTATTTACTCAAGTTATAGTCCTGAAATGAAAATATGGGCATGTCTCGGGCAGATAAATCCGTCAATAATTGACAAAATTTGCCCATTAGCAATCCCAAACCAGATCTCCACAATATCAATGCACATACCAAGTTTGGTGAAAATCCATTGATGTTTAATCAAGTTATCATCCGGAAACGAAAATATGGGCGTGTCTCGGGCAGATAACTCCGTCAATAATTGACAAAATTTGCCCATTAGCAATCCCAAACCAGATCTCCACAATATCAATGCACATACCAAGTTTGGTGAAAATCCATTGATGTTTAATCAAGTTATCATCCGGAAACGAAAATATGGGCGTGTCTCGGGCAGATAACTCCATCAATAAATGACAAAATTTGCCCATTAGCAATCCCAAACCAGATCTCCACAATATCAATGCACATACCAAGTTTGGTGAAAATCCATTGATGTTTACTCAAGTTATCATCCGGAAACAAAAAACGGACGGACAGACGTACGACGGACAGACGGACAGATGGACGGACTCACGGACGACCAACGTGAAACTATAATACCCCGCCACTATTGTGTGGCGGGGTATAAAAAAGGGGTCTTTAATTTTTCCATTGAATCAACATTTCAGTGTGTATGCCTGGCTCGTTAGCAAGGCTACATGTCTAGTTCTTTGACTGAAGTTTCCCCTTGCCCTAGTGCTTAGTGAACAAACAGCACATGTTCTGGAATAGGTTCTGGAGTTACTACAGGGATGCACAAGCTTTCCTAAAACTTTGCTGTTTATTTTTTTATTATTATTCATTTTTTTTTTTTTTTTTTTTTTTTTGTTTTGCTATTTATATCAAGAGATACTGTTTTTGCCTTCATGTACTTCTATAATAGTGTAAATTTGTCTTTATAGATTCAAATCTGATAGGCAGATTCAAATTGGATGAATGAGAAAATGGACATGTATAAAGTGTTTTTGTTGTTTTTATTGTTGTTGTTTTTATTCAATATTGAGGATATCTAAATATATTCTGCACTAAATTCTGTTTTATAAATTATAATTTACTCACTGAAAATGTTTGACTATCACAAACTTGTGTTATGTGCCATGTGGCAATCCTAAAAAGATTTCCCAGTACCGTACTTCATCAAAGTGCAGATTTTTATTTCCATCATATAGATGGATGCGCAAAGAAAAAATGTATTTTTGGGGCATACAGGAACAGTAAAGATCCAGATCAGCAAGCAAAGCTGCACAACCTGAAAAGGACCTTTGCTATACAATAATATATTCTATGGTATCAAATGATTGTGTAAGCCCAGATCTCTTCCAAGGTATATGTTTAAGTTCAATATCTGACTGTCAAATAGGGCTCAAAAATTACATTTGTCTGCTTGTATTTACAAGTAAAAGTTGGTGAAGGGCAAGTGAAAAATTCCAGCTACTTGCCCGGCAGGCAGGGATAAATTTGAAAGGGGTCTTGCCCTTCAGTTTTCAAAATGGCCATTTCTTTTTGAAAATATGAGCCCTTCTTATAATGTGAGGGTATAGGGAGATACAATTCCATATCACTTTTTCCAGTAAGATTTGAAAAATGGCTCCTCTTGTCTATGAGCCAACAATATCCCTGGGCAGGACAAGTAACATATTTTTGGTAGTTCAACTTGTAGAGGTAAAACAAATCACCTCGCGGTTCAGTGGTCACAATTCGGTTCATGATTCTTTTTCTCTGAGTTTTGATATGGCTTGATTCACTGCAAACAAAAGTTGTCAATTAGCTGCCAATTAGATCGGTAATTACTGCATGCAAAAGAAATATTTTGCTTCATTCAGATCAATTTAGGATAGTTGTACCGCTGCAATACTACTTTAGTCAAGTTTTTAATGACTGTTACCAACAAAACAATGTACTTAGTGCCATAAAATCTATGTGTCATTAGTTTTTGCAACTTCTGAATTTCCCGAAAAACGTTTAATTATTCAGTCAATAAAAACTGTTATGAATATTAATAGCACTCACAACACTCAGGAAATGTTGTCAAACACTCTTTCATAGAATTTTTTCAACATTTCATGCCATTTTGCAATAGTGATTTTCTATTAAATCAGAATGAAAGAAACAACATTCATGACAGAACCTGTTTTATCTCTTTTCGAACATTATATATCTGGGAAGCTTTAGTGCTTAAACTTGGTTGCTTATATTAGGTTCTTTTCACTGAAGAATAAAAAAAGAATAAACTTTTTACATAATTAATTAAATATGAAACTTTTACAAATATGATATAAAGCCTATGACTGTGAACCATTTCAAACAAACTTTGAAGTATGGTGAGCACCTTAGTTGACCACCATAGTACAATCCACATGCAGTTACTGATTATCTGGAGTCTGAAAAGAGTACCACAATATATATCGTATCGTGAAGCAAGTATCGAGATATGTATTGTATTGTGAGGTGAGTGTATCGTTGCAGCCCTAAGTTCAAGTAACATTTTTGGAAGAAAAAGTAACATTCATTGGCTTTGGTTTTAAAATGATGCCAGACCATCTTGAAAAGCTCACAGGTTATACATTCAAACCCCGTAGTCAGCTAAAATTGACAAATTATTTCTGATGTTGACTGAGTGTCTGGGCTATATTCTCTAGCAAACCAACACCAGTAAAACGAAATGTCAGAACATTCTGGTTTGTTGTATTACTATTAAAATAATGTAAATGCAGGTCATATTTCAGTATCTGGAGGTCATCCCGCTCTATTTAAATATCAGAAAATGGCTTACACCGAAACCAAAATGACCATGTCCATTTCACAAAAACCTGTTTGTTAAAACATTTTCTATCGGCGGCCAAAGCAACATTTTGTCATGAATTGTGGTCACTGGTTGCCATCGGCATCAAATACGTACACTGTTCTTCAATGGCATGGTCATCATTGGTCACGACTGGTACCAATTGGTAACAAAGGTAACCAATGTTGGTTAGCGATGGAAGTATTTTGAATGCAGGCATTAACAATAAACAAAAAATAGTACTGTAAAAAATCATGGGGATAAGAAATAGAACTAGAAATAAGATGTGTAATAATATGGAACCATTTGCCCTATAGGACAAGTGAGTGTCAGAAAAAATTTAGAACCCTGCAAAATAAACTCCATGAAGAAACTACTAACTGAAATGCAAACCCCTGTTTAATGCGTGTAAAATATATTGAATAATGAAGCAGACTTTGACAGGATAAGTCTCAAATCAATTTTGGTACAAAAATATCTAATGGGAGCTTTTTTTTTTTTTTTTGACATTTCAGGCCAAACAAGGAATTCATATTATATCCAAGAAAATTAGATCAAGAAACATTAACTATATATAAACTTTACCCTGTTTCTCTTGTATTCTTGGACTGAGAGTTCAAAAAGTTGAGCATTTGTGAGACCAATACCACAGAACATCAAATATTTCTTGAACACCTGAAAATAAATAGCATACATATATCATCATCATAATTGGACTTTTGATTAACCTGCAGGCACAGGGGCAACATCCACATCAGTGGGCCCCCTTCCAGATAGCTGGCTTGCTGCATGCATGGCAGATCTCACACCAGATCTCCACATATTTCTATCATGAGGTATGATAGCCTAGAGCTTACACTCTCTGCAATCCCTCTCTGTCAGCTGCTTCCATGTCATCTTGGGCCTCCCAGGCCCACACTTTCCCTCAACCTGTATGTGAAAGGCTGTTTTTTGACTGCACCATTAGAGCGTTCCACATGTCCATACCAGCGGAGCCTTCTCTCCTTCAGAATGAGGTCCAGATCCTCAATGCTAAGCTGTGCAAGTAGCTCATTGGACCTGGTTGTGACAATGTCTTGCGGCCTGACGTTGCAGATCTGTCCGATCATTGCCCTGTCATTCCGCTGCAGATGTTGGAGGTTTGGTTTTGTCAATGGCCAAGTCTCATTGGCATGGAGCATTGGGCTCCGCGCACAAGAGCTGTACACACCCCCACGTGTCTTGAAAGAGAGGTGGCGTGAAGAGAGAATTGGTAGCAACTCCTTGAACTTTTTCCAGGCGGTTTTTACATGTGTTGTGGTTGAAAGTTCACAGCCACCTGCTGCTGAGAGCATGTCCCCTAGGTAGCAAAAGGAAGCTACCACCTCCAGCTTGTAAGGTCCAACTTGGACTTCCCTCTGTGGTCTGCCGTCCAAGGGGCGTGCAGTTCTCTGGCACCATGTACATCTGTAGTCAGGGTCCTTTGTCAAGCCCTTGAGCCCACTGCATTTCTTGTGCACCCACTGCTTGCAGCCATTGCAGAAGATGCTGTTGCTGCCCACTCCAGTGTGACAGACGGCGCATGGGAACTCACCTGAACTCTGCAGGCGGTCCAGGCCCATACCGCAGATCATGATCTCCATCTTTCCTGCATTTACTCTCAGTCCTTTCTTTTCCATTGCATCTTTCAAAGTCAAAAGCCTCCTGATAGTGATACATTCAAGGGATTCAGCGATGATAACAAGAGGTATAGAGGTCCTCCCAGGGGACCCCAGAGCAGAACTCTCATGATAAGGCTTCAAGCACAATGATGAAGAGAAGCGGGCTGAGTACTGAGCCCTGGTGAACACCAACCTTCACTTCAAACTCTTTACTGTACCCCTCACCACGGACACAGCTCAGTGCATTTGCATACATCCCCTTCACCAGATGCACAATCCACTCCTCCACACCAAGTTTTCTCAGCGCCCACCAGATGACCTGAGGTACTCAATCAAAAGCCTTCTCCAGGTCTATGAAAGCCGTGTAGAGTCTCTTGTTAGCAGCTAGATACTTCTCTTGCAGCTGCATGACAACAAAGATTGCATCTGTTGTGCCTTTGCCTGGGACGAAGCCAAACTGGGAATTATTGATTGACACCAGCTGTCTAATGAGGCTGTCCACAATCCTCTCCAGGACTTTCATGACTTGCTCAGTCAGCTTGAGGCCACGGTAGTTTCCAATGCATCCTCCTTTCCCTTATAGAGGCAGACAATGAAACTCTGCTCCCAGTCAGAGGGTACCTTACCATCGCAAATGATTGCAGCCGCGAAGTTACGGATCATGGAGGCCCCCATGTCACCGGATGCTCATATCATCTCCACCACTATGCCTGATGGGCCCGGTGCTTTGCCCGCCTTCATCTTTGAAATAGCCTTCTTAACCATATCAATGGTGATTGGGATGGGCTAGCTTTCCACTGGTGGTTAATAAGACAGGTGGTCTGGGTCCCAGTCAATTTCAACGCTGAGAAGCCTTTGGTAGTGCTCTAACCAGGCCTTCTGCTTTGAGTCTTCGCTCATTGACATCTCTCCTGCATCATTCTTCACTGGTTTGTCACCAAAAATATCAGCGTTCTCTCTTCTAAACTGGTTAGCAAGGCGGTAGACTTCTGAAGACTTGGGGTCAATATTTTTGAAGATCTTCTTGTCGGCTTCTTGACGAGCATAGTGCACTGCATTTCTGGCATTGCGTTTGGCTGCATCGTATGATGCCCTAGTGCCTTTACCAGTCTTCCAGGCCTTGAAAGCTTTCCGCTTGGCAGCAATGGCCTTTTCCACGTGTTCATTCCACCACCAGGTTTCATGACGCCAAAGGTGGGGCAGAGTTGTGCCACACACCCCCTCAGGTGTCTTGAGCAGTCCAGTCTTGATGTTGTTCCAGATATCCTCAGTGGCCTCATCAGCTACACCTGCAGATGTGCTCACATGCAAGTTGAATACCTCCTGGAAATAACCGCTCATCTGAGAATCTTTAAGATTCCAAACTTTGAGGCGAGGGGTAAACTTGCGCTTGGATTTTGGTGGCACATCAATCCTCATGTCGCATACAAGAAGCTGATGTTGCAGGGCTACTTCCTCACCAGCGATCACTTTTACATTTGTGACAAGTTTGCACCTGGTCCTACGGAAAAGGATGAAGTCTATCTGCGTGGCTATGTTTCCCGACTTATACGTGATGAGATGGCTGTCATATTTCTTGAAACATGTGTTCCCAAGAAGCAGGTCGAATGCTAGGACATAGACTAGGGTTCTCTCACCCACATCTGGTTCCGGCCTGCCATATCCCATCCCACCATGCACTTCTCTGTATCCAGTGTCTGCACGGACTACATGGCCGTTCCAATCTCCACCTTGGATCAGAAATTCTGATGCTGGGATCCTGGCAGTCACAGCACGCAGCTGACCAAAGAACAGGTCCTTAACCTCATCACAGACCACTCTGTGAGGCATGCATAGACAGAAAAGTAACCACACGCTACAAGCTTCACTAAGCTTCACTAAGATGATTCTGTCGGAGACTCTCTGCACCTCAAAAACTTTCTCTATCCACTCTTCCGCCACAAACGGGATCGTCTGTCCAAGCTGATGTCCCAACTCAGATCTTTAAGGGCATCTGAGCATGCACACCCTTCCCGCACTCGGGCAGTGCGCTTTGCCTTTGTCCTTATAAAGAAAAGATTGTCCACCAAACCACAATAGCTAGAACACCAAGCCATTGGTCTGTAGATGATTGCTGCCTAGCTCTGCCACCCAGGTTGTGGCAGCCTCATATCCCTGAAGGTGGGGAGGCAACTGTGATAGAGGGCAGCCTCACATTCCCACACTTTTATTGAGCATCAAAGCTGGGTGCAGTTTCACTGCATACCCAGGACTTACATACATACATGAATATAAATTCAAAAAAATCTTTAGTTTAAAATTCAGTGAAATACTTTATTTCCAAATAAGGTAAATAAAGATAGTATTATTCATAGCTCCAGATAAAACACCAAACCATCACCATAATTACTAGCTTATTATATATATACGAATGGACTATTTCTGAATGCCAACTCTAATGCCAAAGCCAACAGGATCCGCACAAAAAACAATATGTGGCCCAGGCTCGCCCTCCCGTTCGTTGCGGGGGTATAGTAGACATCCCTAGTCCTTAAAAGGAAACAAGAACTCGACCAGTGGAGGTATCATATGCCCATAGCAACTAATAAGATGTAGCACATATACTGACTCGTGTACAATTCAGTGCTCTGCATGTAAATGGAGTCAGTTGGAAACCAAAAAATTATCAAAATTTTCAAAGGGGCATAGTTATCATCATCATTGGATTTTTGAGTAAGTCTGCTAATATTTGGTGGCTGCAAAAATATATGTGCTGCTTCACATTATGGTATATTGGATGTAAACTATAGGAGAGATGGAAACGAAAAGTTTACAGAATTTCAAATGGGCATAGCTCTGCTAATATTTGGTAGACTGTAACTTTGAAACAATATGCGCTGCTCCACATCATGGTCTAACAACTAGAGCAAGTGCCCAGAGGGTCACGTATATCCCGAGCCGGTGCCATTTCTTAATTATAAAATATTTTAAAGTTAATGACAATGATATATGGCAAGATATAGTTTACAATGTCAGTCTCTGGGTGACACTGATCTATCATCCCAAGTACAACTTTCCTGGAGTAAATAGTCTTGAAGACATGAAGCAAATTTGCTGGGCCATAAAATATAGGTCACTGACCTACATATACTTGAGAAGTTAATCTGATGGTCACACATGCATTATACCAACTATGATGTTAATCCATTACATAATCTAAAAGACATTAAGCAAAATCACTATACCATGAAATATAGGTCATACTGATTTATATTTACTTTGAGGTGACTGTGTCATTATATGTAAATATGACATTTAGGTATCAAATAGTGGGAGATACATGACAAAATCACAGGGCTATATAGGTCACAATATCCCAAAATATGATAGTAATACATCAAATTGTCTTCAAGATGTAACATAAAATCACTGGACTATGAAATATAGGTCACAATGAATTACATTTACTTTTAGGTCAACTGTTGGATCATACTAATTCATAATCCCAAATAATGATGTTCATACATCAATTAACATTCAAGATATGAGGCAAAACTACTGGACCATGAAATATAGGTCAAGGTGACCTATATTTGTTATGCTGTCAATTGTGGTGTCACACAGTTCCAAGTATCACATTAATCCATGAAATAGTCTTCAATATATTAGGCAAAATCGCTGGAGCATGAAAATATGATCACAATGACCTTGACCTTATTACACTGAACGTTGATGTGATAAACATGTCTGATGCCCATCCTTCTTTAAGAAGTTGTTTGTATAAACAAACTGCAACATACTACTTGTTTATAGAAGCATTAATCCATGAAATAGGCTTCAAAATATATGATAAAATCATTGAAGCATGAAAATAAGATCACAATGACCTTGACCTTATTACACTGAATGTTGCTGTAATAAACATATCTGATGCCCATCCTTCTTTAATAAGAGGTTGTTTGTATAAACAAACTGCAATATACTACTTTATTGGGGTGTCATAGATTTTGACCTATAGCCCCGCCCTGGGGCATGACCCAGGGGTTTATAGACGTAGGATGGAAGAGAACCCTCCAGGTAGCCCCCATACCAAATATGAAAAGTTTTTGATCAGTGGCTGCAGAGTTATAAGTAATCAAAAAACTTCGAAGTAAAACTTGGTTATAGAAAATCACATCCGGATGGACGGACAGACAGATGGACGGAAGGATGGACAGACAGACAAACGGACTAACGGAACGGACAAAAACTATATACCCCTTTGGCATACTTCATATGCCGGGGGTATAATAAAACAAGTATCAGCTTGATCCAATGTGTTGTCTGGAAACAAAAATTTACAGAAACTTTCAAAGGGGAATACTTGGTGGACTGTAACCTCGAAACAATATGTGCTGCTCCACATCATGGTCTACCTATAATCTTAGTTTCAGCTTGATCCAATCTAAACTTTAGGAGGAGTTAACCGGAAATGAAAAGTTTACGGAAATTTTCAAAACGGCATAACTCTGCTTATATTTGATGGCCTGTAATCCCTAACAAATATGAGCTGCTCACATCATGGTCTAACTGCGGGTCATCTTGACGGCCCACAAATATAGGAGTTGAGCTAATCACACATCAATTTCGGGAATTATACCGAACCGGAAGCGGCTGTTGACATAGTAGTCGTGCATGGGATAACGAATAGAATGGAATATCATAGCCTCTCTTAAGCCTAACGTCCCATAAAAACATAAAAGGACAGTGGCAATCAGTACAGACCCAGATCAGACGCCGCGTTTTAGACGGTGCAAAATGCGACGGCTGATCTACTCTGTATTAGGGACAGATATAATACATGATAATTACGGGGAATGGCTACAGCGTCCTGGTGGTTTTTTTGATTACCGAAAGTCTCTATCGCAGAAGAGTCACAAGGGAGATTAGAGAATACTCTTCTAGGCCAGTTCAGTTCAGTTTTCAGACTTTCAACGCTACCAGACAACTGAGTCACATAGAGGCAGCGCCACCTTCTAGGCCAATGCGAACTTTATAATTCAATTGTTAGAGCTAAATGGTTGTATAGATACAACAACTTTATTTGATTATTGTCATTGTATGATGCTAAATGAAAAGGTATGTCACAGTTTAATATATTGGCCTGCATTCAGTAGCATAAAATTTTACTTCAGTGTCTTCACCTCGGTCTTCACAGTGTTGAAAACGGAGATAAAGTATGATTATTTATAATGTATGTGAAATAAGGGAATACTCTATTCAGTTTTTTTTTTATTTATTTGTACAAGTATCGGCTTTCAAAACAATCCGAAAAACATAATAACATAATAAGTTTTCAAATCCAAAGAAGTGCTATGGATGATATTTGTTCAGGATTTGCCTACTGGCCTCCGAGATACTGACATTTTTTTTCATTTGTAACAGGCAAGAAAATGAAATACTAGGTGGATTATGTAAACCAATGTTCCTTAAGAATATCGCTATGAAATAGAAGTTTCATTAATATCATCATTTACTTTTTCATGGTGGAGTATTTCTATGAACAAGAATTCTGGCAACAAGCAAGAATGTTGTGCACAGACATAGTATAGAAACTAGAAATGTGTCAGTATGACACAGATGCCCCTGCCCAGGGCCATCCTCAACCACATGCAGGTATTTTGCAAAAAATGAAGTTGAAAAAAAGGGACAAATCAATCTTTTTTAATAAAAAATATTGGAAGGAAAACATCTTTTGAAGGTGAGAAAGGGCCATAACTCTCATAATAATGGGTTGATTTTACCCTACTTGGAACTTGACCTCTGTTTTATGATTATATACCTGTGTATTAAATTTGAATTCAATACACTAATGTTTTCAAAAGATACCAAACTGTAACTATTTTTCAACGTTGAAAAAGGGCTGTAACTCCAAATATAATTGGTAGATTTTACCCTAAATCAAAATTGACCTATATTTTATAATTATATGCTTGTGTATAAAATATGAATCCAATTCACTAATCTTTTCAAAAGTTATGGAACGGAAACCATTTTTCAAAGCTGAAAAAGGGCCATAACTCCAAAAATAATTGGTGGATTTTACCCTAAATCCAACTTGACATACATTTTATGAATATATACCTGTGTATAAAATATGAATCCAATACACTAATCTTATCAAAAGATATCGAACGGAAACCATTTTTCAACTATTTTTCAATATTGATAAAGGACCTTAACTCCAAAATAATTGGTGGATTTTACCCTAACTCAAGCTTGACCTATATTTTATAATTATATGCTTGTGTATAAAATATGAATCCAATTCACTAATCTTTTCAAATGTTATGGAACGGAAATGATTTTTCAAAGTTGAAAAAGGGCCATATCTCCAAAAATAATTGGTGGATTTTACCCTAAATCCAACTTGACATACATTTTATGATTATATACCTGTGTATAAAATTTGAATGCAATACACTAACCTTTTCAAAAGATAACTAACAGAAACCATTTTTCAACTATTTTTCAACATTGATAAAGGGCCGTAACTCCAAAAATAATTGGTGGATTTTACCCTAAATCGAACTTGACCTATATTTTATAATTATATGCTTGTGTATAAAATATGAATCCAATACACTAATCTTTTCAAATGTTATGGAACGGAAACCATTTTTCAAAGTTGAAAAAGGGCCATAACTCCCAAAATAATAGACAGATTTTACTCTAAATCGAATTTGACCTACACTTTATGATTATATATCTTTGTACAAAATTTCAATCCAATACACCAATCCTTTCAAAAGATATCACATGGAAACCATTTTTCAAAGTTGAAATTTTTTCAAAGTTGAAAAGGGCCATAACTCCCAAAATAATTGGTAGATTTTACCCTAAATCGAACTTGGCCTACATTTTATGATTATATACCTGTGTATAAAATTTCAATCCAATACACCAATCCTTTCAAAAGATATCGCACGGAAACCAAAAGTGTTACGTACGGGATGGATGGGATAGGACGGACGGGACGGACAGGACGGACAGGAAGGACGGGACGGACGTACGTACGGACAGCGGTGATACTACATGCCCCCCCATTGAAAATGGCGGGGGCATAAAAACCTTAAAAACCTTATTTTGATTAAAACTTGCAGTTCAAAGCTTATTCGACCTTGAACTTCACCTTGAACGAATGGTCAATGTCACTATGTCTTTGAGGTAGCTTAGTGAAAAGCCGATGGAAGTCTGATTTCTGGTTAATGATGAAGTTAACATTACTTGCAAACTTGTCTACTCACACTCTCACCCATTCCGCTTAAAAAAAAAAAAAAAAAAAAAAACATTCGGACACCCTTTAACTACGAAATGAACCTGTCCTAAGAGTACCTTTATTGGCATTAAAATGAAAGCATTCCATTGTCGAATTAGCAGATACTAGCCCAGGACTCCCCCATCTAGTGATCTACTATAGTCAAAATGTTGAAAAATACAGGATAAAAGTAACAGTCAAGAAATAAAGACCGAGGCATATATTACTTGTGTATAGGACAGAGTAACTTCGACAGTTCAAAGTGAAACTAAATTCGGAAAATAACAAGTCATTCAGGTTAGTTCAGTGAATACTGATGCGTATGCCATCATGTGCGGTATAAACGTCAAAGGAGTACGTGCAATTATTGAAGCTAAACGACCTGCTAGCTTTTTGAAAAAGCTAATACTTGTTATAAATCTAGCTTCAGCTTGATCCCATGTAAACTGTAGAAGCTTACCAGAAACAAAAAGTTCACAGAAATTTTCAAAGGGGTATAACTATTTTAATATTAGGTGGACTGTTACCTCGAAACAATGTGCTGTTCCTTATCATGGTCTAACTATAAACCAAGTTTCAGTTTGATATCTAATATAAACCGTAGGAGGAATTAGTCGGAAACAAAAAGTTTACAGAAATTTTCAAAGGGGCATAATGTTACATTGCTAACATTTGATGGACTGTAACCTCAAACAAATATGCACTGCTCCACAACATAGTCTAACTATAAATCAAGCTTCAAGTTGATCCAATTCAAACTGTAGGAGGACTTAGTTAGAAAATAAATAAAAGCACTGCAAGCATAATACCCCACCATAGCAATTATTTGTTTATGTATTAAAGTTATCGTTGCGAAAATGTCTGGAAAGAAAATGACGGAGGGACAGATAACAATCCCTAAATCAGATCTTGATAATATCAATGGACAGATAACAATCCTAAACCAGATCTTGAATGCATATAGCAAGTTTGGTTAGAAGGCCTTGTTATTTACTCAAGTTATCATCCAGAAATGAAAATATGGGCGTGTCCGTGAGTCGGGCAGATAACTCCATAAAAATTTGACGAAATTTGCCCATTAGCAATTCCAAACCAGATCTCCTTAATGTCAATACATATAGCAAGTTTGGTTAAATTCCCTTGTTATTTACTAAAGTTATTGTCCGGAAACAAACATATGGGCGTATCTCGGGCAGATAACTCCATAAAAATTTGACGAAATTTGCCCATTAGCAATCCCAAACCAGATCTCCTTAATGTCAATGCAAATAGCAAGTTTGATGAAAATCCCTTGGTATTTACTCAAGTTATCATCCGGAAACAAAAATATGGGCGTGTCTCAGGCAGATAACTCCGTAAAAATTTGACGAAATTTGCCCATTAGCAATCCCAAATCAGATCTTCTTAATGTCAATGCATATAGCAAGTTTGGTGAAAATCCCTTGTTATTTACTCAAGTTATAGTCCGGAAACGAGCATATGGGCGTGTCTCGGGCAGATAACTCCGTCAAAACTTGACGAAATTTGCCAATTAGCAATCCCAAACCAGATCTCCACAATATCAATGCACATACCAAGTTTGGTGAAAATCCATTGATGTTTACTCAAGTTATCATCCGGAAACAAAAAACGGACGGATAGACATACCACGGACGGATGGATGGACAGACGGACACACAGACGTCCAACGTGAAACCGTAATACCCCGCCACTATTGTGTGGCGGGGTATAAAAAGTTGACAGAAATTTTCAAAGGAGCATTACTGTGCTTATATTTGCTTGACTGTAACCTTGAAATAATACGTACTGCTCCACGTCATGGTCTAACTACAAATCAAGTTTCAGCTTGATCGGATGTAAGCTGTAAGAGGAGTTAGTCGGAAACAAAAAGTTTACAGAAATTTTCAAAGGCGCATAAATCTATTTATATTTGCTGGACTGCAATCCCTAAAAAATATGCACTGCTCCACATCATGGTCTAACTATAAATAAAGTTTCAGCTTGGTTAAATGTAAACTATAGGAGAAGTTAGCCAGAAACAAAAAAGTTTACAGCTGGACAGACGGATGCCAGACCCTGTAACATAATACATCCGTTTTTCAAACGGGCATATAATAAACAGCAGCTTAGAATAACAGCATTCCCAATGCCTCTTTTGATGAAGGATGTGATAACAATCAGACATACCGCAAGACATTTTGTTTTTCAAATGGGCATATAATAAATAGCAGCTTAGCAATAACAGCGCTCTCTTTTGATGAAGGATGTTATAAAAAAATCAGACATGTTGCAGGACATTTTGCACTCTTTTGAACTTCAACTTGACTGACTCCTGGCATGATGGACAAAAAGGCGCATCCACTAAACCTGACCTTATCGTTAATGATTGGCCGAAATTTCAGAGGCAGATCTACTGTTGACAACCAGGCCATTAATTATTTGCTGAGTAGCATGTTGGTAAGATTGCATTTTCCGTTTTCGCCAAAATTTTAAAATTGAATTATGTCTTCCTTTGAGGAGATTAAATCAGTGAATGATGTGCTTGACATTATATTTCATTACCACAACAAACATATAATGTGGATTAGTGGACAAAAAGTTCAGTTTTCTCTATGGGATGGATTACAACTTGTACTTGTAATTCCTCAAAAATATTCTGCAGTTGATGCACATGGATACCTTTCAAAAGCATATGTTTCCAAGATGAAGTTACCCGTCTTGAACAGTAAATCCTACAGCGTGGGTCTTCCCCGGCATTTATATGTATTATTAGTAACGTTGCTTTTTACATTTTATACATTTAGAACATTATAATTGTTGGCCTACAAAAACAATCATCAGAACTTTTGTTTTTCATGTAGAGTGTTCTGCATTTTGTGTTTTCAGCATTCTATATGCAAAACCAAAACCATAATTTACTTAGCACTCTGGATAAAATTTTCAGCAAACAACATTTTGAAATATTTTTCTTATTTTTCTCAGAAAACAGGATTTGACATTTCATGCAAATTGTAGAGACAATTTGCATGAAATGTCAAATCCTGTTTTCTGGGAAAAAATAAGAAAAATATCATCATTTTTGCCGTCTGCTGAAAATGCCCAGAGAGTGGTAAATGTTAATGATTTAAAGACACGTACATAATATAGTTTGATCAGGGTCTTCTGCTATCTGCCATTCTGCCAAACCTGGCACTGTCATCAAAATGCTAAGTCTATCAAGGAATTTTACAACTAGCGGAAATCTAGACCTGCCAGCTACGGCATTTAAGCCACGGTTTTCAATATTCATTGAAAAGTTCCCAACCTTTCCTGTTCACTTTGAAATAGAGCATGTTTGCTCCAGTGCAGACTTCTTCCTATAAGTTACTAAATAGTATAAGTTAATAAATAGTATTAATTCTTGGCTTTAGGAAATGATGTGAACCAGTCCAAAACTGACAAGGATACTTGTATTCTATTATTTTGTTGTCAATTTTAATTTTTCAGGAACTGAGACGGATCAGACAACTAGTTCACACATAAATAATGCAGAACATTTCAGGCATAATATTATATGAATTTGACGGAAAAATCAACCAGAACTAGCATCGATGCTCCTTTTATGAGCTGTTGATTCGCTAAAGGTCACCACAAGTGATTCAGACGAGATTGTACACATTTACCAATTCTCCATTGGGTAGGAAACAAGTTAAGAGTCTACAGAACAGCATGACATTCTGCTTTCATAGAAAAACTACCTCACAGAAACAAATTTGTACGACAAATGATAAACCTCCCTTTTTTGTTTACTGTTTTTAGCTGATATATTCAGGGCCTAACATGCTCCAGAAGATGCACACAACATTTGATAATGGGAGACACTGGCTCCTATTATGAAGTTTCCTAACTGTAAGTACTCTTTTTGATAATTTAGCCAGCTATTTAGGAATGAGACATTTTGTCTTAATGAAAACCTTGAAGTAGTACATTAAAATTTAAATGAACTACAAATTTCACTAAATTAAAATGATATGCAAATTTTGCCTGTTACACTTGTTCGGAACTTGTCTTTGATTTTTGGTCAGATTTGTTGTTTAGTGAAATGGTACATGTAACCAAATTGCTAAACTGTTTTCACGATTGTATATTTAGTATCTTTTAGTATATTTGAGACTTGCTGAGTTAAAATAGCTAAGGATTAGTTATTTGGGAACAGTTATTTGCCCTTTGATATCATTTTGAAATAAAAAGTTTTGTTAGGAGGGATAAAACAATACATTTTCTGAGTACTTGTATCCATGCTTACCCTAAATATTCCAGCTGAGCAAACAGAACAGACCCAAACTAGATGCTACCATCTCTCATCTAGGTTTTCGCTGTTTGCCACTCATCCAGTGCTCAGTTTCTAGGCAAAGCATCCACTTGTAAATCAGTATATGGAAAGGAATTAAGGTGTACCAATATTTTTGGTAGATCAGAGAACTTGTTAAGGAGGAGTATTTGGTGACAATTCTGCAATATTTTTTCTTGTTTCTCCATAAAAACATATGTTGTGCTAACTCATTAGAAGCACCTTGGTGAGGTGCTTCTAATGAGTACACACAACATATGTTTTTATGGAGAACTAGAGAAAATCATCTCAGAATTATCATCTCAGAATTATCATCAAATACTTCTCCTTAACAAGTCCTCTGGTAAATATAGTAGTTTATTCTCTAATAATGATATCATGAAAGAAAACTTACATCTACATCTTGGTCATCAAATTGATGTGAACCAGTTACTTTGTTTATGATTTGTGCTACTCCAATTGTCTCATTTTCAAAGTTCAAAATTGGCATGCACACAATGCTATGAGTCCTGTATCCTGTTTTCTTATCAATCTCCTTGTTGAACCTGGGATCCTGGAAAATAACAGTATTAAAATAAATAAGATGTAAACATATTAATCCTTGTCATGCTGAATAAACAAGACGTGTCATTAGGCAATACTTGGGCCTAAAAAAAAAACGAAGAATGTTATGTTTCTGATTTCCTGACCGACTATCAGAAAAATATGCCAACTGTACTTTTTTTTTTGCACACAAAGAAAGAAGAAAAAAAAAATCCGCAACCGACCCTGGACAATCCCGGTTTTATATATGTTCGTTACAAAATTTGTCTGTACCAATTTTCGGATACTGTCGGTCTTCATCGTTTGTTTATTTATTTCCAATATGGCTGCACCCGTACAAGCCAAACCGAGCACATTAGTGCAGTTTATTTAGAAGAGTGCAGCCACATCTCGGCCTAAGATAAAATAAAAGCTGTTTAATACAGCGCCCCTTTATCATCGGTATTCAAAAACGGTCAAGAGAAGTCAAAATATTTTATAATTCCATTTAAAAATATTACCATTCACCGACTGTAATTTGACTTGGGTAAAACAAAAGGAGAGAGAGAGAAAAAAAAAAAGTTGCCGACCTACCGACCCTATGGCAAATTGATGATGAAATCAGAAACAGAACATTTATTTTTTAAGGCCTTATAAGATACCCCTCGCAAGATAATTACTGGCTTGTGGGTACTGAAAAGCAATGTATTAAAATGCATATTTGCTTCAGGTTGTATGTGAATGGGACTACAAATACAGACAGACATACATATTGATAGACATAAATGGCAAAGTTAAAGTGGCAGTCATTTTGTTAAAAAAGGTTTTTTCCAGTAGCAAACTTCTTCATGCACATGTTCAATATGTCTTTAATGAATCTACAATGTATGAAAATTTGTCAACAAATTTTTCGAGTCAAGTTGATTTCACCATGCGTGCACTATCTCAGATGCACCAGCTCAGAGAATACAAAATTACCAAAATATGGCCAAGTGAAAAAAGCTGTTGTTTTGACGAAAATAATTTTTTCAGCATCATACACTTCCTCCTGTACATGTTCAATATGTCTGTAATGAGTCTGAAAAGTATCAGATTGCTTCACTAAATAACTTTGAGACAAGTTGATTTCCCCAGCATGCCAATAGTCATGCCAAAGCAACTTTTCAAGAAGAACAAGGAATGAATCCCTCTAGGCAATTATTTTTATCTATAGCAACATCTCGTCAGTAACAACATTCATGCAGAATATGAAAAGATTCCTTAAATTATTTAGCAAGAAGAAGCAGAAACCAAAACGTCTTTTCAGAAATAACAAAGGGAAATAACTAAAGAAATTAACTAGAAGGCCCTTATTTTTCTCTAACAGCAACATTTTATCAATTTCAACAGTTATGCAAAATAAGAAAAGATAATCCTTAAATTATTTAGCAAGATAGAACCAATAACCAACACAACTTTTCAAGAATAAGAAAGTGAAATAAATGTAAAGGGATTCTTATACCCTATAGGCCTTTAGTTTCCTCAGGCAGCAACATCTTGTTGATATCAATATTTATGCCAAATTCAAAAACATTCCTTAAATTATTTAGCAAGATAAGTAGCAGAAACTAAAGCCCCATTTCAAGAATTAGAAAGGGAAATAAGGAATTAACACCTAGGCCCTTATTTTTTATCTAACAGCAACACCTCATCAGTATCAAGGTTCAGGGATAAGGACTAACAGTGGCCCAGTGGCCCAAGGCCCCTAAATTTTGGGCTGGGCCCCTAAGTTTTGGGAGAAAATGCCTATTAACTCAATGTAAAAGTTGCATTTGGGGCAGTCTGGGCCCGTAAACAAAAATGTTTAGTCTGTAGCCCTGAGGTTTATGCAAAACATGAAAAGAATTTTGAAACTATTTAGCAAGATAAAAAACAGAAACCAAAATGCCTTTTCAAGAAAATTACAAACTTAAGAGAAATAACTGTAAGGAATTAATCCCTAGGCCTTTATTTTTGTCTAACAGGAACAGCTCATAAACATCAACCTGTATGCAAAATATGAAAAGATTCCTGAAATTATTTAGCAAGATAAGAAGCAGAAACCAAAGGCCTTTTCAAGAAATACAAAGGGAAATAACTCTAAAGGAGTTAACCCCTAGGCCTTTATTTTTCTCTAACAGCAACATTTTATAAATAAAAAAAAAAAAAAAAAGCAGAAATCAAAATGACTTTTCAAGAAAATTACAAAGAGAAATAACTGTAAGGAATTAATCCCTAGGCCTTTATTTTTATCTAACATGAACAGCTCATAAATATCAACCTGTATGCAAAATATGAAAAGAATCCTGAAATTATTTAGCACGATAAGAAGCAGAAACCAAAAGGCCTTTTCAAGAATTACAAAGTGAAATAACTCTAAAGGAGTTAACCCCTAGGCCTTTATTTTTGTGTAACAGTAACATCTTATCAAAAAAAAAAAAAAAAAAAAAAAAAAAAAAAAGCAGAAACCAAAATGTCTTTTCAAGAAAATTACAATGAGAAATAACTGTAAGGAATTAATCCCTAGGCCTTTATTTTTGTCTAACAGGAACAGGGAGGAGGTATTATCAAGATGACAAGCCCACTTCCACTGATCAGCCAATCAGATTACTTAATCCAGATTACTGATACAAAGTCACTTACTGAATGACAAACAGTGCAGATTCAGAAACCAGCTGATCTGGATCTACACTGTTTGCAAAGGTAGGGCATATACAGGTTCAACAGGATTTGGCTTTTAAAAAGTTATTGAGGAAGTCCAAATGAATAGCAAAATTATGTGTGTCTTGCCAGAATATTAAAAAACTGAAAAGAGAGGATGCAAAATATTATAAGAAATGAGTATAAGATATAATTTGTAACGTGTCCTTAAGATGAAATGGGTAGATGACATTGTTAAAACTAGAGGTGAAAGGATTCACCAAATTTACAGTGCATCGAGGTTCAGCGGTCAGGATTCAGTTCACAATTCTTTTTCTCCGAGTTTCCATACGGCTCGATTCACTCAAGTTTAAACAAAAGTTGTCAATTAGCTGCCAATTAGATCGGTAATTACTGCATGCAAAAGAAATATTTTCATTCAGATCAATTTAGTATAGTTGTACGCTGCATGACTACTTTAGGCTAGTATTTAATGACTGTTACCAACAAAAACCTGTACTTATTACCGTAAAATCTATGTCATCAGTTTCCTTGACCTCCGAATTTTCACGAAAAACATTTATTCAGTTAGTAAACACTGTTATGAATATTAAAAGCACTCAAAACACTCAGGAAATGTTGTCAAATAGTCTTTCATAGAATTTTCAATTTTTTATGCCATTTTGCAATATATAGCGATTTTCTATAAAATCAGTAAGTCCAGCTCACACTGAGTGAAAGGAACAGCATTCTGGACAGAACCTGTTTTACCTGTTTTCGAACGTCGAACATTGTATATCTAGAAAGCTTTAGTACTTGAACTTGGATGCTTATATTTGGTTCTTTTCACTGAAGAAAAAACAAAAAGGAATGTACTTTTCACGTAAGGAAACTTTTACAATTATGATATTAGGCTATGACTGTGAACCATTTCAAACCAATTTTGAAGTATGGTGGGCACCTTAGTTTACCAACATAGTATAATCCTCATGCAGTTATTGATTATCTCAAGTCTGAAAAGCATATCGCAATATGTATGATAACATGAAGCAAGTATCGCAATATATATCATGAGGTGAGGGTATCTTTGCATCCCTAGTTAAAACGTGAAGAACAATGGCTTTTAAAAGAGGATAAAAACATCTTCTGTGATGTCTAGGGTATCTGGTGACGAAGAGACTTATAATTAGTGTTTGAAATCAGCCATAATTTCATACTATGATAGTCAATTATATGTTTTGTAAACCCTGAAATGGACTGATCATCGACTAATAGTGGATTAATAGAAGATATAGTCATTCTTATTTTAGCCCTATTCTGTTTTGTTTTGTTTTTTTCAAACAGCTCCAGATAAGGGTATCAGGAAAATATTTTTCTTATTTCTCCATCAAAACATATATTGTGGGAACTCATTAGAAGCACCTTGGCAGGAGGCTTTTAATGAATATCCATAACAAATGTTTTCATGGAGAAATAAAATATCAGTACTTTTTGGCTAAAAAGGTGTTTCATTTCAGGCTACTTTTATCAAATTTCTTCACCATTAGTCAGAACAAATCTAAAATTCCAAAACTGACAGCTTAGTATTTTATTTTTCACAACTTTCCTGTTAAAATAAAAAGTTAGAAAACATATGAGCACCGCTCCAGGAAAACCGGACTTAATGACATTCTTGATGACGTTAGAAAAACAGCGATTTGCCGCGGTTTGTAAACACGGAAGTGAATTGTACTTAGATCTACACGAAATGTTTGAACAAAACATTTATATTACAAAGAGGCAGGTGTCAAGCCAGAAGATAGAAATGTGGCGGTAATTTCAATATTTGTACAAATAAAATATAAAATATTTGAGTGTGCTTGCTTTTGTTTCATTATCACTCGATCAAGCATATAGGGCACAAAAGGAACGCAGTTATATATTTCACAGTTTTGGTCCATTTTGATTTTAAGTTAAGAAACTTGAACCAGAGTAGCATCTCTTGGACAGGTCATTAGAAATTAGGTCAAATTCATATTTTTGAACGTATCAGTAGATGGAAATTTGCAAGATGAAGAAATAACCCATATGGCATACTTCTAGCAAGAACAATTCCTTAGAAAGCTAAAACAAAAATAAATTTGTGAGACAAAAAAATCTTGAAACATGAATTGGTCGATATGATACTCTAAAACTTCTTCCAAACGCCATTCTTGTAATTATTTATGGTGCTTGGTTATCACCTTAGATTTCATTCTGAGTGTTTATGGAAGAAAAGTGTCTACGTCTAGATCGCTTGTTCAGAGATTTAAAACATTATGTATGTTTCTATCCCCTATCATACATAGTTACCCCTACCGCTAAAATGAGACCACAAAAATTGCACCTGTGACGTGATCGATTTCATTGCATATCTTGAAACAGAAAAATCCACTACCAGAGGCCATAATCAGTTTCTGTGCTTGTTTTGATAAGGTTGTACATCCCCGTCAAGACATTTTAGAGCAAAAATCAACTCTTACAGCACAGAATAGATGTCCAAAGATCAGAAGAGACAAGCGTTGCTGCAAGGCTTCAATACTCGCAACTGGACAGAGGCTGTCTTTTATAATAATAGTTCTGCAACCATTAGCCCTCAGCTATCAGAGCTGACCGATATATTCAGAGCCGTCCTACACCATTGGAGCCATTGTTTATTTGCCCTCCATTTCCATTAGTTTGTTGTCAATTTTTATTTTTCGGTAAGTGAGACAGGTCAAACAATCATTTCACACATAAAAAATGCCAAACAGTCCAGGCGCATATGCATTTTATGAAAATGCATGGGAATAGCGTCGCTGAACTTTCGACGATCAGTTTATTCAGCATCGATCAGCCCACACCACAAGTAATTCAGACGAGATCGTACACATTTACAAACTATCTATTAGGTGAGAAAACTGTTAAAAGACTTGAGAGCAGCATGTAATTCTCCTTTTTGAGAAAAACTACCCCACAAAAACAGATTCTTTCGACGAGTGACTGACCTACCTCTTTTGTTTACTTTTTTCAGCCGCTATATTCAGAGCCACTCGTGCTTTGGAAGACGCACACAACATTTGCTTATCAGAGCCACTGGCTCCGATTATGAAGTTTCCTACCCGTGTTCATTTTTATTATTTAATTTTGAACACATGTTGAATAATACAAGTTTTCAAAAACATTAATTAACATTCAATTGAATGTTGTATTTATACAATTGATTTTCACCTGTGTGTGTGTGTGTGTGTGTGTGTGTGTGTGTGTGTGTGTGTGTGTGTGTCTGTGTGTGTGATCTTATTGTGCAATACAATTTTAAGTGATCATATTCTTTGTGGTGTACAGTACAGGTATCACGATGGTTATGTCGTTCGCTCTCATGCACGATCGCGAAAAAGATTAAATCCCACGCTATTCCCGCGCTTATCCCACGCTAAACCCGTGCTAAACCCATGCTAAATCCGTGCTCAGCTCGCACTGGGATATCATGTAGCGTGAAAACAATCCCGCTCACGCTAGCTTCCACTCTTATCCAGGCTCACCTTATGTAAGCTCAGGTAAAAAATGCTCGAGTCATCTGAACGTAAAATTTTGAATATAAAAAAGTGTTTGCACATTTCTCCTAACATACATATACAACAAAATAGAATAATGATTTATAATTGACTTATTATGTTTAGTTCAGAACACAAATAAACTACAAAGTAATGTGTGATTTTGTAGTGTTTTAGTTGTAATTTTATTCTTCCCAACAGCGAAGCCCCAAAAAATCTGCACAATCTGGTCAGGGTCTTCATTGTTCGCCTTACATATTCTACACGGTCCCTAGAAGAATCTTAGCAGAATGTACAGATGCCGACAATCACGTTTTCCCCTAAACCTGACAAATTCTGTATTCAGGCTGGCTCATTTTTCCCTTGTCACTTTAGCAGCAGAAATTTCCCTTTTCAAACCATCTTATTGTTTTTTTTTACCAGTTTATCATGCTTCTCTTCCTAAGTTGGAAATTCCCGCCTTTCACTCATTGTTTTCAAGGTTAGCACGTGCTGCTGCTGCCAAGAAAATGCTTGAACCCCTGGAGCGCTGCTGAAAATTTTAGAGCAGATGCCAATCTGTTTTCAGTATTTTACAGCAAAAAGGCTGAACTTTTCATGTGAATCGTCTGCCCAGCAAACGGTTCACATGTAATGTCACGCCTTATTTGCCCCGTTATTTGCACTGGAAAATAAAGAAAAAAAATATGAAAATGCCGTCTGCTGAATGTGCTGAGCGCTTCATGGATTAAGGGAGGCCTTAAGGAGTATGGATACATTTCATTTGACATGGGAGGCAGAAACGGACAGGCTGAAAGGTATCTACACTTCTCAGATCGAGGCCTCGGCGGTTGATCATGATGACTGGACCAGGGTTAGAGCTGTCCATTAAATCACCACTTAATGCTGGTGATTTGGTGTCTTATGTCTCTTTCAACATAAATTATTTTAGTCATATCGAGATTATAGAACGCGGCGTCTGATCAGGGTCTTCACTATTTGCAAAAAACAGTTTAGCCATTTTTCTCTAGCAATACCTAAATCTCATAATGGGATGCACCTAAAATGGACGGAAAAGAATCTTGTAAGATTTGCAAACACTTTCTCTGTCTCTCTCGCTCTCACTCTCTCTCTCTCTTTCTCTCTGTGGCATGCTCTTTCTCTTTATCCTCATGCAAATATGATATGCCTCCTTTTGAACTATAAGTTGTTAGCACTGACTTTATTTTAAAGAATGTTATCGCACCGGCGGGAATGCGAGACCTGATCGCGGATTTGATCCCTACAGATTGTAGCGATTTATTAGTAAACACACATGTATAATTTGCTATGGTCATTTGCTCCTTCTACTGCTTCAAGATTGGCAGTTACAAGTTTCTGATGGAAGGGTGTTCAGTGTACTGGTTAACTGCTTATGTAATAAGCATGCCCCTCTTCATCCCATTTCGCATGGGCCCCGACTCGTTAAGCAATTACAGTTAGCTTCCGCTCCCTTTAGTCAATTGCAGTTAGCTCCCTTAAAACAGTAAAACCTGCAGTGTGAGGACTTTACCTGGCATTTATCAGGGTACAAATAAATATTATGTTATGTTATTCACTTACAGTATATACATTTAGAACATTATATTTAAAGGCTAATAGAGTACTCTTCAGAACTTTCTTTCTCATGTAAAGTGTTCTGTTTTTGTGTCTTCAGCATCCGATATGCAAAACCAAGACCTCAATTTATTTAACGAGTAAAACAGACGCACATATAAACCTAGCATCGGCGGGGAAGCGTCTTCAAAATGATATATATTATATACCCTTGCGGACATTCTAGGCAGAGTCTTCCTGGGTAGAAACCAATACTAAGTTATGAAGATAAAGTCTTGCTCAAGGACACAACACTTAGTGCTCCCGGTATCGAATTTGTGTGTGTGTATTGCAAAACCAACAATAAAATTTGTACGAAGAGTCAGATCAGCCTGCACACTCTGAGCCTGCACATCAGTAGACTGATCAGAGCCTTCGCTTATCAGATGTACCTCCTGTAAGCTCTGGATGTAACAAAACGTCTTGCCCGGCAAGCGAATACTCGGGTGAGTCTGCGCAACTGCACATTCTGATCAGAGCATTCACTGATCGTATTTACCTTCGATAGCCGGGCTGTCCAAAGCGGGATCAACAGTGCAACTGCAATAGCACATTCTGATCAGACCCTTCGATGATCATACAGTATGCACCTTCTGTGGACTCTGGGCTATCCAAGAAGCTTGCTTTATATAGTGGGTCGATGCACAGACTGACCTGAGTCTTTGCTGGTCGTACATACATTGTAGTATTGTAGGTTTTGTCAGGCGCGGGCTCATATTCAATGTACGTACATTGTAAATTATATTTCAGGCATGATAACCTTGTACCAACGTAGACGGCCCAGTCAACACTATTTTGGTCTTGTCGAGCCCGCACGCATTTCCGGGGCAGGCAGACATTAGCTGTTAATCATTTCAGCAGAAACTGATAACTGTCCTTCTTTTCTTTCATATACTTTGACGAGTGAGCCTACTTTTGGAGTCATGGCCCTTTGAACATCGAGAATATCATAGTGATTTCTGTAATATATTTGTGTTTGCTCTGTAACTTGAAAACAATTCAAGATATTTTCTTGAAACTTTATTAATTTATTAACAGAGTTATGACACGTGCTTGATGTTAGTGCAGTGCGGGGCATGGTGCAATGTCTGCGACCCATTTATTAGATATTTAACAGTATGACATATTAGGAAAGGGTGCCTCGGTGGTGTAGTGGTAAAGCTGCTTGCCTTGTAATCCATGCAGGGGTCATGAGTTCGATCCCAGGCTTCTTCAGTCTTTCATATGAGACTTTAAACCAAGGCCCCCATCTCTCCATGATGTACCTGTTAGTTGGACGTAAAACACTCACTCACTCATTTGAATTGTCATTAGCTTCTCACCCCCCCTCTCCCTTGTGTGCAAAAAGTGTGTTTTTATGTGACAGACACCCTTTTCACATGGGCTGTCTTATTGATTCAGTGCCTCTTTGATAGCAGAAGCGCCCCTTTAAGTAAATTTATATTGACACCTGCGGTTGCTGCACCTGAGTAAGAATTTCCCTGTCTTTTACCATGGTACATCATTTATACTGAGTGCCTGCGGTTATTGCACGAGAAAAAGTAATTACAGGAATACCAAACACAAATACGTAATCCGTCGATTGGGGGCAGATCTTTGATTCTCTTGTGATTTTTGTGCGCTCATTTTGTTTTCTATGGCACATTAAGTAAAAATGACCATGCCAGACACTTGTATGGCTGGACCAGACTGAGCCACAGAATCTGGTAATTTTGCATATGGAGCTTTATTGAGGCCCATGTTATGCGCTCGAACAGTGAGTTAGGGTTTTCTGTGGGACAATGGAATTATATTTAGGGAGCAAGACAAAGGTCGCACAACTTACTGAAACCACCGAAATACCGGAAGACCCGTGAAAAATACAGGAATACCTGTGAAAGACACCTTCTGAAGACACCAATACTGGCTTTAATTAAGAAACGTATACACTCGGAGGATGATCTTGAAAAGCCCAGAGGCCAAAGAAGCTCATACAAACAGTGAAGACTGATTCGCAGGTTGATCTTAGTATTCACTGGTCACACAGGTCTCATTGTCCTAAAAGTGTTTTCCAAATTGTCATGATTCCTGTTCTCCCATATTAGTTTCATTCCCTTGTTCTCTGCAGCGTCTAATCTGGGTCTGCACTGTTTGCATAGGCCTATCTGTCCCAATACTTAGGTTCTTTATATTTTTAATACATGCCAGTTTTGTATGCATTTCTGACGAGAAAAGGCTCTATAAATTAAGTTTGTTTTTCTCCGGAAGCGGTTTCCCGCCACGATTTCACGTGACATTACCGCTGCGAGCACGTGGTTTCTTCATGCGGGGCAAGGGAAAGAATGTTGCTTTGTGACTGTTGCATTTTCTGGGTATTTTAATAATCCTAATGTTCTCAATATATAGATGATGTAAAATAACAGTGCCAATATTTATTTATACCCTGTTAAATGCGGGGTAAGGCCCTCACTCTAGGTTTTTACTGTTTAAAGGGAGCTAATTGCCTATGCCTTGATAATGAACTTTACGAGTCGAACACAGCATTTTTTTATGAATCAGGGGCGGATCCAGGATGATTTCTGAAGGGGTTCAATTTGATCGAATTTCCGTACTTACTCTACGTATTCGGACAGACATGCCTGAGCAAACAGTGTAGATCCAGATCAGACGCCACAGAACACATTTAAACCTTCACTGAAACGTTGATGTATTTAACCAGAGATTTGTAATCTCTTCAAGAACTGAAGTTTACATGCCTGTTTGTCACCACAACTGGCAAAATCTGACTGCCCCTGCATCGGAAGATGATCTGAGTCTTCACTGGTTGCACCTCTTATGTCCTAAAAGTGTTTCCAAATTTCCATGTTCCCTGTTCCCCCTCACTAGTTCCATTCTGCTTTTCTCTGTGGCATCTGATCTGTGTCTACAGTTTGCATAGGCCTATCTGTCCCAATACTTAGGTTCTACTTTTAATACATGCCAGTTTTATATGCAGTTCTGACGAAAAAAATTCTCTATAATTTAACAAACATAAGTGTGTTTTTCTCTAAGCGGTATCCGCCACAATTTCTCGTGACGTTACCGTTACGAGCACACGGTTTCTTCATGCGGGGCAAGGGAATGTGACTGTTGCATCTTCTGGGTATTTCCACTTGTATTTTTGTAATCTATACTGGAAATGCGAACATCCCAGAATTGTGTGTCGTCGTCTGGTGGCGTATCATTGCAAATTTGGTAAATATTTTAAAAGAACAAGGGAATGAACCTAATTTTTGGGGACACAGAGTGCGGCGATTGGGAAAACTCATTTGGTACAATGAGACCTTTGCGACTAGTGCAGACTCAGATCAACTTACGCATCGGCATGAGAATGGACGATATAACCTCCACGCTGACTGTACTATATAATGGAAAATAAATAAATAAAAATCGGACAGGTATTACGTCAAATTACACCAAAGAACTCCGCTTAACGTCGGGCTGTACATGCTGGTCACATATGCAATAACTCATCTAAACTGCTGACAAAAAAAAACAAAAAAAAAAACATTTTATTGCCGGATTGTGGAATACTTCCCCGACTGGACATTAAATAAGTTGAAGGGGAATCCCAATTTCCCGACGGACAATTTGTATTTGTCGCGTAGGCATTGAGATCACAAATAAGCCAAATGGTATAAAACAAGGAAGACTCGGCTCAGGTTGCGCCAGAGCACACATACATGTAGATAAGGTGCAATTTTATTTATTGTGCCGTGGTTTTCTGTCAACAGAATGAGAACTTGTGGATCAAAATCTACTGCAAAAGTACTCGAATCGATCTTTATTCACAGGCTCACCTGTGATAGAAATATTTTACTGCTGTTGTTAATCCTTTCCATGCTTGTCACACTCGTGCCAGTAATACGTTTCGCGCTCTGATTACGTAACCTCGCGTTCCATTCTTCACGCTTCGTGCAAAACCCACGCTAAACCCGCGCTAAACACACACTTGTTTCGCGCTAACAAGCAAAATTTTTTATTGTGGAGCGCGAACGATATAACCATCGCGAAACTTGTACTGTACCTAACAATAGTCTAAGTATTAGATAGTATATCTGTCACCGGGTATAGGTATATGATACACTTGTACTGCCTTGCGGTACAAGCCGGCTTTTATAGCGACGCGGTAGAGTGTAGGACTTTGAGTCCAGCGGACCGGGTTCGATCCCCGGTCGGGGAAAAATGTTATTTCCATTTTTTCACCTGTTACATTTGGCGCCATTTGGCGCCCACCGTAAATAACCCACATGTGTGCATAAAACTCCTCGAGTTTCATTTCACGTGATTCTCGGACTCCTAAGAAATTCAGGGACGAATTTCAAATTGGAGGGGGAGAATGTCACCGGGTATAGGTATATGATACACTTGTACTGCCTTGCGGTACAAGCCGGCTTTTATAGCGACGTGGTAGAGTGTTGGCCTGTCACGCAGACGGCCCGGGTTCGATTCCCGGTCGGGGAAAAATGTTATTTCCATTTTTTCACCTGTTACATATCAATAAATTAGTGATACACTGTTAATAATTCGACTTTTTAAGCTTTACCACTCTGGGCTAATTCAGCAGAAGGCACTTCTCTTATTTTTCCCAGAAAATTGTCTCCTAATAGAAATATCCATACATTTTAAATGGTTTAGCATTTAAGTTTATTATAAGAAATGTATCAAATCCTTTAACCAAATTATTTTAGCCAGTGTATCTCTCCGATTAACTCTTAACTCTGTAGACCAAATAGTTGCCTATGCAAACAGTGAAGATAAAGATGAGAAGGCTAGTAACCAGGGTTTTCCCTCAGAAATTTATTTAAGGTGACATATGTCTCTTTAATTGTCCCATATTTTAGGGGACATATGGGGTAATTTCAATGACTGATCGCTTGAATTTAACAGAAAATATTACAAATTTTAGGGGACATCAATGTCTCTCTAAGATGAAGGTTTAGGGGACATCAGAGTCAAAAAGGGACCAAGTCTCGCGTTTTTGAGTGACAAGGAAAACCCTGGTAGTAACGAGCCGACTCATCAGTCTACTATGCAATTCCGTTTTTTTTTTTTCTTCTTTTTTTTTTTTTTGATGGCACCCCCATTTGCAGCATTGGGTATGTCCAAATTCAAAGACAGAAGAGTCCACCAGAACCTCAGGGGAGAAAAGGTTACAGTTTACATCCAAAGTCATCATCATCAACTAACCCTAATTGATGTTGTCAATTCTAAATGTTAATATGTATGTTTATGTGTTTACTTGTCGAAAAGTACAGATACAGATTAAACTGCCAAGAAGATTTATCTGAACACACAGAGTACCACTGCATTCAGGATGTTTACATGAAGCGGTTTTAGCATTAATTCTTGCTGTAACCATGGTTATTTATCGTACATCATGTTTTCATAAAATACTAGTATTTTCGGATGATCTCCGCAAACCCTGCAGTTATGCACGCCAAACGAGATAGTGATGCAGCTTGTAATGTCCTGCCACACGTTATTCAGCCAAATGGATTATCAAGACGACAGGATTATTTATAAAGAACTGTCCATCCATTCGATAGGCCCTTTTACAAAACCTTTTTTGTGTCCGGCTTTACCTAACCAGTAGTGTGGTTTTATTTGATCGCTTGACTGTGAACGATGAACTCTCTCTCTCTCTAGTTCTAGTATCAAAGTGGCGGGGTAGTGGGAGGGGCAGGGGAGGAAATCTACTTCATACAAAAGAGTGAAAAAGATTAGATTTTCGCAATATGTATTTGCACTGCACGTGAGTGTTCTCAACGATGCCGACAATACAGTTATGCATCCAGTTTGCCAACATAAATATCTGGTTTCTTGCTGCTTACGCTGAGCCTTTCCTGTTTTTTTTGTCAGAACAATGAAATGGAAAAAGACAGCACATTACCGATTTGAACAGGTCCTTTTTGCAACAATCACGGGTCATTTCCACTGTTTCGCATGGTATAGCCCCCCCCCCACCCCCCCACTTCACACACACACACACACACACACAAACACAAACACTTTGCACCCCTTGAGTATAAAACACTTTGTAGCTTTTGTTATTGTTGAATAGCACACAATTTGCTTAGTTATGTGACGTTTTACATTATTTGATTAAATTCTGACGTGATGATGACATCAAAGCATTAAAGTTGTGTGAATTACCTCTATCAATCAAATGGCTGTAGAATTAAAAATAAGAAAAATATCGCAAAATGGTTTTCACTTATAGACTAAGAATTGGAAGGGGAATAAGATTTTACAAAAAAATAAACATAAAAAAATTTGTCATTAAACCCGGTTTTCCTGGAGCGGTGCCCATATGTTTCTAAAATAAAATCTTCTGATTAGTCGACTATAAAAAATCTTTCTGATTATCAGTCACAAGAGTCAAACGTAAAATTCTGATGACTGATTTCATATTATTTGATCATTGGGACAACACTATAATTAGGAAATAATAAGGCTAAATAGAGATCCTCAATACAAAAAGTATGGGATAGTAGGAAGTTTTCTCACATATAAATTAAAAACTTAAAACTTAAAAAGTGAGATAAAAGCAATTTTAAGCATAGGGACACGGCTCATACATTTTTTTTTTTTGCATGCCGAATTCTAACAAGATCAAACGTGTTGTTTCAAAACACTTATCCCCATCTATTCCCTATACACCCTAGATTTCGGAATTTCCTATGTGACACGCAAAATCCCTGGAACTGCTTAGAAATATATATAACCAAGACATTTTTTCAACAATTACATTGTTCATTTCTTCAGTTCAAGCAAGCCCGCACTTACCCTCCGCCCACATGTAAATTTGCATTCCGAAAGTGGGAATTTTCCAGTGCCAGAGGTAATGATTTGATTTACGTCAAAGTTTTTATTTACATCATCCAATCAAAAATACTTCCGAAGTGTGGGCTTGCTGATGTCATCAATGAGCCAATTTCCAAAGTGAAAATATATCACCTGTCATGAAAACTAATGAGAATTGGCAAAGTCCTATAAATCCTTAAAAATAATCCCGAATTCTGTACATAGTTGTGTATACTTGGTTACTTGATTTCAAACCATTATACAACGTTTATCTATGCATATAAAAGCAAATACAAGATAAGAAATTATTCGCAGGCACATCTGACATGATTGAAGACACCTTACTTGACTGACACGTGGACAGGGGAGACAACTGAGACAACCAGATATAAGGTAGATTTCCTATTAGTTCGAACACTCTAATAATTCAAACACCCCTTATTGTTTTGAAATCACCTCTCAAAAATTGCTCTATTAGTTCGAACAGTCCCTTAGTTTTTTAAAACTGATTTTTAAATAGTTCGAACACGTGAAAATTTAATGTTAATTAATCCATTAATATATTTAATAAATCGGCCCACCCATTCTCTTTCTTATGGTTCGTAAACTGTACATGTATATCGTTAAAATCTGCTACTAAGACAGGGAATTTTTTACACAAAAAAAAATGTCTTAGAAAATTCAGACCCGTCCTATAAACAAAGTCTTGGGCGGTATCGGTATTTTTGGCAAAGTCCGGTGGTGCCACAGTCACGGAAAATGCCCATCATCAAACCCGGAGAAAGCTATAACGATGTTTACCTCAAAAACTTCCCCCATTCCCTTAACAGAAATATACTAATACATACTAATAAACTCATAATAGATTCCAAAATGTTATCCATCCCCGAAGATTCAACACTAAAACATAAATATTATTGAAAAGACGTTTTTTCCTTATAATGTACACCAGAATTTCGAAAATAATTAAACAGACTTTTTGGACTGGTCCATTAGGTAAAACTGGCAAGGAAATAAGATGAAAGAAAGCATTTAATATTTAGCACTCAGAGTAAAATTACACCAGACAGCATTTAGGAAGGATCATGTCTCATTTAGAGGGTCCTTATCTGAGATTTTCCGAAATTTCAAATAGTTCGAACAGTGCTTTTTTTCTGACACTGATTTTCTAATAATTCGAACATCGGGATCAATTTTTATTTTTTACCTGTTCGAACTAATAGGAAATCTACCGTAGCCTGTTAATATAATTTGCGGGGTTGAAGTGGGACTGAAATCCTACTTTCTGATTGCATTTCTGCAGATTCCGGTTGCCCTAGCCGGTTTCTGTCTTGGATCGGGTTGCCAAGCAAGTCGTTTGATTTTTTGAACATCGATATGCAGTCTTTACGAAAACCGTCGGTCTGTTGGACAAAACCGGTAAATTTAGCAAATGTCCGGCACGTGTCGCCAGGGCGCCGGTCCCACTGTCCGGCAGTGAAAAAGGTTGACAATATAACCAACTTAGTCACGTCGAATTTATCATCAAATAAGTCCTCAGTAATAAATATTGCGGCCGGTAAATAAACAAATCTTCGGGATTCAATTTTTCCATGTGCGCGTAAAACCCGCCGTTTGATTGGTCAATGTATGCCGTACTATTAATAAACAACCAATGGTTTCAAGCGTTACTTACAGTATTCGGCCCAAAAATGAGCGCGGATCGTGTGCTTTCGGCCACAGTACATATATCAATTTTGATAATAACTTAATCCAATTTCTAAAAAGCTGGACATCGATGAAATTATTCTCAGATTTTTTTTTTTTTTTTTTAATCTTGTTTCATAACTGCTGCATTTGTCACAAGTTTTGTTTTCTAAAGTACAGTAGACTCAATTAACTTATTTTTTCAGCTTGTAAAAAATAGACAGGTTGCAAATCAGTATGGCCGAACACGGTTGTGAATCTTACAGGGCCGAATCAAGGGCGACAATTTCGTGTTACTGGGAATGTTTGACAGCTGTTCTAGCAGTTTCCGGATTGGAAGATGGAGCTAGATTTGTTATTTTTCAGACAAAACAGCTTGCTTTTTTATGCATTTTAATGGTGATCTATATCCGTGTAATTGACCACTGTGGTGGTGATTTTGAAGCATATTTTGCAAGATGAGGACATGATTCAAATCTTTCCATACAGTAGCTCTAGAATGACTATAATTATTCAAACATATTTTGAAAGACTTGTAGGAATATAACAACCTTCCTCCAGACATATGTTGGATTATAGCCTTCTCCAGGCAAAAGTTGGATTCTTACAATACCATCAGTTGGAAGTTTTAAAACATGTTTCTTGTTTTTCTCTCTTCTTAATGTCTTTACACCCAAGGAATCTGGAGCATATACTATGTAGACAGTGTATGTAGCATACTTCTACATGTAGTTTATACCAGTAACAATGCACCAAATTTTTGACGGCCGAAATGTCGCGTTTTTTTCTGTCCGGCAATTTGTTTTTCTGTCCTGCAAAATTGTTTAGACTGTCTGACAGCTGTCCTGCAACTCTTCCTGGAGTTTCGCGAAGACTGGATATGGTGCTCTGTTGTGCCATTGCAATAAAACTGAATGGTGAAAACTGAAGGAAAATTTATACTTAAATTATAAACCCATACAGTGATTTATTTACAATTTTATATCTATGAGTCCCAGGACTCGCTTGGGCTATATAAAGTGAGTCCTACTAGAAAATCATTGCATCCATTACAGAATTTTCCACTATAACTTTGTGAGTCCTGGGACTCGCTGAGATTTTAAATGTGAGTCCCAAAGCAAAAATGTGAGTACGGGACTCAGGAGGCGCAGGTAAAAAAAATCACTGCCATAAATGCAGATTCGCACCTTTACATTACTCAAAGTATTTAACTTATTAATTGATCAACAAGGTAAAGAAACTGCTTAATTATTATTCCTCGCTGCATCTTTCAAGGTCATTTAATTGCATCACTTTACAAAAACAGCAAAACAGATTTCTTTTAACTACCAAAACATAAAACACATCAAATCGTCTTTTGACTTCAATGACACTGCCTGAAGATAACTATTTTTGCAAGACCACTGTAGTCTTGCGATAATAGAGAAGATGCGATGAACCTCAAGACCTCAGGTAACTTGTTTTCTGACAATGTTTACACAACTTACCTGCCAATACCTGGCGATTATTGTATTAAAAGGATTTAATGGGCAATACAAAGGATTTATACTTGAGCTATGTAAGTTTAGATTTTGAGAATATCCTAAATATTGGACCAAATCAGTGAAAATGCCCTAAATACTGGACCCAATTATTAATTTATTAGCGTATTTGGGTGTTTAAAACTGGTCCGGAATTCTAATTTACAATTCATACTGGCTCTCTTCCGGTTTTCTAGAGCCCTGTATCCAAGTGAATAACAGTGTGGTCATGATAAAATTGTTTACCCTGAAAGTGCATCCATTCCCCTTAAGTGCAAAAATAACGACTGCCTACTGAATACCATATTTACCCTAAGTATTTGGGCACCTCATCTCCTTACCATACCTGTTCTAAAATTTGAACAGGTACAATTCTCTACCCGATGTTGTGTCTAAAAATACTGGATGCATGTGTGGCAAACAGTACATTCTTCAGCATCTCATCTGAGTCTACACTGTTTGCTCAGGCCTGTCTGTCCGAATACATACAGTAAATAGGGTATTCCTTTTTGCTGGAGCCATGACTGTATAAACAAATTAAACAATCTCTGAAGCTAAATTTACCTCATAAGCATCTTTGATTATAATTGTCTCTTTTGTTAATGCTACTGTTCCTGCAATCCCCCGTCCAAACGGCACCTTTATTTCTGTCTCTTCTGTATGTAAACTTTCTTCTAATGTTGAGGTTTCCGTCACATCAAAAAGTTTTGACACTAAGAAACGGTTTTCTTTTGGACCTCTCACTAGAAAAAGACTTCCCCGATCACTTCCAGTAAGTACACTAACATTCCTAAGAATTTTATGACATAGTACATTAACATCTAATTCACTAGCAATATCCCTGATTAACTCCATAAATAGATCTGTCTCAGTCATATCTAACAAAGCACTTTTGCAGAAGTCTTTTGCTTTTCTTTTTCGCACCATGCCATCAACATAATTTTTAAACATATTACTGGTGATGGAGTTTCTTGCTGCTGCTTGAAATGCTGGTTTCTTTTCAGAAACATTAATGTTTTTTATTCTGCCAATAAGCTCTGGTGTACCATGCTTTTTCAGCCAGTTTTCCAAAAAGTCTGGATTTGAAATAAGGAACTGTTCCACATCTTCATCTTTCAGAGAGGAATCCATGATGATTTTTGTGCTTTGTTAATTCCTCAAGTGGAAAAGACTTTTCTCAATGGTTTGAGCACTAGGTGAACATCATAGTGTGTAAATACACTGTCAGATAAAGCTGAAACAAAAACAAACAACAAATAAGCCCAGAAAACAAACATCAAGTAAGCCCGGGCACAATAATACCCAGGGTAGCCTATAACACTCTAGGTAAGTCATACTGTCCTGAGCCATACTTTTGCAACATATTGTATTTACCCTACTGTATTGGGATGCCTTAATTCCTTATCATATTGCATTTTAAATGTGCAAAATTGCAGTGCTCTTAACTATAAAAAAAACTTTTGGAATCTTTAATCAATAACTTTGCATCAAAATGCATGGCTTTTCAAGGCTCTTTCAAATCTAATGCATTCTTTACCTACTTTGCTTTTCCTTTAACATGATAAAAATAACAAATATCCATGAAGGGTTGAACAGTTTATTGCCATCTTTCATGAAAGATGGCTCTATATGATTGATAGCATTTGAGATCTGTACCTCAGCACTGCCTGCACATTGGGTCAAAGCTGTTACCAATGAGTTTTTTGTTGTTTCTGCCCTAGGTCAAAACAGCCAAGGTTGGCATGGCTGGTTTGTTTCCACCTGTTTTTGCTGATCTTTTTGTCCAAATATAAACAATTGACCGGATTAGGGTAGGAGTTTACCCAGTAAGCATTCTTTATAAATCTATAGCGGGCCGTTATCGGCCCGTCAGGGTAGCTGACGGGCCGATAACGGCCCGCTATAGATTTATAAAGAATGCTAGCTGGGTATATAATGAGGGCTTATTTTGGTTGAGTTTTTTGACTAAATGTTTAAACCACTGTGAGGATTTGTTTACAGATGCATTGGACAGAAGGGTGAGGGATATATATGGACTTGGTAAGGTCACGATTGTATATGGCTTGCAGCAGGGAAATTTGTATTAGCACGCTAAAAAATATTACATTGCAATAGTTATGATTAGCATACAACAATGTATCCCTATCAGCAGAGAAATATAAGCAGGCAATAAAAGATTACCTTGCTGCAATACATGAATAGCACACAAGGGAAATATTAGCATGCAATAACAGATTACCATGCTGCAGTACATGAATAACAATGAATACAATAATGTATGGCTATCAGTAGAGATTACAAGATAACCTTGCTGCAGTACATGATAATCATGATTAGCATAATGGTATGCATTAAAATATGACTAATAGCAGAGACATATATTAGCACACAATAAAAGATTACATTGTTGCATTTTTTGATCAGCATACATCAGTGTATGACTTGCAGCAGGGAGATAGAACCACACAATAAAAAATGACCTTGCTGCATTACATAATCAGCATACAATAACCTATGGTTATCAGCAGAAAAATGTTGGCACACAATAAAAGGTTACCTTGCTGCAGTACATGATAAGCACACAACAACATATGGCTATCAGAAGAGAAATAATAACACAAGATTAAAGATTATATTGCTGCAGTACATGATATAGTACAACAATACATGGCTTAGCAGAGAAATTTTAGCACACTATAAAAGATTACCTTAATATTAGCACATGATAAAAGAGTATGTTGCTGCAGTACATGAGAAGCACACAACAATAAATGGCTATCAGCAGGGAAATATAAGCAATGGTAAAAGATTATCTTGCTGCAGTACATGATCAGCACAGAATTTATTAACACACGATAAAAGATTACCTTGTTGGCATTTATGATTAGCACACAACAGTATATGGCTTGCAGCAGAGAAATATTAGCAGATGATTAAAGATTACCTTGATGCAGTATACATGTATGATTAGCATACTCAGTGTATGTCTTGCAGCAGGGAAATATTAGTACATGATAAAAAATTACCTTGCTGTAGTACATGATTAGCATACAGCAACGCATTGCTATCAGAAGGGGAAAAATAGCATGCAATTAAAATTACCTGGCTGCAGTTTGTGATAAGCATATAACAATGTATGGCTATCAGCACGGAAATACTAGCATACGAAAACAGATTGCCTTGCTCAAGTACATGATTAGCATACAACAATGTAGGGCTTGCAGCAGGGACATATTAGCACACACTAAAAGATTACAGTGCTGCAGTACATGATTAGCAAACAACAAAGTATGGCTTGCAGCTGGTAAATATTAGCACATCATAAAATATTACAGTGCTGCAGTTCATGATTAGCTAACCACAAGATATGGCTATTAGCAGAGTAATATTAGCACATAATAAAATATTACCTTGCTGCAGTACATGATAAGTATATAACAACCTATTGCTTGCAGCAGGGAAATTTAGCATACGATAAAAGATTACCTTGCTGCAGTTATTACAAGTATACAGAAATGCTCCAAACAGTAATTATTAAGATACAGACTTACAGTATATGGTTTTTGATTGTGTTGGGGTTTAAGGACAAGTCAACCCTTGTGGGTTGTTTTGTGTCGTCTCCCAGAGAAAGGGAGAAAAGAGATAGAAGTAAATGAGATGAAAGAGAGGGATAGGGAAAAAAAGAGGGAAATGAAAGTGAAGGAACAGAAGAAATGACATTCCCCCTCTACCCTTACCTGCTGCAAAGACAGCAGGTCTTGCTCAATAGTAAGTCAATATCAGTTGGCACCCCGGTGACAAAAGCTACAGGACACCTTGGTATTTATATGGTAGTATCTCAGCAAACCTTTAGCAGTATACTTTTCAGTATTACAGTTGATTTATTTTTTTATTTGTACCATACCCTTGAATAATCTAAAGTATGACTGTTAAGATTTTTTATTAAACCAATTAAACCATATAGTTATTGCATTATTTTAGCAAGTTTGTTAGTTTGTTTACTTTTTTTCCCTTTGTTTGTTTGTTTGTTTGATAGTTTATTACTGAAAGTTTCATTTCATTTGCTTGGTATTGTGCATTTTTTCTAATTATTTCCCATTTAGCACCAATTGCCATGGGAAGAATGACTTGATATGACACTATGGACTAAATCACTTTCTAAAATTCTAGGAGGGCAACTTTGAGCCTCAAACCCTCTAAAACAGATAGGACTGAAGATCAGATACCATTTTACTAAATTTAATGGGTGGGGTGGAGCTGGGACAACAGCTAAAAGTGCCCCCAAGCCAAAATAAAAAAACAGATCACTACATTGTAAAAAAGGGCTGAAAAGATGGCAAGCTTTTTTGAAAAACTTAAACTTGTATTCTCTAGTAATGATGCAAAAAAAAGTTTCGAGATTACCATTTACAGTACCATCCCTCATCTAACTTCCCTTGCCAGATGTGTTCTTCTGATTACTGATTGCTTGTAGTTTTAATGAGGAATATATAGGGAATGGAAACAAGTGATTTTCCATTTCACTGCCATCCTAGAGAACCAACTGAGAGGTGTACACCAAAGGTTCTCATGACAATTCTGCAATATTAAAAGGCATTGACAGAAATCATTTAGATTTTGACATTTGTGGACTGGTGAATGAATGTATATTGACTTGTCACCAGTAAAATATTCTGATTCTGAAATATTCTAATTCTGACTACCTACTAAGTACAAAATAACAATAGCTCATTTATTTTCTTAACCTTGAAATCGAGGCATTGTTCTCCCCACAAGACACCAGAAGTATTGCCTAAACTGTAAAAGAGTTGTTGTTTTTTTGTGGGTTTTTTTTTTTTTTTTTTGTGACAGATCATAACTTTTGTGTAGCCTATAACTTTAGTAAATAACTATTTCAACATATATAAAAGAGCTGCAAGCATTGTACCATGCCCGCCACTGCACCTACATCAAGCAAGTGCCATAACTGTCAAAAATGAAATCACAGGAATGGTGCATTAGTCTTTCCCTAAATAAAGTTGACATGACTATATAACTGAGACGAATATATTCAATGTTCAAAGGGTCATAACTCAAAAAAGTAAACCCTGGACTTATAGTTCTCGTTTTCTGCAGATCCCCACATAGAGCTTCACATTTGTGTAAAGTTTACAAGTATAACATAGACACTGTTATTTTCAATGTTCAAAGACCCATAAATCAAAAAGTAATTAAGCCAGACTTCTGGTTCTTGTGTTCTACATGTCATTTTATGTTGCTTATCATTTTTGCAAGGCTTCAAGAAAATCTCTGAAACCATTTTCTCAAGTTATAGAAAGGGCACATGACCCTGATCACTATTTAAAATGTCCAAAGGGCAGTAACGTTCTGCACATCATTTCATGGTGATATACATTTGCATAAAGCTTCAAGAAAACATCTCTAACAGTTTTTCAAGTTACAAAGTGGACATATAATAGAGAAATAACTATTTTTAATGTTCGAAGGGCCATAACTCCAAAAGTAGGTTAAGCAGAGTTAGTTTCTTGTGTTCTGCAACGTGTCTTAAAATGCTTTACACAAATGAAGTTTTATCAAAATATCTGAAAGAGTTTCCAACTTACAGAGCTGACACGAGTACATGGCAGAAATGGCCATTTCAATATTTACTATATTCAGAGGGGGTAACTCCAAAAGTAGTTTAACCAGAGCTAAGGTTCTTGTGTTCTGCATATCCTCTCATAGTGCAATACATTTGTGAGAAATTTCATAAAAAATTATCTCATACGGTTTTCAACTTACAGAGCGGACACATGTACATGGTAGAAGCAGCTATGTTCAATATTCAAAGGGCAATAACTCCAAAAGAAGGCACACAAGAGTTATGGTTCATAAGTTCTGCATGTCATTTTGTAGAGCTTTAAATTTTTGTGAAGTTTCATCAAAATATCTGAAACAGTTTCCAACTTACAGAGCAGACACTAGAACATGGTAGGGCTGGGATGCTATGCTCATGTCACGATAGGTATCACGATACAGGTATAACGATATGATAAATATCTCGTACTTTAAGGGTCTATCATTTCTGCAGATTATGTATATCTGAATGGTGTTATGTTAAATTATATACCTGTCTATCTTATCTCCGTTGAAACCATTGTAAAATGTAAACAGAGCCAATGCATATACTATCATTCCTACAAAATTACATGTGCAGTTAGACTCAGATCAGCCAGTATATCAGCAGAAATTGATCAGTATCTTTGCAGGGTCCTTGGACAGCCATAGAGCTTATTCTGAATTTTCTTTGGGAACATGTGATTTTGAAATGCTTTGCCCTTGCTCAGTACTGTTTTATCATTAAATCTTTGAATAAATTATTTACAATCAAAGGTATTTGCTCATTAATTTATTCCAATGATGACTAGAATAAAATAAGATTGAATAGAAAATTTGGAATCTGTGTTCCAAATTGTCTGCTTCTTAAACACTGATGTGATATTTGCCTGGGATAATGTTTTGAAAAAGCTAATACTTGTTTTTTCCATACATGCCATTAGCTGTTGACAGAAATCTGTGAGATTTTGCAAATTTTTATGGGAGATTTCATGAAATTCTGTGAGATTTTTATGAAAATCACTTTCAAGCTTACATAAGTAAGTTAAAAGCCATTATTTTAATGAAATAAGCTTGGGATAGCCATGCTAATGTGATTTATTTCTAGTTCTTCAAAAAGTAACTTATGAAATGGTATAAAAATTCTGTGAGATTTGAAAATCATATGGGAACTGGGGTCCAGAGGGGCCAAAATTCTGTGAGATTTTGTCTCACTGTGTGAGGTATGGCATGTATGTTTTTCTGTTATCAATAAAATCGCTGGTTCCAATGGAGAGGGTGGGTATGTTACCCTCTATGCGGGGCATGTGCACTTGTGTCTATAATTCATTTTTTAACACTTATGTGTAGTCTAAGAATAGATCTATCATCTGGTTTTTAGCATGAGAAGTTTCCCTCTAAAAATAGAAATTTTTCAACCAATCGCATCCACGGGTATACAGAGGTCCTGATGATAATTTGAATATCAGATGCAAGGGCAACCTTTGAACTTCATAAATGTGCATTAGTTAATAAAAAACTTGCCTTTTATTGGATAAAAACCGATCGGAAATTGAGGCTGCTGCACCCGTACCTGAAATGTCCGCAAAGAAGGTTATATTCCGCATGGAAAATTGCGGACATTTACCTGCGGAGGTCTGCGGAGTATTGGGACGCTTTGTCCGCAAGTCTACGCAAGCTGGAAATTTTTTCTGTGCGGACGTCCGCAATATTTCCATATGCAGGTCCGCAGTTGTCCGCAGAGAGGTCCGCGGAAGTCTGCGGACATCAGTGCGGACATCTTTGCGGACGTCCGCATGGATTGGTGCGGACGTCCGCATGGATGGGTGCAGATGTCTGCGGACGTCCGCATGGATGGGTGCGGACATCCGCAGGGCCAGAGGATCTGTTAGAGTTGCTCCCCCTGCTGTGTAATAACCTGTTGATCATATGTGGTATTACATGATCATATGCAGTATGACTTAGTTTTTAATGTTTGCTCTACATAATTACTCATTATGCAAAAACTATAGCTGTTCACAAAATTAGAACATGCAATTAAGATTTACTGCTGAAGACATGTCTGACTTCATGTAATAATTAGTTGTTTATAAACTTAACAGATTTCCAAGCAAATACAACTGATCATTTTGTATGTGGTTCAAGTTACTGGGAAGGGTCCCAAAATTTGAATAATGATGCAGTACAATTAAGATTTGGTGCAGTTAAAGTTTGGTTGGATAAGAAAGATTTGGTGTATTATAGCCAGTGTGTGTACTATAGCCACTTGCATATAAGTCAAAATAGCTGAATGAATTCATTGAAACTGTAAGAATAATAAAGCAGGATATTCTACCATTATTCTTCTTTTTTAATAATGTACCATTTTATCAATCAATGTCTTTTACAAGTAGTGAGTTTATTTTTACAATTAAGAAAAAAACAAAACCAACTTACTTTGCTTTCAAAATACATCCTGACTGTCACAGTGTTTGGAATCCTAATTTCAAATTTTATAGTGTATTGATACATTTTTTGCAATTTATGAAACTGAGTCAAAACAATGTTACATTTGTGTACCATAACACTTTTCTGGTAAATTAATTTGAACCAAATAAAAGTGCAGGCCTAAATTTCATTACTGTTGGTTAATTGTTTACAATTTAAAATGGTACTATTTTGTGTGTGTGTAAGGTTACTGTGTGTACATTGCCTGATATTCTTGCCCATTTATTGTTCAAAATGTGTATGACAATATTTCAGAAGTCCGCAGATGTCCGCAAGAATTTTTGCGGACATATGCAGTTTTCTTCAATGCCTAATCTTTTCTAAGTCCAAAATGTCCGCACAAGTCCGCAACAAAAAAATACAAAGTCAGAATTTTACACAAGCTTTTGCGGACGTCCGCAGGCTAACTTGCATAGAGCTGCGGACGTCCGCAAAAAGATAGCCCCAGCTGATACGGAAAAATGTCCGCAAAAGTCCGCAGGCTTTGACAGAGGCACGGACATCTGCGGATTTGTAGCGGACATCTGCGGACATGCGCCAACTTCCGCAATGATTTACGCGGAAGTCCGCATATGTCCGCAGCATATGCCAGACCTGTTGCGGACATTTCAGGTACGGGTAAATAAATAATAATAACTGTTACGCCAAGTTTACATAGATTTTCTGCCATCTTGGAAATTTTGGAAGTAGGTCATCCATTCAATTTGGGTTTTATATGCATCATCGAGTAACTCATCAATTATTTTTATAATGAATCAAATGTTAGAGCATTAATAAAATCGTTTTTTGATGAAATATAAGCAGTTTTTGATGAAAAACTGGCTTCGAAATTGGCTTATTTGATACTGTGTCAGATCGGGAATTCCGTTTTCGTCATATAGTGACCTCCCCAATTTTGCTCATACGACTAAGCGGTAGGTGTCTCGCAACCTCTATGATCGCTGAGTTAAGGTCAGCTAATCCAGTGAAATAGTGTTTTGTATAATGTATTAAAGCACTTTCGGGGACTGGTTTTATAAATGCCACTAACTAATTTACAGAACTGGTCTAACGAACTACTTTCACATTGAAATACTGATACATTTGAGAGGTCTGTATCGATACAGTATTGTGGGCTCCCAGATCGACTTTTATCGATGTACCAACGAATCGTCCCAACCCTATTACATGGTAGAAATGGCTATTTTCAATATTTAGGATGTTCAAAGGGCTGTAACTCCAAAGGTAGACTAACCAGAGTTATGGTTCTTGTGTTCTGCACGTGGTCTCTGTCAGCATCTCATAGTGCCTTACATTTGTGTAGTTTCAACTTATAGAGCGGACATGAGTACTGGTGGAAATGGTTATGTTCAATGCTCAAAGGGCACTAACTCCAAAACTAGGCAAACCAGAGTTATGGTTCATGTGTTATGCATGTTTTCTCATGGTGGTTTACATTTGTGTGAAGTTTAGTGAAAATATCATGAACCCTATTAGAGTTATGGTGCAGATACAAGTACATAGTAGAAATGGCTATGTTCAATGTTCAAAGGGTAATAATTCCAAAAGTAGGCAAACCACTCATGGTTCATGTGTTCTGCACATGGTGCTTTACATTTGTGTGAAGTTTCATGACAATACTTCAAATGGTATTAGAGTTATGGAGTGGACACAAAACTAGGAAGCACTGATGGACGGACACTCAAAATTTCGGACGGAATAGCATAATACCTCGCCACTTTTTGTGGCGGGGCATAAAAATACATCTGTGTGTAGCTAAAAGACTGAACTCTGTGAATGAGTAATATTAACTGAAGACCTTACAACATCGATGCAGGAATTTCATCTCATTTAAGCTGTTACAGACACCTTCTCTGACATTGAAGAATTAACATAGGAGTAGTGGACATGAATTACTGGTTTAACTACCAATGTCCCACCTGATGCATTCACCACTGTCCCATCAGATGCATGCAAAGTTTGTAATCCCATCGCCCCACTGCTACCATGATAATAGGACGGATGACACTATCAAAACTTTGAAAACAACTGCAGGTAGAAATTACTAGAAAAAAACAAAACTCTCTGCTGGCAGTCATGGTCAAACAGGACCCATAGGAAGTATGAGGCCCTCCCAGGCGTTTTGGGGAACAGGGGCCAAGGCCATTTATTTCAAATTCAGGGGAACAAGGGAACAAAAGTCTAAAACTGAAGGGAATCTAGGGGAACAAAAGCAATTTGGGAGAACAGGGAACATAGAAAATCAAGATTTTGATTTTGGCAAACAAGGGAAAATGCCAACTTTTTTCAGGGGAACAAGGGAACAGGTATCCCTGGGAGGGCCTCAAGAATTTACAATGCAGTAAAGTGCACATAATATTTGCTGGTAAAATGTCACATCAAACATGGCAGCTGATGTACTACACTGTACTAGTATACCAGTTCTTGTATTTACTGTCCTTTTGACATCTCTTGGAAAGACGTTTTTTGCTTGGCGTTTTATTTTAAATGAAAATATTTTGTTCTAGTTGACCATATCTTAACAGAAACCATTTGTCTTTTATGTTTCTGTGTTTTAGTCTCATATATATTTACACAAAAATTAAAGTTATGGCCAAAAGTTAGTCTGACCTATGCAATTTCTATAGTAAAGTGATTTTTTGGAATTTTTGTCTAAGAAAACATTTTTTACTATTCTTTGCTGAATTTGAATGTGATGTTTTACAACAATATTGTGAAAATTTTAGAAAAATTGAACAAGTGGAACATGTTGAAAATATGGCTCAGTTACCTACCCTACAAATTTCTGAATCATCTGGCTTCATTTTTACTATGGGAAAAAGTGAAAATATTTGATTTTTTAAAAACAAATGACTAGAATTAAACCTTTTGAACATTGGTATTTACGACAAATGATTTTACATTAAATCATGACAAAAGTTGGCAAATTTACTTCTTCTGTGTAAAGCGTCAAGCAAAAAACGACTTTATGAAAGATGTCGAAAGCACAGTAGGCAGAAATGTGCTTAGAACGCTTGCATTTGATGTATACTGGCTTCATTTTTGTTGTTTATTCAACATTTGTTTACATTTTAAATATCCCCGCTGGTGGAAACGCTGCAGAGCTCTTCGATGACGTCATTGTTATAGTTTAATTCTAGTAACGGCTTCGGTAACAGTTAAGAAAATAATAATAATAATAATAATATTATTATTATTATTATTATTATTATTATTATTATTATTATTATTACTGTAATGGTGTATACTACTATCTAGCATCCAATGGCATTTCGAGTCCCATATGTTAGAACTATGGCAAGCCGTTTTACTATTTATTAAGTAAAATAGATATCTTATATATTATATCAGATATCTTATATAGGATATAAGATATCTAATATAGGATATAAGATATCTGATATACTAATTCAGATATCTTATATCCTGTATTAGATATCTTATATCCTATATAAGATATCTGATATAATATATGAGATATTTTATTTATTTCTGCATATTAGATATCTAATTTACCATATAAGATGTCTTATTTGTTAAATAAGATATCTTATTTACCAATATAGATATCTAATATACTAAATAAGATATCTGATATACTAATAGAGATATCTTATTTGATTGAATAAATGAGATATCTTCTTTAGTAAATAAGATATCTTATATGGTAAATTAGATATCTTATACGAGATTTTATATAGCATATGATATATCTTATATAGCATATCAGATATCTTATATAGTATATTAGATATCTTATATGTCAATTCAAATATCTTATTTAGCAAATTAGATATCTTAATTGACATATAATATATCTATTTTATATAAGATATCTGATATAGTATATCAGATATCTTATATATTATATAAGATAGCTGATATATTAAATCAGGTATCTGATTTATAGAATAAATAGTAAAACGGCTTGCTGGCAAGCCGTTTTACTATTTATTATGCATTATATCAGCTATAAGATATCTAATATAGGATATAAGATATCTGAATTAGTATATCAGATATCTTATATCCTATATAAGATATCTGATATATCATATTAGATATCTTATTTAATTTCACATATAAGATATCTTATTTACCATATATGATATCTTAATTGTTTTAAATAAGATTAATATATTAATATAGATATCTGATATACTAAATAAGATATCTGATATACTAAATGAGATATCTTATTTAACTGAATAAATGAGATATCTTCTTTAGTAAATAAGATATCTTATATCCTATATAAGATATCTTATATAGCATATCATATATCTTAAATAGCATATAAGATATCTGATATGCCAATTAAGATATCTTATATAGCATATCAGATATCCAATATAGCATATAAGATATCTTAATTGACATATAAGATATCTTATTTATATAAGATATCTGAGATAATATATTAGATATCTTATATATTATATAAGATATCTGATATATTAAATCAGATATCTGATTTATAGAATAAATAGTAAAACGGCTTGCCATATAGAACTATTTTAATAAAAGAGATCAAATTCTAAGTTCTTATTTTAAATTTAATTTAATTCCCGACTAGTTTTGATTATTACAACCTTTTTCAAGGATCATTTTTGTAAACAATGAAACATGATGACATCAACGCCACATGAACTGACAAGTATATAGTTTCTTTGCAGATACCATTAGGGACTGGAATGCAGTCCTTGCATCTAACGTCGTTATAATATCCTCTGCTGAAAGTTCTGAGGACTCTGTCGCTAGATTCTTATCACATGTGAGATCTAGAGACTAGTCTTTGCAATCGTTAGCCCTGGTCACTGAATGTCTGTTGATGTGCCATCAGTTAAATATTCTGATTCTGATTACACTACTACAACTACTACTACTACTACTACTACTGTGTATCTCTTCCATGTATACCAATGAGATAAGATTAGGGTATTGATTCACAGAAGGAACAAAACCCCACGCAAAGACAAAACGTATCTAGACACGAACAGGCTGAGGGCCAAGTTCATAGAGGTTTGGAGATTTATAAAGGAGCGCGATACCTGTGTAAATCACTCAGTGGTACGACAGGTGACGTAAAGTCAAACCCTAAACCGTTCTGAGGAAGAAAGCTAGAAGAAAGGCATTCGAGGTACCCCATTTCCCACGGATACAAATGAGCCTGATGCCGAGAAGAATCAATTCTTTGTGTACAGTTAAATCAAGAGCGTGTTCACCAATACCGAATTTAGAGGAGAAAATAGTACTCATGTCTCGTGTAGAAAATGTCAAGTGGAAAACCACAGAACACATTCAGACAGTGATTAAGACCCCCGCCCCCCCCCCCCCCGCCCCCTTTTATTGAGGCAGTAATTAAGCCACACAAGCTTTACCTCGCGATGCAGTAAAAAGTTTCAAGGGTTTGAACCTATCTATGCCCGGTCTTTGGACCTGGTGACATTCACCTAAAAGTTCTAAAAGAATTGGCCAATATTCGGCCATCTTATCCAACTATCTCTTGACGGATCAAAATCCAAAAGAGCGACCATTAGCAAACATATGCCCACTCTTTTAACGCTTAGCATTCTGGGTAAAACATTCAGCAGACAACATTTTGTCTAATGGAGACAATTTGCATGAAATGTCAAATCCTATTTTCTGGAAAAAATGCCATCAATTTGTCGTCTGCTGAATAACTCCAGAGTGGTAAATGTTAAGAAAGGCGATAATTGCTCATCCAGTAGAAAAGTCGACCGACTGAATGGTTGACTTTTGAAGAGTGCTCTATACTCACATCGTCAGTCCGTCTGTCCGTCCGACTGTCCGTTAGCGGAAATGGCCATAGCGCTTAAACCGTAGGGAATATTTTGATAATTTTTGGCATACTGATTGATATCGATACGCTTGCCAAACCCCACTTAACAAAGGCAACGCCGAAGCATAAAAAAAAAAAAAAAAAAAAAAAAAAAAGTGAAGATATGGAAATCGCCGTAGGTCTTCAGCTATATGGGATATTTTGATAAAAGTTTGTATACACATTGATATTGACAAGATCCATACAAAAGAATTACCAAATGCCACTTTTCCTTGACCGAGGCATTGTCGAGGCCAAAATGTAACAGTTAGCGGAAATACCCATAACTCTTGAAATAAAACCTTACGGATACTTTGATAATTTTTCGCACACAGATACATACTGACAATGGACTTGGCAAATGCCAGTTTTCACTGTCCGAGGCAACGCCGATGCCAAACTATAGATATAGCCATAGGTCTTCAACAATATGGAATATTTTGATAAAATGTTGTGTATACATTAATATTGACAAGATCTAGCCAAAGTAATCGCCAAAAGCCAGAGGCTAATTAGAGGCACAGGCAAGAATGAGGCGGGTCGTGCACTTTAGCGATCGTTGATTATAGGCTATTTCCCAAACAAGCATCCCTGCAAACTTTTTAGCACATTGTGAGTTCTAAGATTATGACGATATTATCACATAGTGGCCTAAATTCCCAACATTCAGCATGGAATATCTCGCGATGTAGATGGTCTACATGCATGCAAATGTGATAAATCAGTTATACCATGGTTGTGCGCATATACGTGCGCTAATGCACTCGCTCACGCTCGTGCATTATCGCATCGTACATGCGCACGAACCATGGTATAACTAAGACTTATCACATAGTGGCCTAATTTCCCAACTTTCAGCATGAAATATCTTGCGATGTATATGGTCTACATGCATGCAAATGTGATAAGTCAGTTATACCATGGTTGTGCGCATGTACGTGCGATAATGCACTCGCTCACGCTCGTGCATTATCGCATCGTACATGCGCACGAACCATGGTATAACTAAGACTTATAGTAATGAAGCTCAGCTGGTAACAGTCATAAATAACTGGGCTAAAAGTGTGGACAGTTCCGGTCAAATTTACACATTCATGAGAACTGGACTTCGGAAAACCATCCACATGAACCCATAACATTTTCATCCCTACAGAACAAAACCCCTTTTATTCCAAACAGTGTACATCCTAATGAGACGGCTCATAAGGAGCCGTCTCATTAGGATTTACACTGTTTGTCATTCGGTTTTGATTTTATGACTGAGACTCCTGTTTGGAACAATGATTCTGACTAGATTTGAAGATGGCAAAAATTCACTTGCTTTTTTTTCCATGCGCATTCGAAAGCTCACTGAAAGGAAATAGAAACTATACACTTGATTTCAAGCCAGGCTGGAGAAAAACCATCACGAAAAAAATGCCTATATGATATTGACCCCATTAAACCCCACTTTTATATAGTAAAACTGGGGTTTACGGGGGTATATATTATTTTTCTTATTTCTGCTCAAAAACATAGATTGTGGGTACTCGTTAGAACCGCCTTGGTGCTCGTTAGAACCGCCTCACCAAGGCGGTTCTAACGAGTACCCACAATTTATGTTATGAGCAGAATTATGAAAAATATCAGAATTTTTATCTTCAAATTGTCAGTTTTTGGAGGTGAAATTTTCTTTATATATTTGAATAGGCAGGATTTCGTAATGTAAATGGCGAGCACAAATAGGAGCATGGATGCAGTCTTGCACTTCTCAACGCAGCCTAGTTTTAGTTCTTTTTTCTATTGAACTCGCCCGATATACGTTGTAACAATTACGTGGGAAGAGATAAAACATCTGAAATCATTATGTGAATTTGATTTGAAGACAATTATTACCAATTCTTGGAGAGATATTACGAAAATGCCAAACCAATTTTCTGTCTGGGCCATCTTTCAAACACAATTAATTCTGTCTAAGAGGTGATATCTGATGGTTGTAAGACTACAAATATTCAAATTAAAGTAAATTGTTTCGGAACCAAACGCGTTTATGTGTATATATAGCAAGAATATGTTATTGCATTGAGAAAAAAATGTCCGGAAGTTGTTCTGTCAATGATAACACGCTGCGAACATACTCGTAATTGTTAACCACAAATATCATTGAAAATGCATATACATGTATGTTTGAAAGCCATCCATCTAGACTTGTTTTCAACACTACATGGTGCATGGTATTTTTCTCATTTCTCCACGAAAACTTTGAACAAACGCCTAATAACATATGATGCGCACCACACGCAAAGGGCCCTTATGTAATTAGCGGACAACGCAGGCCCGGACCAGCCTGCGCATAAACACAGGCTGATCAGGGCGTTCATTGTCCGCCTACAGAATCAATGGCTGCTGTAGTATATTTCGAAGAACAGAGAATGTCTAGATCGGACTGCACGAATGCGCATGCTCATCTGGACTTCTGCTGTTCCCATATTGCATAAGGGCTTTTTCAGTTGTGCATCACTTTTCAGTTGTGCATCACAGCTGTTTATGCCCACCGTTCTGAGGTGGTTCCTTTGTCGTAATTTATGATTTGTATGTCGGTTATGGTAACTGTGACGTAACTTGTGTGTGCTGAGGTTTTATGGCCCAGCCAACCCATTAGGGTCATGTCGAGCGCGGTCAGTTTACCAAACCACACTTTCCTGGGCAGGCTTAGTTCTCTACGCGGTTAAACAGTATTTGTGCACATCTGACAACTGCCCTTCTTGAATCAGCGGAAGGGAGAGAATGACCGTAGCAAAATGTATCGTGATCAATTTCAATGTTGCCGGACCCAGCGGGGATCGAACCCGCGACCTCCTGATCACCAGTCGGACGCGAATCCGACTGAGCCACCGAGGCCGCTTGAGTATTGTCATTGTTTGTCTTCATCGTTTCTTCTCTCGGTACCTCGGGAAGATTTTGCTTTGTGATTATGACCTTTGCTGGGTAACTTCTTTTATACTTTTGATAAATCTCATGACGAAAATGTGTACTATGCGTAGCTCTAGATAAAAGTGGGTATCAGGTAAATATCCGCGAGCCGCTTCTCATGTACCTATAATATAATTATGTTTGCGTGAAGAAATTAGAAAAATATCAACTTTTTTTTTTTTGCTGAAAAATGCACCTTATCTAAAGCTATGACTGTGCTTTAATTTTCGGTTCGATTGTTTACAATCGAGCCATAGTATGCAAACGCCAAACTTTCCTTAAAGTAGTTGTCAACGTGATGTAATCAAACCGCACATTAGACGAAATCCCGGTACCGCGCTGTTCTTGATGCTGTGACGTCAGAGTGCTACTTGATAGAGAGTTATTTCTGTAAAACATAGACTGGAACATTTGGGACATTGGCAAAAAGTGCAACCCAGATCAGACGCCACAGAACGTTGCGTCTGATCAGGGTTTGAACTATTTGCTTAAATTACAGGAAGTTAAGGATTAAATGAAACAGTCTTACGTCCCCGTTCAGAACCATTTTCCCAGCCTACACTCAGAGACAATCGAAACACAAGTACTGTCAGTGCTTTGATTGTTGAGTATACTTACACTTATCAACATAGGTTGTCTATGACAGTAGCCCAGTTGTGATAAATCAAAGCACGACCTGAAGAAAAAGAAAAAGAAAACAATAGTTTCAATACACCGCTTACTTCACCGAGCATTTTTCGTCTTTAGTTCTAAGGTACCATATGTACTCAAACTTGAGAAATTATACATTCCAACGACTGCCCAAATCAAGGACTCAGTTTAGCCTATAACCGCAGCTTCCACATCCACGCAGTCTGATCAGAGTATTCACTAGGTGCTCTGTGGATAGCGAATGATCTCAGACTTCTTCAGGCGGACAGCCAAAACTCTTAAAACTCAGGCTGACCTGAGTGTTCCCTGGGCACACATGTCATTAGGTGCATTTTCTCGCTTTGTGACCTTATGAATAGAATAGAATAAAATAGAGTCTATTTCAAAATTCCAAAAGGATTAAAGCCCCCAAAGATACAAAAAAATATCATGCATTATGACATATGACAGTGCTAATCAACAATCAACATACATGAACAATTAGATGTAAACGGAACAAAGTTGATCCGTTCTATAGGAAAAAAAGGGTCTGATACAACGAAAAATGATACCTCGACGAAATGCGTCGGGGTATCTTTTTTGTCGTATCAGGGATCATCAGTAATGAACAAGAGCCTGTGCTTCCGCACAGTCTGTTCAGGACCTTCAGAACGCTACGTATGGCTGAGGTTTACACTGTTTATAATGACATGAACAATTAATAATAAAAGAGATCATAAAGGCAGTATCGATATACATGTAGCATTATTTAAAATGAACAGTATACACCTTCACGTGATGTAACGTTTGTTAAATTGTTCTTGCCACCCTTCTGAAAAGGGGTCTATTCTAAAAGGACAGAATTTGCTCCCTTGGAACCCTTTTCTGCGAGCAAATTTTGTCTGCTCAGGGTAAACCTGTTTTCAGAAGGGACTTGGTTCACAGGAAAGCAAAACCGATCTTCCTCGTCATTCCGACATACATGGTGAAAAAATCTGTGGTAGACATCTCGTTGGGGTTGGGGAACGGTAACGTCCTATATATGACATTGTACACACGTGGCGTTTGGAATTACATATACGCGAAACGCGCCTGTTCATATGTTTATAGGCCAACATTTTGATACTCATTTCGATTTTTCAGGCAACGATATATATATGAATGACCATTTTTCTTTCAATGAAGTAACAAAACCTACAGCATAAACTTAAACACCAAGGCCCAGTTGTTCAAAGCGTCGTTAGCTTAACGAACTCGTTAAGGGTCATTTCGTTAACTATTTTAGCGGATTTAATATACAATATTCTGATATTTTTTGCTGAAAAAATGTGAGTAGCTTTTGCACTGCAAAAGCTACTCACATTTTTTCAGCAAAAAATTTCAGCATATTTGCGTATCACCCGATGTAAATTTTAACGAATCGTTAACTAACGACATCGTTAGCTTTGAACAACTGGGCCCAGGGAAAAAGTTATTCATGCTTCTGCAAATCTTGTATTTTCGTTTATATCATTGGAAAATGAAGACGAGGTATCAGACTGACAGATGCATAAGTACATGTGTATATATATGAATCGATCTATAATTTGATTTGGCCAGTTATATCGGTCTATAATTCCATTTGACCAGATATATGAATGGGTCTATAAGTTGAGTTAATCAGATACATGAGTTGGTCTACAATTTGATGCAATAAATGGGGTTTGTCTCTGATTATACAAATGCACGTCGGTACCGGTCTATGCTATTACACCCCCTCCCCTCCCGCCCCCGCCCCCCGCAACCCTATCCCCTACCCATCCCCTCCCGCCAACATATCTAGGCATATGTGGGTTGAAGTTTAGTTTTCCCATTGCCAACACATCTCTGACAGCAAATCGATAAATTAATTCTTTCTCTACTCCACTTCAGACAAATGGATTTTTGTTAAGGATTATGATTTATAAAATTCTGACATTAATCCCGATCGAATGCTGCTCTAAAATATTCGATTATGTTTCCTCTATACTAGACTAGGTAATTTTGCATGTTATCAGAAAGCTTTTCTCTATGTATAGCTTCGAATAAATAAATTTTGTGATGAAAAGCTTTGAATATTTTTATTTGTCATCAAAATATTTGCTATGGATCTCCGAGTCAATGCATTGGTATTGCCTCGGAGAGGCAATTGTAATGAAATCCACATTATCTGTTTTTAGAAATGAAATAAGAAAGATAGTCCAAATGAACATTTTGCCTCTTTCTTTAAAACAAATACAAAAGCGTTGTCATGTAACACATTAAATGTGAAGTTAAAGGCTCCACATTCCTCAAAAATAAATATATATATTTTTATATTCACGAAAGGTTTAATAACATGATGTATAGTATTAATATATCATAAACTGTGGCATTTGACAGCCTGTAAAATTTCAGTTAGTCTTTCGTTTTTGAATTGGATCAAAAATGATCTTTTTATCGTATCTCTGCATTAATGTTGGCAACATTAATCAGAGATACTATAAAATTCATTTCATTACAAAAACGAGAGACTAACTGAAATTTTACAGGCTGTCAGATGTCACATTTTATTATTTTAGTTATAGATAAACCATGGTTATTGTCGAGGTTTTGGGTATACTGTAAATTATACCATAGTTTGGTGACCTTTCACTGTCTGACCCCAAACGAGGCGGAGCCGAGTTTGGGTCAGACAGTGAAAGGTCACCAAATTATGATATATATTATGCACGAGCGTGAGCGAGTGCATTATCGCACGTACATGCGCACAACCATGGTATAACTGATTTATCACATTTGCATGCATGTAGACCATCTACATCGCGAGATATTTCATGCTGAATGTTGGGAATTTAGGCCACTATGTGATAATTAATATTAGGTATCACTTTATTAAACTTTTCTTGGATAATGTCTATTTTTCAGGAAAATGTAGCCTTTAAGATGACATTGTTTCGACATTGTGTGTTTGCTGGGCTTACTCTTTTTGTTATGTATATTTAGTAAAATATCTTAACACTTGTCATGCTAAATTGATTAAGATGCCATGCCCACTTCAATTTTTCAACCAACCAGAAAGATTAAACCAGGTAATTGATACAGATTCACTTACTTAATGACAAACAGTGCTGATCTAGATCAGTTGGCTCCTTCAAGTGATCTTGATCTATGCTGTTTGCAAAGGAAGGGCATATCCGGGTTTAGCAGGACAAGGGTTAAGTATCACAAAGTGTGGAATATGCCAAGTCACGTCTCATATGATACGTACTCCAGAACAGGACCCTTATGCCATACGCGGGCAATGAAGATCAAGCTAGTCCTATACAGTCTGATCAGAGCCTTCGTTGCTCGATTCTAGGCTTGGGCACAGAGTAGCTGAATGACGAAGACAGTTCATCTTCCTGGCATATGCGGGCAGCTAAGGCCCAGCAGCCAAATCACATCACAAAAACATGCCTATATAATTTTGACCCCCTTAAACCTAACTTTTATATAGTAAAACTGGGGTTTACAGGGGTATACATTTTTCTTCTTATTTCTGTTCAAAACATAGACTGTGGTACTCAACGAGTATCCACAATCTATGGTTTGAGCAGAAATTTGAAAAATATTAGTTTTTGTATCTGAAAAATTTCGGTTTTTTGGAGGTAAAATTTTCTACATATTTGAATAGGCGTGTTTTCGAAATGAGTCTGCGCATCCTTTCTGTCTGATCATGACCTGTACTATCCGCTTACAAAATCATTAAATACCATAAAATATATCAACACTAAGCAACATCCTAGGAACTCAGGCTCACACTCCAAGCGTAGTCTTTGGAATGGCTTAATCCTTTTCATTACGAAAACATGCCTATTCAATTATACTGAAGATTTTACCATCAAAAAATGAAAAAACTTCAGATAAAAAAAATCTGATATTCTTCATATTTCTGCTCAAAACATAGATTGTGGTTACTTGTCATAATCGCCTCAGCGATGCGGTTCTAATGAGTACCCATAATCTAGGATTTTGAGCAGAAATAAGAAAAATAATGTATACTGTAAACCCCAGTTTTACTATATAAAAGTGGGTTTTAGGGGGTCAAAATTGTATAGGTATGTTTTCGTGATGTAGCCAGGCAGACCAACACAGATACCTGTACAAACAGTGTAGATCCAGATGAGATGGCTCATAACGAGTCGTCTCATTAGGCTCTATACTGTTTGCTATTCTGTTTTTGATTCTAGACTGAAAACCCTATTTACATCAATAGATATGTCCAAATTCAAATTGTTCCTATTTACATCAATAGATATGTCCAAATTCAAATTGTTCCTATTTACCTCAATAGATATCAAATTGTTCCTATTTACATCAATATATATCAAATTGTTCCTATTTACATCAATAAATATGTTCAAATTCAAATTGTTCCTATTTACATCAATAGATATGTCCAAATTCAAATTGTTCCTATTTACATCAATAGATATCAAATTGTTCCTATTTACATCATTAGATATCAAAATGTTCCTATTTACATCAATAGATATGTCCAAATTCAAATTGTTCTTATTTACATCAATAGATATGTTCAAATTCCAAAATATCAGAAACCCTAGGGGCGAAAGGTTACGTTTTCGAAGTTGCAAAGCCCCTGATTATACTGTGCGGTTTCGCTGCCTGATCTGGACATTATCTTTCGCATTTACCCTAAAAAGACTTTTTCCTCATGACGCGGCGTGTTCTGTTTGAGCAATACAATTAAATAAGGGGACATGGTATAAGCGGAGAGCCAAAGCTCGGATCAGGCTGCGCTCCCGTATCCTGATGAAATCGCGAAGACCCAAATGTTTATTTGGGGGTAATAGTGCATATCGAGAGGTTTGAGTGCAAGACTGTAGTAATTCAAACATATTTTTGAAACCCTTGTTTAGGGGCAGTTTTGACCCCTTTGTAAACAATGCAAATTTAGGTGCCATTGCTCATACGAGCAATGGCACCTAAATTTCCATTGTTTACAGAAAGAAATGTTGTAATCTTCATAACGCCTTCATGGTGAGGAGATTAAGTATTGGGAAAGAAAAAAAAAAACAAAAAAACATCTGACGTGCTACAGTCTTGCGATCAACCCTCGATATGCAATGGATATAGTTTATTTGAGATTGTCATAGAAAAGAATAGGCTTTGTTGTTAATGTTTTTTTTTAACTTATTACAACTGCTAACCCTTGATTATACGGGTCGCGACATGACAAAAGGTGTCTTCGAGGTTAATACAAACAGTAAAGATCAAAATCAGCCAGCGGAAATATATCAGACTGATCAGGAACGTTGCTATTCTTCGTTATGTTATGTACCCAATGATTCTATAAGCGGCAGTGTAGATCCTAATCAGAATGCGGATGCGCAGGCTGATCTCGGCCTTCGTTGTCCATTTACGCCCAAAGACATGTTTTCGCATGACTTGACCCAAAGAGCAGTCCACCTTTTACATTGACCCAAAACAGATACATGTACCTATGCAAACAGTGTAGATCCACATGAGACAGCTCGTAACGAGCCGCCTCATCAGGATATGCAATGATTGTCATTTTTTTTTATAATTTTTGGACTGATATCCCCATTTGCAATAGTAGATGTCTCCGAATTTAAAGACAGAAGAGTCCATTTTAGAAACACAAGGTTGAATGAGTCAATTCGTGACGATGCACCGAATCAACCTCTGAGAGAAACAAACATTGATCGCTATGGTAATGCGCTGTCACCTTAGTTCTGGAAATTGTAATTTATGTTTTAAACGTTTACCACTCTCTGGGCAAATACAGCAACCGACAAACTCATGATATTTTCTTATTTTTTTTTTCTAAAAGGCATGATTTGACATTTCATGCAAGTTTTCTCCACTGGAGACAATTTGCAGGAAATGTCAAATCCTGTTTTCTGGGACAAAGAAGAAAACATATTTCAATATGTCTTCTGCAGATTTTTTTTTTATCCCACATGCTAAGCGTTAAATTACCATATTTTGTTGTTAAGCAACGTAAACTACCGCCGCAGCAGCAATGAGCAAAGCTAGTTTTGGCGTTTAAAATTACAGCTTATGTGAGAAAAATTAAAATGAATTCATTATTTATGGAAAACATCCATATTGAATAAGTTGGAACACGGAAAAGGGGTTATTACGTCAGATGAGAACATCAAAGTGCCTTATCAGGCTTCACATACACGCAGTCTATATCGTCTGATTCAGAACTGTTATTTTCCTATACTTACATTACGAAAACAAGCCTATTCAAGTATACTGAAAATTCTACCACCCAAAATGAAAATTTTCAGATAAAAAATTCTGATATGTTTTTATATTTCTGCTAAACACATAGATTGTGGGTAATCGTTAGAACCGCCTGTACGAGGCGGTTCTAACGAGTATCCACAATCTATGGTTTTCAGCAGAAATTAGAAAAATAATGTATACTCCTGTAAACCCCAGTTTTACTATATAAAAGTGGGGTTTGAGGGGGTCAAAATTATATAGGTATGTTTTCGTGATGGGTGCTGTGGCTATCTTAAAAAAACAATTGTCTTCTTTATTTATTTCTGCATTATTATACTGATTAAAGGCTCCATATTCCTCAAAAACAGACAATATTTATCCAAAGAAGGGTTAATAAATTGATATATGGTATTAATACGATCATTAAATGTGGTATCTGACAGTTTGTTAAATTTTAATTAGGCTCTCGTTTTTTGAACAGGATCAAAAATGAAATAATTTTTATTGTATTTCTGAATTAATGTTGGCAAAATTGATTCAGAGATACGATAAAAAATCATTTCATATTTGATCCAGTTCAAGAACGAGAGACTATCTGAAATTTTACAGGGTGTCAAGTACAAATTTCATGACTGTATTGATAGCATATATCAATGTATTAAACCTTTCTTTGATAATGTCAATTTTTGAGAAATATGGCGCCTTTAAATGTGTGCAAGTAATTGAATAATGTCACTGTTCACTTGTGACATCAGCATTAGGCTTACGTGACGTCGTTAATAAATGCGTTCTAAACCATTAAAAATCCGTTCAAAAATAGTCTTGCGATTTCCTGACTGTTTCCCGCAAAGTTTGAAAAAATAGAGGTACATTCAAAATGGTACTTTTTTTCTTTTGTTTACAAGTGATAAATTTGTTATTGAGAACGACAAACTGTCAATTCTCGTTATCTGGACTTCGCTTATCTCGAATAACCGCTTATCTCGATGTGAAAATCTGACCCCTGTTTAAACATGAAAATCTAACAACAGGTAACAAAATATTGTGGAAAAGAGAAGAAATTTCTCCTCTTTTCCACACTGTTTTCAATATATTTCTAATTCAGGAGTCTAATTACATAATCTTTTTGAAATGTGGTTGTTCGAGTTATTTTCCCCTCAATTCTGCAAATCTAATATGTCGAGGTACGGATATCTCGTAGTACTTTAGAGGGTCCCTTGGACTTCGAGATAACGAAAGTCGACTGTATACGTACTAATTGCACAAGAACTGAAATGCCTATCTAAGAAAAATCGGTGAATTAAACTAAAGTCAGGGTCACTGCTGCCCGTCTATAGAATCATTGGGTCCTGCAGACTTTATACGGAGAGTGGTGACAGATCAGACTGCGGTGAAGTACAAGCTGATTTGGGCCTTCGTTGCCGCGTAAGCGCTTGCACTAGTGAACCACAAACACACACAATTTATCACAGCGCTGCAACGGCGCCATTTTGACGTCGCCGCGACGTCATGAGCGACGTCATATTGATTATGCTGCTGTTCCCAGCAGGCCCGCAAGGTTTGGACCACAGGAGCTTGAAGTTGGTTCTCATTTATCAAAATTTTCGATTTTACGACTTCTTTTTACGATTTCGAAGAAAATCGTAGAGACTATATTCTGACACTGTAAATATTATCTTCAAGCACCTGTGGTTTGGACAACGTTGCATCAACTTCGATGCAATATCACGTCATGATATTGCATCGACGTTGATGCGCCTTTGTACAATTGATATATGTCCGCTGGGTTGTCTGTTTCCTGAGCTTATCCTTTCTGGCAAACAATACAAATAGTAGTCATTATTCATGATATATATGTCTCCTTGTTTCCTAGAATGATAACAAAGAATTCAAATGCATTTCTGACACGAATATGTCCAGAATATTGAACACACAAAAGACAAAAGGACCATTGTAATATATTGGTTTAGTTAATTTACCGTATATACTCTAAGTATTCGGTCAGACAAGCCTGAGAAAACAGTGTAGACCCATATCAGACGCCGAAGAACGCGGCGTCCGATGAGGGTCTACACTGTTTGCCATTCATCCACTAGTACTTTAGGCATATGGTCAAGGAGTAAAATATTCCTGTTCATATTTAAAAAGAAGTAGGGTGGAGTTAAGGCCCGGGTATTAAAGGTAAATATGGTACCAACTTGGCATTAACGTGTGTAACGCAGGGCGTGCTAAGCGTGCGAAGCGTGCAGATGTCTCCGAGCATGCGAAGGCACTGACTTGTCAAGTCTGTTTATTGATTTCCTTTTTTGTATAATGAAAAATGATAATGAAAAAATCAAGAAATGAACGCCTAAAGATTCTGTTACAATATTTGGCTTAACCCTTAAAGCGCCAAGCAAAATTTGTAGCAGACGACATTCGATTTTTTTTTTATTTTTCCGAGAAAGCAAGTCTAGATATTTCATGTGAATCGTCTGCCAAGCAGACAATTCACATAAAATGTCTAGACTTGTTTTTTCGGAAAAATAATAAAATAAAATAAAATAAAATAAAATAAAATGTCGTCTGCTGAAGTTGTGACTGACGCTTTAAGGGTTGAAGAGACATTTTCCGATAACAAGGAGGGAAAATACAAAAGTAGGGACTTGGGCAGGTCTAGTGAAGGCGGTGCAGATAGGCACGTATATATTTGCACAATCGTATCAGTGCGGGGCCTTCGTTGCCCGCTAACAGAATCACTGGCCACCAGAGAAAGTATCAACTTAGACAAAAGATTCAGATGCTACTGAGTACCGTAATAACCCTAAATATTGGGACAGACAGGTCTGAGCAAACAGTGTAGACCCAGATCAGGCGCCGCAGAACGCAGAACCTAGATTTGGTCTCTTTATAGGTTTAGGAGTAAACGTCAAGCACCTGTGGTTTGTACACAGGTGCTTGAAGTTTAGTCCATTAGCGAGAAACTCCATTCTATAGCCTGTATAGGCTTCATACATTTATATTAAAATATGAAGCCCATAAGACCCTAGATTTGGCCTCTTTATAGGTTAAGGAATAAACTTCAAGCACCTGTGGTTTGTAGCGTCAAGCAAATAACATGAAAATCGGAAAAGTAATAAAAAATAATAAAACTTACTTGATGTAAAATTATGTCAAATAAGAAAACTATTCTAACTTCCGTGGGCGTTTCAAATGCTGTTCAGCATGAAAAAGGGGATCTTGTGCAATGTTCGATCAGTGGAGGCGCAGAACAGCCTGCGCATCCATACAGTCTCATCACTACTTTCTCTTTTCATCGTTATATAGTACAGTATCAATTTATTCTATAAACCAGCAAGGAAGGTTCTGATCAGACTGCGAATGTGCAGGCTGTTATCCGCATACCCGATAAGGATTCTTTCCCGACTTTGTATTGCATATTCGTAAACAAGATAAAATGAGCTCGAAAATTCAGATATTATTAAAACTCATCTTACCGTAAACATAAGCTCGCAAAATACAGATGTTATTAAAACGCGCCATACCGTCTTTACCCTTTTACCGTAAGTATTCGGAAAGACAGACCTAAGCAATCAGTGTAGACTCAGATCAGACGCCGCAGAATGCGGCGTCTGATCTGGGTCTAAACTGTTTGCCACTCGTCCAGCAGTTTTTTTTTGCACATATCAACAGTTAGTACAGTGGACTTGTTCAAATTTTAGACCTAGAATGGTATTTTCTTATTTTAGACCTAATATGGTATTTACTTATTTTTTCCAGAAAACAGAGTTTTCACATTTCATGAAAATTTCCAAGAAAGTAGACTTCGACATCTCATGCAAATTATCTCCTAAGGAGACAATTTGTATTAAATGTCAAAGCCTATTTCCTGGGAAAGTAAGAAATATATTTCAAAATGTCGTCCGCTAACATGTTACGGTAAATGTGGTATTTGTACAGCCGTATACGGAAGCAAAAGATTTTATGGTCGAGGAAATTTCAACTTAACTTCATCTTCCCTTTTTCGGATGTAAATCTCGTTTAATTTTCCAAGTATACGTTATATTATATAATAAAACCATCTTGGGAGAACTTTTAATCGTAAAACGCTTGTCGTTTGGCTTCTTAATTGTAAGAATACGCAACACAACACTCCCGATGGATCGTTTTATTGAAAATACCGATCAACGCAGTTGTCATATTTTCTGGGTGATATTTTAATTTCGCAGATTTATGAAATAAACCATTACGGAAGTTTAACCCTTGTCATGCTGAATATCTTAAGATGTCACGCCCACTTAAAATTTTCAACCAGTCAGATTACTTGATCCGGGTTTCTGATAGAAATTCACATATAGAATGACAAACAGTGCAGATCCAGATCAGTTGGGTTCTTCAGAAGCCAACTGATCTGGCTCTACACTGTTTGCTAAGACAGGGCATGTCGTGTTTAGCAAGAGAATCTGAATCTGAATCCGAATTGGTTACGGATTCTGTGAATAAATGAAAACACCTAGAGATTTTGCTGCCATTTTCAAGGTGAGACGTCTTTTGATGAAAAGAAGTTCGCTCCTCTCGGTTTATAAATCATTTTAAAAAAGTGGGGTTTACCTTAAACGAAAGAGGTCTTCAGTTGGAAGGGAGGTAAACTGTCCATTCAGATTTTCTTCCCTTGAAGATGTATTCTATTTGCTGTAATATATTTATAGTGGAACCACCAGGAACGTTGGTCACCTCCGTATAACACCCAAGTTTTCCCGATTCCTCAAAAGTGTTATTTTACTATATATTTAATCTCAAAACGACAGCCACCTCTACACAACAGCCAATTGTATGCATTTCCATGGGAGACCATTTACTCGTTTCTGATACTCTGTTATTTATATATCTACGTATAATTTCTTACCCATTTATGCCGAGTGGACTCTTCTTCTACCTCATTCCTCGCCCAGCGGGCACGCGACGTTGAAACAACATCGTATCGACGTCGATGCAACGTCATGACGTTGCATCGACGTTGATACGACTTTGTATAACGTCATGTGCCCACTGGGCGGACTCTTCTACCTCAGGCCCATTTCCAGCAGAAGGGGTGTCTATTTACTTTTTTAATATTATCATGTTTTATAGAAATCGATTGTTTATTGCGGTGTAGACCTGATAAGATGCCGCGTTGTGTTGCAGCTGATCAAGGTCTATAATGTTTGCCAGTGTCCCTTTTATGAGACGTCAGGCATACATCGTTTAAGATATCTGCAAGTTTCGAATAAACAACTCTGTAAGCCTTTGATGGATGAGAAGGTCTTATGTAAACTGCACGTCGTCGTCGGAGGGGGGGGGGGGGGGGGGGGGGGGGGCAAAGAAATGTGCGTGATGAATACACTTTCAAGGGAAATAATAACTCCGGATATATTTAACCCCCTCCTCATCGGGGGATAGGGAGTACTTTTAAAGGAAAAAAAGATGGTCGCTCTGTAGAGATAGGAGTTAGCGAGAGCTAGAGTGAAAGGAGATGCGATAAAGCATGTATATGTATGCATGGCGAAGACATAACGTATTCTTCTTCTTCTTCTCCTTCTCCTTCTTCTTCTTCTTCTTCTTCTTCTTCTTCTTCTTATTATTATTATTATTAACATCATTATTATCATTATTTGTAAATTGCTGTGTCATGGCAAATAGTGCAGACCCAATCAGATACCGCGCTTAGCGCGCTTAGCGGCGGCTGATCTGGATCAACACAGTTCGCATACGTCTACTTGTAAGGTACACTAGGCATTATCATCAGTAAATTGGTTGATTCATACGCAAATTCGAAGAGAGAATGCCCCGATCCGACTGTAATGATCTGGGCCTTCACGAATGTGTCTTGCTAGACATAACGCAAACATTCCCACTAAAATTGACGTTTTCCAATTTAGTACATCGAAATCATCTAGATATTTTATGTATAGTCTATTATCATAATGTAACTGGCAACCCAGTCAGCATTCTACGTAAATCTATATCGGGCCGTCATCGGCCCGTCAGGGTAGCTGACGGGCCGATGACGGCCCGATATAGATTTACGTAGAATGCTAGCTGGGATTTTGTATTAATATGTAATGAACACATGAGCCTGGACATAAATAAACGTACCTTAGGACTTGTGCGCCCAGCGAAGATTCAGATCAGCCTATGCATTTGCACAGTCTGATCAAAATCTTTCCTGAGCGCATTTTGAACAGCCAAAGATGCAGAGTTTCTTCATGCGGAGGAAAAAGACTCTGATCAGACTGCGCGGATGCGCAAGCTGATTTGTCTCCTTGGGTGCATATATGTCAGAATCTAAGTTTTTTTTCACGTTCTGGCACACATTAGGGTAGCCCACTACAAATGCTTCGGCAAGGTTACCACACCATTCGTAGACTGGCTCCAGTCTCCAGTGACTATTTTGTCCTTATAATCCTGTTTGATAATCCACTGACGTTAAAGCAAAGTAATATCATGACTATAAAGGCTGGTCACTAGTGACCAGCCTTTATAGTGATGAAATTATTTTGGTTTTATTCTAGTGGCCTATCAAACAGGATTATAATAAAAAAAATATTCAGTCACTGGGGACTGGAACCAGTCTACACCATTCGTTAATGAAGAGAAATAAGAAAAAATGTCATCAGTAGAAAATACGTTTAAACATATCTTATTTGGAGCTACATTGTCACAGGAGTCTCGACACAAGAAGAAGAAAAAAAAAGGTGTCTTCGAGGTTAATGTAAATAGTAGAGGTCCAGATCAGCCAGCGGATATATATAGTCTGATCAGGAACTTTGCCATACCTCGTTATGTTCTACAGCACCCAATGGCTCTGTCAGCGAACAGTGAAGGTCCGGATCAGACTGCACCAATGCGCAGTCTGATCCGGGCCTTCGCTGTTCGCATATGCCCGAAGACACTTTTTCGACTGGACTGAATACATTTTATCTGGGCCGCGCCAAGCGAAAAGATGTATTAGGGTAGTGACAGAAAACGAAGGCCTGAATCAGATTGCGCATCCTCGCAGTTCGATCAGGGTCTTCGCCTTCTGCTTACAGAACCATTGGATACCGTAGACTGTATCAACGAAGGGGAAGACTGTGTATGCGCAGAATGATCTGAATCTAGGTGTCTCGCATATGTTTGACTTGACGCGGGTCCATTATTGTTTGGGGATAGAGTAACAGTATACGATTTAGGTTCAGTGATAATATTACTTTTAATGTACCTATACCCATGTGTATCAGTGATACAATGTACCGCTTTCAAACAGTTAAGTTTCTTACGGCATAATCCAAAAAGACGGATCAAGTTCAGAGTCTCAGTTTTTCGAGATTCATATCGCACACTCCAAAACGAGGCTGATTTACGTTGACGTCATATGGTGGAATCGATGCTTAGCAGCCGTTAAAGCGCCATTCAATTTTTCAAACTTTTATTTAATTTACCGAGAAAATAAGGCTTGACATTTCATGTAAATCTTCTGCGATGCGCTTTTGATGAGTACACACACCATTTGCTTTCGTGAAAAAAAAAAAAAAAATCAATTCATTTTGCAGTGGCGTAGCTAGATAGCTAGACCAGAATGATTTTTTTTACGCACAGTCAGTAAAGTCCGCGGTATTGCTTCCAAAATAGTGGCTACTCTTGAAGGAAAGAATTTGTTCCCAGAGGGAGCAAATTGTTTCCTTTAAGAGAAGCCCCTATTTTGGAAGCAATATTTTTTTTTCTATTAAGATTAGCCTCTATAGTGAAGAAGCGAAATATTTTATGTTATGTGATGTCTCTTTATTGCAGACACTTTTTTTTCAGGCATGTCACGCATGTTAAGCACACGCGTAATGTGCATAAGGAGAGAGCTGCGCCTATGTTGTAGTTTAGAAAGTGTCTACTCTAGAATGATGGCTTAGGACATATTTAACATAAGGTGTGTTAACATAATGTTAAAGTATGTTTAGTATGTTGCACAGCAAGCAGAGAGAGAGAGAGAGAGAGAGAGAGAGAGAGAGAGAGAGAGAGAGAGAGAGAGAGAGAGAGAGAGAGAGAGAGAGAGAGAGAGAGAGAGAGAGAGAGAACCGTTTCCCTTTTATTTAAGTAGATATAAATCAGTAATAAGAGAATCACGATTAGTTCATATCGGAATACTCACTCTTTGTCTGTATAATTTAGTACCAAATCTAATAGCGTCACAAATGAATATGTTCATCCCAGTTTAAGTGAAATTTGACTTCTTATAACTGCAGGCTAGGCAAAGAGCGTCCTCCCTTTCTAGAGCTCTTTCAATTAAATCAAGAAACGTAATCTTTTATTACTTTTATTAAGTTGTGTGGCATGGTAGTTAAGAATCAAAAAAACATACATGTAAGTAGACAAACAGGGCGCTCGCACTTTTGCAAGTAGTACCACCCAGAGAGATTGTCTTAATCCTTTTAAGCACAAAGCAAACTGGTAGCAGACGACATTCTATTTTTTTTAAATTATTTTTCAGTGAAATAAGGCTTGACATTTCTTGTGAATCGTCTGCTAGGTAGGCGGGTCACAGGAAATGGCAAGACTTTTTTCTCTGAAAAATACAGTTATGATTCCTTTATACCAGCAGCAAACTTGGCAATATATTGGCTATGTACACTGGCGGCAGACTATTTATACTGAACTGAAATCTGAATGTAGGTTTCAGTACTGCCAATTTCCTGTTTTAATTATTGATATAATGTAATTGTCTTAAAACAATAACGATGCTTGCGGCTTTGTCTAATGGAATCATAGCAATGATACAAAAGCTTCAATGAAACTATAAAATGATTTCTATAGAAATCATTCCCAAGGCGTCACGGGCTACTTATTTTAGAATTATTTCACTGCTTATAAGTACACTGGTCACAGGTTTCGAAACAAACGCTCCTGGAGCGTTTGTTACGAAACCTGTGCCTTTCTACACATCAACGTGATACGGGGCAGATGAAAGAAGTCATGGTACAATAATCAAACTGTTTTTGTACATTAAAACTGAAATTCATCCAAGAACGTGTGTTTTAATACATGTCTAATATACATTTAGTTTATCAGTTATGGAAGATGTCAAGTATTGACACTTCTTGCATTCGTTACGTGCTTTTTAGGAACTGTTGCCTAGTTCTTGTCATTTGAGAATAATCACTTCTTCGACTGTCATTTAGGGCCAACGGCGACGAAGAAGTCCCTTATGACTTGTCCGGCTATAAAAAAAGCCCAGGCCGGCCTGTGCATTTACGCAGTATAATCGGATCTTCATTACCCGCCATATGCATTCTATCAAGTGTCTACACTGTAGAGCTCGTGTTAATCCTGACCAGACTGCGCGGATGCCTAGGCTGGTCTGGGTCTTTACAGATCGACTCTGTCAGAGGGTACTGTTTTTGGCCTTCGGTACCTAAAGCACCCTGTAGCATTTTACTGCGTCTGTCATTTCATCGGGAATCAATAGTTTTCTTAACTAATGAGCACCATTATGCTGTATTTGGTTATAATTGTCCTTGCATTAAGAACTGCAAGGACTAAAATATCTGTGTCATATATGTATGAAGAAAATATAATTTACAGCATTAAAACATACTTGCGCCCCGTAATGAAAACACGTGGACAAACTGCATGCATATACATCACGAAAACATACCTATATAATTTGACCCCATTAAACCCAACTTTTATGGTAAAACTGGGGTTTACAGTGGTATACATTATTTTTTCTTATTTCCGCTCAAAAACTTAGATAGTGGGTACTCGTTAGAACCGCCTCGCTGAGGCGGTTCTAACGAGTACCCACAATCTATGTTTTGAGCAGAAATATGAAAAATATCAAAAGTTTTATCTGCAAACTTTCAGTTTTTGGTGGTGAAATTTTCAATATATTTGAATAGGCGTATTTCTCTAAATAGTATCAAAGATACCCAGGAACCAATGACATCGAAATCTGTTTGCATATAGGTCACTCCAAGCGAACATGCATGCATAAATATGCTCAAACTCAAATCAGCCTGCGTAGTAGCGCAGTCAAATCAGTTTCGGCATTTATATCATACACATTCTAGGGCCTTTTTCGTGCGTTGCGCATTCTATACTATTTGCGGTGAAATTGGTAGCGCCAAGCGAAAATGTGTCTTCCAGCATGCGCAAAATGCACAGATTAAGATTCACCCCACGCATGCGCAAAGTCTCATCCGGACATTTGCTCGCCACTGATGCAATCTATACTGTCCAATGATTCTGTTAGCGGACAGCGAAGGTCCTGATCAGACTGCGCGGATGCGCTGGCTGATCTGGGCCTTCGTTGTCCGCATATGTCCGGAGACACGTTTTCGCATGGCGCGGCCGAAATTAGAAAAGAACATTAATATTTTACGGTCAATTAATGCATTATTGGCAATTTAGGAAAGTGTCTTTATAGTCTTTCATCTGCTGAGATATGTGCATTTATGATTGATCAGCTCATCTACTGATCTACGCTAACGGTTCCAATGAGCAGTCAATAATAACGGACTAAGTGTACATTTGAGCAGTCTGATAAGTGCTTTCGATGCAGACGAACAGAGAAGATGGATGCGCAGGCAGATCGCTGTTTAAATATGGCACACACGTTGTGCTTGATTATTATAATTGATTAAATCAAAATGATAGTTAATCTCAGTGTCTCCCTAGGGCAGACGTTAAAGGGAATGGGTGCACTTTCAGCTGAAGTAACCCTTAACTGAAAATTAGTATTGATTCAGGTCTGAAATTGGTCCAACACTAAAAGGAAAGAATTTGCTCCCACTGGAAGCAAATTCTTTCCTTTTAGAGTTGACCCCTTTTCAGAAGGGGCCAGGTGTACAGAACAAACAAGAAGCCATAAAAAGTTGTCTTCCGGCGGACCATCTGTCCGGGGTATCTATTCACCTTAGCTGTGGTATACACGTTGCACATCATCATTATAATTGATGAAATCGGAATACACTACAACCTCTTTATAACACGGTACGTTATAACACGGTTTTGGATATAACACGGTTCAAAGACGGATCCCAAAAATGTATAGATTATATTGAAAAATGACCATAAATGGTCATTTTTCAATATAATCTATACATTTTTGTTGGAATATAACACGGTTGTTTAACTAACATGGTTTATGTCATGGACCCCAACAACAGGGTTATAAAGGGGTTGTGGTGTATTAGCTCATCTAAGTTTCAGCGTAGGGCAGGCGTTAAGGGAAACGGCTACACTCTCAGCTTAGGTAACCCTTTTAACCCTGGTCATGCTGAACCAGCATATGCCCTGCCTTTGCAAACAGTGTAGATCCAAATCAACTGGCTTAAGTCAACTGATCTTGGTCTGCACTGTTTTTCATTAAGTATGTTAACTTGTATCAACAACATGGATCAAGTAATCTGCTTCGCTGAAAACTAGAAGCGTGTGTGGCATCGTAATTTATTCAGAATAGCAAGTGTTAACATTAGTTTTGCCTCGGTTCTGAGAAGGGACCTACTTTAAAAGAAAAGAATTATAGTCCTTCTTTGGGAGCAAATTCTTTCCTCTTAGTCGACCCCTTTTCAGAAGGGGCTTGGTGTACAGGAACATAAACGGAAAGACGCAAAATGATAACTCTTAAGAAAATGGCAGAAAATCTACAAAACTTAAATGTAGTACCTGTATTTGATCAATTAGTACAACATGGGTTACCGCAAATACCGTATGTATTCGAACAGACAGACCTGCGCAAACAGTGTAGACCCTGATGAGACGCCGCAGAACGCGGCGTCTCATCAGGCTCTACACTGTTTGTCACTCGTCCAGCAATGTTTAGACACAACATCAGGTAATAAAATAAAAGTCATAAAGGATTGCCTTTAGAAACAAAGAACACACAAAATCACGAAAATCGGAGACACTCGGTTTGATTGAATTAAATTGTTCTTGTTCAAATTGAAGAACAAGTATGGTAAGGAGTAGAGATGTCCGAATACCTAGGATAAATACGGTAGTCACTTTTAGAGTAAACCCCTTTCCAGAAAGGGTCTTGGTGTGAAGTAGAGCAAATAGTAAGTCACAAAGTGTGTCCTGTCCCTTTACATGGCGCATCGCAGATGACGACAGAAAAACGTGATAACACTTACACTATGGACGCTAAAGACAGAACAGAGCGACTGTCTTCTCAAGCTTATAATTAATGAGGATGCTGACTTGACTCTTTGTTAGCTTCTCTCATATCGTGTTGTAATTATCATGCTTAAGCTATCATTTTACCAGTTCAAATATATCATTTAACAAATCATTATCTATTTCTGATGTTTAAAGACATCTGCTTTCATCTTACGGCTTAAATTATGTCTAACAGCCAAGGATTACAGCCCTAAGACAAACTGAGTTTGCGAAAATCATATTTCGAGGCATGTGACTCTGCTATCAGTATCAGTCTTTGTTGCTGATAAAGTTTGGATGTTGCCTGCTCACATATTACAGGTTAGTTTTGCTTTATATGACAGCGTGATACATTCAATGACACGTGCAAAGAACTATGATTCCAAGACATAGCTTTTATTTACAAGAGCCATTTTTTCCGACGAGAAAGATGGCTCCCGTAGACAAAAACTATGTTTTGGAATCTTTTGTCTTTTCGGGAATTAAACCATTCTGTTTACCAATCATAATAAGGCATTGTGGGAAAAGTTTTCCTTCTGATTATTTGCATGAAAAAGCGTTTCTTATTGTACTAAGATCGTACTCAGTAATACAAACGCACTACTTAGGAACACTACATGTCTCAAGGTAATTAATTGATTTTATGGTACATGTAATTGATTGATTTTATGGGTATGATACAGAAGCGCACAATAAGTATATAATTTTGACCCCCTTAACCCCACTTTTATAAGTAAAACTGGGGTTTACAGGAGTATACATTATTTTTCTTATTTCTGCTCAAAACATAGTTTGTGAGTACTCGTTAGAACCGCCTCGCCGAGGCGGTTCTAACGAGTACCCACAATCTATGTTTTGAGCAGAAATATGAAAAATATCAGAATTTTTTATCTGAAAATTTTCATTTTTTGGTGGTAAAATTTTCAGTATATTTGAATAGGCGTGTTTTCGTAATGGTAAAGCTTTAAGAATCGTCCTACAACAAACACTATAAATCAGTATTTTTCTTAAAGATATATTAGGGCTACACTATGTCAACATGCGTTTTTTTCTGTGCCATAGTATTTTTATAATATAAAATAGATGAAAATATTGAAGATTTGGTTAATACGCCCACTAAAATAGATGCACATGTATGCAATGAAAATGGCTGATAAAAATAATGAATAAGTTGAATAAAGCTTCAGAACAGAAATACCATAGAATGGGGCTAATTATGTATACCCCTGTATACATATCCTGATTTACACAACATATTATAGGAAAGAACCTACACTTGTTATAGTAATAAATGCTCGTATCACATTGGAATAGTCTGCCTCCTAGTCTCACATTTGAGACTGTAAAATGGGTTTTTGAATAGCAGAGGTATTCATTAATATAACTGCCATCCAAACTTTTTCACATTTGCTAAATTTTATATTTAGCCACTCACATTGCTGGGTTAAAGATCGGAAATTGATCGACCAAATATCGAGAGGTGGTTAACCAGATCTAGATAGATAGAATTGTGATACTGATAATTCTTTTAAGATTTTTCGAAGTTAAATACAAAACAATCTTATCCAGGAAACACCACAATCACAGCCTTCAAAGACAAAACCATGCAACATTTAACTCATCACTCATACCTTTATATTCATCACCAACAGAGCTTTCTTCCTCAGACCTCTCTTGTTCTATCTGCAACAGGCAGTTTAGAGCTAAGATTGGTCTCATCAGCCATCTTAGAACACACAAATAATAACACATCACACAGTTGATTAGGATTGGTCATTGTCAGTAATGACAGACGAACAATTATATTCATATTGTTCAAGCCACTCAAGTCAAAAGCTTTTCATTATGGTTAGAAAATTGCCACATGGAGGAACTTTAACAAGACCATTTGGTTACATTGTTTTGCATCAAAATGTGCTGGAATCAACAAACGGTCCACAGTGAACGCACGTCACAGTGGAAACGTTGTTTGACTGTAACGCTTGCGTATGCTCTACCGTCTTAAATTTTGTGTGATTTTTAAAATACACACCTTCCAGCTAGCATTCTTTAAAATTCTATAGCGGGTCGTTATCGGCCCGTCAGGGTAGCTGAAAACCCGCTATAGATTTATAAAAGATGCTTACTGAAAGCTAATTGATGAGTTGTGTAGAAGACAAAAAGTAAAAAAAAAAAAAAGGATCTCTCTCTCTCTCTCTCTCTCTCTCTCTCTCTCTCTCTCTCTCTCTCTCCCTGTTTTCATTCATGTATTCACTTAATTCGCATATCTTGTGAATAATCTATCACCTTGTGATTTTACATGCATGTATGTAACCATTCTTGTTGTATCTAAATAGTTTCAACTATACTTATACTATACAGTACCATTTGGAAAGGACTAAAATAGGCTATGCCTACGTCCAATCCAATGGTACATATATATGTACTCGTCTTGTATGTATGTATGTATCCATGAAATTTCTAATAAATAAAAAGAAAACGTAAAGAAGCGCAGTCGGATCAGAATAGTTGTTGTCCGCTTGAAGAAACTTTGCATCCTTGGCTAGCCAAAATGCGCATAATGAAGATTCTAATCACAATGAGCAAATGCGCACTGAACTGAAGCTTCGCTGGGTGCACATGTTAGTTTAAAAATATGTACATATATAAATACAATAATATTAATAATCAAGCAATTAACTGCACAGTGAAAAGTTTTAGTTCTGATTATCAAAGGAGAAGATCAAAGAAGCAATGTGCTTCCGTTCCAATCCTTAAATTTTGTATTATCATATTATAGTATTGTACAGATGGTTTCGAAATCATTATTTAGACATACTCATTACGAAAACACGCCTATTCAAATATATAGTAAATTTTACTTAAAAAAAAACCCTTAAAATTTTCTGATAAAAAAACTGATATTTTTCATATTTCTGCTCAAAACATAGATTGTGGGTACTCATTAGAACCACCTCGGCGAGGCGGTTCTAACAAGTACCCATGATCTATGTTTTTGAGCAAAACTAAGAAAAAATAATGTATACCCCTGTACACTCCAGTTTTACTATATAAAAGTAGGGTTTAAGGGGATCAAAATAATATAGGCATGTTTTCGTGATGGGAATATTCCCATCGTAATTAATGATATAAGGCCCAGCTAGCATTCTACGTAAATCTACATCGGGCCGTCATCGGCCCGTCAGCTACCCTGACGGGCCGATGACGGCCCGATATAGATTTACGTAGAATGCTGACTGGGGGATCTAAGAGACTCGTCTATCAATCCTACTTCGATTATTCCACAACATGTATAGCAGTAAATTAATGGGTTTTCTTCTGGGAATCAACATATTCTTAGTACAGACACAAAAATCATATTTTGTTGACTTTTTTGGCATGAGCTAATAAGAAATTATAATTATTGTCTACATGCGCTGAACTGCATTGGTCAAAACTTTGAATTTCAAGATGTTCTTCACTTTTAACTATGCATATGCTAAATCAAAGTATTAGCAAACTATACCATAAACATTTAGTTATTTATCCAAGAAAACAGAAGTTAACAGTTCATGCGAATCGTCTCCTAAGGAAAAGATTCGCATGAATTGTCAACTGTCATGTCCTATTTTCCTGGGAAAAATATTTGTCATTTTTTTATCTGCAAATTTCGTCATCAGCATACTAAGGATAAAGAATTTTCTTTTAGTTTGTACTTTTAGAAGCTTATTTAAGAAATAACCATAACAACTTTATCAGGTCCTTGAGCCAAGGGAGTTTCGTAGGGCTGTAATATCCAGTACAATGCTATTTCGATTATTGCACAAAATGTTTAACAGTAAATTGCTGGGTTTTCTACTGGGAACAAATATGTCTTTCAATGAATTCCCCGGAGAAATTACTGTGTTCAGCGAAACACTAATGAAAACGGTATGAGAAAAGTTTTTTGTCTTATTACTGGGATAGCAAACTTCCAAGAATTCATTACAATTTAGGAAAAAAACACATCTCGATTGATCATATCTTGGCTATACTGTGAATGACTTTAGTTAATGATATCTTAGACGTGCCCTATAGATTTTTAACCTTTACCAACCTCTGGGCTAAGTCGGCTGACGACAAATTGATGATATTTTTCTTATTTTCCCCAGAAAACTGGATTTGACAATTCATGCAAATTGTCACTATTGGTGACAATTTGCATGAAATGTCAAAACCAGTTTCCTGGGAAAAAAAAGAAAAAAATATTTCAATATGCTGCTTGCTGAAAATTTTACCCAGAGTGCTAAGCGTTAAGAATCAAAACAAAATCAATAGCTGAGGTTGTAAGATAATAGCCACAACAAGCGAAAAGGTGTTTTAGAGGCATATGCCATTACGAAAACACGCCTATTCAAATATATTGAAAATTTCACCACCAAAAACTGAAAGTTTTCAGATAAAAAAATCTGATATTTTTCATATTTCTGCTCAAAACATAGGTTGTGGGTATTCGTTAGAACCAGTACCCACAATCTATGTTTTTGAGCAGAGATAAGAAAAATAATGCACACCTCTGTAAACCCCAGTTTTACTATATAAAAGTGGGGTTTAAGGGGTCAAAATTATATAGGTATGTTTTCGTGATGCGGACAGCGATGATTCAGATCATCCGCAGTCTGATCAAGGCCGTCTCCGTCCGCTTACAAAAGAATTGACCGACTCGACACGACAATAAACCGTACAACTAAAAAACTTAAACTCAATGGAGGACCAATGTTTTGAAGAAGCTGTATGAATGTTCAGAATATCATACCCCAAGTATTGGAACTGATAATCCTGAACAAATAGTGTAGCGCCAGATAAGACGCTGCAGAGCAGAACCCGTCTGATCAGGATCTAAACCGTTTATCACTCCCTCCAGCAGTTTTAGCAAATCAACAGCCAGTACACATGTACATGTAAAGTCGACTTGTTAAAAATTTAGAATAAGTATGGAAAGGAGACAGTGTTTAAATATTTAGGCAAATTCGGTAGTGGTGTGAGTAAACAGTAGATCCAGATCAGACTGCTACGTTTGATCAGGATCTGCACTGTTTGCCAATCGTACATACGTTTTAGACACATCAATATGCAGTAAAAGGGTCTTGTACAAATTTTAGGAAAAGTATGTTATGTAAGTAATGCGTCCCAATATTTAGAATAAATACAATATCACTCATGACCAAACAGTGTAGATCCATTACAAACTTTCTGATCTGGCTCATCAATGTTTTGCATTCACCTGGCAGTTATTAGATACATCAATAGCCAATTGTTCTAAAATTTAGGACATGTATCATATATAGTTCATGCGTCCAAATATTTTAGGAAAGTACGGTTAATCCTGAACAAACAGTGTAGACCCAGATAAGACCTACAAGAAAGCGGCGTCTGATCAGGGTCTACATTGGTTGTGACATTGGTTGTCAGACACAGCAATGGAAATTAAACTGGACTTTTTCAAATTGTGGCACAAGTAGGTAAAGAGTAGAATAGACTGGCTTCAGTCTCCAGTGATTATATTTTTCTTATAATCCTGTTTGATAATCCACTAAAATAAAACCAAAATAATATCATGACTATAAAGGCTGGTCACCAGTGACCAGCCTTTATAGTCATGATATTATCTGGTCACTAATGACCAGCCTTTATAGTCATGATATTATTTAATTTTATTTTAGTGGATTATCGAACAGGATTATAAGAAAACAATGGTTAGTCACAGGAGACTGGAACCAGTCTAAGTTAGGAGTTAAGATGTCCAAATATTTTGAGTAAATACAATAGTCTGTGCCTGTTCGTTTCGCGCATGAGCACCAGATAGAAACCAAGCTAATGACATATGTGACCATCGTAGACCCAGATCAGCTTGAACAGAACATAACGTATGGATCATAAACATTCTATTAGCGACGGGCGTAGGCCTGATCAGACTGTCCGGATGCACAGGCTAATTAGGGTCTACGCTGATCGCATTTGTCATAAAGTTGATTTCTGTTTCGAGAGCTGCATATATTTGAAGATACCCTTTTCGCTTAATGAGGTTCATATTATTCTGCTCTTGATTCTTTCTTTCATGCTTCAAGCAAACCAAATTGAAACTTTTATCCGATTTGCTTTTTTTCGCTCTGAAATTGACATAATGAACACGTTGCTTGTCCGTAAATAGTTCGAGGTTTGATTAAACCAGAATTTTATCATGCATCGGAGCAATGTGCATCGTACTGGCATGAAATAGTAAACAATTGAAGTGAACGATTCTTTATTCATTCTACAGAGGACTTGTTAAGGAGGAGTATTTGGTGATAATATTCTGGAATGTTTTTTTTCTTAATCTCCATTATAACATATGTTGTGGGTATACATTAAAAGCGCCTCGACGAGGCGCTTCTAATGTGTACCTATAACATATGTTTTACGGAGACCTGGAAAACAATATCCCAGAATTATCAGCAAATATTCCTGCTTAACTAATCCTCTGATTTATCAGAACATTGTCAGAAACATCCTTCTAAGTCTGCCAACGAGGGAAACTGTACGAGATGCTTAAGACGAGGGTAGTCACAGAATTCCTTGAATGAAGAAAAAAAAAAAAAAAAAAACTGTTGAGAAGACAATCACATCTGAGACAGTCTTTTGCATACTGTGCACGCTTTACAGGTACACTTACAGGGGAAGCAACGAAATCATAGGGCGACTTTTCAGGCATATGGGCTCTTGATTCGCAAGACATATTATCCTGTTTTCTTGGAACAGTAACAAAAATGTATGCAATATAATTTGCAAATATTTAATTTTAGCGTAAAATGAGTTAAATTGAAGAACATCTTTATCTTCAAAGATTTGACCATTGCAATTCAGTAGGATACACCTTATCTAATACTTATAATCGCTTATCAAATGTCTTAAGAAAAAAACAAATTCATACCAAAATATCACCCAATATATGAATTTGGTTTATTTTCTTAGAAGTACGGACGCTATTGAATAGTATTCAGTTTAGCTCTTTAAACGGCTGATCCAACTGTATCGGTAAATTTGCGAACAATTAGTGTGGCAGCTCATTTCTGAAGTTTCATTAGATGATTATCAAAAGCACTGTCAATTCCTCAAATCTTACACCAATGATCAAATACTGGTAGAATAAGGAGCGTTAGTCTATCCCGATTTACATATCCGGACAAACTTTTCATTAACTGTAAGCTTGTGACTGACGTTTTGACACACCATGTTAATTTGTAGTTCCAATGTGCGGCTTGTGTCAATTATATTATTACCAAACGTTTTTGTGTGCCGACCGATTCAATTTTGTGTTCATTTAATAAACTATGCAGTTGTCATATGCATTAGTATCGGCTATAGTTCTATATCAGCATACCAGTCTCGAAGCACCCACGTCGTGTTTATGGGTCGATTGTTTACAATGTTGCCCATGTTTTTTTTGTGTATACATATAGACCCGTTTAAACACTACGTCACACATTAAAATCATTCGGAACCTCACGGTCTTGAATGGAGAGCCTCGTTCTGGTTTGGATGGCAGAATGTTGTTGTTTACGTTTATCGGACATTAAAATGGCCAATGTTTTATGGACAAATAAAGCAGACCCCTTTCGTCAAAAGTTTATTTTCATAAGAGGTACTCGTCGACTGATCATTTAAATGTCATAATCACAAATATTCACACATATTTTATCTATCAATTTGAAAAAAAAATAATAAATAAATAAAAAACAAAACAAAACAAAACAAAAAAAAACAAAACAAAAAAACAAAAAAAAAAAAAAAAAAAAAACAAAAAAAAAAAAAAAACAAAACAAAAAAAAACAAAAAAAACAAAAAAAAAAAAAAAAACTAGGCCTTAAAATTGTCACCATAAAGCCAATATAACGATTGCGAGCCTGCCTGCTGGTATCGGAAAATATCATTGAAATAGTTAAATTTATTTTAGGAAAAACAGTCAAGCTTCTTCTTAAAACTGTATGTAAAACAGTAGATAAAATTTACGACTGAATATTAACCTAAAGGAATTTATTATCCAATTAAAAGGTATCAATGAAACCGGAAATGCTTTTGCCATCCACAATTTTTGGTCACGTGGCATAACACAGTCATCACATGGTCAGGATGAAAACAATAACATTAAAAAGGTCTATACCACAGTATCCTAAAGGTTATTGTTCACGTGATTATCACTGACTTATAAAATCAAACAGCGTGTTTGTAAGAAATCCAGGTATATATATTTATAGCCGAGCTATTCTTGTCACTGTGACGTCAGAGTGTGCAGTGTCTGATCCGGTTCTGCACTGTTTGCTTAAATTACAGGAAGTCAAGGGTTTAATGAAACAATCTTAAGTCCCCGTTCAGGACCATTTTCTCAGCCTACACTCAATCAACCCGACAGTGCTGTCAGTGCTTTGATTGCAGCTACATGCGCTGCTAGTTTACTTTAATCATATTTTATTGCATATAACTAATGCAAAGGGGTCGGGCCACAAGTTCTTACAACATTAGTTAAGGCCCTTCCCCGCACATTATAATACACACACATTATAACTCACATGACAATGACATTAAACATAGAAGTTCGATTTTTTAGTACAATTAATGAACTAACTAGTCAATATATCCGTACCGAGCTACTTGGGAACAGTCACCCAATGACGTCCGGCGTCCGGACCGTGTCTGTCCTCTCAGGGGGATTAAATCGGTTCATACTTGAGCTCAGCGACCTTGATATAACCAGCTATGCATACAATGCATTACCTTCCGGCGACCATAGACCCGTTCCCGTTCCCTTTCCCTGTTCATCCACTGGATGTGTCCAAGCAGCTCGGCAGCATTGTAAAGATATCTGTTTTGTTTGAAACCATACATAATAACAAAACAAGGACATATTTACAGCTACAAAATAATTAGATAAAGACCAAGAAAAATAAGTGAACGTGTATATAAGTTTGTGCTTGATAGCTGGTTTTGTGTGTGTGTGTGTGTGTTAAATAAATAAGGTTGTCAGGAGTCCAGATGAACAGGTCTGTAGAAAAGGCTCTTGCGCTGCTTTGGAGCCTATATTCAAATACTGCCTTTATCAGCTGTATGAGTAATAAACTATCACTAATGTGCACGACCCGCCACTTGTCAATGTGTACTGTGTTCGGTTCACCGTGCTAATTCGACGAGATTGTCCTTCTTTACCTCATTCTTACTAGTTAGCCCTAAGAACCTTCTTGATTGCTTGGACCCGACAGTGTATTACGAAAAAAAAAAAAAAAAAAAATGACTGTAAAATTTGTGCGGGATAAGCGTATTGTGCGGAATACAAACAGTTTAACCTGTTTAAAAATGCGTAAGACTTAGTGTTGGTAGAAAAAGGACCTATGATGACGAAAAGGGACCTTACAAAATGAAAAAAAAAAAAAAAAATAATAATGAGGTCAGCCTGCACTTCGGCCTGTGCAGTGTCGTAACACCATCGGTGTTCGTGTCATTGAAGTTTTACTGTTAATTAACAGTTGTAATCATTGATCAATGATTTTCTTAAGATAAACAAATCAAGCAAAATGATTAAGCAAAACATGGTTTTGGTGTCTTTGCTAAGAAGTAAATTTGATGTATATAACCAAAGTACTGACAGCACAGTTGGGTAGATTGTCTCTGAGTGTAGGCAGAGAAAATGGTCCTGAATGGGGATTTACTACAGTAACTGTTACATTTAACCCTGAACTTTCTGTAATTTAATTCAGCAAACAATGCAGACCCCGAACATTCGCCGCATTCTGCGTAGGCTGGGAAAACGGTCCTGACCGGGGACGACTACTTCAATTAACCCTACAACTTCCTGTAATTGAGCAAACTGAGCAGACCCTGATCAGACGCTACGTTCTACCGTTTCTTATCTGGGTCTGCACAGTTTGCCAGTATCAAAGTCCATGTTTTACAGATAACCCTCTTTACACGGCGAAAAGAATAGAGCAGCTATAAATAACCGTTAGCGCAGTTTGATTTCGTTGGTTAATGGTAATGACGTGGACAACAAGGAAATTTAGGTGTATGTTTACTTTGTCTTGATTGTAAACAATCGACCGAATACAATTGGAAATAAGAAAAGAGCCGTAATGTCAGAAAATGTACCTTAGGACATGTGCGCTGACTGATCAGAGTCTTCGTTGTCCGCATTAAGAAGCTTTGCGTCCTTGGCCGTCCAAAAAAAAAAAAAAAAAAAAAAAAAAAGGGAAGATTCTGATCTGACTGCGAGAATGCACAGGCTAAACTGAATATTCGCTGGGTGCACATGTCCGAAGGTATCTTATCTGACATTGCGACTCAATTGTCTACGAAGTGTGGCGACGGAATGATTCCGTGTTTATTGACATTGCTGAATCAATAGTGTCACTAAACTGATTTATAATATCATGGTATCCATTTCTGGCTGGAGGAAAGAACATTTTACGGTATTCTGGCTGAAATAGTACTGTTACAATGCAAACTGTAGAAAATGTAGGAATTTAATCATTTTCCGTTGATGCTAACTTCTCATCTTTATGCAAATTTCACGTAATTTAATTGGTTGAAGGAAACATTTTACAATCCAATAATGTCCAGAGCAGGAATCCGTCGGATCTATTTTCCCTCCGCCGTCTCAATACGGTGACATTTGGCTACATTTGTAACATTTTGATGACAAAGTTGAAATTATAAGAAACGAGTTAATATTTTTGTGCGCTTAATCGATATGTAAATTCACCGAATCCCTCACAAACTAACCATAAAACGCTTCGGGTTTTGTTCAATTTGTGCTTGATTCACCGGAGTTTACACATCGAAAAAACCACAAATATAAAAGGCATTCTTATTATATCATATCACGAAAACATGCCTATATAACGCACAATATGGCGGTAATAAGACATGTTTTGATTTTGCGGAGATAAACTTTCGATCAAATGTAGTGTTTCAGAGACTCTGGTGGACAATACTAACTGAACGTTAACACAGCGTTATGTCGTGTTTCGTTTGTGTTATTCTGAAACTTCTGTGATATGTGAATTCTATAAATAAGGAACTACAAACTGAGTATGTAATTATATACTATCTATCATAAACTCTATTCTGTGTTTCCATTCTCCAGAGCCGGCGCATTAATACAATTCATATCTCTCTTTTTGTATGAGTGCTTAACGGTACCTATTACGGACCTCCCCTCGCGGATGATTTCTTAACTACAGTGACTGCCCAAATGTAAGGAATGAGCAGTGACGTGAATACAGCCACACCGAGAGTATCTAAAAGCAAATCTAAAAGCAAAAAACGTGAACTTACGTCACCAGACTTTGTGGCTGATACAAAGAAAAACAGATTAGAGCTCGATCTTGACTAAATAGATCTAGAAGATTTACCACCATTACCCGAGTTGCCGGTTACTGTTACTACAGCCATGGCATCTGACAAGACATCACAAATTGTCATCCCGCCAGAGGAGATGCGAAAACTTGCAGATCTCCTTCAGGACACTTTCCGGGATGAAATTGGTACTATGGTAACCAATATCGTTGACGGGGTATTGCATGGCTTGCAGGACAGAATCAACACTCTGGAGAAACAGAACGCCGAACTCAAGAAACAGAATACGGAGCTTACGGCAAGGGTGACTGCTCTCGAGTCCCAGGCTGACAAGGCAGAGCAATATAGCCGGAGGAACTGCCTTCGCGTTTCTGGATTCGACGAGAAGGAGAAAGAGAATACTGACGGGATTATCCTGCGTATGGCTGCAGACATCGGGTCTGACCTTAGAATACAAGACATTGATAGAAGTCATAGGGTTGGCAACCCTAACAACACCAAAAGGACCAGACCTCGTGACATAATTGTGAAATTTGCCACCTACCGTTCCAGGAATGAACTTTACAATCTAAGGACAAAACTCAAGGTGAATGGTTATGAGGGTATTTTCATGAATGAGGACCTCACGAAAAAGAGAAGTAAATACCTGTATGAGGGACGTTTACTGCTTAAGGTTAAGAGCATTCAGGGAGCATGGTCGTCTGATGGAACGATTCTTATTAAGGACCATAGTGATGATGTTCACCGAGTCAACTCACTAAATGACTTAGTGCCATTTGGCTATGTGCCTAATGCTCCCAAGACCAATCCAGCACCCCCAGCTGGACCCCTGGATACATCAACAGCTGCACCGGGTGGTGCCTCGCCGATGGACTAGTACAGATTCAGTCAAAGGATTCGACATTTGCGCGCTTACTGTAGATCATTGGTTTTGAAACATGTTATTAGATGTTTGACATACTTTATCGAGTGGTAAAGGCGTAGAGTTCACTGTATAAATGGGAACCTCGAGACGAATCATATTCATCCGCGCAGTCTCGGCAAAGCCTTCGCTGTTTGAGAATGAACTGTACGTCAAGGAGGCTTCAGTTCAACATCACGAAAACATGTTAATATAATTTTGACCCCCTTAAACCCCACTTTTATATAGTAAAACTGGGGTTGACAGGGGTATACATTATTTTTCTTATCTCTGCTCGAGGGCATGGATTGTGTGTGCTCGTTGGAACCGCCTCATCGAGGCGGTTCTAACGAGTGTCCACGGTCTGTGTTTTGGGCGGAAATGTGAAAAATATCAGAATTTTTTTTATCTGAAAACTTTCATTTTTTGGTGGTAAAATTTTCGGTATATTTGAATAGGCGTGTTTTCGTAATGATCTGATAAATTTTTGATATGTTACGACTTTAAACATGCACACGTACATATCCACGTTACTGTCTGTCTGAAAGGCAGTTTTCCTGCGTTGTGGTATATTCGATACCACACATTTATAGTTCAGTCTTGATTAACTTTTGACTTATGAAGTATGTTTAAAATTGCAAGCCACGAGTACTATCATTGCTGTTATTGTGAAGGACGTTGTTTTCACATAGTGCAACAGTGCGACCAATATTACGGGGTTACTCCCTGAAGGGTCTCGACTATATCTTAACCCCTAATGTTAACCAATGGTATATTGTATAATATAATTATCCTGTGTTTATGACAGCCTCTGAGAAATAAGTTTTTCATCTCCTGACACAACCAAATACACGTTTGTTTTAGTTACCGTTTTAAACCTAGACTCACTGCTCGAACAACGTTGGTGTAGATCAGGCTGCGTACTGCTCACAGTCTGAAATGCACCTTTGTCCGTTCCGAGCATATTAATTGTATGATTACTATGTTGTCGTAATTTTGTCATAAGTCATGATCTGTTCTCTGAAAGGATCTTTAGATTGAGCAGTCTGCCCTTGTTTGTAAAGTCCCATATCCTTTCTCAAAACGCGGCTTATGTCATATTATGTTATAACACGTGAAGAAGTATCACACTATCGGAACGTACAGTATTTTTTTTTTCTGTCTCGTGCACTGTGTCGTGAGGCGGGCCTGGTCGTGAAGCAATAATACTCAATAAATAACGACACAGTTTAGATTACATTAATCGCTACCAGACTTGCTTCGCGGTGCAGTGCGCGAGGTAGGGGAGGAAATGAGAAGGAAAGAAATGGAGAGAATTACTGTGCGTTCCGATAGTGTGAGTATGGTCTATATGTGTGCCCTACTGAACTAATCCTCGAAATTTTGACAGGTCCTATTGGTTTTGTTCCTATTGTCATACAATGATGTACACGCACATGGGTTAAAGAGTATGTTTCAGTGAATGGGAATAGCACTTAGTATATAGTATGTACAGATAGAGTTTTCTCCCTTATCTCAGTTGCATACTTGTTTTAGCCTATGCATAGTACTTGATGTCTTCCTTACAAATATTATAGGCATATTTCTTATTTCGGCTCGGCCTATTTTAATGGTGTAACTGTTTTCTTACTTTAAAATTTTCAATTAAATATTTCACTCCTTATCATGTCAATTCCGTTTTGGCTAGTTGCACATAATATGTACACGCGCCATTTTATTGTATATGAGGATATCCAATATCAAATTCCTGACGCTCAACTTAATTAAATAAAGTTCATCAAACTATTACAAGACATTTTGAATGCATACGCTTTTACGTGAAAACATGTTTCCAGTAGTGTTGACTTCTGATATTCACAATTATTAATATATTCTTTTTTTTTTTTTTTTTTTTTTTTTTTCAAATCAGCCAATTTCTTCATAATCCGTTTATGTAAATATTTCATTCGTCTTGAAATTGTCTTTATTATCTCTTTTCATGTACTCTTGCCTGCTTTTTGCTAATTATATATTTTGGATATATTTATTGAATCTCAGCATTTTAAATTACGCAATGTTTACAATGGTCTATGGCATATTATATGTGTTTTGTTTCTCGTCAGATGTTATTCAGTTATGCAATCTGTGTTAGTCCTGCAACCCTTTTTTTTTATCAAAAGATGTTATCTGTATTTATCTGAGCCAGTACTGTTTCATTTATCTATGGGTTTTTTGAAGCCAAAGTGGTGCTTTAAATGCATTATTGTTATTTTTTTTACATTTTGGAAGTACTAACCATACACTGTAACGCACTTACACCTTCACACACTCTCTATATCATATACACATACACAAACACACACACACACACAAACATACACGCACGCACACTCACTTACACAAACAATTGGTGTGCAAGACTGACTTGAAAATAAATTTGAATTTATTAAAATATGTTTACTATGTTTTCGTAAGTTTGAACTCAAACACACACACACACACACACAGACAGACAGACAGACACACAAACACACACACACACACACACACACACACACAATTGTTTTGAGTTTAGGTAGATTCAACTTAAATATGTTTAATATGTTGCCTTCACATGTATAGTAATGAAAATATGTTTAATTTAAAATTTTATTCTCACATGTCCATCCAGTCAGCAAGCATCGTTGAGCCAATGGTTAACCAACATTGATGTCAATGCAATGTTGATCGAGCATTGTTTTAACGATGACTTTTTGGAGAATACAAATGTTTTTTTTTTTGTTTTTTTTTTTTTTTAATCATAAGCAACGCAACTTAAACATGACTATGTATTTATGTATTGTCCTCCTATGTTTTGTTGTATTGTTCTATCTTTCCCTGATTTTTTCTTTGTTTTTTGCTTTTGTTTATAATGTCTTCCTTGAAAACTCATGTCTCCATTGAGGAATTGTGGGAGTGGGTACAGGCTCATGGGTGTCCAATTTCGTTTTTGAAGCAAATTAGTGTACCTGGCATCCCGACCTCAGTATTGTTTATGCTTTACCTTGGTACAATTACATGACTCGTGCCTATAGCAACAATAGTACTGTCGTGATGCTAGTCTATCGTCGCTTGTACGTCTTCCATCTAAGCATACATTTGCTCTTGCTTACAGCAATTCATTGTGAACCTACTTATGCACATTCATTAATATTAAGTCTGCAAAATAATGCTTCTGCTCACAAAAATATTAAGTCTCTAAATTATATTAAGCATTTGGAACCGGGACAAAGGGCAAAAGAAAACACTAAACTATCTGCTACATGTATCTTTATTTTAGTAACTGTTGACTTTATATTATGGATAAGTACTTTTCTGCTATGTTCTGGTGATATCCATCCAAATCCAGGACCAGCTTCTGTGTCCTCTGATAGTAGTCAGCGTAGCTCCTCCAGCATGTCCTTTGATATATTCAATTCCATCAATCTTAACCATCACCTTTCCTTCGTGCACTACAACGTTCAGAGCCTCTTAAATAAATTAGAAATTCTACACGCGGAACTCTTTGAGTTTGATATTTTAGCATTTACGGAAACTTGGCTAAGCCCAACCACTTTAATTGATGATTTGCTTCTTCAGTCGTACAATACCCCCGAGAGAAATGACCGCGCTGGTGATGCACATGGTGGTGTCATTGTTTATGTTAAAGAAGGAATTCGGTAAAAGCGCCGCAAAGACCTAGAAATTAGGGGAATAGAGTGCGTATGGATAGAAGTAGCAAATAATAATAAAAGAATTCTGTTTGGTCTTTTTTATCGTGCACCCAATTCTGACGCGAACTATCTAAGTAGCATTGAAGATTCTATTGCCTTAGCTGTTGACACCGGCATTGCTGACATAATTATTACCGGTGATTTTAATTTTAACTATCTTGATCTACAGTTACGACGGAAAATTGACTCCTTGTGTACACAGTTTTCTCTCTTTCAAACTATCAATCAGCCTACGCATTTTACAGAGTATTCTTCTTCTCTTATTGACATTATTCTTGTGAGCAATCAGGATAATTTAATCCTAAGTGGTGTTGGTGACCCTTTCCTAAACCAACAGATGCGATACCACTGTCCTATATTTGGCATACTTAAATTTTCAAAGCCAAAGTCTAAATCATTTTCAAGGCACATATGGGATTACAACAATGGTGACTATAATCTCTTGCGAGAGAAAGCTTCTCAAATGGATTGGGAATCCTTGAAAGATGACAATATTGATAACTATGTAGAAAATCTCAAAAATGCCATTATATCAATTACTACAGAATGTGTACCTAATCGTAGTATCAAGGTGAAACCCTCTGACCCCCCGTGGCTTACCTCGGCTCTTAAACGTCACATAAGAAAACGAAAAAGGGCATATAAGAAAGCATTGCGAAGTAATTTAGACCGACATTGGAACAAATTCAAAACATTACGTAATGAAGCTATTACCATGATTCGCGATTCTAAACAAAAATTCTTTAAAAAAATTGCAGACAAACTTAAATCTGATACATTCTCATCCAAGGACTGGTGGGCAACTCTTAAAACCTTTATAATTCCTAACTTCAAATCAACTATACCACCCTTGGAATATAATGGACGTATATACACCTACGAAACTGACAAATCAAACATTTTCAATCAATATTTTCAAGGACAAACAGTTTTAAACGATGCAAATGCATATCTTCCCGACCTGCCTTCACCTTCCTACACGACACAATTAAATAGTATAATCTTAACACCCTTTGAGGTAGAATCAGTTCTCCAAACACTCAAAATTGGTAAAGCTTCAGGCCCTGATGGTATAAGCAATCGTATTCTGAAAGAACTGTCACGCGAGTTATCCTCTCCTTACTGTTACTTGTTCAATCAATCTTTACGCTCTGGAATCTTTCCTTCACCTAACAAAGACGCTAACGTTTCTCCTGTTCCTAAAAAAGGTGACTCATCTGTTGTTTCCAACTATCGTCCAATTTCTCTACTTAACTCTGACGCGAAGCTATTTGAAAGACTAGTCTTTAAACACTTGTTTAATCATCTCCAAGGTAACAACATGCTGTCCTCTCTTCAGTCTGGATTTATTCCTGGCGACTCCACTGTCAATCAATTAACGTATTTATACCATACTTTTTGTGAGGCACTCGATGCTGGCAAAGAGGTAAGTGCTGTTTTCTGTGACATCAGCAAAGCATTCGATCGTGTCTGGCACGCAGGACTTGTTCACAGAGCTGCTGGTGTCACAGGAACATTACTTGACTGGTTCAGAAACTACCTTTCAGATAGAAGACAGCGTGTAGTACTACCAGGTGGATCTTCTGAATGGACATATATTAGAGCTGGTGTGCCTCAAGGCTCAATTTTAGGCCCTTTGCTGTTTCTAGTATACATTAATGATATAATCACTGACATCGGTTCCAATATCCGTCTATTTGCAGACGATACTAGTCTTTTTATCATCGTTAGTGACCCAGCATCGGCCGCAACTTGTCTTAATTCGGATCTCGAGAAAATCTCAAGATGGGCTACTACTTGGTTAGTTACCTTTAACCCGTCAAAAAGTGTAGCTTTCCTTATTTCACGCAGACTTATTAGACCAGACCACCCGCCCCTATTCATGCAAAATGTGCAGATTGAAGAAGTGGACTCACATAAACACCTAGGTCTTAACCTTTCTCAAGATTGTACCTGGCATAAACAAATCGATTATAGCAAGGAAAAAGCTTGGTTCAGAATAAATGTAATGAGAAAACTGAAATTTAAACTTGATCGCAAATCTCTGGAAACTATTTATATTGCTTTTATACGACCTATTTTGGAGTACGCTGACGTTATTTGGGACAATTGTTCACAATATGAAAAAGACGAATTGGAGAAAATCCAAACAGAAGCAGCAAGAATTGCAACAGGCGCGACTAAACTAATATCCTTAAGTAACTTATACAAAGAAATATGTTGGGAAACACTGCAGCAAAGGCGACATAATCATAAACTCATATTATTTTACAAAATGGTCAATAACTTAGCGCCTACTTATCTTTCATCTCTTCTTCCCCAGCAGGTTAGCACTGTTTCGCGATACAACTTAAGAAACTCAAATGATCTCCAAACTATCCGAACGAATACAAGCCTTTATTATAACTCTTTTTTACCGTCAACACTTAGAGAATGGAACAAACTGACTACAGAAATTAGACAACTACCAACTCTCAACTCTTTTAAATATTTTCTGAGCCAAGACAAGCAAACAGTACCCAAACATTATTATTATGGAACGCGTAAAGCCCAGATATTGCATATGCGTTTACGCACTGGATGTAGCTCATTAAATTTAGATCTATTTTTGAAAAACATCACTGATTCTCCACTTTGTCGTTGTGGCAGCATAGAAAATTCTCAGCATTACTTTTTTCACTGCAGATTTTACGAGGTTCCACGAACGATTCTTTTGAACGCTATTGAAATCCATCAACCCCCTTCACTCAATCTACTTTTGTATGGTGACTCAGCATTATCCCAAGAAACAAATAATTTTATATTTGAGCAAGTACATAAGTATATCTTAGAAACGAAGCGCTTTTGATAAATTATTTCATGCGACCTTAGGCTTCCACTCATTATACCTTCCATGAACTTGGGGTCCTGTATTCCTGTACCTACCCCCCCCCCTCCCCCACCTCTAATCTCACTGCATATCTTTGATATTTATGTTTTCACTGTGCTTTGCTTTATCTCTGTATTTATCCAGTATAGTCCAATACTTGTAAACCGCTGCAATGTATACAGATGAATGTTTAAGGAGAAGAACTCTATAAGCTTCAGCTTTCGTTCTAATCCTTTCAGTGCTTACATGTTATGTTTCTCTGTACTGTTTGTATATGTGAACTGTTCTGAATAAAATATGTTTAAACTAAAACATGCCTATATAATTTTACACGGGGTTTACACGGGTATATGTTATTTTTCTTATTTCTGCTCAAAACATAGATTGTTGGTACTCGTTAGAACCGTCTCGGCGAGGCGGTTCTAACGAGTACCAACAAGCTATGTTTTGAGCAGAAATATGAAAAATATCAGAGTTTTTTATCTGAAAATTTCAGTTTTTGGAGGTGAAATTTTCTATATATTTGAATAGGCGTGTTTACGTAATGAGAACAATCAAAACGTTGCATAATATAGTAGTAAGGAATACGCATTTGAGGACAGATTTAACCATCAATATTCTAAGGGCAAAATCAGCAGATGCCAAATTGATGTACTGTTTCCTTATTATTCCCAGATGATATCCCTTTTTTCCAAGAAAATAGCCTTTGAAAGACGTTTTGAAAAAAAAAAAATTCTTATTTGTTCCTAGAAAATAGACTTTGTCATTTCATACAAACTATCTCCTATGGAGAAACTGTCTCCTACGGAGACAATTTGTATGAAATGTCAAAATTTATTTTTTAGGGAACAAATAAGAAAAATATTTCAAAATGTTGTTTGCTGAAGGTTTTACCCATCATCCTAAGCGTTAACCATCACGAAAACATACCTATATAATTTTGACCCCCTTAAACCCCATTTTTATATAGTAAAACTGGGGTTTACTGGGATATACATTATTTTTCTTATTTCTGCTCAAAAACATAGATTGTGAGTACCCGGTTGAACCACCTCGCCGAGGCGGTTTTAATGAGTACCCACAATCTATGTTTTGAGCAGAAATATGAAAAATGTCAGAATATTTATCTGAAACTTTCAGTTTTTGATAATAAAATTTTCAATATATTTGTATAGCCGTGTTTTCGTAATGAATAGCCATGTCACGAGAAAGATGTCTTCGGTCACGTGCAAACTGAGAAGGACCAGATTAGTTCATTAGGTCATCTAGATCAGGGCATCGTTATCCGGTTAGAGGATTTCTTGAGGAGAGTGGATAAACTTGGTAGATTTTCTGCCATTTTTCACACATGTGATTTTTTTGAGACTTTCTGTTTAATCTATCTATCTATCTATCTATCTATCTATCTATCTATCTATCTATCTATCTATTCAACCATCAATCCATCCTACTTACCTCCCTATTGATTCACTTTTCTCTCTCTATTTCTCTCTGTCTTTCTCTATCCTAATCCTAAATGTAATTGAAAAGTAATTGAAATTACAGGAACTTTTCGGACGTGGGGGTGCGGTGCAACTGCTCCGATCAGGCTGCCTGGATGCACAAGAAGGTCTGCGCATTCCAGAGGAAGTATTTTAGGACAATTCTGGGATAATTTAATTTTCTCCAGTTCTCCATAAAACATATGTTGTCGGTACTCATTAGAAAAGCCTCGCCTAGGTATACAAACATGTTGTGGAAGAAATAATAAAATGTATCCCAGAATTATCATCAAATACTCCTTTTTAATAAGTCCTCTGTATTCGCTTTGTAAAAGTTTCTTGTCTTTATTATAGTACTTGTTTGCAAGGCAGACTATCATCCCCTGCATGAATAAATTGTTCAAAGAGTGACCATAAAATAACTTCGGTCATTCTCCCGCTGTCGCGGATTCAAGAAAGGCAGTTGTGCGAGGGTAAGTCAGTAGCAAAAGTATGTGCGCAAAGTACAAGTTAACCGCTTGAAGGACTAACGCCGCCAAGGAAAAGTGTGAGTAGGTCTACTGGCGGGCTCGACATGATATTTACAGTGTTGACTGGGTCGGGAAACGGAAAAGTCAAGTAAAATTAGATCTATGCCTCACGTACTTATGTGCAGCTTGAAACCTGTACTTAGTGGCATAAATACGATTCATATTCTCCGTTATGAACGATTTTAGATATAGAAAAATACTTCAGAAAATGCATGTCATTTATTCTAAGAGTTATAATTTCCAAGCGATCAAATGGTTATGGAATATGCAGCTCGACAAAAGGTCCTTTTTGTCAAGTGCTAACATTGCATTCGCTCAGTCTGATTGGGCATTGTCTCTACATCGACATATTCTACAGTATCAAATGGTTCTGCAAAAGGGCAACAACGGTCATGATCAAACAGTGCGCATGTGCAGGTTGATCTGGCTTTCGTTGCCTCATATACGAGGACGGTCCTTTTCTCACCTCGCATTAAGGGAAATGCACACACTTTCAGGGGGGGGGGGGCATCTTAGTCAAAATTGTTTTGCCTCCCTTCTGAAAATGGGTCTTCTCTAAAAGGAAAGAATTTGCTCCCATGGGGAGCAAATTCTTTCCTTTTAGAAAAGACCCCTTTTCAGAAGGGTTTTGTATGCAGGATAACAAAACATAAAGACACAAAAGTTGTCTTCCTTCTAAATTATGAGAATATCTACCACACTTATTCAGTCCCCTTAACTGTACTTGTTGATCAATAAGTGCAACTCGGGTTAGGCGAAAGTAATGACATAATAGTAGGCATTAGAGTAAAATACCCTTCACTTACTTCTAAGAAATTCCAATACCATGTTTATCCAAGCAATTCGGACAGAAATGCTTAAGACACTGTGTAGACCTGTATCAAATTGTTCCAAAAGAAGTAGTTTTATCAGGGTCTAGACACATCAAAATATGGGCTGCGTCATGCGAAAACGTGTTTTCCAGCAAAAGCGGACAGCGAAGGCCCAGATCAGCCTGCGCATCCGCGCTGTCTGATCACGACCTTCACTGTCCACTTAAAGAATCTTTGGAAACTGTAGAATATTTCGATGTATAACAAAAGCCCTGATCAGATTGTGCGGCTTCGCTCGCTGATTGGTTCCCACAGGCTCTGAAGATACATGTTTTAAGTGCGACCCATGTAATCAAGGCGGCGTTCAAATAGGACAAGTAAGGAATTGAGAGGTCCGAACATCGAACAATTATGGTACGCACAAGAAAAAGAAAGGTAAAAAAAGAGTAAAAATGAAAAATAATCTATCCAGCACACTTGAGTTGAAAATAAATTCTTAATTGGCATCAAACAAGGTTTTCAGATAAGTGAAAATAGATGAAAATACTGAACAAAAAATCTAAGCTCAGTGAAATAATCTAATTGATGTCAACTTAAGAACAGAATAGCGCCAACCCGACATTTGCTTCCAATAGGATAATAAACTCGTACAGAAGTTTTATGTCTCAGGTAACCGCTTGATATGGCGACTTATATGTTTAACCCATTTGTGCCGAGTGGATTATTCTACTTAACACATTGGACCAGTCCTTTTCTAACAGAAGGGATGTCTGATTAGTTTATATTATTACATTCCTGTATTTAATGCAAACAGTGTAGATCCTGATCAGACGCCGCGTTCTGCGCGTCTGATCTGGATCTATACTGTTTGTCAACGTCCCTTTCGTTAGATGCCAGGCATAAATGGGTTAACATTGTACGTCGCAGCAGTAGTATTAGTCCTATCAGCAGAATAAAACACTGATAGGGTTCTGTGCAATGGAGCTGAAAACTGCAAAAGGCACATTCTAAAATAGTTTTATTTTATTTATTTTAGATGTCTGTCAAGCTTAATTTCAGTAATGTCGCATTAAATATTTTTGCGAACGTAACAGTCTTCGCAAAAACATTGTTCGCACCTGATAATTTTCCATCATTTTGTGTTTTAACACACTTGTTAACTTTGATAAACAGTAATTTAAAGATGTAGTGTGGCGGTGACATGGTGTATTATGGTCAAGCTGGAACGACATGATTTTAAAAGTGATCTTTGACTACATCGGAAATGGTAATACATGTAACTGTCTGTTTACAAAAGCACTGCAACGAGGCCCACAATCTATGTTTTAAAACAGAAATAAGAAAAATGATGTATACCCCTGTAAACCCCAGTTTTACTATATTAAAGTGGGGTTTAAGGGGGCCAAAAGTATATAGGCATGTTTTCGTGATGGAGAACGTATTAACGGAAAGCAAAGGATCCGAACCGAATGTTTTGAAAGTCGCCGTTTTTGATAATGCTTGGCCTAATGACACCGGTCACGTATTGGACATTTTGGCTCATTTTAAGGAATACTGTTCAAGGATACTTAGTTTTAATTGGACGCAGGCGGTTCTAACTAGTACCCACAGTCTATATTTTGAGCAGAAATATGAAAATATCAGAGTTTTTTATCTAAAAATTTTCAGTTTTTGGCGGTAAAACGTGGCATAACACAGTCATCACATGGTCAGGATGAAAACAATAACATTAAAAAGGTCTATACCACAGTATCCTAAAGGTTATTGTTCACGTGATTATCACTGACTTATAAAATCAAACAGCGTGTTTGTAAGAAATCCAGGTATATATATTTATAGCCGAGCTATTCTTGTCACTGTGACGTCAGAGTGTGCGGTGTCTGATCCGGTTCTGCACTGTTTGCTTAAATTACAGGAAGTCAATGGTTTAATGAAACAATCTTAAGTCCCCGTTCAGGACCATTTTCTCAGCCTACACTCAATCAACCCGACAGTGCTGTCAGTGCTTTGATTGCAGCTACATGCGCTGCTAGTTTACTTTAATCATATTTTATTGCATATAACTAATGCAAAGGGGTCGGGCCACAAGTTCTTACAACATTAGTTAAGGCCCTTCCCCGCACATTATAATACACACACATTATAACTCACATGACAATGACATTAAACATAGTAGTTCGATTTTTTAGTACAATTAATGAACTAACTAGTCAATATATCCGTACCGAGCTACTTGGGAACAGTCACCCAATGACGTCCGGCGTCCGGACCGTGTCTGTCCTCTCAGGGGGATTAAATCGGTTCATACTTGAGCTCAGCGACCTTGATATAACCAACTATGCATACAATGCATTACCTTCCGGCGACCATAGACCCGTTCCCGTTCCCTTTCCCTGTTCATCCACTGGATGTGTCCAAGCAGCTCGGCAGCATTGTAAAGATATCTGTTTTGTTTGAAACCATACATAATAACAAAACAAGGACATATTTACAGCTACAAAATAATTAGATAAAGACCAAGAAAAATAAGTGAACGTGTATATAAGTTTGTGCTTGATAGCTGGTTTTGTGTGTGTGTGTGTGTTAAATAAATAAGGTTGTCAAGAGTCCAGATGAACAGGTCTGTAGAAAAGGCTCTTGCGCTGCTTTGGAGCCTATATTCAAATACTGCCTTTATCAGCTGTATGAGTAATAAACTATCACTAATGTGCACGACCCGCCACTTGTCAATGTGTACTGTGTTCGGTTCACCGTGCTAATTCGACGAGATTGTCCTTCTTTACCTCATTCTTACTAGTTAGCCCTGAGAACCTTCTTGATTGCTTGGACCCGACAGTGTATTACGAAAAAAAAAAATGACTGTAAAATTTGTGCGGGATAAGCGTATTGTGCGGAATACAAACAGTTTAACCTGTTTAAAAATGCGTAAGACTTAGTGTTGGTAGAAAAAGGACCTATGATGACGAAAAGGGACCTTACAAAATGAAAAAAAAAATAATGAGGTCAGCCTGCACTGCGGCCTGTGCAGTGTCGTAACACCATCGGTGTTCGTGTCATTGAAGTTTTACTGTTAATTAACAGTTGTAATCATTGATCAATGATTTTCTTAAGATAAACAAATCAAGCAAAATGATTAAGCAAAACATGGTTTTGGTGTCTTTGCTAAGAAGTAAATTTGATGTATATAACCAAAGTACTGACAGCACAGTTGGGTAGATTGTCTCTGAGTGTAGGCAGAGAAAATGGTCCTGAATGGGGATTTACTACAGTAACTGTTACATTTAACCCTGAACTTTCTGTAATTTAATTAAGCAAACAATGCAGACCCCGAACATTCGCCGCATTCTGCGTAGGCTGGGAAAACGGTCCTGACCGGGGACGACTACTTCAATTAACCCTACAACTTCCTGTAATTGAGCAAACAGAGCAAACCATGATCAGACGCTACGTTCTACCGTTTCTTATCTGGGTCTGCACAGTTTGCCAGTATCAAAGTCCAGGTTTTACAGATAACCCTCTTTACACGGCGACAAGAATAGAGCAGCTATAAATAACCGTTAGCGCAGTTTGATTTCATTGGTTAATGGTAATGACGTGGACAACAAGGAAATTTAGGTGTATGTTTACTTTGTCTTGATTGTAAACAATCGACCGAATACAATTGGAAATAAGAAAAGAGCCGTAATGTCAGAAAATGTACCTTAGGACATGTGCGCTGACTGATCAGAGTCTTCGTTGTCCGCATTAAGAAGCTTTGCGTCCTTGGCCGTCCAAAAAAAAAAAAAAAAAAAAAAGGGAAGATTCTGATCTGACTGCGAGAATGCACAGGCTAAACTGAATATTCGCTGGGTGCACATGTCCGAAGGTATCTTATCTGACATTGCGACTCAATTGTCTACGAAGTGTGGCGACGGAATGATTCCGTGTTTATTGACATTGCTGAATCAATAGTGTCACTAAACTGATTTATAATATCATGGTATCCATTTCTGGCTGGAGGAAAGAACATTTTACGGTATTCTGGCTGAAATAGTACTGTTACAATGCAAACTGTAGAAAATGTAGGAATTTCATCATTTTCCGTTGATGCTAACTTCTCATCTTTATGCAAATTTCACGTAATTTAATTGGTTGAAGGAAACATTTTACAATCCAATAATGTCCAGAGCAGGAATCCGTCGGATCTATTTTCCCTCCGCCGTCTCAATACGGTGACATTTGGCTACATTTGTAACATTTTGATGACAAAGTTGAAATAATAAGAAACGAGTTAATATTTTTGTGCGCTTAATCGATATGTAAATTCACCGAATCCCTCACAAACTAACCATAAAACGCTTCGGGTTTTGTTCAATTTGTGCTTGATTCACCGGAGTTTACACATCGATAAAATCCACAAATATAAAAGGCATTCTTATTATATCATATCACGAAAACATGCCTATATAACGCACAATATGGCGGTAATAAGACATGTTTTGATTTTGCGGAGATAAACTTTCGATCAAATGTAGTGTTGCAGAGACTCTGGTGGACAATACTAACTGAACGTTAACACAGCGTTATGTCGTGTTTCGTTTGTGTTATTCTGAAACTTCTGTGATATGTGAATTCTATAAATAAGGAACTACAAACTGAGTATGTAATTATATACTATCTATCATAAACTCTATTCTGTGTTTCCATTCTCCAGAGCCGGCGCATTAATACAATTCATATCTCTCTTTTTGTATGAGTGCTTAACGGTACCTATTACGGACCTCCCCTCGCGGATGATTTCTTAACTACAGTGACTGCCCAAATGTAAGGAATGAGCAGTGACGTGAATACAGCCACACCGAGAGTATCTAAAAGCAAATCTAAAAGCAAAAAACGTGAACTTACGTCACCAGACTTTGTGGCTGATACAAAGAAAAACAGATTAGAGCTCGATCTTGACTCAATAGATCTAGAAGATTTACCACCATTACCCGAGTTGCCAGTTACTGTTACTACAGCCATGGCATCTGACAAGACATCACAAATTGTCATCCCGCCAGAGGAGATGCGAAAACTTGCAGATCTCCTTCAGGACACTTTCCGGGATGAAATTGGTACTATGGTAACCAATATCGTTGACGGGGTATTGCATGGCTTGCAGGACAGAATCAACACTCTGGAGAAACAGAACGCCGAACTCAAGAAACAGAATACGGAGCTTACGGCAAAGGTGACTGCTCTCGAGTCCCAGGCTGACAAGGCAGAGCAATATAGCCGGAGGAACTGCCTTCGCGTTTCTGGATTCGACGAGAAGGAGAAAGAGAATACTGACGGGATTATCCTGCGTATGGCTGCAGACATCGGGTCTGACCTTAGAATACAAGACATTGATAGAAGTCATAGGGTTGGCAACCCTAACAACACCAAAAGGACCAGACCTCGTGACATAATTGTGAAATTTGCCACCTACCGTTCCAGGAATGAACTTTACAATCTAAGGACAAAACTCAAGGTGAATGGTTATGAGGGTATTTTCATGAATGAGGACCTCACGAAAAAGAGAAGTAAATACCTGTATGAGGCACGTTTACTGCTTAAGGTTAAGAGCATTCAGGGAGCATGGTCGTCTGATGGAACGATTCTTATTAAGGACCATAGTGATGATGTTCACCGAGTCAACTCACTAAATGACTTAGTGCCATTTGGCTATGTGCCTAATGCTCCCAAGACCAATCCAGCACCCCCAGCTGGACCCCTGGATACATCAACAGCTGCACCGGGTGGTGCCTCGCCGATGGACTAGTACAGATTCAGTCAAAGGATTCGACATTTGCGCGCTTACTGTAGATCATTGGTTTTGAAACATGTTATTAGATGTTTGACATACTTTATCGAGTGGTAAAGGCGTAGAGTTCACTGTATAAATGGGAACCTCGAGACGAATCATATTCATCCGCGCAGTCTCGGCAAAGCCTTCGCTGTTTGAGAATGAACTGTACGTCAAGGAGGCTTCAGTTCAACATCACGAAAACATGTTAATATAATTTTGACCCCCTTAAACCCCACTTTTATATAGTAAAACTGGGGTTGACAGGGGTATACATTATTTTTCTTATCTCTGCTCGAGGGCATGGATTGTGTGTGCTCGTTGGAACCGCCTCATCGAGGCGGTTCTAACGAGTGTCCACGGTCTGTGTTTTGGGCGGAAATGTGAAAAATATCAGAATTTTTTTATCTGAAAACTTTCATTTTTTGGTGGTAAAATTTTCGGTATATTTGAATAGGCGTGTTTTCGTAATGATCTGATAAATTTTTGATATGTTACGACTTTAAACATGCACACGTACATATCCACGTTACTGTCTGTCTGAAAGGCAGTTTTCCTGCGTTGTGGTATATTCGATACCACACATTTATAGTTCAGTCTTGATTAACTTTTGACTTATGAAGTATGTTTAAAATTGCAAGCCACGAGTACTATCATTGCTGTTATTGTGAAGGACGTTGTTTTCACATAGTGCAACAGTGCGACCAATATTACGGGGTTACTCCCTGAAGGGTCTCGACTATATCTTAACCCCTAATGTTAACCAATGGTATATTGTATAATATAATTATCCTGTGTTTATGACAGCCTCTGAGAAATAAGTTTTTCATCTCCTGACACAACCAAATACACGTTTGTTTTAGCTACCGTTTTAAACCTAGACTCACTGCTCGAACAACGTTGGTGTAGATCAGGCTGCGTACTGCTCACAGTCTGAAATGCACCTTTGTCCGTTCCGAGCATATTAATTGTATGATTACTATGTTGTCGTAATTTTGTCATAAGTCATGATCTGTTCTCTGAAAGGATCTTTAGATTGAGCAGTCTGCCCTTGTTTGTAAAGTCACATATCCTAAGGTAGACTTTCTCAAAACGCGGCTTATGTCATATTATGTTATAACACGTGAAGAAGTATCACACTATCGGAACGTACAGTATTTTTTTTTTTTCTGTCTCGTGCACTGTGTCGTGAGGCGGGCCTGGTCGTGAAGCAATAATACTCAATAAATAACGACACAGTTTAGATTACATTAATCGCTACCAGACTTGCTTCGCGGTGCAGTGCGCGAGGTAGGGGAGGAAATGAGAAGGAAAGAAATGGAGAGAATTACTGTGCGTTCCGATAGTGTGAGTATGGTCTATATGTGTGCCCTACTGAACTAATCCTCGAAATTATGACAGGTCGTATTGGTTTTGTTCCTATTGTCATACAATGATGTACACGCACATGGGTTAAAGAGTATGTTTCAGTGAATGGGAATAGCACTTAGTATATAGTATGTACAGATAGAGTTTTCTCCCTTATCTCAGTTGCATACTTGTTTTAGCCTATGCATAGTACTTGATGTCTTCCTTACAAATATTATAGGCATATTTCTTATTTCGGCTCGGCCTATCTTAATGGTGTAACTGTTTTCTTACTTTAAAATTTTCAATTAAATATTTCACTCCTTATCATGTCAATTCCGTTTTGGCTAGTTGCACATAATATGTACACGCACCATTTTATTGTATATGAGGATATCCAATATCAAATTCCTGACGCTCAACTTAATTAAATAAAGTTCATCAAACTATTACAAGACATTTTGAATGCATACGCTTTTACGTGAAAACATGTTTCCAGTAGTGTTGACATCTGATATTCACAATTATTAATATATTCTCTTTTTTTTTTTTTTTTTTTTTTTTTTTCAAATCAGCCAATTTCTTCATAATCCGTTTATGTAAATATTTCATTCGTCTTGAAATTGTCTTTATTATCTCTTGTCATGTACTCTTGCCTGCTTTTTGCTAATTATATATTTTGGATATATTTATTGAATCTCAGCATTTTAAATTACGCAATGTTTACAATGGTCTATGGCATATTATATGTGTTTTGTTTCTCGTCAGATGTTATTCAGTTATGCAATCTGTGTTAGTCCTGCAACCCTTTTTTTTTATCAAAAGATGTTATCTGTATTTATCTGAGCCAGTACTGTTTCATTTATCTATGGGTTTTTTGAAGCCAAAGTGGTGCTTTAAATGCATTATTGTTATTTTTTTTACATTTTGGAAGTACTAACCATACACTGTAACGCACTTACACCTTCACACACTCTCTATATCATATACACATACACAAACACACACACACACACAAACATACACGCACGCACACTCACTTACACAAACAATTGGTGTGCAAGACTGACTTGAAAATAAATTTGAATTTATTAAAATATGTTTACTATGTTTTCGTAAGTTTGAACTCAAACACACACACACACACACACACACACACACACACACAGACAGACAGACAGACACACAAACACACACACACACACACACACACACACACACACAATTGTTTTGAGTTTAGGTAGATTCAACTTAAATATGTTTAATATGTTGCCTTCACATGTATAGTAATGAAAATATGTTTAATTTAAAATTTTATTCTCACATGTCCATCCAGTCAGCAAGCACCGTTGAGCCAATGGTTAACCAACATTGATGTCAATGCAATGTTGATCGAGCATTGTTTTAACGATGACTTTTTGGAGAATACAAATGTTTTTTTTTTGTTTTTGTTTTTTAATCATAAGCAACGAAACTTAAACATGACTATGTATTTATGTATTGTCCTCCTATGTTTTGTTGTATTGTTCTATCTTTCCCTGATTTTTTCTTTGTTTTTTGCTTTTGTTTATAATGTCTTCCTTGAAAACTCATGTCTCCATTGAGGAATTGTGGGAGTGGGTACAGGCTCATGGGTGTCCAATTTCGTTTTTGAAGCAAATTAGTGTACCTGGCATCCCGACCTCAGTATTGTTTATGCTTTACCTTGGTACAATTACATGACTCGTGCCTATAGCAACAATAGTACTGTCGTGATGCTAGTCTATCGTCGCTTGTACGTCTTCCATCTAAGCATACATTTGCTCTTGCTTACAGCAATTCATTGTGAACCTACTTATGCACATTCATTAATATTAAGTCTGCAAAATAATGCTTCTGCTCACAAAAATATTAAGTCTCTAAATTATATTAAGCATTTGGAACCGGGACAAAGGGCAAAAGAAAACACTAAACTATCTGCTACATGTATCTTTATTTTAGTAACTGTTGACTTTATATTATGGATAAGTACTTTTCTGCTATGTTCTGGTGATATCCATCCAAATCCAGGACCAGCTTCTGTGTCCTCTGATAGTAGTCAGCGTAGCTCCTCCAGCATGTCCTTTGATATATTCAATTCCATCAATCTTAACCATCACCTTTCCTTCGTGCACTACAACGTTCAGAGCCTCTTAAATAAATTAGAAATTCTACACGCGGAACTCTTTGAGTTTGATATTTTAGCATTTACGGAAACTTGGCTAAGCCCAACCACTTTAATTGATGATTTGCTTCTTCAGTCGTACAATACCCCCGAGAGAAATGACCGCGCTGGTGATGCACATGGTGGTGTCATTGTTTATGTTAAAGAAGGAATTCGGTACAAGCGCCGCAAAGACCTAGAAATTAGGGGAATAGAGTGCGTATGGATAGAAGTAGCAAATAATAATAAAAGAATTCTGTTTGGTCTTTTTTATCGTGCACCCAATTCTGACGCGAACTATCTAAGTAGCATTGAAGATTCTATTGCCTTAGCTGTTGACACCGGCATTGCTGACATAATTATTACCGGTGATTTTAATTTTAACTATCTTGATCTACAGTCACGACGGAAAATTGACTCCTTGTGTACACAGTTTTCTCTCTTTCAAACTATCAATCAGCCTACGCATTTTACAGAGTATTCTTCTTCTCTTATTGACATTATTCTTGTGAGCAATCAGGATAATTTAATCCTAAGTGGTGTTGGTGACCCTTTCCTAAACCAACAGATGCGATACCACTGTCCTATATTTGGCATACTTAAATTTTCAAAGCCAAAGTCTAAATCATTTTCAAGGCACATATGGGATTACAACAATGGTGACTATAATCTCTTGCGAGAGAAAGCTTCTCAAATGGATTGGGAATCCTTGAAAGATGACAATATTGATAACTATGTAGAAAATCTCAAAAATGCCATTATATCAATTACTACAGAATGTGTACCTAATCGTAGTATCAAGGTGAAACCCTCTGACCCCCCGTGGCTTACCTCGGCTCTTAAACGTCACATAAGAAAACGAAAAAGGGCATATAAGAAAGCATTGCGAAGTAATTTAGACCGACATTGGAACAAATTCAAAACATTACGTAATGAAGCTATTACCATGATTCGCGATTCTAAACAAAAATTCTTTAAAAAAATTGCAGACAAACTTAAATCTGATACATTCTCATCCAAGGACTGGTGGGCAACTCTTAAAACCTTTATAATTCCTAACTTCAAATCAACTATACCACCCTTGGAATATAATGGACGTATATACACCTACGAAACTGACAAATCAAACATTTTCAATCAATATTTTCAAGGACAAACAGTTTTAAACGATGCAAATGCATATCTTCCCGACCTGCCTTCACCTTCCTACACGACACAATTAAATAGTATAATCTTAACACCCTTTGAGGTAGAATCAGTTCTCCAAACACTCAAAATTGGTAAAGCTTCAGGCCCTGATGGTATAAGCAATCGTATTCTGAAAGAACTGTCACACGAGTTATCCTCTCCTTACTGTTCCTTGTTCAATCAATCTTTACGCTCTGGAATCTTTCCTTCACCTAACAAAGACGCTAACGTTTCTCCTGTTCCTAAAAAAGGTGACTCATCTGTTGTTTCCAACTATCGTCCAATTTCTCTACTTAACTCTGACGCGAAGCTATTTGAAAGACTAGTCTTTAAACACTTGTTTAATCATCTCCAAGGTAACAACATGCTGTCCTCTCTTCAGTCTGGATTTATTCCTGGCGACTCCACTGTCAATCAATTAACGTATTTATACCATACTTTTTGTGAGGCACTCGATGCTGGCAAAGAGGTAAGAGCTGTTTTCTGTGACATCAGCAAAGCATTCGATCGTGTCTGGCACGCAGGACTTGTTCACAAACTTAGAGCTGCTGGTGTCACAGCAACATTACTTGACTGGTTCAGAAACTACCTTTCAGATAGAAGACAGCGTGTAGTACTACCAGGTGGATCTTCTGAATGGACATATATTAGAGCTGGTGTGCCTCAAGGCTCAATTTTAGGCCCTTGCTGTTTCTAGTATACATTAATGATATAATCACTGACATCGGTTCCAATATCCGTCTATTTGCAGACGATACTAGTCTTTTTATCATCGTTAGTGACCCAGCATCGGCCGCAACTTGTCTTAATTCGGATCTCGAGAAAATCTCAAGATGGGCTACTACTTGGTTAGTTACCTTTAACCCGTCAAAAAGTGTAGCTTTCCTTATTTCACGCAGACTTATTAGACCAGACCACCCGCCCCTATTCATGTAAAATGTGCAGATTGAAGAAGTGGACTCACATAAACACCTAGGTCTTCACCTTTCTCAAGATTGTACCTGGCATAAACAAATCGATTATATCAAGGAAAAGGCTTGGTTCAGAATAAATGTAATGAGAAAACTGAAATTTAAACTTGATCGCAAATCTCTGGAAACTATTTATATTGCTTTTATACGACCTATTTTGGAGTACGCTGACGTTATTTGGGACAATTGTTCACAATATGAAAAAGACGAATTGGAGAAAATCCAAACAGAAGCAGCAAGAATTGCAACAGGCGCGACTAAACTAATATCCTTAAGTAACTTATACAAAGAAATATGTTGGGAAACACTGCAGCAAAGGCGACATAATCATAAACTCATATTATTTTACAAAATGGTCAATAACTTAGCGCCTACTTATCTTTCATCTCTTCTTCCCCAGCAGGTTAGCACTGTTTCGCGATACAACTTAAGAAACTCAAATGATCTCCAAACTATCCGAACGAATACAAGCCTTTATTATAACTCTTTTTTACCGTCAACACTTAGAGAATGGAACAAACTGACTACAGAAATTAGACAACTACCAACTCTCAACTCTTTTAAATATTTTCTGAGCCAAGACAAGCAAACAGTACCCAAACATTATTATTATGGAACGCGTAAAGCCCAGATATTGCATATGCGTTTACGCACTGGATGTAGCTCATTAAATTTAGATCTATTTTTGAAAAACATCACTGATTCTCCACTTTGTCGTTGTGGCAGCATAGAAAATTCTCAGCATTACTTTTTTCACTGCAGATTTTACGAGGTTCCACGAACGATTCTTTTGAACGCTATTGAAATCCATCAACCCCCTTCACTCAATCTACTTTTGTATGGTGACTCAGCATTATCCCAAGAAACAAATAATTTTATATTTGAGCAAGTACATAAGTATATCTTAGAAACGAAGCGCTTTTGATAAATTATTTCATGCGACCTTAGGCTTCCACTCATTATACCTTCCATGAACTTGGGGTCCTGTATTCCTGTACCTACCCCCCCCCCCTCCCCCACCTCTAATCTCACTGCATATCTTTGATATTTATGTTTTCACTGTGCTTTGCTTTATCTCTGTATTTATCCAGTATAGTCCAATACTTGTAAACCGCTGCAATGTATACAGATGAATGTTTAAGGAGAAGAACTCTATAAGCTTCAGCTTTCGTTCTAATCCTTTCAGTGCTTACATGTTATGTTTCTCTGTACTGTTTGTATATGTGAACTGTTCTGAATAAAATATGTTTAAACTAAAACATGCCTATATAATTTTACACGGGGTTTACACGGGTATATGTTATTTTTCTTATTTCTGCTCAAAACATAGATTGTTGGTACTCGTTAGAACCGTCTCGGCGAGGCGGTTTTAACGAGTACCAACAATCTATGTTTTGAGCAGAAATATAAAAAATATCAGAGTTTTTTATCTGAAAATTTCAGTTTTTGGAGGTGAAATTTTCTATATATTTGAATAGGCGTGTTTACGTAATGAGAACAATCAAAACGTTGCATAATATAGTAGTAAGGAATACGCATTTGAGGACAGATTTAACCATCAATATTCTAAGGGCAAAATCAGCAGATGCCAAATTGATGTACTGTTTCCTTATTATTCCCAGATGATATCCCTTTTTTCCAAGAAAATAGCCTTTGAAAGACGTTTTGAAAAAAAAAATTCTTATTTGTTCCTAGAAAATAGACTTTGTCATTTCATACAAACTATCTCCTATGGAGAAACTGTCTCCTACGGAGACAATTTGTATGAAATGTCAAAATTTATGTTTTAGGGAACAAATAAGAAAAATATTTCAAAATGTTGTTTGCTGAAGGTTTTACCCATCATCCTAAGCGTTAACCATCACGAAAACATACCTATATAATTTTGACCCCCTTAAACCCCACTTTTATATAGTAAAACTGGGGTTTACTGGGATATACATTATTTTTCTTATTTCTGCTCAAAAACATAGATTGTGAGTACCCGGTTGAACCGCCTCGCCGAGGCGGTTTTAATGAGTACCCACAATCTATGTTTTGAGCAGAAATATGAAAAATGTCAGAATATTTATCTGAAACTTTCAGTTTTTGATAATAAAATTTTCAATATATTTGAATAGCCATGTTTTCGTAATGAATAGCCATGTCACGGGAAAGATGTCTTCGGTCACGTGCAAACTGAGAAGGACCAGATTAGTTCATTAGGTCATCTAGATCAGGGCATCGTTATCCGGTTAGAGGATTTCTTGAGGAGAGTGGATAAACTTGGTAGATTTTCTGCCATTTTTCACACATGTGATTTTTTTTGAGACTTTCTGTTTAATCTATCTATCTATCTATCTATCTATCTATCTATCTATCTATCCAACCACCAATCCATCCTACTTACCTCCCTATCGATTCACTTTTCTCTCTCTATTTCTCTCTGTCTTTCTCTATCCTAATCCTAAATGTAATTGAAAAGTAATTGAAATTACAGGAACTTTTCGGACGTGGGGGTGCGGTGCAACTGCTCCGATCAGGCTGCCTGGATGCACAAGAAGGTCTGCGCATTCCAGAGGAAGTATTTTAGGACAATTCTGGGATAATTTAATTTTCTCCAGTTCTCCATAAAACATATGTTGTCGGTACTCATTAGAAAAGCCTCGCCTAGGTATACAAACATGTTGTGGAAGAAATAATAAAATGTATCCCAGAATTATCATCAAATACTCCTTTTTAATAAGTCCTCTGTATTCGCTTTGTAAAAGTTTCTTGTCTTTATTATAGTACTTGTTTGCAAGGCAGACTATCATCCCCTGCATGAATAAATTGTTCAAAGAGTGACCATAAAATAACTTCGGTCATTCTCCCGCTGTCGCGGATTCAAGAAAGGCAGTTGTGCGAGGGTAAGTCAGTAGCAAAAGTATGTGCGCAAAGTACAAGTTAACCGCTTGAAGGACTAACGCCGCCAAGGAAAAGTGTGAGTAGGTCTACTGGCGGGCTCGACATGATATTTACAGTGTTGACTGGGTCGGGAAACGGAAAAGTCAAGTAAAATTAGATCTATGCCTCACGTACTTATGTGCAGCTTGAAACCTGTACTTAGTGGCATAAATACGATTCATATTCTCCGTTATGAACGATTTTAGATATAGAAAAATACTTCAGAAAATGCATGTCATTTATTCTAAGAGTTATAATTTCCAAGCGATCAAATGGTTATGGAATATGCAGCTCGACAAAAGGTCCTTTTTGTCAAGTGCTAACATTGCATTCGCTCAGTCTGATTGGGCATTGTCTCTACATCGACATATTCTACAGTATCAAATGGTTCTGCAAAAGGGCAACAACGGTCATGATCAAACAGTGCGCATGTGCAGGTTGATCTGGCTTTCGTTGCCTCATATACGAGGACGGTCCTTTTCTCACCTCGCATTAAGGGAAATGCACACACTTTCAAGGGGGGGGGGGGGGGGGGGCATCTTAGTCAAAATTGTTTTGCCTCCCTTCTGAAAATGGGTCTTCTCTAAAAGGAAAGAATTTGCTCCCATGGGGAGCAAATTCTTTCCTTTTAGAAAAGACCCCTTTTCAGAAGGGTTTTGTATGCAGGATAACAAAACATAAAGACACAAAAGTTGTCTTCCTTCTAAATTATGAGAATATCTACCACACTTATTCAGTCCCCTTAACTGTACTTGTTGATCAATAAGTGCAACTCGGGTTAGGCGAAAGTAATGACATAATAGTAGGCATTAGAGTAAAATACCCTTCACTTACTTCTAAGAAATTCCAATACCATGTTTATCCAAGCAATTCGGACAGAAATGCTTAAGACACTGTGTAGACCTGTATCAAATTGTTCCAAAAAAAAGTAGTTTTATCAGGGTCTAGACACATCAAAATATGGGCTGCGTCATGCGAAAACGTGTTTTCCAGCAAAAGCGGACAGCGAAGGCCCAGATCAGCCTGCGCATCCGCGCTGTCTGATCACGACCTTCACTGTCCACTTAAAGAATCTTTGGAAACTGTAGAATATTTCGATGTATAACAAAAGCCCTGATCAGATTGTGCGGCTTCGCTCGCTGATTGGTTCCCACAGGCTCTGAAGATACATGTTTTAAGTGCGACCCATGTAATCAAGGCGGCGTTCAAATAGGACAAGTAAGGAATTGAGAGGTCCGAACATCGAACAATTATGGTACGCACAAGAAAAAGAAAGGTAAAAAAAGAGTAAAAATGAAAAATAATCTATCCAGCACACTTGAGTTGAAAATAAATTCTTAATTGGCATCAAACAAGGTTTTCAGATAAGTGAAAATAGATGAAAATACTGAACAAAAAATCTAAGCTCAGTGAAATAATCTAATTGATGTCAACTTAAGAACAGAATAGCGCCAACCCGACATTTGCTTCCAATAGGATAATAAACTCGTACAGAAGTTTTATGTCTCAGGTAACCGCTTGATATGGCGACTTATATGTTTAACCCATTTGTGCCGAGTGGATTATTCTACTTAACACATTGGACCAGTCCTTTTCTAACAGAAGGGATGTCTGATTAGTTTATATTATTACATTCCTGTATTTAATGCAAACAGTGTAGATCCTGATCAGACGCCGCGTTCTGCGGCGTCTGATCTGGATCTATACTGTTTGTCAACGTCCCTTTCGTTAGATGCCAGGCATAAATGGGTTAACATTGTACGTCGCAGCAGTAGTATTAGTCCTATCAGCAGAATAAAACACTGATAGGGTTCTGTGCAATGGAGCTTAAAACTGCAAAAGGCACATTCTAAAATAGTTTTATTTTATTTATTTTAGATGTCTGTCAAGCTTAATTTCAGTAATGTCGCATTAAATATTTTTGCGAACGTAACAGTCTTCGCAAAAACATTGTTCGCACCTGATAATTTTCCATCATTTTGTGTTTTAACACACTTGTTAACTTTGATAAACAGTAATTTAAAGATGTAGTGTGGCGGTGACATGGTGTATTATGGTCAAGCTGGAACGACATGATTTTAAAAGTGATCTTTGACTACATCGGAAATGGTAATACATGTAACTGTCTGTTTACAAAAGCACTGCAACGAGGCCCACAATCTATGTTTTAAAACAGAAATAAGAAAAATGATGTATACCCCTGTAAACCCCAGTTTTACTATATTAAAGTGGGGTTTAAGGGGGCCAAAAGTATATAGGCATGTTTTCGTGATGGAGAACGTATTAACGGAAAGCAAAGGATCCGAACCGAATGTTTTGAAAGTCGCCGTTTTTGATAATGCTTGGCCTAATGACACCGGTCACGTATTGGACATTTTGGCTCATTTTAAGGAATACTGTTCAAGGATACTTAGTTTTAATTGGACGCAGGCGGTTCTAACTAGTACCCACAGTCTATATTTTGAGCAGAAATACGAAAATATCAGAGTTTTTTATCTAAAAATTTTCAGTTTTTGGCGGTAAAATGTTCTATATATTTGAATAGGCGTGTTTTCGTAATGTTGAGTAAATATGGCACGAAGAGTTCCACAGACTTTATTACTACGACCAATTTTATGTTCAACAAGAAAAGATCACTATGATACAAGGCCAGCATCAATGATCGCAAAAGCAAACAACAAAGATAAACTACAGACGACAAGACTATAGACTTTAGTGTTCGTCTCTTAATATGATATAGCAATGCAATTGCATGCAAGCAGCAGGGGACTGAAGGAGGGGTATTTGGTAATAATTCCGGGGTAATTTTCTTCACTTTTCCACAAAAGCATATGTTGTAGGTACTCGTAAGAAGAGCCTCACTGGCGCGCTTCTTACGAGTACCCACAACATACTCGTAAGAAGCGCGTCAGTGTATGTATGAATGTATGTATGTATGTATGTGTGTGTGTGTGTGTGTGTGTGTGTGTGTATGTATGTATGTATGTTCGTGTGTATGTATGTATGTATGTATGTGTTTGTGTGTGTGTATGTATGTATGTGTGTGTGTATGTGTGTGTATGTATATGTATGTATGTGTATGTGTGTGTGTATGTGTGTGTGTGTATGTATGTATGTATGTATGCATGTATGTATGTATGTGACTTTTAAGGAGAAATAAGAAAAAATGTCCCAGAATATCATTAAATACTCCTATTAATAAGTCCTAGGAATCAGTGAATAGTGATGAGCTTGACCAGGCATCGCATACTACACTTACCCTACCTATTCGACAGACAGACAGACATGCGCAAACAGTGTAGACTCAAGTCAGACACCACAGAACGCAGTGCTTTATTTGCTACTCATCCGCTATTTTGGACACATAAACAGCTAATATAATGGACGTCCAAATTATTGGACAAGTACGATAAGGAATTATGACTTCCAAATATTTATGGAAACTTCATTAATTTATAGTCTGGATCCATTCGCGTTAGGAAGAAATTTATTTTCATCGTAGCGACCTTTGATGTGTTTGTTTTGTGCAGACGCATTAGCAAAACTCCATTTATCGTGCCGCAAAATAGCAAAACCATCACAGTGGTATGCGTAAAAGAGGCAATCTCACATTAGCGTGTGCAAATGAGCAGTTTCGCCAGTTTCCGTTTTTGCTCTGTGGTGACCTGGTTAAATTAAATTGTTTCGCCGATAATATTGAACACTATTCAAACTGCGCTGTTGCGTAGGCTGATCTGAATTTTTTATGTTCGCACCTGCAATAGTGTTGATTTTGCTGAAACCCGGTGCGGCTCGTATGTTGCATCTAATGGTACTGTTAAGGGGAATGGGTCCATTTTAGGGGCGGCAACTCCATCAAAATAATGTTGTTTCCTTTCTAAAGAGGAGTTTACTCTAAAAGCTAGGAATTTGCTCCCTTTGGGAGCAAATTCTTAGCTTTTAGAGTAAACTCCGTTTTAGAAAGGGCTTAGTATGCCGGAGAGCAAATAGGAAGTCACAACTGCTGACTCCACTGTAAAAGATGGCGGCAAACTTAACAAGTGTATTATTTCCCCTTATTGCTGCCTAAGAACATTGGCAGCAGCTTTTGAAGTATTGCAAACAGGCAATATCAATATTTGTCATTGCCCAATGGAAAGATAATCAATCGAAAATTTGCGGTAAACACAGCAAATGGTTTCATTCTAGATTGAAAGCAACAACATTCAGAGCGATGCATGAAATTTTAATGGAAACATCAGTTTGACCTTCAGAAATGTTATTACATACCAATTAGTAATGCATCGTTTGAACTAGTCAGTTTCATACAATCTGATGCTGAAAGTATTCACCAACTGGCATTATCAAATTCCATAGCATTTAGCGTCGCTTAGCGTCGCTTAGAGGTTTTGCAGTATACCATCTCCAGTTTCCAGTGACTAAGTATTTATTCTTATAATCCTGGTCACTAGTGACCAGCCTTTATAGTCATGATATTATTTTGCTTTTAATTTAGTGAATTATCAAACAGGATCATGTGAATAAATATTTAGTTACTGGAGACTGAAACCAGTCTAGATTTGCAGCGACCTTCATCAAGAAAACATACCTATATAATTTTGACCCCCTTAAACCTCACACTTATACAGTAAAACTGGGGTTTACAGGGGTATACATTATTTTTCTATTTCTGCTCAAAAACATAGATTGTGGGTACTCGTTAGAACCGCCTCGTCGAGGTGGTTCTTACGAGTACCACAATTTTTAATAGAAAATGAAAGATACCAGAATTTTTTATCTAAAAATTTTCATTTTTTGGTGGTAAAATTTTCAGTATATTTGAATAGGCATGTTTTCGTAATGTTACAAAATGTATTATAAGCACCAAACCGGAAGAAAGAAACTTTTGATGGCGTAATACCAAAAAATGAAACGTAATTCTGAACTTTAAAAAATGTATAAAATAACAAATACTTCTAATCAGGACATTCAGTCTCTCTTGTTGATACCTCATGGTCGCAAAGATCCAGTATTTTTCACGAATTTTCCTTATATTACCTGTCATCTTTGGGTTATGACCAGCTATGGGCTTTGCAGTACAGATAGAGGAGGTGTGCCTCAAAAAGTCTGTTCTGTTGAGGAGAACTGCTTGATTTTCTACAGCTTTACTTGGTATACTGTTTAAAAGTCCAATGACCATATTTACTCTTAAGTATTCTAAGGAAATAGTGCAGACCGAGATCAGATGCCGTGTTTAGCGGCGTCTGACCTGGGTGTACACTGTTTGTCACTCATCCAGTGAGTTGTAGACACATCAACAGGCAGCCAAAATGACACATTCAAATTCTAGGACAAGTATGGTAAGGAGTTAAGTGGTACGAATATTTAGGATATAAGAACTATACATTATTTATTCAGATGTCTTAGATCTTCTCCAAATTTCAATTGAAAAACTGAAAGCAATTCTGTGTAGAGATTATCTTGGCTTTATCAATTGTCATTAGATTTTGTACGCACGTCAGTTGCGTCAAACTATCACCCAATAAATTCTATTCGAGAATCCAGAAATAGTCTGTGAAGGAGTATTAATGCCTTGCGTGTTTTTATTTTAACAGTGAAATATTTCTGGTACATTTTGCTGACGCTTCATTTCTAATGTTTGACGTGATACGAATCTAGGGCTTATAAGAGGCCCATGTGCCACGACGCTCGCCTAAGTGAGGCAGTCATATCGAGATGCAATTTACTAATTTACTATAGTTTTGCATAAACTGCACATAAATATAGGGATCAAACATGGTTTTTCATGCATTAACATTCGCCAGGTCCTGTGGGAGGTGTTGAAACCCGAAGCCGAAGGCCGCGGTTTTCAACACCTCTCAAGGGACCTGGCGAATGTTAATGCATTGAAAAACCATGTTCTATCGCTATTATTGCATAAAAACTGGAAACATTTGCTACTTTTCGCGTTATCTCTTGCACTATTTTGTTTCCCTTTTCACCGATGTCGCGCGAACGCTATTTGCACAGATTATGCCCGTTCTAGGGCAGGGCAGTACACATCTCGTGAGGCAGTGGCCCCGGTACGAGCATATTGAAAGTTGCGTAGCCGTGCATTAACAGCGCGTGAATTGCCTTGTCAATACACGGCTTTCGCCGGTTATTGCACGGCTGTTAATAATGTGCGGCACTACTTTTTATGCAACAATACTAGTTAGTATGGATCAGCTTTGCATCATTGGTTTATATGGATTCATCTCATCTGTTCATATCCCTCAAAAATAGATGTTTTCGTTATCCAACAAAGGTTTATAAACTGATATATAGTATTAATACGACCATAAAATGTGGCATGACAGCCTGTAAAATTTCATTTAGTCTCTCGTTTTTTAACTGGATAAAAAATGAAATGATTTTTTTTATCGTACTCGTATCTCTGAATAAATGTTGGCAACATTAATTTAGAGATACGATAAAAAATCATTTCATTTAAAGAACGAGAGACTAACCGTATCAATTTATAAAGCCTTTCTTGGAGAATAAAATGTCTATTTTTAAGGAAAATGGAACCTTTAAGGGGACTAGATTCACCTGGTAGAGTTGGTGCCATGCCTTACAGGGGTGGAGGGGGGCGGGGGGTGGGGGAGGGGGGCGGGGCATTTCTATGACTTCATGTCTGCTTTCCTATACACCGAATCTCTTCTGAAAAGAGGGTCATTCTAAAAGGAAAGAACTTGCTACCAAAGGGCAGCAAATTCTTTCCTTTTAGAGTAGAACCCTTTTCAGAAGGGAGGCGAAACAATTTTGACAGAGTTACATCTGCAGAAAGTGTATCCATTACCCGTAAATTTATGATGAAGACGTCACTCAATCTCGAACCCGACTCTCCTTACTATATTACACTTACAGTTATGATGTTATAAAAATTTCTGGTCCTTTGGGACTGTTAAATTCATATATGATGCGCAACGAGAGAAAAAATCCCTAATGCCGTATGCCAACAGCGAAGGTCTAAATGAGCGTGCGCATCCGTGCAATCTGATCTTGACATTCTCTATTTGTCGACATACGCTACAATATCCATTAATTCTGTTAGCGGGCAACGAAGGCCCTGATCAGCGTACGCGAATGCGCAGGCTGATCAGGGCCTGCGTTGTCCGCAAATGCATGAGAACCTTTTTCGTGCGTTGCGCATCATAGTACGTCTGAGAATGGAATTCCTATTTAGGCGCTGAGGGATGTTGCAGTCGTTCATTATCCCTGAGGAAAAGAATCAAACCGAGTCTGCTATTTCCTCTAACTTTTGTTGTGTTCTGTATTTTCACCTTTTATGATTCTTCAGCATGCGTAGTACGTGGAACGTCGCTATATAGAAACGAAAACGCATAATATCAAAATCAAAATCAATCATTTTTTACATAGACTTTTCAAGAAATCATTATATTACATGTTGCCAAATGTAACTCCAAAATGCGACTAGAGGTATTTGTTTTGCAAAGTTTGAGTGCTTTTGGACAAGTATGATTTATAAATGTTATCAATATTTAATAGTGATAAAGAAAACAAAATAAGAAAAGTAACGTTTTCATCTACTGATACAACGTACAGAGTGCTAAAGCTTTCAGAAGATGTGAGACAGAACACGTGATGTGACACATTTAAGTGGCATTTATGGATAAAAAGGTGTCCAGAAAATGTTTACTTTTACTGGAAGAAAAAAATACCAATAGCTGTGGTAATGTTTGTCTATTTATGATATTTACCATTAATATTTGGACATATTACATCCTGACATATTTGAAATTTGAAGCTTCATCAGAATTGATGGAGAGGCTTCCAGCGAATAATTTCAGCTCCCCAAGCAGGTTTACTATTGCACCTCTTCTTTGCTGATGTGTCGGTTATTGCAATTTTGCTGTTGCGTCTAGTCAGTTAGACTCATCTGTTCTTCTTATGGTGATTCGGGAAGCAATTCTGGGTAACTTCATTTACCCGATTACCCAGGAAAGACGACAATCATAATAATTATTACAGGACGTGAAACGCAACACAAAACAGCACTTAATATTTTTCTTACAATCTGAATAAATGCATTTTACCACCTGATGGTATGCCTAAAACTACTGGGAGAATGGCAAACAGTGTAGTACTTTGGTCTTTTTTTACCATACTTTCTAGAATGTGGTAGAATGTTCACTTTTCAAAGCGCATTTTCTGCAAGTTCTAATCTTTTGTTAAACAATATTCGACCAAAAATCATGTAGAGACAACCATCTTTATACCGACACTCGAAACAAAGATAAAATTCGTTATTATGACAATTTGGCTGTCACAAAACCTTCGTTTAAGAGGTAACTATTAGTCTTAACTTATGCAAGAATATTGTATTTAATGTTTAATGAAACATATGTTTTGGATATTTGTTAGAATCAACTCATTGAGGCGATTCTAACAAATATCCAAAATACATGTGCTATGAGGAAATAAGAACAAGACCTTTCTTAAGACCTTATCAATCTGCGCATTAAGTATTCTGTACAACAGCGAATTCATTTTAATGGCAATGTCTTTGGAAACAAATGCTGTCGTTGTAACGATGGTTCACTGTACTGTATTATACAGTCCTACAAATCTCCCTGGGCTCGGTTCTGATATTGTTATTAGTTACTTCTTAATCTGCTTCTAATAACATGAAAATATAATATAAAATAGCCCGCCGATGAAAATTGTTTTAGATAAAAAATGATTACTATATTCATCAGTTTGCCAAGAAAATTGGATATGAAATTTCATGCGATTTGTCTAATGTGAAAATATGACGATATTTGATGCAAATCCTATGTGAAGGAGATGATTTGCATGAATGTCAGGTCTTATTTTGTTAGAAAAAGTAAATACAATACTAAATAGTTTATTTGCCAATATTAAAATTTAGCGTACGAAGAATCAATGCAGCGAACGTCTTCACTTCAAAAGATTGACTATTGCAGTCCAGCAGAACATTATATGAGCCAGCGCATGACAAGACCAACAAAATGGCATATGCGCACAGCCTAAGGAGCCAAGCTTTCTTCTTGCGCACAGCGAAGATTCTGGTCAGACTGGGCGGATGCTCAGGCTGATCTGAGTATTCACTGGGCGCACATGCCATTTTGTTGGTTTCATCATGGGCTGGCTCATATATTACTTACACATATCTAAAATAAATAGTACATAATCTCATCAGTGATCGTTTATGAATAGATAATTTTAAGACAAAAGTTTAACCAAAATTTGATCTTGGTGTCTGTACTAAGAAGTGCATGAGGCAGACTTGGAGCATCAAGGCAAAGTATGACCAAAATGTGATAGTGAGTATACAATATAGTTGCAATAGTAATAACGCCTAAACCATTTTCATTAAGAGCTGAATTGCAAGGCTTGTTATTTTAGGTAAGAAAACCGCGACCTTTTCACTTCTTCTTCATGTTTCTGGAACAAATTCTATAATACCATATTCATCCTAAGAGTACGGACAGACAGACCTTAGCAAATAGTGTAGACCCTGATCAATACCTACTCTGTTTGCCATTATAGCAACACGTTTTTAAAAATATTACCCAGTAGGCAAACTGATTTGGACAACGTTTTAGAATAGTTTAGATAAGTGTTAAATTCTAGAGTAAAAAAGTATTAAAAACGGTAACATTTATGTTGTGCCTTTTTCCGTTTCTTCTATTTGCCAGTAAAAATATTTTTTTTTTCTTGCGTAGCCTCTTGGGATGGAACTTTAAAATCACAAATTAGACTGAGCTGAAGAAATGCACGTCTTCTTTGTCACGATATAGCCATGAAAGCAGAGCACGAACAGTTTCTGTATTCCTAAAGTAAGGTTAAAGATTTCCGCTTCCAAGACTCAGGAAAACACGCCTGTATAATTTTGATTCTCTTAAACCCCACTTTTATACAGTAGAACCGGGGTTTACAGGGGTATACATTATTTTTCTTATTTTGAAAAAAAAAAAAACAAAAAAAAAAACAAACAAACAAACAAAAACATACATTGTGGGTACTCGTTAGAACCGCCTCGCCAAGGCGGCTTTAACGAGTACCCACAATCTATGTTTTGAGCAGAAATGTGAAAAATATCAGATTTTTTTTATCTGAAAATTTTCTTTTTTGGATGTAAAATTTTTAATATATTTGAATAGGCGTTTTTTCGTAATGGATTTTCTTTCTTTTTTTGTGTTCGATGCAACATGCATAGAATTTATTTAACTTTACTGCAGCAAGGGTTAAGTGCCGAGTGGCGGCAGTAAAAAGTTTTCCCGTATTTCATCATTGTGCTTGTTTTTCCTTGTGATCATTAACTCCATTCTGGGCCCAATTGTTCAAAGCTTCGTTAGCTTAACGAGCTGGTTAGTGGTCAAAATATTAACTCAACTAGTAAGTACAGTATCTAATTCAAAGGTATTTTTACTGAAAAAAATGTGAGTAGCTTTTGCAAATGCAAAAGCTACTCACATTTTTTCCAGCAAAAATATAAGTCTATATGCCATACTTAATGTGCATATTTTAACGATACGTTAACTAACGACATCGTTAGTTTTGAACAACTGGGCCATGGTATCTGGGAAATCGGGTTTCGATTTTCATTCTTTTATATATATGGTGTTTCCAAGGGCAAACTTTATAGATCTTAATTCAATTCAATGAAAGAGTTTGGAAACTCACATGCACTGACAAAGACTACGCTGTAATGAGTGAACAGAAACTTGTGCATGTATAAGCAAACTGCAAACAGGTTGTACATCTATGCGTTGCGATGATAATATAGCTACATATTGCAAAAAATATAACAGATATAAAATATGTTGACCTCGATAAGACTGTGCCAATGCGCAAATGAGACAACAGATTCAGTTTATTTTTGTTATCATACTAAAAATTCATGGTAGAGATCTTTTAACTTCGATTACCTGGTAAACAGGAAAAAATAAAAAGAAAAGCAAATGTAGTTTTATAATAAGATAACTCTATTTTAGTTATTGCAGCATGTTATGAATGAAAAAAAAATAAACAAAAGAAAGAAAGAAAGAAAGAAAGAAAGAAAGAAAAAAGAAAGAAAGAAAAGAAAAGAAAGGAAGACAGAAACAAGCAAATGAACGACTAAGAAACAAACAAACACACAAAAAGGAGGAAACAAAGAAATAAATAAACAAGAAAGAACAGACGGTAGAAACGATTTGTAAATTGTTCTCTTGATTGGCAAATTATATTTACAAACGTTTAATGGTAACTTACGATTGCGTTTGATAGCAATATCCTATCTATTACTATTATAATAAGTATTCCCACTAAGATGTTATGGAATGGCAGGCACACGAATCAATGTTGCTATCTGACAAGAAACAGTCTAGATATAAATTGGAAAATCTGTCTACTGGCATCATTCTCGTACTGGCTTAAATGAATCTTCGCAATGAATCGGAATAAAACGTCTGGATAAAATCCCATTGGCATTTACGAAAGTCAATCAAAAGGCAATGTTTTAGAATGTATTCAATCTGATAAAAACAATATGGACCCTTGAGCATGCGTACACAAAGAAGAATCGAACAATAAAATCATGTAAACTATACGTGTTGCGATTTTGAATCATTTTTTAAAGTAATATTTAAGCCTTTCATCCCCGAGTTTCTGAAGTGGACACTTCCAACTTTAAACTTGGACATGACCACTGCCTCAAGAAGGGACTTCAGTTAAAAAAACAAACAAAAAAAAAACAAAAAAAAAACAAACAAACAAACAAAAAAATAAAAAAACAGAATGGCAAACAGTGTGGATCTTGATGAGACTACGAGCCGTCTCGTCTGGATCTACACTGTTTCCACAGATATCTGTTTTGGTCTTCCGGGTTGTTAGGGTTAAAGTTAGTTCAAACTTAGTCGGAAGGAAGTGTTGCTAAAATAAATGAGTCGTAATGATAGAAAATGTAAAAAACAAGTAAGAGAAAAGGCCAGGGAGTGCCACAATCACAAACCGCAGTCCTTCCCAGACACCAAGAGGAAGAGGAAACCGAACCAAACAAGCACAAATCGAACAAAAGTACGAAAAGCACTAAGATTGGCTCTCTCTTCCCCAAGCGAGGTAATCGCAATGCTAAAATGACTGAAAAAACACAAGAACAAAATAACACAAGGTAAGACATAAAACAAATCGCCTCTAGAATAAACCACAAAGCAAAAAAGAGTAAGACTAACACCGGGACCACCGCCTTAGAACGGTCAGTAGAGTAAATTACCGGGGTTTAAAGCACTTTTACGGCCAGCCAACTTCACCCTGGGTCCCGATGCTTCTCTTAATACAACAGTACAACAGAAAGCAAAATGGGCAGCTATTGAAGGTGACCAAAATGCTAGCACCACAACACAGAAACTTAAACAGAAAGCAAAATGGGCAGCGTGACCACAATGCTAGCATCACAACACATACAGAAAAAACAAAGCAATGCGGGAACCACAAAGCTACAAAGAGCTACAAAGAGTAAGAACAACACAAGGACCACTGCCTTAGAACGGTCAGTAGAATAAACTACCGGGGGGTTAAAGCACTTTTACAGCTAGCTTCACCCTGGGTCCCGATGTTACTCTAAATACAGAAATACATAACAATTCGGTTCGCATAAAGGCTCCCAACTCAGTCAATGTATCAAAGCGAAACATAAAAATCAAATTAATCACTATAATAAACAAAGACGAGTACTCAAGGCAAATTCTACTGTATGCCAGAGTAAATGAAAGCCAGTAGTTGAACCAATAGTTGTTACTTCGGACATGTGCGCCCAGCGAAGATTCAGATCAACCTGTGTTTTCACGCACTTAATCAGAATCTTCACTGGGCACATTTTGGCTAGCCAACGATGCAAATTCTTCATGCGAACAAAGAAAAATCTTATCAGACTTTGCGGAAGCGAAACTACATCACGTTACCTTCTTAATAATTTCAGAACCCCACAATTCCCCCTTTTCACTGTAGGAAGTGGTAAATTAGGCATGGGGCTAGGGTATATCCAAATTCTGACTAGCTGAAGCATCTTTTTTATGATTGTGTTTGACATCTCTGAAAAAGTTCAGGATTTTGTTTTTTAAAATGCCCACGGAAAAGAGGTGGACATTAGAAGTCGGGAGCTCAAACTGTAATCTACTGGCTATAAATAACGGCAGACCCCCCCCTTTTTTTTTAAATAATATTATTTTTAGAAATCAAGGCTTGATCTTTCATGCAAGTTGTCTCCAAATCTTAGAAACTACGAATTATATCACTAATTTTCATCGGATGGCTAACCGACAGAGTGATAACGCTCAAAATGCAGACGAACTACATGATCAGACGTGAGGTTCCCATGGAAAACATTATGAAAACACGCCTATTCAAATATATAGAAAAAATCACCTCAAAAACCTGAAAATTTTCAGATAAAAAATTCTGATATTTTCATATTTCTGCTTAAAACATAGATTGTGGTACTCGTTAGAACCACCTCTGTGAGGCGGTTCTAACGAGTACCCACAATCTATGTTTTTGAGCAGAAATAATAAAGATAATGTTACCCCTGTGAACCCCAGTTTTACCATATAAAAGTGGGGTTTAAGGGGGTCAAAATGATATAGGCATGTGTTCGTGATGCCTCAGTCACACAACACTGCCTACGGAAGGTACCACATAACCCTAAAGGTAGATAAAGAAACAACCAAAACAATTTGATATTTGTCTTATTTCTCAAGGGTATACATTCGAAGTATGTGTTAGGAAATAAGAAACAAACAACAACACTCATTTGGACACCTTTCTTATCTAGGGCTATGGGGAAAAAAAAGGTAAGAGAAAAGTCCAGGGAGTGCCACAATCACAAAAAAAGGTAAGAGAAAAGTCCAGGGAGTGCCACAATCACAAACCGCAGCCCTTCCCAGACCCCAAGAGGAGGAGGAAACCGACAAATCTAAACAAGCACAAACCGAACAAACGTACGAAAAGCACTAAGATTTGCTCTCTCTTCCCCAAGCGAGGTAATCGCAATACTTAAAGGACTGAAAAACACAAGAACAAAATGACACACGGAAAGACATACAACAAATCGCCTCGTAGAATAAACCACAAAGCAACAAAGAGTTAGACTAACACCGCGACCACCACCTTAGAACGGTCGGTAGAGCAAACCTCCGGGGGGTTTAAAGCACTTTTACAGCTAGCTAACTTCACCCTGAGTCCCGATGCTACTCTTAATACAAAAATACATAAAAATTCGATTCGCATAAAGGCTCCCAACTCAGTCAATGCATCAAAGCGAAAACATAAAAATCAAATTAATCACTATAATAAACAAAGACGAGTGCTCATGGCTAATTCTGCTGTATGCCAGAGTAAATGAAAACCAATAGTTGAACCACGGCGGGCCAAGCCAAAGACATATCGTCAAGCCCAAACCCACTGGTTAAAGTATTTCGAAGAGGCCGTCATTGAGTCTGAGGCCCGAACCGCTGTCGTGCAATTAAAGAGTGAAGCATAGCCATCAACAATTATTGGGTTGACAACTAGGCATGCAGTCTGCCGCATAATATCCAGGCTATAGCCGAATCTTTTATAACGGTTAATAAGTTTTCTGAATTGCTCCGAAAAGTTAGATTTACCTACAATTTTTCTAAATCTGTACACTAAGTCACTGTAAAATTCGAGTTCCGATATACCTTGTTGCAGAAGTGTTTTCAGACTGACGCTATATTTATCTAACAACCCAGCAAACATGTATATATGGGACCCATATGGGCAGACTCTGGGCATTTATCCCATTCGGGTCCTGCATGGGCCCCATATAGGCTTTTTTGCCCATATAAGACCTATATAGGTCCCATATTGGTAAACTTCGACCAGCAAACACGTATATATGGGAACCATATGGGCAGATTCTGGGCATTTATCCCATTTGGGTCCTACTTTGGCCCCATATAGGTTTTTTTGCCCATATAAGACCCTTATAGGTCCCATATTGGTAAAATTTGATAACTATAAAAATACATTCTAATATATGGGACCCCCGAGATAAAATTGAAATAATCCTGGAAAAGTGATATTTTCTAGATACATAATTGGGGCCCAAATGGCTCCCATGTGATACAGATATTGGACCTCTATGGTTCCAATGTTGACCTCCCATTACTGTATGGGACCCATATGGGTTCAATATGGGTATTAAGGGAAACAACTCTACCACTATTTAAACATAATATCAAAAAATAGTAAATTTCCTGATATAAATGCAAATAATAATGATAATAATAAAATAAAAATAATAGTTTGTTCATTACAAAATGAAAGTATCAATAAATTTATCTTAACTATTATCCCGACATGGACGTCGATTCATGGTCATATTTTTATTTTAACTCGTATGTCCCTATTATTTTTAAAATTGAGAGGTATATATAAATACGCATGATGCCAACATTTCCAACTATTGAAAAAGACGCCTATATCTTTAAGGCAATAACGCACACGTACATAGGTCTCTATCGGTTGGGACCTTACTAGTCCATCAAATGGGCTGGGACTGGGGACTATAATCATTTGTGTAAAAATGTGTAAAAAATGTTTTTCTGGAAGATAAATGTGGGTTGATTTTTCCCAAACTGGACCCATATAGTTCCCACATGGCTGTGCCCATGTGGGTCCAACATGGAACCCGGTTGCAAATCCCTCATGAGTCCCTTATGGGTTGCCCATGTAGGACCCATATAAATACCCATTTAGGGCCAATGTGGGTCCTATATTTTTTGCTTGCTGGGAAGGCACTGTGTCTGCGATAAAATTTCGAAAACGCCTTAGGAAGTTTAAAATAACGATAGCCCTGCCTAAGAAGTTTGGCAGTAAGGGCTTTATTACGGTAGTTAAAGTCATTAAGATTTGAAGAAGCTCTGGCGAATCTTATAAGTTGAGATATGTATATCCCATATGAGGTACGCTGGGGGACATCGCCATCCAGAAAAGGGAAATTGACTATATCAAAATCAAAATCGTCCCGTTTATCATAAATTTTGGTGGAAACTGTACCATTAGATATACAAAGATTCAAATCCAAAAAAGGTGCCTCGGTATCGGAAGAATTTGCTCTATTTAATTGGAGTTCTGTAGGGTATATCCGGTCCACCATTTGGTCAAAGTAAGTATTGTCAATATTTAATAAATCGTCAAGGTATCTTGAAATTGAATTGAAATCCTCAATAATGTCAGCCTGATTTTCACGTGAGAGAGACCTCATGAAATCTCTCTCATAACAAAAAAGAAACAAATCTGCAACAAGAGGAGCACAATTAGTTCCCATCGGAATACCAATAGTTTGTCTATAAAGTTTAGTTCCAAATCTAATAAAAATATTATCCAAAAGATAAACAAGGGCATCACAGCTTTTTTGACACGACCATCAATTGTGATTATTATATATATCAGAAGTGAAAAAAGCATATTCTTCGTTGCAAGCCAAATATTGGGTATTCTCCCGAATAAACGTTCGGTTAATTAAATCAATAAGTTTTTCTTTTATAAGATGATGAGGTAACGTAGTATACAGTGTAGAAAAATCATATGCAGACAATTTAGAAGCCTGAAAGTTTTTAGATTTAAATTTATTGAGAACATCATTAGAATTTTTAATTGACCAAAAATAGTTAATTCCGTCCCTTTCGTAAACAGTATCATAGTATCTAATCCAATGTTTTTAACAGCAGTAAGCATGAAGTTAGCAGTTTGGACAAAACAGTAGTCGTACAAGAACTAGAATTAGCAATGAAACGTGCTTTTTAAACCGCAGCCCTTCCCAGACACCAAGAGGAAGAGGAAACCGACAAATCCAACAAGCACAAATCGAACAAACGTACGAAAAGCACTAAGACTAGCTCTCTCTTCCCCAAGCGAGGTTATCGCAATACTAAAAGGACTGAAAAACACACAAGAACAAAATGACACATGGTAAGACATACAACAAATCGCCTCGTAGCAACAAAGCACAAAGCAACAAAGAGTAAGACTAACACCGGGACCACCGCCTTAGAACAGCCGTGACATTTCATCATATATCAGGGGAAATGAGGAAAACATGATGATTAATAATATAAATTAAAAATCTGAAATGTTGTCTTTGGAAACAAAGAATGCAAAAACAAAGAACGAAAATCGGATGCTCGGTTTTAGTAAGTTTCTTCATATGCTGTAATGTTGTTTGCGAAACTATATACACCCCCTAGTACCGACTGGAGCGGTATTCGTTTCAAACAGATTTGTGCATGTAATGATAAACATATTGAAAGACCAGTCTGAAAATAGAAAAAAAAATAACTCTGACTAATAATAATAATAATGTATAATGTTTTCATTATATATATTTATGGGAGAGGTGCGGGAGGGGGGGGGGGATGGCGGGAGCGGCTGGAACGCGGGAGAGGAAGGGGCGAAGTGGGGCGGGGGTATATATTACATTAAATAGATTTGTTAACGTAATGCAGTCAAAACGTTATAGGAGCTTAAACCCGTGTTGCACTGTCATCTTTAATTCTGTTGCAGTTTCGTATTATAAGTTAATATTCAGTCCGCTTTGAAATCCACACGAATAAAAGCTGATTAAAATACCATTATATCTATGGCAATTTTGAAAGAACATTCGTTTCGTCGTAAGTCACCTTATAACATAACTATGCTTTTTGTGACGTGCTCCGTATCATTCAACGATGTATTTGTTTTAATATTTTTTTAAAGTGTTTCGTATCTAAAATGTTATTTGGTGCAATACGTGGAGGAAAGCCAGAAATATTCTAATAGCGTCATTCATTAAGGCTGTTACTGTTGCTAGATTGGTTCAAAAGACTTGCATTTGTTGGATTTACAAAGCAATATAATATGAAATAAATAGGTGTTACCTATGAAACGAGTTTAAGCATTTTGTGCATTTTTTTTCTTTTTCTCTTTTTCATCCGGAATGCAAAGTCGCGGACCAGACAAAACCTGTTTAAATAGGTCCGAGACAAAGTGCACAACATCGAATCTTATGCTTACATCAATTTAACAGAGTTTCCTAGGAAACATCGCTCTACTGTTTTTTTACATATTTAAAAAGTGAGGCAAGTGAAAAGAGGTTGATTTTTTACTAAATACTACTAATTTCTGAACCCATTAGACTTTCCGTATTACACTCTATCTAAACGAAAGCCCCTTGTACTGACAGGTGATGATTTGTTTGTGTTAAATGACGCATAGCTTGTCTTTTTCAGCATTATTTTTGTCAAGAAAGAACTGATCTTTGAGTTTTGATGACAAGTTATCAAATAACTGAGCGACATTTCCTTTTTTGAGGTCATTTTTTGAATTGTGAAACTGCTTCTGATGAGGTTATGTCAAACCTGGAATGATTATTTACATCTTATCAATGATATGAAGGATTGGTTTTGACAACAGGCTGTCAAATTTTTAAATGTTGCAAGATGTTGAAAGTCTAAGCAATTCTGAAATGAGTAGTATAGCTATATTTGATGTCTCTGATGGGAGGTATGGGATAATTGTATCGATTCCTGATCATTGCCTTCCTTTCTATTTTGAATCACCTATAATCTGCCATCCGTGATATCCAAACTTGATGCCTTCAGGTTATAATGGAAGCATGTCCTAAAAACACCATTAATTTTACAGGCGTTTACAAAATGGCATGCAACCATTGCGTCCGTGTCGTTCAGTCTGCCTTGGCTTTTGGGCTTGAGGGTGGGGCGTAGTACTCTCCACGGCGTCGTTACTGATATCAATAATGCCATACAATGTATCTCGGTTTCTAGGTATTAACTTTATGGATGCTGATGATGTTTATCAATAACACGAGCTACGACACAATTTGACAAGCAAAGCATTGTGCAGCATGTGTGGACAGACGAAAGTCGCTAAAGTACGAACGATCAGCTGATCGCCAGTCAGCTGAAACTCGGATACATCGTATTGATGGGTCCGAGGCTGGAATCACCGCATATCCTACCTTTATCATGTTGTCAGCGATAAATTCTTCCCTATGCATATAATTCCTGTTATGTGCTGTAGGAATGTAATCCATTTTTACAGCAAAATGTTGTTTAATGCGAGAGAAATCTCAAATTAAAAATGGCGGCTAAAATGCAGATCAGTTTTGCAGTCATCCGTGTCAATGATGTATAAATGTATCCTTCTATTTCATTGGCTATACGATTCACTACAGCCAATGAGATTGCTTGCTGCGGCTGACTGGCTTTCCATGTTTGCAGCGGAGGTATCTGATCATCATATTTTTCGGAAACCAGGCCAATGGCTCCGGCCTTATTAGCGTTGGTTCTCGGGTTCAACTAAGCCGATACATGGGAAACCAGTCACCCGCTGCATGCGAACTCTTCTGCATGGTATGTGAGAGACTCACGATGCCTATAGTATGAGCTTAAGCTTCGTCATCTGCTTCGCAACATCATGTGAGATAACACCATACCAACACCATGTGAGATAAGATTCATATAATAAGGATAACGCGTTTCATTTTAATTTTCATAAATACAATGCAATACGAATTCAAATATTTTATTTGGGTCTCACTTCATAAGATAAGAAATGATAAAAGGAAGAAATAAACAATGCGGCGAGAAAGCCTATAATATTTACAGTGAAACAGTTCTTCTATAGAAGTGTTTTAACTTCGTTTATAATTAATCCTTTTCATCATTTCCAATTACATGTATACTAATCAAGGTTCATTGATCAGTTGATTAGTTTGTAAAAAGTTTGTTTGTTTGTGTGTTTTGCCCAGTCGACCCAATGGGATCAGGTCGAGCGCAGTCAGTTTACCTAACCGCACTTTTAATGGGCATGCTTAGTCCTCTAAGCGCTCAAACAGTACTTGTGCACATTCTTTCGCCAGAAACTGAGAACTGCCCTTCTTGAATCAGCGGAAGGGAGAAAATGACTGTAGCAAATATTTCATTATCAATCTCCACGAATGAATGTTGCCGATCCGGCGAGGGTCGAACCCGCAACCTCCTGATCACCAGTCAGACGCAAATCCAACTGAGCCACCGGGCCTGTCTAGTAAAAGTTTGCAAAGAGCGTCTAAGCCTGTTTGAGAAAATTTCTGAAGTAACGCCTTATGTATTTCTTTAAGATCGGTTAATAATAGAAGTGTAATAAAAATCTGAAAGGTTGCCTCTGGAAACAAAGAACATACAAAAGCACGAAAATCGGAGACTCGATTATATATAGTCTCTATATATATACAGCAGCAGTATGTAATTTGCGGACCTGTATACGTCCCCTAGCACCTTGCTTTATTGCTTGTGTCGGGCAGGAGTTGTAGTTAAGGGGAATGGTTGCACTGTCAGGGGAGGCAACTGTCAACTTGTTTTTTGCCTCCCTTCTGAATAGGGATCTACTCTCAAAGGAAAGCATTTGCTCTCGTTTGTAATGATAAACAGGCACCTGATAGTAAGATCAAGAACAGAACATAACATAGTGGACAGTCACAATGCACAACACGAGAATGCATCAGAATTACACTTGACAACAATGGCAAAGAATGTATTAATAATAGTGTGATTGATTTATTAACACCGGTGTGATTCATAATAACAATTAGCACAATACTGATTGCGATCTACTTTTGTAAATATGAGTACGTCATTCCATTGAAGTGAAAATATGTGCTAGGGTAGACTGACACTTATTGGTTTTAGATATTATGAATGTCTAGATCGCTATCATCTTATTTCTAAATAACATTGTCCATCTCGATCTTTTATTTTGCTCTATAATGTCCAGTGAAACCGGGTATACGGAGGTATACATAATCAGGCGAGTTATTACAATATAGTCTAATGCTCTCGTTATCTCGAACACCAAAGGATTCTCTGAAATACTTTGAGATATCAGTACCTCGACATATCAGGTTTGCAGAATCAAGGATAAAAAAATCGAACAATCACATTTCACAAATGAATATGTAATTTGACTCCTGAAGTAAGATATACATAAAAATATTGCGGAAAAGAGGAGAAATTGCTCCTCTTTTCCACAATATTTTTGTTACCTGTTCTTAGATTCCCATACTAAAACAGGGATCTGATTTTCACTTCGAGTGAGCGGTTATTCGAGATAAACGAAGAGATAACAAGAGTTAACAGTATTTCTATTCTTGAATATAAATGAAGTTACTCACCTTCCTGAGGCACGGAAAGAATGAGAGATGAGGAACAAACACTAACTATAAGACACAATGGCACTGTTGCAAAAACCGACATGCAAACAAGAGCTGCAGTTGAGGTACTGCCTCAGAACAGTCAGAATAAAAAAAATACTGGGTCTTTAAAGCTTCTTTTAATTTGTTTGTCATTTTATCAGCCGTTTGCACTACATAAATATAATTGTATAATAGTAAGCATATTAACCAAAATATTCATCATTTCTTCCTGTCTTATAGCGAGCATAGCGCGCGACGCGCTGCGCGCGTTGCGAACGAAGTGAGCTCTACGGTAGAGAATATGATCAAGGAAAAGTAACATACAACGATATATACTTTCAGCAGAAATCGCTCTGACCAATTTTCTTCCTTTTTCTTCCCGGAAGTTGTCACCGGAAGTTGGCAGAACTGACTGGGGCGCACTTGATTATACTACTAGGCACAAAATTTGGATCTCACTAATAAGCTCCACGAAGTGACAAGAAATGAGTATCAATAAGTGTCACGAACATATTTTGCTGATTATTTTTTATTATTTGTTATTGATTTACGTACATTTTTATGTACTGATATTTATTCTGTAATGATGCTGTGAAGGACTTTTGAAGAGACTACAGATAGGTCTGTGCTGTGCTCGCATTTAGGCTAAGCCTATTTTCATATTATATTAGTACAAATGTAATGGCACAGAGCATATTTTGCATAGGCATGATAGATGTTATTAGTACTTATTACAATAGCACAATCGATGTATTTTTTTGTTTTTAACTATACAGTCAAATCGGGGACTTTTCATTTACTGCAAACCCCTGATCAGACTGCGTTAAAGCGCAACCTGACAGGGTCTTTGCTGTTCTTAGATGGCCTTAGACCTTTTTCATGCGTTGCGTGTCATATTTTAGCATTCCATTACAATCGTGCATCTCTTCAGCAGGAATATTTAGTAAGGGGAAGTTTTGTTGCCCTTCTGAAAAGAAGCTTTCTCTAAAAGGAGACTTGATGCTTCAGTTGTTATCAATTTTGTAAATGTGTTCTTTCCCCTTAACGCTCTTTTCTTTTAAAATCTATTTATCTTCACTACAGCTTGTGCTAGTGTCATGTGTGGCCGTAAAATGCCACCCCATTCTTCACTATAGTGTAGTTATATTTTCTGGTCCTTTGTGATCATTCAGCCCATTCCGAGTTTTGAAAATGTACTTGAGGGTCACTGATGAGGCTTGATTTGCTTAAAAACTAGTTTGTCTGGCCCAGAAAACATTACACTTTAGCTGTTTTTAGGTTTGTGAGTGATCATTGCTCACAAGAGTCATTTCTCATCCCGAAACCATGCCTATATAGTTTTGACCCTCTTAAATCCCACTTACATAAATAGTAAAACTGGGGTTTACAGGGGTATACATTATTTTTCTTATTTCTGCTCAAAAACATAGATTGTGGGTTCTCGTTAGAACCGCCTTGCCGAGGCGGTTCTAACGAGTACCCACAATCTATGTTTTGAGCAGAAATATGAAAAATATCAGTGTATTTTTATCTGAAATTTTCGGCTTGTTTGGGGTGAAATTTTGTATACATTTTAGGCATGTTTTCGTAATGTTTTAGAATCTACTTGCTCCCCATTGGGAACAATTTCTTTCCGTTTAGAGTAAACTCCTGTTCAGGAGTTTTGCGTGCAGGACGGCAAACAAGAAGCCACAAAAGGTGTACGGCTGAAAACCTACTAGTTGTATCTAGTTCCCTAAAACAGGCAATCGACAAAATCAGGCATGAGAGAAGGGTGTGACAATACATCGGTATATCGATGCATCATGATAGTGAATCCATGACAGTGCTCTTCAACTATCGATAGTTTTGATAGTTTTGTCCCTGTAGATTTTCTCCTTCCGTTATACCATTCTAAAGCTTTTTTGTGTAAATTAACAAAGTATGTGAACAAAAAAGATTTTACAAATATGTTTGTTAAAATGATAGCAAAGCTGATAATTGAGGAGGGTGGGGTGGGTGTGTGGGCGGGGGGAGGGGAGGGAGGGAAGCAATGTTAGGTATTTTTACAGGTAGTCCAGTTTTATAAAATCAATGGAATTCATTAAAATATTGTGTGCTTTGGAGATGGTGATAGTATCATGATGCATCGTGATATTAGACCCTTGATAATGATAGTATCATGATAGAGATATCTCTGATGGTGATAATATCGTGATAGTAATGATTCGGCATGATAGTCAGCTCTAGTCGGAGTGAAGTTGACGGTGAGGTGACGAGCCATTTTTGAAGTTTTATGGTCGACATTCTTTAGGTACGGACATTGGTTCAGAATGTCGGCCATAAAACTTCAAAAATGGCTCACGAGCTTGAAAACACATCTTTAAAAGAACCAACGGACACCTATATTTTATGAGGATCTAGTTTACAAATAAATACAGCTTGTAACGTGTATCTATTTTATTTCGACTACTTCAGAATGTTTCAACTATAAACAGACATAAACAGATAGAGAACGTTATGTGCTCAGTCTAGTAACCGTTGACCACATTGTTTTTTCTTTCTCTGTTAATCACACGGGGATTAATTGGGTCAGAGTATGGCCCCATCCTTCATGTGTCATAGCAACAGATAAGACGCCTTTTTCATCCGAAAAATACTGATACCTTTCTTATTTTTCACGAAAACATATGTTGTGGGTACTCATTAGAAGCGCCTCGCCGAGGCGCTTCTAATGAGTACACAACATATGTTTTTGTAGAGAAATACGAAAAATATTATGTGGATACCCCCTCTTATCTGTAGCTATGATGTGTAACTAATTATGTCGTTTTGTTTTGGTCACAAGCCTAGCGTTCAGCCTGTCTGCAGAGTGATGTTGATCCAATTAGTAGTTGACAACTGACTGACATTTTTCATATTTATCCTAAATATTCGGATACTTTCACTCCTTATCATACATTCAATCCTCTTTATATCGACACTCGATACAACGACAAAATTTGTTATGATGACAATTTGACTGTCACGAAACCTTCGCTTAAGAGGTAACGATTAGTCACAAATTATACAAAAATATTGTATTTATTGCTTTAAAGAAACACAGGTTTTGGATATTTGTTAACAAATAACCAATACATATGTTCTGTGAGGAAATAAGAACAAAACAAGACCTTTCTTGCATATCAATCTGGATATTTGTAAGACTCGCATCATTGAGGCGATTCTAAAAATATCCAAAACATATGTTCTGTGAGAAAGTAAGAACAAAACAAGACCTTTCTTACATATCAATCTGCTCATTAAGTATTCTGTACAACAGCAAATTCATTTTAAAGTCAACGTCTTTGGACACAAAATGCTGTCGTTGTAACGAGGGTTTACGGTACTTTTAAAAGCTGAACACGTCCATTTGACCGCCTGATGAGGTGTCCAAAATGGTGTGACCGAATAGCAAACAGTTTATATCCTGATCAAATTGTACCTTTATGAACAATTTATTCTAGGTTTACAAGGTTTTCTCAGGCCAATACTTAGGGTGAATACGAAAGGGGATGACATCAAAGCAAAATATTTTAACAATCAAAGCGCCAATTAAACCTGCGGCAGAAGACATGTTCATTTTTGTATTTTGTTTTTCTGAAACAATAAGGCTTTATATTTTATGTGAATCGCCTGCCTTTGGATTAAACCAAAATAACACTTGACTAACACTTTTAAATTTGTTGCATTGATCCTGGCAAATGAAGCATCTTGCGATTGATATTTCAAGATTGATATTTTGATTTGTTCAATAATCGAAGTAAACGATCAACTTGACCATGTGAACGATCCGGTTATTTGCTTACACTTTCTTTTAATTTTATATCACCCATACATATCATCTGTTATTTTTTTCATAAAACGTCATGTCTTGTGGTGTTGATAAACTGCATATTTAGATACTATGTTCATGTTTTCCTTGTTGAGATTGTTGTATGTACTCACTTTCTGCCAACAACGAACCGGACTCGATAAGCTTTAAGCTTCCGTCCAGAGCCTCATTCTGTCATTGTGTGTATATAACTCAACTTATATTTTGTCCTTATGTATCATAGAGAGAAACTATTTAAATTGTTTAAACCAATAATCGAAGTCGTCTTACTCCAATAACCCGTTCGAAAATCAGTCAGATTTTTAACGTAGCCGGGCAATGCCAAACCTCCACCCAACTCTCCGCGTTCGAAAGTACAGAACTCGGCTTTTATAATTGTTACATTTGAGCCGCAATGATGGAAAACGGACCTTCGTGTACGTGCGCCCAGCAAAGATTCAGATCGGTCTGATGAGGCATAGTTACTTCATGCAGCCATCGGCAATCATCGCGAAAACATGCCTATATAATTTTGACCCCCCTAAACCCCATATATAGTAAAACTGGGGTTTACAGGGGTATACATTATTTTTCTTACTTCTGCTCAAAAACATAGATTGTGGGTACTCGTTAGAACCGCCTCATCGAGGCGGTTCTCACGAGTACCCACAATCTATGTTTTGAGAGGAAATATGAAAAGTATTAGAATTTTTTTATCTGAAAATTTTCATTTTATGGTGGTAAACTCTTCAGTATATTTAAATAGGCATGTTTTCGTAATGTCCTCATGCGGAAAGCGGATACACATTCTGATTTGAGTCTTCGTTGAGTGCACATGTCAGACGGTACATTTGCTCACGTTTAAGCTATTTTATCTGTATGTCATCTCCGTTGCATTATATGCTATCGGATTAGATGGTATGCATTCGATTTCTTTTTCATCGTGTATTATTTTCCAGATGATTTCTCTGGTACGAACTAATTACTTGCCGTCCTAATCCTCACAATTTGTTTTTAAGTCACCATTTGCCGTACATGCACGGACGCATTTAACTGATTGCTGTATGAAAACAACAACAACAACAACAACAACAACAAAATTCTTGTAGCATGCCCAGTAAAAATTCAGCAGACAACTTTTTAAATTAATTTTTTCCTATGTTTTCCCAGAAATATGATTTGACAGTTCAGGCAAATTATCTCCTAAGGACGTGTCTGCTGGATTTGCCCATCGCGTGCTTAGTGTTACAGAAAATGGAATATTTGAGAAAAAAAAAAAAAAAAAAAAAAAAAAAAAAAAAGAGGGCATATATAGCGGTTTTAATCTTGTTTCTCATCAAGCTAAATAACAGGTTTCATTAAAATCAATAATCCATATTCTGCAATCTTAAAGTTTTTTTTAAATCTCATCACATTCTAATTTAATATGTCCTTGAAATAGAAAGCGTATCCTATCAATGTAATGAAGCGTTCTCCCCCGGGATTGCAGCGGAATTAACGTTTTGCGTGCTGGGTAAAATTTTCAGTAGACGACATTTTGGAATAGTTTTCCAATTTTCCCCAGAAAATGGACTTTGACATTTCATGCAGATTATCTCCTTAGGAGACAACTGGCATGAAATACCAAGGCATCTTTGTTTCTGGAAAAAATAAGCAAAATATTCTCAATATTAGCAGACGGCATTTTGAATTATTTTTTTTTTTTGTAATTTTTCCTAGAAAACAGGTTTTGACATTTCATGCATATTGTCTTCTTAGGGGAAAATTTGCATGAAATTAAAGGTTTCAAGGAAAAATATGAAAAAATAATATTATCAATTGTCGTCTGCTCAAATCGCCCAGAGAGCAGTAAAGGTTAAACTGATAATGCCAATTTAAAGTATACGAGAAATCCTATGATTACCGAGTATTTAGCTTAGTTATTCGATCAAACAGGCTTGATCAAACAGTGCAGACCTAGAACAGACGCCGCAGATCGCGGCGTCTTTCATGGTCTTCACTGTTTCCCACTCATCCAGTTGTCTTAGACACATCAACAGGTAGTAAAATGGGCTTGTTCAAAGTACAGGACAATTATGATGAGTCGGTATATTGAGAGTAGTTATGGTAAGAGAAATAGAAGTGAAATAACCCAGAAAAGACGACTATATCAAAGCACATCTTTCTTTGACATCCAATTAAGAAACACAGAATGTGGGATATGTAAGCACAAAATAAAAAAAAATACAAAAAATAAATAAAATAAAATATAATAAAATGACATTTACTGATGAAACAAATTAGAGTGATTAGATGGTATTCGCTTATGTAGTAGTTTCTTAATGTGACTCAGCTCAAAACAGACCTAACAGATATTACTCTGCCTGTTTTCATATAAGGCTTGGCGTTCAGGGAAGTAAACAGGAAGCAACAAAGTTCTTCCCTTGTGAAATGGCAATATCCAGTCACTTGAACTGTTTGTACACCTGTACAGTGATAACAAGAAAGGGAGAGCGCAGGTACCAGAACGTAAACACGGGAAAGGTTCTTTAGCTTCGGCTTGCAGTTTTAGGCAGGATCGACTGGCTCCAGTCTCCAGTGACTAAATACTTGTTTCTTATAATCCTGTTTGATAATCTACTAGAATAAAACCAAAATAATCATTACTATAGAGGCTGGCCACTCTAGTGACAAGCCTTTATAGTCATGATATTGTTTTCGTTATATTTCAGTGGATTATCAAACAGGATTATAAGAACAATGTTTAGTCATTGGAGACTGGAGCCAGTCTATAGGCAGGACAGCATTATTATATAAGAAAGTGTTAAGGGAGTAGATACTGTATTTACCCTAAGGTATTCGGACACCTCAACTCCTTACCATACTTGTTCTAAAATTTGAACAAGTACAATTTATTACACGATGTTGTGTCTAAAAAATGCCGGCTGAGTGGCAAACAGTGTAGACCCTGATGAGACACCGCGTTTCGCGGCGTCTCATCTGGGTTTACACTGTTTGCGCAGGCTTCTCTGCCGAATACATACGGTAAATGCGGTACTTTTGGTGTATCTTTCGCCATATCCGCCAAGGGAGACAACCTTTATGCATTTGGATGCTTTACTGTACACCTATACCCTTTTGAAAAAGGATCTACTTTGCAACGAAATAATTTGCTCTCAGAGAGAATCCTAGTCAGACCCGTTCTATGTTCATTTAATATGCAGCAAAGATCAAACAATAAGTGTACTGATATTGGTCTTTGACGTTCGTCCGTTTCATTACGAAAACATGCCTATTCAAATATATAGAATATTTCACCTCCAAAAACTGAAAATTTTCAGATAAAAAACTCTGATATTTTTCATATTTCTGCTCAAAACATAGAGGCGGTTCTAACGAGTACCCACAATCTATGTTTTTGAGCAGAAATAAGAAAAATAATGTATACCCCTGTAAACCCCAGTTTTACTATATAAAAGTGGGGTTTAAGGGGGTCAAAATTATATAGGTATGTTTTCGTGATGTTAGCTTCGTATGTGACCTAGCTCAGATAAACCCTAACATGCATTACCTTTCCTTCATTGGTTTAAGCCTATCTTGTAGCCTCTTATGTGAGTTAGCTTAGAACAGACTTAAAAGACATTATCTATCCCTAGATTGGTGTTCGCTTACTTTGTAGCTTCATATGCCATAAATCAGAATAGAGTTAAAGGCAGGATTTTGAACTGGATCTAAAACGAAATGATTTTTTATCGTATCTCTGAATTAATGTTGGCAACATTAATTGGGAGATACGATAAAAAATCATTTAATTTTTGATCCAATAAAAATTTGAAAGATTGCCTTTGGAAACAAAGAACACATGGCAGATATAAAACGGAAGTCTCGGTTTTCTTGAGACTTCGTAAGCAGTGCAAGAAGAACGAGACTAACTGAAATTTTACAGGCTGTCAGATGCCACATTTTATGATTGTATTAATACCATATGTCAATTTATCAAACCTTTCTTCGATAATAGAATGCATATTTTTGAGGAATATGGAGCCTTAAACAGGCTTTCCCATGATTGGTATTCGCTTATGTAGTAGTTTCTTAATGTGACTCAGCTGAAAACAGACCTAACAGATATTACTCTGTCTAGATTGGTATTCCCCAATTCTATAGCTCCTTGTGTTACCCAGCCCTTATCAGACCTAATAAGCATTACCTCTCCCTAAATTGATATTCGCTTATTTTGTAACTTCTGATTAGACTCAGCTCAGAATAGATATAACAGATATTACCTTTGCGTAGATTGTTATTCGCCTGTTCTGTAACTTCTCATGTGACTCGGCCCTAAACAGATCTATCAGGCATTAACTTTCTCTAGATTGGTATTTGCCTTTTTGTAACTTCTTAGGTGACTCGGCCCTAAACAGGTCTAACAGGCATTATCTTTGCCTAGACTGGCCTTGTTTTAGCCTTTCCAGTGAATGTAATAACCTGTTTGCCTGACGCAATTCATTTGCTAATTCATCTGGTAGTTTTCATTCCAGAAATTCCTTCTGGGATTTAGCATATATTAGAATGTTATAATGCATTTCTCTCGCAGCTTTCGATTTCTTAGACCTCATTATCAAGATAATTAACATCTATATGTCAAAATGAAATGCATTTTGTTTGAAATTAATTTCTGTTGATATAGAGAAACTTTAAATGATAAGACATCGTATAAGCCCCTATGGAACTAAACTATTGATTTCTCCGCGAACAGCGCCTTTGTGTCTCTTGCTTTTAAATTTCATAGTAATTCAAAGGCTTACAATGCAATAACTAACTTGAAACAACGGCCCTTAAGCCCTTACGGGGAACGGACAATATTTGATGGCTTCGCATTATTTGTTCTATATACACCTATGAGGACTATTCCGGTAATGAGTGCGATTGTTTTGTACAGTTTATAGCCGCGATCAGGAACGGATCCAGAGGGGGTTGTTGTTGTTGGTGGTGGTGTGTATGTGTGTGTGTGGGGGGGGGGGAGGGGGGATGGGGAGGGAGTGGGATGAGGGGGCTCATGGGAAATTTTGGATGATAAATTTTGGATACTGTATTTACCCAGAATATTCACACACCTAACTCTTTATCTTGTACCTGTAATAAAATTCACGTTCAATTTACTACCTGTGAATGTGTCTAAAATTGCTGGATGAGTGGCAAACAGTATAGGACCTGATCAGACGCCGCGTTCTGCGGCGTCTGATCTGGGTCTACACTGTTTGCTTAGACCTGCTGTCCAAACACTTTGGGTGTTTGGTAGTTTGATCAAATCGACCCCCACCCCTCAGAAATTTTGAACCCCCTATTAAGGAATCCTGGATCCGCCACTGGCGATTTTATTGGTCGTTACGGCTCTCGGTCACTAAACGCTTGTTACTTTATACTATGAATATGTTATTTATACTTCTTTGTACAGGACCAAAATTACATTCTGGAAATATTTTGACACGAATTTATTTATATTTAAGATCTTTTATATAGATAATAGCTGCTAGATAAATGGTATTATACAAAATTACAATGGTCAAATGTTTGAATTTAAACTAAGATGTTCTTCTAACTCTTTATACGCTGAACTCTTTATACGTTCAATTTAAATATTAACAAACTATACTGAAAATATTATTGTTATTTATTCCATAAAGTGATCATATGTTGTACGTCCATCGAAGACTCAGATCAGCCTGCGCATCCGAACAGTCTGATCAGAGTCTTAACAGGTTACTCTGTAGGTAGCCAAGGACACAAAGCGCCTTCAGGCGGACAGCGGACACTGAAGCGCAGGCTGACCTTAGTCTTCTCTGGACGCATTTGCAGTCTTGTAGGAGATAATGTGCTTCAGGTCATATGGTATAATCTCCACTCACTGGAGTGTTCCTTACTTCCAAAGGATCACTTTTTACAGAACATATTTAACACCACTGCATGAATTGTTAAGTGCCGTGTGGGGGCCGTAACACACCTCCCCATACTTTAACCCTTGTCCTGCTGAATAAATTAAGATGCCACACCCACTTCTAATTTTCAGCCAATCAGATTACTTGATCCAGATTGTTGCTGTGATTTACATACTTAATGGCAAACAGCGTAGATCCAGATCAGTTGGCTTCTTCAGAAGCCAACTGATCTGGATCTACACTTTTTGCAAAGGCAGGGTATATCCGGGTTCAGCAGGACAAGGGTTAACACAGAGTGGTCCTTTGGAATCAGTGAACCGTTTTACTAAAATCGCAAAAGGTTGCCTTGAAAACAAAGAACACACAAAGAATGAAAATGAGAGACTCGGTTTAATAAAGTCTATTCATATGCAGCAATGTAGTTTTCGAGGCTGCATACGTCCCCTAGCACCGACTCAAGCGATATTCGATTTTTAAAGTAATCAAAACGGGCTCAATGTTCCCAAAGGAAATGAAAATATAATCTGCACTATGGTTTTGTACAGGTAGATGTTTCACGGCCGCCACATGTGACTGGAGACTTGACGGAGTAAGCACTGTTGCATAGACGCAACTAATAAGTATATCGAACAGTATCATAAAAGGAGTCTGCCATTTTCATAAATAATTGAGCCAGCGCACAACAAAACCTACAATAAGACCTGCGTAACCAGCAAAGACTCAGATCAGCTTGTACATCAACACAGAATGGCAAGGATTCTCATTTATTCTTCTTTGAACAACCAAGAGGCTGTACAAGGCATATGTGATCAGTGAAGAATCTGATCAGACTGCGCGGATGCGCAGGATGATCCGAGTCTTCGCTGGTCGTACAAGTCTTAATGTAGGTTTTGTCGTGCGATGGCTCAATTGATGTTTCCTTGCAGCCAAAAGATCCATCATTTTCAGAAGATACTCTGTATATCAAACAATATGATAATCCTTGTGCTCTAGTATGTTGTTTATGATTGATATTAAACCATTAACCCTTAAAACGCCAAGAAAATCTGCATCTGAAAATGTCGTCTGTTTATGTCGTCTGCTGAATATTCTTGCAAACATTTCTAACCTATTTTTGCATACAGGCAAACAGTTTGGACACAGGAGCTCCTAAAGGAGCAGTCTCATCTGGGTCCACACTGTTTGCAAAAATGACTGTTAAAATCACAAGCAGATGACAAAGCAGACGACAATTGTTGTGATTTTGCTTTAAGGGTTAATGTCCAGTGGACTCTTTTACTTCACAGTTTTGACAAGTCCATTTCCAATTTTAACGGGTGTCTGGTTTGTTTTCTTAACGTTTTTGCAGATTTCCCTTGAATCTGTGTAAAACAATTAGACCCTGATTAAACGCCGTACTCTGTGGCGTCAGATCTTGATCTACACTGTTTGACATTGCCCCTTTTATGCGTTTCTTGGCATAAATGGGATAAAATAGAAGAGAATCTTGAATTTATACATAAGAATTATTCGCTTGTTACGCTTTGCTTTTTGAAATTTCTTGGCTGCCTCCTGGGAGGACTTTGTTTTCAATACATTTCAGTGGCAGTCATAAATATTGAAATCTTTATATGAGAGTACAGAAAGAATGACAATGTCGTTGTTGAGCTCTATCTATTCGAATAACTTAGACATTATTGTTCGAATGCGACTCAATGTATGAGACGCAACGTAAAAAAAAAAATAACCTCGGACATGCGCACCCAGCAAAGATTCAGATCAGCCTGCGCATTTGCGCAGTTGGATAAGAATCTTCACTAGATCACAATTCGGATAGCCAAGGATGCAACGTTTCTTCATGCGAACAACGAAGACTCTAATCAGACTGCGCGGATGCGCAGTCTGATTTGAGTATTCGTTGGGCGCACATGTCAGAAAGTACTCTTTTTTTGTTTTCCACGTTTCGGCTCGTGTTGTGTTTGATGCCTCTCCGTGAACCCCTTCTTGAATCCGTATTGACCTAAATATTCGGATCGGCAAACCTGAACAAACAGCGTGACTCAGATCAGACGCTACAGAACATAGCGTCCTCATTAGAGTATGCACTGTTTGCAATTCATCCAGGAGTTTTTAGACGCAAGAAAAGGTGGTAAAATGGGCTTGTTCAAATTTTAGTATGGTAAGGAGTTAATATGTCCAAATAGGGTAAACACGGTACGCTACATGGACTGAATTATATATAAGCTGTTCCCAAGTAGAGGTCTTTTCGATATACCGAACAAATCAAAATCATAAAATAGCATACCCGGTTTTAACCTTTACCACTCTCTGGGCTAATTCAGGAGACGACACATTGATGATATTTTCTTATTTTACCCAGAAAACAGGTTTTGAGATTTCATGGAACTTGTCTCAACTAGGTTTTGACATTTCATGGCAATTGTCTTCAGTGGAGACAGTTTCCATGACATTACGAAAACACGCCTATTCAAATATACTGAAAGTTTTACCACCAAATAGGAAAATTTTCAGAAAAAAGTCTGACATTTTTCATATTTCTGCTCAAAACATAGATTGTTGGTACCCACAATCTATGTTATTGAGCAGAAATAATAAAAATAATGTATACCCTTGTAAACCCCAATTTTACTACAAAAAATGTGGGGTTTAAGGGGGTCAAAATTATATAGGCGCGTTTTCGTGATGAAAAGGCAAAACTTCCTTTTTTTGAAAATATTTCAATATATCATACGTTAATGAGTCTGTTTATGAGGAATAATTAAAAAAATGCAACATCCCTCACTCGTCCAAGCAGATTAGAGTTGAATTCTATTTTCACATAGGACGTGCGAGCCAAATAATCCTAAAGCATCAGAAAATTCAATAATACTAGCAATATATCCACATCCATAAATCGGATGACAATATCCGACTTTATATTCATAACTTGACCCATTTCCTCTGCCATTCACAAATAGCTGATCTTCAATGTGAGAAAACGGACCTTCTGACATATGCGTCCAACAAAGACTTAAATCAACCTCCGCATCCGCGCAGTCTGACCAGAGTCTTCGTTGTCCGCATGAAGAAACTTTGCATCCTTGCCTATCCATAATGCGCCCAGTGAAGAGTTTGAGAACGCGCAGGCTGATCTGAATCATCTCTTTGCGCTTATGTCCAAAGGTACGTTTGCAGACGTTGAGGCTTATCTGATACCGCACACAACAGTAATTGAGCCAGCGTACGACAAAACCTACAAAATGGCATGTGCACCCAGCGAAGACTCAGATCAGCCTGGGCATCCGCCCAGTCTGATCAGTCTTCGCTGTCCGCATGAAAAAAGCTTGGGTCCTTAGCTACCCATTAAGTGCACAACAAAGACTCAGATCAGACTGGGCGGATGCCCAGGCTGATCTGAGTCTTCGCTGGGCCAACATGCTATTTTGCTGATTCTGTCCTGCGCTGACTCAATTAATATTTTTTGGGTTTCATTGTTTTAGCTATTTTCGTTACATAACAGATCGTTGCGAAAATAAATGCAATTAAGTTTGATAGATGGAATTGTTGAATGCATAAATCCGCTAAGCGTTAAAGTACATAATCTGCGAAAGTATTTTTATTATACACTCAAGAGACAGTTTGACGTCATAACAGAATTATTTGCAATGTTTCAAAAGACCTTTGCTGAATATTAACCACTAAATCTCCTTAAAAGTCTATGTTCATATGCAAATAAATCTTATTCGTCGTTTCTCCGCGTCAATATACATTTTCTGTAACCTAAAATTCGTTGATGACAGCTTCTTATCGTACTTTTAACCCTTGTCCTGCTGAATAAATTAAGATGCCACGCCTACTTCTAATTTTCAGCCAATCAAATTACTAGATCAAGATTATTGCTATATATTCACATACTTAATGGCAAACAGTAAAGATCAAGATCAGTTGGCTTCTTCAGAAGCCAACTGAACTGGATCTACACTGTTTGCAAAGGCAGGATATACCCGGGTTCAGCAGGACAATGGTTAAAATAGACGGAAAAGTATCCAGGTCTGTCCGAGTGTCGCAGCTAAGCGATGAAAATAAGCTTTACAGTTGTTACCCACACAGGAAAATGTACATTCCATAAGTTGTCCGGTAAGACAATCCGTGTCCAAATTTAGCCATTACACTAGCCATACTGAATTTAAATACAAGCAGACTGGGCATTTACTATGCTTTAGCATCCTGACATGCTGAATTTAGGTATTAGTAGCTGACTGGGCCCAAACCAAACTGGCTGACTGAACTTAACCAAATTGTTAGCTAACGTGACGTTAAAATTTTTATCTTGAAATATGGCGAATGCATTGGTATTTTGCTGAAAAATATGAGTAGCTCACATTTTTGCAGCAAAAATCAATGTATTTGAAAATACCTTAGCTACAAGAGTTAACGAGTTTGTCATTAACAAGCTTGTTAAGCTAACGATGCTTTGAAAAACTGGGTCCTTAGCATTTCCTATGCTCCAGTTGAATTAATCAGATATTTTATAATGTAATGACAAACAGTAAAGACCCTGATCGGCAATGCGCATCCAAGCAACGTACAGAGTCTAATTAGGCATTTTGCTACGCTGTATATAGGTGAATTAAGCAGACAAAAAAAAAAAAAAAAAAAAAAAAAAAAAAAAGAAAAGAAAAAAAAAGAAAAGACTCCATGTTAATTAAGCATTACGAAAACACGCCTATTCAAACATATTGAAAATTTCATCACCAAAACCTGGAAGTCTTCAGATAATAATTCTGATATTTTTTATACATTTCTGCTCAAAACATAGATTGTGGTTGCTCGTTAGAACCGCCTCGCCGAGGCGGTTCTAACGAATACCCACAATCTATGTTTTAAGCAAAGATAAGAAAAATAATGTATACCCCTGTAAACCCAGGATTTGCTGTATAAAAATGGGGTTTAAGGGGGTCAAAATTATATAGGTATGTTTTCGTTATGGTACATATACCTACAACCGCCAGTCTTTTGAACTGTGACATTATAACAGCACGCTGAGGCTCAAATATTTCCTCCGTATCAAAGAAAATGTCAGCTGAATACGCCTACTATGACACTCAGTTAAAAGAGTTCCATTATGAAAACATGCCTATTTAAACATACTGAAAATTTTACCACCAAAACTTGAAAATTTTCAGATAAAAAATTCTGAATTTTTTTTCATATTTCTGCTCAAAACATAGATTGTGGGTGCTCGTTAGAACCGCCTCGACGAACAGAAATAAAAAAAATAATGTATATCCCTATAAACCCCTGTTTTATTATATAAAAGTTGGGTTTAAGGGGGTTAAAATTTTATAGGAATGTTTTCGTGATGGATGGCCGTAAAGGTGAACGAATACATTTGAGCCTCAATGTCAGAAAACGTACCTGCGCTCAACAAAGACTCAAAATAGCCTGTTGATCAGTCTTCGTTGTCCGCATGAAGAAACTTTGCATCCTTTTCTATCCAAAATGCGCTCAGTGAAGAGCTTGAGACCACGCAGGCTGATATGAATCTTCTCTTGGCGCCTATGTTCAAAGGTACGTTTTCTGACGTTGCGGCTTATCTGATACTGCATGCAAATAGTTATTGACCCAGCGCACGATAAAACCTACAAAATGGCGTGTGCGCCCAGCGAAGACTAAGTTCAGACTGGGCATCCGCAATGTCAGAAAACGTACCTGCGCCCAACAAAGACTCAAAATAGCCTGCGTATCCAAGCAGTCTGGTCAGTCTTCGATGTCCGAATGAAAACGCTGGGGTTCTATGCTTTCCATTTAGTGCAGAGTAAAGGCTCTGATCAGACAGGAGGTTCGATCTAAGTCTTCGCTGGGCGCATATGCCATTTTGTTGGTTTTGTCCTGCGCTGGCTCAATTAATATTTTATGGGTTTCATTGTTTAAGGTATTTTCGTTACATAACAGATCGTTGCGAAAACAAATGCAATTTAGTTTGATAGATGGAATAGTTGAATGCCGCTAAGCGTTTAAGTACATAATCTGCGAAAGTATTTTTATCATACACTCAAGAGACAGTTTGACGTCATAACTGAATTAATTGCTATGTTTCAAAAGACCTTTGCTGCATATTAACTACTAAATCTCCTAAACATTCTAGGTTGATATGCAAATAAATCTTATTCATCATTTTTCCGCGTCATTATACATTTACTCCCAGCAAGCATTCTACGTAAATCTACATCGGGCCGTCATCGGCCCGTCAGCTACCCTGACGGGCCGATGACGGCCCGATATAGATTTACGTAGAATGCTGACTGGGCTGTAACTTGAAATTCGTTGCCGACTGCTTCTAATCATACCATAACGAAAACATACCTATATAATATTGACCCCCTTAAACCCCACTTTTATATAGTAAAACTGGGGTTTACAGGGGTATACATTATTTTTCTTATTTCTGCTCAGAAACGTAGATTGTGAGTACTCGTTAGAACCGCCTCGGAGAGGCGGTTCCAACGAGTGCCTACAATCTATGTTTTGAGCAGAAATATGAGAAATATCAGATTTTTTTATCTGAAAACTTCCAGTTTTTGGTGATGAAATTTTCAATATATTTGAATAGGCGTGTTCTCGTGATGCTATAAAAACAGATGGAAAACGTATCCGTGTCTGTCTGAGTGTCACAGCTAAGCGACGAAAATCAGCTTTACAGTTGTTACCCACACTGGAAAATGTACATTCCGAAGGTTGCCCGGTAAGACAATCCGTGTCCAAAATTAGCCATTACACTAACCATACTGAATTTAAATATAAGCAGACTGGGCACTTGCTATGCTTTAGCATCCTCACATGCTGAATTTAGGTGTTAGTTCACGTGGCCAAGTTATTTAAAACCTAACAATGTTATTAGCTAACACGACGTTAAAATGTCTAGCTTGAAACGGCAAATACATGATATTTTTTGCTGAAAAATGTAAACAGCTTTTGCATTCCTATATACGTATATCATAGTATGGATGTGCGTGCCGAATGCTCCCGCCGCCCCCCTCCCCCCCCCCCCCCAACTTTTCAGCGCTGCCAAGTATATGATTGGCCCTCCTTTTTTTTCAGCAAAAGGTATAAGATCGGCCCCATTTTCTGGATTAGTATATGAAAGGCCCCCACTTTTCTGATGTATCCCGGTACATGCACACATTCTTCGTTCAGAGTTTTTTTGAGGCTACTTGTTCTCTTGGTATTCAATGAATTGACTGCTATATTTGTCTAACTACCATCAATAAATGGGTACAAAATATCAAAGGGCAGTATATGAATGGGTCAACATTTCAGATGATCTAGTATATGAATGGGTCCGTCTTTTCAAAGGCCAGGTATATGATTGGGGTAGGTTTCGAAATACTGGCTCGAACACCCGTACCATAAGTACCCCCAAGTTACACCCCCCACGAGCTCCGATGTCTCCCATTAAGTTTCAGCTCAATCCAGCTTACAGTTTGGGAGGAGATGCTGTTAAAATATTTTCAAGATGGCTGACATAGTGACCATCTTGGATAACGGAACTAAACGATTTTAGCAATTCTAAATCTCCATGTGGAACCAATTCCTCCCACCAAGTTTCGGCTCAATCTGACAGGGTTCGGGAGCAGATGAGGTTTCAAGATTTTCAAGATGGGAGGAGATGTCGTTTGAAGAATTTCAAGATGGCCGCCATGGCTGCCATCTTGGATATCGGAACTGAACAATTTTAGCAATTCTGAATCTCTAAGTCGCTCCGATGCCTCCCATCAAGTTTTTGCTCAATCCGATGTACGGTTTGGGAGGAGATGTCGTTTGAAAATTTTCAAGCTGGCCGCCATCTTGGATTTCGGAACGGAACGATTTTAGCAATTCTGAATCTCTATAATGCTCCAATGCCTCTAATCAGGTTTTGGCTCAATCTGGCTTATGGTTTGGGAGGAGATGTCGTTTGAAGAATTTCAAGATGGCCCCCGTGGCGGCCATCTTGGAAATTGGAACGAAACAATTTTAGCAATTCTGAATCTCTCTGTCACTGTGATGCTTCCTATCAAGTTTTGGCTCAATCCGATTAATAGTTTGGGAGGAGATGTTGTTTGAAGAATTTCAAGATGGCCACTATGGCATCCAACTTGGACATCGGAACGGAACGATTTTAGCAATTCTGAATCTCTATGTCGCTCCGATGCCTCCCATCAAGTTTCATCTCAATCTGACTTATGGTTTGGGGGAGATATCGTTTGAATAATTTCAAGATGGCGGCCATCTTGGATATTGGAAAGGAACGATTTTAGCAATTCTCACTCTGTGTCATTGTGATGCCTCCCATCAAGTTTTGGCTTAATCCGACTCACGGTTTGGGAGGAGATGTTCTTTGAAGAATAATGGCGGCCTGCTTGGATATCGGAACGGAACAATTTTAGCAATTCGAAATTTCTGTGTCACTGTGATGCCTCCAGTGAAGTTTCAACTCAATCGGACTTACTATTTTTTGTATTTCTGTATTAAGAATAGCATCGGGACCCAGGGTGAAGTTAGCTAGCTGTAAAAGTGCTTTAGACCCCCCCCCCCCCCCCGGTGGTTTGCTCTACTGACCGTTCTAAGGCGGTGGTCCCGGTGTTAGTCTTACTCTTTGTTGCTTTGTGGTTTATTCTACGAGGCGATTTGTTGTAGGTCTTTCCGTGTGTCATTTTGTTCTTGTGTTTTTCAGTCCTTTTAGTATTGCGATTACCTCGCTTGGGGAAGAGAGAGCTAATCTTAGTGCTTTTCGTACGTTTGTTCGGTTTGTGCTTGTTTAGATTTGTCGAGTTTCCTCTTCCTCTTGGGGTCTGCGGTTTGTGATTGCGGCACTCCCTGGACTTTTCTCTTACCCTTTTTTTCGGGAGGAGATGCCGTTTGATGAATGTCAAGATGGTGGCCATCTTTGATATCGGAACGGAACGATTTTAACAATTCTGAATCTCCATGTTGCCACAATACCTCCCACTAAGTTTCAGCTCAATCCAACTGATGGTTCTGGAGGAGATGTCGAAAATGTGAAAAGTTAACGACGACGGACGACGGACGACTGACGGACGACGGACAACAGGCCATGGCGTAAGCTGACCTGGAGCAAAGCTGTAGGGGAGCTAGTAAAGGCAAGATGTATCCTTGATAAAATTTCTTTTGGAAAGCAACATACACATGCCTAGATAATTGCCTCAAGAGAGACATTTTCGATGACACTGCAGGACACTGACAGTCTATATGGGCATACCAAGACAGTTTGTCATCAATATATATGCCAAGAAGTGTTTGATTATGTGTATTTTTAATTGGTTTATTGTCAGTTCTGAGATCAAATTGATGCGAGATTTAATTTGTGCATAGTGCCCAAACCCATGTAATTGGTTATACCATAATTGATATGCATTTTATTTGGACAACTCAAGTCTTTTATTTTGTGTCAGCGTCACTTTGTAATTTCTCTTCAATTATTTCCAAATATTTATTAAGGGTATGGAACGTAGGATCGTCCGCAAAGAAATCAGATTAGCAGTATTTTATAAAGAGAGATAGATCATTGATAAGTAGTAAAAATAGCGTAGCTCAAAGTACAGAGCCTTGTGGGACACCTGACAGTACTTGCATAAAATCAGAAAGATCCTTTCCACTGTTGACAGTTTGTTGTCGATTACTGAGGTAAGATGCGAACCATTTAGTAGCATTAGCACTAAATTTATAGCACGGGAATCTTCTAAGCAGGTCAGAATGGTCTACTACATCAAACGCCTTTCTAAAATCTACAAATAAAGAGCCAACGGTATCCCCTTCGTCAATGCAGGACATCCACAGGTCTATAAGTTTAACTAGTGCTATGCTTCTGACGAAAGCTGGACTTACTTTCATGAATAAGTTTTTACTTATTAAAAAATCATAAGATGTTTGTTAACATGCTTTTCAAAGATGTTTGATATGGTGGGTAAAATTAAAATAGATCGGTAATTAGATGGGTCTGATTTTTGACCGCCTTTGATTATATGGTACACTTCTGCGATTTTCATTTGATCGGAAAACGGTCCAGAGTTAATGCTTTTATTGATAAGTTTCGCTATGATTGGGGAAAACTAAGCTGACAGCATTTTATGTTGATAATTTTCGGACCAATACCATCTGGACCAGTTGCTTTGGATAGGTCTAAAGAATTGATAAGTACTGAGACCTGTTCAGCTGTGATGTAGGGGATACTGAAAAGGATATTATTAGGAACCTTGGTGTTAACAAACGCGGTTAGGGAGGGGGCTTAAACCGTTTTACTCGCGCGAAAATTCATTATTAATTCTGATGCTTAAAACGTCATTATCCGACGGGTCTGTTTTTTTTTTAAACCTAAGTTCTGTTCAGTATATACAAGTAGCCCCCTTTTGGGTTATTGTCACAGGACTAAATTTCATTCTGATTTCGCAATAAGCAACCACATTGAAATTGAATATCCATGTACGGTTATCCCCTTAACATTATATCATAGCTCTAGATAAGGTGTTTTTTAACCCCAAAGTATAGATACTTTCCTTATTTCTCCAAAGAAACATATGTAATAGGTCACATTAGAAGCGCCTCGCCGAGGCGCTTCAAATGCGTATCCGATAACATATGCTTTCGTGGAGATATAAGAAAAATATTATCCGGGCACTTCTTTTTATCTGGAGCCACGTAATACATTTTGCTAGCTCTATTTTAATACATGGCTCGTAGAAAACTCTATCAAGGGACCGCTACAGCAGTTAAATCTAGTTTTAAATCAAATTATGTAATAGGTATCTTTAAAATCAATCCATCTTACGTCAGTGACTTGTTAAGGCTTCTCCTAAAAGCATTTTAGTCTCTATAAATATCGGCAGATTCCAGCTTAATGCGTTCTTGGAAAAATATGATTATCGTCAGCAAAAAACAGTCTCTTCGCGGATGTTATAGGAAGAGACCATTAAGGAAAATGCCAACTGATGCAAGATTCATACATTTGAAAGAAAATGAAAAATAGGCGTGGAAATGTAAACACAGCCTTCCCAAGAAATCGACCGGTGACATTACGAAAACACGCCTATTCAAATATATAGAAAATTTCACCTCCAAAAATTGAAAAATTTCAGATAAATAACGCTGATATTTTTCAAATTTCTGCTCAAAATATAGATTGTGGTACTCGTTAGAACCGCATCGGCGAGGCGGTTCTAACGTGTACCCACAATCTATGTTTTTGAGCAAAAATAAGAAAAATAATGTATACCCCTGTAAACCCCAGTTTAACTATATAAAAGTAGGGTTTAAGGGTGTCAAAAGTATATATGTTTACGGGATGAGCAGGAATGCGAGTAGGAATGCGAGACGGATTAACCGCCTAGGACCGGTCAGTATTAAAACAACTGGAAGGTATTTAAGAACGGGATTCTATGGCCACCACCAAACGCTGCAAATTACAAATAATTTCGAACTACCTACATTTTAGATTGCATAAACTTCCCAAACACTATATATTGGAAGAGTCGAATTTCAATTTAAAGTATGTCAAGCTATGTGACTTAGATATTCCTAGAGAAAATGGCTTAACTCATTTGCAAACAGTGGAGCCCTGATCAGACGCTATATTTTGCGGCGTTTGATCCTGGTCTACACTACTTAACAATTTCCCCAGACTAAAATGGGTTAAAGAAGGATGGTATCGAAGGTTGTCGTCAAGACTTTAATTCCAGTCTGAATCCGCCGTTTGGGACTATATTTTGTCTAAAAGGAATTATACAAAACAAAAACTGCTACTTCCGGTGAATTCAGGGTGCTTATTTTCAGTTGTCAGACGCCCCATAGCAGACGAATATAACCTGTCTTCAAATAAGTTTATTTCCGACACCAAAAGAGTGTTTATAAAAAGCTTGAAACCGTAACTTGACCGAATTGACATCCAATGTTTAACAGCACACAAATTCTAGTGTTCTCCGTCCAATGATACTTGTTTCAGAACTTGATGGAAAAAAAATAATAATGATAATAATAGTAATAATAAACAGCTAAAATACTTGCCAACGCATGTTGGCAATGCAAAATATTAGACAGTGCGTTAACTTAAGGGGAATGGCTAAACCTGTAGAGTTTTCGCCATTTTTGTACAAGGGAGACAAGATTTGGCGTGTCTTCCTATTTAGTTTCCTGCACATCTAATGTCTTCTGAAAAATTGTCAACTTTAAAAGGAAAGAATTTGATCCCAAGGGATTCAAATTTGTTTCTTTTAAAGTAAACCCAATTTTAGATTTGAGACATTAAATTTTTTAAAAAAGTTTATCAATTCTCCTTTATCGGCCAAATCTGCATAATTTGTGAACGAGTGCCTTGCATACTTGCCAACGGTGTAGGTTCTAAACCCATTGTCACAACTTAAATGATAGCATATTCAAAATATCACCCATCTTTTTTCTTTAGCACGAAGCATTATATTCATATTCAGTCGAATACGATAAGTAAAGAATATTGTCATAAAGTATGTTTGGTTCCTTTATACGCGAAAGCTGTCAGAGTAATTTCCTGAACAAATTGAAAAGACAAACACTTAGGAGACGAGGCTTTATATAATGAGTCACGTCATGACAAAAACCTGTTTTCAGGCAAACACGAACCATGTGCTTGCTCAGACGAAACCCATCAGGGTATATTTCGCTCTTGTAGGCTTTAAATACCGATCAACATATGCCCAAAACATACATAGACATTTTGTCAGCTCTCGGTGTTAATTTTTAGATTATGGAGATGTACCATATGGAAGAGAAAAATAATCGGCGTCATGGGAAAGGAGCCATTATCATTACAAAAACACGGCTATTCAAATATACTGATTTTTTTTCCCTCAAAAATGATAATTTTCAGATAAAAGATTCTGATATTTTCATATTTCTGCTCAGAACATAATTGTGGGTACTCGTTAGAACCGCCTCGACGAGGCGGTTCTAACGAGTGCCCACAATCTATGTTTTTGAGCAGAAATAAGAAAACTAATGTATACCCCTGTAAACCCTAGTTGTATAATATAAAATTGGGGTTTAAGGGGGTCAGGCATGTTTTCGTGATGTATAGCATATGCGAACAGCATAGTGGTTTAGGCGGGACAGAGGCCTCATATGTAGTTCTTTGGCTGCAGTTTTCCTTTGGCCTACCAGTTACGTGGGCGAACAGGATAGGTTTTCTCGAGGCTTTATAGATGCACAGAATCGCCTAAACATTTGCTGTTCCCGCACGCTATAACGACCATCTAAGGCCCGGTCAGACTGTTACGATTCTGGCCACGATTAATCACGTTTTTAACAGTCGTGGTGAATCGCAGCATTAAACGTGAAGAGTCTTGATAGATCTAGAAGAGTCTTGGTCGGTCGTGAAAGATCGGGTAGGTCTACCACAGTTTTGGTCATGTCCAAAACAATCGTGACGCTACGGCGATTTGCTACGATTGTTTTATTCGTAGGACAATCCCAGCGCAGTCGTAACTCCATCTGGCGTATTCGCACCGTTATCATGATTATAATCGTGGCGTTTCGTAGGTGATGTTTACTGTCTTCAACCACGAACCCATACGATGGTGCCAGATTGTTCTACGATTTATCACGCATATTAAACAAATTTGTACGATAACCACCGATTTCACAACAGTTTATCTATGATTCTAACCGATTGATCACGACAACTACCAGGATTTGTCTTGAGAATACTCGACGACCTACGACTTTCCTGCGATTGATGACGCTGTCTTTACGATTCTTTACGAAGAACCTATCACGCGCCACGAAATAATTGCATCAGACCAATACTGACGTCACTCATGTAAAACGCCAGTCTACGTCCAACTGATGAGCCGCAAATATAGAAAAAATGTCGATCAAAAAATCGACAAAAAAAAAAAAAAAAAAAAATTCGTCATCTGGACCGAACAAAAAGTAAGCCTTACAGTTGAAGCGTCAGATTCCTCAGACAATAAAAACCGAAATCTGGTTCTTATATATAATCGTCTATAAGCGTCCATAATCGTCTGTAGTCGTCGTCAAAGCGTCGTGTATTATCTTAGTTCGTTCCTGGAAGATACGTAGAAGAAGCGCAGCAAGATCGTGCTATAACTTAGGAGGTCGTAGCTTTTTCCTGAGAAATCTTGCAAATTCCGATTCAGAATCGTATGGATGTCTTCGCTATTCATAGCTCCATAGCTTCACTGTGGACAGACCGTAAGTATTCGTGAGAAGAGCGAATCGTTGGCAAATACTAAATACTCTCGATCTTCTACGACTAACACGTCCACAATTTGAAAATCGGAATTGAAATCGAGAAGAGAGTAACCGGGGCTTTTCCCATGAGCCAGTTTATATATTCTCTCGACACATTATAGACGTTTTTGAAACTTTGCATAAACTGCCGCCCTTAATATTCAGGATCTGGTGAACGAAAATATTATAGATTACAACTTCAGTTATAAGCGACAAGTAAAGATTCTCCGTGTCTACAAGATATGGCTTGAAAAATAGTAGAGAAGATGTCCAGACCACAGCCTACTAATGACAACAAGAGGACACGAAAACATACCTATATAACTTTGACCCCCTTAAACCCCACTTTTATATAGTAAAACTGGGGTTAACAGGGGTTATACATTATTTTTCTTATTTCTGCTAAAAGTCATAGATTGTGGGTACTCGTGAGAACCGCCTCGCCGAAGCGGTTCTAACGAGTATCCAAAATCTATGTTTTGAGCAGAAATAAGAAAAAATATCAGATTTTTTTTAATCTGAAAATTTTCATTTTTTGGTGATAAATTTTTCAGCATATTTGAATAGGCATGTTTTCGTAATGAAGAGTTAATAAACGACAGACAATACGGATGTGACAAACCAACGAAAAGAAAAGCAACATAGCCAGCTTACTCTTCCCCAAAGAGTTTATTATTATTAGCTCACCTGAGCCGAATGCTCACAAGATGAGCTCATAGTATAGCAAGGCTCCGTCCGTCCGTGCGTCCTAACTTTCGAACAAAAATTTCTCCAAAGCCAGTTGGCCAATTTTGATCAAATTTCACAGGTACTGGGGGACTGGTTGTATTAGATTTTGGAGCAGATCTGATCAGAACTTTGGTTTCCACGGCAACCAAAATGTCCCATAGACATATAATTGGGAAAATGTTGTTCGAGCGATAGCGACTTTAGTTTTGATCGGATTCTCATCAAACTTTCTAATAATAATAATAATAATAATAATAATAATTTATTCATCTCTGTATATGAGAGCTTGCATGCATGCGGCGATTGAGCAAATTGCATTCACCTCGACTCCACTATTTAATGCCTCTCTCTGTTTGTAATCGTGAGAAAAAAAAAAAACAAAAAAAAAAACGAAATGTGATGTTGATGGATGATGTCCGATTATATTCTTGTTAGAGAGAGAGAGAGAGAGAGAGAGAGAGAGAGAGAGACTTGTTAATAAATTGGACCTTTCTATCACCGTGGTGATATTAATTACATCACGGAGTTCATATATTTCTTTGACATCGACTGCGTGCTTTTACACTAGCTGTACTTCATATTGGATGATTAACCACGACATAGTAAACGATTTCACAATCCAGTACTTACGAAAATAAAATAATAATAAAAAACAATTAAAGGGGATGGATATTTTTTCAAGGGAGACAGCTCTGTCATTTTATAACTCTTCCTACTGAAAGTTGGTTAGTTCTTGAAGGAATGAATTTGCTCTACCTGGGCGGGTGCCTAGTCTGATCTGAGTTTTCGCTGGGCGCACATGCCATTTTGTTGGTTTTGTCATGAGTCGGCTCAAATTATTTCCTTAGTTAGAAAAGGAAGAAAATCTACCAAGAATATTCAAACCCCTTAACCCTTGTCATGCTGAATAAAAATAAGACTCTATGCGCACTTCTAATTTCCAGCCAATCAGATTACTTGATCCGGGTTTTTGACAGAAATTCACATATTTAATGACGAACAGTGCAAATCCAGATCAGTTGGCTTCTGAAGATCTACACTGTTTGCTTAGACAGGGCATGTCGTGTTCAGCAAGAGAAGGGTTAAGATCCATACGTTTTTTCCAATACAGTTACTGGTGCGAAATAATTCACCTGGGCCCAGTTGTTCAAAGCTAACGACGTCGTTAGTTAACGATTCGTTAAAATTTACATCAAGTGATACGCAAATATGCTGAATTTTTTTGCTGAAAAAATGTGAGTAGCTTTTGCAATGCAAAAGCTACTCACATTTTTTCAGCAAAAAATATCAGAATATTGTATATTGAATCCGCTAAAACAGTTAACGAAATGACCCTTAACGAGCTCGTTAAGCTAACGACGCTTTGAACAACTGGGCCCTGGTTTATTTTAGTTCATGCACATTATACAATATCTGAGATACAAATGTTGGGACACGTTACCATATTTCTTCTAAAATTCGACAAATTCATTTGACTACCTTGTGAAGCGTCCAAAAACTGCTGAATAAGTGGCAAGCGGCGAAGACTCTAATCAAACGCTATGTGGTTTACTTATTTTAAGGAACCAAATGGCTTTCAGAGGGTCTTTCAAGAAGTTGTGAGACAAAATTGAGACAATATGAATTGTTTGTACTTGTTTAGAAAGGCTAGCATTATTTATAGCAGCACTATCTTGTCTATACATATAAAATATTTGCTCGACATTACTGCTTCCGCGATTTATACAGGTGCCTTGGTAGGTGTCAGGTCATTTCTACGGTTATTTCTTTCTGTCAAAAATTCCATAGGAACAGAAAATAAGGCCTACCAAAGAGCCAGTGCATTATGCCAACAATTTGATGTTCTATTTACTCGGTTGGTAAAAATCATAAAAGAGACACTGACAAACAGTGCGAACCCAGATCAGACGCCGAAAATGCGGTGTCTGGTCAAGGTCTACACTGTTTGCTTTTTTTTACAGGAATTTCTATATAAAAAGCAAACCGGACACCTAAAAATTGGAAATGAACATGTCCAAGAGTCCACAGGGCGTAAATGGGTAAAATTGTATAACACTTTGGGATTGTCAGTTTTGATCCATTTCTTTCCTAGTTGCTAAGCAATAAGAATAGTTGTGTCGAAATAAAGATAATAATTTTCCGTTGCTAAACAAAGCTATGCAAATGTATCTTCTATATATAATGTGGGTTTTGAATTTTATTATAGTTTACATGTTTATCTAATCATACGAGTATTTGACACAACCGTCAGTGCAATCCATGCCAAAACTGAGCATTTTTCCATCAGTTATTTCAATATTTTGAAACGGAAACCAAATATTTTATCAAGCATATGCAAACAGGATATCAGGTATGTGTTAGACTATTTGTCGTAAAATCGGATATTTGCGCATGTTAGCACTGCAGTAGCTTATATAAACGCGACCAGTGATATTTTGGCCGCGCCAAGCAAAACTGTGTCTTCGAGCATGCGCAAAATGTACAGAATCAGATTCACCCAACGCATGCGCAAAGCCTCATCTGGGCATTTGCTCTCCGATGATACATTCTGTAGTGTCCAATGGTTCTATTTGCGGACAGCGAAGGCCCGGATCAGACTGCGCGGATGCGCAGGCTGATCTGGGCCTTCGCTGTCCGCGTATGCTCGAAGATACCTTTTCGCATGGTGCGGCCCACTTTATTGATGTTCCATTGTCGCTTAGCAACGAAAAACCCTACAAGCGGGATAATCATTGGGATTAATTTCTGTAAAAGGTTTCAAATTAGCTTTTAGAATATCATATTCTTTGAGATTATTATTGCGACGTCCTTATAAATATGCACATATACAAAATAATACACTAATTCTTGCAGGAAACTTCTACGGTCTTACTACCTGCAGCTACAAAGCTGTCATCAACATAATTTAGCCGTAACGTGCGGGAACATACCTTCTGACATGAGCACCAAACGAAGACTCAAATCAGCCCGCGCATGTGCGCAGTCTGATCAGATTCTACGTTGTCCACTTGAAGAAACTGTAACCTTGGCTATCAACCTTGGCTATCAAAAATGCGCCAGTGAAGAGTCTGATCAGAACTCTGTCCAAATGTACGTTTTTTCACGTTGCTCTTAAATTTACTTCTCACAATGAGAAAGAAGTTTGATAGACGACGGAGAAATTGTTTTTAGAAACAACAGTTCTTCTTTGGAATGAATGCCTTCACTGGAATGAATAGCCTTACTGATATTTACTGATTATTAACCTTTATCACTCTTTGGGCTGTTTCTGCAGACGACATAGGCTATCATTTTTCTTCTTTCTACCAGAAAATAAGCTTTGGCATTGTATGCAATATATCAAAATATCAAAGCCGATTTTCTGGGGAGGGGGGAGGGGGCGGAAATAAGAAAACTATATCCAAATGTCATCTGCTGATTTTTTAATCAAGCATGCTGATCATTATATTAATTATATTAGAAGTTTCGTATGAGGTGTCAACATTTTTTCCATAGATAAAACACTTAGTCTAAATGGAATAGTGTAAAACTATGCCAATAGTGAGCATGGTACGTCTTACGACGAAAAAAAAAAAAAAAAAAAACAAAAACAAAAAAAAAAACAACAAATATTAATTAATCATCTACAGCATTTGTCTAGAGAGTGCTACAGATTATAGTTTATTTGAGACAAAAACAACAATATGTATGCCATAATTCTTTATTAAAGAAAATGTCTTCTAACGACATGTTTTTGTATTACCATGTATACTCTAAATATTTGATCGGACTTGTCTAAGCAAACAGCAAAGACCCAAATCAGACGCTGCATGCGGCGTCTGATCAGGGTCTACACTGTTTGCCAATCAACATGTAGTAAAAGGAATTTGTTCAAAGTTTAGAAAAAGTATTAGGAAATAAAGTGTCGCAGTATTTAGAGTAAATACGGTGTCCAAAAGGTACGCTTGTACAGTGTTATTGAAGACACTAATTACAAACGTTCCTGATTTTGTGTCCAATTAATTGAACGACTTTTTCTAGATTGTTCTAGAACATTAATAATTGAGATATTAAATGGAACTCAAAACCAATATTACTTTTATAACATTAAAGGGTCATGCCATTAGAAAAGGATACTCATCACAATTGCAAAAGTAAGACCCGGAGCAATCAGTGACCTTGTGACCGCACAGTGTGATCAGGGCCATCTTTGTCCGTCAATGTCTTCTACTTTGTGCAATGATTCTGCACGCAGACAACCAAAGCCCTGATCAGCATGCGCATACATAGGCTAATCTGGGCCTTCGCTGTCTGCCTTTGCGATAAAGGCCATTTTCTCAAGCTGTGGCGCAATTGTTTTTCTGCACAGTTACTGAGTGTCATGTATACAGTTTTACAGAAAATTAAAGAGAAGCACCGCTGTTTCTAAAACAGCGATGGGTAAGGCTGCATCCACACATTTTGTGCCATAAGCACGTAACACTTTGTGCATTTTATAGCACGCTGCTCACGTTATCATGCCGTGAAACAGTGCATGAACGTAGACTTATACGCAGTCTGCACAGACTGTGATGAGTTGTCGCAATTAGCCTGAGGAAAGCCACGCCAGAAAAAGGCCTTTATCTGATATACGGACAGCAACAGCTTTAGGGAAACGTAGCGAGTTATATCTTTCTTACCTGTTTAGAGTAAGTCTTTGCTGTAGGATATCCTCGATTATTATCCTTGTGTTTCATGAAAATTGGTGCAGAATCTGCAAGATAATAAGATAATAAATTATATGAGAATTGTGTTCCAGTTGTGTTTCTCCTGCGGCACATATTGGGTCAAGGGTGGCCTTAAACAATAAGGGTCACTCCCTGACTCTTCAAGTTATTGCACGTTAGCCAGTTGTCAGTGTTTTTCAGGGTATGTAACTCGATGTATAAGTACCGTTTTCAAAATGGAACTAGTTTTACGGGATAAGAAACCACCACATGAATAAAAAATAGCACACATGACGTCAGGAAGAGCCACAGTCAGAGAATATAGCTGACCAATGACACCAAGATGAAGAGCAAACAAACCACTGCAGACAGAACAGGAGCCACACACCAAAGAAAAACAAAGTAATCAGCGCCTTCTTCCCCAACTTAGCCCTTGTCATGCTGTATACGTTAAGATGCCACGCCCACTTCAAATTTTCTGCCAATCAGTTTACTTGATCCAGTTGTTGATACAAATTCAAATACTGAATGGCAAATAGTGCAGATCCAGATCAGTTGGCTTCTTCAGAAGCCAACTGATCTGGATCTACACTGTTTGCTAAGGCAGGCATATCCAGGATCAACAGGACTAGGGTTAAATTTGAATCAAAAGAAAGAAAGTCACCTTACGACATCAAATCGGCGGTGGTCTGTGTTTTTTTATGTTTGTCATGTTCGTTGTCATATTAATGTTTTCATGGATCCTGCTAGAATTATAATCACCCAGTTGTGGAAGAGGGAGGAAGCTGGTTACGTTGTTTTTGTTTTGGTTTAGCTTTTTGCATGATTACTGTCTGTTATTGTTTGTTTTCTCTACCTCTTGATGTCATTGGTAGACAATGTTCTATGTTAGTGGTTCTCTCTGAATATCTTCTATACCTTTGATCATTTATCAGGTCCATATATCACGAAAACACGCCTATATAATTTTGACCCCTTTAAACCCCACTTTTATATAGTAAAACTGGGGTTTACAGGGGTATACGTTATTTTTCTTATTTCTGCTCAAAACATAGATTGTGAGTACTCGTTAGAACCGCCTCGCCTCAAAACATAGATTGTTAGTACTCGTTAGAACCGCCTCGCCGAGGCGGTTCTAACGAGTACTCACAATCTATGTTTTGAGCAGAAATATGAAAAATATCAGAATTTTTTTTATCTGAAAATTTTTATTTTTTGGTTGTAAAATTTTCAATATACTTGAATAGGCTTGTTTTCGTAATGACCAAATATATCAGAATTTACGTGTGGCTTATAGTCCACTACACTGTGTTTAATAGCCATTAAAGCCATAGTACATGTACTCGTATATTAGAAGTCAACGGAGGAAAAAGATTGATTGCATGGAAACTATTTTTAACGATTACCTGAGACATAACTGATGTAAAAATGAGTAATGTGTTAACACAATTCAATAATGGCCATTCTCTCATCTAGGTCCATCTGACTTTGATGTGTGTGGGTACGGTCTTATCCCAATAATTGAGCAGAAACCAAAAGTGTGGCACCAGCGTCACCAAGCTACTTAGGCGACACAAACTATTCAGATATATCAACAGCGTTATCTTTTGAAATTTATACTGCAAAATCTATTTTGACATGAAACACAAGAAAACCTAAAGGAAAACGATAGGTAGTATCTTACTCTTTGATAGTTTGATAAAGTACCATTTTGAAGCCCCCTTTTTATGTTGTCAAAAACAAAAATAAAACAACAACAAAAAAAAACAACAAAAAAAACAACAACAACAACAAAAAATTAAAAAAACAAAAACAAAAAAAAAAAACACAAAAAAAACCCCTACAATACCAAATTAACACATAATTTGTCTGTTTGTGTTTTTTTTTTTTTTTTTTTTTTTTTTTTCTGCTTTTGTTATTTTTCTTTTGATAAAAATAAAGCTTAGATTAAAATAAAAAAATAATAGCAAGAAGTTACGGCTTCTGGGAAAGGCAGAGTGTTTCCAATGAAACCGGCTGGCTGGTCAACCTGTACCTACACGGCGATCTGCCTCCTGGTGTCCCATAAGCCTATAGCAGACATTTGGGAAGATTGGAGTCAAGAAGCTGTTCATCGTGTTTGTATTTCACAAAGAAATGCCTCTTTAAACATGCGTTAGTTTAGTTTAAACATATTTTATTTCATTTTAATACATGTGATACATATATAAACAGCTCAAGTAAAGGAGGGATTAGAACGAAAGCACGAGTGCTTATAGAGTTCATCTCCCAAGCATGTAATAACTTGTCGACTTTATGGCGATAACATGTTTTACAACAAATGAAACAAAATAAGCATTTAAAATGTAGTAAATAAATTGAAAACGAGAAAGAAAAAAAAATAACATAATAAATGAAATCAGTTTAGGAAATAAGAAAAAAAAAATATATGTATATAAACCTCGTAGTTAGATGTAAGATGGGTGGCGCCTTTAGGGGGTAATTTGGATTGCCTTAAATAGCCAGTTAGTGTGGTTATACCGCTACAAGTACATTTTGAGCTCAATTAGGTTGAAACCGTTTAGTTTGTAAAATAAACGCTTGTACTTTTTCAAATATTGTTGTATTAATTTCTGGTGACAAAGCTTTATCACCATATAGTAGAAGATTTAGGCTAGGATTCTGGTAATGGGAAACAGCATCCAGAAGTACAGTTCGATGAAGCTGGTAATTTCCACAATGAAAAAAGAAGTGTTGCGCATCCTCGACACTGCCAAAAAGACATAAGGGAGAGTCGGACATATTCTTTAAGAAGAGTTCTAATTTTAGAGAGCTACAGTTTGTTCGCAGCCTGGCGTGAAATATTTGAGCATGTCTGTTTCCAGCGTAATAGTATTTTGGAGTTGAATCTTTGTCTTTGTTAAGAAAGTACTTAAAAGAATTAGTTGAGTCTGACTGCTTGGCGATAGAAGGTAAACTGTTCCATGCTCTTACAGCTGAGGGTAAAAATGAGTTATAAAACAAACTAGATCGAGCTTCAACAGTTCGTAAATCATTAGAATTTCTCAGATTATAACGTGATGCACTGCTGACAGTTTGTGGAACAAGAGAGGATAAGTAGAGCGGAACGAGAGCGTTTGTCATCTTATAGAATAAAGTCAGTTTATGTTTCCTACGTCTTTCGTCTAGAGAATCCCACCTTATTTCTCTATATAATGCAGCGATTGAGACTAGTTTGGTTGCACCTGTTGCTATTCCAGCTGCTTCAATCTGAAATTTTTCAAGTTCCTGTTTTTCGGATTGCAAGCAATTGTCCCAAATAATGTCACCGTATTCAAGCAGAGGTCTGATAAAAACTAAGTATATTTGTTCCAAGGATTTACGGTCCAACGAATTTTAAGCGTCTCATGATATTTATTCTAGTCCTTGCTTTCTCAGTTATGTAGTTGATATGTTTGTGCCAGGTGCAGTCGTTTGAGAGGTACAGGCCTAAGTGTTTGTGTGAGTCGACTTCTGTTATCTGGTGATTTTGCATGAAAATGGGTGGATGGTGCGGTCTGTTTAATTTGCGAGAAAACAGCATTGCTACCGTTTTAGAAGGGTTAAAGGATACAAGCCAGGTTGTTGCCCATTGCGATATTTTCTGAAGGTCAATGTTAAGTTGGCCAGCAGCTGTCACAGGGTTATCGACGACAATAAACAGACTAGTATCGTCGGCGAATAATCGAATATTCGAGCCAATTTCGGATACAATATCGTTTATATAAAGCAGGAAAAGTAAAGGGCCCAAAATTGACCCTTGGGGCACACCTGCACAGATAAAAGTCCAGTTCGAGTTAACACCAGGAAGAATGACACGCTGTCTTCTGTCAGAGAGATAACTCTTAAACCAAGTCAGGACGCTTCCTGCGACACCAGCAGTTTTTAGCTTAAGTAGAAGTCCAGCATGCCACACTCTGTCGAAAGCCTTGCTGATGTCACAGAATACTGCCCTGACTTCTTTACCTGAGTCAAGTGCCTGACAAAATGTATTGTAGAGAATGTAAGCTGATTTACTGTAGAATCTCCGGGTATAAAGCCAGATTGTAGAAAAGAAAGTAAATTATTGTCTCGTAAATGGTTAAACAGGTATTTAAACATAAGTCTTTCAAGTAATTTGTCCTCGGCATTTAAGAGCGAGATAGGGCGGTAATTAGAGACAATTGATAAATCACCCTTTTTTTGGGACTGGACTGACATTAGCTTCCTTATATGAGGAGGGTACAGTGCCCATGCGTATGGACTGGTTAAAAAGACATTGGTATGGCCGTGCTAGTTCATTAGATAGTTCACGTAGCAGGCGATTGCTGAGGCCATCAGGACCAGAGGCTTTGCCAGTAGGAAGCAATTTCAAAACAGATTCGACTTCTTCGGCCGTAAAGATAATGCTTTCAAGGGGTACAATTGAAGCAGGTGGATGTAAATCTGGAAGAACAGCATTTGCCTCGTTTAAGATAGTTTGGCTTTGAAAAAAGTCATTTAGAATATTTGCTTTGTCAGTTTCGTCTGTGTATATAATTCCGTTAAGTGAAAGGGGAGGGACTGATGTGGTTGAGTTTGGACTAATAAAACTTTTAAGCGTAGTCCACCAGTCTTTGGGAGAAAGTGTTGGTGAAGAGAGTTTGGCCGCAATGGTGTCATAAAAAGACTTTTTGGAACTTCTAATTTCACTTATGGTTTTGTTACGCAGCGTTTTAAATTTAATCCAATCGTTAGCTACGTTTGTTCTTTTAGCTCTCTTATAAGCTCTTTTTCGTTTCCTGATGTATCTTTTTATTTTCGAATTAATCCAAGCGGGTTCAACTGGTCTTACTCTGACGTGTTTATTAGGGATGCATTCGGTAGCAAGAGACATTACGGTAGAGTGAATATTATTGGCATAAGTGTCAATATTGTTATCTTGAAGAGAGTTCCAGTCGACAGCATTTACTTTATTACGAAGTACATTGAAATCACATCTGTCATAATACCATATACGTCGTGTAAATGAGCTGACCTTAGGTTTGGAGAATTTGAAGATACCATATATTGGACAGTGATATCTCAGATCTTGGTTGAGAAATGCATCGGCAACACCACTGTGAATTAAGTGGTCCTTGTTACTGACAAATAATAGATCTATTACTGACGATGAATGTTCTGTATAATGTGTAGGTTCATCAATACATTGGTAAAGAGAAAAATGGGTACAAATTGAATGGATTTTTCTGAAAGTCTGTTGATTTAATAGATTGAGGTTAAAATCACCAGTAATTATTAGTTCAGGAATACCTGTATCGATTGCAAGTGAAATTGAGTCTTCAATGTGTGCAAGATAAGCAGCATCAGAATTTGGAGGACGATAGAATAGTCCAAGCAATAAGCGTTTATGACTGTTAGCTAACTCGATCCAAATATTCTCAATGTTTAGGAGTTCTAGGTCATCCCGCCGCTTATAGTGTAAACCCTCCTTAACATATAACATGACACCACTATGAGTGTCTGAGTCTCGATCTTTCCGCTCAGGTCTGTAGTAAGATTGTAGAATTAAATCATCAGTATCTATGGTTGGGCCGAGCCATGTTTCTGTGAACGCTAGGATATCAAATTCAAATAGTTCCGCGTGGAGGATTTCCAGCTTAGAGAAGATACTTTGAACATTGTAATGCACGAATAACAGGTTGTGAACTAGACTAAGAGAATTGAAAGCAGTATTTGACATATCTGAGGAAGAGTTGGAGAGATTACTAGATGGTGTCATTGGTAGAGGACCTGGATTAGGATGGATGTCACCCGAGCACAGTAAGAGATTGTAGAGCCAAAGGGCGATAATCCAAAATGACAGACAGTGGACAAGCATCAACGAGAATTCTGAATTTTTGTTGACTCGAGCTCCAGGTGTTGCTTTTTTATAATTTCCACAAATGTTATTGGTTAATAAGGTACTATGCTGCATAGACTTCAGCAATGAATATGTATATATAAAGCGTTGCTGTAGTGAGAAAATTGCAAGGAGATGAAGCAGGAACTTAAATCTATACCTGCAACGGTATGTTGACATCACGGCATGACTTCTTGCTTCATTTGAGTCTATCATGTAATTGTTGTAAGAGAGAGTAAAATAAAGCAAGTGTCATGATGCCGACATTATATTTCATAGTGAAGGCTAAACAGGCTGAATTGACCACCCACTGCGCCAGCGACCCATCCTCTTTTCCCTTTAAGTAAAATAAACAAACAAAAAGAAAGACAATTTGGAAAATCATTAAAAAGGTAGAAAGGTGGAGATCTAGTATGGTTACTGTAGGCAAAATGTAAAGATGTAGCTGACTAGTTACTTACTCAGTATTGACTAGTGCTTTATGACAACGAATATACATTCATGTCATTATTACGGTTATAAGGAAGATAATTTATAATAATGATTGAGCGACGCCGCTCACATCCTATAAACAGATATGAGCATCTCTACCACCACTGGTAGACTGACATGAATACTGTTAAATGCCAGCAGAAGTTTAACTCATTACTGGCTACTTGACCAGACACGAGTAGCACCGCTCACCTCTGATGAGCAGATGTAAGCAAAGCTACTTACCTTTAATTCTAATTATCTCCGGTACACGGACATCGTAATATTGCATAAACAGTCGTGAGTAACACTGTTTCCATCCGATGAGCATACAAGAGCAACGCTACCTGCCTCCGGTAGTTAGACGTAAAATGGTACATTTACCAGTATGTTAGCACATTACTATTAAATGCGCAGACATGAGAAGTGCCGCTCATACGTATATGGTGAGCAGACATGAACAACGCTGCTTACGCAGTGGGTAGATAAGAGTAATGGTGCATATCAGTAGTGGATAAACGCATCACCAGTTACATAAGTAAGCATAAGTAGCGCTGCAGCGTTACTTATCTCTTGTAGGAACTCATAAATGAAGTTTCATATCGGTGGTAGATAGATGCATCACTAAAACCATGAACAGAGGTAAGTAGCGTCGCCCACATCTGATATACAGACATGAACAACGCTTCTAACCTCCGGTAGTCAGATATATACTGCTCTGTCCGGTCTACTTGCGCGTCCGGTCTTCTTGCGCATAGCGGTAGTTACGTATCCGAGGGAGGTCCGATTGTTTACAGGCAGACGTTGTCACGAAGATTATAGAAAATCAGGAAAATTCAAAGATTTAGAAAGGTAATTCAAATAAAAAACATACCTGTCAATATATTTGTTTATGTGTTTCAGCCACCTAATTAATTATTCATGAACTCCGCCTACTGACCTACTTTACGATGAAATCCGATACACACGTATAATTTTCTAAATAAAATACATATTTCGCATCAGTCATAAAGATTAACAAATATAACACTCTATCAAACAGTTTCCCTTGTCTTAAAGACCAAGATTCAATCCATATTCGTTTTCCAAAACGGCGACGTCTCAGACGACATCTCCGCCATTTTCCCGCCATTCTGTCAAAATTATGAATGGAGCGGCGCTGTCGAAATTATTTTTCTATGGAAGCCCATAAGTGCCATACAGAGCGATCTATAGTTGCGATATTTTTTTTTTCAGCATAAATTTAAAGACACATATAAATTCAAAAGACAAATATAAATTCATTATATATTTGTATATTTGTATAGATAAATAAATATAGTTGTTTAAATAAATAATAAGAAATAAATAAACAAGTCTTTGTAAAAGGTTTATTTATTTGTTTATTCATTTACTTATTTGTTTTATTTAAACAGTTATAAAAACCGAGATATTAAATAAAACACATCCTTTTTATTGCCCATTTCCTTACAGCAAAAAAAGAATGTCAACAACAAAAAAGCCCAAATATGGATACCTTATGTTGCAAGAAGCCTACCAAGATGTTAAACTGAAGGGCATCCCAATCAGGAGGGCTGCTAGACAACATGGTCTTCCTGAGTCCACTCTTCGTTGGCGTTTGGCAAATGATATATCTGCAGATGTGAAACGTGGGGGTCCAACCTTTTTCACGAGAGCACAGGAAGAGATACTGGCAGAGCACTGTGTTTCAATGGCTCACCTTGGATATGGATTCAGCAGATGGCAAATCATTGATATGGCGAGTAATATGTGTGCAGCAATCGGAAAGAACAATGAGCCTACTAAACATTGGTTTTACGGATTCTTGAATAGATTCCCTGATTTGAAGATGACCCAGCCCAAAAAGAGAGAAAAAGCTAGGGATGATGCTGTGAATCTTGAAATGTTGAATGATTACTTTGAGGAATTAGAGAAAACTTTAGATAAGTATGAAATAAAGAACAAGCCACAACATATATGAAACGTTGATGAGACCGGGATTTCGCTGGACAACAACCCTCCAAAGATCCTCGCAAAAGCTGGAAGTAATCCCCATTGTGTTACTTCAGGAAAGTCAGCAACTACAACTGTCATCGCTGCTGTTAGTGCTTTAGGAGAAACCATCCCACCTTATGTTATATTCAAAGGTGAACGCATTTCAAAGGAAGTTAGGTGTGATGTGGTTCCTGGTACTGAGTACAGGTCTTCTCCATCTGGTTGGTCTAATTCAGGATTGTTTCTGGATTTCTTCAAGAATCATTTTGTGCACCATGTAACAACAAGGCCCTGTTTACTACTGTATGATGGCCACTCCACACATGTGACATTTGACATCATTGATATTGCACGAAAGGAGAACATTCATTTGTTTGTATTACCTCCGCACAGTAGCCACTGTCTTCAGCCACTGGATGTTTCGGTTTTTAGTCCGTTCAAGAAGAGTCTCAGTACAGAATGTCACAAGTTCTTACATTCGCATCCAACCCGTGTAATAGTAAAAGAAGATTTACCCTCTATTATAGGAACAGCCTTTCGAAATTCCCTGACTGTCAGCACAATTATGTCAGGATATAGGAAGACAGGAATATTCCCTTTCGACCCGTCTGCTCCAACTGTATCTCCGCCATTAATTGAAAAACAGAACAGAGAAAGGAATGCTACCAGAAAAGAGCGTAAGGAAAACAGAAGTGTCAAGATACTATTTCAGGAGAAAGAAAATGATTTCAATAAACTAAAGGAAAGTGTAGAACCTAAGAAAAAGAAATCAACTTTTGTACCCCCTTATGGAGCAACAATAACTGAAGACAGTTACTATGAGCAAAAGAAATCAATGGAAAAGGAGAAAAAAGAAAAACAAAAGAAAGCTGAGGTGAAAACAAAATCATGCAAACGGAAAATCGTATTTACGCCCCCATTTTCACACACAAATGAAAAATGTTCATATTTGATAGATAGTAGAGAACTAGGAGAAGTCAAGAATAAAACCGTTGAAAAAAATCAAAACAAGAAACTGAAAAAAGACAGCACAGTTAATGAAAGAAATGCAAATGAAATAAAAAAGAAAGGAAAAGGTCCGTTACCAAACTCAAAAAGAGGAAAATGTCCAGCAAAGACAAATACTGCTATGAACACTACACAAAATACAGTTTCTCAAATTGAAATGTTTGACACTGAATGCTGCTCAGTATGTGGTAAATTCCAACCAGATGCCTTAAACCTTAATCTAGCTATCCGGTTTGTTGAATGGGGGTGCTGTAATTCTTGCGGTAAATGGGTACACCTGAAATTCTGCTGTGATGTGGAAAAACTGAGTGACAGTGATGACTTCAAGTGCCCAAGATGTTGTAATGAGCAGTAGATTATAAACCCCATTGTTAAAAATATGTTAATATTACATTTTAACAAGTTTTTTGAGTGTTGCATTTTACTTTTTCTGAATTGGGAAGTTTTTTAGTTTAAGTTGTTTGTTTGTACGGGCCACCATACCTAGAAAAATACCGGTCTATGACGTCATTCCTTCAAGTGCGCAAGTACATCGGACAATGCCTGCTGGGAAATTTACATGGCGGTGAGTGTTTACAAATTCAAACTTTTGCCGTTTTATTGAATTATTTTCAAAAAAAGATATGTCATTAAAAACTTGATAGGTTTTGGTTTTCAGGCAAAAAAGAAAAACAATATGTCTTTCCTCCGATCGTTATTTAATAAGCCTATCGCTGCTTAGGTGCGCAAGAAGACCGGACAGCATCGTACAGTGTTACTAATCACCAGCAGATAAACGTACCAATCATTATATGAACAGACATGTTAACACCAGAAAACATAGATACTGTTACATATCAGCCAGGGTTCATGAACCGGTGCAGGCATGAGTATTTCACCGCTCATGTCTGTTCAATAGTGGTATTTACCCTTGCTAGACATGAAGGATGTTACGAAGCAGCAGTAAATAAACGCGTCACTGATTTTGAGAGCAGACATGACCAGCGCTGTTAAAATTTATTGAACTGACATAAGCAGTGCTAATTACCTCCGGAAGACATACATATAACATTACATATCAGTAGTGAATAAACTCCTCACTACTTACAAAAACAGACGAAAACAGCGCCGCTCACATCTAATAAACAGACGTGGGCAGCACTCTTTACATCCCGTAGGCAGAAGTGAAAAATGTTAAATATTAGCAATGAAGAAAGTTCTCACTAGTTACATGAGTAGACATTAGCTGGGCTGCTCACATCTGATGAACAGACATAACAGCACTACTTAATCCGTTGGCCAGACCAGAAAATGTCACATCAGCAGTGAATTAACTCCTCATCAGTTCTAGGAGCAGACAAAGCAGACGTGAAACATGTTACATACTGACACTGAATGTTACAGGAGCAGACATATGCCACCAGACATGAGCAGCACTATTTACTTCTGGTAGACTGATATGAAAATGTAACAAATCTCAGTGGATCAACTCCTTACCAGTTGCATAAACAGATATAGGCAGCTTCGCTCACATCAGCAGAGCAGGCATGAGTAGTACTACGTATCTCTGGTAGACAGAAATGACAAATGTTACATTTCTGCATTAAGTAAACTCCTCACTAGTTATATGACTAGACGTAAGCAGTGCCGCTCACGTCTGGTGAGCAGACATGAGCAACACTACTTACCTACGGTAGACAGACATGAATAATTGTACATATCAAAAGCGAATTATCTCTTTTCTAGTTAAATGAGCAGAAAGGAGTAGCGCCGTCCACATGTGTTCATTGCAGCTTCTCCAATAGCAGCATTATAAAATCAGAACAGAAACACGAACTACAATAAAAGAGTATCCCACGTGAAATTGGCAAGTGCACGAGAAATGGAATCTTCGGATCATACGGAAACAGGAAATGCCCAGGCCCCGAGGTTATAAACTTTTTTCATGCTCAACTCAACTCAGCATGAAATTTTTCATGCTAATAAATCTCAAATTACTAACAATGCCAAATTCTTTCTTGCTAAACATAACTGATTATGAAAATTTCTCTGCTCATAAATATGAAAATGGCATTTGCATATTTATTAGATAACCTCGGGGCCAGATCAGTTTAAATTACCAAACGGAGACTCGGGTCAGTCAGTGCATTCGTGCAGTCTGATCAGAGTATTTGCTTAGCGTTCTGAGGATAGCAAAGGACCCAAAGGGTAGACAGGTAGACAGCGAAGACTGATCAGATGGTGGCTGGCTTAAATTCCTAAATTTTACAGGCGATACTAATGTTACTGTATCGATTAGAATTCATCCTATTGTCGCGGCGCGGCCAAAGTGTATTACGTATTTGTATCATTATTAAACGAAGTTACTGCGAGCTTTTCTATTATGCAGACGTCAAATAGATATATCATTACTACAGGCGTCTAAAACACAATTATCTTCTGTAGATACAAGTTGTGGCCTTTCACATGTAATTATTTGAGACCCGTCTAGAAAAAAATGGAGTTTGTTGTATATGCGATCCGTGAATAGCCTGCTCAACCTCGGTACGCGCAAAAAATAATAAGGGTCTTTGCTTTAGGCAAGTAGATTCATTGGAACTAGGTAGATTTAAGGGGGCTGGGTTTCTTCCATGTTTTACAAAAGAGGCAATACGTTTTTTGACTTCCTGACTGCTTTCCTGCTCGCCCAGTCCCTCCTGAAGATGGGTCTACTCTAAAAGGAAAGAATTTGCTCCCACAAAAAGCAAATTCTTATCTTTTAAAGTGGATCCATTTTTAGAAGGGAGATAAAATAATTTTGACAGAGATAGTTTCCTTGTAATTGTGCTCTTTCCCCTTAATTGTATCTGGCGTATCTGTGATAGCCTCGCATGCAAAGGTTTATGTCGTCTACCCCTTTTGGTTCAAACGATATTTTATTTTAACTCCAATAGGTGAACAACAGAAATATACAGATACAGGATATATGAGGATCTGAACGGAAGCCTATAGCTTATAGATTTCATTTCCGCAAAACTGTTAGTTATGATGGACTGACTAGGCATGCCAGAATGTCAGACGGTGAACCGGATGGCTACTGTCATTTCGATATCACACGGGAAAGACGGATTTTTGCTTGGCTTGGCATTTTATTTTAAATGAAAATATTTTGTATTGATTGACCATATCTCATCAGGAACGATTGTCTTTTCTGTTCCTGTGTTTTGTTCTCAAAAAATTTACCTAATATTAAATTTACGGCCAAAAATTGGCCTATGCACTTTCTGACAAAATTTTATTTGCAAACATCGCTTTTTTGTAAAGCACCAAGCAAACAACGACTTTCTGAAAGATGTCTAAAAGTAAAGTAGTCATCCTGTAACTACATCATCTAAGAAGTCTGTCTCTTGGTGTTGTTGTAAACATTTCACAAGTATAGGTATATTTGACAAAGAAACTATAGGTCAAGAGACAGCCCAGCAGGCACACAACATTGAAATGACATCGATTCAACGTTGAAACAACGTCAAAACGTTGAATAATGTTAAATCGTTGTATCAACGTTGTCCCGCTGGGAATTGTCTGTGTTTGATTGTCGCAAAGAAGTCTCTAGATACTTCCGCGCGTCCATTATGAAAACACGCCTATTCAAATATATAGAAAATTTCACCACCAAAAACTGAAAGTTTTCAGATAAAAATACTGATATTTTTCTTATTTGTGCTCAAAACATAGATTGTGGGTACTCGTTAGAACCGCCTCGCCTAGGCAGTTCTAACGAATTCCCACAATTTACATTTTTGAGCAGAAATAAAAAAGATAATGTATACCCCTATAAACCCCAGTTTTACTATATAAAAATGGGGTTTAAGGGGGTCAAAATTATATAGGTATGTTTTCGTAATGCTTTTTTGTGTATATATGATTTTTATCTACATTTTGTACTGCATTTCCACAAAACCTGCTAAACGATAAACTTCTGGATTTAACTGAAAGAACTTTGATAAAAATGTTTTTTACCTTACCTCTAATGAGAAAACATGTTTTTCACTTCTGAGTTTTCGATATGATTTTATCACAAAGTGTTTATGCTTTTTTCCTTTCATCTGGGTATACCTTTATTCTCTTTAGTATTAAATTATACCAACAAATGATGGTTGTACCGATCGATACAAAATGTGCCCCTGCTTGTTGCAGATTTGTTTCTGTTTAGTTATGAAGGAGACTTTAAGTAGTCCTTTTCTCACGAAAATTAAGCCGATGCTACTCACTAATTATTGATAATGAGTATTTTGACCAAACGGCACATACTCGTAAATTTATCTAAATAACTTCAGCATGTAATATATCGGATACAAATCCTCTGTGTTTAAATTCAGTTCACGATATAACATCTACTAAAATTTATAACGAGTGGGATTACTTAGATTTTTTTGATACTGTCAATTTTCCATTTAATGCTGGCAACCTCCTTCGTACTATATAATGTGGTGTTCCGTATTTTATTCGTTTTGCTAGAGCATCAAGTTAGCGACTTCAATAATGGAATAAACTTTAAGCTGCTTAATGTCTGGGCTATCGGTATCATAAACTGCATAAAACATTTTCTAGATTTTATCGTCGTCATTCAGAAATAACTTCTAAAAATAGTATTGGCTTGAAGGTAGTTATACAGGAATGTCTACCGGAACTCGAATTTTATTGCGACTTTTTTATATAAAATCAGAAGGATTGATGAAAAAAAAACTGATTTTTTTTTCAATAACATTCAAACAGATTGCCAATCACGGATAAATAGATAGGTTGCAATATGACTATTATGCAGCAAACTGCATACCTGGTTATTAACCCAGTTATGGTTAATTGGTTTGTCCGACGATTAGTCGGGCGTCGGACTAAATGAGAGCTCCTTCCCCTATCTGTTTCGGAAAGTGGACGCCTGACTGTCATCGGAGCCATCGTGGCCAAACTTCATTATGAAAACACGCCTATACAAATATATAGAACATTTCACCTCCAAAAACTACAAAATTTTGGATAAAAAACTCTGATATTTTTCATATTTCTGCTCAAAACATAGATTGTGGATACTCGTTAGAACCGCCTCGGCGAGACGGTTCTAACGAGTACACACAATCTATGTTTTTAAGCAAGAATAAGAAAAATAATGTATACTCCTGTAAACCCCAGTTTTACTATATAAAAGTGGGGTTTAAGGGGGTCGGTATTATATAGGTATGTTTTCGTGATGTGTAGTTTTCTTTTGCTCTGGCTTCAGACAACTTTTGAGCCATCTACTTTTTTCACCACAGTTTTGGGGTTATTTGTATTTTAATGTGATGTTTCATTGACGAAGCAGATTTCCCTACATACACTTATTTGTAACTTCGAGCTACATTAAAATTCAGTTAAACTAGTTAAATCGAGTAAAACTAGTTAAAGTCCTGCCAACCGCAGCTTTTCTGCTGAACGTTTCAAGGCGATTCATCTTATGCAGTTTTTCTTTGGTTGTTGGCTATAACAACTGTGCCGTTGTGTCTTAACATCATTTATTCCTCATCTCTTCTTCTAGCCTTGCCTTTGGAAAACTGTGCTCCGTGATTGTGGCCTTTTTCTTGGTAACTTCATTTATATTCTAACAAACGTTAATATTAGCTTCCCTAAAATATTCGCAAATCAGAAACCCAAGCACGAACTGCACCATAAATCAAGGATTATTCCACAAGAAATAAACCAAGCCATAATAAAAGGGACTTTTGGTTTATACGCAAAAAGGGCGGACCGGATAAATTTATGTGCGTCCAGCGAAGACCCAGAGCAGCTGTTTTGATAGCAAAGGATCCAACGCTTCAAGAAGCGAACAGCGAAGACTCAAATCAGACTGTGCGTATGCGCAGTCTGATCTGTGTCTTCGCTGTTCGCATTTGCCTAAAGAATCCGATTCTCTTCGGCGCAGCCAAAGTACAATACCCTATTTGTACATTATTAAACGACGCTAGACCTTGTTGATACTGCGAGCGGTTCTATTAACGAAAGAAGCCAAACAGATATATCAATGCTACAGGCGTCTGAAACACAATTTTCTTTTGTAGATATGATTTGTGGCCTTTGGCATATTATTATTGGAAACCAGTCAGGCGAAACGGGGACTTTTTTGCATTTGTTTCAAGGAAAGACACTGAGCAACTTGCGCATGCGCAACGTACGATAACGGTGTTCACTTTACATATATGTCAGTGCATGTAAGTGCATTTAATGATATTTGGAATTCTTTAATCGAACATAGGAGTGTTTAGCAACCGCGCATGTGCGGGGTAATTTCAGCTTCTACGATTATAGATGGTACACGTCCGCTTTTCGTTTTGCAGAGCCACAGCAATCCAGGGATAGTTCTTGAAGTTTGCCTCTTGGGGATATTCTAAACGAAAGAGTGCCATAAGTAGTATAGGGTGTAAGCGACACCCTATACTATTGCCATATACGAGTAATATTTTGTCAACTTTCGCCTCATATCGCGCCGTATCTAAGCTCCAGATAAAGGGATTATTACTACAGTATCGTGCACTGATATGCTCTGTATCACGTCGGCAGGATGTTTTCGGATTGCGGGATCGTATGAGACGAGTATCTGTAACTTCTTTTAGCGACGAGCGGAAGTCTTGATTGAATCGCGCACATGCGTGAGCAAATTTCAAGCGCCACTGTTTGCAGATGCTACACGTCCTCTTTACGTTTTGCGGGTCCATACAAATACGCAAAAATGAACGATATCAATCAACGCCAGGGCTTGTTCCTTATGGCTTCCTCTTAGGAATATTCTAAACGAAAACATGCGATCCTCGAAAATATTTTGTCAATATACACGTCATATTGCTAGGCTCCAGATAAAATGGGTAATCTAAAGATAGCCTTTGTCATTTTAAGCACCACATATATTTTTTGTCTGCTCATAACCCGGCAAACACACAACGTTGAAATAACGTCGTTTCGACGTACCTGCGACGTCAGGGCGTCGCAGCAACGTCGATCCGACGTTATTACGACGTTGTGTGTTTACTGGGAAGAATCATTTCAAATAGCAATTCTGTAACCCGTAACATTTATCTTGGTACCAAAAATACCAACGTTCTCAAGTCCATGCAATAAATGTCCCATATTCGCCTATAATGCATAATGAAAAAAGTAGTATGCAGGGTGTACATTTTGTTTTAGAATTTTCTAATTTTCAAGCCTGAATTCAATTTTCTTCCTTATTTCTATGAATCGTGAATCGTTTACAATGCATAAATATATCTTCATGCACTGAATAAACACATATTCCATCACCTTGAAAACGTCATTTTAAACAAAGCTCTAGATTTAGGGTGCCAAGATAACTACTTTTCTTATTTCTCCTCGAAAACATATATTGTGGGTACTCATTAGAAGCGCCCCAAGAGGCGCTTCTAATGAGTAACTGCAACATATATCTTCTTAGAGAAAAAGAACAACCATCATGAAAACATGCCTATATAAGTTTGACCCCCTTAAACCCCACTTTCATACAGTAAAATTGGGGTTTACAGGGGTATACATTATTTTTCTTTTTTTTTTTGCTCGAAAACATAGATTGTGGGTAGGCGTTAGAACCCACGGGTACCCACAATTTATGTTTTGAGCAGAAATATGAAAAATATCGGAGTTTTTTTATATGAAAATTTTCAGGTTTTGGAGGTGAAATTTTCTATATATTTGAATGGCGTGTTTTCGTAATGATACCAATACATTCTGGTTGTAAAAGGTATCTTATCTAGAGTAATGAATAGAAGAGGTGTAACAAACACACAAAATCTGGAGATAAGCATTAAGTTCTTTATTCTTTTTCTGACAAAATCGCACCGAATAATAATAATAATGTAACCAGTCAATATGGTAGATTATCGTACTACAATGTGCGGGCGGCATGTACCCGGCAGGCACATGACGTAAATATAACGTCGCCTCAACATCGATGCAACATAACGTCGCCTCAACGTCGATGCAACGTCATGACGTTGCATCGACGTTGAGGCGAAGTTATATTTACGTCATGTGCCCTCTGGGTACTATTATATGTGCATCTGCATATTCAGAACGAGGCTTACGCTGTTCTTCTCAGAGGTATCATGTGGAACAGATAAAGGACACGTTTGAAAAACGTCCTGACAAGCATACACATACATGTATGCACAGGATGGTCTGCGTCAATGCATCATGCTTGAGCGATAAGGTACATTGTTTCTTTTTTACCAGTTTTCGCTGTTCAATAATATATCAGCTGGATTCAATCTGCAGCTGGAAAGAATCCTATTAAGTCCGAATTAACATTTTGTCTGAATGAAATATTAGCTGGGGTGAAAGAAAATTTACATAAAGTTATATGCTAAAGGTGATGAAACAGACCTAATCGCAACTTCGCCCACAAAAGTTAAATCAGTAGAATCAACTGTATATCAGATTCGACGCTTTTAGCACTTTGCACACTCTGACGACAAACTGGTAATATGTTTTCTTATTTTTCATAGAAAATATGATTTGATATTTCATGCAATTTGTCTCCTATGAAGACAGTTTGCATGAAATGTCAAATCCTATTCTCTGAGAAAACAAGACAGATATTTCAAAATGTCGTCTGCTGAAATTATAACCTAGTAAATAATTGCTAAGTATTAATATAGCTGACCGTTTCAAGGTCAAAATGATGCATGTCTACTTCTCAGATTTTCATGATTTTGCCTTATGTCTCTTGAACTTAAGCTAAACGGATTGACTCTCTGGTATATTGACTCATTAAAAAATAAATAAATGTCTAGCTGGTCTGGTCCAGAAGACTTTACCTTTAAGCTGTTTTCAGTTTTGTGACATCATCACGAAAACATGCCTATATAATGCTGACCCCCTTAAACCCTACTATTATATAATAAAACTGGGGTTTACAGGGGTATACATTATATTCCTTATTTCTGCTCAAAACACAGATTAGGGGTACTCGTTAGAACCGCCCAGGGGATTCTAACGAGTACCCACGTTTTGAGCAGAAATATGAAAACTATTAGAATTTTTATCTGAAAATTGTCAGTTTCTGGTGGTAAAATTTTCAGTATGTTTGAATCGGCTTGTTTCGTAATGTTGTGTTAATTGCTCTCAAAGGTCATTCCCTTTAGAGTCTATTGTTCACATTTTAGGATGTATATGGTGAGTAGTTGAATATTTAAGATAAATACCGAAGCTGTCCAAATTCAGCGAAGTTCAAATAAGTGTCTGTAATCATCACGAAAACATGCCTATAAAATTTTGACCCCCTTAAACCCCACTTTTATATAGTAAAACTTGGGTTTATAGGGGTATACATTATGCTTCTTATTTCTGCTCAAAACACAGATTGTGGGTACTCGTTAGAACCGCCTCGTCGAGGCGGTTCTAACGAGCACCCACAATCTATGTTTTGAGCAGAAATATGAAAAATATAAGAATTTTTTATAAAAATTTTTTTCATTTTTTGGAAGTGAAATTTTCTATATATTTGAATAAGTATGTTTTCGTAATGTGAGCGAAGACCCTACTCCGTTCGGGACTTATTTGCAGCACCCGACTCTTTCTGCTTAGACTTTTGTCTAAGCTAACTGTACCTTGATGTTCAGCGTGTATAATATTTCTACATTTATTTAGAGAAAACAGAAGATTAGAAAGAAAGAAAATAATCATCATAATGTTCAGCAAAATGTTATTTACATGTTAGGAATATTAATCTGATTAATGTTAGGTAAGCAAGTGGCTACCGATTGCAACTTCATGGGAACCTAGTCAGTTTCAAACAACGACCGTAAAGAGAGTGATACCTGAATAACAGAAGGGCTTCAATAAATTCTCTTTCAAATAAACTGAAATATATGTCGTGATTCATTTTATGATGATTAGTAAGATATAATAGTGTTCTTAATCTCTCACTGTGATATGTTACCATATAGTCCGACTGGAGACCAGGAGGTCGCGGGTTCAACCCCCGCCGAGGTCGGCAACATTCTTTCGTGGAGATTGATCATGAAATATTTTCTACGGTCATTCTCTCCCTTCCGCTGATTCAAGAAGGGCAGTTGTCGGTTTCTGGCGAAAGAATGTGCACAATACTGGTTAACCGCTTAGAGGACTAAGCCTGCCCAGTAAACGCGTGGTTAGGTAAACTGACCGCGCTCGACATTACCCCACTGGGTTGACTGGGCCGTAAAACCTCAACACAAACAAACCATATAGTTAGTTGATATAAGCTCATTGGAGGTTGTGTCGGCCATGTTGTATATATAATACCGACTTCAGGGGACTAGATACACTTTGTAGAAAATTCGCCATTTCCGCTAAGGGAGACAACTTTGTGGCTTCCTGGTTGCTTAACTTCTTTATTTACGCCAAGCTCCTTCTGTAAAGGGACCTACTCTAAACGGGAAGAATTTTCTGCCAAATGGTTTCCTTTTAGAGTTAACCCCTTTTCAGATAGGGAGACAAAACAGTTAGTTCCCCTGAAAGTATACCATTTCACACCTTAATCTTTACTTGACTTCACTTGACTATCTTGGCATTTAAAGATTGGCATACAATTCTTTAAGGCACGTACTGCCTCGATTTCTGAGTACTTTGCTCCTCCATATAAAATGGAAGTATTAACCATCCTGTATTCACAGACGAAGCGTAAAAAGCAAGTTCTTCAATAATTTTCTTAAAATCTAGGTTCTGCTGGACATAGATAAGCTTTTCATACAGACACATCTTCCTGTATCGTATTTACCCTAAATACTGGAACAGCTTTACTCTTTACCATACTTGTCATACAAGTTGAACAATAGATTCTAAAAGGAATGGAACTTGAGAGTAATGAGCACACTTACAAAACAAAAAACGCCTGAAGTGTGAAGTTTTCTTGGCCAGACAAACAGGTTTCGGCCGATTTGGCCTCATCAGCGACCCTCATGTAAATTTGCAAAAGTTTCTGAACAGGCGCAATGATCACTACAAGGACCAGAAAATATAAACTACATTGTAGTAAAGGACAGACAGACGTTCTACGGCCGCCCATCGCGAAAACATGCCTATATAATTTTGATCCCCTTAAACCCCACGTTTATATAGTAAAACTGGGGTTTACAGGGGTATACATCATGTTCCTTATTTCTGCTCAAAAACAGAGATTGTGGATACTCGTTAGAACTGCCTCGACGTGGCGGTTCTAACGAGTACCCACAGTTCATGCTTTGAGCAGAAATATGAAAAATATCAGAATTTTTTATCTGAAAATTTTCATTTTTTGGTGGTAAAATTTTCAGTATATTTGAATAGTCATGTTTACACCAGCTATAGTGAGAATAAATAGATTCCAAAATGAATGGCATTCGATTTTATTACCTTTTGATATGTCTAAATCTGCTTGATTAACGGTAACAGTAAAGACATCGATGAGACGTTGAGTTTAAACCGCTACCTGGTTTATAATGCACTGTTGGTTGGTCTGGATCCACACTCATTACGAAAACATACCTATATAATTTAGACCCCCTTAAACCCCACTTTTATATAGTAAAACTGGGGTTTACAGGGGTATGCATTATTTTTCTTATTTCTGCTCAAAAACATAGATTGTGGGTACTCGTAAGAACCGCCTCGGCGATGCGGTTCTAACGAGTACCCAAAATCTATGTTTTGAGCAGAAATATGAAAAATATCAGATTTTTTTATCTGAAAATTTTATATTTCTGGAGGTAAAATTTTCTTTATATCTAAATAGGCGTGTTTTCGTAATGGTTTGTATAGACCTGTCTGTCCCAAGACTCAGGGTAAATATGGTATTTTTTGCTTCATTTGTAACGTCTTTGGTTGCGGAATTAGTGGCAAGTACAGTTTTTTATGATGCTGGTATTGACTTCGGCGTGGTTCAGTGGGCCTGCGAAGGCTAGGAACAACGACCTTTAATGCTAACCTATATGCATGCACTAAAGGACAGACAGCACATCATTCTAAGGAATGGTGAGATAAATGAGGAAAGGAGAGGTAAATAGTTTCATTTCAGAATTAATATTTTGAAAATGTACGCTTTCCCTTAAAGCAACAACAACTCGTTTTAGTCTCTCAGTTGGTGCTCTATCTGTGCACCACGACATAAACAGCATGTTGTCATAAATCTATTCAATTGACACGAAACTATGATTCATAGCAGGCGTGCCACACAATTCAGTTCTTAATCCATTTTAATCTTTTTATCATAAACGACACAGTTATGGCATAAAAGGAAATGAAGATCCTTTTTCGTCATCCTTTTTACCCTAATATTTGGACACCTTAACTCATTACCATACTCTAAAATTCTAACAAGTTTAATTTTGCTACCTGTTGATGTGTTGATAAGTGGCAAACAGTGTAGACCAAGATCAGACACTCGTTTCTGCGTCTGATAGTTTTCTCAGAGCTGTCTGTCCCAATTCTTAGGGTTATTACTGTATATGTTCGGTTATATGAGAAACAAGCAGGTTCAGATCGACTGCACATTTATAGAATCTCAAAAAGACTTCAGTTGTCTCTTGATATGTTCTACAGTATTCAATTATTCAGTGAACGGAAAACGCTCTGCATATATACGAAAACACCGTTTGCCAGACGAAACTCAAAACAGACAAGCCTGAGCAAATAATGTAGCCTAGATTAGACGCCACAGGACGCTGCGTTTGATCAGTATATACACTGTTTGCTACTCATCCAGCAGTCTTAGTCTCATCAAACGTGCAGTTAAAACGGACTCGTTAAAATTGTAGTACATGTATTGCAAGGGGTTAAGGCGTCCGAACATTAGGGAAAGTACGGTAATCGCAGATTTAGCTTCGTTTAAATATACAGTAGAACCTCGATAATTCAAATTCCAATAATTCAAAATTCTCAATAATTCAAAATCATTTTGAAGTCCCAACTGAAGTATATCTATGCATTTTAACCCTCAATTATTCAAAGTCTCAATACTTCAAACAAAACTGTTTGGTACCTTGGACTTTGAATTATCGAAGTTTTCTTGGTTTACTTCTTATCTTGGTACCTTGGGAAGGTTGAACCCTACGGCTGTGTTCTTAAATGTACCTACATAAATTCACAACTCTTCATGATGCCGCTGTCTTTTGGTTACAATTACAGAGCTATCCAAGAAAGGTCACAATCACATAATATAGCCTTCACAAGGCAGGGGACAAGGCTTTTATGTAATGAAATGCCTACACAAAAAGCACTTTACCGAAAACAGAACAAATGAACATTAAAACTGAGGCAAGGGGTTTGAGGGTCTTGGTTTATGGGCGTCCAACCCTTTCCCTTAATTACGATGCAGGTCTAGCTACAGAGAGCTGTTCTATCCTCATAAAGTTACCACAGCTGGCACATAAGGTTGAAACAACGCCAATTCAACGTAGCGGGTACACAACGTTGAAACAACGCCTATTCAACGTTGAATCAACATCAATACGTTGAATTAACGTTGTATCGACGTTAATTCAACGTTATGTGTCCCTGGTTTCCTTACTCATTAGTAGATCAACACTGAAAGTACACTAATGTCCTTATCCTTTGTTGACCAAAACTTTCATCTGTATATTGGTATTCATCAATATTAATATTTATTGCCGATCATACCTAGTAGTCATGTCCAATTTGTCTGTTTTTAACGTACTATGGACAAGTCTAAAATAATATCTATTTCACCGTTTACATGATTTGTTTGCATGGAGAAAATTATCAGAATCAGCGTGTTCTTCGATTAATTAGGCAACCTCGAAAACGATAGTTTAAACTAATTAAAACATGTTGTTACAAAATCCAAGCTGATGTCTTAGTTTGGTTAAATAAAAACTCAACTGTCAGCCTTGCTTTTTAAACTTTTGACACATATCTGCAAAAGATTTATATTTTTTTTTAATTTTGTTTCTGTGGTTTGTGAAATAAATTTTTAAACGGCGATTAACTGGCTTTGCCCTATGTCGTCAATGAATTACGTAACAATGTTTATTGTCAACTTGTGTACACCATGCACCCTTTTCGTGAAATCGACAGTGCCAACTAATATGTGGGGTCAGAAAGACAAGACAATGTGCACCAACTATATAAACGCTACAACATACATCTGTCATAACTTTCACAGGTAAATTCATTGTCACGTGCAGGTTATACCAGACCTCTAGTTCCAGGGTAACGGTCAGCTAATCGAGAAATCCGACGAACTGATGTTAGCAATTGTCTTGTTTTAATGCCCCAGAGATTTTTTTGCAGAAAAACTGCGGTAGGATTTATTAGTTACGCTCATTTCAGTCACATGTCTTTGAAGACTTCAATCAAACTGCTTATCCTTTGTTGACCAAAACTTTCTTCTGTATATTGGTATTCAATAATGCTATTAATTAATGGTGAACATACTCAGTATTTGTGTCCAATTTGTCTGTTTTCATCGTAATATAGACAAGTCTAAAACAAGATCTATTTCACCGTTTGCACAATGTGTTTGTAAGGAGAAAAATGGTCAGTATCAGCGTCTTCTTCGATTAATAAGACAACTTCGAAAACGATCGATTTAAACCAATTAATCATTTTGTTACAAAATCCAAGCTGATGTTTTAGATTGGTTAAATAAAAAAACTCAACTGTCAGCCTCTTAAACTGTTGAACACATATCTGCAAAAGATTTCTTATAATTCTTAATTTTGTTTTTGTCGTTTGTGGACTGACTTTATAAACGGCGATTAACTGTCTATGCCCTATGTCAAGTCAATGAATTATGTAACACCATTTTCTATAAACTTGTGTACAGCATGAACCATTTTCGTTTAATCGCTAGTGCCGACTAATATATTCAAATGAGGGGTCAGAAAGACAGGTCAATTTGCACCAACTATACAACCAACTCGCGATAAATAAATCTGTACAGTTGGTGTCTGAATATGTATTTACACTGATTGTTTGAAATTCTTGTCGCGTTTTGTAAAACGGCGTATATTTTATGGAATTTTGATAAACATTTTAGTTTGCGGAAATTGTGACATTTATTATGTTTCGTCTTCATACAGTGTTACCCAGTATAGTTCGTCAACAAAGGTTTTGAAATTATGAACATAAAAAAAAAAAAAAAAAAAAAAAAAAAAATGCGTGGCAATTCCCTTCAACATGCATGTTAAACACTTACGTAAGTACAATACAGTGTTCTATTCGAATATTTTTATTGAAAAAACATAAACACGGACGCCCGAAATATGTCTGGCAAAATTTAAAATATTTCATTCGAAAAGGTGTCATAAAATTTGCAATCGCGTAAGTTTTCTAACAGATTTATTGTAGCGGCCATATTGGACAAAAAATGGAACAGTTTATGGTGTTAATCCATTTCTGTACACCTTCTGATAAGGGTTATAGAAAACGGTAGAAGATTTATTTGAAACACAGGTTGCTTTTGAATTTTACAAATTGATGTTAAACAGGAAAACGAGTACTCTGCCTTAAATGCAGAAAACAATCGGGGTGTCACTAATGACGTCATATTTGCGTATGTGCATGAGAAAATAAACATTCTGCTTTCTGTTTTGAGCATGTTTTCGTTCATTTTTTTTATATTAACCTGAATACTCAATGTTTTGTATACTTAAAATTTGTTAAGGATCAACTGGGCCTTCATAGAAACGTGCACTTCCTATATCGAAATAAATCGTATATCTTTTCAATGCTAGGGTTAGCAAACGTTGGGTACTGGAGTCCGCACTATCCAGCCTGTCCCACTATTTAAGGTTATTGCAGTAGCTATCGATCGTTAGAGAGTTCATCTGACCCTAAAGTGAATGAACGGTTAAACGCATTAATGTCCAATTATGGATGATAATACACTCCGAAGGAATAATATATTCCAACACTGCTGATAAAATCTCAGGATGATAACTCATTTGTGCGATAAGTAAATATACAAATCATCTAAATATTTTCCTACACATTCGTATTTTATTTTCCAAATTGTCTTTTAAGACTTAAAAACGTCTCAGTCCTGTATTTTTCATTTTTATAGAAAGCTCATTTTACTTGTTCCACTAGTGAATTTTGTTTGTTCTGACTTTCAGTTTGTAGTTGGAGCATCCATACTTGCTTCCACATACAGTTTATAAACTGCTTGGCCTGTCAAACATTGTTCGAAGTGGCTAAGTTTGGCGAGTGCATTATTTTCTTAACCGTTGTCGTGCTTTTGTGTAGACAGATTTTGGTAGGTTAATGATGTGTGTACAGAGACTTTTATGGTTAATACCATCGTATGATGTATGACTTCCGAGCTTTTGAGTGGTCAGTATGGAATGGCGTAGCAACTGGACATGACGTAACAGTGTTTACCGGGAGGAAAGAGTAAATGTCGACATTTCACAAGCAAGATGCATATGAGATATGTTTTTCTATTGCATGACCCGAATTTACATTGTTTTCCGGTCTGTTATAGATGTATTTCTGTGTAGACATATTTTGGTAGAACATTTTGTTTTGGGGGTGCAATGGTATTGTTTCATCTAGCATCAAAGTTCTGTAGTATCCTACTGCTGCTGCAATAGCTGGTTATTTTTTGCGTTGAGTCACTGATAAGTTAAGAAATATTACGCGGACCGAACAATTATCTTTAGCTGGAACGGTATCGAGACTCAGGGCTTTAATACAACCAGGTTTAAGCGCCTTGGCCGACGAAACAGGCTGGAAATCATTGCACGTAAGACGATGCAAACATAAACTAAACTCTTTTTTTTTAAATGCAGCAAAACTTAACAACAGACTACCTGTGCATTCTTGGTCCCCCGTTTGTACACTATTGTTCATTTCAAGGCACAATTTGCTGGCCCATTTTCTTGAAACTAACATTATGGTAACTTTTTCGTTATGCTGCCTACTTTTGCTTTTTATTGTGATTTCGCGTGTCACTTTTTCTGTTGTGTTCACCGTGTTCAAGTGCTGCTCAGTTTGCTTTCCTTTCATTTCTGTCGTTGGTTTCGACCGTTTTCAATTTTGTTTTTTGTTATATATAGAACTGCTTTGTGAGATAAGTGCGAGGGCTGGGTCCAGTAAGACCAGTTTAAGTCCACCCAATAGTTTTGCGTTGACGGTTTCAGTGCGGTATTTCTCTTGCAGTTCCTCTTCGCTCGCTAGTATGTTCTATTTTCATGGAAACATTGTTTAGTGTTGTTTTCATGTTATATCACTAAACTCTTATGCAGATTATTCGGAGGGTCATGTTCCGTAATTCTGGCCTTACTAGGGTATGTATATAATTACTTTTATATTGAAAACTTTGCAATACTACATTCCATTCCAAGCTACTGGGAGAGTAAATTATATTACTTGTATCAAGACCCCAGTTGGTCATGAACTCGGACAGATATAATCATACATCATATCTTATTGCAGTCGTATAGCCATAAAGTCGGACATCTATGACCATTATTATCCTATTGCATCATTTCGGTCTGCAGAATAATTTATTTTGTGCTGGCTGAGATGATAATAAATGTCCATTTGAAGTGTAGATAAATTTTATATATCATAAGTGTACAACATGCCACTAGTTCTGTTAAATAGCGATATGTCTGCTATTTCATGACACTTACCCTGGAATAACTGTTAACGCATTTACGTCGAGTTGACTCTTCTACCACAACTCTTTGGACCGACAGGGAGTCTGGTTATTATTTATTATTACTACAGTCGACTCTCGTTATCTCGAACTCCAAGGGACTCTATAAAACACTTCGAGATATCCGTACTTCGACATATCCGAGTTGCGAACCAAGGAAAACAATTGATCGAACAACCACCTTTAACAGAATGAATATGTAATTGGACTCCTAAGTTAAGAGATATATTGAAAATATTGTGGAAAAGAGGAGAAATTGCTCCTAAGGAGCAATTTCTCCTCTTTTCCACAATATTTTGTTGCCTGTTGGTAGATCTCTGTGTTAAAACAGGGACCAGATTTTCTCTTCGAGATAAGCGGTTATTCGAGATAAGCGAGTTCGAGATAACGAGAGTCAACTGTATTATAGAAATTCATTATATTACTGCCAACAATGTAGACCCTGATCAGATGCCACGTTTTGAGGCGTCTGAGCTGGGTCTGCACTATTTGGCAAGTACCCTTTTTAAGGTCTCCAGACTACAATGGTTTAAACCAATGCAATGTGATGCCAGAGGCTGGACGCTCTAGACTAACAAATCGGTGCCGTTCAACTCCACATTTTCATATTTATTTCTTCATTGGCCTTTAGCAGCATAAAAGTGACATAAAGTGCTGGGTGGCCTAATGGCTTACAAATGCCATTGGCGTACAGGTCGGATACCATAGATTTCTAAGATTTTTAAGAACACTAAAACTTGAAAAAGCCATATGGCCGCACATATAAATACGCCGCCGGTCCTATATAATAGAAACGATTCAGCGCATGACAAAACCTACAAAATGACATTTGCGCCCAGCGAAAACAGCTCAGCCTGGGCATCCGGTATGCGTTCAATGGGTAGCTAAGGACTCAAGCTTTCTTCATGCGGACAATGAAGACTCTGATCAGACTGGGCGGATACCTTTTCAACCCCGCAGACTAAACAGATTTATCTGCAAGCAGTGTAGATCCAGGTGAGACAGTATTTTCTGTTTATCATGGAAGCTCCTATTTGCGACAATGATGTAACCATATTCACGAAAGGTTTCACTACAGATGAAGAGATTTTAAGGTGACTAGAAATACTTGGTTTATTTCCCATTACTTTCAAAAGGCAGACAATGATTTTTGTGATTAAAACCGCCGGTTAACGCATGACATAGGTCAGATAGAAGGATTCTGAAAAGTAGATCCTTTGAAAGCAAATTATACAATGAAGGAAAGCAAAATAGTAGGTTCGATTTTGATAATTTTAGATTTGTTAGTGAAATGTCCATGTATATTAAAGGGCCGATTAACACAAGACATTCGCCGAGTAGACGGATTCTAAGAATATTTAAAAATAGTTTAGAGGAGACTAAGTGTGTCTCATTACAGTCAAACCTTTGTTAAGCAAGCACTTATGGGAAAACCAAAAATTGGTGGCTTAAGACAGTGCTTGCTTAATACAGGTAAATTTTCACTATTTAGCCTTTAATTGGATCTGAAATAGTGGCCTTTAAAGACAGGTGATGCTTAATACAAGTGGCCTTTAGGATAAATTCGACTGTCTTTTTTTACTTGATTTTCCAAGGAAAGTGGGTTTGACGTTTCGTGCAATGGAGACTTTTTGCATAAAATGTTAAACCCTAATTTAACGTAAAATTGAATCATTTTCAAAATGTTGCTTGCTTTTTTTTTTTCACCCATCATGCTAAGCGTTAATATGCTTACGTGCAGCACTATACAAAGTTGAGTAGTCATAAACTGGCCGCGACAAGCGAAACGGTGCCTTCGGATATGCAAAACACGCAGACATCAGGTAAGAGACGCCCACCCATGGACTTATAAGCGTCCCCCACCGAGCCATCTCAGACACCATGACCCAAGCAACACGGGAGCCCCGGGCATCAAGAAAGAGATATATGGAGGCAAATCCGCTAATATTCATGTCAGTCTTAGTTTAAGACAAATGTAAAATTTGAATACTGAACATTCAATGCCATATAAGTTAATTCTAAATCAATTACTGATATCAACACCAAAATACCAGCATCAGCAGTGAAACACTGATTACTGAGCTGATGATATCCTCGGGAACGAACAAATTATTCACCAACAATGATATCAGCCAAGTGGTTTGAATGTATATGCAACTAAATCAAATTTAGTGCGATAGATGCGCATTCCTGATTTTATCTCTTTAGCCACCATGAGCCACGCCGCACAGTAGCCGCGGGCATCAGGAAAGATATTTCCAACACAGCGAGATCTTATACAAAAGGTAAAATAGGCCTAAAATGTGGAACCAAATCCGTTTAGATTCAGGTTCAGTGACAAGTCAGTCTTAGTTTTAGACAAATTTAGAATTAAAATATTAAACATTCAATGGTATAAAAGTTAATTTTCATCTTCCAGTCAAGTGAGTCCATTATCACCAAAAACAAAATGTCAAACATTATAGTTGCAAAACAAAATGTAAGCGGCGTAGATCATGATGAGACGTTTAGTTACGAGACGTCTCATCTGGATCTAAACTATTTGCAAAGCATTTTATTCTGGTTTGTAGAGTTGGAAGGCTTAAAGCGAATACCGTAATAATCCTAAATATTGGGACAAACAGTGTAGACCCAGATCAGACGCCGCGTTCTGCGGCGTCTGATCAGGGTCTACACTGTTTGCCATTCACCCAGCACTATTTAGACACATCAACAGGTAGATGATGATGAGTTCAGGTTTAACGACGCATCAACCCATGAGGGTCATTTGCGTCAAAATGGTGAACTAACATGGTTCTGTAGTGAAACGATTATAATGGTAAGCTATAAATGCATAAAATGTAAAACTAGAACGAATTAATCAACAGGTAGAACAATAGACTTTCATGAAAATTTAGAACAGGTATGGTAAGGTGTTAAGTTGTCACAATACTGAGGGTATATACAATAGATACGTGGAGAGAAGGAAGAATTTTAGTGAAATTTACATCTTTTAATTCCTTCACATTTATTCTTAGCAGTATACTAGATAAAAAAAAATGGTTTAACCCTTAAGGCATCCATTACAAATATGTCTTCTAGGTTGTTTTGCTTGTCGTTATGTTTGTTTTACAGATAAAATAAAGCTTGGTATTTTATGTGAATTGTCTGCTAAGCAGACAATTTCTATTCTGCTCAGCAACAATTCATATGAAATGCCATCCTTATTTTCTCTGAAAAAAAAATAGCATTTTGTATGCTACAGTTATGCTTGGTGCTTTAAGAGTTAAGCTTTTAAAGCAGGAGGTAAAATACTCAATGTACCAAAATCTTATCTGGAGCACGGAAAGACTTTGTTCTCTCTGTGAGCAAAGTCTTTACTTTCAGAGTGGCCCTGAATTTACGAAAAGTCCCCATTTTTCAAAAGGTTTCAAATACTTAGGCGAAAACTTCCTGTCTACAAAATGACAGCAAATTCTCTCCGGTGCGTCCATTTGTCTTGATGCGTATGGTAATGTCCTAAAATTTCAAATGCTTTTTTCCATACTATTTTGGCCTCAATTTTGCTTTTAATTCAGTTGTTTCTTAAAACACTTAGTAAATTGGCAAACAGTATAGACCCTGATCAGACTGCTCCTTCAGGAGCAGTCTGATCTGGGTCTATACTGTTTGCATATGACATTTTGTCAGCAAATTTGGTGTATGAAAGTTTAGGACATTTACCGTATTCGTTGTTTGCGTGCAAACCAGCAGCGAAGCCCCAAGTCAGTCTGCTAATGTCACGTGTATCTACTTCATTATACAACTCTAGAGTTATTTTACAATATAGGACTGCAGAGGATGTCATGATCAGACTGCGGGCATTTGCAGGCTGACCAGGGGCTTAGCTTTTCGCATATGCACTGGAGGCTGTTTTCCTTGCGTCCAGAGCATATGTTACAGCTTTTAATATCAGATATCTCTCTAAACATCCTGAAGCCAAACGTAAACAGAAAACTAGAATATAAACATCGATGCCTGTCAGATTCTCAACTTGAAAGGTTCTTCAGTCTGATTGTAACATTATAGAAAATATAATCGGTAATAATAAACCTAGACTGCCGTTTTCATATTAATAAGTAACTAGATTTTGCTGACAATGCAAAAAGTATCATTCTCCTGCTGACTTTAAAAAAAGCAGAACACACCATATGTGTCAAATTACTTTTTATTTATTTGTTTTCCACAAAAGCTTGAAACAGACAGAGACATTTAAAACATTATTTTCTGTTTGTCATTTGCTCATTTTGCATTTAGAGTAACAAACGATTGGCAAAATCCCAGCAAACTCTTTTCAGTGTATCCATTAGTTTAAATAATCAACGATCGTTAAAGTGCACGACTCGCCTCATTCTTGCCTCTGGCGTTTGGCGATTCCTTTGGCTAGATATTGTCAATATTTATGTGTATACAATATTTTATCAAAATATTCCATATTGTTGGAGACCTATGGCTATTTCCGTATTTTGGCCTCGGCGTTGCCTCGGTCAGTTGACGTTTAGCAAATCCATTGGTTAAATATTGTCGGTATCAATCTGTGTGCGAACAATTATCAGAGTATTCCTAGAGTTCAAAGAGCTATGGGTATTTTCGCTAACTGTCACATTTTGGCTTCGGCACTACCTCTGTCAAAGAAAAGTAGCACGCGGCAATTCCTTTGTCTGGATCTTGTCAATATTAATGTGTATATAACTTTCATTGAAAAATCTCATATGGCTGAAGAACCACGGCCGATTCTTATATGCTCACATGTTTTGCTTCGGCGTTGCCTTGGTCAAACGAAAATGGCATTTGGCAAGCGGGTATTGGCTAGATCTTGTCAGTATCTATCAGTATGCCAAAAGTTATAATATTCCTAAGGTATAAGCGCGATAGCCATTGTCGCCAACTAGCCACGGGCGGACGGACGGACGGAAAGACGGACTCACAAGGTGATAATAGGGCACTCTACGAAAATCAACCTTTCAATCGGTCGACTTTTCTACGGGTCGTGCAATTCCGAGAAGTTTAATATTTTCGCATTTTTGTCTCGACGAGGCTAAATTTGTCAATTTCATTGGTTAGGTCTTGTCAGTATCTATCAGTATGTCAAATATTACTAAAGTATTCCCAACGGTTGAGCATTATGCCAATTATCATATTTTCATTTTTTTTCTTGTTTTGCCTCGGCGAGGCTAATTATAACTATTCATAAAGAAATCTGGCATTTGGCAATTTCATTGGATAGGTCTTATCAATGTAACTGCATGCCTAAAGTTACCAGCATATTTCAAGCGGTTTAAAAGTTATAGCGATCTCCACAAACTGATAGGGACGGACGGACATGGTGATTTTAGGGCACTCTTCGTAAGTCCTCACTTCGGATGACTTTACTGCGAGTCTTGCAATTCCTGCGGATAATCGTTAACTCCAAATGTAGGCGAATCGGAATTAAAAAAACCCCCAAAAAACCCGGCATCCAGGAATCTGATGGCAAAGCGTGAAACCGTGTCACAACTATTATATTATACCGGCCAATTATACAAAACCAGGAGATGGAAAGCAGCTTTACGGACTCAAACATATGAACCGCGGCACACCATTTCCTACAAGATTACATGTGAACCCAGCGAAGGCTCAGATCAGCCTGTGCATCCACGTAGCCTGATCAGAGTCTTCGCTGTCCGCCTAAAGACGCACTGGATAATTTGTCGACCAGCAGAATGCCCTGCAAAGACTTTTATCAGACTGTGCGGCTGCGTAGGTTGATTTGAGTCTTTAGTTGGCGCACATGAAAGGGAATGCTGTGCTCCGGTTCACGTGTCTTTCACAATCCGTGTTAGTGATCTAGTAGTGTAGCTACCGGCAAGATGCAAGAAATTAAAACTCGTCTTATAGTTACATGTAGCACAATGCATTTAAGATTAGGCTTTAAAGGCGCTTTATTGATTTTCCACAATTACTACAAGGGAGACAAGTATTTTTATTTCCTGTTTGAATGGGAGACAGCAGTCAGTTAACTCCCCTGAGTATAATCTGTAAACAACCAGGTCCAAGTAATTGAATTCCTCTGCTCTTATCATTAGCATCTCCATTAATTATATCTTACTTTGCCTTGAGATATCAAATTTATACATGGTATTGCACCGATAAAGCTTCAAAATATCAAAAAGAAACATTTTCTGTGCATTAAAATATACAGGGTTAATAAATCTTTTATATGAATATTGAAAAATTGAAAGTTAAGATTCATTTAAATCACATTAATGGCCTATGATAAAAACCGAGGATCCAAATTAGAAGGACCTAGTTAGTATTTGGTTTACCTTGCACTTCACCTATCAAAGAAGTTAATATAAATATGACTGCCACACATGTATCTCCCGTTCCTGCGCACGAATCTCCTTCTGGAAAGCGGTTTACTCTAAAAGGGTACAATTTGCTCCCAGAAAAGGTGCGGGAGTGGGGAAGGTGGGGTGGGTGGGAGTGGGGTGGGAGTGCAAAACAATTTTGAAAGCGCTCCCTCCTCTGAAGGTTTATTAGTTCCCCTTAAATGGAATGGATACACATTCAAGTAATTAAGCTAAGCCTGTTGTTTCCTAGAGCTCTGTAGCGACCAGGACACCAATAGGTGTGGTGAGGACTGGAAACAACACACAATACGGGCTATAATTCATAAAAAGCTTGATTCTGATTGGACAGCCATTACGAAAACATGCCTATTCAAGTATACTGAAAAGTTAATCACCGAAAATTGAAAATGTTCAGACAAAAAATTCAAATATTTTTCATATTTCTGCTCAAAATATAGATTGTGGGTACTCGTTAGAACCGCCTCGCCGGGGCGGTTCGAACGAGTACCCACAATCTATTTTTTAGCAGAAATAAGTAAAATAATGTATACCCCTGTAAACCCCAGTTTTACTATATAAAAGTGGGGTTTAAGGGGGTCAAAATTATAAAGGCATGTTTTCGTGATGCCTTACGAAAACACGCCTATTCAAATATACTGAAAATTTCATCACCAAAAACTGAAAGTTTCAGTCATATAAAAAACCTGATAGTTTTCATATTTCTACTCAAAACATAGATTGTGGGTACTTGTTAGAACCGCCTCGCCGAGGCGGTTCTAACGAGTACCCACAATCTATGTTTCTTAGCATAATAAGTACACACAATCTATGTTTCTTAGCATAATAAGAAAAATAATGCATACCCCTGTAAACTCCAGTTTTACCATATAAAAGTGGGGTTTAAGGGGGTCAAATTTATATATATATGTTTTCGTGATGAATAGATGAGACTGAAATTATGTCCGTTTTACATAAAATGTATTTTAATTGCAGACCGAATTTAAAATTTTCAATGATATTTTCAGTGTGTTGCTGTTGAAAATTCAGTTCTGATTTTTTTCTTCGTTTTCAATTAAATAAGGGAATATGTGTTCAAGGGCAGAATAGTGCCAAACCGTGCTAATAGATCATTTTTTTTCTTGTGATATATTTTGTCACTCTTAGGCTTACATGTGCCTTTCATTTGAGACCAATCATTATGAAAACAAGCCATATATACTGATAATTTTACCAGCAGAAAAAAAAAAAAAAAAGAAAAAAAGAGAGAAAATTTTCAGATAGAAATTCTGATATATTTCATATTTCTGTCAGAACAGATATTGTGGGTACTCGTTAGAACCGCCGCGGTTCTAAGGAGTACCCACAATCTAGGTTTTTGAGCAGAAATAAGAAAAATAATGTATACCCAGTTTTACTATACAAAAGTGGGGTTTAATGGGGTCAACATTATATAGACATGTTTTCGTGATGTTCGAAGTGAAGGAATATTGCTGTGAGGGACAGAATGTAGCCAAATGCTATAATGGAAATCTATGGAAAAGTAATGAGTCTCCTGGTCCCTATTAATGAAGTTACCAGCATATTTCAAGCGGTTTAAAAGTTATAGCGATCTCCACAAACTGATAGGGACGGACGGACATGGTGATTTTAGGGCACTCTTCGTAAGTCCATACTTCGGATGACTTTACTGCGAGTCTTGCAATTCCTGCGGATAATCGTTAACTCCAAATGTAGGCGAATCGGAATTAAAAAAAACCCCAAAAAACCCGGCATCCAGGAATCTGATGGCAAAGCGTGAAACCGTGTCACAACTATTATATTATACCGGCCAATTATACAAAACCAGGAGATGGAAAGCAGCTTTACGGACTCAAACATATGAACCGCGGCACACCATTTCCTACAAGATTACATGTGAACCCAGCGAAGGCTCAGATCAGCCTGTGCATCCACGTAGCCTGATCAGAGTCTTCGCTGTCCGCCTAAAGACGCACTGGATAATTTGTCGACCAGCAGAATGCCCTGCAAAGACTTTTATCAGACTGTGCGGCTGCGTAGGTTGATTTGAGTCTTTAGTTGGCGCACATGCAAGGGAATGCTGTGCTCCGGTTCACGTGTCTTTCACAATCCGTGTTAGTGATCTAGTAGTGTAGCTACCGGCAAGATGCAAGAAATTAAAACTCGTCTTATAGTTACATGTAGCACAATGCATTTAAGATTAGGCTTTAAAGGCGCTTTATTGATTTTCCACAATTACTACAAGGGAGACAAGTATTTTTATTTCCTGTTTGAATGGGAGACAGCAGTCAGTTAACTCCCCTGAGTATAATCTGTAAACAACCAGGTCCAAGTAATTGAATTCCTCTGCTCTTATCATTAGCATCTCCATTAATTATATCTTACTTTGCCTTGAGATATCAAATTTATACATGGTATTGCACCGATAAAGCTTCAAAATATCAAAAAGAAACATTTTCTGTGCATTAAAATATACAGGGTTAATAAATCTTTTATATGAATATTGAAAAATTGAAAGTTAAGATTCATTTAAATCACATTAATGGCCTATGATAAAAACCGAGGATCCAAATTAGAAGGACCTAGTTAGTATTTGGTTTACCTTGCACTTCACCTATCAAAGAAGTTAATATAAATATGACTGCCACACATGTATCTCCCGTTCCTGCGCACGAATCTCCTTCTGGAAAGCGGTTTACTCTAAAAGGGTACAATTTGCTCCCAGAAAAGGTGCGGGAGTGGGGAAGGTGGGGTGGGTGGGAGTGGGGTGGGAGTGCAAAACAATTTTGAAAGCGCTCCCTCCTCTGAAGGTTTATTAGTTCCCCTTAAATGGAATGGATACACATTCAAGTAATTAAGCTAAGCCTGTTGTTTCCTAGAGCTCTGTAGCGACCAGGACACCAATAGGTGTGGTGAGGACTGGAAACAACACACAATACGGGCTATAATTCATAAAAAGCTTGATTCTGATTGGACAGCCATTACGAAAACATGCCTATTCAAGTATACTGAAAAGTTAATCACCGAAAATTGAAAATGTTCAGACAAAAAATTCAAATATTTTTCATATTTCTGCTCAAAATATAGATTGTGGGTACTCGTTAGAACCGCCTCGCCGGGGCGGTTCGAACGAGTACCCACAATCTATTTTTTAGCAGAAATAAGTAAAATAATGTATACCCCTGTAAACCCCAGTTTTACTATATAAAAGTGGGGTTTAAGGGGGTCAAAATTATAAAGGCATGTTTTCGTGATGCCTTACGAAAACACGCCTATTCAAATATACTGAAAATTTCATCACCAAAAACTGAAAGTTTCAGTCATATAAAAAACCTGATAGTTTTCATATTTCTACTCAAAACATAGATTGTGGGTACTTGTTAGAACCGCCTCGCCGAGGCGGTTCTAACGAGTACCCACAATCTATGTTTCTTAGCATAATAAGTACACACAATCTATGTTTCTTAGCATAATAAGAAAAATAATGCATACCCCTGTAAACTCCAGTTTTACCATATAAAAGTGGGGTTTAAGGGGGTCAAATTTATATATATATGTTTTCGTGATGAATAGATGAGACTGAAATTATGTCCGTTTTACATAAAATGTATTTTAATTGCAGACCGAATTTAAAATTTTCAATGATATTTTCAGTGTGTTGCTGTTGAAAATTCAGACCTGACTTTTTTCTTCGTTTTCAATTAAATAAGGGAATATGTGTTCAAGGGCAGAATAGTGCCAAACCGTGCTAATAGATCATTTTTTTTTCTTGTGATATATTTTGTCACTCTTAGGCTTACATGTGCCTTTCATTTGAGACCAATCATTATGAAAACAAGCCATATATACTGATAATTTTACCAGCAGAAAAAAAAAAGAAAAAAAGAGAGAAAATTTTCAGATAGAAATTCTGATATATTTCATATTTCTGTCAGAACAGATATTGTGGGTACTCGTTAGAACCGCCGCGGTTCTAAGGAGTACCCACAATCTAGGTTTTTGAGCAGAAATAAGAAAAATAATGTATACCCAGTTTTACTATACAAAAGTGGGGTTTAATGGGGTCAACATTATATAGACATGTTTTCGTGATGTTCGAAGTGAAGGAATATTGCTGTGAGGGACAGAATGTAGCCAAATGCTATAATGGAAATCTATGGAAAAGTAATGAGTCTCCTGGTCCCTATTAATGAAATTTATTTTTTTTTTTGCTAGCTTCTTGCTACCTAATTCCAATAGCCTTTGAACAATTTGGATTCATACGAGAATAAAGAAATAAAACAGATAGCTAACAAAGGATCAAAGTTTGTACGCATTATTACACTGTCTCTTGAAGTATTTTTTTTATTTAGCACTGGGAAAGAGGTTGTCTATCAGGAATTCCAACATCTTAATGACATCCTCATTTAAGTACCCTGCGGGATGTTAGTAATGAATAAAGAAAAAAAAAATCGAATCCTAATGCTGTGATGTTGATGGCAGAAAGGGACATTTTGGATTTTCTGTCGGATTTCTTTTAGATTTTAGAAGTATCAGCATCTGTATTCATCACAAAAACATACCTATATAATGTTGACCCCCTTAAACCCCACTTTTATATAGTTAAACTGGGGTTTACAGGGGTATATATTATTTTTCTTATTTCTGCTCAAAAACATAGATTGTGGGTACTCGTTAGAACCGCCTCGCCCCGCCCAATCTATCTTTTGAACAGAAATATGAAAAATATCAGTTTTTTTTTATCTGAAAACTTTCATTTTTTGATGGTAATATTTTCAGTATATTTGAATAGGCATGTTTTCGTAATGTATGACAATATAAAGTACGGTAAATAAATAAATCATGCGGTTGAAATTTTCCAGAAGAACTGATACACTTTCAGTTGGGAAAGAGGCAACTCTGTCAGAATTGTTTTTGACCTCCTGTCTGAAAAGGGCTAAACTCTAAATGGCAATTTTACTCTCCTTCTGAAAAGGGGTCAACTCTAAAAGGAAAGAAAGGAAAGTATATGCTTTCTTTCTGAAAAAGGGTCAACTCTAAAAGGAAGGAATATGCTCTCATAGGGAACAAATTCTTTCCTGTTAGATGTGACCTCTATTTAGAATGGATTTGATGTGCAGAAAAGTGAACAAGCAGACAAAAAATATCTCCCTAGTACAGAAATGGCAATAAATCTAACAAGTGTATCAATACCCTATAAACTACCCAAATGATGCCTGTCACGAACCTAGGAAACATACAACATTGTAACAACGTCGCTCCGACAGCACCACGACGTCATGCATGATGGAATGACGTCGCTGCAACGTCGGAGTAATGTTGTTACGACGATGTGTGTTCGTCGACGTCGCGGCGGATTCATAGCGACGTTGTTACGAAGATGTCTGTCATGGCGTCACAGCGACGTCGGAGCGACGTTGTGAGTTAACATTATTTCAACGTCGTAACAAGGCCGCGACGTCACGTACCTTGGTACGACATTGTGACGTTGTTACGACGTTGTGTTTTAGCTTGGAATACACATTTTCTTAAACCCTGTATGCCTTGAGCCGGTCAGTGGACTTTTTCTACATGCATATCGGAAGGCGCCGTTATTTAGGTAAAGTGGTGTTATATGGAAACTGACAGAATTGCTGCTATTACTACAAAACAATACATACCTTAATCAGATGAAAAAAAAGGGGAAAAAAAAGAAAAGAAAAACGCTTGTCTACACTGTTTGCAAAGCTAGATGTTTAGGGATACTAGTTATTGATCGTCTTAACTGTAAATGAATTGTCATTACGAAGCAAGATCAATCATTGCATACCCAGAATAGACAGCGCAGGGCATTCCAAGATAGCCTAGGTAATCTATAGATTGTACTGTTTTAAAAAGCGAAATACGAATGCATTCGTCTTATTACGTAATCGCTTCTGGGCATGCGCACTTCCCTTATTCTGCAAACATTTTTTTCAAATCGTAGTCCACATAGTAGACTTTAAGGTAAATGGATACACTTGGTAGATTTTTTGCCAGTACCGACAAGGGAGACAACTCTTTTGACTTCATGTTTGCTTCACTGCACGCCAGCACTGAAACAATAACTAGTAAATTTTACTAATTGATTGGTATTTGAATGGACAAAACTCACAAACCCCAATAATATGGTAAACGTGATAATAATAACAGTAAAAATAAAACAGCATCACGAAAACATGCCTATATAATTTTGACCCCCTAAAACCCCATTTTTATATAGTAAAACTGGGGTTTACAGGGGTATACATTATTTTCATTTTTCTGCTCAAAAACATGGATTGTGGGTACTCGTTAGAACCGCCTCGTCTAGGCGGTTCTAACGAGTACCCACTATCTATGTTTTGAGCAGAAATATGAATTATATCAGAATTTTTTATTTGAAAATTTTTATTTTTTGTAGGTAAAATTTTCAGTATATTTGAATAGGCATGTTTTCGTAATGTAATGTTTTAATTGGTAATTATGGTAGTTATAATAATAAAAAATAAAAAAAAATGATAATTTTACTACAACTACTACTAGTAATGATGATAATAACGGTAATAATATTAATACTGAAGATAATAATCCTTCTACAAATACTACTGACTATAACAACTACAATGATTATAGTAAGAATTATATTACGTATGTAGCAATGTTTAAAAGTATCATTATTATGAATTTTATCATTATCAATATTATCGCCATTATCTGAGGTTTTGTCCATTCAATACTAATTAACTAGTAAAATTTACTAGTCAGTTGTTTTTTTTTCAGTGAAGTGCCACCTGAAAATAAACCCTTTTAGAGTAGACCCCTTTACAATGGAGCAAAAACACTTCTGAATCAGCTTTCTCCCTATGAAAGTGTACGAATTCCATTTAATCTAAAACTCGTTCTTATTGGTAGTTCAAAAACTGTGCCATTAACCCTGTATTTAAAACCCCACGTCCCTGTAGAAGTATTTGTACAGATCTAATTCGCATGGCTAAGCATGCGCACTGGGACAATATTCTCTGCCTCTGAACCGAGACAGTTGAATTAATGAAGCTACGAAACCAGTCTGTGTCGTAACAAGCAACAAACGGTGGCTTCACGCACTTGCGAAAAAGCGAACGCCAACAGCTAGTGCGTTCGCCTGTGAATAACAGGTTCTACAGAGGGCGAAAAACAAAAGCCCAGATCAGACTGCGCAGTGGCGCAGTCTGATCTGGGCTTTTGTTGTTCGCATATGCGTTAAGCCTGTGTTCTGTGTGACGCAGTTTATATACGAAAGGATGACTTCTATTATCAATACATTCTGTTCTCTTGGGAGCTGACTCGCAGAGTAAAACTGAGGAGAAGATCGCTGAACTTACATTACTGAATAAAGGAGAAAACAAAATCCAAAACAACCAGATTAATCAATGCTGGGAAAAAAAATAATTATACACGCTGAGGTATAATCAAATTGAACTACATAAGAAACAGAGCTTAAGGGAAATTGAATCATTTTCAGAGGAATCAGTTCAGTCAAAAATATCTTACCTCCCTTCGGAAAAGGGATCTACTCTAAAAGGAAAGAATTGACTCCCTCGTACTAAGTCGTGAACGTAAGATACTAATATAAAATGACGGGTGACGGGGATGGTGGAGTGGTGAGGGAGCGTTCTTCGGAAATACACAACAAAACAAATGACCCGCAACGTTTCATTTTCATGAATTTTCTTACTTTTAAGCTTAACGCTTAGCATGCTTGGTTTGTTTGTGTTAGGGTTTTACGGCCCAATCAACCCAGTGGTGTCATGTCGAGCGCGGTCAGTTTACCTAACCACACTTTTACTGGACAGGCTTAGTCCTTTAAGCGGTTAACCACTGTTGTGCACATTCTTTCGCCAGAAACTGACAACTGCCCTTCTTGAATCAGCGGAAAGGAGAGAATGACCGTAGAAAATATTTCACGATCAGTCTCCACTATAGAATGTTACCGACCCGGCGGGGGTCGAACTCGTAACCTCCTGATCACCAGTCGGACGCGCATCCAATTGAGCCACGAAGGTCGACATGCTGGGTAAAATTTCAACAGATGACAGTTTGTAATAGTTTTTTTCCCCGAGAAAACGGATTTTGAAAGTCCATGCAAATTCTCTCATCGTGGGACAATTTAAATAAAAGGTCAAAACCTACTTTCTGGGAAAAATAAGAAAAAATATCATTGGTTTGTCATCTGCTGCAAATGCCCTTAGAGTGGCAAAGGTTAATTCAGTTTGCTTGTTATTTCTGTCAGTTTTTGTAGCATACAAATCTGGCTAAGTGGGCGTATCAAACAGAAACCTTATTATTCCTCGTTTTATAGAGTGAAATTGTCATGTATTAGCCACGTCATGGGAAAAGAGACTTTATAGCATATGTAAACAGCAAAGGTTCTGGTGAGACTGCGCATCCGCGCAGTCTCACCAGAACCTTAGCTGTTCAGTCACGTAAACGGTAAGCCAAAAAACTAAACATGTGGGCTTGCTAAGGGACAGAGCATGCCCACTGAAAGATTGAATCAACAGAAAAGCTGAAGAGCTTTTTTCTCGCGACGCGCCCAATATCTTGCGTGGGTACGTTAACGTAATGTATTATATACATCAACAGCTACTCTGCTTTCGACATCTTTCAGAAAATTCTGTTACAGTTTGCATGGCGCTTCTCAGAAGTAAACATACAAATTTTTACCATGATTCAATGCTTTTTTTTTTTTTTTTGTCGTAACTATCTAGGCACAAAAATTTTGACTTTATTCAGTGGTTAAAAAGAAAAAAAATCGAAAATTTCGATTTTTCCCATAATAAAAATGGCTGCAAATTATGCAAAAATCGATTGTGTATGTAGTGTGTTTGCAGGTTTTCGACAAGTTCCACTTTTTTTTTTTTTCAAAATATCTGAAATCTTCACAATATTGTTTTTCTACCAAAATGTTTCGAAAAAAAAAATCAGTTTGCTATAGAAATTGCGTATGTCAGACCCATTCTGGCCGTAAATTAACTTCACAGTCAATGTTTGAAAATAAAGCACATAAACAGAAATAACAAATGGTTCCTGATAAGATAATTGACAATAACAAAATAAATCAAGTTCTTTTTTCTTTAACCCTTGTCATTCTGAATAAATAAGAATAATTCAAGAAGTCACGCCCACTCATTACGAAAACACGCCTATTCAAATATATTGAAAATTTCACCACCATAAACTAAAAGTTTTCAGATAAAAATTCTGATATTTTTTCATATTTCTCCTCAAAACATAGATTGTGGGTACTCGTTAGAACCGTCTCGCCAAGGCGGTTCTAACGAGTACCCACAATCTATGATCATGAACAGAAATTAGAAAGAGAATGTCTGCCCCTGTCAACCCCAATTTTACTATATAAAAGGGGTCAAAATTATATAGGATCTTTTCGTGATGTCTAATTTTCAGCCAATCATACTTGATTTAGGTTGCTGATACAAATTCACATACTTATTGACAAACAGTGCAGATCCAGCTCAGTCAGCTTCTACAGAAGCCAACTGATCTGGACCTACACTGTTTGCAAAGGCAGGGTATATACGGGTTCAGCAGGACAAGGGTTAATTTAGAATAAAACGCCTACCGAAACATGCTTTTCTGCAGGATATCGAAATCACCGTAGTCGAATCGTTCAAATTTTAGGACAAGTGTGGTAACGTTTGAATATGTAGTTTAAGTACGGTATAACATACGGTGGTATCGTATGTACCCTAAGTATTCGGACACCGCAACTCTTTACCATACTTTTTCTAAAATTTGAACAAGTAAAGTTTTCTACCCAATGTTGTGTCTAAATATTGCTGGATGACTAGAAAAAAAAACAGTGTAGACCCTGATGAGACGCCGCAGAACGCGGCGTCTCATCTGGGTCTACACTGTTTGCTCAGGTCTGTCTGTCCGAATACATACGGTAAATACTACAATACTTTCAGAACCTACGCAGATCTGAACCTTTAACACTCTATAGGCGAAAAGAGCAGACATCATGTCACTGGTATTATTTCTATTTTTCACTGCAAATAAAGCTTGACATTTCGTTCAAATTTTATCCAGAAAGGGGTAGATTTCAATTTCACATCAGGAGACAATTTGAATGGAACATCAGGTCTTATTTTCCATACAAAATATATAAATTTTAAAACGTCGACTGCTGCTATTTAAATGCAACAGCTTAAAGCTTAATAAACTCCTTGGCGTCTGTTCTTTCAATCAAACCTGTCACAATTCAGAGGAAAGGACGTCGTCTAATCGAACGGGGTTAGCCATGCGATAGCAATTTATGATTTGGGCCGCACTAAGCGACAAAGGTGTCTTCGAGCATGCGCAAAATGCTCAGATTCAGACCCGTCGCCCGTCTCATCCGGGCATTTTCTCTCCATTGATGCATTCTATAGCGTCCAATGATTCTGTAAGCGGACAGTGAAGGCCCAGATCAGACTGCACGAATGCGCAGTCTGATCTGCGTCTTCGCTGTCGCATACATTTTATGTCCGAAGACACGTTTTTGCATGGCGCGGGCCATTTATTTCTCGCAGACGCCAGATTTGGACTTCCAATTCTACTACAAGGCTGGACAGACTTCATACTCACTTTCTTGTCCGAAAAAGACATTCTTTCTGAAAAGCATCTAGAAAATTGATTTTGCCTTCATATTTAACAATAAGGGTCAGTCAGGGTAAATACGGACGAAATTTGCATCTCAACGTTTCAAGTCATAGTGTTCACAGTGTGCAGGAGTCACGGGACTGGTTACCGGTTCTTATACAAATTCATTATCGTCTCCTGACTTTGCTGTATGCGCCTAGGTTTTTAATGGCACACAAATCTTAGAATAAAGATAAAATGCGTGTGACCAAGATCCAGGGAAATACGGAAGAGGTGGGGAAAGTACGGAAAGAGATACAGAAAATACGGACAGCATTATAAAGTAGGCTACAGTACCGCTGAGAAAGTACGGACACTTGATAATTTTTACAACTTGTCCGTGAAATGTTGGTCAAATTCGGGTAAATACGGACATGGCTAAAATTCGTGGAATCTGAATAATTCATATAACTAAACGCCGCGAATTTCTGCTAAGATTCATTGATAGAACAAAAAAAAAAAAAAATCATACACAATGCTCAAAACAGCGTTGTTTGTTGATCGTATTTTGCCGGTTGTGCTAAAAAGATTAGTAAACTACTGGCAGTTTACTTTTTACATCATAACATGACAATTATTACGAAAACACGCCTATTCAACTATATAGAAAATTTCATCTCCAAAAAGTCTGAAAGTTTTCAGATAAAAAAAAACTCTGATATTTTTCATATTTCTGCTCAAAACATATATTGTGGGTACTCGTTAGAACAACCTCGGCGAGGCGGTTCTAACGAGTATCAACAATCTATATTTTCGAGCAGAAATTAGAAAAATAATGTATACCCTGTAAACCCCAGTTTTTATCTTCTGAAGATTAAATAGTTTTCCCTTTCTGAACCAAAATATTCGACTCTGTTTCACGATTTGGGGTCGGGACCAAATTTTGCGATGTTGACGATGTCAAGCATTTTGTAAATTATGGTCAGTTTGGGGTCACAAAGGGAATCGTTTTAATCATTATCATTTAAAAAAATGTCACGGATCAGAAAAATATAAAAAAAATTATTTTATATTACCGTCTAGTAAATATTTGACCCGGGATCAGGTCTGGACTAATTGCTTAATTTCTGGCTTGACATAAGGTCCAGATTAGCACTATTTCTGGTGCGACGTGCATTGTGTCTATCAGTTTAATAAAATTATTGCAAACTTGAATAAATCATTTAATATGCATGTCTGATCAAATTTTAAGACATGCCACGTACTTGACATCAGAAATAACCGAATTTAGGCCCGATGTCCAGCTAGAAATAATGAAATTAGTCCTGACCTGGTCCCGGTTCCAATATTTACTAAACAGTACGATGGCATAACTTTACTTTTGTATTCTTTTGCTCTTGACATGTTAGTAAATGATAATGCATAAAAACACTCCCATGGCAACCCCATATTGACCATAATTTGAAAAATGCTTGACATCGTCAACACCGTAAAATTTGGTCCCAACCCCAAATTGTAGGGCACGGTCGTATATTTTGGTTCAGAAAGAGGAAAATATTTAATATGAAGATAAAATCGGACATACACGTTTAAGACGAGGCTATATGCTACACATGTTCTAAATTTCATTCCAATACTTGCATGTTTAATGCCATTATTCGATTGTTTAAATTCAGTACCGACATTTGGTCTCGACCGTTAGTCCCGTCTTTTAAACTCTCCCTTCGAGATTAAGTAGGTTGAAAGACTGGTGATACAAGGGTATCTCTATACAACGAGAGAGCCTGGTCCTACTAAATACCATAAAGTGTTACATTACTTAAACGTACGACAGAAGTGTCTAGGGTTGAGTAGGACAGCTAGGGTAGGATGAGTTGCGTCAGATAGGGTAAGAAGAGCGGACAGGGGTGTAACAACTAACTAATAGACTTATCCAAACCCACCCATCTCAACATATCTTACCACACAATATGCAAACCACCATGCACTATGCACTGCACCCCAATACTGCTTGAAAAGCAATAGTTTTTGGGGCGAAACGACTAGGGTTTGGAGAAAAATCAACTAGTCAGGTATTTTGTTTGGACTTCCATCCGTACTTCAGGCGTTTACAATTTTCTTGCTGCACTTATTTTATAGTCGACTTACACATAGTCCATTTAATCAAGCGGTTCTTTTTTTGTGACGACTGTCGAACGCACCTGCAGGTACGATGGATCAAAATTGCTATGTAAATGCAATAAACTGTTCATATTATTATTTTTTATTTCTTAATAAACAATATATTATATACTTCAAATCAATTTTAAATGGTATATTATGATATCAAATAAAAACAATCGGATAATTAGTACATAAAGATACAGTAATCACAATTTTCATAATAAAATAAAATATTATGGTATAAATTGGGTTTCATACTCCACTGCAATCCTAATCTTAATATGTCTTCGACAAATAAAATATTATGGTATAAACTGGGTTTCATATTCCAGTGCAAACCTAATCTTAATATGTCTTCGACAAAAAATACACGGGATTCGGGATTTTAACAAATACTTGATACATGGTATGTCTTGTTTGCCGGCGGTCTCTTAATAAAGCTTGGGATTTTTAAGTCTGGAGAAGTGTTAGATTAGCGCAGAGCGCAATTTGGTAAGTATGAATATGACCTTAGTCCATATTGGATAAGTTTGTCTATGACTTGTGGTCCATACTTACAATGTTCAAACATATTCATACCTGACTCATGCTAAAATAAGCTTCTAGATAAGATCTGGTAACTTATTTAAGTTCTGGCATGTTTTTTTTTTTAAATAAAAATGTTCAAACTAAATCTATTGGAGATCCCATATTGCTTGATCAAGAAAATTCATAAAGCTTAATAAAACCATACATTAAATAATAACATTGCTATTCTTTTTTTTACCTATTACATAAAAAAATTATTAAACTTTAGTATAGCCGTGTCCCATATTTCTAAGTAAACATGAACAAAATTTAGACATTTACGTCTAAATATTTTGTCTTGTTATATTTAAAGCGACACATTGTTTTAAGCCTGGAATAAAAGTAACACCTTACCTTGGGTTAATATTTTTCATGGCATTTGGAGTTAATGGAATAATTTTCTGAACGACTGACCTTTCATTGTTTATCACCAACGTGCAATTTAGTACTCAGTGCAATACTGTACAAGTACTACATGTATGAAAGATGATGAACATGCTGTATTTTTTTGAATGTCTAGCTGTATGAACGTCATTTAAATGAATTATATGTTATAAGGGTTGCAGTTGTTGAAATATCGTTGTTGATATGATGTTTCCCCAAAAGCTCAACAGATATTTTGCAAAACTTCAGTAAGAAAAAAAAACACACACAAAAAAAAAACAACAAAAAAAAAAAAAAAAACACAAAAAAACAACAACAACAAACAAACAAAAAAAAACAAAAAAACAATAACAACAACAACAACGAAAACAGCAATATTTTCTTATGATAAATAAATGTTAAAAAGTATATGTACATAATGTATTTTCACAGAATGGTTGCTATGTTCGAAGAGTTTACTAGTGAATATGCTATAAGGAATATCATAGTTGTGAACACGTTCGTGCATGTTAACTTGAATAGATACGTTAGCAATATTACTACTATTAAAAGCGCAGTTAAAATGGCTAAAATGTTTGGCTAACACGATTTTCCACCAATAAACACATTTCTTTACAGCAACAGAAACGTTGGAAAAATGAATAAACGATGTAATTGCTTACGTTTTTTACATTCCTATAGACAGATATGTTACCAGCAAATATGTTACGGGCATACATTCACTGTACTGTTCTTGCCAAATGATGAAAAAACAAAAAACGACAACAACAACAACAACAAAAAAAACAAAACAAAACAAAACAAACATAACCACTGGGTATGCTTATACACTGCAAATACCACACAGATCGTCATGTATGGTTTTTAAGATTTTCTAGGCACCTATGTAGTGTTTTGTATCCTGTATAAGATATGCTATCATACATGTATCTTTCCACATCCACGATGACATTTTGGTCTGCCAAACCTGATTTTTCACCTGATTCCATATGTACATAAAGCCATTATTGGCTCGCGGCATTTTTTCTTATTAATTTAAATTTATTCTTTAAAGAAACCAAGAACAGCAATAAGTTCGTTACCATGTCGTACGATGTAAATGCGTTTGCTCTTGTAGATAGAACTATCGTATTTACTGCCTGCATTCGGACAGACAGGCTGAGCAAATAGTGTTGTCCCAGATGAGACGCCACAGAACGCAGAACATCGGGTTGTAAAATGTACTTGTTCAAGTTTTAGAACACGTATGGTAAGGAGTTGAGGTGTCCGAATACTTAGAGTAAAACGGTATATGCGTTTGGTCTTGTTGATAGACTATCCATCTAAACGCTTTATATTAATTAGTTGGGCTTTTTGTTGCCTAACAAAGTTCCCGTAGTGATTATACGTTTTGTAAAACGTTATTTTGCAAGATAGTACCAATGAAATATTTCAATCATTTGAATATTCGTTAAGTTCATATTGGTCATTCCAACTGATCAGCCGGCCTCGGTGGCTCATTTGGATGTGCCGTCCGACTGGCGACCAGGAGGTCGCGGGTTCAATCCCCGCCGAGGTCGGCAACATTCTTTCTTGGAGATAGATCATGAAATATTTTCTACGGTCATTCTCTCCCTTCCTCTGATTCAAGAAGGGCAGTGGTCAGTTTTGGCGAAAGAATGTGCACAATACTGGTTAACCGCTTAGAGGACTAAACCTGCCCAGTAATCGCGTGGTTAGGTAAACTGACCGCGCTTGACATGACCCCACTGGGTTGACTGGGCCGTAAAACCTCAACACAAACAAATTCCAATTGATCAAATGCATGAAAATATGTGTCTCAAGAATAAAACTTAGTTTGAAATACATATTTTACACTTTAAAAGTGTTTAACCTTAATTTTAAAGATACTTTTTTGCGTTATCTGTGTGGAGGTTGTACAATCCCTGCCACTTGCACAATTTGTCTAAAATTACTTCATATTTTCTAGTACACAGTTGGAAACAACAACAGCAACAATAATAATATTATCATCATCATCAAACAGAATATTCAAAATATTTAAGAGTGTTAAAAATAACCCCGAAACCTTTCTGAATATAGGTGTTGTAATAGTATTTTTTATTTCATCTTTTGGTCCGATCTTAGTTTGCAGGTAGTTTTATAGAAAAGGACAGTGCACCATATTCTATTTTTTTCATTTTCATTCTTTATACAAAACTTCGATTCATCGAAATGTACACTATAGAACTGATACTTTCTAAACAAAGAACAGTGATTAATGAGTAGAAAATATTTTATTCGAAAACATATACATGTAAAACATTGTCAAGTATATTAACAAATAAAAGTAAATGTATCAATAACCAAAACCAAATGAATACAAATGACATCTTACTGGGTCACCACCTGCGGAATAAATGCCATCATCAGATAGATGCTGTTTTGATCCCCTTATCAGTGAAATATTGGTATGCATTATGTTACGTGCCAAAGAGCATAAATTTCTGTCTGCCTTTAATGAATCTAGCTAGAAAATCCCCGTGCATAGTATGATATTTTAATCAACTTTCATCTGCTTTGGTTGCGTAGATAATCATAAGGCTTAAATGGAAAGAAATCAGCAATGTCATGACTCTTTGATCGTGTGAACAAATAAGGCTCCCGAGTCATCTTGTATGACGCTGCCGGGATCCATTCAGATTAATTGTTCAGATAACGCCAGGAATCTGCATATACCCCATATTTTGTGATGAGAACAGTCCACGTGGGAATTTACTAATGTATTAAGCCTAAGTTTGGACAGACAAGCCTCAACAAACAATACAGACCCTGATCAGACGCCGCAAAACGCGGCGTCTGATCAGCGTATACACTGTTTGCCGTTCATCAAATCAGGTGATAAAATAGTTTCAGAGTTTAGGACATGCATGCTAAATAGTTAAGCTGTCCGTATACTTAGAATAAATACGGTATTGTGTAATATGTTATTGTTAAATAGCTGGAACTTATTTGTTTTGAAAAACATTTTATTTCAAACGTTTTACGAGCCCTTCCTGTTTCCGTCTGAAGAAGAGCATTTATATTGACGCATTCTTATTTTTTTATAGATTGGAAGCGGGACGATGGCACACTGTACAGTTTGCTGTTGCAATTTACTCTTAGAAAGACCTTAAGATCTATGTATATCTAATGGTACGGATTCCACCAAAATATATGATAAACGGGACGATTTTCATTTTGATATAGTCAATTTCCCTTTTCTGGATGGCGATGTCCCCCGGCGTATCTCATATGGGGTATACATATCTCGACTTATTAGATTCGCCAAAGCTTCTTCAAATCTTGGTGACTTTAACTACCGTAATAAAGCCCTTATTGCTAAACTTCTTTGGCAGGGCTATCATTATTTTAAAATTCGTAAGGCGTTTCAAAATTTTATCGCAGGCACAGTGCCTTTGTAGAAAAATATAGCGTCTGTCTGAAAACACTTCTGCAACAAGGTATATAGGAACCAGAATTTTACGGTGACTTAGTGTTCAGATTTAGAAAAACTGTAGGAAAATCTAACTTTTCGGAGCAATTCAGAAAACTTATTAACCGTTATAAAAGAATTGGTTATAGCCTAGGTATGCTGCAGACTGCACCTAATCATTGTTGATGGCTATGCTTCACTCTTTAATTGCACGACGGCGGTTCGCGGTTCGGGCCTCAGACTCAATGACAGCCTCTTCGTAAAACTTTAACCAGTGGACTGGGGCTTGACGATATGTCTTTCGCTTGGCCCGCCGTGGTTCAAGTATTGGTTTTCATTAACTCTGGCATACAGTAGAATTAGTCATGAGTACTCGTGTTTGTTTATTATTGTGATTGGTTTGATTTTTGTGTTTTCGCTTTGGTGCGTTGGCTGGGTTGGGGGCCTTTGTGCGGGCCGAGATTTTGTGTGTTTCTGTATTAAGAGTAGCATCGGGAACCGGAGTGAAGTTGGCTAGCTGTAAAAGTACTTTAAACCCCTCGGTTGTTTACTCTACTGACCGTTCTGGGACGGTGGTCTCGGTGTTGGTCTTACTCTTTGTTGCTTTGTGGTTTATTCTACGAGACGATTTGTTCTATGTCTTACCTTTTGTCATTTTGTTCTTGTGTTTTTCAGTACCTCGCTTGGGGAATCTTGGTGCTTTTCGTACGTTTGTTAGATTTGTGCTTGTTTGGATTTGTCGGTTTCCTCTTCCTCTTGGTGTATGGGAACGGCTGCGGCGTGTGACTGTGGCACTCACTCCCTGGACTTTTTTTCTTACCTTTTTTTTCTAACATGTGGATCAACTGATCGAAGTCAGATCATTTTTTCTAACTGTTATAACGTGCATTAAGTCGGGCAAAATAGGCCTTCAAAGAATTTGCTTCATGCGGTCACATTACGGCGGCGTCCTTGAAAAAAGGTTTCAAAAAATCCCAAAAAAGATATGTAACAAGGCGAAAAAATCATCATTACCCAATGGAAGATCGAACCCAGTTCATTATGCTCTATCTTCTGCAGTATACAAATCAACTGGATTGTACCGCAGGACAATAAACTTGTGTCCTGTACATGTACTTAAACCAGGTGACATTGGCTTCTCCCAAACATAAAATCATCTCAAATGTCTAGTAGTCCGACAATCACGTAAAATGAGACTCAAATCAACACACATGGGGTGCCAGACGTACGTCCTAATCACCGAGCCGTAGAACGAGCCCATTGGACCTTTTGAAAATATGTGGGGAATGGTAAAATTTGACAGACTAAGTTTTTTGTTTTTTTCAAAATGTCGGTTAAATATGTTACGAGAGTGAGGCGTAACGAAAAAGAAATGCAAGTTAAACCAGCACTAGGTTTTAAATAAATTATTTACAATATTTAAAAACTACAGAAAAAAAGACAATATATGTCTATTTAAACTTCAGACCCTCATGCATACTCGAATGCACCAACTTTGAGTCCAACGGGAAACATTATCTCCAGGTCCGAGGCACTACTACGGGTACCAAAATGGTACCTGCATACGCCAATATTTTCATGGGTCGTTTCGAAAGACAGTTGTTAAGGTCAGTGACCCTGAGACCATTTTCATAGTTAAGGGTCATTGACGAAATTGTCATGAACTGGTCGCAAGGCCGAGAGAATTTGACGACTTTCCTCGATGAGGCCAACAACTTCCAGCAAGCATAAAGTTCACAGCTGAAATTTCAACCGAGCAGCACATGTTTCTGGACACCAAATCAAGCTTGTGGGCGATACAATATCTGTTGATGTATATACCAGACCAACAGATACACACCAGTTTCTCTTACAACAAGTTGCCACCCAAAGCACTGCTGCAAAAATGTTCCTTACAGCCTTGCACTTCGCCTCAAACGTATCTGCTCCGATCCGGGCACATTTGAATCAAGAGCAAGAGAACTGTCTTACCACCTCTGCAAACGGGGTTATCAGAAACAGGCAATTTCACCTGCCATTGAGAGAACACGGTAACAGAACAGAGTACACATACTTTCTTATAGGCCTAAATCTGAGTCTAGCGTTCCCCGCTTCGTGTTTAGGTACCAAAGCAAGACTTACCAAAAGTGAGGGATATAGTCAACAAACAGTGGCCCATCACTGAGTCATGCAGCACTTTGAGCGAGATCTTCACAGAAAGACTAACCAGAATACCCAAGGGTCTGCGGGATCTTCTTGTACGTGCCAAGCTCAAACCAGACACGCGTGATGATGAACCACTTGGGGAGACATGACCGTGCGGCAAAGCAAGATGCAAAACCTGCAAAATGATAACCCCGACACAGATCGCTGTCAGCATCTGGGGCAATCATCAAGCTCAGGTGCAACACTAGTTGTAAGTCGACCAATGTTGTCTACCTTATAACATGCACCAAGTGTGGAAAACAATATGCTGGTGAAACCGCTGATCATTTGAACCCAAAAGTGACCGGCCACCGGGATGATTTGAAACACAAGCGGTTCGAGAGGTCTCCTGTCGCAGAATACTTCTGTTCACTAGAACATGATTTTCTTAACCACGCCTCGCTTTGTTGCTTAGATCATAATCCGGAGTGACCAGTTCGACCCAGAAAAGCTCGCGAGAGATATAGGATCCGACGTCTGAACCCCTACGGTCATATGGTATCAACAAAAGCGACCAGTAGAGGGAATGATCGTTCCTTAGCCAGGGCATGCGACAGCTTATGTGGTACTTTTTGTTCATGTGATTTCCGGAATCACAGCGTAAGTTTGGCCCATTTGCTTTAAGTATTGATGAGAGACGCTCAGTTTGGCGTATATCCCTTTCGGTTTAAGGTTTATTGCCCCGTTGTATTCATTGCGTATATGGGCAAAGTGGTGTTAAAAGGAAAGCTAAGCGTTTTTTTTGCACGTTGTGTTTATGATGATGTTGATAAGGAAGCTGTTTTTTTCCTTTTTGTACGCCGTGTTATCGCGCAATGTAAACATTTCACATGTATCCAAACACGTTGAGTCTCAAGTCGCAGCGGGCTAGATAACATGGGCGCGAAAATGACATAATCTGTTTTCCAATTATTTCAGCTCATATAACTTTAGTTTGTAATTTTTAACATTTTTCATTTCCTTTCTTAAATATCTCTATGTAAATGTAAAATGGAAAACCTCTGAAAAAGACGAAAGCCGAAAGGTCTCAGGTAAACAAATCATTTGCATTGTTAATGATTTACTCCCAATATGTAGTTTAACCCCTATCATTTCAGCATCCTTTCTAGATCCAGTGCTACCAAAATGATTTTTGCTAGAGCTCCTTCTCCCAACTAATTATATATATATATATATATATATATATATATATATATATATATATATATATATATATATATATATAGTACCTTTCCAGTTTTGTTGTAATATATATATATATATATATATATATATATATATACCTTTCCAGATTTATTGTAACAAAGTCCTTCAGAAGTATTCCACAATAATTTCTTAAAAAAAACCTTTAATAACAGTTTCTGATCCCTCAGTTTGAAGTCCCTCGATTCAGACTTTAATTCCGGAATGAATGAAATATCCAGTATAGAATAAAGTTATCCAGTATGAAATAATTCCCAATGAAAGTATACAAAGGTGTCCATATGAAAACCTTTACCCTTTTTACTGTATTAAAGAACTTTCCAGAGAAAGAATTTGCTAGATGCATTACTCATTTTTTAGTTTTAGTCAATAATATTCTAGATGATTGATGACATGCCAAAAATAGCTCCATCAAGAAAGTTCAATAAAATTCTGAAACTTTCTCAAAGGTTCTAAATTTTCCTGAATGTTTTTGGACTTTATAGAATGTTCTACAGGCTTCCATGACCTTCTATACACCAAGTTTCTACCAGTTTCAAGAGAATTCATGAACATTTCATTCCTTCCACAAAGTTCTAAGGGGAATAAAAACAACTTGTTATAGTAGAGATGATTTTCCAGAACGAACATTTCATTCCTTCCATAAATTTCTTAAACTTTTTCAAAGGTTCTAAATTTTCCTGAATGTTTTTGGACTTTACAGAATATTCTGCATGCTTCCATGACCTTATATACACCAAGTTTCTACCAGTTTCAAGAGAATTCATGAACATTTCATTCCTTCCAGAAAGTTCTAAATGGAATAAAAATAATTTGTTTTTGTAAACATTATTTTCCAGAAAATTCTACAGATACTTGCAGTAAAAATGAAAATAATGATATTTAAAATACGTAAACAATTTATATATAACAAAAAAAAAAACAAAACAAAACAAAAAAAAAAAAAAAACAAAAAAAAAAAAAAACAATGACAATGAAATGAATTGTAGTGACAATGAAATGAACTTTTTACGAGGGTTCTACCTACATTATGTTTAATATTTAAATCAAATCAAATGTATTACTCTCAGGTTATATGTAATATAACAATATGAGGAGTTACTGAAGATGTAAGAACAATTCTTTTATGACAGCACTGAACGAAAACTGAACGTTTAATACCAGATAAGTCAAAGAAGGTAACAAGCTTAAATATGCGAAATTCATTTCAACTATTTCCAAATACTTTATCTAGTCCAGGTAAGAATGAAATAAGCATGATTTTTAGCGTAGATTTCATCGTTGATTGAGCAAATTGTCCTTTGTATGAATGAAATTCCACGTCTTCCATCAGTTTTTGTATTTGGATATAATTTCCATTCATAATGCTTTAATAAGGGCTGCGGTTTGTGATTGTGGCACTCCCTGGACTTTTCTCTTACCTTTTTTTTCCAAACAATGTTACGAGTGTGTTTCTGCTAATTCCTATTCAAATATACTGAAAATTTTACCACTAAAAAATGAAAATTTTCAGATAAAAACTGATATTTTTCATATTTCTGCTCAAAACATAGATTGTGGGTACTCGTTAGAACCGCATCGGCGAGGCGATTCTAACGAGTACCCACAATCTATATTTTTGAGCAGAAATAAGAAATATAATGTATATTCCTGTAAACCCCAGTTTTACTCTATAAAAGTGGGGTTTAAGGGGGTCAACATTATATAGGCATGTTTTCGCGATGAATAGAATTTTAACGCTTGGCACTCTGGGCAAGACCTTTTCAGAAAACAACATCTTGAAACACCATTCCGATTCCTCCCCGGAAGCAGGATCCAACATTTCATGGAATTATCTCTTATTAGGAAAACCGCCTGGAATGGCAGGTCTCACGCCTTGGGGAAAAAGAACATTATCATCAATTTGCCATCCACCTGGTGTAGCCCAAAGAGTGGTAAAGTTTAAGACGGCTATCATAAACACATGCTTTCGGTTTTCTTTCAGTCGTTCAACGTTAGTCACTTGAAGTACACATATTGAGACAAGATACCTGTGCCATTACAATTCTCATCCACTCACTGCTCTAGGTCACTAATTCAATCGACGGTTCAAATAGTATCAAATAGTATCCCAGAACACATGTCCGTGTGGGGAACCAAGAAAATTTCACTTTTAACTGACAAACAGATAAATGTTTTGTATTACTCGCAGGCCACTCATATTTGCCCTAAATATTCGGACACGTATACTCTTTACCATACTTATCCTAAAATATATACAACATACTTGCTGAAAAGTGACTGCCTGTTGATATGTCTAAATCCAATTGACTACCTGTTGAAATATCGCACACAGTGTAGATATTGGTCAGGATTTACACAGTTTGCTCGGGTTTGCCTGGCCTAATACTTAGGATAAAAGCAGTATCCTTTTACCAGTGCCAATATCAGCAATGTTATACGTGTATCCGCGACGGAAGCGAGCGCTTTAACGCTTAGCATGCTGGGTAAGCATTTCAGCAGACGTTTCGATATATTGTCCTTAGTTTTCCGAGAAATAAGACTTTGACAGTCTGCTTACGTATAACATATCTAGTGTATGTCTGATCCATCAAACAAATTTACAACCCAAACGACGTTATCAATTATTTTATTGGATTGCTTTTATTTCAAAAATAGCATCAATGACGCCGCTGGCTCTAGAAGGTTTTCGGTATAATAGTAATTCAATTTGGACCTGTTTCGTACCAGAAGAAGGAAAGGGGAAAGTTGCGGATAAGATATCAGCAAAAACGGTTTGAATCTAGGCAGTGTACCTGCGTAATATGTTGAGAGCCATTGTTTATTCGGATAAACAGTCCGGGGGCCTGGGAAGGAGAGGGGACTGAAGGCTAAAGTGCATGGAAGATAATACCAGGATCAGACTCTGCACAACCACAAACTGATCTGGGACATCAGCCAGGCTGACTTTAGATTTCACTCGTTTGTTTGGTGCTGCTCAATTCGCAGACATGATTTCCGGCCTTGGTGCATTTAAAGTTTCTTTGTGTGAAATACGTTATTTTTCGTTAATTTTGATTAGTGTCTTAAAGGCTTCGTCGTTCTGTTATTCCGTTCGCCAACTCCTAACCGTTTTCACACCTTCATACGATTGGTATCTTGTGTGAGCAACTCCTCTGACAGCTTCCTATCAAGTGTTTACTCCATCAGTAGATTTGAAGTTTTCTACTCGACCTAGATATTTGTATGTGGCCAAGTTTGTTTTGTTTTACAGATGTGTGTTTTTGTTTTAGCTCACCAGACCTGAAGGCTCCGGGGGAGCTTATAGAAATGGCAGTGGTCGGTTGTCGGTGTCGGCGTTGACGTCAGCGTCGACGTTGGCGTCAAATTTTCAAACAACATCTCCTCTGAAATCGCTGGGCCAAATGAAACCAAATTAAATGTGGAGCCTCCATGGGGTGGTGAACAAAAGTTTCTTCATAATGTCTGGGTCACATGACCGGAATGGCCATGCCCGTATATAGTAAAACGTTTGAAAGTCTTCTTTTCAGGAACCAAACGGCCGATGACTTAGGAACTTAATATGCAGCATTAATGACTCGGGTTCTACCAAATTTGTTCAAATGATGACTCTTGATTGATCTTTACCTATGTTACAGCAAGGAAAAATTGGATTAGTTCTGCTTTTGTATGTGGACAGGACAAACAGTGAATTTTTCTTAAGCTATTTGTGCCTGTGACTTCAAAGTAGATAATTGCAATCAGTTAAATGATTTGTATAAATACCAAAGGTCAAGGTTATTTATTGCCTTTGTCCTGGATGCCTCAGATTCAGCATTTTTATCATTTTCTCCTCTAAAACTACTGGGCCCAGTTGTTCAAAGCATCGTTAGCTTAACGAGCTCGTTAAGGGTCATTTCGTTAACTGTTTTAGCAGATTTAATATACAATATTCTGATATTTTTTGCTGAAAAAATGTGAGTAGCTTTTGCACTGCAAAAGCTACTCACATTTTTTCAGCAAAAAATTTCAGCATATTTGCGTATCACTCCATGTAAATTTTAACGAATCGTTAACTAACGATATCGTTAGCTTTGAACAACTGGGCCCTGGACTGATTGAAACCAAATTACATGTGAAGCATCTATTGGATGGGGGAATGAAAGCTTATATATGGGACCTGGGTCACTTGATTAAGAGGGCCGCCATGTTCATATATGGTAAAAACCTTTCAAAATATTCTTCTCGAGAACCGAATTGTTGATGACATTGAAACTTGGTATTCAAGTTCTACTTCGTTTGCTGAAAAAGTGATCCGTGGTTGACCTTGACCTAATTTACAGCAAGGCCAGTTGGTCACTTATGCTTTAGTATGGAAAAAAAAGTTTGTATTTATGTGAAGCTATTGTAGCCGATGACATTCAAAATGGATACATGCAATCACATAAATGAACTTTTATAACTACCCAAGGTAAAGGTTATTTACTGGTCTTTTCCTCCCGGATGCCTCAGAATCAGTAATTTTATCTTCTCCTCTAAAAGTGCAGGGGTGATTAAAACCAAATTATATGCGGAGCCCCTGTGGGATGGGGGAATGAAATATATTTGCCATGAACATATATGGTAAAAATCATTTGAAAATGTTCTTCCTAAGATTTGAAAGGCCGAAGGAAAGGAACTAAATAAGCTTTTATGCTTTCGTTCTAATCCTATTGTTGTACTTTTGTATGTGTTGTATATTGAAACATTTCGGAAGTAAATATGTTTAAACCAAAGGCCGAAGACCTTGAAACTACGTATGCAGCATTGGAAACTCTGACCACAACAGGTTTATTCAAATGGTGACCAATGGTTGACCGTGCCTATTTTAAACATGAAAAGTAAGCAACTTATATCAAAAGTAAAATGCTGGAAAAATGAGCATTGAAAGTACAAAGTGCAAGATCTGTGTGCAAAAGGGTTAAGGTTGCAGAAGCGGACTTGCTAGCCCACTTGAGCTCTAGTGAGTGCAGTGCCCCATGGACTTCTTGTTTATTTAGTCATAACTTTACCCTAATCATTACAGCGGTTGATACAGTGTGCGCGTTTCTCCTATGGATGGGTCGCTTACTCAAGTCAATAAGTTTGTGTTTGTCCTTTGATATGGAGATATTATTTTCAAAGCAGATTGAAAGTCCCACGCAATGTACCATACTTGACCTAGTATTCGGAGAGAAAAGTACAAAGAGTGCGGCCAACCAAAATAGTATTGTCTACTCTGGTGGCCTAGCAACTGGAGTAATTGCGTTGTTAAAGTACATGTTTCAGCGTTGACCAAGTTTTTTGTGAAAGCTACGAGATCAAGCACCGCGGTCACTCATCCAGGTACTAACCACGATCTCCATTGCTTAACTTTGTAAAAAAGCCAATGAATCTACCAGTGTCGCCATAAAAGCCGGATTCCACAGAGAGGCTGTAGAAGTGATATTTATATCTATTCCGTTACATTTCTCCCCCTCTTCTCTTGACTTCGTCCCTAAGTCACACATGCCTCACAAGGCAAATCCGAGGCGGAGCCTGTGCAACACACTAAGAACACTGTCCTTCATTCTCCCCGCTGCCACCAATGTAGCGTGAAACCGGGTCTTCTACGAAGTCAAGCACCGCGGTCACCCATCCAGGTACTAGCCGCGATCCCCGTTGCTTAACTTCGTAAAAAAAAAAACAATCACTCTACCAGTGTCGCCATAAAAGCCGGCTTCCACAGCGAGGCTGTAGAAGTGATATTTATATCTATTCCGTTATATTTCTCCCCTAAATTTCTCCCCCCTCTTCTCTTGACTTCGTCCCGAAGTCACACACCCCTCACAAGGCAGATCCGAGGGCGGAGCCTATGCAACACATTAAGGACACTGTCCTTCATCCCCCCCGTTGCCACCAATGTAGCGTGAAACCGGGTCTTCTACGAAGTCAAGCACCGCGGTCACCCATCCAGGTACTAGCCGCGATCCCCGTTGCTTAACTTCGTAAAAAAGCCAATCACTCTACCAGTATCGCCATAAAAGCCGGCTTCCACAGCGAGGCTGTAGAAGTGAAATTTATATCTAATCCGTTACAGTATCAATAATTATATTCATACTTGAAATTCAAAGGCAATGTAGCCCTCATCGTAGAGGGGTCGGGGTGGGTGGCGGGGTTGATATACTTTTAGGAGAGGTACTTGTGAAATTGATTTTGCTTCCCTTGAACAAATGCATTTGCTCTATGGGAGCAAATGCTTTCCTCTAAGAGTAAACCTCTTTTCAGAAAGGGCTTGGTGTGCAGAAAAGCAAATAGAAAGTAACAACAGTTGTCCTCCTTTTGAAATATGTAGAAATTACAATTATCAAGCGTATGAATTTCCCAGGAAGATAAAGCTGGACCTTCATTATCCGCATATAGCTGTGCTATAATGAGAAGTAAGAGTAAATCAAAGCACTGACAGCACTGGTGGGTTGATTGTCTCTGTGAGTAGGCTTAGAAAATAGCTCTGAACGGGGACTTAATAGTGATTTATTAAAACATTAACCGTAATTAAAGCAAACAGTGCAGACCCTAATCAGACACTGCGCGGTGTCTGGTCTGGGTCTGCACTGTTTGTCAATGCCAGTCCAGGTTTTACAGATAACCCTTTTACACGGCACTCTGATGTCACGGCTGATGTAAAAACAAAGGCCTCACGCAATGTAGATATTTCAAATATCAAACTTCCATGTACATATTTTAAACCTTTTATCAACAGGTACGTCTTATCCAAATAGTAGATTAGATTTCTTTGGACAGAGCGACATTTAATAAACTACATGAAATAAAATCAGTTCTTGGTAAAAAATACCATTCATCGATCATTAATGCAAGAAGAAGTGGTTCTCACTCGTCTACGTAGAAGTCATACTAGTCTCACACATTCTTATCTACTCAAACGAGAAGATCAGCCACTTTGTATAAGCTGTAATGAACTGTTTATGGTGAAACACTTTCTGATCGACTGTATTGAATTCTCTCATGTGCGACGTCAGTTTTCCCAAACAAATGAACTGAGATACTTTTTTTGAAGATGTACCAGCTGATAACATACTTATGTTTTTAAAACACATCAATCTTTTTAACAAAATATAACTATTTTAATTTTTGAATTCGTTCTAGTTTTACATTTAATGCATATATGACTTATCATTATAGTCGTTTCATTTCAAAACCGAGTTAGTACGCCATTTTAACACAAAGGACCGTCATGTCTTGATGCGTCGTTAAACCTGAACTCATCATCATCTGACGTCACGGCGACAAGAATATAAGGGAGGCACTTGCGTGTCTGCAAAGTTCTGTCCCTTTACAAACTGGCATCAAAAACTTTCAAGTGAAACTTTGACTTATTTGGAGTATTGATGACTGAAACAAAGGGAGATACAGAGACGTTATCGTCGATTCAATTATCCCCTTAGGGAAGAAAACTCATTAACCGAAAAGATAAGCATCGTGATCCAGAAAGTTAATCGGCATCACTATTACGGAAATTGAGATACTGGTCTAATACTAACCTAAAATAACACGCTGAGGATGCGATGACACTGTCATGAACTTTTTATTCAATTACCACAAAAATCAATAAGATTCATGGAGAATACTTCTAGCCTTATTAAGCCTTAAAACTAGAATCCTGTCAAATCATGAGTTGTACAATAATTAAACAAAATATGTGAAGTAATGCCACAATCACGCAGCACAGTCTTCCGTGGTGGTGGTGGGGAGAGGGGGGTGGGGGGGGGGGAGGGGGCGGAGCGGGGGGCACCAAAAGGAGAGATGCTGGACAAATAATGAAAAAAAAAGCATCACGAAAACATACCCATATAACTTTGACCCCACTTTTATAAAATAAAACTGGGGTTTACAGGGTATTATACATTATTTTTCTTATTCCTGCTCAAAAAACATAGATAGTGGGTACTCGTTAGAACCGCCTCGGCGAGTCGGTTCTAACGAGTACATACAATCTATGTTTAGAGCAGAAATATGAAAAATATCAAAATTTTTATCTGAAAACTTCCAGTTTTTGGTTGTGAAATATTTTCAATATATTTAAATAGACGTGTTTTCATAATGGAAACCCTACATGTGAAACCACCGGCGCACAAACAAAGAATAACTGCAACCGAAGAACTGCCTTTGAAAGTTCAGTAGCAAAAACTACTGGGAGTCGGGTGGATGGAGCGGGAGTGGGTGTGTTTCAATCAGTTTTACTCAGGCGAAACCTCACCCTGAATTCAGACGCAGCTCCAAATAAAAAAAATATATGTTGAGTCCGCATAATGGTCCACTACTTCATCTTAGAAACATCTTGATGAAACGAAGCAAAGGGCTCAATGGCGATCTGAAGCCAGAACACAAGAAAATCACCTACAGGACCAAGATACACATTTTCATACATTCAAACCTGTTTTAAAATCCCAAGATACACATGTTCATACACTCAAACCTGTTTTAAAAAAACCCCTGTATTTAGCAGTCATTTCTAAAAACAATCATTTGGCGGAACCCTAGAATGTCTAGAAGGTGAAAACTTGTACGAAGCTTGTATGAAGGCTGAACAACGTTGTATAAAACTAAAATTACACAGGAATGGCTATAGCCTATCTTGCGTAGTTTCAGATTTATTATATAGCTTTCCTGTGTAATTTCAGTTTATACAACATTGTTCAGCTATAGCCTGTCCTGAGTAATTTTAGTTTTATTGTATATCCTTCCTGTGTAATTTCAGATTATACAGCCTTGCTCAGCACTTTTTGTGTTAAACTAAATACGACTGAAGTCACGGAGCCAGCAGATGCTTTTAAATTATCAATGTTGGCAAACAAACTTTTGTTTTCTCCTGGGAAAAATGTTTCTTCTATTTCAGGATCAAAAACCATCAATATTAATCATAAAAGTCACCGCTCCTTTTATTGAAGAATTGTTGCTTAACAGTAATGCGAATAGCACAGGTCGCTTCCACACAGCCTGAGCAGGACATTCGTTCTTTGCTTACTGTTTCATTTAATAGAATCTGGCTGCGCGTTCACTTTTCGCTTGTGTTCTAATCCTTTAGATGCCACCGACGCGAATGTCGGTGAATAGCATAGACCCAGAAGAAGTATCTCCAGGTAATACTGAACCATAGGCGTAGTGATCATTACGTACGATCGTGTTGTGTATTAAGGAAAAATATTTGAAGTAAAGTGAGATCACTTAATATAAATTATTTTCCTCCTCTCTTAGGGGACTACTATTAAAGGAAATAATTTGCTCCCTCTTGGACATTTTAGGAATCTGAAAAAAAATGACAACTTATTTGGCGAAAACGTTGTTTTATGAGCGTTTTGAAGTTACAGTTTGTTTAAAATGTAACTTCACTTCAAAGGCATTTTCAAAGTTCTACTAAAAAACAAACAATGATTCTAATACATTGTCCAAAGATTTACGGATTATCCTGTGAACAAAACGTCTATACTTCGTTTTATCGTTTTTTTATACGTATTTCCTGTACATAGTTTTTCAGCACTTTATCATCTGAAAGTTGGTACAAAACAAATTGCCTCCTCTAAAAAGTGTATCCGTTACTTCTATTGCTTTGTCTCCTTTACGAAAGGGGATTTACATTTGTTCCGTGCGAAATGCTGATAGAAATACAATTTCATTAGAAACAGATTGGCTCTAAAAGCAACAAGTCTCAATTTGTACATATTCAGTCTTTGAGTGAATAATGCGCGTTTCATTTGGCTTGGGTATTAAATTAATCCTCTTTTACTTTTTGCTGATTGTTTGTTTATGACGTAATTTAATGACTATCTAGATCGCACCAAAGGATGTTATTACTTTTTCAGCATAACTTCCTTCATTTAAGGTGAATAGATATACATGTACTTAAGATAAAAACGGTAGGCCCTGAAAACTGCTTTTCTCATGGCGAGGCTCATGTATTACAATAGACAAACATCAAAATAAATTGAAATCGGTCATCGTTAAATGCGTATTTTCCCGGTATTGTCATGATAGTTCCTTTTTTTGCTCACCCTTGTCCTTACATTGGACGTAGACGACAATCAAATAAATAGTCGGACTATCGATCTATATTTAGACAGGAAAATCCCCAAATTCAATTTCAGGGTAGATAACTGAAGGAAATTCCAGTCTATTCTATTATGCCCCTTGGATAATTTGCTCTTTGTACGCATGCGCAATCCGGGAATTTTCTAAATTTAGAAAACGTCTCAATAACTGCTATCTGCTTAGGAAACGTGCCAGTATTAACAAAAGACTCAAATGACCGAACTCACTCCGTACATGGTTTTGGAATGTTAGTGTCAACAGGTGTTCAGCTATTCCTGACAATGAACACGTGAACATCGCTCAATCATAAGAGAGAGACTATCTTTCCAGCTTGTAGCCAGGCATACTATATACATGTAAATACATGTATATAAGACATTGCATGTGAAAATGTGTCTTCAGGGCATATCCGGACAGCGAAGGCCTAGATCACCATGTGCCTTGTGCACTCTGGTTATAGCACTCGCTGGCCGCTTATAGTATCTTGGATACTGTAGGATACATCCATATTTATTGAATAACATAAACCGTTGTCAGATTGTGCGGCTTCATAGCTGATCTTGATCTTTACTGTTTATATGTATCCCGCAGATAACTTTTTTATGGCGCAGCTGATACCGTATTTTATCCTACGTATTTGAACAGACAAACCTACTCAAATAGTGTAGACCCTGATCAGATGCCACTTAACGCGGCGTCTGTTCTGGGTCTGCACTGTTTGCACCTCATATAGCAGTTCTAGACACACTGCAATTGGTTGTCAAATGGGTTTGGTAAAACGTCAGTACAAGTTTAAAGGAGTTAAGATGGTCCAATATTTAGGGTAAATACAGTAGTCTGTAGATTCTTGGGGAGAGAGAGAGAGAGAGAGAGAGAGAGAGAGAGTATTAATGTAAGATGATGATTAATGAGAGATAGCAGTTTTCTATTATGTCCTTGGATAGATAGTGCAAGGTAGACCAAATACTAACTAGGTCCTTCTAACTTGAATCCTCTATTTTTATTATTTTAGGTCCTCAGTGGAATTGAACTGATTTTAACTTAAAATTTTTCCACTTTCATATGAAGGATTTAGTAACATTATATATTTTATAGCACAGACAATGCTTCTTTTTGATACTTTGGAAGCTTTTCACGCGTATGACCCCGTTTAAGTTAGATGTCTCAGGGAAAAGGCATCTATCCTTAATGGAGATGCTAATGATAAAAGAAGAGGTCTCCAATTAACTGAACCTTCTTGTTTACAGAAAGTACCCAGGGGAGTTAACTGAATGCTATTTCCCATTGTCAGGATGTCTAGAATTGTTCATTTAATATCATTCGGCAAAACAGAAAAATAGAAAAGCAGGTTCCGATTTTCAAGGACCGAAAATCCATTAGTCCATACAGTTAAGAAAGACTGCTAAGCTACGTGTTTACCTTAATTATTCGGGGCAGAAAGGTCTGAAAAAAGTGTAGGTTCAGATCAGACGCCACATATCAACAGGTAGAACAGTGTATTTATCCAAGTATGGTAAAGAGTTGATGTGTCCGAATGTTTAGAGTAAAAATAGGGTAACAAATTAAACATGAACATTCAGTAACCAAAGGTGATGCCAGGTGTCCGCGGAAAGTAAGCACTTTCTTCCAGCAGAACTTGTAACACACGTCATCTTTCCATACCGTATATACACTGTATATTTGGACAGTCAGATATGAGTGAACTGTACAGACCCGGATCATACAGCACAGAATGCGGCCATTGTTCAAGATCTATACTCTTTGCTTTTCAATTACTACTACACTTAGACACACCAAATTGCCAAGTGGACTTATGGTCTTTGCATGGATGTTAACCCAATTATGGTTGATAACAAGTACATGTACCTAAACATATTGTAGCACCTTTAGAATCTATCCGCGACTTAATCTTGCCATAACTGTCCGTAAATATTCCAGATATAGGCAGGCTAAATATGATCAATTACCTAACCGAACCCTAACCTAACTCTAACCATCAGTAACCAAGATCTAAGTTTGCCCTTAGTGTAGTCAATAAATAATGGCAGACAGATTCATAAGTCTAGCCAGAATATTTCCACCATTTTTGACAAGAGAGACAACTTTTGTCATTTCCTGTTTACTTTCTTGCACATCAATCTCCTTCTGAAATAGGGTTTACTATAAACATTCTTTCCTTTTAGAGTAGACCCTTTTCAGAAAGGAGCTAAATCAGTTTTCACAGAGTTGTCTCAGCTGGAAGTGTATTAATTCCCCTTTAGCCTACTTTGTATAACAATTTGAACAAAATGTTTCTTTTTCTTCTTTTTTGTTGATTGTCTTTATATCCCTTCTACGCCCTTATTAAGCTCACTTTGTTTTGATCAACTTGGTTCTAATTGTCGCATATACATGACTGACGTTTGGTAATACTAGCATATGACTTCTTCGCAAAAATGATTTCAATTTAATTACAATGTAATTATTGTTATCTAGGAAATTAAACTTTCAAAGTAGTAGAATGCATATTCGTACTTTGTTTTGATCTATGCACATTGCTTATCAAGGCATTCACTGTACGCATTTTCTTGTGAGGGAATATTAAAGACACTAAACTACCTATATACCTATATGGTCTGAAAGAAACAAAAATAATATCCATATTATATTTGTGTTACATCGAACATAGAAAAAGTCCAGTATTCGAATAATTATGTAAATTAAACATGCACCGTAATAACTGAATTTAGATAGCGATACTGTCCTTGTCATTCATACTACATTCCACATTTCTGCTAACATCACCCTAAACGTAGCAAAAAATGTAAGAGAAAACCAAGACTGCTGATATATAAAACCAGTATGTACAGATGTACATATTGTAAGATTTCAGATTAGACAGTGATTCTCTCAACATATACATTAAGGGTGTTCATTTTTTTCTAATACTAAAAATGAATGTATGGCTGATCTTCGTGGGTAAGCTGTGACATTCAGACAGATAGCGGACACTTAATAAATCCATAGTGCACCAGTTTTCGTAATCTACAGATTAAAACCGAAATGCTTAAATTATTTGATACAAACACTATATTTCATATGTCTACTTTCTTGTGATATTTTGTGCATAACATACTAATAAATACATGTATGTAATTCCAGCAAAATTTGTCAGTATTGTATTCCGATTCCAACACGGTGAGGCCTGATAATATTGTTTACCATTTCGAAACAGCAAAACACAATCTGTTCTGCTCATCCAACTTTTTTTGCATATTACCTAATGACCTTTTTCTCAAGTTGTGACTCAATTCATTTGGAAGCTACAAACATGCAAAGCCAAAAAATCTAATCTTACACAGTTAATCGCATTTTCGAGACAATCAATTGCATTTTTGAGACAATAAGACGCGGTTTATACAATCTGCAGGGCAGATGAACTTTTTACTTAATCATATTTGAAACGTAAAACTTCTCCGATATTGCAAACTGAACCAATGACTCAGCTTGTAGCAATGACTATAAACGGTCCCTGTGCGACATGGTATCAAGCCTGAAGCCCGGTATGATTTCCTCTTTTCTGTGTTAATGTAACATCTTGAAGAGAACTGAATACATTTGGTAGATTTTCCGCCATTTTTTACAATGGGGAAGTTTTGTGACTTAATGCTTGCTTTCCTTTGCACCAAACCTCTTCTAAAAAGGTTTCTATTCAAATGGGGAAAATGCTCCAAAGTTGAGCGAATCCTTTTCCTTTCATAAACGAACACTTTTCCGAAGGGAGGCAAAACCGTTGCGACAGAATTGCCTTCGTGTATCCATTCCTCTTAAGGTGGTGGGACTATCACAATACAGTTGACTCTCGTTATCTCGACCTCGCTTATCTCGAATAACAGCTTATCTCGAAGTGAAAATCTGGTCCCTGCCTTGACATGAGAATCTAACAACAGGCAAACCAATATTGTGGAAAATAGGAGAAATTGCTCCTCTTTTCCACAATATTTTCAATATATCTCTAACCAAGAGTCCAATAGCATACATATTTGTTAAATGTGGTTGTTCGATTTATTTTTTCCTCAATTCTGCAAATCTGATATGTCGAGGAACGGATATCTCGAAGTATTTCAGAGAGTTCCTTGGAATTCGAGCTCACGAAGGGCGGCCAATGTTTTTATACGCATTTACCTTAAAACAAATAAAATATTTAACCTGTAATATTTGAACACCTTGATTCCTTACCAGATTTATCCTAAAATTTAGAAAAGTCACAGTAACTCTCTGTTGATGTGTCTAAAACTGCTGAATGAGTGGCAAACAATGTAGCATCCGATCTGGGCCTACACTGTTTCTTCAGGCTTGTCAGTCCGACTACTTAGGGCTATAAATTAAAATAAAAACAAAACAGAAACTTTCAGACCATGTCTGAATTATTGTCATTGTATAGTAACGTAACCGTTTCTTACAAAAATATAACAGCAAATACAGTTTTGAGAATCGTTTTAGCTGATCTTCATTGATCTATAAGTGTGATGTTTAAGGAACAGCTAATCACATTGTCTCCTTTACATATTGTTCGTTCTGCTTTATTACTTACTGAATTTCATAGTCTGCAATTCTAGTAAAAATAGTTTTGAATTAACTATATCACAATTTTGTACAAACACCGCTGTTACAATTGGGCCCGCCATGCAAAAACGTGCCTTCTGGCATATGCAGACAGCGAAGGTCCAGATCAGCATGCGCATGCGCGCAGTCTGATCAGGGTCTTCACTGTCTGTTAACAGAATTATTGGATTCTACAGAATGTATGAATGGAAAGGCCCGGATGATACTTTGCTAGGATGATCTGAAACTGCGCATTTTGGACATGATCGAAGGCACTTTTTCGCATGATGCGGCCCATGTATTCTCTTCTAGGAGACAGCTTTTAGAATATCAGTGTAATCGCTACTTGAACCACCGTCGTGCTTGTCAGAATTCCAACTTACACCCACTATAGGAAATTAGAATTTCTCTCACTTGCGGTCTTGCTTAGACAGACTATTACATTAAAATTCCTACGCCAATACGCCAAGACCTATTCAACCTGAGTATAGGGGCAGACAGATCTAAGCAAACAGTGGACACCCAGAACAGACGCCGCAGAACGTCTGATCAGCGCCTGTATTGTTTTATGCTTATCCAGTAAGTTTTAGACATATAAACAGGTATCAAAATAGAGTTGTTCGAATTTTTTTGCCAAGTATGATGAGTAGTTAACGAATCCCATTATTTCGAGTAAATAAATTTGTTTTCCATGGATTTGCCTTGGGCTACATAAAAGCGAGAAAATGGAGGAAATATAGTAGTAGGCAAGACTGGTAGAAATTAAAAAATAAGATTATTGCAGATTTTAAAATATCAGAATCACGATAAATCAACCGATAATGTATACCCCTGCATATACTCTTATTGTCACTGTACTCTACTGCGCAACATGAGGTATACATTTCATAGACACGCCAGCGGGCTGATAGCCTTTATTCAACTTGTATTGGCCCAGTGATTCTGTATTGGCCTAGTTTTTGTCCTGGGCTTGGCTTGCCAAAGTAGTCATACCCAAATTTCATCCCCGCCCCCCCCCCCCCCCCCCACACTCCCCCCCGTGAAAGCATTTCCGGAAAAAAAACGAATAAAAGTGCAGGGCACCGCTTGCAATGCATCCCACTATGCTGGAAAAAAAAAATAAAAATACATGTATATTTTGGTTTGAGAGTAGCTATTAGGTTTAAGTTTAAAGAGTTGGTTGACCAAGAAGTTTGAGCCCTGATGAGTTTACATGTATAAGTACGCTGTAACAATGAAAGAAAACACGATTATTTACGGAGATAGCCGATCTAGATACCCGATAGTAAAATGGAAAAGAACGACTATTTGCGTGTCTAAAAAGCTGAAAAAAAAAGGTCAACCAATTTTGATGTTTGAAACCGTATGGTGCCTCAATTTTTTTGATAACTTTCGGAGTTAGACCCATTTTTCACACATACACAATAAGGTTTGTCTTTTACCAATACCTAGGCATTGTCAAAGCTCAGGAAAAAAATAAGAAAACACATTTTAAAATGTCGTCTGCTTAAATTTTAAACCCGAGTGCCAAGCGTTAATTCAATACTACTTTGTTCGATGTTTGGGCTATAATTGCCTGTCATCTCGATACTTCACAAACATAGATAAGAATATAATTTTAGTGATTTTTTTTTTGTCATTTTCGTTGCAAAATATATGTTGTGGGTACTCATAAAAATGACCTCAATGGGGCCATTCTAATGAGAACCCTCAACATGTTTGCTGCAAAAAGAACCCCCACCGAAACTAAATTTTAAATCGGATAACCGTCTCTTGATGTGTGTGTGTGTGTGTGTGTGTGTGTGTGTGTGTGTGTGTGTGTGTGTTGGGGGAGGGGGGAGTGTCAGATTAACATTTTTCTTATTCCTCCATGAAATTGTGGGTACGTATTAGAAGTGCCTTGCCGGGGTCATTCTAATGAGTACCACAACATATGTTTTGTTGGAGAAATGAAAAAAAAAATCCATACTTTTCGCTTGAAAAAAGTATCTTATCTAGAGCTATGGTAATAACTAACTGAAAGTTTTGAATAAATGCTTACGAAAACCTTTGACAATAGAAAATTATTCTGATGCCAAGGTCTCCAGCGCCTGCAGCGCTTTGATTTCTGTATTGGCCGATTTTCTTCCTGTATTAGCCGACTGTTCATATTGGCCGTTTGTTATCAGCATGGATGTTATGCGGTTTTACCCAGTTTTACGTCATTTTCAACGAATTTCAGTCATAATCTTATTTATGATAATAATCTTCACTCAGCAAGATGTTTTAAAAGTTAATGAAATTGTCGTTAATCAAGTCAAGAAATTTCGTATCGGCCCAGTTACAGGGCCTTGGACTGCTATATTGACTCTCAGCATTCGGCCTTGGGCCAATACACCAGTCCTCGGACTTGTAACGGGGCCGGTACGAAATGTCTGATTAATCACATTTTACTTATTTCATTTTCAGCAGTGATTTACTGAGATTTGTCAGTGAATTATAATCGATAATATACCGAGTGAATTATTTCATTTCGAACGTTTTGACGTCATAATTGCTAGGCGACGTTGCTGACATTATTGGTAACAACAATAAGAATAGTTGACGTTTTGCGGAAAATCTGATAAAATCATGGAAATCAGACTGCAATTTTTACGTCCAGTTGGCGTTTTTGAGGAAACATCTGCAACACAAATATAAAGTATGATTTTCTTGATAATCCAGTTCTACATTCGTGCCATTGTTGTGTCAGTATTTCAAGGACGATTTTTGCATTAAAGTGAAAACAGTATGGATGGCGACTGATTTTCAAACTAAACCACGCCTCCTGAAATTCATGCACTGACTGGAAATATTTTGGTATGAAATCATTACGGCTGAATGTGAAAATTCAAAGGTAAAACATGAATGAAAACTCGTTTTTTTACACACAAGCCTTAGAACACTAGTGAATTACTTCTCCGTAATCGATCAAAACAACAAAATAAACTCTATATAAACGTCATGTGTCCGCTTATAACGTCGTATTAACGTTGGTGCAAAGGTCATGAAATTGCATCGACGTTAATGCGGCGTTCAATAAACATCGTTATTTCATAAAAAAGCGGTGTCGCACGTTATTAACATCCGTGCTTTAACCGGCGAAAAGCCATGTACTGACAAGGCAATTCACGCGCTGTTAATGCATGGCTATGCAACTTTCATGTGATCGTACCGGGGCCACAGATTCGCTGCCGTTACGAGATGTGTACTGCCCGGCCGTAGAACGAGCATAGTCCGTAGAAATTGCGTTCGCGAGAAATCAATGAAAAGGCGAAACAAAATATCGCAAGATTTACGCGAGATGTAGCAAATGTTTTCAGTTTTTATGCAATAATAGCGATCGAACATGGTTTTTCGATGTATTAACATTCTACAGGTCCCTTGGGAGGTGTTGAAAACCGCGGCCTTCGGCCTCGGCTTTCAACACCTCCCACGGGACCTGACGAATGTTAATGCATGAAAAACCATGTTTGATCCCTATATTGCCCGCTTATAACGTCACAAGAACGATATTACCTTGCATCGACGTTAATACGACGTTGTATGAACGATTGACACCCACTGAATTGGTAACGTAATGCAAGCCAGACAACATAAGCGTGGTACTGCAGTCTGAACTAACTTCAATAGTGATTATTATCAAATAATGTAAATGGAGCCGAGGTTCTTTTCTGTTATAAACAGATAAAACTAAATCTAGTCGAGAATTCGATTCATGCACTTCAATTGAGGTTTTCAGCCGTATAGCTAGAAATTGATACTACCAAACCGAACAGAAAATTGATTGTGTTGGGGCTTAATGACACGTCAACCCTTGTGAGTAATTTTGTGTCGTCTCCCAGAGAAAGGGAGAAAAGAGATAGAAGAAATAGTAGAGGAGATAAAAGAGGGACAGGGAAGAAAGAGAAACAGGAATGAGGGTGAAGAAACAGAAGAAATATAAACATTTCCCCTCTACCCTTACCTGCTACAAGGATAGCAGACATTGCCCAACTGTAAGCCAGTATCAGTTGGACGCCCTAGTGACGTAAGATACACGACACCCTCGCCACACCCAACCACCTCAACGGAACAGAAAAAGAACAGAGAATGAAACTGAAGATCAAGTAAATTAAGACACAATTTCTCTAGAACAGAATTGCAACAGTATTACTTTTTCTGCTCCGTATATAAATATATATTGAATGTAAATTGTATTTCGAGGTTTTGCAATCTGACGGTGACCTGAGGCAAAATAGATGGATTCTAAAAGGAATGACCCTTGAGAGCAATGAACACACGCACAAAACTGAAGACAGCTGAAGCGCCAAGTTTCATCACGAAAACATGCCTATATAATTTTGACCCCCTTAAACCGCACTTTTATATAGTAAAACTGGGGTTTACAAGGGTATACATTATATTTCTTATTTCTCTTAAAACATAGGTTGTGGGTACTCGTTAGAACCGCCTCGGCGAGGCGGTTCTAACGAGAACACAATCTGTGTTTGAGCAGAAATATGAAGAATATCAGAGTTTTATCTGAAATGTTTTAGTTTTTGAGGTGAAATTTTCTACATATTTGAATAGGCGTGTTTCCGTAATATTGTGGACTGGATTAGCTACTTGATGTATTTAAAATCTGCTGGACGAGTGGCAACCAGTGTAGACCATATGATGTATGGGCCTGTCCCAATATTTAAGATAAAATTGGTAGACGTTCTAAAGAACAGCCCCTGCACAGTATGACCATTACCAGGCCATTTTGTCGCCGTCATTATGCATTACGAAAACACTCCTATTCAAATATACTGAAAATTTTACCACCAAAAACTGAAATTTTCAGATAAAAATTCTTATATTTTTTTCATATTTCTGCTCAAAACATAGAATGTGGGTACTCGTTAGAACCGCCTCGTCGAGGCGGTTCTAACTATGTTTTTGAGCAGAAATAAGAAAAATAATATACACCCCTGTAAATCCCAGGTTTACTATATAAACGTGGGGTTTAAGGGGGTCAAAATTATATAGATATGTTTTCGTAATGAGAGCGGCGATCTTCGAAGCTTGAACTTGTTCTCATTAAAAGCCGTATCCAGCATTTGACATTAGTAGATGATTAAATATCATAGGAAATCACTGGCAGTTAATCAAAGTTTATTATACGTATCCTGTCATTCACACGCACATTCTGAATGCTTAAGCATGCTAGGTAACATTTTCAGCAGGCGACCTATTAAAATATCTTCTTATTTCTTCCCAGAATACATGATTTGACATTTCATGCAAATTGTCTCCACTTGTCTCCAGTGGAGACAATTTGCATGGAATATCAGATCCTGTTTCCTGGAAAAAAATAAGAAACCTTTCAATGTTTGTTATCTGCTGAATTAGACCAGAGAGTGATAAAGGTTAATTTAGAGGCATATTGCTCGCTTTTGCGCTTTAGATGCATCCAGAAAATATAAAGGGCCATTAATAAAATAAAGTGTACAAGTAAGTGGCATATACTCTAAAATATTGTATAGATAAAGTCATCTCATCTCATCGCGCCAATCTTTTATAAAGTTCTGTCAGTAGGGTGATCAGAAATTGCAGTTCTCAGGTACAGAAACAAAGTGCTACATCTTTGTATTATGGCTTAGTATTACCCTAGTAGGCATTCTACATAAATCTATAGCGGGCCGTTATCGGCCCGTCAGCTACCCTGACGGGCCGATAACGGCCCGCTATAGATTTTATGTACTGGGTACAGTACTGCTACAGTAGCTTTAAATGATGAGGCAGTTCTGAGGCGCCGTTTCTGGTGTTGTTCTTTGTTTTGCCTCGTGCCCACTCCCCAGCGGACACACAATGTTGAAACAACGTCGATTCAACGTTGACTGACGTTGAATCAACGTTGAATCGACGTTGTTTGAACGTTGTGTGCCTCCTGGGGCGCTGCGAGGCATATGTCGTGTTATGTCCTGTTCGTTGTATTATTGTTCAATTTAGTGGATTCTGTCCAGCATTGTGGTCACTTTTTGGGGAGAAGAGGGAGCTGGTTACTTTGCTTTTATTTGCTTCATCACGAAAACATACCTATATAATTTTGACCCCCGTAAACCCCACTTTTATATAATAAAACTGGGGTTTACAGGGGTATACATTATTTTTCTTGTTTCTGCTCAAAAACATAGATTGTGGGTAATCGTTAGAACCGCCTCGGCGAGGCGGTTCTAACGAGTAACCACAATCTATGTTTTGAGCAGAAATATGAAAAATATCTGAGTTTTTTAGATGAAAATTTTCAGTTTTTGGTAGTGAAATTTTCTATACATTTGAATAGGCGTGTTTTCGTAATGTTATGGCTTGTGTATTTTCTGTCATGGTGTGTTTGCTCTTCCTCTTGGCGTCATTGGTAGACTATGTTCTGTGATTGTTGCTATTCCTGGGCATCTTCTTTACTATGTTTAGGTAGTGCATTATTATTTTTAAACCGAATATTTGATTTTGTGTATGATCCACAAATATAGATAACCTTGGCTAAGGACGGGATGACCATGATTTACGTCTGTCCAAGTGCTATGATGTCCAGGAATCACAAAACGGACTCGTTATAGCAAGGGCCCGGTTTTTGTGTATGTGATGTTTTACGAGTATAAAACCATCCCGTAGATGGTTTTATTAGAGGTGTAGATGTAATTTCTATACTTAAGGGCCCGATAATTTGATTTTTGCCGGTGAAGGGGTAATATTTTCGGGCCTGTTTTCTTCCACGACACTAGTCTATCTTTTTATTCGCGTTTTTTACTAAATGCACAATAGCATTTACCCTGGTCCTGGTTATTTTGTTTCGGGCAAAATACGACCCTGGGTATTTTTTCAAAACATAAATCTCACCCGCCTGCTAAATATCAAACTATCGCTCCCTTATGTGGTGCATTTCGTGTGCGAAAATCATACCTTTATTTAAGTGGAAAAGTTACCATTTCCATTACGAAAACACGCCTATTCAAATATATAGAAAATTTTACCTCCAAAAACCTAAACTTTTCAGATAAAAAAAAACTCTAATATTTTTCATATTTCTGCTCAAAACATAGATTGTGGGTTCTCATTAGAACCGCCTCGGCGAGGCGGTTCTAACGAGTACCCACAATCTATATTTTGAACAGAAATAAGAAAAATAATGTATACCCCTGTAAACCCCAGTTTTACTATATAAAAGTGGGGTTTAAGGGGGTCAAAATTATATAGGCGTGTTTTCGTGATGCAGGGGAGGGATCTCTGTCAAATTGATTTGCCTTGCTTCTAAAAAGGAAAGAATTTGCGGTACTAGAATGTTGCTTGGTTTCAAAACTAAAGTCTGATCAAGGTAGGAGCTTTTTCAAGTAGTAGTGCTAGTTGCAGACATCATGAAGGTACTGAATACAAAAAAAAAGCTGCAAAATCTACGCTAGACCAATAGCTTTTAAAATTGCTTTTAGCACCCAATACAATCAAAAGTAGCGGTTGTATCAAATTTTTGAAGATGAAAACAGCTATCTTTCATACGAACGTTTTAAATGATCTGAATAGACGATACCCTGGAAACGATTAACACACGAAACTCCTCATATTTTACCCCTCGAATCTCCCTTCCTATTTCATAAAGTGGTGAAATGGGCAATATGCCTTAATTTTGAATAAGTAAGGCATTTCTTTGTATGGTTATATTCAAAACAGAAATAATTTAGTACCAGTCCTCGTTTATCCCGCGCACTAAAAAGGGGCCGGCGTCCTGCAGTGCAAGTATATTCAATTGAAAATATTGTTTTTCATATTTTTCACTTAATATTTCATTCGTTGTCTCCGAAGACAATTTGACTGATAAAATTAATTGTATTCAGTTAAACATATAAGAAAAAATATCCCCCATTGTCACGAGTGCTATTGCGTAAATGTATGTAAGACGGCACGTGTAATTGGAAAACAGTACTCACCGTGGTCTCGTTTATAGTTTTTCTTGTGTTTTAGCTTCAGATAGCTGTTGAACCTTTTGCTTTGTTTCATTACAGTGTTTTTATTTATATGTGCTTTACTGTGATGTTTTACAGATGGGCTAAAGGACCCCTTGGCGGACCACACATCTGTTTATAATTTGGAGTACATCAGAAGTAAGGGTGAGGTTTCGCGCAAGTAAAATTGGTTTGAGCCCCACCCGTAGTTTTCCTACTGACAGTTCCAAGGTGATTCGGATGTTGCATTTTTTCTTTGTTTGTTCGTCTGCGGTTTTAAATGTGGCATTCATTATTTGTCCCTCGTATCGCCTTCTTTTGGTGTCTCGGAAAGACTATGCTTTGTGATTGTGATATTTCCTGAGCATCTTCACTTATATTTAAGAACAGTCATGAATAGTAACGTGGAACTTTGAAAGACTTAGATACAAGTACGCTCAGATAACAAAACAAGAAAGATAAAAACAATCTTGGAGGAAGACAAGTTCGTATATGGTTGGAATTTGATGTGCTATGTTGAAATAAATGATGTTTTAATCCCATGGATACAAAAGACAACGGCTTAGAAATGCATTCGATAAAGAAGTACAAAAAGTTGATAAAGGATTATAAAAGGCTAAGAATAAACACACGCATGGATATCAATCGGAACTTGAAAATAATTAGGCAATGCTAAAATGGAATTACGTTAAACCAATCCTGAGAGCGCTGGTATTGTTCAAGAGAGAAATGATACAACATCCGAGGATTTCAAATGATTATCAGTAGTGCCGACATTGAAATAATATGTACAAAATAGAGAAAGAGTTCCTGCAACCTAAATTCAATTAATCGATTTTAGTCTGGAGACCTTGGCAAATAGTGCAGACGCAGATCAGAAGGTGCTGAAAGCGGCGTCTGATCAGTGTTTCCACTTTTGCATATTCTTTAGCCATTTTTCTCTAGGAATATCTAAATCACATAGCCTGACATACCTGAAATTGAAATTTCACTCTATCAATACATTGTTAGCGGGTGTGGGGTGAGGGCGGAGTTTATTCAGTCTGAAATGGGTTCATGACACAGAATTAATGAGCTGTTTGAAACAATTGTTAAATTAGCCAGCATCTGTGTTCAAAAAGAATAATAACCCATTTAAGACTAAATAAACTCCGGATGTTCCCCCACACTATATATCAGAAGAGTCTAATATCAAATGAGGTTATGTTATGTGAAAAATGCCCAAACTATTTGCAAAAAGTAGAGACCCTGATCAGAAGCCGAATTCTGCACTGTTTGCCAGTTACCCTTTTAGGGTCTCGGGGCTAAAATAGGTAAATGGATATAAAAGAATTAGAATATTATGTATATCAGCGATAGCCCGCATGCTTAATGATTAATCCAGTCAATTTTAAAATTTTTACTGCTCACTTTTTACTGCTCGGCAGAGGGGCTGGCCACAGATTCAGTAACGGCTTATCCTTAATAGGTTATAGATGGCTCGGGTCTGATTTTATACGTCTGTAATCGGGCTCATCGTGGTTCTACTTGTGATTTTCTATTGCTCTGATTTTCAGATTGTAGTTGAGTCCTCATCTATGATTTATCAAACTGTTAAGAATTTCATTTAATGTATGTTTTCTGTGTTGCTCCACTAACCTCTACGCGGACCGATCAGTTTATTATATGTGACTGAAATTGTATTAGGACTAGAAGTGATTTGCTCTTAAAACCATTTTAAATCCCGTAAATCATCTTCACACACAAACACGCACACGCATGCACACACAACAGGATTTCTGTTGGTCGTTCCAAAATCGGTATTTTCTTTGCGGGTTTGTCTTTGTTTATTCGTTCTGTTTTCAGTGGAGTGTTGCTGTTTTTTTTTTTTTTTTTGTTTTTTGTTTTTGTTTTTTGTTTTGTATTGTTTCACTGCATTTAACAAAGAATCCAGCCTCTAATTCAAACAATCCCCTTGGGACTCTACAAATTTTAATGCATTGAAAATATGTGTGATCCCTATAACACTGCATCTTCAACTTTAGACAGCAACTTCAGAAAAGTACATTTAATTACACTTGCTCCTTTTAGATACAAAATATACTGATACTTATACCGTTATCACTCTTGATTCTTTGAACAGGCATGCATAACACATTTATTGACACTCGGAATGACTTTCGAAAATAAGAATGTAAAACGAGTCCACATTTCAAGTATTCATTGACTTCCAAAGGCATCTGACTGACAGAAATTGCTACATAAGAAAATTAGCGAACTGAGAATGTCAGAAAAACTGTATCATTACTTGATTTTACCGTATAAATGTCATGGTAAAGACAACAGGATCAATATGAACTTGTTTACGGTGAGATGTTGACTACAACCGAGTTCAGTTTGCTATTTATCACCTACAGTACTTGTCATCCATTCTATTAACAGCCGCGTGGCTGTGATTTCTAATTAATTAGGCAGATACATTGATGTTGGAGGAGAGATAAGCATTATTCTGTCGTATACAGATGACGTTATTTTATTAGCTGAAAACCTTGTAATCAAAGTAAAATGACAGTTTACTAGGATGAATCGATGACAGTTAATTTCCGGAATCCTGCGCCGTGTAGGTCTAAAGGTCAGTTCCGGCTTGAAGCCGGAACTAACCTTTAGGCCTAGACAGCTTGAAGCCGGAACTGACCTTTAGGCCTACACAGCTTGAAGCCGGAACTGACCTTTAGGCCTACACAGCGCAGGGCAACCATTACACAAATATAGGACTCAAGCTAACGGAGTACCTTAGACTTCACTGTTAAGAAGAAACGGACGGCAAGCTAAACATGGCATGTTCTGGGTTTCTTAAAAGCTAAATTAAAGGAAGTTAGTGGCATTCCATTTAACATTTACCGTAAATATTCGAACATACAACTCGTATCAAATAGTGTAGACCGGACCAGAGTCCTCAAATACAGTGTTTCATCAGGATTTCTACCTTTTGCAACCTACCACCGGTGTTTTGGCACATCAATAGGAGTATATTGGACTTATTTCATTTTTAGACATGCATGTTAATGAGTTAAGATGTCCGAATATTTAGGATAAATGAGGATTACACTATTTTATGGGGCAAAATTGGTTATGGAAATTCGACATCACGAAAACACGCCTATATAATTTAGACCCCCTTAAACCCCACTGTTATATAGTAAAACTGGGGTTTACAGGGGTATACATTATTTTTCTTATTTCTGCTCAAAAACATAGATTGTGGGTATTCGTTAGAACCGCCTCGGCGAGGCGGTTGTAACGGGTATCCACAATCTATGTTTTGAGTAGAAATATGAAAAATATCAGAGTTTTTTATCGGAAAAAATTTCAGTTTTTGGAGGTGAAATTTTCTATATATTTGAATAGGCGTGTTTTCGTAACGATATAGGTCATCAATCAATACGTACCAACCGCTATATCTTATGATCGTTGCAGTATTTATACGCCGAATGTAGACTATTTTTCAAACAGTTGTGAACAGTTATAACGACTGCCACATGATTAAGAGCGACAAAACTACCTCACAAAAAACGAATTTTGTAAGAAGTAGCGACGGATGCAAACACAAATGAACTAACAGGATACGTAAACATTTGGAGCATAAATAATGTAACATTTGTTTGATATTGAAGATATTAAACATATACCTAGATATAGTATTAAATCAAACATTCAAAACGATCTGCAACATACTGAATTGTGGAACTGATAGGTAGATTTAAATAGAAAAGCTTCGATGTTAATATACTACAGGCGTAAAAAATATTTAAGCAGATATATGAAACGGCAGACTACATTATTGAGACCTATTTCATACAAAAATGTCTTTGCTACATTTAGTGTAAAGTACTACCCTTGTGAAAGAAAATGTTCCATACGAAAATTTTGTTTTGTTTCCACCATGCACTGTGTGGCAAATGATGATGATGATGGTGATGACGATGATGATGAGTTAAGGTTTAACGACGCGTCAACCCATGAGGTTCACTTGAGTCAAGATGGTATATGGATTTTCTTTTATATTGAAACGGCTATAATAATTATAATAACCAGTCAGGTATGCATGAAAATATAAAACTCGAAGAATTAAGCAAAACGTTATGTTAATATGGTTTAAAAACGACAGATCAGCTGGTACATATTCTAATAAGTATCTCATGTCATTCGTATGGAGAAATTGACGCCATAAATGAGAGAATTCAATGGAGTCGATCCGAAAATATTGTAACGAATGTTGTAACGAAAAAGGCTCCTTACAGCATAAACAGAGTGTATGATCTTCTCTTTTGAGTAGCTAAGAATGCTTAAGTATGACTTATACGTAGACGAGTAAGAACCATTTCTTCTCGCCTTAATGATCGAGCAAGGTCAGCTTTACCAAGGACAAGTTTAATTTCATGTAATTTATTTACCTGTGTCATTTGGACGTGATGTACTTGTTGATAAAGGGTTTAAACTCAATAAAAGAAACCTTGAATTGCGAAACGTCTAGGTTGAGCGATGCACTTGATTTTACATAAGCAGCCTGGTTTCTTATACCTACGTTGCTTGGGAGCCAACAAAACAAAATTGCTTTAATTTATGATCGTGTGGCACGGGAAGAACACGCCCTGCTTTCATGGTCTAAGAAAGCAACTGGTTTGCACCATTTCGATTCTTGGTTGATTATTTTAATAACTTTTAGCAATGACAAAAATTAGGGAGTTTTATGCAAAGATATATATATGTAATTAAAATAATACATAGCCCCAGATAACAGGGAGTATCTACATATTATTTTCTCATCTCCTTACGAAAATATATGTAGTTGGTCTAATAAGTACCTACAGCATATGCTTTTATGGATAAATAAGAAAAATATCGATACTTTTCGGCTGATAAAATGCGTGTCAACTGAAGTTATGATAATAGCTAACGTACGCTGTTGTATAATTCAAATAGAACAAGGTTTTTTGTACATGTATGAATGATAAATCTCTTACTAGAAATGGAGATTACCAAGAAATGTTACAGTCGCGGAACACTGTCCTCCTGATGTGCAGAGGAAAAAAGGAAGAGAATGGTCTTGAGACATGAAGCTAAAACCATGCACACAAAAAGTATTTCTTAGAAAACAGAACAAACATAATGTAAGGGACACACACACACACATGCACGCACGCACTCACAAGAAAAAAAATAAAAATGAAGTTGCAACCACGAAGTACAACCATCCTATGCGCATAATGATATCACTTTCCCTTGATGTATGTGTATTGGGACCATTTCGTTTAACACAGTTTGTGCCTTGGGAGGGGTCTTCCGTCATTATGGCTTTTCCTGGGTATACCCGTATTTATATTTTTTGCTAAATGTAGTACAAGTTCTAATTTCCCTGTATGAGTCTATTTGACTGTTAAAAAGAAAAACTATAGCGTAGAAAACAGACAATTTGGAACATCTTGCAAATGCACTAGACAGAGCGTGTAATTTCAAAACTGTCATATAATGGATCATATTACTTCATAGCATCAATTAACATGTATATTTCATTAACCTCACACGACGTTCAGTATTATTAATCATTTCAACCGAACGTCTGAAAACGTACCATCGGACATGTGCACCCAATGAAGACTCAGATCAGCCTACGATTCGCGCATTCTGATCAGTTTGTTGTCTGCAGAAACTTTGCATCCCTGGCTATCCAAAATGCGCCCAGTGAAGATTCTTATCAGACTGTGCGAATGCGCAGGCCAATCTGAATCATCGCTGGCCGCACATGCCGAAGGTACGTTTTCTGACATTGCGGCTCATTTGATCCGCGTTTTAGGAAAAGGGGTCTTTGAAACATTTTCCGCCAGCGAATGGCTCTAAGTGCGATTCCCGGCAGTCTGATCATGGCTCCACTGCCCACTCATACAACATTGAATACTGTAGATTGTACCAGCGGAAGCAAATACCCATAGGGACCACGCCATGCGAAAACTTGTCTTCAGGCATGCTTACTATAGATCCATAGAAATGTCTTCAGGTAGAACATTCTAAAACTGGATAAATTCTTGGATAACTTTTTTTAAACCTTTCACCCCTAAGTTTATTAAATGGACTACTCTGTCTCTAAATTTCGACACATTCGGGTTCAGTCAAAAATCAACAACAGAATTGCAAACAATATAGATCCGGATGAGACTGGATCTGCACTGTTTGCGAAGGTATCTATATTGGTCTGAACATTCATTTTAAATATCGAATAATGTCAAACGTATGTGAATAACAGCAGATTTAGCTCTTCCGCGTAATCTCTGCTCGTCAGATCAAGGTGTTTGCTCGATCTTCTATGTCAGTGGCGTAGCCAGAAGGGAATTATTTTTACGCACACCAAGGAAACGTCTCATTGCGAAAACATGCCTATTCAAATATATTGAAAAATTTGCCATCAAAAAATGAAATTTTTCAGATAAAAAATTCTGACATGTTTCAAACTACTGATCAAAACATAGATTGCGGGTACTCGTTAGAACCGCCTCGACCACAGTCTATGTTTTTTTTGAGCAGAAATAAGAAAGATAAGTATACCCCTGTAAACCCCAGTTTTACTATATAAAAGTGGGGTTTAAGGGGGTCAAAATTATATAGGCATGTTTTTGTGATGTGAAAACTTTGATCGCTTCCAAAGTAGGGGCTATTAAAGGAAGAAAATGCTCCCTGAGGGAGCAAATTCTTTCCTTTAAGAACAGCCCCTACGGTAAAGAAGCAAAATGTATTATACTAATGTCACTTTATTATAAATATTTTTCTTACGCATGTTACTCATATGCGTAATAAGCGTTACCCATATGAATGTTGTAGCAGTTCGTATGCAAAGTGTGAAAGTCTTGCTCATAGTCTTGCCCGGATTTGTATACTGGTGCACACATAATATGCGAGCTCCATTTCATTCGTATCTTTATTGACCGGTGCGGGAATCGCGCAGGTCTCTTAATACAGCTTTAGATTTTTACATATGGGAGCGTGTTCGATAAGCTCTCAAAGGATTTTTAAAATCGTATCGTAAATATTGACAGGTATCTTAATTTTGCAACATAAAGTTACATCGGATCTATGACGTAATGGTCAGCATCTTCGGCTGTCACGCGTACGGGCGTGAGTTCGAATCACGCAAAAGACCATTTTTTTTTTTCAAATTCAGTACGTCTCTTCATGGTGACATTTTTTTAGGTTGGTCTACAACCAGTATTTTTCATTTCTTTAAATGTGCATGATTATTGCACATTTTACCTATATTATGTGTAAAATGGCATGCAAAGGTACAAATGGGATATATGGAGAGCAAAGTTAGATCTACAAATGTGATATAAATGTTTGTCCTATTCATATTATATTTAATTTTCTCAACATAGGCATAACAAGAAAACATTGATGCAAAGCATCAATACGCCGGGAAACTAATCTGTCATGCATTACTTAGCTCCCTATAGATCGTAGTATAGTGAAAAAATGTTACAATTTATGAAAGGTTGTAATTATATAAATTATCGCAATACTCAACGATAAAAACATTATAGACATTATCAGAGCTATGTAAAAAAAATCAGCTATGATCGTCTGTTTTCTAACCCGCATACATAATTACATGTCACCATCCATAGCCTAGGCCGAACATATATCTGAAATCATCTATGTAGCAGTGTTTCGTTCTTTTCTCCACTCATAACGTTTTCTTTCGGTCCAAATCTTTCTATGCTTGAATATCAAATTAAACTGTATTATTAAACCAGCTTATAATCCGTTTGATTTGAGAATGCATATTTCCAATCGGAAACAAAGAAAAATATCTTTTGTTTCTTCTTCAAGCTCATTTCAGGTCGAATGGTCAAATTGGGGCTCCTACGGGAAAACTGCTCATTTCTCTTTTAAATGAGCAAAACCCACATTGCTACATTCATTCTACACAGTACTACTTCCCATTTTTTTTTATTTCACTATGTTACCAATAGCACAGCTCTCTGCTGCAAAAGTGTGACGTTGAATAATAAAAAAGTGGGGGTGAATAGTTTTTTATAGCCCCACTAAGAACCCCATAAAACTGGAAGAAAACCGATGTTCTCCAAATGCATACATATTTTACAAAAACAAACTCAGAAAGATACGCCGGGCTCCAGCCCGGCGTAAATAATCACCTTTCAGCAGGTTAACAAGCCTGTGCAATGAAGATTCCATCAAAACCCAGTTTTATAAAGTAAAACTGGCTTTACTAGTTGCATTTATCAATTTGTTATTTCTGTTCTAAAGCTCGTACGGTACGTGTACATGCGCGTCACACTGCGATAAAGTTTTTTTTTTTTTTTTTTTTTTTTTTTTTAAATTTCCATATCTCAACACTCACGTCACAGAACGCATTCATATTTGGAGCATGTGTACATGGGAGGGTCTTCTGCGATTCTCTAAGAGTGTATCCTGAGTTAAAGCCTCGGGATTTAATGCTTATATCTCGATAGTCAGTCGTCAAAAAGCACTCATATTTAGAACATGTACGTACATGCCATCTTCATTCAGATGCATGGTTACCTCTGTTTTATAAATAAACTAAAAGGCTTCTTTAGGTGCAAGGTCTATCTTTGTTATTGCCATGATAATTTTACAGTGCTATGCCCAGTCGTGTTCACATTTTCACAGGTGTTTTCATTGACCGGTCGGGTTTTTTTTTGTATCAGTTTGAGTTTGACACGTTGCAGGCATTAACTGCAAGAATCATACATTGAGCCTTTTATAATACATTTCAAACAACATGAATCATCTCCAGATTAAAAAAATACAGTACAGTCCCCGTGTGTTCTTTATTTTGCGCGCTCATATGGTTTGCACGCTCACGTGTTTTTTTAGTGTTTTTTTTTTTTTTTGTGTGTGTTTGTTTTTTATGTTGTTTTTTTTTATACGAGAAATTTCCCGGCATTATATACCTGATAAAAATACAGTATAGTCGACACAGGTCATTTTTTTGCACGCTCGCGCTTTTTAGTGTTTCCACGTTAAAAGGTTTGGCTTTATATACTTGTCAGATTAATGTCCAATTTATTCTGATTTCATTCAAAAAAATTAATAAACCTTAATAAAGCATACATTAAAATATCACATTGTTGTTCTTTTTTGCCTGTTACATTGAAAATTAATTAAGCTTTAATATACCCTTGTCCCATATCTCTAAGTAAACATGAATAAAATTTGCGCCGGTACTTAGACGCTTAGGTCTAAATATTTTGTCTTGTACTTATCTAGGATACCAAACGGAAATATATTTTTTCAATGACGTCATATAGAAGCAACACGTCATGTTCATCATATGAGCCGCAACGTCAGGAAACGTACCTTCTGACATGTGCGCCCAACGAAAACGCAAATCAGCCTGTGCATCCGCGCATTCTGGCAGGAGTCTTCGTTGCCCGCATGAAGAAACTTTGCATCCTTGGGTATCTAAAATGCGCCATGTGAAGATTCTTATCAGACTGCGCGAATGCGCAGGCTGATCTGAATCTTCGCTGGGCGAAGGTACGTTTTCAGACGTTGCGGCTCATATATATATCATAGGGAATGCTAAGACATTGTTCTATTAGTTAGTGGCTGATCATCTTTTATATCAATATATTGGCAATTAAAAAAACTAAGCTTTTTAACCCATTAAAGCCTAGCGTCCCATAAATGGGACATTGGCAAACAGTGTTGACCCAGATCAGACGCCACAGAATGCGGCATCTAATTAGGATCTACACTGTTTGCATTAAATATAAGCATTTCTATAAAACATGGTAATAATAAAAATTAATCAGACAATGCTTACCCTTACATTGGAAACTGACCGGTCCAAAGAATGAAGGTAGAAGAGTCCACTCTATATAAATGGGTTGAAAAACTAAGGTATTTATTGATAATGGATATACTTCAAAGCGAAGTAACTGACATGGAATAGTTGTTTCCTTTCCATCGGGGGCTACTCTTAACGGAGAGAAGGTACCCGTCCTGTGAGCAAGTTCTTTCCATTAACAATAGCCTCTGTCATTTTTTTTCAAAAGTTTTGAATGCTAGGGAGACAAACTTTTTTTGGTAAAAATTGTCTCTTCGCAAAATGGCGGAAAACTATTTCAGGTATATGCACCTTAATTATAGATAGGCATAACATATGTCTACGGGGACCGTTCAAAAAGTTCCTGGCCCAACCCACTTCTGATGGATCTGTGCATACCAATTTAATATGAATGTTATTAGGAGTATTTCACTAGATTTCTGAAAAGAAGTTCCAAAATATTATGGTTAAAGTTTTTTTTGTATAGCCCCTCAAACACAAGAAGGGTATTTCATGTTTTAAAAGTATATCAAAATTTGATTGTCTTGCTTAACTATGACATTTCATTTCTTATACACAGCATGATTTTTATGTTATGTTTTTAATGTTGTAAAAGCAAATTTGATCGTTTGATAATGGTTTGATTACAGAAAAAGACATTTTGACATGTATCAACACTACCGGAAACCTTTAAATTATGCATCCTCGAGATTTAAAAACAATTGTCATATTTATGCATTTATTGAAACTTCTTTACATGAATCCAGGTTCTTACACAGATAAACATTAATATTTGTAAAAACTTTGCAATAAAGACGTTAATATTGTTAATTTCTGGACATTCACAGTTACAGTGCGTCCGAATCAGTATATAGGCGTATTTGACTTCAAATTGTTTGACAGGAGACAGCATATCCGTACTAACCGTCGCATTAAAAGCAACGGTTACAATTTACCGCCATTTGTTTAAAAGATAGACACATATTGCAGACAGGAATGTACATTGATACTTAAGTCCATTCAAAACTGCTATCTTCTCTAGAACGAAAGAATTGTTACTCTGACAGAAAGGATTTTGCTCAGTATTTTACTTTTAATGAAGCCCACGGTGATAGGAAAAGGTAAGTACTTAAATGTTGGAGTTATGATTCGAAGCAACATCGTCGGATCATTGTACAAGTAAATTATAAGCCATTACGAAAACTCGCCTATTCAAATAGATAGAAAATTTCATCTCCAAAAAAACTGAAGATTTTCAGATAAAAAGCTCTGATATTTTTCACGTTTCTGCTCAAAACATAGATTGTGGGTACTCGTTAGAACCGCCTCGCCGAGGCGGTTCTAACGAGTACCAACAATCTATGTTTTTGAGCAGAAATAAGAAAAATAATGTATACCCCTGTAAACCCCACTTTTACTATATAAAAGTGGGGTTTAAGGGGGTCAATATTATATAGGCATGTTTTAGTGATGTAACTTCCATTTACTATAATATAAAAGAGCGTATTGCACTAGAGCCAGTTAGGATCAGTTAATCCATTTTAGTCAGGAGACTCCCAAAAGGGCAACTGGCAAAAGTGCAGATCCAGATCAGACACCTCAGAATGCGTCGTCTGATCTGGGTCTCCACTATTTGCATATAGTGTAGCCATTTCTCTCTAGGGATAAGTCATCACATAGTCGACATAACTACTTGAAACTGAAATTCGTCTCTTCCAGTATATAGCATTGGGGAGTCTATTCAGTTTAAAATAGGTTAAACGTTTTTTGTTGTTTTTTTTCCCAAGGAGAAATAGACTTTAGCTTGATGACTAAAAGCATCACTAAAACGAGAACAGGAATTAAGTTGTAAAATACAGAACATGCGGACATACCTTCAAATCTTCTGTGATCTAATTCCACTAAATACTGTGAAATCCAGAAATAGAAGAAAAATACTTAATTGTTGTTCAGAGAACAGCTGAATAAGGACAAAAATCTTACAATAGAATACTTCAATGAGAGTTCGGATTTTTATCAATTGATATCAGCTACTTGCGTACTTGCTAATATTATTCGCTTGTCTGTGGTATTTTGTATTCAACACGAGCGTGATGGCTAACACTAGAGTATTGATCTTCGGGTTGTTAGTAGCTACACTGTGGGAGAGATAGCCATCACCTTTTGTTCACATCGTCACAAAATTAGATACGAGTATAGAACGTAGCAATGCTGGATTGTCCTTTCTTTTGGTTGGAATTAAACCTTTCAGCCCTTAAGATCGAAACATATACATTTGCGAAACTGTGTAGAATCTAATAAGATGGCTCCTAACAAGTCTTCTCATCAGGATCTACACTGTTTGCTATTTTGATTTGGAGGTTTTTGTTCACATCGTCTCATAACTAGATAGGACTACAGAATATATCATTGTTAGAATGTCCTTTTTGTCCTTTCTAGAAATGAGGGGTTGGAGCGCTGGAGGGTTAACTCCAATCCCTCCTTCCCATCACGAAAACATGCCTATATAATGTTAACCCCTTAAACCCAACTTTTATGTAGTAAAACTGGGGTTTACAGGGGTATACATTATTTTTTCTTATTTCTGCTCAAAAACATAGATTGTGTGTACTCGTTAGAACCGCCTCGCCGAGGCGGTTCTAACGAGTAGCCACTATCTATGTTTTGAGCGGAAATATGAAAAAACATCATATTTTTTTTTATCTGAAATTTTTTCTTTTTTGGTTGTAAAATCTTCAATATATTTGAATAGGCGTGTTTTCGTAATGCTCAAAAAAGCGAAAGAAAGGGCATTCCAGCATGTATACATTCTTCTTTGGTTCTACAGGTCTAGAAGGCTTAACTCCAATCTTTTTTCTTCTCGAAAGGGCTAACGAAAGGACATTCCAGCATTGGCACATTCTTGTTAAGATCTACAGGGCTGAAAGGGTTAATTCCAACCCTTCTTCTTTGACAGGAAGGACATTCCGGCATTGATAGGACAATCGTTTGGGTCTACAGGGCTGTAATAGTTTTACTCGAACCCTTCTTCCTCAAAAGAAAGACAGAAAAGACATTACAGCATCGGTATATTCTTGTTTGGGTTTACAGAGCTGTAAGCGTTAACTCCAACCCTCCTTTCTCTGAAGGAAGGCAGAAAGGGCATTCCAGCATCGATACATTCTTGTTTGCAGACAAGAATATATCGATGCTGGAATGTCCTTTTTTATCCTTTCGTACAATGAGGGCTCGGATTTCATCTTTCATCCTTGTAGGCTCAAACAGAAACATTAGCGAATAGTGTAGATCCTGATAAGACGGCTCGTACCGTACCATCTCATAGGGATCTACATTGTTTGCCATTCAGCTGTAGATATTCGACTGATACCCCTATTTACAACGATGGAGTTGGCCCGAATTCAAAGACGGAAAAGTCCACTTTATGAACTTAGGGGTGAAAAGGTTAAAAGAGCGGTACCTTCGTGTTTTCAATGGCAACTACTGAACATAATAATGTTACTACTGCACATAATAATGTTACTACCGCGCATAATAATGTTACTACTGCACATAATATTTTTACTACTGAACACATCAATATTACTACCGCACATGATAATGTTACTACCGCGCATAATAATGTTACTACTGCACATATTATTGTTACTACTGCACATAATATTTTGACTACTGAAAACATCAATATTACTACTGCACATGATAATGTTACTACCGCGCATAATAATGTTATTACTGAAGATAATAATGTAACTACTGCACAAAATGCTACTATTAAACATAATAATGCTACTTCTGCACATAATAATGTTACTACCGCGCATAATATTGTTACTACCGCACATAATAATGTTACTACTGCACATAATAATGTTACTACTGCACATAATAATGATACTACCGCGCATAATAATGTTACTGTTGCACATAATAATGTTACTTCTGCGCATAATAATGTTTCTACCGCACATAATAAGGTTACTACAGCACATTATAATGTTACTGCTGCACACAATAATGTTATTACTGCACACAATAATGTTACTACTGCGCATAATAATTTTCAACATCATGTGACAGTCTAGGCGTTCCATAATTATTCCTCAGTGTAATAGTTTGTCCTTTCTTTATTCCTGACTTAGCCTTCATATAATCATTTATTTAGAGACGCGTGAATCACTTCACGTAAATAGCTTTAAATGGCCATATGTGTTGGGATGTGGGAATGAGTGGGTGTGCGCGCGCGTATGTGCATGTGTTTTCGAATATTCATACTAAACCCGTTAGGATTAAAGAAGAAATTTAGGGCAATACGAAAGTTGAAAAGACAATTTAAGGTGAAATAAAATAATTTATCCACAGTATGTTCATTAATTAAAACATGGTGCACAATGTCAGTGCAAGTTCTACCGTGTTTGCTTAAGTACATTTATTCGGACACGTTACCATACTTCTTCTAAACATGCAAACTCATTTTACTACCTACGTTTGTATCTTAGTATTGCTGGTTAAGTGGCAAACAGTGCAGACCCAGATGCCGCGTTCTACGGCGTCTGATTTAGGTCTACATTGTTTGCTCAGGCCTATATGTCCGAATTCTTAAGGTATATACGGTATATTGATCTGCAGTGACGTTAACTGTAGGAGTAGTGAATCTTTTAAACTCTTATGAATCGCCAGTTACTTTACCCAATTTTAAATTGCAAGACTAACATTATTTTTTTTATTGTATTTATTTTGGAATGGATGTGTTTGATAAGAAAACATACACTCATGAATATGATACTATCGTCCACCTTTTAAACTGACCTTAAAACAGTAATGCTTCATAATCTAAAAAACAAAATCTGTACCTGTATATAAGTACAGTGAACCCTCATTACACAGCAACATTCATTTCCAAAGTTGCTGCCATTAAAACCAACTTGCTGTTGTAAAGAATCCTTAATGAGCAGACCTGTATATGTCTTTTATAATGATATATACTTTTAAAATGCGACGTGTACGACTTTCTATGCCATTTATCTGGAGTTCTGCAAAAAATAGATTAACGCTAAAAACAGTTAAATTTTGCATAAATTTTAAATATGGTCGCTAACATTAACATTGATGAAAACACATGCTTAGAAAGGTTCACATTACTGTTTCAAATAATATGGTTGAATCGGTAGCAAACACGTCTTTGACATTTGTTCTTAAAGTTTATTTCTCCGTGAAGACATTTTAATATATTGGCGATCTTGAAAGAGAACACGCGTTACGACATCACGAAAACATGCCTATATAATGTTGACTCCCCTTAAACCCCGCTTTTGTAAAACTGGGGTTTACAGTGGTATACATTATTTTTCTTATTTCTGCTCAAAAACATAGATTGTGGGTACTCGTAAGAACCGCGTTGGCGAGGCGGTTCTAACGAGTAACCACAATCTATGTTTTGAGCAGAAATATGAAAAATATCATATTTTTTTATCTGAAAAGTTTCCTTTTTTGGTTGCAAAATCTTCAATATGTTTGAATAGGAAGTTTTTGTAATGAACATTGGCAAAAATGTAATAAACAATAAGGTCTGCATAAGCATTACATGTCAGATTACGTTTTGACCAACAGTACTGTTTGCGCGCCCAACGCAGATAAGATCAGCATACGCATCAATGTACTCTCTGTCAGCATGAAGACGCTTTGGATTTTGGTTATCAGCTGAGGGCCCTGCGAAGACTAACCAGACTACTCGGATGCCCAGGCTGAACTGAGTCTTCGCTTGGCGTACATGCAATCTTGCCCCGACTCAGTTGTTATACGTAATCATAGACCAATGACGTGATTGGCTCTTCGTGAATAGTATTGAGATGCAAACGAGCAAACATTTCAATTCTTTCAGATGGGGTTTCACCATTGGACTCAGCTGACCCATACCATTAGTTTAGCGTGTTAATAACAAAATAAGTTGTGAAATAAGTTGATTCATCTGCTTTCGAGAGTCTGTTTCCATATTGTCTATAAGAAGGTATCAATGGTGTTCTGATAAACAATCTGTGAATGCGGTTAGTTCAATTACCGTGTGCCGTGTGAAGAATAAAGAAATTTGCTCCACATCTCGAAAAAATCTAGACAAAATCATCCTAGTATCGCTTCCATAATGGAGGCTTCTCTTTAAAAAAAAGCACAAGCTCCCAGGGGGCGTAAAAATAATTCCTTTCTTGCCGTGTCATCGTGATTACACAGGCCTCGCGGATTTTCAACTTAATTGATCTTAAAAATTGGCAGCATTTTAATTTTTTTTTTTTTTTTTTTTTTGTCGGCACCTCCTCCCCTTCCCGACTCCATTTTTTTACATACCGTGCTTTATGTAGCATAATAATTTTTTCATACAAAATAAGAAGGAAAACGTAAAAACGTGATGAAGGAATTGCAAAACGTGCATGCATGCCCGCGCGCGCACGCACACACGCATGCACGCACGCTCACACCTAATTAATTAAGTATGTATGTATTTTCAAATGCCTGTAATTTCGTTTATTTGTTTGTTTAATTATATTCGCGCTTCGACACGGTATGTTTGAGCTATCTACTTTTTCTGGGGGTGTGGCTGTGGCAGCACAGACGTACTAAAAAAAAGACATTAAATTGCAAAGGAATTCATTTCGTCTCACTTTGCCGCCTAGTGCCAGCACAGCCCCACCTCCATGAAACAGTAGTTGCTCCCTCTCCTCTTATTTTTTTTTCTTTTCTTTCTACTTTTTTTCTTCTTTTTTTTTATTATTTATTATTTTTTTTTTTTTTATTTTGTTTTAATGTTTACTTTTTATTTATTTATTTTATTTTTTCTTTTTCTTTCTTTCTTTTTTTTATCTCTGAAAATCTACTTGTATAAAAAAAATAACATTATACGATATTATTCACAGATGTGTTGAGGTCTTTCTGTAGATCGTCTCACCTGGAAAAGAGAAAATATTTTCGTTACATAATTATGGTCTTGGGTTTTATCCTTAATTTTATTTTTAGGTCACCGTGGCATCGAAAATGATTGACCCGTTTATTTCGTGTATTTAGAGAAACAAACCCAACCTGATTTTCTGTGATTCGTAGTCGATCTTGGATATATTTTGACAGCTAATAAGTCTTAAGAAAAACGAAAAACGGCGTAACGGCAGCATTTTAAAAATAAAGAGGTAGCCTCTCATGCTATAACAAAACTGAAAGACGATATAATGTTTTTTTATCACCATTTTATCAGAAACCCTCTCAAATCGTTGGGACTTTACCACGCTATTTTAGCAGCCAACAAACTGATGATACATCTCTTATTTTTTCCAAAAATAGGCTTTGACATTTCATGACAGTTCGCATGAAATGTCAAAATCTATTTTCTGGGAACAAAATAAGAAAAAATATTTCAAAATTTCGTCTGCTGAAATTTTCCCAGCATACTAAGTGTTAAGGGGACTGATTAGACCTGGTAGAAGTTCTGTCATTTTTGGAACGATTGTTTACAATCGAGCCATAGTATACAAATGTTAAAATTTTCTTACGGTAGCTGTCCACGTGATTATCCTTGACCAATATAATCAAACCATGCTTTGACGAAATCCACGTAAAGGTTATTTATAGTCGCGCTATTCATGTCACTATGACGTCAGAGTGCTGATGATAGAGGGTTAGCTGTAAAACATGGACTGGGACATCAGCAAACAGTGCAGATCCAGATCAGACGCCGGAGAATGCGGCGTCTGATCAGGGTCTGCACTATTTGATTAAATTACAAGAAGTTAAGGGTTATGTGAAACAGTCTTAAGTCCCAGTTCAAGACCCTTTTTCCAGCCTACACTCACAGACAATCGACCCACTTGTGCTGTCAGTGTTTTACTTACAAGGGAGTTTAGATTTTTTACTCCGCATTTGGTTTCCTGCACACCAAGTCCCTCCTGAAAAGGGGTCTATTCTAAAAGAATATACTTCGCTTTCAAATAGAATGGGGTCAAAAGAAACTTTGTAAGAAGAAACTTTGTCAGAGTTGCCTCAATTGGAAGTGTATCCATTCCCCTGTATCCATTCCCCTTACAGAATCGTTCATAACGTATAAAAGTAAATATTGGTTTTAGTATTAAAGCACCGAGGCTCTTGAGGTAAGTTGTACCTTATTTTTGATTAGCAAATGCTAACAATCAAAGGGCTGAGAAGCTCGAAAAGGAAACAACCATGGGAAAGGCAACTTAAAGTATAATTTGACTATACGAATATGAAAACAGCCCTGAAAGTAGCCAACAAATTCCTTTCCTGACCATTTCCAGTGACGATTATTTTTCGGTACCAAATTTCACTCTGTAACGCTCACTTGAGCATCATAGCACTTTGAGAACCTGATCTAGAACTGAAAAGGCAAACATTCTGATCAAAATTCAAAATGATTATATTAACAAGAATATATATGGTTTATGGGTGGGGATCTGAACAGTTTCTGAGAGATTACGCATTTTATGAAGTAAAAGGGGTGGGGCATGCCCCCAGGGGACACCCTGGGGACCAATGATCCATGTCACTAAATGTGCCTTATGGTAAGGAACAAGAATATATATCATTTAGGCGGGGTATTCTGAACCATCTGTAAGTTATCTCACATTTTGACTTTTTCCCATACAAATGCCCATATGACCAAATTTGACCTTGGCCTAAATTAGGTCAAGGTCATCCCAGGGTCATCATTTGAACAAACTATGATGGGCTTTAGTCCCCAGTGCTACATACCATGTTTTCTGAAAATCGGACCACCGGTTCCAAAGAAGATTTTTGAGCATTTGTGGGCATACCCGGGAGGACACGTGGTCTGTGGCAATGAATGAGTCTTGTCATAAGGAACAAGAATATTTATGGTTTAGAGGGAGGGATCTCAACAGCTTCTGTAAGGCCTTTTATGAAGTGAAAGGGGTGGGCATACCCTCGGGGGAGTCCAGAGGGACCCAATGTCTGGGTCACTTAATGTGTCTCTTCATAACGAACAAGAATATATATGGTTTAGGGATGGGGATCTAAACGGTTTCAGAGTTATAAGGCCTTTCATGAAGTGAAGGGGATGGGGCATGCCCCCCCCAAGGGATGTTCAGAGGGACCCAAGGTCTAAGTCTCTAAATGCATCTTATCATAAGGAACAATAATATATATGGTTAAGGGGTGGGGATCTTATTGGTTACTGAGATATTACACATTTTATGAAGTGAAGGGGTGGGGGTATGCCCCCGGGGGACCCTCTGGGGACCCATGGTCTGTGACAATGAATGACTCTTATCATAGGGAACACGAACATATATGGTTTAGGAGAAGGGGATCTGAAACGTTTCTGAGATAAAAGGCCTTTTATGAAATGAAAGGGCTGGAGCATGCCCACAGGCGCGTCCAGAGGGGACTGAATGCCTTTTATCATTAGGAACAAGAATATATATATATTAGGGGTGGGGATCTCAACGGTTTCTGAAATATACTGCCGTTCATGAAGTGAAGGGGGTGGGGCATGCCCCCGGGGGAGCCCAAAGGGACCCAAGGTCTGTGTGTCTGAATGCCTTTTATCATTAGGAACAAGAATATATATGGTTTAGGGGTGATAACTTGAACGGTTTGCAAGATATTAGACATTTTGACTTTTTCCCCATACAAATGCCTATGCTATCAAATGTTACCAAATTTGACCTTGACCTAAAATAGGTCACGGTCATCGCAGGATCATCATTTGAACAAACTATGATGGGCCCCGAGTGCCCAATGCTACATACTAAGTTTCGTGGAAATCGGGCCAGCGGTTCCAGAGAAGAGAATGTTTGAAGGGTTTCTACCATATATGGGCATGGCGGCCATCTTGGTCATGTGACCCAAGGTCTGGATCGCTGAATGTGTCTTATCATAAAGAACAAGTATATATATGTTTAGGGGTGGGGATTCTAACGGTTTCTGAGCTATTACACATTTTATGAAGTAAAGGGGTGCCCCCCCCCCCCCCCGCCCCGTGGGACCACTGATCTGTGCCATTAAATGCCTCTTGTCACGAGGATCAAGAATATATATGATTTAGTGGTGGTAACTTGAACGGTTTGCAAGATATTAGACATTTTTACTTTTTCCCCATACAAATGCCTATGTTACCAAATTTGACCTTGCCCTAAAATAGGTCAAGGTCATCCCAGGTCATTATTTGAACAAACTATGATGGGCCCAAGTCCCCGATGCTACAAACCAAGTTTCGTTGAAATCGGCCCAGTGGATCCAGAGAAAAAGATTTTTGAAGGGTTTTTACCATATATGGGCATGGCGGCCATCTTGGTCATGTGACCCAAGGTCTTGGTCGCTGAATGTGTCTTATCATATGAAACAAGAATATATATGGTTTAGGGGTGGGGATCCTAACGGTTTCTGAGCTATTACACATTTTATGAAGTAAAGGGGGTGGGGCGTGCTCCGCGGGCCCCCCTGGGGACCACTGATCTGTGCCATTAAATGCCTCTTGTCACAAAGATCAAGATAGGGGTGATAACTTGAACGGTTTGCAAGATATTAGACATTTTGACTTTTTCCCCATACAAATGCCTTTGCTACCAAATTTGACCTTGGCCTAAAATAGGTCAAGGTAATCCCAGGGTCATCATTTGAACAAACTATGATGGGCCTAAGTCCCCGATGCTACATACCAAGTTTCATGGAAATCGGCCAAGCGGTTCCAGAGAAAAAAAAAGATTTTTGAAGGCTTTTTACCATATATGGGCATGGTGGCCATCTTGGTCATGTGACCCAAGATCTGGTCGCTGAATGTGTCTTATCATAAGGAACAAGAACATATATGGTTTAGGGGTGGGGATCCTAACGGTTTCTGAGCTATTACACATTTTATGAAGTAAAGGGGATGGGGCACTGATCTGTGCCATGATCTTGTGACAAGGATCTATATGGTTTAGGGGTAGTGATAGGTTTGCAAGATATTAGACATTTTGACTTTTTCCTCATGCAAATGCTATGTTACCAAATTTGACCTTGACCTAAAATAGATCAAGGTCATCCCGGGGTCATCATTTGAATAAATTATGATGGGCCCGAGTTCCCGATGCTACATACCAACTTTCGTGGAAATCGGCCTAGTGGTTCCAGAGAAGAATATTTTTAAAGGATTTTTACCATATATGGGCATGGCAGCCATCTAGTTCATGTGACCTGGACCCCGCGAACAAACTTGCGTTTCCCCATCCCATAGAGGCTTCACTTGACATTTGGCTTCAATCGGCCCAGCGGTTTTGGAGAAGAAGACGTTTGAAAATGTTGACAGACAGACAGACATACAGACAACGGTCTTGCCATATGATAAGCTCACCAATGAGCCTTCGGCTCAGGTGAGCTAATAAGTGACAAACAAAGTGCATGCGACAGCAGGAAAAATAAGTGACAAAGTGCATGCAGCAGCAGGAAAAGTAAGTGACAAATAAACTGCATGCAACAGCAGGAAAAGTAAGTGACAAACAAACTGCATGCGACAGCAGGAAAACTAAGTGTGAAACTGCATGCAACAGCAGGAAAAATAAGTGACAAACAAACTGTATGCAACAGCAGGAAAAGTAAGTGATAAAGAAACTGTATGCGACAGCAGGAAAAGTAAGTGACAAACAAACTGCATGCGACAGCAGGAAAACTAAGTGAGAAATTGCTTGCAACAACAGGAAAAATAAGTGACAAACAAACTGCATGCAACAGCAGGAAAAGTTAGTGACAAACAAGCTGCATGCAATAGCAGGAAAAGTAAGTGACAAATAAACTGCGTGCGGCAGCAGGGAAAGTAAGTGACAAACAAACTGCATGCGGCAGCAGGAAAACTTAGCGACAAACAAACCGCAGTGACAACAACGTTATTAACTATGATGACGTTGAGCGGCAGTTCTCGCGACATTGTGCAGTTCCAAGAAAGGAAGTAATTAGACATTTACATGGACATGCTTATCTTAAACCTAATATAACCGATAATTTACGGATATACCATTAACTCCTTTACATACATATCATCAAGATAAAACAAATCTGGTATTTGCAGACGGGCTAAACCATAATGGCGTTTGATTACTTCTGCATTTTTGCTCCGTCTTCTCTGTCTGAATGTGAGAGATACATATTACATCTTAACAGTTCGTTAAACCGTTCTATGCTTAATTCAATCACAAACCTTAGTTCAGGAAAAAAGAATTGACACCTTAATTTGAGCCGTAGCACAGCATTTTCTACAAATTGCATATGCGCCAAGCGAAGACTCGGACCAGCCTGTGCATCCAGGCAGTCTTATCCCATCACGAAAACATACCTATATTATTTTGACCCCTCCCCCTTAAATCCCACTTTTATATGGTAAAACTGGGGTTTACAGGGGTAAACATTATTACGAGTACCCACAATCTATGTTTTGAGTAGAAAAACGTAGATTGTGGGGTGAGGCGGTTCTAACGAGTACCCACAATCTATGTTTTGAGCAGAAATATGAAAATTATCAGTTTTTACATGAAAACTTTCAGTTTGTGGTTGTGAAATTTTCAAAATATTTGAATAGGCGTGTTTTGGTAATGGAGTTCGCTGTCCGCATGAGGACGCTTTGGATCTTTGGCTATTTACGATCTTACCCTGCAATTTTGTAAGAAATGTTGTGCCCCGATTACTGTCTGCTACAATGAGATGAAGATTAAAGGACTCCTTATTTCTTAGAAGAAAATTAGAATTGCGTGTAAGAAGCCATAAAGAGCTAATCATTATTGATAAAGTTAGCAATTTTCTGTAATGTTAATTTAACTTTTCTCATGCTAAATTTGTGTAGAAACAGATGACATATTAACTGTTTCCTTTTCTTTTATTTTTACTTTTGTTAGAAATAAATAACTGAATTCACATACATAGTGTATAGAGATGTACTGAATGAAATATCAAACCCCGAAAAAAATAAGCATACAATTAACTAATTGACCGGTTATTTCGACCACAGCGTGATAAAGGAGTAATGGTTTACGCATTTTGTGTTCATTTTAAACAATAAATTAAGTCAAGTCTCTTATTGCTTGCAAAGCCAGTATGGCTTTGCCAGAGCTTATGAGGCCTGTTTTATGAAAATGAGAATAAAGTTCGTCAGATCGAGTCTGATCGAGTCTGTGGGTAGCTAAGCATCCAACAGGCTTATCTGAGTCTTCGCTGAACGCATAGGCAGTCTTGTAGGAAATGCTGTGTCCCGGCTCATATGTCATTAACCCTTGTCGTGCTGAATTAGTTAAGATGCCACGCCTACTTCTAATTTTCAGCCAAACAGTTTACTTGATCCAGGTTGTTGATACAAATTCAATAATGAATAGCAAACGGTGCAGATCCAGGTAAGTTGGCTTCTGAACTGATCTGGGTCTACATTGTTTGCAAATGCAAGGCGTATCCTGGATCAGCAGGACAAAGGTTAAAACAGATTTTGACTAACTTGCATATCCGTGTAAAGAAGTAAGGATCACCGTTAGTGTGTCTTGGGCCCAGTTGTTCAAAACCAACAATGTCGTTAGTTAACCTATCGTTAAAATTTTGATCACAAAATATGACATATATGCTGATATTTTTGCTGTAAAATGTGAGTAGCTTTTGCATTTGCAAAAGCTACTCACATTGTTTTTCAACAAAAATGCCTGTGAATTAGATGTTGTACTTACTAGAACAGCTGTCATTTTGACCAATATCGAGCTCGTTAAGCTAACGATGCTTTGAACAGCTGGGTACAGACTTATAAATGGGTCACATCAGAACATCACACGTTCCGTCTTATATGCATTTCAAGTTTTAGCACTCTGGGCCCAGTTGTTCAAAGCGTCGTTAGCTTAACGAGCTTGTTAAGGGTCATTTCGTTAACTGTTTTAGCGGATTCAATATACAATATTCTGATATTTTTTGCTGAAAAAATGTGAGTAGCTTTTGCATTGCAAAAGCTACTCACATTTTTTCAGCAAAAAATTTCAGAATATTTGCGTATCACTCGATGTAAATTTTAACGAATCGTTAACTAACGACATCGTTAGTTTCGAACAACTGGGCCCTGTACGCTAAATAATCAGGTGAAAATTAGAGACATTGTTCCTTATTCATTAGAGAAAATAAAGTCTTGAAATTTCATTCAGATAATCTCGAATGAGATGCCAAGTCTTATTATCTTTATGCAATAAGAGAAATAGTGTTACATTAACTTTTAGTAGCGTTTATTCTTTGCCAGCAGATTAACCCATTCAACTTCACAGACCAGAAAAAAGGTTTTGCAAACAGTGTAGATCCAGATAGCCGTCTCGTAAGGAATTACACTGTTTGCCGGAATTACACTGTTTGCCTTATTCTATTTTTCGCTTCTCTGTTTGTCACTTTATTTTCGATTTTTGTCTACACGACATCCCTGATTGAGATAACTGGCATATTCGACTTCAAAGGCGGAAGAGTCTACTTCAGAAAATCAAGGGTGAAAAGGGTTTAAGCTGTCTGGTGGAAGTTAAGCTCAATATCTTTTCAGTGGGGGTTTAATATGAATAGAATTTACCTGTTTTATAACTCTATAGAGTCACACGTATTAGTTTTCACACACACACACACACACACACACACACACACACACAAAAAGGATTTGTCTGCGCTTACAGCCACTGTATGCTAAGTGTAGACTAAGCTTTTAGTGACCACCAATACTTGGTCATTATAAAGTAGAGCAGTCCATAGATATAGAATTGGACCAGTCCATGACCTTTCATAAAGTGCTTCTGGAGCAAACTCTAAGATCGTCATGAGCGTAGACAAAAAGGGGGAGTCTGGAGGGCATAAATTATGTGAAAGTTCACGTGTTGGGAAAACATGCCTATATATTTTGACCCCCTTAAACCCCACTTTTGTACAGTAAAACTGGGGTTTACAGCGGTATACATTATTTTTCTTATTTCTGCTCAAAAACATAGATTGTTGGTACTCGTCGAGGCGGTTCTAACGAGTACCCACAATCTAAGTTTTGAGCAAAACTGTGAAAAATATCAAAACATTTTATCTGAAAATTTTCCTTTTTTGGTTGTAAAATTTTCAAAACGTATATTTGAATAGACATGTTTTCGTAATGGCATACAAAATACGCAGAGTCAGATCGTTCAAATTCTTATAGTTTCTAATCGCACTTTACGGTATGCAAAAAGGTTCAGTAAGCTGACAAAGAAACCGAAGGCTAATCCTAAAGCTGCCAGGGAACATGAGAGATGTTGCACTTGTGTCCATTAATTCATTACTCCTCATTAACGACTCAGTCAAGTCGCGTCTGCTATTTTCTGTTTAAGACTTATTCTTATTTCCAAAAGATGTCCATTTCAGTATATTTTATGATCACAGCATTTGTCCCAAAATGCTTGCGTGGAGCGGAAAAATGGCGGCCCATACTTCGATATAGTGTAGATAGTTTTTAAGTTTCTGGTGCTTTGGAACTATTGAGCTCATACATTATATGTGCAAATAGGGTTCCACTCACGCATGAGGGTTATATAAATTATTCCTCATAAACAGACTCAGTCGAACAATCTGGATTTTTTTTTTGTTTTTGATATTTTCATAATCATATTCTATATTTCCCAAGGAGCCCCTTAAATACCAAGAAAACCTGCATCTGAAAATGTCGTCTGTTTATGTCGTTTGCTAAATATTCTTGCAAACTTTTCAAACCTATTTTTGCATACTGGCAAACAGTGTGGACCCTTATCAGATTGCTCCTGGAGGAGCACTCTGATCTGGGTTCACACTGTTTGCAAAAATGACTTTTAAAATCACAAGCAGATGACAAAGCAGACGACAATTGTTGTGATTGGCAGTTCAAGGGTTAAATATACAGAAAACAATAATTCTAAAAGATTTACAGATAAGCGCGTAACATTTAATAGGCAAATTTAGAAACATACAGATAGAGGGCAATTCAGTGACTTCAGCATCATTAGAGATCAACTCCACTCTTGTGTTGAAAACAAAAATGATATGCAACTTGATTTTTATCTACTCTAAGCATATATTTGTACTTTTTTCTATTATAACATAAATTACTGGTACTTAGCTAAAACTCATGAAAAAAAATCAGATCAATATTGTTGGATATAATATGCTATAGTCAGCATTACATATTTACATATGGCTTTGAAATTATTTCTATGAAAGGACCTAATAAAGCTGTTCTTAGTGTTAGAATATGCATTCTGAGCAGCAAAACTTGTATTCTAAGTACTAGAGTATGTCTCAAATATGCAAATTTGAAGACTGAACAGTGTCTGGCAGAAGGAAAATGGCCTTAAAGAAAACGGGATTTTAAAAATAGTAATGAAATTGCATTGTTTTGTTTTATTTTGGTAGAATCTGTCTTTAGAAGAAATAAAAGTTGTAACAGTCTGAGTGGAGAAATGCAAGGAGTCTGATTAAGAATAGCACTTACAGTTGTGTTACAATGGTTACCAGACATGTAGTAATGACACGTTATATTGGTAGGAAACTATTCACCTTAAAAGAATCATTGACCATCAGCTGGTACTGGGTCATTGAAAGTGCAATGTAAATTAAAGGTGGTAATAGAATACCTTATCGTATCTTTACACCAGAATAATTAGATAATAAATGGTATATCAGGCGAAGGGACCGAAGAATTTTTTTTTTTTTTTTTTAATCTCAGTATAATTTCTTGGCATCTAATTCAGACTCTGCCGTAAGGCATATTAAGGCATATTAAGCTCAGAGATACAACCAATCCTATCATTTATTTATACTATCACCATTTATATAAGGCTCAGAGACACAGCCAATCCTGTCATGTATTTTACACTATCACTATTTTGACCATCAAGTAAACATTTTTGGAGGTCCATTATGAAATAATAAAGCAAATGGAAATCGCTAAGATTAATGTCGTTGTGTACTATTCTCATTACTTCTTATCGCTAATAAAATTTATAATAAGACTTTTGTATAATTTTATATTTATAATGGTTTTCTTATAACAATATAGGTGATAAATATTAGTAAGCATTTATTTAATGTGTATGTCATCAAATTATTTTATGTATGACTGACCTTTATAAGTTGTTTTGACATGGCATTTCATAATAAAGCAGATTCTGCTGAAGCAAACTGTCTTCTAGCCAGCATAAAACGTTTCATCTTACACACTGCTGCAATAGAGAACTGTCAGGGTGTGCATGCTGTGTATTTGGCTGCATCTTTGAGATGACTTAAAATTGTAGTGTAGTGTTGGTATATGTATGCTGTTATCATCGTGATTACCCACTGCATGTTTATGTAAACTAAAATAATGAAATAGTTCTCCTTGAATAATTTTTGCTCTAGAATGTTTGTTTTTACTTCATTCATGCTTTTGAATTGAAAATAGGAAAGTATACAGTACTTTCATTCTGCACTGAAGAGATTTCATTTGCAAATACTGCCTATAGAAAACAGTGTTCTGATATCATAGCACAAAAACTGACATATAACGTGTGTAACAGTATGAAGTGTGCAACAATTCTGGCAGTCTAGATGGACTTTAAGAATATAAGAATATCAATTTTATGCATAAGCAATGAAAAGCTCATAATATGTAAGTATGTATGAAAAGGGGAAGTTTTTGTATTTGCTCTAGGGTAAATTTTAGTATGTATAAAAACGGGAAGTTTTTGTATTTGCTATAGGGTAAATTTTACTACTTTTAAGATAAAATTATCATCGGATGCACAGGGTTTTCTCTCACTAATTCACCAAACTATAAAGGTATCTGAGAAATAATATATATATTTGTTATTAAAAGAAAATTATGGCTTATTTCCCTTCCTCTTTATGTATTAAGTATCAACAGCCATTTATACAGTATAGATAAAGTATCACTAAAAAAGTAGCATATGTAACATTGAGAGATGTATAAAGCATTTATTTAAACCTATAATGCATTTAACCAATCATATTAGTTAAATACATTGTACTAAGAGCAACCACGGCAAAATAAAATGTTCAGAAGTTTGAAATAACAATACTTTTCATAAAAGAAGTTTAGGCTGTTTTAACGTAGCTATAGTTCTTCATGTTATTTGATAAGTCAAGCTGTTTTGTTTTTCTACTTTTTGTTTTGATGAATAAAGGTTGACATATAGTGTTTGTCTATTGTAAAACAGCATTAGATTAAACTTCTAGTCACTGACTGGCCACAGTCGTCCAAAGTCCAAAACGTTGTTTCAGGAAACTTATATATGAAGTTTGTGACTTTTAGTAACGTATGTAACAGTTATATCTTAATCCGTTGACAGTACAACATAATAAAATACCTGTCTCTATTAAATCACATGCATTAGAAGCAAACAGAATGGTAGTAAGTAAGAATATCGATACTTTAGAATTTACACCAAAGTATTTTTAGTGTTTTGCGGGTAACGTTGGTAACATTTTGTTTCTTATAAAATGTAGTTTCAGAAAATCTTTGTATACAAAATTCCCCCTGGGCGGTGCGGGAAAGACGTTCTATAGCCGGCTTGCATAGGATCCCGATTTCCGAATATTTCATTAGATTGTGTTTCCATAGGATCCCCATTTACGAATACAATTGTAGTAGTATTAGATTGTGTTTCCATAGGATCAGCATTTTCGAATATTTTTTATCAGACAGTGTTTCCGTAGGATCCCCATTTACTAATATTTTATTAGACTGTGTTTCCTTAAGATCCCATTTCCGAATATCTTATTAGACTGTGCGAATACATCACGAGAACATACCTATATAATTTTGACCCCCTTAAACCCCACTTTTATATAGTAAAACTGGGGTTGACAGGGGTATACATTATTTTTTCTTATTTCTGCTCAAAAACATAGATTGTGGGTACTCGTTAGAACCGCCCCGCCGAGGCGGTTCTAATGAGTACCCACAATCTATGTTTTGAGCAGAAATATTAAAAATAGCAGAATTTTTATCTGAAAATTTTCATTTTTTGTTGGAAAAAAATTTCAGTATATTTGAATAGGCATGTTTTCGTAATGACGCAGGCTCAATTGGACCTTCGCTGCCCAATAATATCTCAAAGATACAGCCTAATCTGAATTGCGAGGCTATAATCTTTAAAGGATTTTTGCTGTTCCAGCACATTAACTGAAACAGCTTACATTGACGACATCAGCCGTCAGTATTTCCAAGGAACACTCAAAATAATCTTTCAGGCTTCAAAATGACGTGAAAATTATTTAGAGAACGCATTCTGTGATAAGAGTGAAGGATCACTAAATAACACAGCGTGCACTCAACGTGCAAGACAAATAGTCTTAAATTAGTAATAAATTATATCTGTTAAAGAGAATTGTGAAAAACAAATCAACGTATTAATTTTTTATCTAGGAAACAGGAAAATTTCTGTTCTTTTTAATATTACTTTACATTGATATTGTGATAATGCTTTTAGAACATTTAGCTTTAAAATCACTTGACTACTCAGTATTTCTCCATGGGTTTGTAATTTGCCATAAACCTTTTAAGTCGAGTAGACTAAAAGCAAATACCCGTGCAAACAGTGTATATCCAGATGAGACGAGCCGTCTCATCAAGATCTACACTGTTTGCCATTCTGTCTTCTTGTTTTTAACTGAATTACCTGTTTGCATCAGTGGACATATTTAAATTCAAGGTTGGAAGAGTCCACTTCAGAAAATCAGGGGAAAATATTGAACGCCTTCCAAAGGCTGGCTTGTGAACCTATTTTCACACTACTACAGTGGATTGCAAAGAAATGGAAATTGGCCATGAGCACGGCACGTGTTTTGTTAAAGGAATCGAGATGATCCTTAATGTCCCATGCAAAACTGTAGCGGACGACATTCTAAATGTTTATTATTATTATTATTATTATTATTATTATTATTATTATTATTCCCTAAACTTTGAAATAGTGTGAGGGAGATAAATTGTTTTTTTATTGTCCGTTCGTCTGTTCGTCACACTTTACCTTGTGTATGTATGCAAGTTATCTCAAACAGGTATATAAGGTAAGAATTTGATACTTGGCAGACTTAGACTTCTGTTGAAGATAATTTGCATGAAATGACAAATTCTGTTTTCTGGGAAAAAGAAGAAAAATATCATCAAGTTGCCATCTGTTGACTGATCCCAGAGAGTGGAAAAGGTTAAATAAATAAATAATGGAAACATCGTATTTTGACTCTTTTAGAAACTCGCTTTGTTTACTCTCCTTGGATGATTTTTTGAGGACATGCGGACAATCAATATACGAAACAGAATGTTTTTCCTGGCACATAAACAAGACATTTAATTACCATATTTCACACATATACTGCGAACGCGAAGAGCAAATTTGAAAACAAAAACATGTAAATAAATCACCCGCACAAAGACCATTTAGAAACGTCCTGTTCAGCATTGAAAGCATGCCAGCGCTTTAAAGAGGTCATTATCATCTTTTGCATCCAGATCTAACCAGATATCCGCGCATATTCTTGGCTCTGTATTCAGTTCCTTGTAACGTACCTTCCCTCACATATAGAGTTTAACCCAGCTAGCATTCTTTATAAATCTATAGCGGGCCTTTATCGGCCCGTCAGCTACCCTGAGGGGGCGATAACGGCCCGCTATAGATTCATAAAGAATGCTTACTGAGAACCTCAAGGTATCTGTAGACATAACCAGCTGATGACACATTAGTGCGGTATTTTTCTCTATTTTTACCGAAATAAGGTTTCTTCTTCTTCTTTGTTTGTGTTTTACTGGTTTCATATGTGGCGTTTTTTTTTTTTTTTTTTTTTTTTTTTTTTTTTTTTTTTTTTTTTCATTATTTGTTCTTCATTTCGTCTTCTTTTTATGCTTTGAGAAGGCTGTGCTTCGTGGTAATGGCATTTCTCGGGTATCCTCAGTTATATCATGACATTTCATTCAGAGATTGAATGAAAAAGCAAGCTTTATATTTATAAAAAAGAAAAAAACGCAAACGTTATAAAATGTCGTATGCTAGAGGTTGCATGTTCTTGTTCGTCTGTCATTACTGACAATGACGAATCCTAATCAACTTTGTGATGTGTTATTATTTGTGTGTTCTAAGATGGCTGATGATACCAATCTTAGCTCTAAACTGCCTGTTGCAGATAGAACAAGAAAGAGAGGTCTGAGGAAGAAAGCTCTGTTGGTGATGCCTTAGCTCTGGCTTTCCGCTGTGCACGTTTCTTCTCGGCTTCGCTGATTCTTTTTGCTTCGTATTCACCAGCTCCCCTTTTATGAGGCCTCGCCACTTAGTACGATCTTGTGCAATCTGTTCCCATGACTCTGTTGGTATGTTGAAGTCTTTAAGGGAGACTTTGAGGGTGTCCTTGTATCGCTTCTTCTGACCACCATGGGAGCGTTTTCCTACTTGAAGTTCTCCATAGAGGATTTTCTTTGGCAAACGTTCATCAGGCATTCTGGTAACATGGCCTGTCCATCTTAACTGTGCCAATTTCAGAAGAGTATGTATACTCTGCATCCCTGCCCTTTTCAGGACTTCTGTGTCTGGAATCCTGTCTTGCCACTTGATCTTTAGAAGTTTTCTAAGACAGCTTGTATGGAAGTGGTTCAGTCTTTTGCCATGCCGTTGGTAAACTGTCCAAGTTTCGCATGCGTATAATAGTGTTGGCAGCACTACCGATCTTTATACTTTCAGCTTTGTGTCAAGTCTGATTCCACTTCGGTCCCAAATACTTCCACGCAGCCGGCCAAATGCTGCACTAGCTTTGGCTATTCTAGCATTGACTTCATCATCAATGTGCACAACTCTAGACAATGTGCTTCCAAGGTAGATGAACTTGTCTACCACTTGCAGTCGTTGACCTTTCACTGTGATGGTAGGCTCCTTGTAAGGTTTCCCAGGTGCTGGCTGATATACTACCTCAGTCTTTTTGATGCTGATTGTGAGATCATAACTGTCACATGAATCAGATACTTGATCCACACCTTTTTGCATTTTCTCTTCTGTTGGAGCACCCTTTGCCATGTCATCAGCAAAGAGGAACTCGTCTAGCACCTCTATCTGCACCTTAGATTTAGCTTGCAACCTTCTTAGGTTGAAAAATTTCCCATCAAAGCGATACCTAATACATTACGAAAACACACCTATTCAAATATATTGAAAATTTCACCACTAAAAACTGAAAGTTTTCAGATAAAAAAATCTGATATTTTTCAGATTTTTGTTCAAAACATAGATTGTAGGTACTCGTTAGAACCGCCTCGCCGAGGCGGTTCTAACGAGTACCCACAATCTATGTTTTTGAGTAGAATATGAAAAATAATGTATACCCCTGTAAACCCCAGTTTTACTATATAAAAGTGGGGTTTAAGGGGGGTCAAAATTATATAGGTATGTTTTCGTGATGGGTATACCATTGTCACTATCCTGGAAAGCACCTGTAAGCATGGCAGAAAACATCATGCTGAACAGTGTTGAAGCTAGTGCACAGCCTTGCTTAACTCCATTGGTTGCATGTTAACAGACTGACAAACGGACACATTGTGTTTCTCTGGTGCAAAGCTAGGATCCATCCCTTTTATCTTTTTCAGTTTGAGGTATTTTTACGAAATAAAAAAACATCATAAAAACACATTAATAAACTTTTTTTCTGAGATTTCAAGCGCAACCATAAAAACGCTGCATATATTAAAAATCCAAGGTTATCCCGAATCGCTTTTTTCTATAATTATACAGAATACAAAGGTGCCATTGCCGGATAGTGGGGCTGGGCAGAGAAATCATCAGGCAGTTTACATTATGTAGGTCGAGAAGACGCATGACTATTTACTTCTTGTTTACCAAGCATGTTTACGTTGATTGATAGGGGATAATCATTTACACACAAATAGCATTCTTGGACATGCAAACGGCCTTCTATTAAATCAAATTAGCAGTATATCAGCAGAATTTAGCTATTACCTGACCGACAATACGTCATCATCTACTTAGCAAGTTGAAGGTAATAGAAAACAATCCAAACCGCTTCTGTCTACTTAACCATGGCCTATAAAACGAAAGATGATGACATCAGTAAGTTGACGTGTTTACTAACTGATGGCAGTATCGGTTCAACCAGACTTCAGCGAAAAATAAGGCAGACATTTGACAAATCCAACTAGTAGATCTAAGTAAGAACTCAAAATAAAACTAGATGGTTGGTTGGTGCGATACTTTCGGATGGTTGGCCTTACTATCGTTGGCTTTTGGCGGGACATTGCCTCACTAAACAAGTTTCTCATCTCTCTTATTTTTCGTTTCTTCCTCCCTAAGACCATTTAATCTCAAACGATATATAAATATATATAGATGCTGGTTGTGACTACACTTTTTCTCTAGCTAATGTAAGCATGAAACATGTCCGATTAAATATCAAACCTGGGGGTTTCAAAAGCCGTAAATACTGGTGTAATGACAGCAAGTCTTCTATTTCCATTATCATCACGAAAACATTCCTATATAATTTTGACCCACTTAAACCCCACTTTTATATAGTAAAACTGGGGTTTACAGGGGTATACATTTCTGCTAAAAACAGATTGTGGTACTCGTTAGAACCGCCTCGCCGGGGCGGTTCTAATGAGTACCCACAATCTATGTTTTGAGCAGAAGTATGAAAAATATCAGAGTTTTTTTATCTGAAATTTTTCAGTTTTTGGGAGGTGAAATGTTCTATATATTTGAATAGGCGTGTTTTCGTAATGCATGAATCATACGCATAGTTGTCAACAGTGTTACCAACCCAGAAAAAGTCGAAGACAAGATCGGGTTTCTGCAGCCACTCAAACACCCCGATAAACCATCTTATCATATAGATATATACCATATACATGCTAGAGTTGCTACATTTTTTCACAAGGAAATCTAAGTGAGGATATCCAGGAAATGCAAATCACAAAGCACACTCGGACTTCCCGAGGCACCAAAGGAAGGAGAGACAAGGAACAAACAACGACAAAGCTAACACCACATATGAAACCACCGACGCACGAACAAAGAATTACTGCAAAAGACCAACCATCTTGGAATGGTCATTAGAAAACCTACTTTGGGCCTTAAACCTATTTTACTCGAGCGAATATGGGAGACAACTTTGGCTTACTCTTTGCTTTCTGAAATAAAAAAAGCAAAAAAAAAAAAAAAAAAAAAAAAAAAAACAAAAAAAAAAAAAAAACAAAAAAAAACGTGAAACGATATTACCCCGGCACTGCCGTATTGCAGGCAGATAACTGTCAAAAATCGACAAAATTTGCAAATTAACAATCCCAAAGCAGATGTGCACAAAATCAATGCACATAGCAAGTTTGGAGAGAACCCATTGTTATTTAATCAAGCTATCGTCCGGAAACGGAAAAAAAAAACTAACGTTTCGCGGGCAGATAACTCAGACAAAAATTGACGAAATTTGCCCATTAGCAATCCAAAACCAGATCTCGACAATATTAATTTACTCGTAATCACCCGACAACAAAACTATGGACGCGTCGCGGGTAGATAACTCTGTCAAAACGAAAATTACCCATAAGTAATCTCAAACCCGATTACACAATATTAATGCACATACCAAGTTTGGTGAAAATCCATTGATATTTACTCAAGTTTTCGTCTGGAAACAAAAATACCGACGTGTCGCAGACAGATAACTCTGTCAAAAAGTGACGAAATTTGCCCTTTGGTGATCTCAAACCAGATGACCACAACATCAATGCACATACCAAGTTTGGTGAAAATCCATTAACATTTACTCGCTATCATCCGGAAACGAAAATACGGACGGACGGCCGTACGTACAGACGTTCGGACGGATGGACAGACGGACAGACACACGGTTAGCCAACCCAAAACCATAATACCCCACCGCTAATATTTTCCTTTTTAGTAAACCCCTTTTCCCGACGGGATACAAATCAGTTGAAAGAGTTACCTTCTCTAAAAGTATAACCGTTCCAATAAACTCATTTACGCCGAATGGTCTCTTTGGACAGATCTATTTCTAATAGAAGGGATGTCTGGTATTTTTTTTTTCATAATTAGAATCTTTTATAGAAATCCCTGTATTTAATGCATTATGCGCCGTCTGATCTGGCTCTACATTATTTGTTAATGTTCCTTTTATGGGATTCTAGGCGTAAATGGGTTAATGTCTTATTTAAAAGGACGGGTCTTAATGGGTTCTGCGAATTTAATTGGCTGCTATCAAATAAGATAGTGCAAACCCTTACCAGAAGCCAGGTTGGTTCTGTTGCGTCTAATCTTGGTAGGCAGTGTTTGTCAAAATCCCGTGTTTTGGAACAGTAAGTATTGATGGGTTAAATAAGCCTACCCTTATAATCTACGCCCAGGGGCGTAGGCAAAGCTTAGAGTGTGCAAATGGTCCGGAGCACTTTATGAATGGTCATGGACTGGTCCAACCCTATTTTCCATCGACTGCTCAACGACGTCAATAATCAAGTATTAGCTTTTTACAAAAAGTTTGGTCTGCGCTTGGCACAATTTGTGTGCTAAGCGTAGACCTAGCGTTTTGCGAAAGCTAATACTTGTATTGAAAGAACAGACTGGGCTGTAACTGGATGATATGGTCACATAACTTAGTCACACCACTGAAGTGATAAATGCCCAGTATCACCAAAACAAGTAAATGGTTTCAATAGACAATGCATGACAATATTTGTGATTGCATCAGAACCCGATTGGAGCCAGGCCTCAGACTAAATGATGACTTGTTCCTTAACCTATTTTAGAAAGGTTGCGCCTAAACATACAATATTGGCATTCTCTTAGCACCTAGCATACTATAGGTAGAGTCAGCAGACGACAAATTGATAATATTTCATGCAAATTGTCTCACAATTTGCATGAAATGTAAAATCCTATTTTCTGGGGTAAAAGAAGAAAAAATATATCAAAATGTCATCTGCCGAAATTATTACCCAGCATACTAAGCATTAACCCTTAAACGTCAATCACAACAATTGTCGTCTGCTTTGTCATCTGCTTGCGATTTTAAAAGTCAATTTTGCAAACAGTGTGGACCCAGATCAGACTGCTCCTCTAGGAGCAGTCTGATCAGGGTCCACACTGTTTGCTGTATGCAAAAATAGGTTTGAAACGTTTGCAAGAATATTCAGCAGACGACATAAGCAAATGACATTTTCAGATGCAGCTTTTCTTGGCATTTTAAGGGTTAAATTATTGAGATTCTTGTTGCCACTTATGACAGACAAACATCACTCATATTATAAACATTTCCTTATCCCGGCCTATGTAGATTTCCCTGGCTTCCACATATAAAATAGAATCACGGAATCACTGGAAATTGATATTAAACTAAACGTGTGTGTCCATTTATGGTACATTTATACAAATAAGCGTTCTTTTTGAATTTCTCTGTTTTTTTTTTTTTTTTCTTTGTTTTTTTTTTTTTTTTTTTTTTTGTTTTGTTTTTTTGAAAAAGGAAGAAATAAGAAGAAAAATAGACGTAGATAAAACTTCCCCATGTGTTTTCCCCCGAAACAGCCAATTATTGGTTTCAAGTCACTGATGTTCGATTTAACATCTAAAACTGCTAGAAATATTTGCAGTGTTTTTCGATATTATAAGGGTTTGGATATAGGGTCAGTGTGGGTACATTCGGTTCAGTCTTTTGGCATGCCGTTGGTAAACTGTCCAAGTTTCTCATGCGTATAATAGTGTTGGCAGCACTACCGATCTTTATACTTTCAGCTTTGTGTCAAGTCTGATTCCACTTCAGTCCCAAATACTTCTACGTAGCCGGCCAAATGCTGCACTAGCTTTCGCAATTCTAGCATTGACTTCATCATCAATGTGCACAACTCTAGACAATGTGCTTCCAAGGTAGGTGAACTTGTCTACCACTTGCAGTCGTTGACCTTTCACTGTGATGGTAGGCTCCTTGTAAGGTTTTCCAGGTGCTGGCTGATATACTACCTCAGTCTTTTTGATGCTGATTGTGAGATCATAGCTGACACATGAATCAGATACTTGATCCATACCTTTTTGCATTTTCTCTTCTCTTGGAGCACCCTTTCCATGTCATCAGCAAAGAGGAACTCGTCTAGCACCTCTATCTGCACCTTAGATTTAGCTTGCAACCTTCTTAGGTTGAAAAGTTTTCCATCAAAGTGATGGTATACCATTGTCACCATCCTGGAAAGCACCTGTAAACATGGCAGAAAACATCATGCTGAACAGTGTTGAAGCTAGTATACAGCCTTGCTTAACTCCATTTGTCACAGGAAACGGATCAGAAAACTCGCCATCATTTTGGACCCTTGCAAGCATACCATCATGAAACTGCCGCACCATTACTATGAATTTGGCAGGACAACCAAACTTTGCCATAATTTTCCAAAGTTCCTCACGACTGACTGTGTCAAATGCTTTGGTAAGGTCGACAAAGGTCATGTAGAGGTCCACATTCTGTTCCTGGCATTTTTCTTGAAGCTGTCGTGTTGTAAACATCATGTCTATTGTTCCTCTGTTTTTCCTGAATCCACACTGGCTTTCTGGTAGAAGCCCTGACCGTTCCAGGTGTTCATTCAATCGGTTCAGTAGGACCCTAGCAAGAATCTTCCCAGCAATTAACAATTAAGAGATGCCTCGATGATTGTCACAGACTTGAGGATTTCCCTTTCCTTTTGAATAGGTGGATAATTGTTGCATCCGTGAATTCTTGAGGGATGGCTTCTTTTCTCCACATAATGTGAAATAACTCTGTCAGTTTCTCTGCAACTGGAGTACCTCCTGCTTTGTAGATCCCTGCAGGTATTGCACCTGATCCTGGAGCCTTGCCTGATGACAGGAGTTTTATTGCTTTCACTGTTTCGGAGACGGTTGGGAGCTCATCAAGCAGCGGATTACATTCCACCTGTGGTAGTCTGTTGATAGTTTCATCATTGATAGATGTTGGCCGATTAAGGACACCATCAAAGTGTTCAACCCATCTTTTCAAGATAGCTTCTTTGTCAATCAGAAGACTAGTTCCATCTGCACTAAGGAGTGGGGCGGTTCCTGAGCTATGGGGACCATATACTGTCTTGAGTGCATCAAAGAACTTTTTCATGTCCTTTCTGTCTGCAAAGAACTGGATTTCCTCAGCCCTTTTTCTCAGCCAGGAGTCTTGCATGTCTCTGAGCCTCGTCTGAAATGTCTTGCATATGTTTGAATAGGCAGTCTTGCTAGATACTGAGCTGGTATTTCTGAGGTAAGCCTTGTGTATTTGGTGTTTCTCTTCAAGGAGTCCCTGAATTTCTTTGTCATTCTCATCAAACCAATCTTGGTGTTTGCGAGAAACTGGTCCTAGGGAATCCATTGCTGAAGAATGAACGGTGTCTCTGAAGACTGTCCAGCTCTCATCTACATCTTCTGAACTGTGTTCCAGTGCATCTAAACGGCTGCAGAGATCGTTGACGAATGCTTGCCACTTGCTGTCTTGTTTCAGCTTGGAGACATCTAATTTCTTTGGCAACTTCTTGCCTTGTGGTCATCGTATAGGCTGAATGCGCAGGTTGAGTTTGCTGACAACAAGCCTGTGACCTGTCCAACAGTCTGCACCACACATAGTTTTAGTCACTCTGACATCCAGTCTGTCCTTCCTTCGCACTATGACATAGTCAATGACATGCCAGTGTTTGGAGGGTGGGTGCATCCATGTTGTCTTTCTGCGAGTTGGTAGACGGAAGACTGTGTTGGTGATCAGTAATTCATGCTCTGCACACTTCCTTAAAAGGAGGAGTCCATTGCTGTTGCACTTCCCTGCACCTTCAGATCCAATCACTCCTTCCCAGGGCTGGTGTCTGTGCCCACTCTGGCATTGAAGTCCCCGAGGAGGATGAATTTGTCTGTCCGGGGTGCTGCAGAAATCACAGAATCCAAATCATCATAGAACGTGTCTTTAACCACATCTGGGTTTTTTATTGTGGGTGCATAGACACTTACAATTGTTGCATGTCTCTTGCCAGATAAGGGAAGTCTCAGCGTCATCAGGCGGTCGTTTATGCCTTTGGGAAGTCCTGAGAGCTTGTTGACGAGGTGTGATTTGATGGCGAATCCTACTCCTGCTTCGACTTTGTACAAACCCCGCCTCATACGCTCGGTGCACATGGTACCCAAGCCATAATCCAAACTCATAAATCCGTAAACAAATGACGAATCAGAATGTTCAGACCAACAGACATGGACCCCAGAGTAAAAATGTAATCAGGCGTCCGCGGATGGTACGCATTACTTGGTGAGTAAAAAAGGTAAGAGAAAAGTCCAGGGAGTGCCACAATCACAAACCGCAGCCCTTCCCAGACCCCAAGAGGAAGAGGAAATAGACAAATCTAAACAACAGTAAGCTTCGCCCAGTATGCCCAAAGGCATGAACGAAGGAAATGTAGGTAAAAGCGTATGTCCGGGATTTTGGATGTCTACTTATGGCTCGTCATTTGCAAAAACATCAGAAAAAATTCTGGAAACTGCCATATTGTAGGTATTGATAAGAACATAATGTCTCCCATAGACCTTCTTAAGTGTTGCTACCAGTTTGTTTTTTGACCCTTGGCTCAACAACCTTGTAGTGAGCACTTTCCCACACTCCATGATGTCCAGATAATTTGAACAAGCTCTGGCATAACGGATTAACTATGAAAAGTAAACGCCGTATGCTGGTGCAGAAGGGATATTACTGCTCAGGAATGGAAAGTTAACAATGGGAAAATTGAAGTCATCCCGTTTGTCGTAAAGCCTAGTAGCAAGCTTTCCATTGTCAATGTAGAGATAACAATCCAAGTATGAGGAGGAGGCTGCAGTCTGCATAGTTTCTTTTATTTCAAGTTCACATGGATAGACTTCCAAATACTCTGCAAATTTTGTGTTTTTCAGAGACAATGCATCATCTATATATCTGTAGGTGAAATTGAACTGTTGTGCAAGGTGTTTCTTGCCTGCTTTGAGGAGACTTTGTACAAACTCCGCCTCATACGCACGGTGCACAGTTAGTACCCATCAATATGCCGATTGTTTGCTGAAATATCCGTCCGCCGAAATATTGTCGATTAGATATTCCAGCATCTTTATGATGTCTGCATCTGAGTATTTTTGTGGTGCATTAGAGTGATCCCGAACGCTGTATGTGTCTTTGTAGCCAGTGACAACATGCTGACATACTGAAAGCGACGGTTACCATTCTAATGGAAGAAAACTGGTTGATAATTTCCTTTAATTTAGATTTCAGTTTATCATGAGGAATAGTTGTATAAAGAGTAGAGAAACCGAAAGATTTTATACTGTTGACGGAATGAAGAGATTGTGCCTTTAGGTTTTCTTCAAGCTCTTTGGAGTTTTTCAGGATCCGCATCTGATTAACAACACTCCTGGCATATGCAATGTCACAATACTTCTGAAGGCCTTCTTTAACTGCGGTTAGGATCCGTGTTAGCATCACCGAACAGTGGTTTTGTAGAATTTTGTCACTGGACATAGCAGTAAGATTATATATAGGGTTTTCAGTCATGGTACTCATACCAAGCTCTTCCATTAAGCAGTTTAAATTGTGTGTTTTGCAAACAAACACAGTGTTGTTAGATGCCTTGTCGGCTGGAACAACGACAAACTTTTCATGGATTTCAGCTAACTCAAGCAACAACATCTGGATCTTCAAAAACCGATTCATGTCGGCGAGACATGGTTCTGCTGAGACACGTCTGTTTACCAAGGACATTACCGATTTAACCCATTCAGACCTCCACCTCCATCAATCTCCGCGTCCTCTTTCTTGCTCTAGAGTCGTGCATACTCTTAAACAAAATCCAAAATTAATTTGGAATTCTGTTTCCAAGAAAAAGACCTGGGTTCCCTGTATTTAGGACGTTTGAAAAGAATGTCCCTGAGTTTGCTATTCCTGACAATATTGAGGTCTCCTGTTGTGATGTGACAGGCTGGATTGTAGCAGAACTCCGAGGCTTTAAAGGAACACGCTGAGGGATTTCGAGTAATGTTCTCAGTATTTAGACCTTGCATCAAGTATTTGTAACTGAAAATTTTAGGTGCAATGGGAGACGAATAACTATAGGAGATGATGGATGGGCTCTGGTTTTTGAAGTAAGCTGGTATGGTTGAAGTCACTTTCTTATGGTTCAGAATATTGCTAATGTTAACGGCGTCAAGACCTTTGTTTCTGAAGTCAAGTTTCAGAAAATTACGACTGGGAGTCTCTTCTGCAGAAACTTTTTGAACAGGCTTGTACAACCTAAACTTAGCAACATCCAAAATGATAGCAACCAGCTTATATCAGGAGAATTTCGAACGTACGTTTTTGCATCCACAGCTTCCTTCTGCAAAGAGCGAAATTTAATTACTGGCAGCTGATACAGCTTGGTACGAATATGATGGTCCTAATGGCTGCTGTACATGTAGAAGGAGAGTGTCATTTGCGACATCAGCATGAAAATTAGGACGATTGTAGTGCCGATGTCCATGACTTCTCTTACGTCTTTGAAAGATAGCAGTGCTATACGGCTGAGTCGTTTCAGGATGTGAAAAAAAAAAAAAAAAAAAAAAAAAAATATGATACATGCATTAAAGCTGCCCACACAGCAAGATTAATCTCTGATACAAAATTCTCAATATTACTGTTTCAGTGTACCAAGCTTACCACAATATGGACCATTGTTCCTTAGAACCGTACATATTAGGCAGTATTTTCACAAGTACAAAAAAAAAAAAAAAAAAAAATTCGCGACAACCACTAACAAAGACACTCCTTTTGTTACGTCAACCCTTTTAACGCGAAAACCGTGCTGTACTATCTTGAGTGATCTATATTAAGTCATATCACGCAATGTCGTAATTTAAACACATTCTCACACTGTCTAATGGCTTTGTAAGCATCAACAAGCAGAGATAATGAGCACTAAGTGCGTCAATCAAATATGCAGCCGTTTGATTTGAGTCGCATCTCAACAAACCTTATTTTAGTGATAGCGAACCATGCATAGCCATGCGCAGTTCACTCAGATTGCACCATGTTGGTTTCAAGGAGAATGGAAACACTTTCAGAGGCGCCAAGCTTGTCAGAATGGCTTTGTCTCCATATAAGAAGGGGTCAACTCTAAAACATAAAAGCTTGCTCACCCGGGGAGCATATTCTTTCCTTTTAGAGTTAACCCTTTTAAGAAGTGATTTGCTGTGCAGAAATGCGAACAGAAATCACAACTGTTGAGACAACCGTTGTGATTTCCTCAAATCCCTTCTGAAAAGGGGTCTACTCTAAATGATAAATGTACAAAATGGAGAAAATCTACTAAGTGCATGCGCATGCGTGCAATCTAGACTGCTAAATTAAACTGACTTCTTTATGGCATCTCTGATATTCATTACGAAAATACGCCTATTCAAACTCGTATATAGAAAATGTCACCTCCAAAAACTGAAAATTTTCAGATAAAAAATTCTGATATTTTTTCATATTTTTGCTCAAAACATTAATTGTGGATACTCGTTAGAACCGCCGCAGCGAGGCGGTTCTAACGACTACCCACAATCTTTGTTTTTGAGCAGAAATAAGAAAAATAATGTATACCCCTGTAAACCCCAGTTTTACTATATAAAAGTGAGGTTTAAGGGGTCAAACTATATATGTGTGTTTTTGTGATGGGAAGCAAATTCTTTCTTTTTAGAGTAAATCTCTTTTCAGAAGGGGACCAAAATTCTTTTGAAAGAGTTACGGCTCCCCTTAACACGTAACTGGGTCATCAGAACAAATATCAGTGAAGCAGACCCTAGTAATGCGGCAGTATTCACATTTAATTGTTTCCTTTCTTGACGGATATCTAAATTTAAAGCTTGTCATTTAAGGCAGCTAGGGATGAACTAATGGCTATTTTTTCTAATTTTGCCAAGAAAATAGCTTTTTGTGTCAGTTCATGTAAATTTTCTCCTAATGAGACTGTTTGTATGAAATGTGAACTTGTTTTTTAAAGCTGAATTGATCTTTAACTAGAGCCCTGGATCACAAGCTCGGCTGAAACAAGAGTGTCTGGTGTGCATTTGATTAATACGTTTTAGTGAAAAAATTAATTCATATTGTTTATCACCTTGTTTATTTTTTATCAGTTTGAACACAGCTTGCTTATTTGTGTAATTAAAAGCTGTATAAGTACCAAACTTTCTGTCCAGTAATATTCAGAGTAATAGTCTGAGTAGTCTGTGATTCAATATGTGCTCCAAAGAAATCATGACATTTATAGTAATTTTGTTTATCAGTATTTTCTAAGGTATAAATTCTGGAAAAAGGGTGAATCTGCTAAACGAACATGATTTCATACCTAACACCCTTCAAATTACTAGGTGCAATAAGATCTTGCAGTAATATATAGTATTACTTATTATATAGCATAACACGAATGAAATAGTGTTGGAAGAACCGTAAAACCTCAAACGTACCACCACTATTAGTAATATTTGATAATTGTTTGCGAAAAATTCATTGATTTCAACCCTGGCATTCAGGCGGCTGGTACTTTTATTTCTTGAAAGACCAGTTCATACATATGCAATAGACATGTATGTAATGTTATGTACATGTGTATAATATGAATATTGTATTAATGAAAATGATTTGAAAGTATGAAAGAATATTTATTTGCACCTGCATTTATGATTGCTATTTTGTTTCAGGACCTATGAGCTCATAAAATTATTTTGTTCCATTATGGATGATTGATGGTTTTACTGCATGTGATATAGAAAGCCTGAATATTAAAATGCGTAAAGAAACTCGTAACCGCTTCGTGTCTTCACTGACTGAGCTATATATATATTGCTAACATGGTTACTTTGTAAGCTAAGTTTTTTTTGAACTAACGACAATGATAGGCCATGCCTGTTTGCTGAACTATCCAAGCACTTAAAGTCCGATGCGCCACACACGTAAACTGTAGAAGTTGCAATTATGCCATATCTCACACGTATGGTGTAGACTGCAATATCTCATAGATGTGGTACAGACCGTCATATCCTACAGTTATGGGGTAGACTGTCATATCTGACATTTATGGTATAGAGTGCCATATCTCACATGTATTGTATATACTGTCATATCTCATAAGTATTGTATATACTGTCATATCTCATAGGTATTGTATATACTGTTGTATCTCATAGGTATTGTATATATTGTCATATCTCATAGGTATTGTATATACTGTCATATCTCATAGGTATTGTATATACTGTCATATCTCATAAGTATTGATATATACTGTCATATCTCACATGTATTGTATATACTGTCATATCTCATAAGTATTGTATATACTGTCATATCTCATAGGTATTGTATATACTGTCATATCTCATAGGTATTGTATATACTGTTGTATCTCATAGGTATTGTATATATTGTCATATCTCATAGGTATTGTATATACTGTCATATCTCATAGGTATTGTATATACTGTTGTATCTCATAGGTATTGTATATATTGTCATATCTCATAGGTATTGTATATACTGTCATATCTCATAGGTGTTGTATATACTGTCATATCTCATAAGTATTGTATATACTGTCATATCTCACATGTATTGTATATACTGTCATATCTCATAAGTATTGTATATACTGTCATATCTCATAGGTATTGTATATACTGTCATATCTCATAGGTATTGTATATACTGTTGTATCTCATAGGTATTGTATATATTGTCATATCTCATAGGTATTGTATATACTGTCATATCTCATAGGTATTGTATATACTGTCATATCTCATAGGTATTGTATATACTGTCATACCTCATAGGTATGATATAGACTGGTCGTTCCAGAGTCAGAAGACTGTTACTGACTGGAATACCGTGCGACTAGAGAATACATTCTCCGTGAAGAGGCGTTATATGGGCCGTGACATGCGAAAATGTGTCTTCGAGAATGCGCAAAATTCTTGGATTCAGAGTCATCCCACGTATGTGCAAAATACTCATCTGGGCATTTGCTCTCCATTGATACATTCTATAGTGTCCAGTGATTCTGTTAGCGGACAGCAAAGGCCCTGATCAGTGTGCGGATGCGCAGGCTGATCTGGGCCTTCGCCGTCCGCATATTACCGAAGACATGTTTTCGCATGGCGTGGCCCATTTATTTTATACTTAGATTTTCCTCACATACAGACAGATTCGTGATATAAATGGAAAGGTCTGTTGCCAGTCCACTTGTAATAGCCGATGTACGTTAAAATCGCTATTGACAGTCGACTGGCAATAGCGATTTTTACGTAAAACTGCTGTTACCAGTCGTACTTATTAAAATATAAAGATTCAGATATGGTTTAATTCATTCACAGTCTGTTTGAACAAGGATTAGAATTTTTTCTTGTAACATGCACCTTGTTTCAAAATAGTTTTTCAGACCAACCGATTTTGGTAGGAAAATGTACGCATACCATAGCTGGAATATGAAGACATGGTGCATAATTGTACCAAGACTTATAAATTAGACGTACGTGTACAAGTAAGAAGTCTGATTTTCTGAAGGATGTAACACAGATACTGTGTACATTTTATTAGCATGAAACCCTTCAGTTAAGATACTTTATGTAGAAAACATTAAAATAGCATTCATTGCTCGGGCTAAAAACGTAATTAATAACAATTTGAGCCTCGTCTTGAGAAAACTTGCTGATTGCATATGCAAACAACAAAGGTGTAGATCAGCCTGCGCATCCGCGCAGTCTGACCAGCACCACTGTTGTTTGCCGCTTAGATAGTACGAGTACAAAGGCACTTCTGCGTCTCCGGAAACCAGCACATGATTGCATATTCGAACAACAAAGGTGTAGATCAGCCTGCGCATCCGCGCAGTCTGACCAGCACATCTATTGTTTGCTGCTTAGGTAGTATGAGTACAAAGGCACTTCAGCGCCTCCGGAAACCAGCACATGACATGACTACCAGTGAATGCCCATGCAAGCCTGTGCATATGCGCACTTTTGCCATTGCCCTCGCTGTTCGCATGCTATACATGCAGTACAGAATTAGACGAATGTTCAGACAATCTGCCTCAGTCAGTGGTTGCGCATGCGTATCAGAGGAGAAAGATAAGTACATATTGTACATTCTTATTGAAAATTGCAAATGTTAATGGAGCCTGTTCAGGTTTGTTGTTGCAGATACATAAACAGGTCCCTTGAGACTTGCATATCTGATAAACAAACTCGTGCTGCGCGTTCGCTTATTTGTCAGTTAGGGAACTCATTCTAGAAATTATTCCCGATTTCTACAGCCAATGTACAATATAGATTAATCTCTATCTCTTGAACACTAATCATTAGTTTACTGTCTGAAATTATCATGTCAGTATAAACACTAACTTGAGGAAAAAGCATTGCACTCAATACATTTGAACACGTACTTTATGTTCTCTAGACAGTGAAAATAAAAACATTCGGAGCAGCTGGTGCACTGAACAATTTTACTGTCATGGAGACCCCTGCACAGGCAAAATATAGTTTTCTTCATTATGACAGTTTTCGTTTTCCTCCAAATTGTGTATATACTATACGGGAAGTTAGAAAACGTCTTTTCTTCCAAACATGCTATCAGATGGTCCCGCATTTTCTCCAGCTGGAACAGACGCTTTGCAGGGTTGAGACCGAACCCTAATGCTACAGTAAAACAATGGCAAACAGACTATACTCAGTGCCCCCGGCTTGGCGTTGGACGTGGATAATATTGAACTTTATGTTCTTGCCAGTGTGTTTCAATAAACTTCATATCTGTGTTTAAAATCACTGAGGATCACAAAATCTGAATTAAATCAAGAAGATACTGCGGTCCATGAAAGCTCCGACTTGGCACGGAACAGAACATGATTTCTCCAGAGATACAAAAAAAAAAAAAAAAAAAAAAAAAAAAAGAGAGAGAAATAGGACGTTACAATAAAATGGATGAATTTCCTAAAACATGTATGAAAACGACCGGTAATAGCCAATTTCACGTTAAAATCGCTATTACCAGTCGACTGGCAATAGCCAATTTACGTTAAAGTCGCTATTGCCAGTCGACTGTTATTAGTCGACTGGTAATAGCGATTTTAACGTAAATCGGCCATTGACAGTGGACTGGCAATAGCCACTTTGTATAAATAAAATAAACTGATGAAAACAGAGGAATATACCATTTAGGTATCCCAACAATAAGTATTTTTACAAACTGGAGAATTGGTACTATGAATGATCAGGGGAGCGGGGACCACAGGTCCAGTGCAGCTGAAGTCGAGACAAACATGAATCCACTGTAGCTGAAAGTGGAGCTAACATAAATCCACTTAAGCTGAAATTGAGATAAACATGAATCAACTGTAGTTAAAGTTTAGACTAATATGAATCCACAGGAGCCAAAGACCACCATGAATACACTGTTCTTATGTGTCTACTGTCAGTAAAGTTGTGGCAAGCATGAATCCACTGTAGCTAAAGAACTGGCGAATACTTAATATTTGATTTTTAGGGTTCATTTAAACAAACATTTTTATAAACTTATAATTGACATAGACTAGTAATGATGCAGTGTTCTGAGAAATTTACCTAGCGACAATATACCTGGTAGAGCATCTGCCATATTTAACAAGGGGGACAACTTCTGTGATCCCCTGTTTGCCAGCCTTTCGGAAAAGGGTCTACTCTAAAAGGAAAACATTTGCTCCCCGTGGGAGCAAATGCTTCCCTTTTAGAGTAGACCTCTTTTCAGAAGGGGTGGGGGGGGGGGGGGGGGGCGAAACAATTTGAAAGAGTTAACTCCCTTGAAAGTATAACCATTCCCTTCAAGCAAGTGGCAATGCATAGGTATCATCCATTGTATGTACCGTATTACCCTATGTACTAGGACGGACAGGCCTAAGCGAACACTGTAGACCAAGATAGAATGCCGCAGAACGCGGTGTCTGATCACTGATTACACTGTTTGTCACTCATCCGGCAATTTTTGAGTCACAGCCAGAGGTAATATTTAATATAGTTGCACAAAGTTTAGGACAAAAATGGCAAGAGTTAACACTATGCATCTGGGTAAAAAATCATTTGTTTTTTTTTTGTTTTTTTTTTTTTAATATTTCGTGTTTTTACAAGAAAATATGCTTTGACGTTTCATGCAAATCGTTCTCTAAGGAGTCAATTTACACGAAATGTCAAAGACTGTTTTCTGGAAAAAGAATTAAGAAGAAAAATATCAATTTATCGTATGCTGAATTAACACAGATTAAGGTATTCGAATAATGGGTAAACATGGTAACTGAGATGCGTTATGTGGGTTCATGAAAATAAATATTTCAGAAACAGATGCATAACGATTTGCTAAATAAAAGTTTGTGTCGCCAATCCCTGTATCTAGCCTTCCAGAGCTTCCCAAATACTTACCATGCTATGGGCAAATTAATGTTTCTTTGAAAATAGATCTGACACTTCATGTCACCTCAGCGTCAGATCCTGTTTTCTAGAAAAAAAATCAAAATGTCGTTTGCTGAATTTTTACCGACATGCAAATGTTTGGTTTAGTTACACTACAAAGAGCTTTAAACCAGAATCTTGATTAGATTAATCTTGCCAAGGTAAAATAGATCTTGTAATATATGCGATCTGCGAATGCCCAGATTAGTCTGAACATGCTTGAAGTCTGATCGGGGCATTCACAATTCTCATACAGTCGCGGCCTATTGTAAGATTTGCGAACAGCGATGACCTTTGTCAGACTACTCCAGAGTGCGTAGGCTAATATATAGCTTTCTAGGTCCTCAGTATAGGTCATGTTTTCTTTGAGTTCCCCTTTTCTCGTGGCGAAGAAAAGATAAACCGGAACTTGATTACATGTCTCGGGAATAATCAAACCTTCGTTCCGAGCGAACCAAGCCGGTAGAAAAACTGTCGTAAGAAACGTGTCAACTGCGCATCCAGGATAGCCTGCGCACATATGCAGTCTGGCCAAGACTTTCATTGTAGTTCATTGTAAGCCTATACGTGAACACTGTTCAAACATATTCTGTGCGAACTACACCTACCCTGACAAAGTCGCAGTCTGGTCTAGGCATACGGAGTTTGTCTATGCCTGAAGACCTGGCGATTCGATTTTGATATGTTAATCAAGCATTACAACTTGAAGCAAGTATAGAAAGTCTACAAATAGCTGAAATCCTTGAAGAGAAACACACTTTTCATGTTTTACTATTGTAATATATATCCTAAGTATTCGGATAAACAGGCCTGGGGATAAAAAGGCCTTCAAGTTGGCAAACAGTGTAAACTCAGATCGGACGCCGCGCATTTGATCTGGGTCTACACTGTTTGCAACTTAACAAACAATTTTAGACACACCAAGAGGCAATACAGTACGCGTGAACTTGTTCAAACTTTGGTCATATGCGAAAGTTGCGTGCCCATATACCTCACTGCGCATGATCTGATTAGGATATGGCGGTTTCCTTTTCTAAATCAACAAGGTCTATATCGTGGGTTGAGCGCAAGACTGGCGTAAGTCAGATGGTTGTTTTTCCCCAAACCTAATCTCCTCACCATGAAGGCGTTATGAAGATTACAACATTTCTTTCTGTAAACAATGAAAATTTAGGTGCCATTGCTCGTATAAGCAATGGCACCTAAATTTGCATTGTTTACAAAGGGGTCCAAGTTGCCCCTAAACAAGGGTTTCAAAAATATGTTTGAGTTACTATAGTCTTGCGCTCAACCCTCGATATATGGTCCTGGTAAACTGAATATGTGCCTGCGCAGTCTGGTATCAGCATACGCAGTTCTCGTGTGTTTGTAAGTCACATGTTTTTCAATGAAATTGCTTATTCGCACATTTAAGTAAACGAATTCTATCTTCTTGCTTACCAGGAATGTTTTAAACAGAACGATAACACGCCCATGTACTTTATAATTTTAGCTCCAGATGAGCAAATTTGTAAACCTAAAGTATCTCCGCTATGTACGATCTAACTATTGATTTGGATGTTTCAAGGCGGTGTTTTTGTTGCAGTTCCTCTTCGTTTGTTCGTTCTCTTCTGTTTTCGACGAAGTGCTATATCATGGAGTCATTTCATGTCATTAAAACCTTATCGAATGCCTTGTGAAGGCTGCATGTCACTGCTGGGTATCTCCATATTTAATTTATTCTTCTCTGCATTCAATTTCTTTCAGATTATTTATTTATATATTTTTGCACGGCGCTTTACTCAGAATTAGTACATTTGCACCATTTTGCCATGATTCAAAACAAACCGTTTCGTCTTAGCTACCTATGCACCAAAAACTTTAGTCTAATCATTGGTTTAAGAATCATTCTCCTTGTTAAAAATAACTGCAAATTATGCAAAAATCGATATAAAGGTACATAGATTGAAGACAAAAAATATTAGAACATCGTGTCTCCATGTCATACTTCTCCTAAATTCGAGCAAATCCAGTTTACTATCTGGTAAGTCTAACTGGATGAGTGGCAAACAATGTACATATTGATCAGACGTCTGATCTGAGTCAACACTGTTTGCTCAAGCTTTTTTTATCCCAGTACTTTGATGTGGTATAAATCTTCAAACATGACTTGACCTAGGGCTAAAATGGGTTTAAACATAGTTCAGTTCACATTTTAATGAGATAGGTATGTCCGTTACAAATTACAATATGCAGTAGGAATAGAAAGAATGCTAGCTATAAAATTTAGCAACCCAATTTAGATTGAATAAACTCACTCAAACTATATACTGTAAGAACCCAACTTAAATTTTTGGTATGTCAGGCTCAAAGAAAATGGCTAAACTATTTGCAAGCAATTGATACCCTGATCAGCATTCTGCGGCATCTGATCTGGGTTGCACTGTTTGGTAATTACCATTCTGGGAGCCTCTAGACTAACATGAGTTAAGTCATTCCGAATTTTGCAATTTTTAAACCGGCTTTTCAGTTTGGTGGTTTCTTTTAGCAATATTTCTTACTCTTAGACCATAACTGTATCTTAATATACTTAATAACTAAAGTATTCCTCATACCCTATATTCACACTCAGGAATTGGTCAACTTGTATTCCGACGGTATACTATAAAGGAATACGTTGACCTGTTCCGGTGGACCTATTGACGTGTGTAAACAACTTCCCAGAATGCTGACCAGCTGGATAAAATATGAGTTTATTTACTTATTTTGTGTTTTACTAAGAATCGGATAATGTCATATGCTGAAATAAAAGTTCAAATTTGTTATAACACTTGTTTTAACGGAAAACTCGGTAGATTTCTCGAGATATCGTTTTTTGGGATCGAAAATCATGCATTGAACAATAAGCACCGAGGCAAAGGATGTAGTTCATGACATTTTAGTGAGATAACATAAGTCGGTGTAAAACCATTGGATGTTGTACGCCTTTTAAATATGGTTATGAAAAAAACGATGCGTACCAGATGGCTTGCGGCGTACAATTTAAGTAATGTAAATTATATAAGAGGTGCTCGAGTTTCAAAGTCTTTGACATGTACTAAAGTTCTAAACTCGGAATTAAATGATGAATAAGGAAATTAGGTTACAAATAAATAACCAAAGCTAACGACGGTGTTAAAATGTTAAGAACAGGCGAATTTTCTTGGTTTTTCGAAAATGTACCCGATTCCACAGTAAATTCCAAAAGTTAAATTGTACGCCACCGGTCAAATGGTATGCATAGAAACTTTTTCTCTGTGTATCGGAAACAAATCACTTCGTTTAAGCAAAAGTGTGATAAACTGACTTATTTTAACATGGACTTGATTTTCAGCTGCTAATGTCCTGGAGTTAAGGTTTAAATTACCTTTCATGATGGTGAGGCATGTTCAAACTATGAATTTTTTACGCCATCAAGGATATCTGTAGAAAATGTACGTGTTCGGTCTCTTTGTTGTTTTGTGGTTTATTCTACGAGGCGATTTGTTTTATGTCTTGCCTTGTGTTATTTTGTTCTTGTGTTTTTCCGTCCTTTTAGCATTGCGATTGGTTGGGGAAGAGAGAGCTAGCCTTGATACTTTTCGTACGTTTATTCGATCTGCACTTATTTGGTTTTGTCTGTTTCCTCTTCCTCTTGGTGTCTGGGAAGGGCTGCGGTTTGTGTTTGTTGCACTCCCTGGACTTTTCTCTTACACTTTTTTACGGTAAACGTTACACCCTTCGCCTCTGGTGTTTGTTTACATACAGTCAACTGGTCTACCGGAACAGGTCAATTTATTGTTCAATAGTACTCCGATGGCGTACAAGCTGACCGATTCCCAGGCGTGATATTACACCGTGATATCCAGGACAAGAAAGTGTTAATTATTTGTACAGTGTATAGTCCTGCATACTTTGGATTGTAGTAAAGTACTTAGTCGATCTTATAGACTGACACTTAACTACATTAAATTCCATTAAACATGTATCTTCCCACTGAGTCACTCTACTAAGGTCGTCTTGAATGAACTTTTGATATGCTGGCCTGTTAATATTACGTTAGATGACACAATCATCCACAAAAAAGCAAACAAATAAGTTTATACTTGATCTGCAAGGTAGCGAAATTTTGGACAACACTAACAGTCATCTCGAAGTTATTTTGATGTCCATCGAAAAGCTCGGCGCTGAACTTTCTCTAGTTGGTCTGTTTTGTATCTCGTCGTGGACAGTTTCATTTAAAACTTATTTATGGTCATTATTTTGCAAAGGAAACAAGCTCTGTAGAGCGTTCCTGGCCTCGGACAACTTCCAGGGGTCCCCGCTTATTTGTTTCTAACAGTATATGGAACATTTTTATACAGACGCCTATTTATTTCAGGTGAAAGGATATTATTTTTAACAGCGTCTTCAGTGTTTGCCTTTACATCTACATGACCCTGACCTAAGGAGTAAACCTTGGGATAGTTAACATTGGAAGACACGACAGATACAAAACCATCAGAAAATTCAGAGAACTCTAACAGAATGCTGATGACGTTGTGACAGCTCCGAGGAAGTATAGGACGTGGGAATAATTACATAGAGGACTTAAAGGTGCAGACCAAATAACCGTCCTCGGATACAGTAAGGTACAATAAGTTAACTAGTCTGTGTAATGTGTACCCCCATGTTCCCCAATAATATGTAATAAAATAGGGGTATGTAAAGATCTACATTATTAGGCAGATTTGTTGAATTTTACAATTTTTAACAACTTTTCAATTTACTGGTTAATTTTAGCAGCCCGTTTTACTGCATAAATGTGTGTTAACCCATTTGTGCTTAGGATATTGGAACACAGTGTAGACCCAGATCAGAACGCGGCGTCTGATCAGGGTCTACACTGTTTGCATTAATTACAGACATTTCAATAAAAACATGGTAATAATAAAAACTGACCAGACACCCCTTTAACCGGAAATGAACTGGTCCAAAGAATTAAAGTAGAAGACTCCATTCGGCATTGATGGGTTAATTTGCTTTTTGACAAAACCTTCCTAATTCACAATATTAGACGGTAGAATGCCATGTCTAGCATAGACAGACAGTTTTCTTAAATTCCACAAAAAAAAAACAAAACAAAAAAACATACGATGTGGGTACTCATTAGAAGCGCTCTGTGAGGCGTTTATAATGAGTACACACAACATTTGGTTTTGTGAAGAAACAAGAAAAATGTCAATATTTCTGGTTAAAAATGACTTACCAAGAGCCGTTGTTAGCTAAGATGTATATTTCACATATGCTTGTTAACGCAGGTTTTTTTTTTTTTTTTGTTTTTGTTTTTTGTTGTTGCTTTTTTTTTCCAAATCTTTATTATTATTGTTATCAGATAGAGTGCTATCTAAAGATAAGGTATTTAAATCTGGAGCAGTGGTAAGAGATTGCGTCCTCTTCCCAGAGGCGTATGCAAGAATGATCAGTTCTTACCTTTGCATTCAACATAGAGAAGAACAAAAAAAAATCACTGTTCTGGTTAATGGACTGTACTTTTAGGGGTCGGACATGCGCGCTGAAAGATTGATTCGCCGCGGTCCGAAGAGCATTTTTCTCGCGACGCGGCCCATTTAGTTGTGCTTATTACGTTTATTTTATTATTATTTTATTTTCAGTTTGCTGTGCTTTGCATGCATTTTATTTGTCGTTATGTTTTAACTTTTTATTTGCTTGTTCTACTTTGCTGTTAAAATATCGGAAGAAGAGCTCTTGGAAGCATGCGTTGTGTTTGTTAATCTACAACAACGAATTAAAATATTTTTTGCTTGAATGGACTTGAAATGGATTAAGACTATTGTGAAAATTACTACGTTTAACTGGACATACTGCTTGAATTTTGATGACTTCACACAGTTAATCAATGATGCTCACGGTCGGCCACCTTGACTCCGATTTGCATAATTTGTTAAACACGTGTGCTCAAATTCAGGGTAAAGGAAGACAACCTTCTGTCTTCTATGGATTAAATACGAAACGATGTCTCAGCACGGGGCACAAGACATTTATAATACAACGTCGCATCAACGTCGATGTAATTGTAAAACAGACACCAAAACGCTGAAATTTATGCTATATATTTCTGAAATTGAATTTGTAGAGAACTACAAATATCTTGGTGTGGTATTGTTTTACAAGGGTAATTCAAACTACGACGCAATTCAGTTATATCAGACAAAGTTTGAAGGCGTTTTTTTTTGTTTTTTTTTTTTCAATTATGTCTAAAGTTTTAGACTTTGATGTAATAAACGTCAAATAATTGAAAAAAAAAAAAAAAAAAAAAAAAAAAAAAAAAAAAGATACGTTCTAAAAAAGTATGGTTGTTTCCGCTCGAAAAAAATATCTATCCTTTAGACTTCCTAAATCGTTAACAAAAGAACTTACAAATAAAAGCATCGTAGGAACTGCATGATACACCGCCGCTGCAGAGTAACGAACCATGTACAGAGGATGGCTGTGTTTGATGTGTTATAATTCTACAAAAAATATGATGTACTATAACCTCGATGCAATATGTGCTGTATCATTTCAACTTGTGAATACTGTAGGAGGAGTTAGTCTGAAAGCAAGTGATGATGTATTAATAATAACTATGAAAATTCGGTATTCTATAACCTTGAAAGAACATAAAACATTTGGCGGACTGTAATCTGGGTGCAATTATCCAATCTTCTTTCCATCCAACAACAACAACAAACAAAAAAAAAAACAAAACAAAAAAAAAAAAACAAAAAACAAAACAAACAGTTTGATCAGATGATAACTATAGGAGTGAGCTGGAAATGAAATCCTCTTTTAAAAAATCTTTAAAGAGCTATAACTCTATCGAAATTTGATATACAGTAACCTCAAAACAATTTACGCTGCATCATCTCAAAGTCTACATGTACACAATGTTTCAAACCAATCGGATAAAAAATGTAGGAGGAGTTACCCGGAAACTAAGTCAAGTCAGAAAATCGTTAAAAAATGAAATAACTATCAAAATTTGGTGTACTGTGGCCACCTTATGGTCTAACTTTCTACCAAGTTTCAAAGTTTATTCGATGAAAACTGTAGGGAGAGTTATCCAGAAACGAAGTGCAGACAGACGGCTTGACGGACGGACGGACAAAGACACCGTCCTCGCGGGTATACCACACGATAGTGGCAGGGTATAAAATGTAGTTTCGGTCATGGTACCTAAGCCATACTCCAAACTCATAAATCCGTAAACGAATGACGAATCAGAATGTTCAGACCAACAGACATGGACCCCAGAATAAAGGGTATAATCAGGCATCCGCAGATAGTAAGCATTACTTGGTAACCAAGCTTCTACCACTATGGCCATAGGCCTGAACGAAGGAAATGTCGGTAGAAGCGTATGCCCGGGATTTGGGAAAATAGAAAGGAAGGCAATGATCAAGAATCGATACAATTATCCACACCTCCCATCAGAGACATCAAAGGGAAAGAAACACAAACACGAAATAACTAGACCCTAATGAAAACATCACTAGCAGAAAGCCAAACGGACAGTTACTCTCCCACGAAGTGACCAAATGGCTATCCAAAACAAAAATATGTAAGCGACACACACATTCAAAGACGAACTATAACAAAAATAAACCATGACAGAAGAACCGCCTTGGAACGGTCATCGAAAAGTATTTCACTGGGGTGGGGGGGGGGGGGGGGTAGAGGCGAGGGGCGGGGGAGCAGGGAGGCTTAAATCGATTTTACGTGGCCACAATCCTCGCCCTTACTTCTGCCGCGATTTAGACATATAATTTGTTTAGTCCGCATGAAGGCTTCCTAACTCATCAGTGCTACATCTCCGAGAACACAAAAAAATCAACTAATTACAGAGATGAAACAACGATGAGGACTCGACAGCACGAAACAACTGAAATGCTGGAACAAAAGAAAACCAACAGTTAGACACCGGTGGGCCCAACCAAAGATAGAGCATCAAGTACCAACCAACATTACCCAAAATTAAATTTCAAGTGGAACCATCATAGAATCTGAGGCCTAACCCGCCGGCGTGCAATTAAAGAGGGAAGCAAAGTTATTAACCGTGATTGGGTTAACAACCAAGCATGCAGTCTGTCGTATAACATTTATGTTGTACCCAAATTTTTATATTGAAGAATGATTTTACGAAATTGGGTACTGATATCATTGCAAGCATATATTTTTTTCTGAATTTATACACTAAGTCACCATAAAATTCGGGTTCTGCCTTGTTGCAGAAGAGATTTTCGTCCAACATTGAATTTTGAAACTAAATCGGAATGACGTCTATAAAACTTAGAAAAGGCTTTACGTAGTTTATGATACCGATAACCCTGATTAAGAAGTTTAGCAGTTAGCAACTTATTACGAGTGTTGAAGTCAGTTACATGAGTAGACACTCTGGCAAATCGAATTAATTGTGAAATATAAACACCGTAGGACGCCGCACGAGGAACATCACCATCCAAGAAAGGAAAATTTACAATCTTAAAATCAAAATCATCGCAATTATCATAAAATTTGCAGGAAACAAACCCATCTACAATAGATAAATGTAAATCCAAACACGCGGCTTCGGTATCAGAAGAATAAGCTTTATTTAACTGAAGTTCAGGGGGGTAAATTTGACTGATTAAACCATCGAAGTAGGTATTTTCAATATTCAATAAAACATCCAAATATCTAGAAGTCGAGCTAAAAGCTTCAATGATTTCAGATTGGTTTTCAACGGAAAGGGACATCATGTAGTCTCTTTCATAACGAAACAAGAACAAATCTACTAATGGCGAGTCATTGGCAAAAACATCAGAAACAATTCTGGAAACTGCCACATTGTAGGGATTGACCAGATTATGATGTCTCCCATAAATCTTCTTAAGTGTTGCTACCAGTTTGGGTTTTTAATACCCCTGGCTCAACAACTTTGTAGTGAGCACTTTCCCACGCTCCATGAAGCCCTGATAATTTGAACAGGCTCTGGCATAACGGATTAATTGTGAAACGTAAACGTAAACGCCGTATGCTGGTGCAGAAGGGATTATTAGAAGTAGTGCTGATACTTTATTAACTGAACATGACCGCTAATTCACATGAGTAAGGAATGTGTGTGCAGAGCAATCAGGTAGGGGATGAAGAGCATTCTTTCCTAGTTTATGGTAAATATAAAGATTTAAGGTTTTCATTGTTTACCAAACTGTACTTAAAGATAACAGATCTGAACCAAATTATGATGAATGTTTTAAATTGTTTTCTAATGATGAATTCGGGTTGTGCTGTAGATACAACATTTATTTGTAAACTCATTCAAGAAACATAGAAATTAAGGTAGTTGATCTAGCGTGTGTGTTGTTCTCATGTGTTTACTGTTAAACTCGTTTATTGTATCTTTCATATGAATGGACGAAACTCTTCAGCAGACAGTGCAAAACCGGAAAATCCGGAGGTATGTGGCTCTACAATCAGACCAAGGCCAGGCTGCAGAAGGCAGAAAGAAAAGCCTTCTGGAACTTTGTTGATCAGATCATTGATATCGGATCCCCAGATCAAGAATACTAAACAGACAATACAAAAAAGGGTAAGAGAAAAGTCCAGGGAGTGCCTACAAGTCTACATGGACAAGAGGGGACAATAGCAGCATCCCAACACCAGATGGTACCCCGTTTCCTATAATGGCGGGTATCAAAAGTCACAGCAGAGGGAGTAGATTACTGCAGAAGCTAAACCCTGAAACTCCTCGACAAGTAAGATCCTCACACACTGCCAGCATATGCTCAGAGCTAGGAGAAGTTGCGAAACACAACTATATATTCACGCCAGCGAAAGAACTGAGCTCAGGTCTAGACAAGAAATATCAACTTGATCTCATCATATTGGATTTCTTCAAAGCTTTCGATCGTGTCTCCAATCAATCCCTGCTCTGGAAACTGGAACACTATGGCATTCAAGGATCCACCCATAGCTGAATTAAAGCTTTCTTGACAGACAGGACACAGCAAGTATTGGTTGATGGCTTCATATCCGTCAGCTTCCAGATCATCAGCGGAGTGCCGCAAGGAACGACTCGACTCAAGACTACTCGCCCCACGTAAAACTTACCCCAAGACAACTCGCCCCACATTCATAAGACAACTCGCCCCAGACTGATAATCGCAAATTATGATAATAGCACATAATGTACGTGACATGACAAACAGAAAAAAAAAATGAAAAGCCTTATGAAACAATCTGCTATGATGATTTCTGACTTGCGTGCTGTTGCTGAAATGATTACCATGTGCACTATGTCCAGTCTTTACAAATGTTAATCTGAAAGATAGATAGATAGATAGATAGATAGATAGATAGATAGATAGATAGATAGATAGATAGATAATCATCAGTGTAAGGAACTGGCTTGCAAACTCCGATTTATACAAGGAAGAGTGACGTTTTGTAACATTAGATAGATAGGCAAATACACAGATAGAGAGTGAACAATAATCATTTATTTGTCGTTTTAGTTTGCTTTGAAGATAAACCGCTATCACATCAAACCAAAGCAATTTGATATACCTTCATATTGAAGATAATTAGCTTGCATACAAGGATACTTTTGTAATAATTGCAACAATGGATACGCTTGTCCGATGTAATTTGGTGCATATTTTTTTTTAGATCTGTGAGTTAAAGAGTTTTATGGATACCTAAGTCGACTAGAGGAGGGTGGGCTGACTTTTACTTGTACGGCGAGTTGTCTTATAAGTGTGAGACGAGTTGACTTGGGCGAGTTTTATGTGGAGAGACTTTGTTTTATGTCTTACCTTGTTCTTGTGTTTTTCAGTCCTTTTAGCATTGCGATTACCTCGCTTGGGGAAGAGAGAGCTAATCATAGTGCTTTTCGTACGTTTGTTCGATTTGCGCTTGTTTTGATTTTGTCTGTTTTCTCTTCCTCTTGGTGTCTGGGAAGGCTGCGGTTTGTGATTGTGGCACTCCCTGGACTTTTCTCTTACCCCCCCCCCCCCCCCCCCCTTTTTTTTTTGTCTTGAAGCGAGTTGTCTTTGGGGCGAGTTATCTGTGATTCTATTCTTCTACTCTATTCTGTGTGGTGCGATTAGGTATGGTTTTTTACCCAAATGTACGGATTATAACTAATCGAGTACGCCATAACAAACAAAATGGGGAAGCGGAAAAAGAGAGTCCACGCATTCGAGAAAACAATAGAAGAACCAAAGAAGGAACTTTGGTTAGACCAAATTTATGTTGGACTCCAAATAAACAGATGGACTGCCGTTAGAGAATCTATGCATTTGTCAGATGAAAAATTAATGAAAGCTGTGCTGGATCTGTAAGTCGAACTATCCAGTGTTACAGACCTCGACAGCTCGAAACTAACGATAACAACGTTTTTTAAAATATTTGAAATTTCTTATTTTTAACTGGGCCAAAAAGTAGAATTCAAGAGAAAAAAAATGGTATTTAAATCATTGAAATCGAGTTTCAAATAAAAAAAGTTATGCCTATTTTAAAATTAGCGGTCACCATATTTTTTCTGTCAAAATCGATCAGCTGGTCCACAGATACTTGGGGTCAGAAGAGCTTGCTTGCAATTGGTAGAGCGGATGGTCCAAAACTGATCTCTTGGAGTTTTTCTTCTTATTTTTTTTTCTCTTTATTTATGCATTGGATGTCTTTACAAAAGTCTCTTGATTTCTTCCAATTTCCGACGAAAACTTCCTCAAATGCAAGCAATCTATCGTCTTCCACATCATAGTGCGACCTGTTTCCCGGCTTATTTTACAAATCGCCGTGAAACCTGGGAAACCATTTTACTGTTTCCCAGGGTCCACTCTGTTTTGTAAATAAAGCGGGGAAACAGGTCGCACTATGATGTGGAAGACGATAGATTGCTTGCATTTGAGGAAGTTTTCGTCGGAAATTGGAAGAAATCAAGAGACTTTTGTAAAGACATCCAATGCATAAATAAAGAGAAAAAAAAATAAGAAGAAAAACTCCAAGAGATCAGTTTTGGACCATCCGCTCTACCAATTGCAAGCAAGCTCTACTGACCCCAAGTATCTGTGGACCAGCTGATCGATTTTGACAGAAAAAATATGGTGACCGCTAATTTTGATGTGGAAGACGACAGATTCCTTACATTTGATGAAGTTTTCATCGAAATTTGGAAGAACTCAAGAGACTTTTGTAAGGACATCCGTATCAGCGTAAAGATGAATGATTACTGAATCTAGGGATGTAAATAATTTGCATTGTTGTTTTGGATTTGGAAGGCTCAGCGCTGTTAACCTGGAGCGGGGTCAAAATTGATCTCGTCAAAGTTGTTTATCTTGTGGTAATCATATCCTATCCATAAAATATCATTATTTTCAAACGATTTCTAGACGTGGCGCAACCATTTGTATGACTTTAGGTGTTGTTCAAGTAAAATAAAATGCAAAAATTAAGATAAAAAAAAATAAAGAGAAAAAAATCCAAGGGTTCAATTTGGACCATCCGCTCTACCAACTGCAAGAAAGCTCTACTGACCCCAAGTATCTGTGAGCTGGTCTACCTGCATGTGTATTTGGGATAATACACATCCACGCTTGTCGGCCAGTTTTTTTCTGTACTTGCTGTGTATTCAACACGTAACAGTACCATTATAAATAGCTTTTCTGCATAAATGTGCTTACTTCTATGTTACTTATTTTACATTGCCCTGGAGAACACGCTGGTGTTGGTGCGTTTGGTTTGTATGGTGACAGACCTGTCTATAGTCTCTTCAAAAGTCCTTCACAGCATCATTAAAGAATGAATATCAGTATATAAAAGATATATGTAAATCAATAATAAGTAATAAAAATATTCAGCAAAATATGTTCATGATACTTACTGACTTTGTGTCGCTTATTAGTGAGACCCAAATTTTGTGAATAGTGGTATAATCAAGTCAGTTCTTCCAACTTTCGGTGACAACTTCTGGGAAGAAAAAGGAAGCAAATTGGTCAGAACGATTTTTGCTGAAAGTATATATCATTGTATGTTACTTTTCTTGATCGTATTCTCTACCATAGAGCTCACTCGCTTGCTATGCACTTTGCACGTCGCGAGCTGTGCTCGTTATAAAGGGCTTGTATGCCCCGTTTTGGAACTTGGCAGCTGTGTCTGGGACACCAAGTCATGGTTATTCAAAATGAAAGTGTAAAAGTTCAGAATTGGGCTGCTAGGTTTGAACTAGCAATTCTCGAAAACCGTGCTGCGTCATTTCCGGTGATGCTGATGCCCTCAGTTATTACTTCTGCTTGGTGATGATGTCAGCATCCATAACTAGGTGGCAACATACTCATAGCTGCTAACCCCATGACATAGGGAGAATAGGCCCCGGAATAATCATACATAATCGAGTGCAACTGATCGTGTAATATGTTAGTTAGCATTCATATTTTGTCAACTGATGTGTTAAGATTGCCTACAATTGTTTGGATCTGGCCTTGGTGGCACAGTTGGATGCGCCGTCCTACTGGAGACCAGGCGGTCACGGGTTCAACCCCTGCCAAGGTCAGTGACATTCTTTCGTGGAGATTGATCGTGAACTATTTTCTACGGTCATTCTCTCCCTTCCGCTGATTCAAGAAGAGCAGTTGTCAGTTTTTGGCAAAAGAATGTGCACAATACTGGTTAACCGCTTAGAGGACTAAGCCTACCCAGTAAATGTGTGGTTAGGTAAACTGACCACGCTTGACATGTCCCCATTGGGTTGACTGGGCCGTAAAACCTCAACACATACAAACAAACAATTGTTTGGATCGCCGTTCAGACATGGATAAAGCAAAAGCTAAAATAAATTTATAGGAATGAGTTTCTCTATAAACTACCAGCTGGATGTTGGGAAAAAAAAAGATCCTACAAAGTGGCCAGAAGTAAAATGGGGAGATATTTACAACTACTTAATAGAAACACTCTTTTTTATATGATTTTGAAGAGATATTAGTTTCAGAACTTCTTACAAAGATTTTTCAGTCTACCCCAAGTGTATATGAACACTTAGCAATCTGGGTAAAATTTTCAGCAGAAGACATATTGAAATATTTTATTATTTTCCCAGAATTTGACATTTCATGCAAAAAGCCTCCAATTTTTTTTCTGGGAAAAATAAGAAAAATAACTTGTCATCTGCTGAATTATCCCAGAGAACGGTAAGGCCATTATACATGTAAGTAAATTAATTCTCATTACTGCCAGTCTCCATTTTTACCCCACCCCGCCTTAATTTATTTAATTGACTTTTTTTTTTTTTTCTTTTTTTGTAAGTACGGGTACTGCTCAGATGTTCCGGTTTTTATCAGAAAGTCTTATGGTTTTCCGATCACTTAAATCTATGTTAAACATGTTAAATACTCAAACTGCGCATAAGACAAAAAATACACATTTCCAGTATGTAAGCACCAACACAAAATAGTTTGTTTAACTACGATCAATATCCGTTATTGTTTGAGGTGTACTGGGTCCCTGTTGCTAATGCGCTTCGTTATAAATTGCGTCCGACCAGACAACCAGTAGATTTCAACTTTCAGTTTCAAATCCAGATTAAAAAACACGTTAAAAATAGTGAAAATCATTGTCAATTAAACTGTAATAAAAGACTGGTATGGGTTTAAAGCCCAAAATCTTGTTGACCTTCACAACGTATTTAATTCAGGGGCGATTGATAAATCAGTGCCGCTTTCCCACTCGGCAAGAATCAAGGCAATTGCTTATATGCCGTTTATGAACTATGTCTGACAGGTAAAAACCGTTAATACAAAAGAGAGAGTGTTTGACAGGAAAGGAAAAATCACACAGAACAGAATAAATTGATGACTTTTATGTTGTCCAACAATGTTTTAAGAGAAACAGAAAAAAGTGGGTATTTGATTGTAGATATATTAACTTTCTTCAGCTCTCTATATAGACATAGGCCATGTGTATTCATTAAAATTGCTCTTTCAAGGCTATTCTGATTATTACTCACAACATTTGTTTTTTCATGATACATTAGAATTATGAAAAAGTAATCTTTATTCACCAAATACAGGTGGTTTGCAGGAAATAAATATAATTTCAGCCACCCATCTCCAAGTTTGCAGAAAATAAATATAATTTCAGCCACCCATCTCCAATTTCTGCGCAGTACTGAAAAATAAAAAAAAATTCACCCCAACCCCCTGGCCCTCATTTTGAAAAAAATAAAATACAGCCTACAGGGTCAGAATTTGAGGTTTTGCATAGTATTTATTTATTTATTTCAGAACTTCTAGCAAAGATTTTCCACTATACTCAGAGTTGGCCTGCATGTCTATAGTTAACACACATGAAACTCACCACTGTATCCTGCCCATGTCTCTCAGCTGATCTGTGTGAGAGTTACCAATCTCGCGAATCAAAAACTGGCGATAAACAGTTATTTTCTTAAAATGATTTTTTGCTTTTCAAGAATCTTTAAAGATGTTTATTAATGGCAAGAAATATACACACATTATTTTAAAAAAATAATGCAAAATGAAAAAAAACTTTCATCTCAGTTGGACAGAAGTATAGCAGATACTAACAACTCAAAGCGTCTACTGATAATCGTAACGCTATAGAACTGGCAGTCAGATTTTTACACTATATTTTGGAAATTATTTTCATACACATTTTTTCTACACTCGTTTAATTTCCATTTTATTGACTGAAGCAACTGCAGAAATTTCAACGCTAAAAGTGTTTAAAAAAAAATAATAATTATTTTACTCTTAACTACTTCAATAATGTTGTTCAGCACAAAGAGACGCTCATTTGAAACGAATAGCTAATCAAGGTGACGTTCAGCGGGAATCATAATAAAAATAGAGCTAGTTAAGTGTTTTTTTTTTCTGTTTTTTTTTTGTCTGCATCGTTATAGATTGTGACCTTGTCCTGCATCAACAAAAACAATAACTTTTCATTAAACAATTGCCATGCCCGTTTCTAGGCAGTGCCTAAATTCATATTATTAATATAAGAGTTTTAAGTAAATTTAACCGCAAGTTTTCTCAGACATAATATTTATTTATTATAATATTTATTTTTTTTTATTTACATCTAAGTAAATTATTTTTATCACTACTTTTTTAGTCAAACAGCACTGACAAATACATGTAGATCTGTGATGTCAAGGATAAAAACTCTTGACTTTTACTAGTGACCTACATGATGTATCCAATAGGTCACTGCTTCACTCATTTTAATTAGTCTATGGAAATAGCTTATTAATTTTATTTTCAAAAGTAATGGAATCATCTTTGAATAGGGCCTTGGATTGGCCGGCAGTACACAGACTCCCCAGACTCTTGTTATGGTGACATTAATCAAAGGTCATTGTTTATTTTAATAAGCTTATCACATTGTTTTGATAAAGAAGTGCAAAAGTAGGCATAAGCCAGTTTTGATCTTTCCTTGTTAATCCTTTGCCCCCACAGGCAAATAGCATAGCAAGCAAAGATGACACATGTGAATTTGGCATACTGGGCATTAGAAAATGAACTTATCTATCGTTTATTTCTTTTATTTTGTTAAAAAATGGTCAAAAATGTTTTTTTCTACATATTCTACGTATCAGGAAAAAATATTGGGGCACTCGATGCCCCTGTTCCAATGCTAATAAATATTTTGTAGTATTTCTAAGGAGTATGTCTTTTTCATAGTTTAGGATAATTGTAGCTATTTTTGTTTTCTGTTATACAAACTCTTCGTGAGGTACTGTGGCACATCTATCTATATATGTTAGCAAACAGTGTAGACCCATATCAGTCTAAACCCTCTTTATTCATGCTTGCAATACAACACATTAAGACAAACTCAGGTCATGCACATGACATATGAGTGAAAAGAAGAAAAGAAAGGAGAAACATAATAATGATAAAGACAATACAGTGACAATGTAAGTTTGTTTTGGAAAAGCATAAGGTCTACTTTTACAGACTTTTTAAGGATACAATAAAAATAGAACCTAATCTCTTGAAAGTGCCACCAAGATTTTATTTACATTTTGCTAAACTGTGGACAGGTAACCACAGATTTCCTTGCGAAAACGGTCGCTGGCAGACTCGAACTAAATAACAGAGAGTGCATCTTATGTAACTTACATGATGTAGGGGATGTATTTCATCATGTATTAATCTGTCCTTTTTTCAAGACTGAAAGAAAAAAATACATAGTCAAGTATTATTATACATCTACCAATTTGATAACATTCAAAGAATTGTTGAACTGCGAAAATGAAATCCAGCTGTGTAATATTTGCATTTTTGCGAAAATGCTTATTAAAAGAGTCCAGTGATCTTTTTGCAAGAATTCACATAATGATCAAATCTTTAAAAGTTACTGTAAGAGGGTTCATCATGTTGTGATTATTACATCCTCCAGCACAACAAAAGGCATTCTTAACCCTTAGCACTCTGGGTAAAGTTTTCAGCAGATGACATTTTGTAATAGTTTTCTTATTTTTCCTTAGAGACAGGTTTTGACATTACATGCAAATTGTCTCTTCAGGGGACAATTTGCATGAAATTTAATAACCTGTTTTCTTGGGAAAATGGAAAAAATATCACCATTTTGTCGTCTGCTGAATTAGCCCAGAGAGTGGAAAAGGTTAAGCAATTGTTTTCAACTTGTTTTAAACAAAATGTAAGACAGATATTTTCACAGTACATTGAAAGAAACCTTTTTATGCAATGGGTTTAATGAAGCAGAAATAGGTAGTTGCCACCTAAATGAGGTTGCATAGCAACAGGTGTGTTCCAAGTGATTGACCAAGGGGATCCAAATGAGCAAAAGTGCCTGAATGATCAAACAACAGAATTATTGCTTTGAAACTGAGAATATTGGAAAAAAAAACTAAAATGGAAGTCTCTAAAGAAAAGGAAGAGAGACAGTAGGCTGATTCTTTTGTACAAAGCTCTAAAAGGTGCTACCAGCATTCCAACAGATGACCTTATCCTCCCAATTAGGGCACAGTAAAAATTATCACTGAGAAACTGAGAATATTGGAAAAAAACTAAGATGGAAGTCTCTAAAGAAAAGGAGGAGAGACAGTAGGCTGATTCTTTTATACAAAGCTCTAAAAGGTGCTACCAGCATTCCAACAGATGACCTTATCCTCCCAATTAGGGCACAGTAGAAATTATCACTGAGAAACTGAGAATATTGGAAAAAAACTAAGATGGAAGTCTCTAAAGAAAAGGAGGAGAGACAGTAGGCTGATTCTTTTATACAAAGCTCTAAAAGGTGCTACCAGCATTCCAACAGATGACCTTATCCTCCCAATTAGGGCACAGTAGAAATTATCACTCATTGACTTTTCAGATCCCTGCTGCAAGAACTGACATTTACAAGGGGTCATTCTTCCCTCAGACAATCAGATTGGAATGCCTTTCAGAGTCGACTATTACCTCTGCTGAATGTACAGAGGATGGTTTGGCTAGGTTTACCTCTCTTATGAGAGCTAGGGACTAACCTCCCATGTCACAGGTCCTGGGGAATGAATGTCATTACATGCGACACCAGTAAAAATTCTGCTTCCGATGCAAAATAGTAGCATTTATGAGATACCAGTCCACTGTGTATCAGTCTGTGCATTCAGAGAAACAGTTATTTCTGTTGACCAAAAGTAATTGCCAAGTCCCGCAGAATGTGTCTAGTAATCCATGTGTAGATTCTCATAGGATTGCTCAGATGCACCCCGGCCAACAGTACCCAATTTTGGTATGTTCACGTTTCCACCTTATAAGTTAAAATTTTATGTTTTCACTTACTACTGCATGAAGAAACCATGTGCTTGTAACTGTGACTTCACATGAAAGAAACTGCATGCTCCTAACTTTGACGTCACATGAACTTGTGGTAGAAAACCACTGTGAGAAAAATGAACTTATTACCATGTTAAATTACAGAGTCATTTCTTTACAGAAATGCATTTGAAACAGATACAAATTAAAAACTGAACCAAATTACAATTCTTTTTCTGCAAATTTAGCCAGAAGATCGAAAACTTCCACAAGTAAACAAGACCAAGGCTTTTTTTCGCAGCATATAATGTTGACGGCAACATGGTGCAAAGTAAATATTGAAATGACTTTTTGCAGGAAGCTCAACACAGAAGTATATGATCAGAATGTGCTGTATATATTTGTGATATTAATGAGCATGTAAGAGAGCTTAAATTGGTTTTGATTGATGCATGCTTCACTTTACAGACAATAACACTCAATATCAAGATTAAAAGATAGCAATGAACTTTTTGGGTGGGATGGAGTACCGAATTTAAATGAAAGGGAGTGCAGGAGGGATCCATGCCACTGGAAGAATTAGTTCAGTTTCTTGAGCAATACTCCTCAAATTGTTTATTAAAGAAACCACAAAAATATAAATACATAATTACCCTACATACAGCAAATGATGAAGGGCTCAAGTATTGTTACCACTGAAAGTAAAAGCTACAAAAGCATAGAACACTTTATTTTTGATAAAATTCAAGTTTGGCAGTGTTCACCATGCAAGTAAAGTAGACTGGGATTCTCACATCTCTTTCATCATGGATCACATTATACGCATAGATCTAATTTCCCATAAGGGAAATGTGATGTCTCCCTATTTTCCTCGGCCAGCTTCATGCCTGATCCTTACCATGTGGGGAAGTTAGTTTGGTTTAATTCTGCCCAGTCATTAAGGAGGAAATAAAGTGACGGACAGAGGCATTTACAATAGCACCGTTGCATAAGAGTAGGGATAAAAAGTAGTGTAATATATAATAGTCAACCCTCTTTATACCAAATGTGACACTTGATGTAAGTTTACTACAACAGAATTAGTTATAATAATAATTTGACTGGCATGAAACCTTTGCTTATAGGTTACAGTTAATCAGAAATTTTGCAAGAACATTGTATTAAATACTTCAAGAAACATAGGTTTTTTGCTCACCTGAGCTATGCTCAGGATGAGATATACTGATCACTTTTCATCTGTCGTCTTTCGTCTGTGCGTCCATCCGTTAACATTTTCAAACGACTTCTCCTCTGAAGCCCCTGAGCCAATTTTGCTCAAATTTCATATGGAGCCTCCTTAGATTGAGGGAACGAAAGATTGCTAAAATGGTCGCAGTCCATTGACCAAAATGGCCGCCATGCCCATATGTGGTAAAAACCTTTAAAAATCTTCTTCTCCAGCACCGAGGATGCCTTATGGCTTAATCTTTGCATAAATCATCGGGGATGGGAGATCTACCAAATTTGCTAAAATAGTAGGTGTACATTGACATTTGACCTTTTTACAGCAAGGTTAAGTTTGCTTCCCTGTGCATTTGTATGGAAAAAATGTTCAGAATTTCAAATGACCTCCTCTGGAGCCTCTGGGCCAACGTTGCTCAAATTTCATTTGGAGTCTCCATGGGGCAGGGAAAGGAAAGGTTGCTAAAATGATTGCCGTCGATTGAACAAGATGGCCGCCATGCCCATATATGGTAAACACCTTTAAAAGTCTTCTTCTCCTAAACCGAGGATGCCTTGCAGCTGAATCTTTGCATATATCATCGGGGATGGGAGGTCTACCAAATTTGCTAACATAATGGTTGTAGATTGACATTTGATCTTTTAACGGCGCTGTCAAGTTTGCTTCCCTATGCATTTGTATGGGGAAAATGTTGAGAATTTCAAACGACTTCTCCTCTGGAGCCTTCGGGACCATGTTGCTCAAATTTCATTTGGAGCCTCCTTTGGGCAGGGGATGAAAGATTACTAAAATGGTTGCTGTCCGCTGACCAGGATGGCTGCCTTGCCCATATAATAACTTTTAAAAATCTTCTTCTCCAGAATGGAGGATGCCTTGTGGCTGAATCTTTGATAAATTATCAGGGACGGGCGGTCTAATGAAGTAGCTAAAATAATGGTTGTACATTGACATTTTGACCTTTTTTATGGCGGTCATGTTTGCTTCCCAATGGAATGGTATGGAAAAAAATGTTGAGAATTTCAAATGAAGTCTCCTCTGGAGCCTCTGGGCCAAAGTTGCTCAAATTTCATTTGGAGCCTCCCTGGGGCAGGGGAATAAAAGATTGCTAAAATGGTTGCAGTCCATTGACCAAGGTGGCCACCATGCCCATATATGGTAAAAACCTTTAAAAATTATCTCCAGAACCGAGGATGCCTTGTGGCTGAATCTTTGCATAAATCATCGGGGACTGGAGATCTACCAAAGTTGCTAAAATAATAGTCATACATTGACATTTGACCTTTTTACGGCATGGTCAAGTTTTCTTCCCTATGCCTGTGTATGGGAAAACTGTTGAGAATTTCAAACGACTTCTCCTCTGGAGCCTCTGGGCTAGTGTTGCTCAAATTTTATTTGGAGCCTCCCTGGGGCAGGGGAAAGAAAGATTGCTAAAATAGTTGCCATCCATTGACCAAGATGGCTGCCTTGCCCATATATGGTAAAACCTTTAAAAATCTACTTCTCCAGGACCGAGGATGCCTTGTGGCTGAATCTTTGCACGAGTCATCAGGGACGACAAGAGGTCTACCAAAGTTGTTAAAACGATGGTCGTATATTGACATTTGACCTTTTTATGGCGAGGTGAAGTTTGCTTCTGTATGCATTTGTATGGGCCCCCATACATTTGTATGGAAAAAATTTCGATAATTTCAAATGACCTCCTCTGAAGCCTCTGGGCCAGTGTTGCTCAAATTTCATGTGGAGCCTCCTTGGGGCAGGAAAACGAAAGATTGCTAAAATGGGCATGGTCCATTGATTAAAATACTAAAATCTTCTTTTCCAGAACCAAATAAACCCTGGGCCCTGATCTTTGCACAAATTATTGGGGACTGGAGATCTACCAATATTGCTAAAATGATGGTCCTATGTTGACATTTGACCTTTTTACTGCAAGGTCAAATTTGCTTCCCCATGCATTTGTATGGGCCATATACATTTATATTGGAAGTATCAAGGTGACTTGTCAGCTAAAATCATTCTGATTGGAAATCTAAGATGGCCGCCATCTTGTTTATGTTTATTATATTTCCCTGCCACTGTGCTATTTACATGTATAAAATCATGATTCTTCAGAAACCACTTGTCCAGTTTCCACCAAATTTCACATTGATCCTACTGTTGAAATGTGATTGATAATTTGTTCAAATGATCATGCTCCATTGACTGTCAGGTCCATATATTCTTCTTCAAAACTAAGAACTGCTCAAATGATGATCTTTTCATTAGTTGCCATGATAGATTTGAAAAAATGTTGCATAACATCTGCATATCTGCAGTGGCTCTGTCACTCTGGTGAGCAAGCAGTGGCCAATGGGCCTTTTGTTGATATTTGTTAGAATTGCCTCAATGAGGTGATTCTAACAAATTTCCAAAACATATGTTCTGTTGGGAAATAAGAAAGACTTTTTTGTTCATCTGAACCGAAGGCTCAGGAAGAAACTATTGTGATCACTTGCAGTTTGTCGTGCTTCCTTCCTTTCACACCTTTGATCGATTTCTCTGAAAACCCTGGGTCAGTTTTCTTCAAACTTCATGGAGAGCCTTCTCTTAAAAGGGGGATTGAAAATTTGTACAAATAGTCACGGTCTGTTAATTAAGATAGTAGCCCTGCCCCTATATGATAAAAACACATAAAAATCTTCTTCTCCAGAACCAAGAAAGCTTTTAGGCTAAATCTTGGTGTATAGTGTTTGGGGCTCAAGGTCTACCAAATTTGTTCAAATGATGATGCTGGGTTGACATTTGACCTTTTTACAGCAGGTCAGAGTTGAGACCCTATACATTTGTATGGGGAAAATATTGAAAAGTCAGTTTCTCAAGATGTATTAAAGACAAATGGCTGAAACTTACAATGTATGATCAAAGTAGCAAACCCTTTTAGTAACAATGTAAAATTTGTCCCCGGGGTTAACTGTCTTTGCCTCTGGGCTATATACATATATATTTAATATCTTGTGATCTTTAAACGTCTTCTCTGAAACTGCTTGACCAATTTTCACCAGATTTCACATTGGACCTTCTGTTGAAAGGGTATTATCAATTTCTTCAAACAGTTCTGCATCATTAAACAAGATAGCCACTTTGCCCGTTTAGAAAGTTTTTAGGCTGAATCTTGGTATATAGCATCGTGACGCAAGATCTACCAACTTTGTTCAAATGTAGATCCTAGGGTGACCTTTGACTTTTTTTTATGGCATTCTCAAATTTCTGTCCTAGTTGCTGTGGTAATACTGGAAGAAAGTTGCATGGTATCTGCAGATATGCCATGGCTGTTTTACTCAGGTGGGCCTCTTGTTTTACATACCATTCTGTTCTTTAAAGATTCTTTACAACAGCAAATACATTTTAATTGCAACATTTTTGGGAACAAATGCTGTCATTGTAATGAAGGTTCACTGTACTAAATTCTCTGAATGCAATATTAAACAGAAGCTACCATCACTTTACAGGTTGGAAGACAGGAGAGTTTGCCCACATGGTTGTTACATGAAGAATACACCCAGCTCTTCAATCACTACAAGAATTCAACCAAAGCTTGTAAGAACTGTTGGAACCCAAACTAAGTGCAAGAACTCCAAGAAGAATTCAGGTACATGTACATTTATCATAGCTCTGGATAAGGCCAAACAAAAAGATACATTTATTTAGGGCAGCCTTTCCCTACCTCATTCTCCTGGTGAAGCCTAGCAATTTATCTATGTTTTCTCAGAAAAAAAGGGAATAACAGGTATTACAAGGATAAAAATACTTTGTGCTACCTTATGTATGCTAAACATTCAGACAGTAGGTTTGAGCAAACAGTGTAAACCCAGATCAAACTGCTCCTGTAGGAGCAGTTTGATTAGGGTCTACACTGTTTGTCATTCTATAAATACTTTTTAGAGGGTTACAAGACTTACTGAAATACCGGAACACTACTGAAATACCCTTGTATTCATTATATGTAGCTTACCTGAACGTGATGGTGAGCTATTAGGATCGTATTCAGTCTGTCGTCCACCCGTCGTCGGCATCATCATTGGTGGCGGCGTCTGTCAACAGTTGCTTTAAATAACATCTCCTCCTTAACCACTGGCCAGATTTAATAATAATTTCACAGAAATGTACATCTTATTGCCCTCTGTAAAAAATACTATTTTCATTCTGCTCCACCAAAAAGATGGCAGCCAGAGCAAAAAATAGAAAAAGGGCTTAGTCTCAACAATTGCTTTAAATGACAGCTCCTCTTAAACCACTGGTCAGATTTCAAATTGCCTTCTTAAAAATGCTTTTGTCTTTCTTCTCCACTGAACAAGATGGCCACCAGAGTTACAATAGAAAAAAAAATTTAAATGACATCTCCTCTTAAGCAATGGTTAAATTCAAAATTATTTCACTGAAATGTTCATCTTTTTGCCCTCTACAAAACTTGCTATTTTCGTTCCGCTCCATTCAACAAGTTGCCCACCAGAGCTAAAAATAGAAAAAAAAGGGCATAGTCTGTTAACAATTGCTTTAAATGACATCTAAGCCACTGGCCAGATTTTAAAATAATTTCACAGAAACGTTTATCTTATTGCCCTTGTTTAAAATTACTATTTGTTCCATTCTACTGAACAAGATGGCTGCCAGGGCTAAAAATAGAAAAACCTTTAATGGCATCTCCTCCTAAGCCAATGGTTCAAATTCAAAATTATTTCACAGAAATGTTCATCTTAAACCCGCTTTAAAATTTGCTATTTTTTTTCCCGCTCCACTGAACAAGATGCTGCCAGCGCTACCAATAGGAAAACCAAGATGACGCCAGCTTGAAAATTTACTTTTTGCTTTTTCTCCTGAAAGAAAAAACCAATTGATTTTAAACTTGGTAGGAAGCATCAGGGTGACAGGTAAATAAACAAGACCTGTCACCAGACAGGATAGCTCACCTGATACTGCACATTTTGTTTCTGGAAAATTCTAAGTCCGTGACCTTGATTTTGACATGACCTGGGTGTGTGGGTGCGGGGTGGGGGGGGAGGGAGGGGGGGCAGTATCTGTCTTTATACCAAATAGGAACTAAATCCATCATGTAGTTTAGAAGTAATGAGATCCTAAAAACTTTGGCGTAAAATTTTAACATCAAAATTCTGAGTCTCTGACTTTTTTTGACCTTGACATGACCTAGGGTGGTGGGGATTGGTACTGTGTAAAAATTTGAACCAGTATGTATCATCATACAAAAGATGAATCAAATATGTGATAAGGTTAGGATTTAATGAAGTCGTAAAAACTTTAGCGAAAACTTTAACATTTAAATTCTAAGTCTGTGACCTCGACCTCAAGGTCATGGTCATGAGTGCTGATGGTGCTGATGAAAACTTTTGACCAGTATCTATCATGATACCAAATAGAAACTAAATCCATCATTTAGTTTAGTAGTAATGAGATCCTAAAAACTTTGACGTAAAATTTTAACATGAAACTCTAAGTCTGTGACCTTGACCTTGACCTAAGTTGGTGGGGATGGTACTGCGCAAAATTTTGGACTACTATGTATCATAATACCAAAGATGAATCAAATCGGTGATAAGTTTGGGTAATAATGAGGTCTTAAAAACGTAAACGAAAACTTTAACATTTAAATTCTATGTCTGTGACCTTGACCTTGACATGACCTGGAGTGGTGGGTATGGTATTGCGCAAAATTTTGGACCAATATGTATCATCATACCAAAGATGTATAAAATCGGTGATAAGATTAGGAAATAATGAGGTCTTAAAAACTTTAACAAAAACTTTAACATTCAAATTCTAAGTCTGTGACCTCGACCTCAAGGTCACGGTCATGAGTGCTGATGGTGCTGATAAAAACTGTTGACCAGTGTCTTTCATAATACCAAATAGTAACAAAATCCATCACTTAGTGTAGAAGTAATGAGATCCTAAAAACTTAGACATAAAATTTTAACATGAAAATTCTAAGTCTGTGACCTTGACCTTGACATGACCTAGAGTGGTGGGGATGGTACTGGGCAAAATTTTGGACCAATATGTATCATCATACCAAAGATGAATCAAAACTGTGATAAGATTAGGAAATAATGCGGTCTTTAAAACTTTAACGAAAACTTTAACATTTGTGGACGCCAACGCCGACGCCGGGGATAGTACAATAGCTCTTCCTGAACGTTGTTCAGACAAGCTAAAAATTGATAAACTTGTTCCAATTGGAAAACCAAGATTGCCGTCATGGCTGCCTTCTTGAAAATATATTTTTTACTTCTTCTCCTGAAACGAAAGTTCAGTTGACTTGAAACTTGGTTGGAAGCTTCTGGATGACTTATATATCAAAAATAGCTAAAATCCACTTGATCTGAAATCCAATATGGCCACAATGCCACCATCTTGAAAATCTATTTTTCGCTTCTTTTCCTGAACCGAAAGGCCAATTGACTTAAAACTTGATATGAAGCATTTGGATGATGTAGATCAAAAATAGCTAAAATCATGCTGATCGGAAATCCAAGATGGCTGGCATTGCTGCCGTCTTGAAAATCTATTTTTTGCTTCTTCTCCTTAAACGAAAGACCAGTTGACTTGGTAGGAAGAATTGGGAAGCCTTGTAGATAAAAAATAGCAATGGAAGATGGCCACCATGGCAGCTGTTTTGAAAATCTAATTTTTGCTTCTTCTCCTGAACTGAAAGGCCATTTGATTTGAAACTTAGTAGGAAGCAGCAGATTAAAGTATAGCTAAAATTGATTTCCATTTGAAATCCAAGATGGCTGCTTTGAAAATTTTTTTCGCTTCTTCTCCAGAACAGAAAGGCCAGGTGACTTGAAACTTGGTAGGAAGGGTGGAGGTGTCTTGTAGATCAAAAATAGCTAAAATTGTTCAGATCGGAAGTCCAAGATGGCTGCCATGACCGCCTTTGAAATTCTATTTTTCGCTTCTTCTCCGGAACTGAAAGGCCAGTCGACTTGTTACTTGGTAGGAAGTATATGGGTGACTTGCGAATCAAAATTAGATTAAATTGTTCCAATTGGAAATCCATTATGGCTGCCAGGGCTTGAAAATCCATTTTGAAGTGCTTTTCCTTAACGGAACGGTCAATTGATTTGAAACTTGATAGGAAGTTTTGAAGTAGATTGTAGATCAAAACAAACCAAAATTGGTATAATTGAAAATCCCAAATTGCCGCCATAGTTGTCATTTTGTTCTTCCACACGCTATAGGGCCATCATGACCCTCTTCACTGCAGCTGTTGTTGTGCTATGTGATGGCCGTATAATGTCTCCCCATACAGCATCATAGCGCAGCTTATATTTTTGATTTTGGACCTTTGAGATTTTTGAACATATTCTAAGAACTTTGAAATTTATTACCAGTTTAGACTCATATTACTAAGCTTTTGTTTGTATATTTGGACTCTTTTTAGGAATAAAACAGATTTTTTTTCTATATGTTGTTACTACATGTAGGTCACAACCCATATTTCATGGTCCACTGACTTCGTTTTTTTCGGTTTAGGTCAGTTTGTCAGTATCTGCTGATTCTACGGCAGTGATACTTGGAACTTGCACACATCTCAGCATGACCTCTTATTATGCCCCCAACTTCGAAGAAGTTGGAGGGGCATATTGCTTCTGGGACGTTTGTGCGTGTGTGCGTCCGTCCGTCCGTGTGTCCGTCCGTTACACTTTTTGGTGCATAGCATAACTTCTGAACCATGCATGCTAGGGTTTTGAAATTTCATATATGGATTCTTCATGAAAAAATAGCTGACCCATATTTTTTTCCCATCAGGATTATGCCCCTTTCCTGAGTTATGGCCCTTTGAAAAAATATAGATGAAATCTTGTCAGCAAAATATCTCTAAAGCTATTGAAGCTAGAGTCTTGAAACCTGGTGAATAGATTGGTATTGACGAGTAGATGACCTTATTAACTTTTGAATAAATTCTGAAAATTACTTCATGAGTTATGGCCCTTTATAACTTTGGGCATTTTTATGTTGCACACTTTTTGATGCATAGCATAAGTTTTGAACTGTGCATGCTAGGGTTTTGAAATTTCATATATGGATTCCTCATGAAAAAATAGCTGACACGTATTTTTTTTCTTATCAGGATTATGCCCCTTTCTTGAGTTATGGCCCTTTGAAAAAATATGGATGAATTCTTGTCAGCAAAATATCTCAAAAGCTATTGAAGCTAGAGCCTTTGAACCTGGTGAGTAGATTGGTATTGATGAGTAGATGACCTGATTAACTTGTGAATAAATTCTGAAAATTACTTCATGAATTATGGCCCTTTATAACTTTGGGCATTTTTACGTTGCACACTTTTTGATGCATAGCATAAATTTTGAACTGTGCATGCTAGGGTTTTGAAATTTCATATATGGATTACTCATGAAAAAGTAGCTGACACATGTTTTTTTTCTTATCAGGATTTTGCCCCTTTCCTGAGTTATGGCCCTTTGAAAAAATATGGATGAATTCTTGTCAGCAAAATATCTCAAAAGCTATTGAAGCTAGAGCCTTGAAACCTGGTGAATAGATTGGTATTGATGAGTAGATGACCTGATTAACTTTTGAATAAATTCTGAAAAGTACTTCATGAGTTATGGCCCTTTATAACTTTGGGCATTTTTATGTTGCACACTTTTTGATGCATAGCATAAGTTTTGAATTGTGCATGCTAGGGTTTTGAAATTTCATATATGGATTCCTCATGAAAAAATAGCTGACACGTATTTTTTTTCTTATCAGGATTATGCCCCTTTCCTGAGTAACGGCCTTTTGAAGAAATATGGATGGAATCTTGTCAGCAAAGTATCTCAAAAACTATTGAAGCTAGAGCCTTGAAATTTGAGGAATAGGTTGGTAGTGATGAGTAGATGACCTGATTAACTTTTGAATAAATTCTGAAAAGTTCTTCTTGAGTTATGGCCCCTTGTCATTTTGGGCATTTTTACATTGCACACTTTTTGATGCATAGCATAAGTTTTGAACTGTGCGTGCTAGGGTTTTGAAATTTCATATTTACATTTCTCATGAAAAAATAGCTGACACATATTTTTTTTTTTTTTCTATTAGGATTATGCCCCTTACCTGAGTTACGGCCCTTTGAAAAAAATATGGATGAAGTCTTGTCAACCAAATATCTCAAAAACTATTGAGGCTAGAGCCTTGAAATTTAAGGAATAAATTGGTAGTGATGAGTAGATGACCTGATTAACTTCTGAAAAGTACTTCTTGAGTTATGGCCCTTTGTCATTTTGGGCATTTTTACATTGCACACTTTTTGATGCTTAGAACAGGTTTTGAACTGTGCATGCTACGGTTTTGAAATTTCATGTATGGATTCTTCATAAAAAAATAGCTGACACATATTTTTTCCCCCGTCAGGATTATACCCCTTTCCTGAGTTATGGCCCTTTGAAGAAATATGGATGGAATCTTGTCAGCAAAGTATCTCAAAAACTATTGAAGCTAGAGCCTTGAAATTTAAGGAATAGATTGGTAGTGATGAGTAGATGACCTGATTAACTTTTGAATAAATTCTGAAAAGTACTTCTTGAGTTATGGCCCTTTGTCATTTTGGGCATTTTTACATTGCACACATTTTGTTGCATAGCATAAGTTTTGAACTGTGCATGCTAGTTTGAAATTTCATATATGGATTCCTCATGAAAAAATAGGTGACCCATATTTTTATTATCTCCCATTTTAGAGTTATTTCCCTTTTAATAAAATAATATTGAAATCTCGTATATTTGTACTGTTGTTACCGTCATGGGCAAGCAGTGTTGGAGTCAAGCAGTGTTAGAGTCAGGCAGTTGGGGGCATAGTGTTTTACAAACACCAGCTCTAGTTTGACCTTGACCTATATTTCACAGTCCACTGACTTTGTTACATTTTTCTGCATTTAGGTCAGCTTCTCAGTAACTTTTGGTACTACAGCCAGTGATACTTAGCTCATGCATACATCTTCGCATGACCTCTTGTGTGTAGTCATCCATACTTGACCCATGACCTATATTTCATTAGGCACGCTGTCTTGTTAATATAGTCATGAATCTTGGACAAAATGTTTCCCTTGATCATTTTTTCACAGGTTGTGTAAATGCTGTGACACTCAGGTGAGTGTTACAGGGCCATGATGGCCCTCTGGTTAATTAATTCTTACACATTGTGTCAAAGTATAAGAAGGGGGAAAGTTTTGTATACATGCAATTAATTTGAAAGTTATCCTTGAAATGTTTTCTCTGAAAATATAACTGATAGTCTGATGTTCAGAGCCAGAATACCATTGGAATTCCGATGAAAAACAGGAATAACCAGCACTTTAAACCAAAAATACTAAAACACTTTTGTATTTGACTTACTTCAATTAAATTAACCTTGGAACAAATAACAAAAGTTTTTTTTTAATACTCAGGTTCTAAAATCATGGGTTATTAACATTTTGCAGAGAAACAAGTGCCATTCCGACTGCACTGTCTACAAACATGGAAAAGATGCACAGAAAGTCAAAATTAAGGCACTTTGTGATGGTTTTCCTTGTTTTCCACAATGAACAAACATATTGCTGTTCGTATTTCAGCAAGATCTGCCATTTATATCTTTGCTGATGCATGATTCAGCATATTTTCCATAATTTTGTGAAAGATGCATCTCGTCCCCACCTCTGTTTATATGCTTGAATCTAAAGGCATCTTTCATTATACATGCCTGCAACTAATTTTGGCGTAGTTAATATAAAGAAAATATGTTTTGGCCAGGGCCTTTTTTCAGTTTTTGTCTGCGTATTTATTTTTGACTCCTTAATATATAAGGTATTCCTGTATTTTTTCACTGGCGTTCCGGTATTTCTGTAGTGTACCGGTATTCTGGTAAGTCATGTTTCTGCTTTTTAGACCAGGGTTGCCACGGTCAGGGCAAAAGGTCTGGAAAATGAAAATTTTTCCAGGTCAGGGAAAAGTCAGGGAATTTTGGTTTGAGTCAGGGAAATTTGAAAAAAAAACTGACAAAAGTCAGGGAAAAGTCAGGGAGTTTCAAAATTTTCTCAAAATTGAGATGGCTTTGTCAGTCTTCTTAATTTTCTGAGACATAACTTTACAGAATTGGTCTCATTCTTTCGTTAAATGATTGTTTAATTCTCTGATTTTTTTGCATCTTCCATCCCAAATTGTTTGACAAGAATGTTATATTTGAAGTTTAAAGCTTTGTTTGAAAAGAAGACTCTACAATGTGGCATCCCTTGCCTCCACAGCTACTCTGCATTTGACATCTTTCAGAAATGACAAAAAGGTTGTTTATGAAAGTAAGTGCTCTGTTAGAAGATTTGGTGGCTGATTACGGCTGTTAGAGAAGTTGGTAGCCATCGAAATGTCTGGAAAATGGGGAGAAGTCAGGGAATTTTGAAATAGAAAATGAGTGGCAACCGTGTTTTAGACACATCAAAGGGTTGTCAAACAGGCTTTGTAAAATTTCATGTGAATTATAGTGCTGAGTCCAAATATATTTTGGTGCAGTAATTATGGTATAATTTCATATAAAAAATGTAAAAAAAAATAAAATTGCTGCCTACCCAATCTGTTTTTTTTTCTAACATGCTAAACACACATTTTTTATATGGCTGAAGGCACTTTTTTCACCAGAATATGTTCACTTTACATCATAATATACTCAAGTAGGAGCACATTATCATATGACCCATCAGCAAATCAAACTAGATTATCTAATTTATAATATTTGCATATAAGCGATAAATATAAATCTGTCGCATTCCAAACAGAGGTTCTAGTGCACAGTTATAAGGGCATCTGACTGCAAATCAAGTGGTCACAAGTTCAAATCTCAGCTCAGCTACACAACTTTTGTGGAGATTGCTTATGAAGTCATTTCTATGGGCATTCTACACCTTCCACCAATTCAAGACGGGCAGAAAAAGTTGTCTGACTGACATGCACAACTATTTGTAGGTTAACAGACTGGTTCGACATGACTAAATTTTGATCAAACTTTTGAACTCCGACTTATACTCTAATATACCATTGTGATCAGCAAATGAAACGAGGTTACAGAAAAAAAATAAAAAAAAGTATACAGCTTAACGCTTAGCATGCTGGGAAAATATTTTGGCAGACAACATTTTTTAAATATTTTTCATATTTTTTCTAGAAAACAGGCTTTGACATGAATTGTCAAAGCCTATTTATTTTCTGGGTAAAAATAAGAAAATATAATTAATTTTCCATCTGCTGTATCTGCTCAGAGAGTGGTAATGGTTAAGCATCTGCACTGTCAGTAATTACAATGTGTAATGATTTCCTAATACTCGTACCACACTCAAGGACTGATATCATGAAATGTAAAGCCTTTTTTACTGAGATAATTGAAAAGATCTCATATTACTCTGTCCTCTAAATTCATCTGCAGTGTAACAAGGCGCGCGGCCCCAGACCAGACTGCAGGCTGCACATTGCTGTGAGTGCATTGCTGAATAGGGCTTGCATGGTTCCCCATTATATTCCATAAATATGATGTGAGGAAACAGTTAAGTTCCCAAGGAAACTGTGATCCTAAATTTATAAATATGGGGATATCTAAGAAAGGGCACAATCATGAAACAATTTGTGGTCAGATGTAAATTCAGTCACATTTATCCGGAATATTCAGATGCATGTGTCTGAACAAATTGAGATAACTGAGATACCCATAAATCTTTCAGCCCTGCAGACCAAAACAGGTACCTTTGCTAACAGTATAGATCCAGATGAGATGTCTCATAATGAGCCATCTCATCTGAATCTACTCGGTTTGCTATTTATCCCCATGCTTTAGTGATGGGGATTTTGTGAACTCCTCTTTCCATCAAGCTATCTCCTCCTAGACCACTGAGCTGAATTTAACCAAACTTACTACATGACAACTTCCCCATATGGTAAGGGTGTGCGAGAGCAACACTATTTTTTCCATCCATCTGTCCATCCATTTGTCAGTCATGCTATCTCCTCCTAAAACTCTGGTAGGAGTTTAAGCAAACTTGCTGTATGACTTCCCCATGTGATAAGTGTGTATTTTTCTGTCTGTCCATCCATCACGCTATTAGCAACATTAACACTGTGCATGGGGATTTTGTGATGTCGTGCCATCAGCTACGCAGTCTAGTTTGTCTTTGTTTTTAGCTCTACTGGACGAAGGCCAGAAGAGCTTATGTCCTGGTGTGGTTCCTGTCCGTGTGTCCCTCTGTGAATCCTCTGTTAACTTTTTCTCGTTTACGGGATAAAGTCCACATTTTTAATATGATTCTTTTGAAACTTGTACAAATTGTTTGTATCACTAAAAGGATTAGCCCTTCAGTAAATGAAAAAAATCTGTCAAACATTATCGCAAAAGGGCCCTTTTAAAATTTTGGTTAACTTTTTCTGGTTTTCACTATAAGTCCACATTTTGTTCCTACTCTTTTGAAACTGGAATAGGTTGTTTGTATCATTGTAAGAAATAACCTTATCGAAAATGAAGTAAATCCATCAAACATGGGAAAAGGGCCTTTGTAAAATTTTGGTTAATTTTTTCTCGTTTACGCGAGGAAATCTACTTTTTTTTATCCAATTCTTTTGAAACTTGTACAGATGGTCTGTATCATTGTAAGGATTAACTCTATTGAAAAAGAAGAAAACCAGTCAATCATTGTGGAAAAAGGACCCTTCTAAAATTTTGGTTATTTTTTTCTCGTTTAAGGGATTAAGTCCACATTTTTTGTCCAGTTCTTTAAAACTTAACCAGATTAGTTGTATCGTCACAGACATACACCCTATTGAAAATGAAGAAAATCCATTAAATATTATAGGAAAAGGGCCCTTGTAAAATTATGGCTAATTTTTTCTTGTTTGCACGATAGAGACCACATTTTTGAGCTGATTCTCTTGAATCCTGCACAGATTGTTTGTTTTATTATTGGGAAATGAAGAAAATCAGTCAAATATTATGGGATAAGGGCCCGTTTAAAATTTTGGCTAATATTTACTCATTTACGGGATTAAGGCTACATTTTTCTTCCAATTCTTTTAAAACTTGCACAGATTAGTTGTGTCATGATAGACATCAACCCTATTGAAAATGAAGAAAATCAGGCAAACATTATGGGAAAAAGAAATATTCAAATTTTGGTTAATGTCTGTTTTTGAGCAGAAGTAAGAAAAATAATGTATACCCCTTTAAACCCCAGTTTTACTATATAAAAGTAGGCTTTAAGGGGGTCAAAATCATATAGGCATGTTTTCCTGATGTCATCAGAATCTTCACTGTACACATTTTGGATAACCAAGGATACACCCTTCATGCAGATCACACTGTGTGGATGTGCAGGCTTATTTGAGTCTTCACTGGGCGCGCATGTCCGAAGATAACTTCTCACGTTGCTGCTTCTTGTTATTTTTATTAGCTCGCCTGTACAAAGTACAAGGAGAGCTATTGTAGTCACCCCGGTCGTCCACGTTTGCTTTTGCGTTTGCGTTTGCGTTCCCGTTCCCGTCACACTGCGTTAAAGTTTTTCAAATGCTTATATCTCAACAGTCACTCCTCACAGAGGCATCAAATTTGGAACTTAGGTACCTTGGAGGGTCTTCTGAGATTCCAAGAGAATAAACCCCTGGGTTCATGCCCCTGGGTGGGGCTAGGGGTCAGAATCTAGGACACCTTTGTAATACTGTGTTAAAGTTTTTCAAATTCTTATATCTTGACTTTCACTCCTCATAGAGCATTCATATTTAGAATTTGGGTACCTGGAGGAGTCTTCTGAGATTCCAAAAGAACATACCCCTGGGTTCATACCTCAGGGTGGGCCTTGGAGTGGGGCTAGGGGTCAAAATCTAGGACACATTTGTAAAATCTTATATGCCTACAGGTTATAGACACAACTGGTTATACATCAGCTAACTATGTGACATCGGTTTAAGTGTAAGAGAGTGAAGGTCATGGTGACCTACATTTTACGGTCCAGGTCACCTAGATTTCACGGTCCAGTGATTTTGCCTTATATCTTGAATACTATTTGTTGGATAAATGTCACACCTGGGATATTACTTTCATGTGACCCAATGAATGACCACTTACTATATCTAGGTCATTGTGACCTATATTTCATGGTTCAGTGATTTTGCCTTATATCTTGAATACTGTTTGTTGGATAAATGTCACACCTGGGATATTACTTGCATGTGACCCAATGAATGACCACTTACTATATCTAGGTCATTGTGACCTATATTTCATGGTTCAGTGATTTTGCCTTATATCTTGAATACTATTTGTTGGATAAATGTCACACCTGGGATATTACTTCCATGTGACCCAATGAATGACCACTTACTATATCTAGGTCATTGTGACCTATATTTCATGGTTCAGTGATTTTGCCTTATATCTTGAATACTATTTGTTGGATAAATGTCACACCTGGGATATTACTTCCATGTGACCCAATGAATGACCACTTACTATATCTAGGTCATTGTGACCTATATTTCATGGTTCAGTGATTTTGCCTTATATCTTGAATACTATTTGTTGGATAAATGTCACACCTGGGATATTACTTGCATGTGACCCAATGAATGACCACTTACTATATCTAGGTCATTGTGACCTATATTTCATGCTTCAGTGATTTTGCCTTATATCTTGAATACTATTTGTTGGATAAATGTCACACCTGGGATATTACTTGCATGTGACCCAATGAATGACCACTTACTATATCTAGGTCATTGTGACCTATATTTCATGCTTCAGTGATTTTGCCTTTTATTTTTATTACTATTTCATGGAGAATTGTCATACCTGGATTATTATATCTATGTGACAAAATGATTTACATACAAATACATCTAGGTCAGTGTGACCTATATTATATGGTTGAATGATTTGGCCATATAACTTGAAAAATATTTCATAGATTATTTCATTTTGAATTTCTTAATGATAAAAATGTTACAATATAAAATGTACCCAGCAGGTGAGCTACGCTGTCCTACGACAGCTCTTGTTTTATTACAGATACTCAAACATATCTCACATTAAAAGATTTGGAATCTGTAAAAGGGACATCTGACCAAATGATCAATACAGAGGCTGATATAACAGTTAATCAAACTGAAGTACAGAATGTGAACTTAACTGGGAATTTACCAGATCTACCTACTTTTACTAGTGAGGATATAAGATGGAAGGCATTGAAAACCAGTCATGGTTTAAAGACAGATGACCAATTGTTAAATATTCTCATAGACTGGTAAGTGAACAAGTGATTCTTTAAAATGTTCTTTCTCAAGTTTATAAGTGGAATTGAGCTAGTTATATACTTGTTTGAAAATGCAGAAGTGTACAGGAAGGAGGAGCCATCTAGGGTGGTATACTGAATTGGTCTTGTCCATGATCTGATCATTTAGTGATTCAGCTTCACTGAAGCAGTCTAGTGGAGAGCAGAGGACTTGTTATGAAGGAGTACTCTGTGAATTCTGGGATATTTTTTTACTACATAAAAAAAACAACAAACATGTTTCAGTTACCCATTAGAAGTACATTGGGGAGGCGCTTCTAAAGAGTATTCAGAGTATGTTTTTATGGAGAACTTGAGAATATTATCCCACAATTATTATCAAATACTCCATCACGAAAACACGCCTATACAAATGTAATTTTGACCCCCTTAAACCCCACTCATATAGTAAAACTGGGGTTTACAGGGGTATACATTATTTTTCTAATTTTGCTAAAAAAACATAGATTGTGGGTACTCATTAGAACCACCTCACTGAGGTGGTTCTTATGAGTAACCTCAATCTATGTTTTGAGCAGAAATATGAAAAATATCAGAATTTACATGTACTTGAATAGGTGTGTTTTCGTAATGCTTCATAACAAGTCTTCTGGAAGATGTCTATTCAGGTACTGACTGTTCTCCTCATGGCTGAAGACATACATGAACAGTTGTATTTCTTGTCCTGTTACCTCACAAAATACTCCAAACTGGTATTCAGATTCTATTTGTGTTTTGTATTACGGTCAACCAAGTCAAATACATACAGTCTCCACATTCATTTATACTCCTGGTGACCGCCCATATACATGTATCAGCATTAGCACAAGTTCTAGATATGACACTACTTTGTTAAGGAAAAGTGTCACTGTTTCTCTATTTCTTCATGAAATACAGTTGACTCTCGTTATCTCGAACTCCAAGGGACTCTCTAAAATTCTTTACCTCAACGTACTAGATTTGCAGAACTGAGGAAAAATTAAATCGAACAACTAAATTTCACAAATGAATAATGTAATTTGACTCCTGAAGTTAGAGATATATTGAACATATTGTGGAAAAGAGAAGAAATTTCTCCTCTTTTCCACAACATTTTGTTACCTATTGTTAGCTTTCCATGTTAAATCAGGGACCAGATTTTCACTTCGAGATAAGTGAAGTCAAGATAACCAGAGTTGACTGTAATAGCCCTAAATATTGAGACAGATCTATAGGCCTTTGCAAACAGTGTAGACCCAGATCAGATGCCATAGACTACAGTGTCTGATCTGGGTCTACATACATACAGAAATATTTTAGACACATCAAGAGGTAGTAGAGTGGACTATTTCAACTATCAGGACAAGTATAGTAAGTAGACAAGGTATCCCATACTAAGGGCAAATGTGGTACATTGTATTTTATGGTATCTATTAACAGTGCTTTCCTCTGTGCCACTGTGCAAGGCACTTTTTATGAGTAACTGTAGTATATGAGAAACAAATATTTCAATAATTTTTATCAAGAGCTATGCCTGTATATTGTAACATTGCTTTAGAAACCTATGAGGCTGTTCCCCAACTGAATTTCATACTGAACATCAAGGTAACATATTTTCAGCATTACATGCTGTCAGTTATTAGCTCACCTGAGCATGGAAGTGCTCAAGATGAGCTATTGTGGTCAGTCAATGTCCATTGTCCGTCATGCATTGTCAGTCTTCCCTCTTGGGTCATGCGTCATGCAGTATCAATAATTGCTTTAAAAGCCTACTCCTCCTACACCCCTGAGTCAATTGACAGGAACCTTAGTAGGAAGCATCCGGGTGACTTGTAGATCCAAAGTAGCTAAAATCATTTCGATTGGAAATCCAAGATGGCCGCCATGGCAGCCTTGAAAATCTATTTTTAGCTCACCTGAGCTAAAGTGCTCTGAGCAATTGTGATCTGTGAATATCCATCGTCCAGCGTGTGTCATGCATTGTCACTTGTGCGGCATCAAAAATTTGCTTTAAAAGCCTACCCTACAGCCCTGGGCCAGCTGACTCAAAACTTGGTAGGAAGCATTGGGGTGACTTGTGGATCAAAAATAGCTAAACTCATTCCGATCAGAAATCTAAGATGTCCGCCATGGTGGCCATCTTGAAAATCTTTTTTTCCGCTTCTTCTCCTGAACCAGTTGGCCACTTTACTTGAAACTCGGTAGAAAACATTGGGGTGACTTGTAGATCAAAAATAGCTAAAATTATTCCGATTGGAGAATTTTTTTTTCGCTTCTTCTCCTGAACTGAAGGGCCAGTTGACTTGAAACTTGGTAGGAAGCATCAGGGTGACTTGTAGATCAAAAAACGCTAAAATGGTTCTGAATGGAAATCCAAAATAGCCACCATGGCAGCCATCTTAAAATTCTATCTTTCGCTTCTTCTCCTGAACAGAAAGGCCAATTGATGAAACTTAGTAGGATGCATAGGGTTGACTTGTAGACGAAAGATAGTTAAAATTGTTCCGATCAGATATCCAAGATGGCCACCATGGCCACCATCTTGGAAATCTATTTTAAACTTCTCCTAAACAAAAAGGCCAATTTATCTGGTAATCAAGTACAGGGCCATCTTGGCCCTCTTTTTTGCTTATTCTCCTGAACTGAAAGGCCAACTGACTTGAAACTTGGTAGGAAGCAAGGGGATGACTTATGGTATAGCTAAAATAGCTAAAATTGTACCAATCGGAAATCCAAGGTGGCCACTTGGTAGGAATCATCGGGGTGACTTGTAGCTCAGAAATAGATAAAAACCTTCTGATCAGAAATCCAATATAGCTGCCATGGTGGCCATCTTGAAAATCTATTTTAACCTTCTCGTTAACAGAAAGGCCCATGAAAACTTGATAGGAAGTATCGGGGTGACTTTCTAACGACATGATAATTGTAACAAAGGAATGAAGCAAAGCTGAAAAAAATTCCCGCCGATCGTGGTATTCGAACCCAGTCCTCCCGGTTAAAAATCCAATGCTCTAACCACTGAGCCAAAGAGTCGACTCCCTTACGCAGTTGTCAGAGATTGAATATATACTTAGAAGCTATGCGTAATCTGCCACGGTAGATAATCGAAGGTAGGAGTGCTCGGTCGTAACACTCCCCCTTTTCAAGGAAGTCATCATTTATGATGACGTGAAGCCATTTTCGGCGTATAAAGTCCTGTCCCGGCTTAGCCCCCATCTTTCAACATGATGATCGTAACAAAGGAATGAAGCATAGCTGAAAAAAATTCCCGCCGATTGTGGGATTCGAACCTGGTCCTTCCGGTTAAAAATCCAATGCTCTAACCACTGAGGCAAAGAGTCGACTCCCTGATGCAGTTGTCAGAGATTGAATATATACTTAGAAGCTATGCGTAATCTGCCATGGTAGATAATCGAAGGTAGGAGTGCTCGGTCGTAACAACTTGTAGATCAAAACTAGCTAAAATCATTCTGATCAGAAATCCAAGATGGTCACCCTAGCAGCCATGTTTAAAATCTATTTTGAATAGCTATTGTTTGCTTCTTCTCTTGAGCTGAAAGGCCAATTGAAACTTGGTAGGAAGCATTGGAGTGACTTGTAGATCAAAACTAGCTAAAATCATTCTGATCAGAAATCCAAGATGGCCACTATGGTCGCCGTCTTGAAAATCTATTTTTCACTTCTTTTCCTGAATCAAAAGGCCAATTGACTTGAAACTTTTTAGTAAGCATCAGGGTGACTTGTAGATCAAAAAAAGATAAAACTGTTCCAATCAGAAATCCAAGATGGCTGCTGGCAGCCACAGTTGCCATCTTTAAAATCTGTTTTGAACTTCTTCTTCTGAACATTTGAAAGGCCCACTGACTTGAAACTTGATAGGAAGTATCAGGGTGACTTGTAGATCAAAAACTAGCTAAAATCATTCTGATCAGAAATCCAAGATGGCTGCTAAAGCCATGTTTAAAATCTATTTATACCCCTGGCATACGAAGTATGCCAAAGGGAATATAGTTTTGTCAGTTCTGTTTGTCCGTTTGTCTGTCCATCCATCCATGGTTCTGTCCATCAGTCCTTCCGTTTGTCCATCCATCCAGGAGTCCTTCGGTTAACCCTTTCTATAACTAAGTTTTACTTCGAAGAGTTTTGATTACATATAACTCTGCAGCCACTGATCAAAAACTTATCATATTTGGTATGGGGGTACCTGGGAGGGTTCTCTTCCATTCTACAGCTTTGAATCCCTGGGTCATGCCCCAGGGTGGGGCTAGAGGTCAAAATCTAGGACACCCCAATAAAGTAGTATATTGCAGTCTGTTTATACAAACAACCTCTTAATAAAGAAGGATGGGTATCAGACATGTTTGTCACATCAACATTCAGTCTAATAAGGTCAAGGTCATTGTGACCTTATTTTCATGCTCCAGTGATTTTGCCTTATATTTTGAAAAGTGTTTCATGGATTAATGCCTCAATAAAGTAGTATGTTGCAATTTGTTTATACAAACAACTTCTTAATAAAGGAGGATGGGCATCAGACATGTTTATCACATCAACATTCAGTCTAATAAGGTCAAGGTCATTGTGATCTTATTTTCATGCTCCAGCAATTTTGCCTTATATCTTGAAGACTATTTCATGGATTAATGTGATACTTGGAATGTTGGTTCTGTGTGACACCACGATTGACAGCATAACAAATGTAGGTCACTTTGACCTATATTTCATGGTCCAGTAATTTTGCCTTATGTCTTGAATGTTATTTGATGTATGAACATCATTATTTGGGATTATAAATTAGTATAATGCAACAGTTGACCAAAAAGTAAATGTAGGTCACTGTGATCTATATTTCATAGTCCAGTAATTTTATGTTACATCTTGAAGACAATTTGATGTATTACTATCATATTTTGGGATTATGTGACCTGGTATTGTGCCAGTTAATTTAAATAATTGAAAACATCGGATGAGCCCAATATCAGCAACTATCAATATTTTTTTTTCACTACATGTATCGATTATTTGAAATTCTATTTTTAGAAACATGTGCCAAAGGTCCTACAAATTAAGAGTATTATGAAAGACTTATTGACTGGAAACATAGCTGCAAAATCTGCTTTGTCTTGAAACTACCTATATTTAAAATTGCCCTAGTTTATATGTTATTATATGCTGTTGCATTTTAAGTAATACAGAAGCATAAAGAGCATATGTTATATAGAGGATATTTATTCTTTTTCTGTGAATACCATAAATATTGTCATCGAGTGAAATGAAAACATCAGTATTTTCACGAGTGAGAAGCATGAGTGAAAATTTGAATGTTTTCATTACACGAGATGAAAACTTTTATGGTATTCACTGAAAAAGAGTAAATTTTCTTTTTGTTTTATTATTCACACGTCAGTGCGCGTTTCTGACATCATAAGTAACGTCACCAAACAAAACATGAACGTCATGGCATCGACGCTCAGTGCTTAACATGTGAACCGCTGGAGAGACAAAAAACAAAAAGTTTTGGCAAATCAAAATAATTTTGACACCATAATGTTCCTTACATTCTAACTAAGAAAATGCATTCAACACTTGATAGTTTAGTTCAGAAACAAAGAAGTTAGAGGTGTTCAAAAATCTAAAGTGGAGGTAACCACTTCTGAAACAGTGAAGAAAACCGAAGTCGTCCAAAGCGAAGAGTGAAAATATAAATCATATCATTCACTATAGTGAAATGATACGATATCAATTCACTAGTGATTGATATCACTTTTATTTTCATTAGATATACACTGATTTCACCGCTGACAATAAAATAAAATGATTTATTATTTGACACCTGTGGGGATATCCAATTGTATAATCGATAATCAATTGGTTTGACTTTCCCGATAATCGATGGTGATTTTCCTATCTGATTCCCAACACTTAGGTGACCCTTATTTCATAGCTCTGTGATTTTGTCTTATATCTCCCACTATTTGATACCTAAATGCCATATTTACATATAATGACACAGTGTGACCCAAACTTTCACTTCAAAGTAAATATAAATAGGGATGACCAATATATCATGGTCTAGTGATTTTGCTTAATATCTTTTAGATTTTTTAATGGATTAACATCATAGTTGGTATACTGGATCAATGTGACCATCATATTAACTTCTCAAGTATATGTAAGTCAGTGACGTATATTTTATGGTCCAGCAAATATGCTTCATGTCTTGAAGACTATTTACTACAGAAAAGTTGTACTTGGGATGATAGATCAGTGTCACTCAGAGACTGAAATTGTAAACTATATTTTGCTTTATATCATTGTCATTAACTTTAAAATATTTTATAATTAAGAAATGGAACCAGCCGGGGGTAATCGTGACCCTCTGGGACAAATTTTTCCTCCTGAACTGAAAGGGCAATTGACTCAGAACTTCATTGGAACATTGAGGTGACTTCTAGATCAAAAATAGCTAAAATCTTTCTGATTGGAAATCCAAGATGGCCACCATCTTGAAGGTCTATATTGAACTTCTTCTCTTGAGCCAAAAGGCCAGTTGGCTCAAAGGCCTGGTAATGAGATGAGTGACACAGGGCCATCTTGGCCCTCTTATGAAGAATTTTTCTGAGGTTAGACAAAATGTCCATTCACTTATTGTTTTGAGATTCAACACTAACTTCAGTATGCTCTGTTTGTACTGCTAGTAATTTGTTGTGTAAGATCAAAAAATTCTTTGTCTTTGATTTTAGCAACCCATATTTACCTTAAACATTTTACATTAAACTTATCTGGAAATTTGGACAAAGCTGTTTATTTGATTGTTAGCTCGGCTGTTTTCGAAGAAAACGACAAGGTATTGTCATAGCTCTGGCGTCGTCTGCGTCTGCATTGTCGTGGTGCAAAAACTTGGACATTTTGTAATATCTCTGTCATTACTGAAGCTATTTACTTGAAACTCGGACTAGTTGTTCATTATGAAAAGGGGAACTCATACCAGTAGGGGAGGTAACCCTCAAAATATTTTTGGCTCAGTTATGCCCCTTTTTCGACTTAGAATTTTTCGTCGTCATGCAAAAACTTGGACATTTTGTAATATCTCTGTCATTACTGAAGATATTTACTTGAAACTGGGACTAGTTGTTCATTATGAAAAGGGGAACTCATACCAATAGGGGAGGTAACCTTCAAAATATTTTTGGCACAGTTATGCCCATTTTTCGACTTAGAATTTTTGTTAAAAAATGGTTTCTTTAAGTAGTTCTGTTGCTTATAATCAAACATGCCCTATATATTTCTAAAAGAAACTACAGCCGAGCGTTGGCACCCGCATGTGGTGCTCTTGTTTTATTATGTTTCTGATAAAATCTGACTGAATTAGAAACAGTACAAATCTTAAAAGAAGCATTTTGATTTTGGTTCACACTGTCTGAATAGTCAGTGTAAATATGAGTAGTTATCACACAAATGTTTATTTTTGTACAGTTGGGACATCCTTCTAATTTTGCTTAAGGTATGGCAAAGGTGTGTTGTGCTTGCAGCATGTGCAGAATTTGGGTTCTGTTATTGCTTTCTCTTGTTCATCATATCATTTTTTCTGAGTTTCTTTCCTTGGCAGTTGACTCAACATGACTAGAATAGTATTGACAGGGCCATTAAACCTGAAAGCAAACAATATGTGTATACAAATTTGTGCATAGCATGCATATCAAAGTATTTACATATTATTACAGGTACATGAATACACAGCCTGTTATGCAGCTTACAAAAGATATCCCAACAACCACTGATATGTCACAGAATAGCAAGTAAGTAACACAGGCACTCTAAATAAAAAATGAATGGCTTTGACAAAAACATAGCTTGTGGTACTCACTAGTAATGCCTTGCCCACAGTGACACTTCTAATGAGTACCCACTAACTGTGTTTTCATGGAGAAATAAGAAAAGATATATGGATACCCTCATATCTGGAGCGATGGTTTTGGGTTATGCAATGCTGTACACATTATCTAGCCTCAAATTGAGCAGGACTCAATACGTGGTTGGTGGGGAGAGGGGGGTGTGGGGGAGGGGGGTTACAGCTGCAACACAGCACTTCACACCAACTGTTTTGAAGTCAGGTACGTTTTGTAAACAGGGCTCTTTGTTATGTTTGTTTTCAAATACGATTTGTAAATATGTATTCTTTGGAACAAGGAGCACACTAAATTAATGAAAACAACTGGCAGGATTCTATTGAATCTGATTTTGGGCAGTAATGCTGCCCATGGCCTCTAGCCTCAGATTGAACAGAACTCTGTTTTATGTATAACTGTAATGGGCACAGTGATCCCAAAGGACAGTCATCCGCACAATGATGAAATATACAGATATGTTTCAGATATCTGAACTAAGCAGGGGTGGGGAGGGTTTGAGTACTCATCAAACCGAGTTGCTTTAACAAAAAATTAATAAGCTGCATTTAACAAAACTTCATAGTTTCAGTTTGGGTTTAAAGAGATATTGACGGCTCTGAGGTCATAACATTTAACCAGTTCTGTACCATCATTTTCTATTTTTCAGAGAGTCTACAGTAGAACAACCCAGCAGCTACTTTCTCACATTAAGTGTAACACCAGATCAAGAACAAGCCATTAAAAACTTGTGCCTACTCAGGGAGTGGCCTTACACAAAATATAGCCATTTAATGGAGCAAACAGGTATGAGTTTCAAAGTCATTGTGCTATGCAAGAAAGAAAAAACGATAGCATTTGTGAACAATGAACGATTTCCACCAAAGAAGACACCTTTTCTAACCTTAATACTGTTTGCTTTCCTGCACACGTGGAAACTTTTGAATAAGCCTCTGTTCTAAAAGGAAAGTGTTTGCTCCTGAAAAATTCTTTTCTTTTGGAGTAGACCCCTTTTCAGAAGAGTCAAAACAATTTTCACATAGTTATTCCCCCACCCCTCTCCCCGCTAAAAATGTTTGAAATACTGTTCGAGCACAGACAGCAATGAAAATGTGTTAAAAACGCGCAGCAGTTGAAGATCTGTATAAAAGATTTAGTGTCAAGCCTTATGCATGGAAAATGACATAAATTCAACTAAGATCTGGGTCAAATACTGAATAAGGGTATCATTCAGTTTTGATTTTCAAGAAATGTTCTGTGATCTGTATTTTCAGCTGTGAATTGCATGTGTATTCAACTTGTGTGACATGAGTTTATTATTCACTAGAGATTGTTTCTGTAAGCAAGGACATTTTCGCATATATATGAAACATGGAAATTCATTCGTAATTATATAAATTGTGTCTGTTTATTTTAGAATCTGTCTTAAGAAGGGAACATAAAACAGCTCCAGTAACTTTCTTCAAGGAGTCTACCGCAGCACAAGAAACCCTGTTGAAATCACAAGCCAGCATGTCACTTACTGAACCAATTATGAGTGTTGGTGATTTGGCATCAGAATCCAGTAAAAGTGATACACTTTCTGCCGAACTGAAGGGAGATAGTATTGTTGATTTAGTTACCAGATCACGAGAGACAAGTGTTGTTAGTTCAGTTAGTATGCTGGTAGAGACAAATACTGCTGATTTAGTGGCAGGCAGTGTGGAAAATACTTTAATGAATGCTGCCAGGGTTGTAGAATCTGTCTCTCAGGATGGTCAGAATGTGTATATTCCAGTGCCACACAGTGAATTCAGGGAAGGTGACATCATCTATAAGCAGGTAAATCAGTCACAAGATGACCATCAAAGAAGAGACAATGGTAGCATATATAAGCCATTAGAAAATCAACTGACACAACAAAGACTTCCACAAATGCCTTATGTTTTGCCAAACACTGTGCCTATGCAAAGTATGGGGATTTTTCCCAAAACAACTTCTTCCTTTATTGATAGTTCTGGTGCTTTTACTACTTCACAGGTAGATTATGAGTCATATAGAAGAAAACTTGATGAAAGTGACACTGTGCAAAATCAGAAATACAAAAAAATTAGACTTACACCACAAAATAGACCAGTCTCATTTCCTGCAAGTGGGGAACAAGAAGCATTTCATAGTCCTACTACAGAAGAGCAGTACAGCCAGATTCACAATGGTATTGGATATGGCTACTTACAAACAAGCTATTCACATGGACAATAGATTTGAACCACTCTATGAGAAAAAGTATTTTTTTAGCATATGCAAATAGTGAAGGTTCTGATCAGCCTGAAAAGCTGCACAATCTGATAAGGGCCTTTGCTACACATTGTTATATTCTACAGTATCCAATGATTATACCCCCGGCATACGAAGTATGCAATGGGGGTATATAGTTTTTGTCTTTTCTGTGTGTCTGTCTGTCAGTCAGTCTGTTAACATTTATTTTGTGTCAAAGATATCTCAGAAACTACTTTACCTAGAAACTTGAAATTTTGTACACATGACAAGTATGACTATTTGTATTGTGGGAAAGAAAATAGGGGCTGTGGGGCCAGGTCCTTCAGAGTTATTTCCCTTTGTTGTTTCTGTGTGTCTGTGTGTCAGTCTGTCTGTTAACATTTATTTTGTGTCAAAGATATCTCAGGAACTACTTCACCTAGAAACTTGAAATTTTGTACACATGACAAGTATGACTAGTTGTATTGTGGGATAGAAAATAGCGGTTGTGAGGCCAGCTCCCTTAGAGTTATTTCCCTTCGTTGTTCTGGCTATTTGTGTGTGAGTAAACATTTATTTTGTGTCAAAGATTTCTCAAGAACTACTATACCTAGAATCTTGAAATTTAGTACACATGACAAATATGACTAGTTGTATTGTGGGAAAGAAAATAGGGGCTGTGGGACCAGGTCCCTTAGAGCTATTTCCCTTTGTTGTTCTGGCTATTTGTGTGTGAGTAAACATTTATTTTGTGTCAAAGATTTCTCAAGTACTACTATAATTAGAATCTTGAAATTTAGTACACATAACAAGTATGATTAGTTGTATTGCGGGAAAGAAAATAGGGGCTGTGGGGCCAGGTCCCTTAGAGATATTTCCCTTTGTTGTTCTGGCTATTTGTGTGTGAGTAAACATTTATTTTGTGTCAAAGATTTCTCAAGAACTACTATACCTAGAATCTTGAAATTTAGTACACATGACAAGTATGACTAGTTGTAATGTGGGGGAAAGACTATAGGGGCTCTGGGGTCAGGTCACTTTGAGTTATTTCCCTTTTGTTCTTCTGGCTATTTGTGTGTGAGTAAACATTTATTTTGTGTCAAAGATTTCTCAAGAACTACTATACCTACAATCTTGAAATTATGTACACATGACAAGTATGACTAGTTGTATTGTGGGAAAGAAAATAGGGGTCATGGGACCAGGCCCTTAGAGTTATTTCCCTTTGTTGTTCTGCCTATTTGTGTGAGATTTCTCAAGAACTACTATACCTAGAATCTTGAAATTTTGTACACATGACAAGTATGACTAGTTGTATTGTCGGACAGAAAATAGAGGCTGTGGAGCAGGTCCCTTATAGTTATTTCCCTTTGTTGTTCTGGCTATTTGTGTGTTATTTTGTGTCAAAGTTTTCTCAATAACTACTGTACCTAGAATCTTGAAATTTTGTACACATAACAAGTATGACTAGTGGTATTGTGGGACAGAAAATAGGGGCCATGGGACCAGGCCCTTAGAGTAATTTCCCTTTGTTGTTCTGGTTTTTGTGTGTGACATTTATTTTGTGTCAAAGATTTCTCAAGACCTACCCTACCTAGAATCTTGAAATTTAGTACACATGACAAGTATGATTAGTTGTATTGTGGGAAAGAAAATAGCGGCTGTGGCATCAGGTCACTTAGAGTTATTTCCCTTTGTTGTTCTGGCTATTTGTGTGTTATCACTGATGGCCATGGCCAGGGGTATTAGTGAGCATATGCTCACTTCGCGGTCTAGTTTTGCAAGCAGACACTGAAGATCCTGATCTTACTGCAGGACATAGGCAAATTTGGGCCTTGGCTGTCCATATATGCCCTGAAGGCACATTTTAACTGCACAATACATTAACCTATAGATAATGTGCTATTCTATTCTGTATTTCAAACCGTTCACAGACAAAAAAACGACAGTTCAAAAAGTCTTAATCCAGAAGGTTCCTATGTGACGTCACTCTTCCAGCTCTTTTGATCATGTGTCCGTTTCTTTTCTGTGGACAAAGAAAGTAAACAAGGATTTTTTAACGGGTGAAAAATCTGTATTTTCTTTATTTTTCTTAATTCTTGTCTTTACTATGTTCTTTTATCATTCCTTCCACCAAATATTACTTTCTGTAAATTGTTTTTCGATCTCTTGTTATTATTGATCACTTATCCATGTCCTTTGTTTTCGCGACTTTTCATAAAGATCGTTCGCGGCATTTGTGGACATATTAAAGTGCGGTGGGATAATCATCCAAGTTGTTTATCATGTTCTTGTTTCAGGTTGTGGACTTGTTCCACCTGTAGTCTCTGGTCAGAGAAGATTTGGGTTCTGGCAGATAAGAGGCGTACTTATTCTGCAAGAAAATCAGCCATGAGAAAGAAGAAACAGATGAAGAAAAGATATGTTGTATGTTCAGATGAGTCTGAAGAAAACTCTTTTCTAGATGGGAGCACCACCCCACAAGGCTTTATGCCGGGGGTAAGACCCATTGGGGTGGTAACTGTATGGGTGTAGGCACCCTTAGTATAAGTCCACCACCAGCACCAGTCACCAGTCACAGGACCCAATCACTTCACTAGGCTGGTCAACCAGGCACAGGGTACCAGGCACCAGTCAACCAGTCACCAATCAACAAGGCACTGGGCAACTTTTCACCAGGCACTGGGCTACAAGGCACCGGGCAGATTATCACTGGTCAACTAGGCACCGGGCAACCAGTCACCAGGCAACCAGTCACCAGTCATCTGATACCAGGCACCAGTCACCGGTCATCCAGTCACCGGTCAGCAGTGATTACCAGGCACCGGGCAGCCGACACCGGGCATTCAGTCACCAGGCACCAGTCAGCGGGCAACCATTCACCAGGCACCAGTCAGTTTACCAGGCACCGGGTATCAGGCAACAATCGATCAGCACTGAATACCGGGTGGCCAGTCAGACACACAGGATTCTGAGCATTCATTATTGAATGAGCCTCAGAACTCAACAACTTCAAAGAGGATATTATTACCATTGGAGCCAGATTTCAGTGCCACATCGGATCCACCTTATAACAATTGGCAATCCACTAATAGGCATTCATCACAAACTAGACTGAGTAGGAGAAATCAGCCTAAGACAAAACAAGTCTAAAAAGAGGAGAAGACATAGGTCGTCTATGTCATCTTCTTCCTCTTCAATTCAGTCCATGAATGATTATGGTAGATATAAAAGAACAAGACAGTCTCCTCAGGTTGTAGATGTACCGTCTATGCTGCAACCTGTCAGGACCATTGATGAAACACCTAACATGCATTCTGATAATAAACAAACCTCAAAGGATACAGGCTCCGAATCGGAGGCAGAAATCTGGTCCTTTGACAAGGCGATTAATGAAGTATTTAGATGTTACTGCAGGAGTTGTGTCCGAAACCCTCGGAAGAACACACTCCTGCTAAACCATTGTCAGGAATTGAGCAATTAATGGAATGGTGTGCAACTCCATTATTAGTTCTTCCGCAGTTAAAACTAGAGGAAAATACTACAAAGTTTATCCAGAATAAATTAGATTCTGAAAACTTCGGTAAAGACTGGCTTTGCGTTCAGAATTTGGTTTCATCTTTGGCTCCTACGAAATATTACAAAAGCCAAAATCAGTATTTTCCTACGGAAAGTCTTACTCAACTAGAATCTGACGCTTCATTATTGGATACATCTAGTAGAGGAAGATGTTCCGTCCCAGTCAGAAATTTAGAATTCTGGGAAAAGAAAGCCCGTAAATTTATGGTGATTAATCCGCATGCTGATTTGTTCTCTTCAGCGGTTTATTTGTGTCTCCATCAAGAGTCCATGTCTGTCAATGCCTTGAAAGCTGTGGCCAGATCTATTAAACATACTACAGCCATGTCAACTATTTTGGCCACAGATTTGTTTCAGGCTAGATGTGACGCAGCTATAGCCACATCGAAACTGTTGTTGGAAAATTCTGGTAATGAACTGAGAAATGCTCCAATCAATGCTAAATTTTTGTTTGATAATAAAATAAAGGAAATAGTTAAGTCTAATTACGAAGTGCAACAGCAGAGATTTTTAGCTTCTTCCTCAGCTAATACTAATGTACAACAACAACAAAAACCAGATTATTCGGCTTCAGGATTGTTTAGGAAACCTAGACAGCCGAGCAAGTCTTACAGACCTAAATAAAAAAAAGCCAGCCGTACATTTCTAAAACTCAAACTCACTCCTTTACGTCCAATACTAGAAAGGACTTTTCTAAGAGGAGTAGTAACACTAAACAGTTCCCCTCCTCCAAACATGCCTCGTCTTCCACAAAGTTCTGAAAGCCAACCCTTTCCACTGCCTATCTTACCACGCCCAGATATTCCAGTGGGAGGAAGATTGGCCCACTTTGTGGAACAATGGGGAGAATTAACACACAGCAAATGCTAAAAGATTCAGCGAAATTCATGCTTTGGCAATGGAAGCAAATCATCGAAGGTTCAGTCAATCTGATGGTTCAGTATCATTGGTAGTACAAACTGGGTTTTTAGCCAAGAATCAGCTTCCGACTATTTGCCCAGATCCTATAGCTATCCCTAGTTTAGCTTGAGCTTGTAAAAGGGAACTATTGGATAGACGTTTTTGTCCGAGAAGAGCATTAAAATTTTACCTTAAAATGACTAGTTCTTATCGTCAGAATAGAACTAGATTATTTCTACCAATTAAAGGCAACCAAGACATCTCTAAGGCTTCTGTCTCGAGATGGGTATCTTAAACTATTAAGCTTGCCTATAGGAAACTCACTCGAAGAGCCATTTCTTTCCTTAAAATTAAAGCTCATGAAGTTAGGACGCTATCTTCTTCCTGGGCATTCTTTGATAAGGTTCCACTCAATGAAATACTTAAAGCAGCAGTCTGGAATCAATCTCTTACTTTTGCAAAATTCTACTTGAGAGATCTGTCTCAACAAGCAGCAAATGTTCATACTTCGGACCCAACAGTCATTGTCCGAAAAGTGGTGCCTGACAGCCTCCAAAGCCTAAGTTACATATATTAAGGTAATTAATATCTTATATATATGTTGGAAATTTGGATCATTCTTAGGATTATATATCATAAATGTATCTTATTCCTTAGAGTTTCCTGAGTCTTAATCCAGAGGTAAAGGGATTATATTTATATTTGTGTTAGAACTAGGAGAGCTACTCCCTCCTAATCTGCAAATTCTAGCACATTATCTATACGGTAATGTATTGTGCAGTTAAACTGAAGTTTTTATAAGTAAAACATATTTTAACTAGCAGTACTTAACCGCTAGAAAAGAAAATCCCTCATCCCTCCCCCGTGTAGCTCACCTATAATGTTTTATCCTTCAAAGAAACTGATACCTGATCAAAAGAGCGGGAATAGTGACGTTACACAGGTAACTCCTTAAGGGACCTTCTGGATTAAGATTTTTTGAACTGTCGTTTTTTTCTGTGGAAGGTTTGAAATACGGAATAGAATAGCAAATTATCTGTAGGTTAAGTATTGCTAGTTAGAATATGTTTTCCTTATAAAAACTTCATTTTGACAAGGTGCTGCTCATTTATGTTAAGCAATAAAAGAAGAACATATTTTGCCAAAACAAATTACAGGTGAGAAACAAGGGCTGTAATCTAATACATTTGTAAAATGTTTACAATGACAGAATGGTTTCAGATTTTCTGTGTCAATAGTAAAAGTTAATGCTTTGTGATTATCATCTAGTGACATAATTATAACTCTTGATAAGATGCTTTCTCAAATTCAAAAGTATTGATGTTTTTTTTATTTCTCCACGAAAACAAATGTTGTGGATGTCACAAGCCATGCGTTCCTACTTTATATTTGGTTCATCTATAATCTCCTCTTTTAGCTTGACTGATGGTATGTGGTTGCTGACTTACGGGGACGTACGGTCAGGCAGTAGACGATGAATAAACGTCAAAAAGATTGCCTTTGTAAACAAAGAACACACTACAGATAAGAAAATGGGAGTCTCAGTTTTATTGAGACTCTTGATAAGCAGTAATGAAGTTTGCAACACTGCTTACACCCTCTAGCGTATACATGAGCAGAACTCCTTTTTCAAAGATTCCACAGTGCCCCCAATGATCCCAAAGGAAATGAAATATAATCTGCACTATGGTAAAGTACGGGGAGACGTTTCACGGGGATGTCACCTTTCTAATCCTATTGGCCTGACGATTGGGGAGGTCTTGCCTGATAATCGTGTAGTCGGCTAACTAAACATTAACTGATGAACGACATGTTCGAATGGCTGCTCAACTGTCAAACTGCTTGACTGACAGCTAAGACGATTGACGAGTGATCACGCTGTCCCTACATGCACTTATTGCTCGTAGGCGGGCTTCATAAGACAAATTATCCTGGAAAATGTGTGTGTCAGCTAAAGGGTTTTGGAATAATCAGTAAAACTGAACTGAAATTTAAATATGGTATTCTTGGAATATTATTCAGTGATAGCTGACTGTTGAAAGTTGCTAGATCAACATTCAGACAACAACCAACAACATACATGTGATGTGACTGAGCTCACACCATATGATCCGTATGTTAAAATGATTTTTAGCTTAATCTTTCTAAAACAATGCTGAATATCACAGAATTCAAGTATTAATCCATTTGTATTCACAAAGTTGCAGGAGAGCCTTTCTTCAGTTTTGTGCAAAAAATAAACACAGGCTCTGGCAAAAAAAAAAAAATCTAAAATAGATCCTAGAAGGAAAGTAATAAAAACAGATTAGCCGGCCTCGGTGGCTCAGTTGGATGCGCCGTCCGACTGGAGACCAGGAGGTCGCGGGTTCAACCCCCGCCGAGGTCGGCAACATTCTTTCGTAGAGATTGATCATGAAATATTTTCTACGGTCATTCTCTCCCTTCCGCTGATTCAAGAAGGGCAGTTGTCAGTTTCTGGCGAAAGAATGTGCACAATATTGGTGAACCGCTTAGAGGACTAAGTCTGCCCAGTAAACGTGTGGTTAGGTAAACTGACCGCGCTCGACATGACACCATTGGGTTGACTGGGCCGTAAAACCTCAACACAAACAAAAATAAAAACAGATCAAAATTATTTCTAGTTAAACAAGTTTCCAATAAATATGTCTTAGACTTATATTATGGAATTTGATGATTTAAAGTATGAAAATAAATAAAAGTCACTTAAAACAGAACTGATCTGTTTAAAATCAAAATGTGAAGTCCCTCAATCATTTCTGTGGCGCTACTTTTATACTTCCCACAGTTCCAACATCACACGTTCTCAATTTCCCGTCAAATTTATCCCGCAAGCCTTCTTCCCACAGTCTCTCATCAGCTCCCACAACAAAAACTATGGGAGAATGTGCCATTTTCACCAGAAAAGACTACCCCAATCGACTCTATCTATATACAAAAAGTCTTTAAAATTCTAGGATATTAAATTTTCCACCAAACTTCTAATTTAGGAATAATATTAGTCAGTTGATGTTTCTACAGTATTGATCTTTTTGACTTGACCTCAAGAAGGACATACTTGACAAGCTATTTTTGGAAGCATGTATAGCATCTCTGTCATTCCATTAATCACACATACAATCTACAGGGCCAAACAAACTCCACTCTATAAATTTAGAAGAAAATATACATCTCCAGTGAAAGAGACAGCAATCAAGATTAATGTGTTCCTATTCATGAAAAAAATGCTACATCAGACAAAGTAGGTGTGAAAATAATTATTTAAAAATGTAAATAATGTTTGCTTTAAATCAAAATCATGTGCCCATGTCTGTGCTCCAGGTAAAAAAAAAACTGGGAGATACAAATACTGAGCCTTTTAGATTCCCCACAGTGGAAGCATACACAGGAGTGAAGCCCAAAAGAATTCCCAGTTGAAAGCAAACTCTAACACAAAATTAAATGGCAACATTCAGGGTTTAAATTAGTTGTTTACGGCTTATCAACAACCAGAAATGAAACCTGAAATCTGACATACTTCGTAGATATTTAAATGCTGTCAAGGCAAAACAAAAGTAGTTGGTAAAAGAAAAACAACGAATGCATTATAACCATTGATTTTCGATGGAAGATAAAAACAACTGCTTAAATTGATGTCTCAAACTGGTTGACATTCCATTTGCACCCAGCAAAAAATATTTACTACTGCTGGCTGCATAAGGTGCACTCTGAACACATTTTAGACTCACTAAACTGCTACCTAAGTTTTGAAATCGGTTATACTGCAGATGCCTGGTAATAAATATTATTTCACCTTTACGCTTTTCCTCATTATTCCACAATTATTTTTGGGGGTGGTTTGGTGTGTGGCAAATGTGTGGGGTATCTTAATTCCCCGGGGCGTCCAACTGATATTTGTTGCCAGTTGGGCAAGGCCTGCTATCCTTGTAGCCGGTAAGGGTAGAGGGGTGGGGGGGATGTTTTTATTTCTTCTGTTTCTTCACTTTCATTCCCGTTCCTCTTTATTCCCTATCCCTCTCTTTCATCTCCTCTACTTTCTCTTCTGTCTCTTTTATCCCTTTCACTGGAAGACGACACAAAATGACCCACAAGGGTTGACGTGTCTTTAAACCCCAACCAATCAGTCAACCACAATTATTTTAAGTTCACTTTTAACAATCAGCGAATCATTTCCAAGATAAAGTACGACACACTGCATGTATGCATCTTTAACTAGATTACGAGCACAAACACGTTAACAACACTCATTGCACTGCATTTGCAGGATGAAAACATGAAGTCAGCGGCTTACGTATCCAAGTAAAATCACTAAATGTGCAACCTGTGCGCACATTCAGCTGTACATAAGGGTAAACTGATAAAAGCTGTCCTCACAAAGGCAGATACAACTGCAATACAGATGTTGATCTAGCCAAGCATACTTAACTAAGCTTGAAAATATTTATAATGGAAAGGCATTTTGCTCTCCGGCGCTCCGCTGTGAAGCTGGCTCTGTCTGCAACTTGGTCTATTTGTGTAGCAGTATGCGTGGTTAAAAAGAAAAAAATGACCAGTTGCAGTCCCAAGCGAAATTTTGTACTTATATTGCCCGGCAGTTCAAACTGATCTGGAACCAAACGAAAATAGCCCTTTTTACAACAAAAGTACCTTTTTTAAAAAGTTATTTGTTTTACCAAGATTCACTTCCAGTTCCAGGTAATTATGGTTCAGTAAAGTTATATTTAGTTTTCATCACAAACTCTATTTTATGAGATTTCTGTTACGAAGTTATTAATATCAATGTAATCTTGTATTCTGTAGCGAACTGAAATTTGTTAGCAATAACTAATTGACACATTATTTTTTTTTCTAATTCACTTTCAGTTTTCGGACTCGTGTTCACAGAAACGTAACACTTTATACACAAGCTCTTTTAAAGAGGATGATAGAATATGGGATATAGATTTGTGAAAATAACCGATGAAAGGTGTAAAAACAGGGATATTAAAGAGAGATTTTTGCAGCTACAAATCGACCAAAATGTGACAAATGCCAGAATGCAGGTCCTGTAACCCTGACGTAGCACAAAAAGCAAAACACCCATGGTCTGCATGGCACATGCTGCCCAGTGATTTAATCAGACATCACAGCCTGGAAACTAGATTGTCATATCACAGGACAGACTGTGTCACGCCATAGACAAGATATTGTGCTTCCACCACCTCGAAATCGGGGCACAAAAATCTGCATACCATTGTTCATCATACTCTCTTGCACAGAGATTTGCTAACTCGTTTTTTTTTTCTTAGGCAAACCTATCTTCCACCGTTTCATTGATAATTGAGTCCTCCGTGAAATCACCTGACCAGTACTGACCAACCAAAATAGCTTACCAGTTAACGGTTAATGTTATTGCTTAGACAAACAATATTACCTATGTACTTTTTCATTGATAAATACAGGTACGAATGCAGTTTTCATTGACAAATACAGGTATCACGATATTGTTTGTCTAAGGATTTACGCATGGGCGTGGTTATAGTCTTCTGACGGAGGAGTCAATTGCTTACCCCGCAGCTATTTATAATCAGAGGGGTCCCCTGCAGCTGAAGAGCCAATCAGAGCACCTGTTACAACCAAACCACTTAGCTACCATGTGAAACAAACACGCATCAGTTTATTTATGTTACATAGAGCAACAGATCAGGTAGGTATTTGGTGATAATTTAGGGATAATTTTCGTAAGTTCTCTATAAAAACGTATGTTGCAGGTATTCATTAGAAACGAGGCAGTTCTAATGAATGGCGAAATAGATAGCCTTAAGGCGAAACAGATAGAATTATCTCTAAATTATCAAAAAAAAAAAAAAAAAATAAAAAATAAAAAATAAAAAAATAAAAAAAAAACTCGCTTTAATCTGTTTCTCTGATACCGTGTTGATATAATGTTCTTACATTAACCCTAGTCCAGCTGAACCCGGATATGCCCTGACTTTGCAAACAGTGTAGATCCAGATCAGTTGGCTTCTTCAGAATCTGAATTGGCTAGTTATTGTTTTATTTCGCAGAACAAACTGCAGGCAGATTGTAAATATCAGATTTCAAGGCACACAACAAGAAAAAAGCCCCCGGTTAAATTTAACAACAGCGTTTGTTGGGAGAAAACCAGCCAATACCTAGTCGTGTTACGGAACGTTCGGCTGAGAGCAATACAAAGCGACTATTGGTGGAATATGTAAAATATAAAGGTCATTTACAGAGTTCAAATATTGAAATGAAGGGGTGAAAATTCAGTGCGTAATTGAAACGGAGTGGAAATTGTAAGCGCTGATAGCTGAGTGTATGTTCATCACAGTTTGGTTTTGTTGTATCATTCCAAATTATTGGAAGCAGACTGCACATGAAAACTGGATTGATACAGATTAACCGAGTAGGGTTTTAAGCAAATGTTTCATATCCGTGAACATTGATGTCATGATCACTGTTTATGATATTATCTAAACATTATTTTCTCCATATTATGGAATGTGTATTTGCACTGCAGATGACTGTTGATTTCACTGTAAATCCATCGGATTAAGCTTAAAGGCTTCCTTTCTTTCTTTTTCTTTTTCTATATATACTGCCGCATGCCCGCGAGGGCATTCTAGCATGCAGGGACGCGCGTCAAGCGAAAATCAGACAGAAAATTAATCTGAAATGAGAAAAGTAAAATAGTTAAGTGGATAAAAGACAATAGGTTTAAATAGATTAGTGGAGTTTAAAGTCAGGTTAAAAACAACTACATGTGGATCTAAGGCCTTGAATGCTGCAGTCTACCAACTGCTTCCCTGAATGAATCATGGGTTGGTAGACAGACAACATTCTGGGTCATTCCACTGGACAATTGTAAGGGATAAAATGAGTATTTTTAAAAATCATGGGATATATGGATTTGTCTGAAAGCCAATGAGTGACAGTACCTAGAATTGGAATTTAATAGTTGGATGTAATCTGGGAGTGGTACTGCCACCAGACCGTATACAACCTTGTAAAACAAGCAAGCAAAAAAAAAAAGTAAGAGAAAAGTCCAGGGAGTACCACAATCATAAACCACAGTCCTTCCCAGACACCAAGAGGAAGAGGAAACTCACAAAACCAAACAAGCGCAAATCGAATAAACGTACGAAAAGCACTAAGATTAGCTCTCTCTTCCCCAAGCAAGGTAATCGCAATGCTAAAAGGACTGAAAAACACAAGAACAAAATAACACAAGGTGAGACATAAAACATCGCCTCGTAGAATAAACCACGAAGCAACAGAGTAAGACTAACACCGGGCCCACCGCCTTAGAACGATCAGAAGAATAAACCACCGGGGCGTTAAAGCACTTTTACAGCTAGCCAATTTCACCCTGGGTCCCGATGCAACTTCATCCAGAAATACATAAAAATTCGGTTCGCATAAAGGACCCCAACTCAGTCAATGCATCAAAGCGAAAACATAAAAATCAAATTAATCACAATGATAAACAAAGACGAGTACTCCTGGCTAGTTCTGCTGTATGCCAGAGTAAATGAAAACCAATAGTTGAACCACGGCGGACCAAGCCAAAGACATATCGTCAAGCCCTAACCCACTGGCTAAAATTTTACGGAGAGGCCGTCATTGAGTCTGAGGCCCGAACCGCCGTCGTGCAATTAAAGAGTGAAGCATAGCCATCAAAAATGATTGGGTTGACAACTAGGCATGCAGTCTGCCGCATAATATCCACGCTGCCCGTCTCTGTTCAAGGGTCCGCCAGCCTTATTCTTGGAGCGTGGCTGTCACACTTGACCTGTAATCAAAATGACTTGTGGTCCATCTGGAGGCCCTTTTCGAACTAGAATATGTTACTTTTGGTGTGGGGATCCCAGATAGGGGCTGGATACTCCAGCTTGGGCGTACAAGTGTGTTATAGGCAGCCTGTCTGATTTTACGGTTTTTTTTTTGTTTTTGTTTTTGTTTTGATGTTTCTCTTGATAAATCCAAGAGTGCTGTTGGCTTTAGCAGTTATGTTGTCTATGTGGGAATTCCAGGATAGGCCGCTGGATATGTCAACCCCCAAGTATCTTGGTGACAACCTCCAGGACATGGTCATGTAACTTGTATGGAAAATGTACTGATTTCCTAGAGGCTGTTACCTTACAAACCTGACACTTTGAGGGGTTGAACATGTTTTACCTGGATTCCCACACCATCAGTTTGTCCAAATCCTGATGTAACACATTTCTGTCACCCGTGCCTCCAACTGACAGGAACACAGCCGTATCATCCGCGAACAACCATACTTTTGAGGTTAGTTCCTGTGGCAGGTCATTGATGTATATGAGGTACAGAATCGGTCCCAAGACAGAGCCCTGTGGGACGCCTGATTTCAATGGGACAGACTCCGATTCCTCACCATCAAGGACTACAGTCTGCGACCGGTTACCGAGAAAGGCACGGATCCAATGTAATGAATTTCCTCTGACGCCATACTGATGGAGCTTCCAGAGGAGCACGGAGTGATTTACCTTGTAAAAAGCTTTTGAAAAGTCCAGCAGCACTAGGTCAGTCTGTTTCTCAGCACTAGCATTCCTTGCAAGATCCTCGACTTATGTGGCAAGTTGAGTTTCGCATGATCTCTTTTCTCAGAAACCGTGTTGTAGATCATACAAGAGGTCATGCTTATCCATGTGCTTTACCACGTGTGAAGCAAATATATGTTCAAGAACCATGCAAAGGATACAAGTGGGCGAGATAGGTCGGTAGTTCGTGGTCAAAGATCTCTCCTTTTTTCATACGTTGGTATGGGACAAATGTTGAGAATTTCAAACGACATCTTCTCTGAAGCCTCTGGGCCCATGTTGCTCAAATTTCATGTGGAGTCTCCTTGGGGCAGGGGAATGAAAGATTGCTAAAATGGTCGCGGTCCATTGACCAAGATGGCCGCCATGCCCATATATAGTAAAAAAAACTTTAAAAATCTTCTTTTCCAGAACAGAGGCTGCCTTGGGGCTGAATCCTTGCACAAATCATCGGGGACGGGAGGTCTTCCAAAATTGCGAAATTGATGGTCGTACATTGATGTTTGACCTATTTGCGGCGAGGTCAAATTTGCTTCCCTATGCATTTGTATGGGTCCTATACATTTGTATGGAAAAATGGTGATAATTTCAAATGACTTCTCTGAAGCCTCTGGGCCAATGTTGCTCAAATTTCATGTGGAGCCTCCTTGGGGCAGGGGAACGGAAGATTGCTAAAATAGTCATGGTCCATTCACCAAGATGGCTGCTATACCCATATATGGTAAAAACCTTTAAAAACCTCCAGAACCAAATAAGACCTGGGGCCTAATCTTCGCACAAATTGTTGGGGACAAGAGATCTACCAAAATTGCTAAAATGATGGTCCTACGTTGACGTTTGACCTTTTTACGGCAAGGTCAGATTTGCTTCCCCTTGAATTTGTATGGGCCCTATACATTTATATGGGAAAAATGGTGAGAATTCATATTTTGGACATCTCTTCATAATCCAGTTGAATCGAAACTTGATGATGATCATTGGGGCGCTAAGTAGACACAAATTAGATAAATGTGCCGATATAAAATCCAAGATGGCCACCATAGCTGCCGTCTTGAAAATCAATTTTCGACATCTCTTCCCAAACCTTTGGTCGCTTTGAGCCGAAACTTGCTCTGTAGCAACAGGATGACTTCTGGATCGAAACGAGCTAAAATTGTGTTGATCGGAAAACAAAGATGGTCGCAATGGTTCCGCTCCATTGAACAAGATGGCTGCCAGAGCTAAAAGTAGTAAATCTTCAAATGACATCTCGTCCTTGGCCAATGGCCTGATTTCAAAATATTTGCGCAGAAGTGTTCCTCCAATTGTCCTCAACCAAAATTGCTATCATCATACAAAAATTGGCTCCAAACAGGTATTAAATATATAAAAGATATTTATGATTATTGTTTAAAGAAAATATACTCCTTTGAAGAATTAATAGGCTTATATAATTTACCAAGAATATATTTGCCTGGTTCAGAGTATAGTAAATCACTAAAAAGCTCTGAAGCGAAAAAAAAAAAAAGATGTTCGTCGGGTCCCAACCGTTTTTGACCAGCTTCAAAAAGCAAAACAAGCAAGTAACTTGATTACAATATACTGCTAAAACACGAAGAGACTGAAGGGAAAAGTTACAACATAAATGGAATGAATGCTTTTTGGACGATGAATTAAACTGGAAAAACATATACTGCACCATACTTACGACAATAAATGAAATCAAGATAAGAGATTTTCAATATAAGTATTTAAAAAGAATAATACCATCAAATCAGCTCTTAAACAAATGTAAATAAGTGGATTCATATTTATGTAATTTGTGTAATATGGAAATCGAAACATTAAACCGTTTGTTTTGGGAATGCAGGCATACGCAAAGTTTCTGGATGCAATTAATGGATTTCCTAAAAGAACACAACATACACTTAGACGTAACGTTTAAAAACATGGCTTCTGGATTACAGAAAAGGCAGGATCCAGTTATCAAAATAAAGAATTTTATAATTTTCACTGCAAAGTATTTTATATTTAGTAATAAGTATCAGAAAGCAATTCCAATGTGGGAGGGTTTCAAGCTATATATAATAATTAATTTACGCATTGAACAAGAAATAGCTCATAAAGATAAGCTTTTAGATTTCGAACGAGCATAGGGAAATTAAAAAAAAACAAAACAACAAAAAACAAAAACAACAACAACACATTTTTGAAGAGCCAGTAAGAAAGCAAAATTTATTGAAGATGGCAGCGCCTCTCTCTCTCACACACTCTCCCTTTCTCTCTTTGTTTCTCATAAAGTCATCTAACTTATTTTGACATGTTGTGAAAAGTTATTACACATAGTAAAGAAGTTATTTGCGAAAGCATGTTTTCATACATGATATAATTTTCTTTCAATTTTATAGGATAGTACAGTGTATTTCTGAAGAAATTATTAATGTATTTGCAAATTGCTTCATATGACATGTAACAATAATAGATTAAATAATAAAAAAAAAAGAAAGAAGTCGATGTAGTGATTCTGTAAAGCTTTGTATTATAGAATAAAAGCCTAAAAGGTTTCCTTTGGAAACAAAGAACACTCCAATGAAAAAAAAAATAGGAGACTCGGTTTTAAAAGTCTCTTAATATACAGAAATATGCCCACTAGCACCACTTTACAGAAATGGTACCCTGTTTAGAGAGAAAAGAATTACATGTAAATGTAGCTAAATGTTCTATCTTTGTAAAGCATGCAGTTGTATTTCTAATCAGTTATTATGCCCCCAACTTCGAAGAAGTTTTGAAGGCATATTGCTTTCGGCTTCTCCGTTTGTCTGTTCGTCACGTTTTTCTAAGCTCACTTTAGCACGAAATGCTCAAGGTGAGCTATTGTGATCAGACAATGTCCGTCGTCTGTCTTGCGGCATCAACAATTTGCTTTAAAACTCCTCCTAAACCCCTGGGCCAATTGACTCGAAACTTGGTAGGAAGCATCGGCGCGACATTTACATCAAAAATAGCTAAAATCGTTGATCAGAAATCGGCGGCCATCTTGAAAATCTATTTTTCGTTACTTCTCCTGAACCAAAACCAAAGTTGCAATAAAATATGTTTATACTATACTAACCAAAACGCTAATTGACTTGAAACGTGGTATGAAGCATCGGGTGACTTGTAGATCAAAAATAGCTAAAATCGTTCCGATCTGAAATCCATGATGGGCTATGTGGCGGCCATTTTGAAAATATTTTTTCGCTTCTTCTCCTGAACCGAAGGGCCAATTGACTAGAAACTCGGTAGAAATTATCGGGGTGACTTGTGGATCAAAAATAGTTTAAATCTTTCCGATCGGTAATCCAAGATGGCCGCCGTGGCAGCCATCTTGAAAATCTATTTTTTGCGACTCCTGAACCGAAAGGCCAATTGACTTGAAACTCGGTAGGAGGTATCAGGGTGAATCTTGGTAGGACGCATCGGAACGACTTGTAGATCAAAATTAGTTAAAATCGTTCCGATCGGAAATCCAAGATGGCCGCCGTGCTGGCCATCTTGAAAATCTGTCTTTCGCTTCTTCTCCCGAACCAAAAGGCTTGTAGGAAGTATCAAGGTGACTTCTAGATGAAAAATAGCTAAAATCGTACCGATTGGAAATACAAGATGGCCCCCACCTTGAAAACCTATTTTACCTCACCTGTACGAAAGAAAGGAAAGAACTATTGCGGCGGCGGCGGCGTCGACGGCGTTAACAAAAATGTTAAAGTTTTACGTCAAAGATTTTAAGACCTTATATTTTTTAAATCCTCAGATGGATTTAGTTTATGTTTGGTATAATTATAGATGTTGGTCCAAAATCTTATTGAGCCCTATCCAATAGGTCAAGATCACGGACTTAGAAATTTTATGTTAAAGTTTTGCGTCAAAGTTTTTAAGATCTCTTATTTGCTAAATCCTTGCATGGATTTACTTTATATTAGGCATGAAAATAGATATTGGTCCAAAATTTTATTCGGCACTATTTCCACCCCTGCTTACGACATATAGGTCAAGGTCAGGGACTTAGAAATTTTATGTTAAAATTTTGCGTTAAAGTTTTTAAGATCTCTTAATTTCTAAATGCTTGCATGGATTTACTTATATTTGGCATGATTATAGAAATTGATCCAAAAGTTTATTCAGCACTATCCCCACCCTATGATCTAGGTGACAAGGTCACGGACATTGAAATTTTATGTAAAAGTTTTACCTCAAAGTTCTTAAGGTCTTGTAGTCACTCAACTACTTTTCAATCATACTATCTATATTTGGTATACAGATAGCAGCTATGGAAGCTGTTCTTCATCCAAAATTATATCCAGTATCATATCTTCCTCCCTCCATCGCCCCTCCTCCCTCCATCCCCTCACCCCCTCCCCCCCCCCCCCCCCACCAACACACATATACACTATGATCTGAAGGTCATAGTCTACTTTTTTTAATTGATTGACAAGCGCGAGTTCAGGCGAGTATCCTGTCTGGCAACAGGTCTTATTTGTTTCTTCTACTGAAAGGCCAGTTGACTGGGAACTTGGTAGGAAGCATCGGGGTAACTTGTATATCAAAAATAGCTAAAATTGTTCCGATCGGAAATCAAAGATGGCCGCCATCTTGAAAATCTATTTTTTTGCTTCTTCTCCTGAACCGAAAGGCCAATTGATTTGAAACGTGGAAGGAAGCATCGAGGTGACTTGTACATCAAAAATAGTTAAAATTGTTCCGATCGGAAATCCAAGATGGCCGCCATCTTTAAAATCTATTTTTCGTTTCTTCTCCTGATCTGGACCAAATGACTTGAAACTTGGTAGGAAGCATCGAGGTGACATTTAGATAAAAAAAAAAAAAAAAAAAAAAGCTAAAATCGTTCCGATCGTAAATCCAAGATGGCCGCCATCTTGAAATTCTAATTTTCGCTTCTCCTGAACCAAAAGGTCAATTGATTTGGATCTTTGGTAGGAAGCATCGGGGTAACTTGTAGATCACAAATTGCTAAAATCGTTCCGATCAGAAATCCAAGATGGCCGCAATGGCTGCTGTCTTGAAATCTATTTTTCGCTTCTTCTGCTGAACCGAAAGGTCAATTGACGTGAAACTTGGTAAGAAGCATTGGGGTTTCTTGTAGGGCAAAAACAGCTAAAATCGTCCCAATTCAAAATCCAAGATAGCCGCCATGGCCACCAACTTTAAAATCTATTTTTCGCTTCTTCTCCTGAAACGAAAGGCCATTTGACATGAAACTTGGCAGGAAGCATCGGGGTGACTTGTAGATAAAAAAAAATAGCTAATATTATTCCGATGGGAAATCCAAGATGGCCGCTAAGGCGGCTATCTTGAAAATCTATTTTTCTCTTTTTCTCCTGAAACAAAAGGCCGACTGTCTTGAAACTTGATAGGAAGCACTGGGGTAGCGAGTAGATCAAAATAGCTAAAATCATTTTGATTGGAAATCCAAGATGGCCGCCATGGCTGCCATCTTGAGAATCTATTTTTTGCTTCTTCTGTTGAACCGAAAGGCATATTTACTCCAAGCTTGGTAAGAAGCATCAGGGTGCCGTAGATAAAAAAAGAGCTAAAATCATTCCGATAAGATATCCAAGATGGCCGCCATGGCCGCTATCTTGGAAATATATTTTGCACTTTTTCTCCTCAACCGAAAGACCAATTTATCTGGTAATCAGATGAGCGATACAGGGCTATTTTAGCCTACTTATTTTGTAAGCAGAGCATCTAAAGATATGTGTGAGGCTCATGAAATTTCGCTAGCAGTCTGGAACGAATGTGTAGATGATCTGATTAAATTTTGGTAAACTTTGTATTACTTTTATCAGCATTATGACCCTTTTCAACTTTGGCGTTTTGTATTGACAAGCCTATAGTTGGGTGCCTAGTGTTTTACAAACACATTTCTTTAGCAGTGCCGTCAGTCTGGTTTGTGACCAGAGTCTCTGGGTATTATATTCGGTATGATGATAGATACACGTCCAAAGTTTTATTCAGCAATACCCCCTGCCCATGCCCATGCCCATGACCTCAAGGTCAAAGTTAAGAACTTAGAAATTTATATTACTCGTAAAGTGTTTTAAGAGCTCATATTTTCCAAACCATATGATAGATTTGGTTCATATTTGGAATGATAATAGATAAAGGTCCAAGGTTTTATTCATTATCACCCCTACCCATGCCTATGACCTCAAGGTCAAAGTCGGAAAACAACCGGCGTGTTACTAATTACGTCATATTTGCATAATCGCATGAGAAAATAAACATTCTGCTTTCTATTTTGAGCATTTTTTTCTTTCATTTTTTTATGATTTAACCGAATGCACAAGGGTCTTGTATACTTAGAAATTATTAAGAATCAAATGGACCTCCATAGAAACGTACGAGTTCTCGCGAAATGCAATGTATGCATATCTGCTTTTTTACAGTTGGTTTATATACAACCATGTCCAGGCTTTCTTCCTATATCGAAATAAATCGTATATCTTTCCGATGCTAGGGTTAGCTAAAATTGAGTACTAAAGCCATACTGTAGGTTGACTGATAGTTTCAAATTAATCCAGATAAAGCATTATCACCCCAGCAACCCTAAGGAGATTGTTTCAATATCCGCTACCAGATTAGGTCACTCTAAAGTTCGAATCTGGTACCGAACGCCGAGAAATTTCCTTATTGGATTGCTGGTAGAACTTCTTGACTGGTAGATGGCAAAACTTTGCTTTTAAATTGTTATTCCTTAAATTGCTAATCAGATCTACAACAGACAATACCTTTTTTTTTTTTGTTTTTATTTTTCAGGAAAAAGGCTTGATATTTCATGTTGGCAGACGCTTCACATGAAATTTCAAGTCTTATTTTCTCTGAAAAATAATAATAATAAAAAAATAATAATAATAAGGATTGATATTTCGTTTGAGCAGACGATTCATATGAACTATCAAAAGTCTTATTTTCTCTGAAAAATAATAAAATCGGTTTAAGAGGGTCGCCTGCTACGCTTCGAATTTGCTTATCCCTTTAGGAGTTAAATGGAAATTGTATATTAATGTTAACAGGCTATTAGTGAATGTCATCAACGTTGTGGAGGAGACAATTGGTCACTTTTAGCGGCGCCAATCTACTTGATCGACATACATTATCATAAACGAGTCCCGTCATTTATCAAGTAAACAATTTAAATTGTTATTTTTTATCGCTTGATAATTGTTATTTGTATTTCAGCGGAACCTTAAATGCATCTATTTTATACAGAAAAAAAAAATCCGGAAACGAAACACGACAATCGAAAACTTCATTGTCTTGGCATAACACTTTGCATTCTGTGTAAATTTTCAGCAGACGACATTTTGAAATATGCAATGTCAGTTCTGTATTCTGCGGAAAAAAAAAAAAAAAATAAGAAAGAAAAAATCATCAATTTGGCATATGCTGAATTTGCCCTGTGAGTGGTACAAGTGAAATCCTTGAATGTTTACAATGTAAACAACAGCCAAAGACATTACGAAAACACGCATAATCAAATGTATTGAAAATTTTACAAAAAAAAAAAAAAAAAAAAAAATAAATAAATAAATAAAAATAAAAATAAATAAATAAAATAAAAAAAAAAGGAAAAAGAAATCGGATAAAAATTCTGATATTTTTCATATGTCTGCTAAAAACATAGATTGTGGGTACTCGTTAGCAACGCCTCGGCTAGGCGGTTCTAACACTTTATGTTTTTAGCAAAATAAGAAAAATAATGTATACCCCTGTAAACCCCAGTTTTACTTTATGAAAGTGGGGTTTAAGGGGTGTCAGAATTATATAGGCGTGTTTTCGTGTTGAGTCGTAACTTTAAATGTAATGGATATACTTGCAGAGGAAACAACCTTGTCTACTCAAAATTGGAAGAATTTATTCCCAAGGGGAGCAAATTCTTTCCCTTTGGAAACATTTCTTTTTCCTTTTCAAGTAGACCTCTTTTCTAAAGGGGCTTAGAGTGTAGAAAAATAAACATGAAGTCACAAAAGTTGTCTCCCTTATCAAAATTCTTCATGGTGTGTCCATTATCCTTAAAACATATACGAAAGGGAGATATATGGGAAATAAAATGGGAAAAAAATGACATATTAAGATCGGGAGGCAGATAAAACTATACAGTTGACTGCCTTCCTTTTTGAAGAGGATGCAATTATCAATCACAACATTCTATGTATATAAACCTATGGCGTTCTGGCTGAATTAACTTGGTGATAGGTGGAACAGGATACGAAACAAACAGGCTTAGGTATGCGCCGTGTCATGTAAAAAGGGGATTAACCTTTCACCCTTGTTTACGAAGTGGACTCTTCCGTCTATGAAATTGATTGTGTCCATTATCTCAGTAAGGGTTACCTCGTAGACCGAAATCGAGAACAAAATGGCGAACAGTGCAGTGACTAAATAGAAAAAAAGGCAAACAGTGTAGATCTTGATGAGACGGTTCGTACGAGCCAGCTCATCTGGATCTACATTGTTTGCAAAACATTTTTTCTGGTCTGTGGAATTGAAAGGGTTACGGGCAATGGACATATCTCCAAGGGCAATAACTATGACATAAATATTTGACCCGTTCCCTCCTCCACCCACACTCCACCCCCTTCTCATAGGGCGTTCTCTTGAAAGAAAGAATTGGTTCCCACTAGGAACATGGTATATCATTCATGATAGGAACACCTCAAAGGAAAATAACTCGGACATTTATATATTTGCCTCCCTTATAGGGCCTGCTCTTAAAGAAAATATTTTGCCTCCCACTGAGAACACGGTATCACCTCCGAGAGAAATAATTCTGACACAAAGATATTTGTCTCCCATTCATGACTGTCCTGTAAGAAACTAAGAACACAGTATTCATCTTCAATTGATTGAATATATTCACATTTTTAAAGACTACAAAGTTTGAGCCAGCGCATGACAAAACCTACAAAATAGCATTCGCCCACTCTGATCAGATTCTTCGCTGTGCGCTCAGTGGGTAGCTAAGGACCCAAGCTTTCTTCATGCGGACAGCGAAGACTCTGATCAGACTGGGCAGATGCCCAGGCTGATCTGAGTCATCGCTGGGCGCACATACCATTTTGTAGGTTTTGTCATGCGCTGGCTCAAATAATATTTATTATCTGCAAAAGTTGTTTCCGTTGTCATATGGAGGCAAACTCTTTCAGATGTGTTCACCTTAAGGCACATTTGCACCGCCTCATCTGAACCTTCACCCATTCATGCCGTGTGAACTTTCCTTCTTCAGTCTATGGACAGGACCATTTCCTATTTTATGGGGTGTCTGGTTGTTTTCGTTTATTGTTTCATCATTTCAACAGAATTCCCTTTTTTTTAATGCAAATAGTGCACATCCTGATCAAACACCGCGTTCTGCGGCCTCTGATCAGGGTTTACACTGTTTGCCAATGTCTTTTTCATGGGATTCTGGGCATAAATGGGATAGCGTTTTGGGCATGAGGTAAAGTCCCTGTTAAGTTGACGTGGTTCAAATAGCATGGTTAGAAAGGTAAAATTAGACGATACAGATACGAATCTTGTTGAAAGGATTTGTTAAATTTCTATTCCCGATTATCTGGATATATTTATTGAAAAATAAGGTAAGTCGTTTGTTTTTTTTCTTTTTTATATTACAGTGGATTTCTTCTTGATTTATTTTCCATATGCATGATATTTATTAACTACACCGATGTGTCTGTATAGCTGGCCACATATAAATACTCCAAGGCGAAATTTTGTCAAATCTCTCAGCTCATCACGAAAACATGCCTATATAATTTTGACCCCCTTAAACCCCACTTTCATACAGTAAAACTAGGGTTTACAGAGGTATACATTAATTTTCTTATTTCTACTCAAAAACATAGATTGTGGGTACTCGTTAGAACCGCCTCGTCAAGGCGGTTCTAACAAGTACCACAATCTATGTTTTGAGCAGAAATATGAAAAATATTTGAGTTTTTTATCTGAAAATTTTCGGTTTTTGGAGGTGAAATTTTCTATATATTTGAATAGGCGTGTTTTCGTAATGTGTTCAGTTTGTATTGGTTCGTAAAACTCCCCCAGTAGTTAGCTTTGCTTAGTGATTTGGTATTTCCTGGCTATCTTCACTTACATTTGTTTTTTTATTAATATGTTACTGAACGCTATGTTTTTTTATGAAACGGTAGCGTCCTGTTTAACATTATCTAAGATACTGGAATTTAAGGGACCTGAAAACACTGATTCACTTGGGATGAACATAGGATACACACAAAAATACTCTTTATTTGTCTCTTAGGTTATATATTATGTCATATGCGGAAATACAAATATAATGACAACTGGCACATGTTTCGCCATTTTAAGCAAGAAAGACAGTTTTTGAGACTGCCAGTTTGCTTTTCTTTATATCAAGACTCGTTTGGAACGGAGTCCATCACGAAAACATACCTATATAATTTTGACCCCCTTAAACCCGACTTTTATATAGTAAAACTGGGGTTTACAGGGGTATACATTATTTTTGTTATTTCTGCTCAAAAACATAGATTGTGGGTACTCGTTAGAACCGCCTCGACGAGGCGGTTCTAACGAGTACCCACAATCTATGTTTTGAGCAGAAATATGAATAATATCAGAATTTTTTATCTGAAAAATTGCCATTTTTTGGTGGTAAAATTTTCAGTGTATTTGAATAGGCGTGTTTTCGTAATGTCTACGACTACTTTTGATACTTCCTGTTTGCTCCCCTGCATGCCATGACTCTTCAAAAAGAGTCTTCTAATAGTACTTGTACATAGTAGCAGATTTTTTTTTCAGAACTCTTGACATGCAGGAGAGCAAACAGGAAGTCTCAAAAGTTGTCTTCCTTATTTATAAATGGGGAGCAAAATCTTTTCTTTTAGAGTAGATAGGTAAAAACAAACTTTGACAGGGTTGCCTCCCCTTAAAATATATCAGTTCCTCTTAAATCAATAGCGACTTATTTTCGTCATTAACATTCTCAGTGTACTCTGGAAACTGTCGAAACTGCTCAAACCTGCCTTGTATAAGATTGCGTCAGAAATAAGTAGATGAAATATATCTTAAAAAAACTAACTGCAAATGCAAAATGTTATCAAAGCATATTCTACAAAAATCCAGCCAACCCGAAAAGAAGCTTACAAAACAGAAAAAAATGGCACCATTAAGTCATTCAAGCTGTAGACCACAACACATACTCTTGCAAATAATGTATGTTAGGTAACATTCCTATGTAAAATGTATATGTTAAGTCATAGCTCTAAATAAAACGGTTTCAGTAAAGCAAACATTAATATTGTTTCTGATTTCTCCACTAGAGCATGTGTTGTATGCACTAATAATAATAATAAAAAAACAAACAAACAAAAAAAAAAAAAAAAAAAACAAAAAAACAAGAACATGTCTCACCCCGCAGATCATCACGAAAACATACCTATATAATTTTGACACCCTTTAACCCCTATTTTATATTGTAAAGCTGGGGTTTACAGGGGTATACATTATTTCTCTTATTTCTGCTAAAAAACATAGATTGTCGGTACTCGTTAGAACCGCCTCGCCGAGGCAGTTCTAACGACTACCCACAATCTATGTTTTGAGAGTACCCACAATCTATGTTTTGAGCAGAGATGTGAAAAATATCACAATTTTCATATTTTGTTGGTGAAATTTTCAATATATTTGAATAGGCGTGTTTTCGTAATGTGGCATCAAATGGGTACTCAAAACATATATTAATCTTGATACTGTTTTTAGTTAGAGGTATGTAAGCCATGCTATTTTTTACCGTATAATACGGGAACTGAGGTATATATTGGTTAGTAATCGGATTAAGACAGATGTATGCATTAAACAGAAATGCTACATGCAACAAACGCATTGAACAGTTAATTTAAAAATTCATTACGAAAACATGCCTATTCAAATATAGTGAACATTTTACCACCAAAAAATGAAAATTTTCAGATAAAAATTCTGATATTTTTCATATTTCTGCTCAAAACATAGATTGTGGGTACTCGTTAGAACCGCCTCGATGAGGCGGATCTAACGAGTACCCACAATCTATGTTTTTGAGCAGAAATAAGAAAAATAATGTATACCTCTGTAAACCCCAGTTTTACTATATAAAAGTGGGGTTTAAGGGGGTAAAAATTATATAGGCATGTTTTCGTGATGTCGATAAACAGAAATGCTAGATACAATAAACGCATTGAAAAGTTAATTTAAAAATTGAAATATATTGTAAACCCGCCTAATAATGACTGACCCGCCCTCCCCTCCCCTGTTTTCATTGCATATTATTGGGGAACACGGGGACACACTTTACATAGGCTTGTTAGCGTAAAGAGGAAGAAGAAATAAAAATGATCGCATCGACGTCAGTTCAGTCGAAATTCAATGGGTTAAATATCTTTTGGACAAAGTAAATTTGTTCTAGAAGTGGGTAGTTCGAGCCATTTAGGGTTAATCATAGCGTCAGATCAGGAGGCAAGTGAGGGATAATCATTTCGAAAACACGCCTATTCAAATATATAGAAAATTTCACCATCAAAAAACTGAACGTTTTCAGATAAAAATTCTTACATGTTTCATATTTCTGCTCAAAACATAGTTCGTGGATAATCGTTAGAACCGCCTCCCCGAGGCGGTCCTAACGAATAACCACAATCTATGTTTTGCGAGGCGGTTCTAACGAGTAACCACAATCTATGTTTTGAGCAGAAATAAGAAAAATAATGTATACCCCTGTAAACCCCAGCTTTAATATATAAAAGGGGGTCAAAATTATATAGTTATGTTTTCGTTATGTTAGGGATGTTTTTTTTTTTTCGATCTTCTATAAAAGAATGGTATATTGAGTGCACTCATTAAAATTGCCTCGGGGAGGCCATTCTAATATACATTTTCATGATAAAATAAGAAAATACCACTAAAATATCCCTTAATAGTTGTCTTTTAGAGCCTTCTTAAGAATTTCAATTCCTTGAGACTCAAAAACGAGTTCGAATCAGCCACGGTAAAAACGTCTGTGTTCAAGTCATTTAAGTTTTATTGTATAATGTGACTGGTGTTATATTAGGTCAATGTGATCGTGATACAGCAATAAGGCGGTAATATAGAAAGGATCAGTGCCCACAGCCACATCCAGACAGCCTGACGACATGACTAAAGATTGTATTTAATAAAGTTTAAACGCAACTCAAACAATAAAAAAAAAATAGCATACATCCAGATAAAATGGTTTGTAATGAGCCGTTTGATCAGGATCTGCTCTGTTGGCCATTCGTGTTATCTCATTAGGATATACTCTGTTTGATACACGTTGGAGGTCTCAGATTTTATAAGAACCAGTCTATTTCAGAAATTCAGGGTTGAATGGCTTAAACTATGCAGCAATTACCCAGTTTATAGGGTTTCACCACACCCAAAATGTTGGTTTAAACTTTATTTTGATTGCTTCTAATACAACATAATTTACAACAATACAATATTTTCCAGGATCTGACTGTAAGCCTTAGCTTGTCTGAAAGTCATCTCCTGGTTATGAAAGCATATACAACTTTCATAGTTGTTATGAGTGGCTGAGCCTTTTGACATATTTGATCATAAGCAATTAAACCAAAAGCTTAATAACTTATATGCATGTATGTAAACCGTAACATACATACGTACGTACAAACATACTTACGCACGCACATACATACATACACACATACATATATGCATACATACACGCACGCATTCAGGCACATACACAAACGCATGCATACACTTATGCGTGCACGCGCACATACATCAAACATGCAGAGAGAGAGAGAGAGAGAGAGAGAGAGAGAGAGAGAGAGATGTTCCATGACTCCATGATTCTTTCAATATAATTTGCATCAATGTTACGTTAGTACCTTTATATCATAGGAAACGTTTCAACTTGACTATGAATTCTTGAACGTGGCAAAACATGGTTTCATTATCGTCATCAGTGGCTGTTACTTTACCGTGAAGCAATTCTTGAACAGAATGCGTGTGCAAATAGCCAGAAAGGTAAGTATTCCTGACGTTGGCATATCTAGGACAGTGGAGAAAAAATGATAACAGCTTTCAAGTTCACCGCATGCACAAGATGGGCTTGGAACAATATTTTTAGAGTATAAATGTGAATTGAGTGAACTACACCCCATGCGCAATCTTGCGTGTAGAATGTGGCCAATTCTAGATTCAGCATTATAGTATTTAGGAGGAAGTCTTCTGTGTCTATTGAGGAAATATTTAAATGCTGTGACAGTGTTTGCATCTTTTATATCTTGGGGCAAGCTATTCCAAGCTCTTATAGTTGAAGGAAAATAGGAGTTAAAGAAGAGATTAGTACGAGTGCGAATAGATTGTATATCGTTTGCGTTTCTTAGGCTATAGGGGTTACTATTGCCAACAAGTGGGGGCACAAGATCAGACAGGTAATCAGGGGTGAGCCGAAAATGTTTTAACTCCCACAGTAGCATCGTGGCAGAACCTTTATTTTATCATGTATGCGGGAAGTCGGGTCGACTCTTACTAAAAGCTTTAATAATTCGAAAGGCAGAGAAACCCTAGAATGACAGGTTCTTCGAGATATTCATGTATTCAATGTTATACAAATGCACAACTGTTTCGCAACCACAGGGAATCCCTTTTTTTTTGGTGGCAAAATTTTTGTATAAGCTATCTATCCTCCAGTATCTTTCACCATGCGAGGGAATGAACTGTAGGCAATACCTATTTAACGATGCATTTTGACAACATACACATGACAACAGTCCTTTCTAGACCACTTTCAGTGTAGGAAACTTTTCGGGCCCAGAAGTCCATTTCGACATTTAGTAGAACCTCAGTAACCCAAGGTATAACATATCGATATTTAGTTTGTTTATAAGATCAAACATGTTTTTATTACCATTAGTCACGCGTAAGTATCAGTTCAAAACAGTTATTCTTGCTATTTTGATATTTCTATTAAAAATGTTCATTCCATTCAAAACGTGACAGTGAAAATGAGTCGCCATTACAAAAACACGCCTATTCAAATATATAGAAAATTTCACCTCCTAAAACTGAAAATTTTCAGATAAAAAATTCTAATATTTTTCCTTTTTCTGCTCAAAACATAGATTGTGGGTAATCGTTAGAACCGCCTCGGCGAGGCGAGGCGGTTCTAACGAGTACCAACAATCTATGTTTTTGAGCAGCAATAAGAAAAAAATAATGTATACCCCTGTAGACTCCAGTTTTACTATATAAAAGTGAGGCTAAACGGGTCAAAATTATATAGGCATGTTTTTCTGATTGAAACGTGAGAATCTGCCGAGGCAAAAGGACGTTTCTTTCTTGAACACACACTTGGGTGTAATTTTGTGTGGAAGCATGTTTTATTGACGGTGAAAGCCAGTGACAAACCGCGACTGGCAGCAAAATGACAGAATTTTCCTAAACTATTCCAGACTTTTAAATTAACATGTTGCGCTAATTATTGTGGAAGAAGCAGCTTTCACTGGCGTTGAAAGTCGATGCAAACGAACCGCCTTTGGCAGCAAGAAACTACAGTATCTGCCATGTAAAACGGGACTAGTTTCTCTTCCGCTTTGCGCTCAGCAACTAAAATACAATATGGGATTAGGACTGGACAGCCCATGTAAGGATAATTTATAACATAATCAAATTATGTTTGAACTTGATAGTTCAATGACACAGCACTATGAATCGAGCACTGAGCACATCATCTGACCGTAAATAAATGACTAAAGCGACATTAGCCCCAACACATACAGGGTTTTTTACAAAAAAAAAAAAAAAAAAAATACAAAAAAAAATACAAAACAACAACAACAACAAAAAACAACAAACAAACAAACAAACAAAAAAAAAAAAAAAAAAAATATATATATATATATATATATATATATATATATATATATATATATATATAAACAAGAGCTGACATACGACATACGATGTGACGAATGCCCCGAAGTCTTGTTTAGGTGACTGCGCTCCTCTCGTTTATGATTTATTTTTGTTTGTTAGCGAGAGACTGCATGTTGTCTCGGTCTAAAGAAAATCAAGCATCAAGATTATTTGCTTTGAACTCGACCTCTAGGTAACTAGATGACTAACGTATTGATAACATTTATTGATCGGATTTATCATACTGGACTTTAATTAAATAAAGCTTATTCTTCTAATACCGAAGTATAAGTTTTGAGTTTGAATTTCTCCATAGCTAATGGTACAGTCCTTGTAGCATTACGACTAACTGGATGATTTTAACTGACACTGCTAATTTACATTTTCTTGGTGGCAATAGGCTAAAAGCTCCTTTATATGAAGTATATACATTTCAAAATTTATTCTTTTGCAAGAGTGTGTCCTTACATTAAGGACTTTAACAATCGAAATAAAATGACGACTAGAAGCTGCTTAGACAGAGTTATTGATCTCATAAACTTCCTAAGGCGTTTTCAATATATTGTCGACCACATTCTGAATGCTAAATATATAACATTGGTTTGAAGGCGCTACTGCAACAAAAATGTTACCAGAACCCTAGTAATTTAATGCGTTTGATGTCTCCATGGACACCCTTTCTAGATTTTGTTTTGTATGGTGATCTAGTTTATAGGAATGTTTCGGAACAATCCAAAAGCATTGTTAACCGTTATTCAAGAACAGGTTATAACATTGATATTATGCGGCAGACTGCTTGCTTAATTTTTTTACACAACCAGGGTTGATAGTTATGCTTTCCTTTTTAATTGTACGACGATGGGTGGCTTGGCCTTTCTTGGATCAGCTAATTGTTTTGTTTTCATCTGCCAGTGTATCTACTTTTTTCTCGAGGGTCACATCTTTCTTTTATATCAGTTGTTTATTGTGATTTCATTGTTTTCCTATGGTACGCTGATTGAGGAGGACGCATGAACGCGAACCGAACAATTTAATGTAGTTTGAATAATATCTGAATCTAGGGTGACGATAGAATGCTGGTTTGAACCTCACGGGGTGTTGTATATAATTATACCGCTGAACGTTTCAAACGGTAAATCCGATATTGCTGTTTCTTTGTACAGTCGAACCTCGTTATCTCGAACTCGCTTCTTTCGAAATACCGCTTATCTTGAAGTGAAAATCTGGTCTCTGTTTTTACATGAAACTATTACAAGAGGTAACAAAATAATGTGGAAAAGAGGAGAAATTGCTCATAAGGAGCAATTTCTCCTCTTTTCCACATTATTATATATATATATTTCTCACTTTAGGAGTCAAATTACATATTCACTTGTTAAATGTGGTTGTTCAATTTCAATTTATTGTTTTCCTCAATTTCTCAACTCTGATATGTCGAGGTACGGATATCTCGAAGTGTTTCAGTGAGTCCATGGAATTCGAGGTAACGAGAGTCGACTGTATGACCACATGGTCTCTAGCTGAGAAGTTATTTTTGTTCCTTTCTGTTTGGCGCTTTCTTCATTCGTTTGTTCTGACTTTTCTAGTTTTTCTTATCACCTCACTTGGTGATAGTTGCTTTCCTAGTCGTTTTGGTTGTTTAGTCTGGCTATGGTCATTCTTATTCGTTCACTCTTCCTCTCAGTATCAGTAACAGGCTGTGATCTTTGATTGTGACACTTTCTAAACTGCAATGTTATTATTATTACAATTATTATTATTATTTGTTTTTGTTGCTATTGTTTTTTTGCTTTCTGGATGTTGTTTTGGACGCAACGTTAGGACTTATGTTTTGTTTTAAATTAATTTATAACGATTAAATGTTAAAAGCCAGGCGTGAGTGCAATACAGTGCGGCCTTTATTTTCAAGACAGGTTGCTGGGTGTTGCATAAAATATAAATAAAAATATCAAGGTACTGCCACAAATACAAAGCTTAGCCTTCCCGAGGCACCAAGATGAGGAAGAAATAATGACAATAAAATGCGACATATGGAATCAACGACGGACAAACAAAGAACTGCAACAGAGAAACCGCCTTGGAACGGTCAGTAGAAAAAACAAGTTTGATTGGTGGACGTAAACCCCTTTTACTCTCGCGAAACCTTATCCTTCAATTCATGAAACAATCGATCTTGTTGTCGGTTATATTTCGATCAAATATACTGCAGGCGTTACAAAATAATTTAACTTGAAGTTCTACTTTAGACTTTAGGCAGCCACGTATTGCACATAGCATATGGTTTCGTTGTTAGTTCTGTTTGTTTCAAAATATGTTCGTATACTATAACTTTGTGGGGCACACACAAGTAAAACACAATGTTATCTTGATCTTCAAGGTAGGGAGCTAGGTGTTGCACTTCATTTGTTATCTTGTTTGTGAGTATAAAAGATTGTCAAACCATTTTAAAATCTCTCCACGCTTCGCAGTTATAAGCCAGCCGCGAAGTACTGCCAAAGTTTATTTGTACCAAGTTCATGCTTGTCAATGGCCTTCACAACAGGACGTTAGCTGTCGCATGCCACACACGATCACATTGTGGGATATATTTACCAAATTGTTTCAAAATTTCTTCATTCACTATAAAGTTAGGAGCCGGACATGGAGTATTGCCACAGGTTTATAATGACCACGCTCAAAGTCAAAATGTCATATTGCTCTTCAAGCCAGGAAATAACCTGGGTTTTACATGCGACATTTGGTCTTGCCAAGTGATATACAATGTATACGATGTACATGTAACTGTCAGATTATTTCTAAAGCTTTTCACCCAGCGAACAAATAACATTTAAACAACGTCGCGTCAGCGTCGATGCAACGGCATGCCGTTGCGGCATGCCGTTGCATCGACGCCAATACGACGTTGCATAAACGTCATAAGCCCACTGATTCTACATGACAAAATTACGAATGGGATGAGCGCAAAAAACGGATGGACGACGCAATGTACTATCTGCCCATAAAGTATAACTTCGGGACATAAAGCATGACAGTATTATTGTTAAATCGTGAATGCCTTCGACTGTTTTTCACTGGTATTAACAACGATCGGAACACCGCTTTTTGGAAAATACTTTATCTTTGATGTAATCTCATTCTCTACAATTGTTTTAATGATATCCTTTTTAGAGATAATGAAACAGTTTGCTTGCCTTTAGTAAATTGGGCTTTGTTACGCTCGACAGCAGTCAGGACGGAACGAGGTTGGCATCCTATTGATTAAGCTCCAGGTTGGGTAACGCCTAACTGTATTAACTACACAAAACACTCTATTACTGTTAGAATTTTTAAAATACTTTTTACACATATATATTTACAACATAAAAAAAATACATCCACTATTCCTTTCGTTTCGGTCTCGACAACAATCAAAACATAATTGACGACTATGCCAGTTTATGATAAGATTAATCTGGCTGATCAATTATTTTGTGAACAACCAGTACAATCCCCGACCACGCACGGTAATCGTTGTTGTGCCGATGGAAAGGGACTGCTCCTCCTGAACTTAAATTTAGTATACGGATTTTTATGCTAGCATTTGTCACTTTATTACACTTAAAACTTTTGAGCTTATTTATATATTAAGTCATTAAGACTTCACTTTATTTCGCGTATTTGGCAAACTATCCCCACACATGAGGCCACAATCTTGAGAATAATATTCTTTTCTTTTATTCGAATTCTAATATAGAAGGTTTTTCTGTTACTTCCTTCATGGCGACAGCTTGATACTGTCTCGACTGATACTAAGTAGTTGCAAGTCGACCATGCAATGATTTCCCCTGCAGCTAATGCATCAGAGCTCCGACCAGGAAGGAGAGGGCGAACACCTATAATTAACGAACATACACATTCAAACTATACATTCTACAATAAACAAGATAAAGCTTGCAACTATGTGTTCTTAACTATTATTCTACAATGATGACACACGCCACCAGGTAGAGATAGAGTGACGCCGTTGACGTCGCAGCCGAGTCACCGACGTCATGGCTGATCTATCACTGATGTCGACATGATTCCCCCGTGACCGAGCTCCCGGGTGCCGACATCGGCGCCATCGACAGTGAGCAGTTTAATTACTGTCGACACGGTCGCTCAATATCAAAATGTCAAACGCAAGCTTCATTTCTTCAACAATAACAATGTACCGATTTCTGAGTTCTCTTTCATTAATATTTCCCATAATGCCGGGATAACAACGTGGCAATGACGTTTCAAATGTCGCCACCCGAATGTTGTGAAGACTTTATACATTGCTGCCTATACCGACAAAATCAGAGAATATCCCATTGAAAAACATTTAATATAATTAGTTTAATAGAATATTTTTGGTTACGAGTTTAAGGGAGATAACTCTAGAATCAAATTATTATGGTAAAATATATTTAATAAAAGTCAAAAAGGATTGCCTTTGGAAACAAAGAATACACAAAATCACGAAAATCTGAGACTCGGTTTGATTGAGTCACTTCATATACAACACTGCAGTTTGCGAGGCTGCATAGACCCCCTAGCACCGTCTTAAGCGGTATTTGATTTTCAAAATAACCATGATGGGCTCAGTGATCCCAAAGGAAATAAAATATAATCTGCACTTTGATGATGTACGGGGAGACTTTTTACGGCCGCCTCACGGCACAACACCAGTTACGGTAGAGTAAAATAAAATCCAAAAAGGATTGCCTTTGGAAACATAGAACACATAATATCACGAAAATCAGACGACTCGGTTTGAGTCTCTTCAAACTAATTTGCCCAGATAGTCTGCTCGAAATTGAAATAAACTGCATGTATCTGTGCGACTGCACGATAACGCGCATGCGCACACGTACGTGTGCACACACCTGCATTCGTCCAAAGATTTTTTTTGCAGAAACTAGTGCACATACACATGCCTGATATACCTAAGTAACAATGCGTGTGGGTGTGGAAATGTATATAAATGTGTGCATGTGTGCGTGCGCACTTTCTTAATTTGATAAATTTGATTCGCGCTTTATATATTATAAACTGGTATGATCGCGATTCTACTCCTTACAGTCTGTACCGCAATTTTGCATTTTTATTCTGCAAGCTTGATTCTGCGCTGTTCTTGCTTCCACCAAAACAACATCATTATTAGTCGTCTGTGTATTGTTTTTATTATTATTATTTATTTATTGAATATGTGTAAGCAGCATATAATAAAAACAACTGATTAAATATACAAACTTAGGTCAGGACAGTTTCATGTTTATTTAAAATTGTATTTACAATTTAAATTTGACATTACAATGCCTTAACTTTGGTTTAAAAATACAAATACAAATTTTATCAGACAGTAGAACTTCAAGATGAAAATATTAAATGATTCGTAAATAATGACTTGTTAATGATAAGAAAAATAATTGAAACCTTTAGACTCTAACTGTATATTAAAGAACCAAAAGGTTGCTAATTATGTCATGTTGCCTGTAAATGATAAATGTCCTGTAAATGGCGTCCCGTAAATGATGGCTGTCTCTTTTCTTAGAATCATATGCCAGTTTTAAATTTTAGAAAATAAACTGACAAAATAGGTGAGATTTGTCTTGATGCATCTGGTCTTTAAGTGCTTGTATATCTTGTAATAAAAAGCTAATAATGTTTACACATATTTATATTGTCATTCAAGTAATAGGCTCCATAAATGACACAGTCAAAATTACGCTTTGAAATCAATAGTTTGAGTTTTGTTATCTATCTTGAGCTTCAGTTAAATAGAAATGACTAGTTTTATATGATACCATGTATAACAAATGGTATCGTACCATATTTTATAATAACGAACCTCTATCCACGTATTGTATATGTCTACTGTGAACCAAGTTAATAACTTTTTAAATCAAAGAAACTCGAAAGTATGAATAGGGTAGCTGCTCGCTGAAATTTTGTCCCGTACATGACAGACGGTAGGTTTGGGACAACAATGAAAACGACATTTCTGTTTAAATGTGTCAACTTCGCTTATATGACCAGATGAAAATATGCCACAAGAGCGTATATTTCTTTGAAGACACCCTGGTATAATCCTATGCTTATCTGTGTGATAGCCTGACCTTAATGATAACACATGAAGACATATAGCTTCGAGTTCCTACCAGTATTGCTCTGACTGTGTAAGACTGGCATACTGTATGCAGATATCAGTTTAATTTTGTTTTCGAAAACCATGGTTCAACAAAGAAACTGTTTAGTTAATGTAAAATGCTGTTCGAAGATTATACAATAAATAGAAGTTTGAAGACAGTATTTGTCCGCTTGAACTGAGAAAGAGTGGCCTCGCATATAAACTGAGTACGTCTAAGCATTTCATTGCTGATGCTGATGCTGATACTTTGGTTTTGATGTCAGTAATAAACTACTGATTTAAAGTTAACTTTTTATATTATTAAATGTTTAGTATTTAAATTCTAGATATGTCTAAAACCAAGACTGACTTGTCAATTGACATGAATCTTATTGGATTTGGTTCTACATTTTAGGCTTATTTTACCGTTTGTAAGACCTCTCTGTGTTGGACATCTCTTTCCTGATGCCCGGGGCTGCCGTGGCTCAGTGTGGCTCAGTGGGGAACGCCTATAAGTCCATGGGTAGGCGTCTCTTGCCTGATGTCTGCAGTTGTTCTGTCACAAGGGATGCATCAGTTAATGTGTGCGCAGACGGGGATATGCGTCGCTAGCCGAATTTTGCCCATCACCTGTTTTGTTTTCCAATTTTTGGCGTTTAACAACAGTGGCGAAGATTTAATCATTGCACTAAATATGGTATAGTACGCATATATTATTTTGTATTTTCAGCAGCTGTTTAAGGAAATAGGTTTAACAGCTAAAGGTAACCGTAAATAACTTTTTTTTGACAGCTGAAAGTGTTTTTTTTTTTTTTTTTTTTTTTTTTTGTGATGTGGTTAACAACACGGGTCTAAGCAAATTTAGTTTCTTCATTTTAAATATATTGTCATTTGGGGTTCTTGTAGTATGTACATTGTCGTAATGGAAACAAGTTTATATGTTAATTTCATATCATTGCCGCATTTCTGCAGAATCAATATCTGCGGCCAAATTTTTTTGACTGTTCCTGTCGCTTTGGACTATGGACGATCATCGAAAATGTCACCATCATGTCTATTGAAAAAAGGTAAGAGAAAAGTCCAGGGAGTGCCACAATCACAAACCGCAGCCCTTCCCAGACCCCAAAAGGAAGAGGAAACCGACAAATCTAAACAAGCACAAACCTAACAAACGTACGGAAAGCACTAGGATTAGCTCTCTCTTCCCCAAGCGAGGTAATCGCAATACTAAAAGGACTGAAAAACACAAGAACAAAATTACACACGGAAAGACATACAACAAATCGCCTCGTAGAATAAACCACAAAACAACAAAGAGTAAGACTAACACCGGGACCACCGCCTTAGAACGGTCGGTAGAGCAAACCACCGGGGTGGGGGGGGGGGTGGGGGGGGGGAGTTAAAGCACTTTTACAGCTAGCTAACTTCACCCTGGGTCCCGATGCTACTCTTAATACAGAAACACATAAAAATTCGGTTCGCATAAAGGCTCCCAACTCAGTCAATGCATCAAAGCGAAAACATAAAAATCAAATTAATCACTATAATAAACATAGACGAGTACTCATGGCTAAACCCCGTTTTTGGTTTAAATAAACAGATTTAATCAATTAGATATATATATATTTCATCTTTTCACCAACATTTTATTAACAAACGTATATGAAATGCATGTTTCTGTGCCTTCGCTCTAGATAAGACTTTTTTCTTTTTTTGAACCACGACGTATTGATAGTTATGTCTCCACGGAAAATATTAATTTTGTTTTGGGTATATGTACTCGAACAATTAGGGACGAGCGCTTTATGTTAATACAATGCCAGTCCGACCCCCGCGATCTGTGCTCCAGGACTCAGAAGGCTGCGGCTTTCGTTTAGATCTTCAAAAATAAAGTGAAGATACCCAGAAAACACCACAATTATGAAGCACAGCCCTCCTGAAGCACCTAAGAAGGAGAGATGAGGAACAAATAATGATAAAAAAATGCCATATATGAAACCACAGACGCAAAACGATCAGCAACAGAGGAACCGCCCTGATACGTTCAGTAGGGAAACTACTGGGTAAATGAGGTTGGATGGGGTTGTGGGGCGCGGGGGCGGGGGGGGGGGGGGGGGGGCGGGTGGCCATTCGTGTTATCTCATCAGGATATGCTCTGTTTGACAGGCCGGCTTTTGTAGTATTTTTTATTACTTACACGCTGGAAGTCTCCAATTTTATATAATGTAAAAACCAGTCTATTTCAGAAATTCAGGGTTGAATGGCTTCAACTGTGCAGCAATTACCAATCTATTTATTAAGGTTTCGCCACACCCAAAATGTTTAACTGCCACAGTAGCATCGTGGTTATTTCGTATTCGGCAAGTCGGGTCGACTCTTACTAAAAACTTTAATAATTCGAAAGGCAGAGAAACCCTAGGATGACAGTTTCTTCGAGATATTCACGTTTTCAATGGCTTTAATGTTATACAAGTGCAAGTTTTGAAACCACAGGGAATCATTTTTTCGGTGGCAAAACTTTTAGCTATCTGTCTCAAATATCTTTCACCATGCAAGAGAATGGACTATAGGTAATACCTGTTTAATGATGTATTTTGACAACATATACATGCCAACAGTCCTTTTTAGACCACTTTCAAAGTAGGAAACTTTTCGGGCGCAGAAGTCCATTTCGACTTTTAGTAGAACCACAGTAAACCAAGGTATAACATATCGATATTTAGTTTGTTTCGAAGCTCACGCATGTTTTTACTACCATAAGTCACGCGTAAGTATCAATTCGAAACAGCTGTTCTTGCTATTTTGATATTTCTATTAAAAATGCTCATTCCATTCAAAACGTGACAGAGAAAATGAGTGGCCATTACAAAAACACGCTTCTTCAAATATATAGAAAATTTAACCTCCAAAAACTGAAAATTTTCAGATGAAAAACTCTGATATTTTTCGCATTTCTGCTCAAAACATAGATTGTGGATATTCATTAGAACCGCCTCGGCGAGGCGATTCTGACGAGTACCCTCAATCTACGTTTTTGAGCAGAAATAAGAAAATAATGTAAACCCCTTTAAACCCCAGTTTTACTATATAAAAGGTGAAAGCCAGACAAACCGTGACTGGCAGCAAAATGACAGAATTTACCTAGACGATTCCATTTTGAATTAACATCTTGCACTAATTATTGTGGAACAAGCAGCTTTCACTGGAGTTGAAAATCGATGCGAACAAACCGCCTATGGCAGTATGAAATTACAGTATCTGCCTTTTAAAACGAGACTAGTTCCTCTTCTGCTTGGCGCTGAAAATACAATATGGAATGAGGACTGGACGGCCAATGTAAGGAAAATGTACCTGCGTGGACTATTACGTTATGTTTGAACGTGATAGTTCAATGACACAGCACTAAGAATCGAGCACTGAGCCCGATGCGATGCACATCATCTGACTGCAAATAAATGACTAGAGCGACATCAGCCGCAACACATTTAGTGCTTTTTCTACAAAAAAAAAACAACAACAAAAAAACAAAACAATAAATAAATAAATAAATAAATAAAATAACGGAAACAAGAGCTGACATACGATATGACGAATGCCCCGAAGTCTTGTTTAGGTGACTGCGCTCATCTTGTTTATGATTTCTTTTTGTTTGTTTGAGAGAGACTGCATGTTGTCTCTGTCTAAAGAAAATCAAGCATCAAGATGATTTGGTTGATGCTTTCAACTCGACCTCTAGGCACCTAGATGACTTCAGTAATGATAACCTTTATTGATTAGATTTATCATACTGGACTTTAATTGAATAAAGCTAGTTTTTCTGATACCGAAGTATAATTTTCGGGTTGGGATTTATCCATAGCTAATGGTACAGTCTCTTTTAACATTTACGACTAATTGGATTATTTTAATTTTGACACTGCTAATTTACATTTTCTTGGTGGCGATATGCTAAAAGCTCCTTTATATAATGTATATACATTTAAAAATTTGTTCGTTTTGCAAGAGTGTGTCTTCACATTAAGGACTTTAACAATCGAAATAAAATCACGACTAGAAGCTGCTTAGACAGAGCTATTGATCTCATAAACTTCCTAAGGCGTTTTCAATATATTGTCGACCACATTCTGAATGCTAAATATATAACATTGTTTTGAATGCGCTACTGAAACAAAAATATTACCAGTACATCAGTTATTTGGTTTAAACATATTTTATTACATAATACAAGTACAAGAAAGTAAAACAAATTTGACATACAAACGATATAGGATTAGAACGAAAGCATATAAATACTTATAGAGTTCTTCTCCTCTACGGTGTATATTTCGTTGTTGACTTGAAGGCAGATTTTTTCACAGATCAAGGCAAAATGTTGTGGTTTATTTCATGTGAGAAGGTAAAATAAATTAGTTGACAAAACACACACAAAAATATAGAATAAAAAAAGAAATAAGAATAAAGAAAAAGTAAAAAAAAAAATGAAAATAAATAGATAAATAATAAATAAATAATTCAATAAGTGTTTGTATTAAGAAAACAGTAATAAGAATCAAACAGTGTATAACAAGGTATATGAAAATGGCATTCTTGGAGAGGAACAACTGAGCTTGCATCCACAGGCAGACAATGAAGATATTGTTCAGGACAAGTTGTACCTGCAACATGCATTTACCACAGATTTAAAACCGTTTAGTGTCCAAAATAAATTTATAAACTTTCTCAAAAATGGCTTTGTTTATGTCAACAGAGAGGTTTGAGCTGCCGTATAGCAGCAGATTTAAAGTAGGTGTCTGAACTGTAGAAATAGCATTCATTAAAGCTGTGCGTTGAGTTTGGTAATGTGAGCAATGGAAAAAATAATGCTGCGAATCCTCGATACTGCCACAACTACACAGTGGAGTTTCAGAGACATTTTTCAGGAACAGATCCAGATTCAAAGCACTGCAGTGAGTGCGCAAACGAGTGTGTAGGATCTGGAGACGGCGACTGCCAGTATAATAGTATTTCGGTGTTTGTTCCTTGTCTTTAGTTAAGTTATATTTAAAAGAGTTAACAGAATAACTTTGCTGGAGTTCTAATGGCAGATTATTCCATTCTTTGATGGCCGTTGGCAGAAATGATTGTTGATACTGAGTGGTTCTAGCATTGATTCCTCGTAGATTATTTGAATGCCTTAAATTATAATTAGAAACATTACTAATAGATTCAGGTAACAAAGAGAATAGATACTGTGGAGTTAAACTGTACCTCATTTTATAGAAAAGAGTTAACCTGTGATTTTTGCGTCTCTGTTCGAGAGTTTCCCATCGTATTTCAGAATAGAGTGTGTTTAACGAAACTAACTTTGTTGCTCCCGTAACTATTCTGGCAGCTTCATTTTGTATTTTGTCCAGTTCTTATTTTTCGTACTGGGTACAGTTATCCCATATGACATCGCCATACTCAAGCAACGGTCTTATAAATACAATATAAATGGTTTCAAGAGATTTTCGATCGAGTTGAAATTTAAGTTTTCTCATGATACTTATTCTTGTCCACGCTTTTTCAGATATGTAGTTTATATGTTTGTGCCATGAGCAGTCTTGTGAGAATACTATTCCTAAGTGTTTATGAGAGTCCACTTCAGTTATTTGTACATTTTGCATAAATATTGGGGGGTGAAGGTTTCTATTTAATTTACGCGAAATTAACATAGATTCAGTTTTTGGAGGGTTAAAAGTGACTAGCCACTTAGCAGCCCATTGTGTTATTCTTCCTAAGTCAGCGTTAATACAAGCAGCTGCAGTGACGGGGTCATCGACGACAATATAAACACTTGTATCATCTGCAAAAAGTCGAATATTGGAACCTATATCAAGAACAATATCATTGATATACACAAGAAATAACAGGGGACCTAAGATCGAACCTTGAGGGACTCCAGCATGTATAAAAATCCAATCAGAGACAGCACCAGGCAAAACAACTCTTTGCTTTCGATTAGTTAAATAACTCTTAAACCATTCTAGGACTTGTCCTGTGACACCAGCTGCTTCAAGTTTCAAAAGTAGTCCTGCATGCCAAACCCTGTCAAAAGCTTTGCTGATGTCACAGAAGACAACCCGCACTTCTTTGCCAGAATCTAAGGCCTGACAAAAAGTATTATATAAATATGTAAGTTGGTTGACAGTTGAATCGCCAGGTATAAAACCGGACTGGAGCGAAGAAAGCAAGTTATAAGTTTGTAAATGATTATACAGATGTTTGAAGACAAGACGTTCAAAAACATCAGTTATTTAATGTGTTTGATATCTCCATGGGCATCTTTTCTAGATTTTTTTGAATGGTGATCTAGTTTATAGGAATGTTTCGGAACAATTCAAAAGCATTGTTAACCGTTATACAAGAATATGTCATAACATTGATGTTATGCGGCAGACTGCTTGCTTAATTTTTTTACACAACCAGGGTTAATAGTTATGCTTTCCTTTTTAATTGCATGACGATAGGTGGCGTTGCGGACTCATTGACGGTCCCGACCTAAATCAAGTGGGTAGATGCTGACACTATCTCCTTAGCTTGGCGTTCCGTGGATCAGCTAATTGTTTTGTTTGATCTGATCTCATCTTTCTTTTATAGCAGTTATTTATTATTTCATTGTTTTCCTATGGTTCACTGACTGTGAAGGACGCATAAATGCAAACCGAACAATTTAATGTGATTTGAATAACATCTGAATCTAGGGTGACGATATGATGCTGGTTTGAACCTCCCGGGGTGTTCTATATGATTATACTGCTGAACATGTCAAACGGTAGTTCTGATATTGCTGTTTCTTTGTATGACCTTGTGGTCTCTAGCTGCGAAGTTATTTTTGTTCCTTTCTGTTTGGCGCCTTCTTCATTCGTTTGTTCTGACTTTTCTAGTTTTCCTATCACCTCACTTGAGAAAGAGGGAGATAGTTGCTTGCCTAGTCGTTTTGATTGATTAGTCTGGCTGTGGACATTCTAATTCGTTCACTCTTCCTCTCAGTATCGGTAATAGACTGTGATATTTGATTGTGACACTTTCTTAACTGCACTGTTATCATTATTACTATTATTATTATTATCTGTTGTTGTTGCTTTTTTGCTTTCTGATGTTGTTTTTGACGCAACGTTAGGACTTATGTTCTGTTTCAAATTAAATTATAACGTTACATGCCAGGCGTGAGTGCAATACAGTGCGGCCTTTATCTTCAATACAGGTTTCTGGATGTTGCATAAATATAAATGAAGTTACCAAGGTACTACTACAAATACAAAGCTCAGCCTTTCCGAGGCACCAAGATGAGGAAGAAATAATGACAAAACAAACTCCGCATTTCGAATCACGACGAACAAACTAAGAACTGCAACAGACAAAATGCCTTTGAACGATCAATTAAAAAAAAAAAAAAAAGTTTGATTGGTGGAATTTAATCAATTTTACTCGCGCTAAACCTCATCCTCCAATTCATGCCACAATTGATCTTGTTGTGGGGTACATCTCTATCGAATTCCATGCATGCAATACAAAATTAAACTTGAAGTTCTGCTGTAGAATATAGACTTGTAGGCAGCCACGCTTTGCACATAGCATATGGTTTCGTAGTTAGTTATATTTGTTTCAGAATGTGTGCGTATACTATAACTTTATGGGGCATACACGAGTAAAACACAATGTTATCTTGATATTCAAGGCAGGGAGCTAGGTGTTGCACTTAATTTATGATCTTGTTTGTGAGTATTAAAGATTGTCAAACCATTTCAAAATCTCTTCACGCATCGCAGTTATAAGCCAGGCACGAAGTACTGCTAAGGTGTTATTTGTACCAAGTTCATGCGTGTCACTAACCTTCACGACAGGACGTTAGCTATCGCATGCCACACACATATTGTGGGATATAGTTGCCAAATTGTTTCAAAATTCCTTCATTCACTATAAAGTTAGAAGCCGGACATGAAGTATTGCCACAGGGTTATATAGACCATTCGCTCAAAGTTCAAATATCACATTGCTCTTCAAGCCAGGAAAGAAACTGGGTTTACATGTGACATTTGGTCTTGCCAAGTGATATACAATGTATACGATGTACATGTAACTGTCAGATTATTTCTAAAGCTTTTCACCTAGCGGGAAAACAACGTTTAAACAACGTCGCGTTAACATCGATGCAACGTCATGCCGTTGCATCGACGTCAGTACGACGTATCATAAACGTCATAAGCCCACTGGTTCTACACGATAAAAATACGAAGGAGACGAACACAAAAAAGTGGATGGACGATGCAATCCTTGTGAATTCGTGAATGCTGTCGACTGTTTTTTGCTGGCATTAAGAACGAACGGTATACCGCTTCTTGGAAAATACTTTATCTTTGATGTAATTTCATTCTCTACAATTGTTTTAATGATATCCTTTTTGGAGATAATGAAACACTTTGCTTGCCTTCCTAAAGGCAATAGAGTGACTTGTTTATTTGTTTTTGAATAAAAAAAAAGAAAAAACACAAGACGAAACTGGCAAATTGGGCTTTGTTACGCTCTAAAGCGGTCAGGACGGAACGAGGGTGACATCCTATTGATTAAGCTCCAGGCTGGGTAACGCCTATCTGTATCAACTACACAAAACCTGAATTTTAAAATACTTTTTTTACACATATACAATTACAACATAAAACTTATAAAGAAACAATTACATCCACTATTCCTTTCGCTTCGGCCGCAACAACATTCAAAACATAATCGAAGACTATACCAGTTTACAATCAGATTAATCTGGCTGATTAATTAATTTGTGAACAACCAGTACAATCTCCGACCAGCACGGTAATCGTTGGCGTGCCGATGGGAAGGGGATGCTGAACTTAAGTTATTTAGTTTACGGATTTTTATGCCATCATTTGTCACTTCATTACACTTAAAACTTTTCAGATCTTATTTATATATTAAGTCATTAAGACTTCACTTTATTTCGCGTATTTGGCAAATTATGCCCACAGATGAGGCCACATTCTTGAGAATAGTATTCTTTTCTTCTATTTGAATTCTAATACAGAAGGTTTTTCTGTTACTTCCTTCATGTAGACACTTGGTACTGTCTCGACAGATACTAAGTAGTTGCAAGTCGACCATGTAATGTTTTCCCCTGCGGCTAATGCATCAGAGCTCCGACCAGGAAGGAGAGGGCGAACACCCATAACTAATGAACAAACACACCCTAACTATTCATTCTACAATAAACAAGATGAAGCTTGCAACTATGCAGTTCTAAACTATTATTCTACAATGATAACGCACGCCACCAGGTAGAGTGTGAGTGACGCCGTTGACGTCGCAGTCATGACTGATCTATCACTGACGTCGACGTGAATTCCCCGTGACCGAGCTCCCGGTTGCCGACATCGGCGCCATCGACAGTGAGCAATTCAATAACTATCGACACCGTCGCTCGATATCAAAATGTCAAACGCAAGCTTCATTTCTTCAACAAGTACAATACACTGATTTCTGAGTTCTCTTTCATTAATATCCTCATAATGCCTGGATAACAACGTGGCAATGACGTTTCAGATGTCGCTACTCGAATGCTATGAAAACTATACATCGCTGCTTACACCGGCAAAATCAAAGTATATCCCATTGAAAACATTTAATATAATTAGTTAAATAACATTTGGTTATGAGTTTAAGGGATAAAATATAATTTGCCCAGATAGATTGCTCGAAACTGAAATATCAATTTATGAAATAAACTGCATGTGTCTGTGCGTCTGCACGATAACGCGCATGCGCACACGTACGTGCACACACCTACATTCGTTCATAGACTTGTTTGCAGAAACTAGTGCAAATACAAATGCCTCATATACGTAAGTACGCATGCGTGTGGGTGTGTTCATATGTGTAAATGTGTGCGTGTGTGCGTACGGACTTTCTTAATTTGATGAATTTAATTCGCGCTTTATTATCATAAACTGGTATGATCGCGATTCTACTCCTTACAGTCTGTATCGCAATTCTGCATATTTTACTCTGCAAGCTTGATTCTGCGCTATTCTTACTTCCAACAAAACAACAACGTTATAAGTCGTCTGTGTATTGTTTATTTATTTATTGAATATGTGTTGGCAGCCTATAATAAAAACTGATTAAATATACAAACTTAGGTCAGGATAGTTTCATGTTTGTTTAAAATTGTATTTACACATTAAATTAGACATTACAATGTCATATAGTTTGTAATTCAAACGAACACTTTAATTTGAAATAGAACATGCAAATTTTATTAGACAGTTGGACTTCAAGACGAAAATATTAAATGACTCGTAAATGATGACTTGTTCATGATAAGAAAAATAATAGAAAGCTGGGTACCAAGCAGAAGAAGCAAGCCTTTAGACTCTAAATGGATATTAAAGAACCAAAAGGTTGATAATTAGCCCAAAAGATGTTAGAAAATGGGAAACCGAAACTTGATACTGTCCTGTAAATGATAAATGTTGTCCTGTAAATGGCGTCCCGTAAATGATGGCTGTCTCGTTTTCTTGGAATCAGATGCCCGTTTTAAATTTTAGAAAATAAACTGACAAAAGAGGTTAAATTCATTTTGATGCATCTGGTCTTTAAGTACCTGTATACCTTGTAATGAAAAGATAATAAGGTATACACATATTTATAGTGTCATTCAAGTAATAGGCACATAAATGACACGGTCAAAATTACGCTTTGAAATCAATAGTTTGAGTTTTGTTATCTATCTTGAGCTTTAGTTAAAAAGAAATGGCTAGTTTTATATGATACCATATATAACAAGATGGTATCGTACCATATTTTATTATAAAGAAACTCTGCCTAATACGTGTATTGTATGTCTACTGTGAATTAAAATAAATACAGTTTAAACCAAAGAATCTCGAAAGTATGAATAGATTAGCTGCTCACTGAAATTTGTACCGTAAATGACGGACGGCAGTTTTGGGACAACAATGAAAACGATATTTCTGTTTAAATGTGTCAACTTTGCTTATTTGACCAGATAAAAAATGCCACAAGAACGTATATTTCTTTGTAGATTCCCTGGTATAGTCCTATGCTTATCTTTTTGATACAGGCTGTACCTTAATGATAAAACATGAAGACATGTAGCTTCGAGTTCCTCTCAGTATTGCTAAGACTGAGTAAGACTGGCATATTGTCTGCAGATAAAAGTTTAATTTTATTGTCAAAAACCATAGTTCAACATAGAAAATATTTAGTTAATGTAAAATGTTGTTCAAAGGTTATCCAATGAATTGAAGTTATAAGACAGTATTTGTCCTCTTGAACTGAGAATAAGCGGCCGCGTATATGAATGGAGTACATCTAACTGTTTTATTGTTGATGCTGATAGTGATACTTTGGTGTTGATATCAGTAATTAAGTACTGATTTAAAGTTAACTTTTATACCATTGAATGTTCAGTATTTAAATTATAAATTTGTCTAAAATCAAGACTGACTTGTCACTGTGACAGATTTGGTTCCACATTTTAGACTTATTTTACCTTTTGTAAGATCTCTCTCTGTGTTGGACATCTCTTTTCTGATGCCCGGGGCTGCCGTGTTGCATAGGTCATGGTGGCTGGGGTGGCTCGGTAGAGAACGCCTATAAGTCCATGGTTAGGTGTCTCTTGCCTGATGTCAGCGGTTGTCCTGTCTCATGGGATGCATCAGTTGATGTGTGCTGGGAGGGGGATGTGCGTCGCTAGCCGAGTCTGGCCCATCACCTGTTTTGTTTTCCAACTTCTGGCGTTTAACGACACTGACGAAGATAAAATCAGAAATGCGCATCTGTTGCACTAAATGTGGTATACTACGATATATTATTTTGTATTTTTCAACAGCTGTTTAAGGAAATAGGTTTAACAGCTACAGGTAATCTTAAAGATCTTTTGTAACATCTGGAAGTTTATTTTTATGTGGTTTACAACACGGGTCTAAGCAAATTTAGTTCCTTCATTTTAAATATATTGTCATTTAGGGTTCTTGTAGTACATGCATTTTCGTAATGGAAACAGGTTTATATGTTTATTGTAATTACATATCATTGCCGCAATACTGCAGAATAAATGTCTGCACAACTTTTTAGACTGTTCGTATTCCTGTCGCTATGGACAACGAATGAACGTCGAAAATGTCACCATCATGTATATCAAATGTTTGTTTGGGAAATGCACGAGGTATAATAATAACCAATTTCAAGGTGTATGAATTAGCGTATTACTTAATAATAAAGACACGTACAGGGTAAACTGATACAGGAACGTAAATGTGACCGCCTGTGGGTAACCGTATTCATGAAATTATATGCAGTCGCTATCAATAACAGAATATTACAATACACTAAAATGATCTCAATATTCAGTCGATTCAACATTTAATAGACGTGCCCAGGTATGTTTCTTCGATGCACAGGCGGACAGCGAGGCCCTAAATCAGCTTGCGCTCCCACAGTTTACTCAGAGCCTTCGCTATCTGCTTACAGAATTTTTGCAAAATGTAGACATTTTAGGCCCTGGTGAGACTGTGGGCATGTGTAGACGGATCTCAATCTGCGCATACAGCATGAACTTAAGGACTCCCTTTGACACAGCATAAATACTGAGGCTTAAGGCTTTAATCTCAACTGCAGTTATGAATCATCTGCCTAGTACAGCAGACAATCCAGATGAAATGTCGGGACTTATTTTGCTCTGAGAACTATAATATAAAAGAGTGTCATCTGTTACAATTTTGCTTGCTACTTTAAGGGTTAACTGATATTTATTGATGGTGTGATAGATCGATGATTTATGATAACCTTAGAAATTGGTGGTTTTAGTATACTGATCACAGTTTATCAGCTATCACCATAAATATTCAGATTACCATACTTTTCCTAAAGTCTGAAGAAGTCTATTTTACTACCATCTGATATGTCTGCAAACTACTGAATGAGTGCCCTGATCAGATGCCGCTACAACAAAAAGTGCAAAATAATGCTAATCATAAGGGTATCAACACACAAAAAATAATAATAATAATAAAAATAGATATATATATAAAAACGTAAATAAATGAAAATAAAATATACGTAACCATATGGTAGAGTGAACATGGTTTTGTATCAAAATGAGTGACATATTTGAAGATTAATAAGCCCTGATAAGTGCGTTCCCCAATTTATTTTATACGTTTATAAGTAAAAAAAAAATACTTCATTACGAAAACACGCCAATTCAAATATATTGAAAATTTCACCACCAAAACTGGAAGTTTTCCGATAAAAATTCTGATATTTTTCATATTTCTGATCAAAACATAGATTGTGGGTGCTCGTTAGAATCGCCTCGCCGTTACGCATTAGATCTAAATAAATAAAAACAAAACTTACAGCTCTAATGCGTAACCATTCATTTTCGACCCTTACCGTGGCAATTTCTCAACAATGCTGCATTGACAACCAAAATATCCATAACACAAATAACCATATGTGTCTATCATGTGTGGTGATATGCTGAACTTCTAGCAAAACACAAAATTAAGTAAAGGACAATAAACACCACGAATTCCAGACTGGATGCCTGGTTATCAACCCAATCATTGTTGATGGCTGTGCGTCACTCTTTAATTGCACGACGGCGATTCGGGCCTCAGACTAAATGACACCCTCTTCGTGAAACTTTAACCAGTGGGTTTGGGCTTGTCGATTTGTCTTTGGCTTGGCCTGCCGTGGTTCAACTATTTGTTTTCATTTACTCTATCACACAGTAGAATTAGCCATGAGTACCCGTCTTTGTTTATCATAGTGATGAATTTTATTTTTATGTTTTCGCTTTGATGCATTGACTGAGTTGGGAGCTTTTATGCGAGCCTAATGTTTATGTTTTTTCTGTATTAAGAGTTACATCGGGACGAAGGGTGAAGTTGGCTGTCCGTAAAAACGCTTTAACACCCCCTCCCCCTCCCCCAGTGGTTTATTCTACTGACCGTTCTAAGGCGGTGATCCCGGTGTTAGTCTTACTCTTTGTTGCTTTGTGGTTTATTCTACGAGGCGATTTGTTTTATATCTTGCCTTGTGTTATTTTGTTCTTGTGTTTTTTAGTCCTTTTAGTCCTTTTAGCATTGCGATTACCTCTCATGGGGAAAAGAGAGCTAGTCGGTGCTTTTCGTGCGTTTGTTCGATTTGCGCTTATTTGGTTTTGTCTGTTTCCTCTTCCTGTTGGTGTCTGGGAACGAATAGATGCGGTTTGTGATTGTGGCACACCCTGGACTTTTCTCTTACCTTTTTTTTATTTAAACTTTGGAGGATGATATATTTGCCTTGATTGCCTGGATACTAGGGTGTTCTTCCGGGGAAGGCAGCAAGCACTGCTACCAAAGTAAATAAGTGAACTCAGGAACTGATACAATCAGATCCACATCAAGTTATTAACATCAAAGGGAAATACAGACGATTAGATAACCACAAAAAGAACAGATGACAAACGATGTTTGCAATCCTTTCTCAGAAAATAGGTAACTCAGTTACCAAGTCTTAACTGAATATATCTTCAAACTGCAAATATTTTAAAAGAAAAAAAAAAACATTTGTAAGTGAAAAAAAAAAAAAAAAAAAACGAAAACAATGAAAGTATCGCCTTGGAAATGTCAGCAATCAATTACGTGGGTGAGGGTATGGTGGGGGAGGTGGGATGCTTAAGCTAGCTTTATGGGATCCCAATCCTCGCCCTTATATAGCATCCATAGTGGTAAAAACATAATATTTATTGGGTCCGCGTGGAGGTCTTCTAATATCTTCAGCGACATTTACAAATGCAAATGCAAAGCTACTCACATTTTTTCAGCAAAAATATTAGTTTATATGGCATATTTAATGATCAAAGTTTTAACGATACGTTAGCTAACAGCATCGTTAGTTTTGAACAACTGGGCCCAGAAATTCTACCAGGTGTATTCAGTTACCTTAAAAACAAATATTACAGATATGTTCGTACATTCATATCCAAAACTTGTGAGGCCTTAGCATTTTGAACTATTTTTATTTTCATAGTTAAGAAATGCAAAATAAGACTGAACAATGCTGAAAACTATTGTTATTCGTATCATTATTGTACCGTATCTTGTTCGTCTGTTATTACTGACAATGACCAATCCTAATCAACTGTGTGATGTGTTATTATTTTTGTGTTCTAAGATGGCTGATGAGACCAGTCTTAGCTCTAAACTCCCTGTTGCAGATAGAACAAGAGAGGCTTGAGGAAGAAAGCTCTGTTGGTGATGCCTTTGCTCTGGCTTTCCGCAGTGCACGTTTCTGCTCGGCTTCGCTGGTTCTTTTTGCTTAGTATTCACCAGCTCCCCTTTTCATGAGGCCTCGCCACTTTGTACGATCTTGTGCAATCTGATCCCATGATTCTGTTGGTATGCTGGTCTTTAATGGAGGCTTTGAGGGTGTCCTTGTATCGCTTCTTCTGACCACCATGGGAGCGTTTTCCTACTAGAAGTTCTCCATAGAGGATTTTCTTTGGCAAACGTTCATCAGGCATTCAGGTAACATGGCCTGTCCATCTTAACTGTGCCAATATCAGAGGAGTATGTATACTCTGCATCCCTGCCCTTTTCAGGACTTCTGTGTTTGGAATCCTGTCTTGCCACTTGATCTTTAGAAGTTTTCTAAGACAGCTTGTATGGAAGTGGTTCAGTCTTTTGGCATGCCGTTGGTTAACTGTCCAAGTTTCGCATGCGTATAATAGTGTTGGCAGCACTACCGATCTATATACTTTCAGCTTTGTGTCGAGTCTGATTCCACTTCGGTCCCAAATACTTCCACATAGCCGGCCAAATGCTGCACTAGCTTTGGCAATTCTAGCATTGACTTCATCATCAATGTGCACAACTCTAGACAATGTGCTTCCAAGGTAGGTAAACTTGTCTAGCACTTGCAGTCGTTGACCTTTCACTGTGATGGTAGGCTCCTTGTAAAGCTTTCCAGGTGCTGGCTGATATACTACTTCAATCTTTTTGATGTTGATTGTGAGATCATAGCTGTCACATGAATCAGAAACTTGATCCATACCTTTTTGCATTTTTTCTGTTGGAGCACCTTTTGCCATGTCATCAACAAAGAGGAACTCGTCTAGCATCTCTGTCTGCACCTTAGATTTAGCTTGCAACCAAAGCATCCATAAGCATGGCAGAAAACATCATGCTGAACAGTGTTGAAGCTAGTATACAGCCTTGCTTAACTCCATTTGTCACAGGAAATGGATCAGAAAACTCGCCATCATTTTGGATCCTTGCAAGCATACCATCATGGAACTGCCGCATCATTGCTATGAATTTGGCAGGACAACCAAACTTTGCCATAATTTTCCAAAGTCCCTCACGACTGACTGTGTCAAATGCTTTGGTAAGGTCGACAAAGGTCATGTAGAGGTCCACATTCTGTTCCTGGCATTTTTCTTGAAGCTGTCGTGCTGTGAAGATCATGTCTATTGTTCCTCTGTTTTTCCTGAATCCACACTGGCTTTCTGGTAGAAGCCCTGACCGTTCCAGGTGTTCATTCAGTCAGTTCAGTAGGACCCTAGCAAGAATCTTCCCAGCAATTGACAATAAAGAGATGCCTCGATGATTGTCACAGACTTGAGGATTCCCTTTCCTTTTGAACAGGTGGATAATTGTTGCATCCTTGAATTCTTGAGGGATGGCTTCTTTTCTCCACATAATGTAAAATAACTCTGTCAGTTTCTCTGCAACTGGAGGACCTCCTGCTTTGTAGATCTCTGCAGGTATTGCATCTGATCCTGGAGCCTTGCCAGATGGCAGGAGTTTTATTGCTTTCACTGTTTCAGAGACGGTTGGGAGCTCATCAAGCAGCGGATTACATTCCACCTGTGGTAGTCGTTTGATAGCTTCATCATTGATAGATTATGGCCGATTAAGGACACCATTAAAGTGTTCAGCCCATCTTTTCAAGATGGCTTCTTTATCAGTAAGAAGACTAGTTTCATCTGCACTAAGGAGTGGGGTGGTTCCTGAGCTCTGGGGACCATATACTATCTTGAGTGCATCAAAGAACTTTTTCATGTCCTTTCTGTCTGCAAAGGACTGGATTTCATCAGCCTTTTTTCTCAGCCAGGAGTCTTGCGTGTCTCTGAGCCTCGTCTGAACTGTCTTGCATATGTTTGAATAGGCAGTCTTGCTAGATACTGAGCTTGTATTTCTGAGGTAAGTCTTGTGTTTTTGGTGTTTCTCTTCAAGGAGTCCCTGAATTTCTTTGTCATTCTCATCAAACCAGTCTTGGTGTTTGCGAGATACTGGTCCTAGGGAATCTATTGCTGAAGAGTGAACGGTATCTCTGAAGACTGTCCAGCTCTCATCTACATCTTCTGAACTGTGTTCCAGTGCATCTAAACGGCTGCAGAGATCGTTGACGAATGCTTACCTCTTGCTGTCTTGTTTCAGCTTGGAGACATCTAGTTTCTTTGGCACCTTCTTGCCTTGTGGTCGTCGTACAGGCTGAATGCACAGGTTGAGTTTGCTAACAACAAGCCTGTGATCTGTCCAACAGTCTGCACCACACATAGTTTTAGTCACTCTGACATCCTGTCCGTCCTACCTTCGCACTATGACATAGTCAGTGAGATGCCAGTGTTTGGAGCGAGGGTGCATCCATGTTGTCTTTCTGTGAGTTGGTAGATGGAAGACTGTGTTGGTGATCAGTAATTCATGCTCTGCACATTTCCTTAAAAGGAGGAGTCTATTGCTGTTGCACTTCCCTACACCTGCAGATCCAATCACTTCCCAGGTCTTGTGGTCTGTGCCCACTCTGGCATTGAAGTCCCCGAGGAGGATGAGTTTGTCTGTCCGGGGTGCTGCAGAAATCACAGAATCCAAATCATCATAGAACTTGTCTTTAACTTCATCTGGGTTAGTCATTGTGGGTGCATAGGCACTTACAATTGTTGCATGCCTCTTGCCAGATAAGGGAAGCGTCATCAGGCGGTCATTTATGCCTTTGGGAAGTCCTGAAAGCTTGCTAACGAGGTGTGATTTGATGGCGAATCCTACTCCTGCTTCACGCCGCTCTTCTTTCTTGCGTCCACTCTAGAAGAAAGTGTAGCCAGCACCAACTTCTTTTAAAAGCCCTTCTACTGCAAGGCGAGTCTCACTCAGAGCTGCAATCTCGACTTTGTATCGGTCAAGTTCTCTACCAACTAGAGCTGTTCTTCGCTCAGGTCTGTCAGAACTAGAACTGTCCATTAGGGTGCGCACATTCCAAGCACCGATGGTAAGAGGTATCACCTTCATCTTCTGTTTTCTTGTTAGACCGCTAAGTGGGATTCCCGCTGATCGCGGTTAACTAGCCAGGAGTTTTGAAGCAGGCAATTGTTCAGGGCACCTTTTCTAGCCCCTTCCCCATGCTACGGGGGTGAGCAGTGCGATCCTAAAAAGATGTCCCAGTCGAGGTTTTACAGATAATCCTCTTTACACTGCACTCTGACATCAAAGCGACAAAAATAGCGCGGCTATAAATAAACGTTACCTGATTTCGCACAAAAGCGCAGTTTGATTTCATTGGTAAGTTCTAATCACGTGAACAACAACTTTAAGGAAACTTTGGTGTATGTATCCTTTGGTCGATTGTAAACAATCGATCCAATGAAACGGTTGTAAAACCGCTACGTCAAAGTTCGCACTGGCATATTAAATGAAAATTATTTTTTAGACATCTTCATATTACACGACTGTATGGAGCACTAGGAGAAAATCAACTATTTCAAAGTAGACTGAGAAAATGTTTAAACTGTATTTATAAGTAACCTTTTAGAATTCAACTTGAGAAGAACTGTTACAAATCTATTTTTTATGTAAAATCAGCCATATTAAAGCAGAAAGCATATGATTGATATTGGCGTATATAATAATGTTCTTTGATATATGAGTATCGATTCAACTGATAAGAATTTGTACTTGTACATACTTTTGTAAAGTTTTAATCATGCACTCAACCTCTGCATAGGTTGACCAGGGTCTTTACTATTCGCGAACGTTTTAGTCACTTTCAGAACCAAAAGAATGAATGGTCAATGACCAGGGACCAGTTTTTCAAAGCTAACAACATCGTTAGTTAACGAGTCGTTAAAATTTACATCGGGTGATACGCAAATATGCTGAAATTTTTTGCTGAAAAAATGTGAGTAGCTTTTGCAAAAGCTACTCACATTTGTTCAGCAAAAAATACCAGAATATTGTGTATTGAATCCGCTAAAACAGTTAACGAAATGACCCTTAACGAGCTCGTTAAGCTAACGACGCTTTGAACAACTGGACCCAGACCGTTAGGCTGCTCTCTGACTTTTCAGTTCAAATAGTGGAAAAAACGTCGTTTCGCCGTCGCAGATGACGTCATGGCGACGACGAAACGACGTTTTTATAACGTTATCTTTACTGGATTGTAGGTTTGACAGGATGGGACATGCTACCATTTTGGCTATGGTAATTTTCATTGGTGTGTTGTTCAGAACTGGACATGGCAGACGTAAGTGCAGATGAATCATTTATTTGAGCCGCTATGTAATAAAATGTGCCTTCTGATATGTGCGCTCAGTGAAGACAAAAATTAGCCTGCTTATTCGCTGAGTCTGGTCAGTCTTCAATGAGGTTTTTGTACATAGCAAATCAGCCAAGGTTTCTTCAGATGGACAGCGAGGACTCTGATCAGACTGCGCGGGCGCGCAGGCTAATCTTACTCTTCGATGGGCGCACCTGTCTAAGGTTCATTTTTCGCTGCATCTTATTCATGATTAACATTGTTGCACTTCTTTGACACTTCATGATTGTGCCAAATATTTTCGTTAAGGTACTATTGGATGATTAGAAAATTCATAGACAATGTAATTTATAGCCTAACGAAAGTTTTTATATATTCACATTGCATGAACCTTAAAAGTAGTACCGTAGTTTTCCAAATTACAATATATTCGGACAGAGGCCTGAGTAAACATTGACAATCACAGAACGCAGCGTCATAGCAGGGGTCTTCACTGTTTGCCACACATCCAGCAGTTTTTTTCACATATGTGCAGGTAGTTGATTTTACTTTTTTACATTTTAGGACAAATATGGTAAGGATAAAAATGTCGGAATACTTTGGGTAAAAAGTCATATTTGAGCTGGGGCACTACATTTCCTACAAAGTCGCATGTCCGCCAAGCAATGTCTCAGATCAGCCTGCGCAAATGCGCAGTCTGATCTGAGTCATTGCTTAGCGATATGTGGGTAGCTAAACATCCAAGCTTTCTTTAAAGGGACGACAGAGATTCTGCTTAGAATGTATGGATGCGCATATTGATCCGAGTATTCGCAGGGCGCACAGGTAATCTTGTGGGAAATGCTGTTCCCATTTGTCTTCGAGGTACATGCCAACAGCAATGTGCCAGATCGGATTGGGTCAGAACAGTTTTACTGCTGCTTTTTTTCGATGTGTTAAAATGTAAAAATGTATCCAACAGTACCGGAAGGGACCAGGAAATGCCTTGTTTGGACGGCGCAGATACATAGGTTGATCAGGGCTCCTGCAGTCCGCATTCTGTAGCAACGCGCGGTTATAGGTATGAGGGATGACTGATAAATTTTGAGCAGGCCTGCCTATTTTCAGCCCTGTTATTCTTGACTATTTACGGTTAAGTAACCAATAACCCGTGTCATTTGATCAGTTTATGTCGAAGTGGTGACACATTAAATTAAATTAAATTTTGCACGTGGCGTTTGTAAAATAGACAAAATTGCTGAACGAGCGGTGATTCAATATTTATATAAAAAGGGTCAGGCACCTCAGGCTATCCATGCTGATATGATATGGTAGCAACTTTCGTGAAGGATGTCCCTTCATATGTTACCATAAAAAGGTGGATGTTTATGGTTGACAGACAAGTTACAGAGAGATACATGGCTGGTGCCGTTAAAATTTCTCGGGAAAGGGTTCATTCTGTTCTTACGGAAGGTCTGTATATGAGAAATCTCTCAACCCTTTAGGTACCCAGACTTCTGACAGTTTATCAGAAGCCCACAAGACAGATTATGCCTCGTGCTAATCTGATTCTTTTTTAGACAGATCCTGACAGGTTCCTGCTGAGGTTTGTGACTATGAATGAAAAATGGGTCCATCATTTCACCCCAGGATCCAAACAACAGTCTGAACAATGGAAGGACCCTGACTCACCCCCGCCAAAGAAGACAACGATTGTTCCATCAGAACAGCTGGAAAGGTTATGGCCTCAATTTTTGGGGAAACTGATGGTATTCTGATGATAGACTATTTCCACAAGGGGCAGACAATCAATGGAACATATTATGCTTCACTTCTTAGTCAGTTAAGAGAAAATATTAAGATCAAGTGCCGTCGAGGCGGTTCTAGATTTACAACTGTCTCCCTTTATGCAGCAATGGAATGTGTCCAAATGCAGAGATGGATGAGTCTATTTTAGAAAGTAAGGGTCAAAAGAATTAAGAAATCAGGAAAATGAATACACTTGTTGCAAATGCAAAATATTACTCTTTTTATTGCAGTCGCAATGTAAAATGCACAATGGCAAATGCCGAAAACTTGAAGGCTGGCTCGTAAAAATACTTAGACAGTATAAACGTCGACTTGGTCCAGGTACTTTCAAGGTGAACCGAGAAAGTTGTTTAAGTTTTTTGATAAAGTGCAACCTCTCCAAAACAGCAGCTTTTTGGGAGACACAAAAACTGGCTGTTATAAGGAGGTCCCAGCAAACAAACAACGTTGATTCAATGTCAGGACGTTGAATCGACGTTGTGTCAACGTTGTGTGTCCGCTGAAGTGGATGTTGTGGAGAGATTAAATGATGAGTAAAACTCCACGTTTGGAAATAAGAAAAGTGACTGTTAAAGGGAGGTTGCTGTTGTAGATAGGTGACCGTTCATGGCGGTTCAACTGTACTATAAGCGGGCCTAAATGGTGGAAAATAATACGAAAATTAAATAGCGTCTTTAGCATATTTTCTATTTTGAAATTAGACGCCATATAAACCTAATGGAAGTTTTTGCACATCTATTATGTGATAGAATATTTGGTCGTATGAGAAGGTATTTAAGGGACTGGATACACTTGGTAGTTTTTACCTCACTGTTAAACAATCATTACGAAAACACGCCTATTCAAATATATTGAAAATTTCACCACCAAAAAATGAAAGTCTTCAGATAAAACTTCTGATATTTTTCATATTTCTGCTTAAAACATAGATTGTGGGTACTCGCCAGAACCGCCTCGCCGAGGCGGTTCTAACGAGTATCCACAATTTATGTTTTTGAGCAGAAATAAGAAAAATAATGTATACCCATGTAAACCCCAGTTTTACTATATAAAAGTGGGTTTAAGGTGGTCAAAATTATATAGATATAATTTCTTGATGGAAGACGACTTTTATAATATCGTGTATTCCTTTTCTCCACACCCAGCACCTTCTGAAAAGGGTTAAGCAGACAACTTTTATGATTCCCTGTTTGCTGTTTTCTGAAAAGGATTAAACCCTTTTCCAGAAGTGGGTGGGGGGCAAAACAAATTACCTCCCCTCTTAAAGTGTACTGGTAATCTTTATTTCCAGCTGCTATACGATACGTGGACTGCACGACCAAACTAGTCACACGAGAAGTTATGCTAACCATAACCGGCGCAGAGAGCATGTACTTTATGGTTCCGGAGTGTTCAATCGAACAACAGATAACATCCGACATAGAAGTCATAACGGTAGATTTACCAGCTTGCTCCATTCCCATGGTAAGTATATTTCTTAACGTGTCCCGTCTCATATACGCTTTGACCTTTAGCACTCTGTAGACTTCATCATCGTATGGAAATTAAGGATTTTTTTCTGATTTGCACAGAATGTTAGGCTTGACATTTCATTCAAAGAAATATGAAGTTATATTTTCTGTGAAAAAATTGGAAAAGTGTTTTAATTGCTTTTATCAATAACCGGCAGATTGAACTTAAAAGCTATCAACGTACAATTTTGAAATCTCTCTTATGTGTTTGCACAAAGTTAGGTTTAGCTCCGTTTTGATGAATAAAAAAGAAAGGTTATTCTCAACTATTTCTGGTTTTAACCCTTTTTAGCCTGGAGATCTCCAAAAGGGTAACTGGCAAATAGTGCAGACCCAGATCAGACGCCACAGAACGCGGCCTCTGATCTGGTTCAAGACTGTTCGCATTAAGCAACCTGCAGGAATTTCTTTAAACATAGTATATGGTCAAAGAAATAAGACAAAACACAGCATTTTTACGTTTCGACTTCACCTCTTTTTCAGAACTAAACTCCATTTTGAAAAAAACATTTAACGTCACGTCCGTTTGTCCGTTTTAAACATAGTAAAAAGTAATAACTGACCAGATACCCTGCGATTGGAAACAGACCGATTTAAAGAGTTATGGTAAAAAAGTCAATAATAACGTAATTGGGTTAAACACAATCATAAGAAGAAATGCCCCATTTATTCAGAACTCAGACTAACCCCGCATTTCACCACTTTATATAGAACTCGACGTAATTGGGTTAAATACAACCCAAAGACGAAATGCTTTAGTTATTCAGAATTGAGACTAACCCCGCATTTTACGACTCTATATAGGAAAAGGGGGAAAATGAGGGGTCAGAAATTATCAGGAAATTCATGCACGTCAGACTTTAAGGTAAATGGATAAATCTGCAGAAAGGTGTTTATCTCCCTTCTCTAAAATTCTTGTAACCATTTCATTCCTTTAAAATTATTAAACCAGGGAAGTAACTTTTTTCTTCTGTCTTGTGTTGATATGGTGCTCTTTGAGAAAGTTGGTACCTTGGAGGTGCATACATACCCCTTAATATGTGCGACCAATTACTACTCTGGGAATCATTTCATCCCTACTGCCATTCTTAATTCTAGAATGGATGTTATCATATCTAAATTTGTATTCATAAATACAGGACTTAGCAAACAGTGTAGACCCAGATCAGATGCTGCTGGACGCAGCATCTGATCTGGGTCTACACTGTTTGCTAAGTCCTGCCTATTTGAATACTAATTCTATGAGGTAGCGTTCGTTTTGATCAGCTTCACATCACGAAAACAAACCTATATAATTTTGACACCCTTAACCCCACTTTTATATAGTAAAACTTGGGTATACATTATTTTTCTTATTTCTGCTTAAAACGTAGAGTGTGGGTTCCCGTTAGAAATGCCTCGGTGAGGCGGTTCTAATGACTACCCACAATCTATGTTTTGAGCAGAAATGAAAAATGTCATAATTTTTATCTGAAAACTTTCAGTTTTTGGTGATGAAATTTTCAGTATCCTTTAATAGGCGTGTTTTCGTAATGACACTGTCACTTATCCAGCTATATTTTTAGTCACATCACCAAGTTGCCAATGAACTTGTCAGTCTTGCAGGTATACGTGTATCATTTCTCATGAATACACTCAATAAAACCATTGTTGTTTATTTAATGTGTTTCTTGTTTCCAAAAGGCCCGTTTCTTTAAAATTTACATTATATTTGTCTTCGCTAAAGCTGGTGTTAAGTCCTGCGTCATCACGAAAACACGCCTATATAGTTTTGACCCCCTTACACCACACCTTTATACAGTAAACTGGGGTCTACAGGAGTATACATTAATTTTCTTTTTTTCTGCTCAAAAACATAGATTGTAGGTACTCATTAGAACCGCCTCGCCGAGGCGGTTCTAATGAGTACCCACAATCTATGTTCTGAGCAGAAATATGAAAACTACCAGAATTTGTTATCTGAAAGTTTTCATTTTTTGGTGGTATAATTCTCAATATATTTGAATAGGCGTGTTTTCGTAATGGTGGCGTACGTAAAATGTCTCCCCGTACTTAACTTAGTGCAGATTATAATTTTGGAATCACTGAGCTCATTTGGACTTAAAAATAATAAATCACGAAAGTTTGGACAGGAGACGTAAGAATTGATGCAGGTTACAATAATATTCATAGACAGAGGCAGTGAAACCGAGTGCCATTTTTGTTTGATTCGTTTCTTATAATATAACAATATATCGGCCAGCGACTGAGAAAAGGGACCTGAGAACACATGGGAACAGCAAAGACCCAGACCGGACTGCGCATCCATGCAGTCTAGTCAGGATCATGGCTGTTGGCCTACACAGTATAGGAACCTTGTTGAAGATATAGGACTTATAGCGAAGATCTTGCATTACGAAAACGCGCCTATTCAAATATATTGAAAATTTTACCACCAAAAAATGAAAATTTTCAGATAAAAAATTCCTATATTTTACATATTTCTGATCAAAACATAGATTGTGGGTACTCGTTAGAACCGCCTCGACGAGGCGGTTCTAACGAGTACCCAAAATCTATGATTTTAGCAGAAATAAGAAAAATAATGTATACCCCTGTAAACCCCAGTTTTACTATATAAAAGTGGGGTTTAAGGGGGTCAAAATTATATAGGTATGTTTTCGTGATGACACGACGTGTGGCAGCGCATACTGGTCTGGGTATTCGTATATGCCCTGGGGCCATTTTTGTTAGCCGGCGGCCCTTTATATCAAGTATAGACAAGCCTGACCAAAGAGTATAGACCCAAGTCGATCGTGGCTTCTGATCAGGGTCTACCTATTGGCCACTCATCCGGCACTTATTAGACACATTGGCAGGTGCTAAAATGGACTTCAAACAGTACTTCACGGAAAAACAAAATCAGTGTGAGGATACAGAAAAAAATGTACATAATATGATTATTAAACTATATTTCACAGGGAGGAAATTTCAGCGTGCGGATACAAGCGAACCGCAATCTCATTGCCGAGATAGATCTGATCACCTCAATCTCCTGTCAGGTAGATCTGAGCCTACAAATTGTTTCGACTAGTCTGGAATATAGGTAAGATATTTGAGCCCAGTGCACAGTTATTTCTACAAGATTGCATATGCCCCAAGCGAAGATTCTGATCAGCATGTACATCAGCAAATCAGCGTCTTTGTTGTCCCACTGAAGACGCTTTTAATCCTTGGCTACCAATAAAGTGTCCTGTGAAGACTGGTCAGACTACGCGGATGCGCAGCAATGCCTTTGTATAAGATGAGCAAGTGCATGACAAAACCTACAAAAATGGCATGTGTGCCCAGTAAAGACTCAGATCAGCCTGGGCATCCGCCCAGTCAGAGTCTTCACTGTGCACTCAATGGGTAGCTAAGGACCCAAACTTTCTTCATGCAGACAGCAAAGACTTTGGTCAGAAAGGGCGGATGCTCAGGCTGATCTTCGCTGGGCATATGCCATTTTGTAGGTTTTGTCAGGCGCTGGCTATAATATTTTTATAGGTTACATGTTTTCTTGTTATGGATATATGTCTGCTGTACCATTTTCGCCATGTATTTCATGCCTTTTTATTGTTTATATACTAGTGTACTATATTTGGATGTATGTCTGCTGTACCATTTTCGCCATGTATTTCATGCCTTTTTATTCTGTATATATTACTGTACTGTACTTGCTTGCTTAACCCGTTGTAGACTAATTTATGTTTTAGAATTTCATACCTATTTTAGTTGTCTTCCACTCTGACATAATAGTTACATAGTACAAAGCCCAACGTACATATGAAACTGATCGGACAACATTAAAGACATCGTATGGACACACCAATGGAGGTACAATTACACACGAAACGTAAGTATACCATATCGTATATGACCCGCAATGTGAGAAAACGTAACTCCTGACACGTGCGCCCAACGAAGATTCAAATAAGCCTGCACATCTATGCAGTCTGGTCTGAGTCTTCGTTATTCGCATGAAGACGGTGTCTTCGGCTATCAAAATGCGCCAAGTAAAGATTGTAATCAGACAGCGCGAATGCGCAGGCTAATCAGAATCATCGCAGGGCGCACATGTCTGAAGGTACGTTGCGGCTCATATTTGTCTGTCTTTTCTTTTCGTTTAAATGTATGTTATGTTTGCTAACTCCGTTTATTTTAACAGTTTTACAGGCGAAAACCCATGTGTCGGATTGTTTTAAATATTTTTCTTCTTTTTGTTTTCTTTGAAAAAAATATTTGTCCGCTGTACCATTTTCCCCATGTATTTCATGCCTTATGTGGCCATACAATCTAGCGTAATGTATTTGTACTAAATGTATGTTGAAATTAAATGTATATTTTTGTGCAGAAGTAACAATTCATACAGAGTTTTTACTTAAGTTTTCTACAGACGCTGTTTTCTCCGACTGCATTCTGTTGACGACAATAACTGGGACAAAAACTACGTCTCTGGGAACTGAGGTGGTTGTGAACCATGACATGACGTTTTAATTTAGCACACACGTTTGCTGCAAAAGGTATGACTATGAGCATCTTAGCTCCAGATAAGGTGATAACTGAGATGATAAATTAGCATAGCTTTTGTTCTTTTTTTTTACGAATACACGAGGCGATTCCACTCAGTACCCAAACGATATGTTTAGCACGTATATAAAATACTTATATCTTGAGTTCTAACTATTTGGTGGTATGTAAATAAATGATCTTTCGGTCGCTTTATGTGTGTGTGTGTGGGGGGGGGGGGGGGGGGAGGGGGGAGGTGAAGGGGGAGGGGGAGCGGGTGGCGAAGGTGTCGGGTATCTTACGTCACCAGGGCGTCCAACTGATATTGGTTTCCAGTGGGACAAGGCCTGCTGCCCTTGTAGCAGGTAAGGGTAGAGGGGGAATGTTTTTAATTCTTCTGTTTCTTTACTTTCATTCCTGTTCCTCTTTCTTCCCTGTCCTTGTTTTTGATCTCCACCTACTATCTGTTCTATCTCTGAGAGACGAAACAAATCAAATGACCCACAAGGGTTGAAGTGTCGTTAAACCCAACACAGTCAGTCGTTTTTCATGCCAGCATTTATTTCAGGCACTTAGGACAATTCAGGACAGTTTTATATACATATCCACATTCGTGTCATTTGTTTTCTCCAGATTACACCCTTATGGAATTGGCAATGGGAACTTATTGTAAAATGTTAAAGCATGAGTAAACTAACCGCATAGACATTATAATACTATTAACGAAAAGAAAAGTAGGACACCGAAGCACATAAAACAAACAAATGAAACAAATAAATACATTGTTATATACCGACAACACGAACACAAGTACTGCAAAAGTAGAACCATTTTGGAATTGTCTGTAGTGAGATTCCTAGGGGATTTAAACCGCTACAGGATCCTTAACCCATTCACGCAGATTGTATCTTCTACCTTTCGACCTGTCTATTTCCTATATAAGTGGTATTTGGTTAGGTTGTATCAGCTATTAAAAGTGGTGTATTTGGTTAGTTTGTATAAGCATCATGTTTTATTATAGAAATTCCTGTATTTAATGCAAATAGTGAAGACCCTGATCAGACGCCGCGTTCTGTGGCGTCTGATCATGGTCTACATTGTCTGCCATTTTCTCTTTTATGGACTGCTATGCTTAAACGGGTTAATGGAACTTAATAAAGTGCTGTTTTGTATTGTCCTACAATGTAATTCAGCCCTTATCCCGTGCCTTGAGATGTCTGTATTTGGCATGTCTTGGGTATCTCTGTATTTATATTTTATTCCATATTACTGTCTTTATAGAAAAATCTCCCAATATTGTCGTTGCTTCAAAAGTTTACGAGGGTCCTGCAAAAAGTTTTGTCACTGGTTTCGGATTACTTCAGTGCTACGTTTTATTAAACATATTTTTATTACAAACCTTCAAAGTATTTCCCCTTTACTGAAACACATTTTTGTAACTTTTTTACCCATTCGCGAAAAACAGATAAATAGTCTTCTCTTGGTATCTGTTGGAGACACTGATCAATAGCGCTGCCAAGAGAACTTTTAGACGTATACTTATTTCCAGAAAGCATTTTCTTAAGCCTTGGAAATAAAAGGAAGTCACAGGGACTCAGGTCAGGTGAATAAGGTGGATGGGTTATAACTTTCGCCTTTTCAGAAGCCAAAAAAGACTTGACAACCTAACACTTATGAAAGGACATGTAAAAGGTGAACACCTGACTATCCTTTGCTTGGTCGTTTCTTATTGTAAAACTCTTTCACAATCTTCAGTATAGAATTCTTGTAAAATTGGCCAGTGACTGTATGACCAGATGGACTTGAACGACTGGCCCACTTGAATTAAAGAAAATTGCGTACAACATCTTTTTCGAACTTTTGGTTCTCTTGGCAATACATGGGCGTTTTTTATCTTTTCGCTTCCATTGCCTATTATCAGCCCTTCTTTGTGGCTCAAACATGTGCACCCAGGCTTCATCACCTGTTAGCAAGTTAGAAATAACCCGACTATTACAGCCTTTGTATGTTTTCAAAAGTTCCCGGGCACATTTAAGGCGTTGAGTCTTTTGCTCCTCAGTGAGCAAATGAGGTACCCACCTAACGCAAACCTTTCTCAGGTCCAAACGCTTTTTCGGAATTGTTTGCACACTGCCTTCTGATATGCCAGTACAACTTGCTATATTTTTGACAGACGATCGTGCATCCTGTTCGACCACAATCTTTACAGCAGCGATGTTAGCCTTGGTAACAGAGGTTTTAGGCCTTCCAGGACGGGTACCATCTTCAACAGTCCCACCTAACTGTGCGCACTGAAATGGTCTGAGGTCCATATATTCCACACAATTCATTAAATATCTGCTTTGAATTTATATTAAGCCTAATGCGGCGTTTAATATGGCTACGAATTTCAGTCTTCTGGTCCAAATTCCAATGTAACAAGTAAATTGGTCAGTGTATATGACTGCATCTATTTCAATTTGAAATAACTCAGTCAGTTGGAAAGCAATTTGCACGAAATAAACGGGTATCATTAGCTATTCAACACACCATTCAAGTGCAGTGAAGCATTTTAAAATATACCTGGGATAAAATTAAAGAAGCCTATTAGTGACAGAACTTTTTGCACGACCCTCGTATAAAAGTTTGTACTGGTCCCTGATTGTCTCATCAGAGCTACAGTATAAGAAGCAGAGGTATTGCATTAACAACGGAGCCATAGAAAAAGGTGGATGTGGTGTGTGCGTGGTTGTAGACAGTTCCTTCATGGTGACTTCAATCCATTTGTTTATTTGTAGAAAATGACTAAACTTGGAAAAGATATACAGCTGGAGGTGAGAATCTAAAATTCATCGTAATGATTTGAACTTATCCTACCTTGCAGTTCACTAACAAGATATTTTAGGCTATTCCGTCGTGTTTGCTAAGTCCAGTAATGTATGTAGTCCCCAGCAAAGGACTCTGGCAAACAGTGTATACGCAGATTAGACGGCACAATTTGCTTCATCTAATCACAGTATTCATTACTTACTAGGACATTTGCAAAGATGCAAAAACATTCCAAATGACATTTTTATGTAAAAAAATCAGGGAGTTGTTTTTCTTTTTGTGTCATATAGAGCCTTCTGTCTGGCTGAAGGAATGGGGTTTGTATGATGTAAAAATATATATGACAATATGCCATTAAAATGTTAATTGGTATTTAAAACTTAAACCTTTTTTGCTAGAACTGTCCCCCTTACCGATTATCACCAAACACAAGAAAAGCGAGTAATTGTTTTGGTTTTGTACAAAAGGTCCCCATCCTAACAGGAAAAAGGTTGATATTTTTCCAAAATCGCTGGACCCATTTTATCGAAGCGGAAGAGGACCACCTTTCTGTGAGATCTTTCAAATGCAAATAACAATGTCTGCCAAGGCCGCCCTTGCTAAAAAAAGGAAACGATCTGTCCTATCCGCAATCTTTCTTAAGAACCCATGACCCGGATTTGCATCAAATTCTACTGCGTCAAAATGATATGGGAGCGTTAATCATTGCATTTACCGTATCATTAATTTATCTAGTTATGGCCAAAGTAGTACTGATTCATCACAGCAGCTTATCAAAAATATCTTTACTTAGACTAAGATTACCCAGCAATTACTAAAACATTAAGAAACATTGTTTCGTTTCTGAGTTCAATGGATTTTGATAAAAATTTACATAGTGAATCGACGGATCTTTCAAATAAAATACAAGATGATATATCCTCTATCAGTATTTCTCGCCTGACGGCTCGACATTCAAAACTATGCATTACTGGGCGGAAAAGCATGGCGGAAAGAGACGCCGTTTCGTGAGGTTTTTTAAGAATTTTTCTGACGTCATTTGGCGTTCCCTAGACGTTAGACTATAACGCCCTTCATTCCGCATCAGATACATAACAAATAGTTGTAAATGCAAGTGTTACAGCCAAGGAAGTTGGCGGGGTTTTGTCGAACAATGGCGGAAGGTTGGGAATATCTGAATGAATGAACGGCATTTTTGTCGATTTTTAGTATGTAAGAATCGAAATGAAACAGTTCTAGTGCGTAATAAATCACGGTTTGTCGGTTAGTTGTAAGTAGATAAACCACTGGCGCAGCACTGGTGATTTGACCAACATTACAACCGACCTCCAAACTGTGATTTATTACTCAGCTGTTCACGGCTAGAGCTGTTCTGTTTCTTGATTAACCTATAGCAAATAAACATGTAGTTTGAGATGTCAGTTTTGAGCATAAGGTTGTCAGCTGCAGTAAATGAAGTCTTCATATTTCAAGTAATTTCTGATGGAAAATCATTGGTCTGGTTTGGACATTATTTTCTGACTGGTGGGTCAATTCAAAACGATTTTTTTGTACTCTAGACACTCTGCCAAAAATAATAGACGACGTTATTAAACATAACCTATTAATGCTACATTTTCGGACATATATGAGTACCTGCCTATGCGATCTACAAGTACAGACTTAACAGAAACCAATGCATATCCTTATTACACTGCTCAGAGCAGTTTGATCTGCAATGTTTCCATATCAAACAGCTTCAAGCAGTTTGATCTGGGTCTGTATTGTTTCCTTAGGCAAATCAGTCTGAAGATGTAGGTAGCTATGGATAGGGCAGAGGTATGTCTCTCGCTTGTCATCGCTGTGGCCCAGCTTCAGTTTGCCCCTCAATGGTCATTGATTTCCTCGGGTACTCCGCTTTTCTCTTCCGCGCATGACCACAAAACACCATCATCCTTGCCTTCGACTACGCTTGAACTAGTTCGCTGAGATCTCTGTGTAATCGAAGTAAGAGAAAAAAAATATTTTTTTAAGTAGGATAACCACGGTAGCAAGTATTTAGAATATGTCTTAATTAGAATCAACTGGCATTTCGATCAATATTCATAAAAGGCATCCAATAAACTCCAACCCGTCATTCAAAATGGCCAGCCACTTATACTTTAAGTAAGATGAAACATGCCCGTCACTGTTTCGGCATTGCCTGATGTAGTTTTGAAAGCTTTAACTTTTGCGCATTTCAGCAACGTCTAATGTAACATAAAAGTAACGTCATAAAATTCAAATGGTTCATGTGATTTCATCTCTAATGATAACGTTATCATAGTTAATGCGAACTAGATCGTCAGTCATAGTAATATGAAACGTCTTTGAATCCCACATTCCATGTCTGTTTAAGTCAAGGGAGGTAGCTTCACGTACATAAAAGATTAATTATTGCAGAGTTTTGCTCCATCATATATACAGATACAGGGCTGACATGATGTTGGATATAATAATAGTCGTAGCAAGTATTTTTGAACTGATTACAAGTGCAAATCATTACAGTGTGTACTTAGGTGGCCATGTTAATGTGAAAACATTGTAGATAGCCCATTTCTACGCCAAAAACAACAGTTCTGGTCATTTCCCTGATTGACACCTTTACAATAACCAAAAGTTGTAAATGCAATAATTATTGAAGCACCATCTAATTAACGCATCTCTGCTTTGGCTGTACAATGTATTCCTACATCTTTGAGCAGAGCAAATCCGTTTACATTTTTAAGACGTGCTTCACACTTATATCGAATTGTTTATTTATATGTTTCCCTGTGTTGAATCCATTATGAGGTAGGGAACCACCCACGGACCGAACAGTTATATATATATATGTATGTACCTAAAACTGTATCAGGATTAAGGGAGAGGGTTTGATGTTCATAAAACCAGTTTCGATATCCGATGTCAACATGTGGCAAAGTAGTCGTCGTCCTTCGAAGGTCAGTGGTATTCAACAAGAACGCAGAACGCAAACATGCACGCATTTGAAAACGCGTATATAAGTTCGTTTGAGTGTAATCAAAGTAAAACATATAAAGTTCTACGAGGCGATTTGTTTTAAGTCTTGCCTTGTGTTATTTGTCTTATATTTTTCAGTCCTTTTAATTGTCCTAATGAATTGCAATTGCGATTACCTCGCTTGGGGAAGAGAGAGCTAATCTTAGAGCTTTTCGTACGTTTGTTCGATGTGCGCTTGTTTCGTTTTGTCTGTTTCCTCTTCCTCTTCGTGTCTGGGATGGGCTGCAGCTTGCGGCTTGTGATTCTGGCACATCCCTGACTTTTCTCTTACCTTTTTTAAACCCTATGCAATCTTTAAAGGTTGCCCGGAACATAAAAGGTACACAAAAGAACAAAAATGGAGTCTCGGTTTCTCCATATGGCAGCATTGTAGTGCATTGGGATGCATGCGTCCCTAGCACCGACTTAAGCGGAACTCGAACTCAAATTGGTTTGTCTGCCTCATGAAAAGTTATTCACTCTTAAACGAAATAATTTGAGAGCAAATTCTTGCCTTTTAGAGTGCCCTCCAATATTTCAGAATCAAACAGGAACCCACAAAAGTCGCTTCCCTTGTAAACATAGCGAAAAGTCTAGCAAGTGTATTCAGTCTCTATTTTGTGGATCATTAGGCATTACCAGATTAAGCAATTCATCTCAGAATTTCATTTTATATACGTAGTTGCCTTCTCTTCTCTGCCAGGTAACAGTATAATGACTAAGAAATAATCCAATAGGAGTTTTTCTTCCTTGACCATGAATTGATATCTGACTACAGGGAGATGAAGAAAGCCTGTCTATGAGACAAATGCGTAGATGCATTGAATGAAATAACGGACTAAATACATTGTTAGAATGCAGCTCTGATAGTTATAGTTGAAGACCAGCCTGGTATGTTCCCTAAAATCAACTGTTAGTAAAATATTATATAAAATAAAAAGCCAAGGCAACCATAAATCAGCAAGTAGAAAATGTGAGGTGGAACATTGCTAGGCAATAAGAACGTATGCATGACGGTTATGTCCCCCACACCCACATGCCCCCTCTTTCTTTACTTGGAAAATGGGCCCGGTGATATTTTCTATTCAAAATACTATTTTAATGGAATTTTGAGCTATACCGAACTGATAAATATAAATGAAGGTGCCCAGGAAATGCCACAGTCAAGACACTGAGCCTTCCGGAAGCACTAAAAGAAGGCGAGATGAGAACAAACAATGACAAACAAGCACCAAATTTAAAATCACCGACGAACAAACAAAAAACGAACTGCAACAGAGAAACCGCCTTGGAACGGCTAGTAGAAAAACTACTGGAGGGGCTTCAGCCAGTTTCATTCGCGCGAAACCTCACCCTTAATTCTGATGCAGTTCAAAATTAAACACATATGTTCGGCCCGCATAAGAGGTCACCTACCTCTTCAGTGAAACATCACAATAAAACACATATAATCACAGGCTGATGTGATGAAACAAAGCAAAGGATCCAATAACATTCTGAGGCCAGAACACAAGAAAATCACAAACAGAACCATGATGAGCCCGACCGCAGGTGATAGTCAAACGCCAACAATCTGAATCAGATTGCGGAGGGATCCGTCATTTAGTTTCAGGACCGAACCACCGTCGTGCCATTAAAGAAGGAAGCAAAGTTATCAATCATATACGGTTGGTTTAGGCAATTAAAAAATTCTGATGAGGTACTTAATGAACTAAAGTCAACAGGAGTTTGCGCGTCCAGTTTGTCAACATATGATTTTTTACGCTTTATACAACTTTATACAACTTTGCCTCTTAATTTAATAAACAGAAATGTACAAACTTTATAGAAAGTACTTTTCAAAGGAAAAGCTCTCTTTTTCTTGCTTGTAATGATAGGAATGCGAATGCATTCTTTACTATTGCTGACCAAAACACGATTTAAACTTTGGTCTTGTAAAAACGTTTGTGGCGCTTTATCATACCTTGTAGACAACGTTTTCATTAGATTTGGCACTGTTACACAGACAAATTGTGGGAATTCCGAAGGGTACCAATTGTGCTCCTCTTGTAGCAGATTTGTATTTGCTTTATTATGAAAGGTATTTTATGGTGTCTCTTTCTAATGATACACAAGCTGATATTATTGAAGCTTTTAATTCAGCTTCAAGATATTTGGAGGACCTTTTGAATATCGACAATCTTACTTTGAAGAACGGTCACTCTAATTTATCCTAATGAATTGCAATTGAAAAAAGCTTATTCTAATGATACCGAAACCGCATTTTTAGATTTGAATTTAGTAATTCCTAACGGGGTTGTTTCATCTAAAATTTATGACAAACGCGATGATTTTGATTTTGACATTGTTAATTTACCGTTTTTGGAAGAAGTTGTTCCTCTTGCCCCCTTCTTATAGTGTTTACATTTCTCGGCTGACTGCAATACTCGTAACATAATTTTGACTGCCAAACTTCTCCAACAGGGGTATCGATATAATAAACTTATGAAAGCTTTTTCTAAATATTATCGTCGATTCTACGAATTGATCTCTAAATACAATACCGAAATAAAAACACTTCTGCTATAAGACCTATCGGAACCTGATTTTATGGTGACTTAGTGTATGAGTTTAGAAAATATGATGGAAATCCTGAATTTTCTGATAATTTTAATAAAATTGTCATATAGTATAAACAAAGGGGTATAAGATTGAGGTCATAAAATATTCTGCTTGCCAAACGGTTAATCCAATCATGTTTAACTACATTGCTTACCACTAATTGCCCGCCGAAAGGTCAGGGTTCAGACTCTATGATGTCCCCGACTTAAAAACTATTCATTAGATGATCTTGGCCGGAACGGAACTGTTTGTGGTTGTTTCTCGGCTTACCGGGGTTCAACTGGTGTTTTTTGTTTTGTTCCAGTATTCAGTGGTGTTGTTTGACAAACCAGGGATCTCCAAATGTCTAAACACGTTATTTCTGTTGAGTCCTCATCTTTACTTCACTATAGGCTTTATCTGTATAATTTATCTGTTGCTCGTGATGATTCATGGATGAGTTCTCATCACATGGACCGACTAAATGTATGTTTTTACCACTATGGAAGCTAAGGGCGAAGGTTGGGATCCCGTAAAGTTAGCTTAAGCCCCTCCGCCCCACAGTGATGTATTACTGATCGTTCAAAGGCGGTACTTTCATTGTGGTACTTTTTAGCTCACCTGAGCGGAAGGCTAAGGATGAGCTATTGTGATCACTTGCCTTCCGTCGTTGTCCGTCTGTCTTCCGTCCCTCCGTCCGTCCACACTTTTGACCGATTTCTCCTCTGACTCCCCTGATCTAATTTTCTTCAAACTTTATGTGAAGCCTTCTGTTAAAGGGGGAAATTGATTAATTGTACAAATGGTTGCACTCCGAAAATCAAGATGGCCGCCATGCCCATATATAGTAAAACACATAAATTCTTCTTCTGCAGAACCAAGGAAGCTTTGGGGCTGAACCTTGGTACATAGCACCGGGGACTCAAGGTCTAACAAGTTTGTTCAAATGATGACCGTATGTGGACCTTTGACGTTTTTACGGCCATGTCAAATTTGCGTCCCTATATATTTTTGTATGGGGAAAATGTTGAAAAGTCATTTTCTCAAAATTTATTAAAGACTCATCGCTGAAACCTAATATGTATGATAAAATTATTAAAACTTTTTGGTTACAATCAAAATTTTGTCCTCTGTGGGTATTCTGTCTTTGCCCCATTGGCTATATACATGATTAAAAATGTGTGATTTATAAAGCTCTTTTCCTCTAAAGCAGCTTGAGCAATTTTCATCAGATTTAACATGGAACCTTCTGTCGAAAGGATTTTGACAATTTATTCATAAGGTTTCGCGCCACTGAGCAAGATGGTCGCCATGCCTATATATGGTAAAACACTTAAAAATCATCTTCTCCAGAACCAAGAAAGCTTGGGGAGGAATTTTGATATAAAGCACTGGGGACTCAAGTTCTGCCTAGTTTGTACAAATGATGGCCGTAGGAGACCTTTTGACCGTTTAACGGCAAGGTCAAATTTGCACCCTCATACGTTTGTATGGGGAAAATGATGAAAAGTAATTTTCTCAAAATGTATTAATAAATTAATCGCCGAAACTTACAATGTATGATTAAAGTAGTAGAATTTCTTAGTTACTATTAAAAATTATGTCCCCTAGAATTACCTGCCTTTGCCCCATAGCTATGTACATGTATAAATTGTGGCATCTTTTAACATTTTCTCTGAACCCACTTGAACAATTTCAACAAGATTTTACATTGGGGGGCCTTCTGTCGAAAGGATGTTGGCAATATGTTCAAAATGGTTCTGCACCATTGAACAAGATGGCTGCCATTCCCATATATGGCAAGACACTTAAAAAATCTTTGTTCTCCAGCTTTGAGCCTGAATCTTGGTATAACAGCACTGGGGACTCAAAGTTTACTAAGTTTATTTAAATGGTAATACTAGGGTGACCTTTGACCTTTTTACGGTAAGGCTTTGTCCTAGTTGCTGTGGCAGTACTGGAATACGTTGCTTGACATCAGACATGCAATAGCTGTTTTTTTAATCAGGTGAACGAATTGTGGCCCATGAGCCTCTTGTTATTAATTGTTATGTAATGTCTTACTTTCTTATGTTTTTTTTTTCTTTTAACAATTATGAAAGTTGATTGTATAATTCGTTAAGTTCGGGTAACAGAGCTTCCACCTTTTGGGGAAAGAGCTGCCAACTCTGCTTGCCATCTGTTCATTTTGTGGCTGCTTTATTGCATTTGCCTGTCTTTCCGTTTGGTGTTTGTGGCTTGATGTGGATCTGAATGTATCAGTTCCTGAGTTATCATATTTACTTAACAACCATGTATGTAGTTTGCCGCAGAATATGTGTTATAACCTTCCTACTTTCTTTTTCTCTAGCGATTGGCAATCTTTTTTAAACTGTTCCGAAAACTCCGTCACAAAAACACGCCTATATAATGTTGACCCCCTTCAACCCCACTCTTATTTAGCAAAACTGGGGTTTACAGGGTTATACATTAATTTTCTTATTTCTGCTCAAAAAACATAGATTGTGGGTACTCGTTACTAGCTGAGGCAGTTCTAACGAGTACCCACAATCTATGTTTTGAGCAGAAATTTGAAAAAAAAAATATTAGAATTTTTATCTAAAAATTTTCATTTCTTGGTGGTAAAATTTCAGTGTATTTGAATAGGCTTGTTTTCATAATGCGATCATCAGTCTTTCTGGATTTATTGACTTAGTCACCATAATAGCCTGGTTCAAACAGATATTCTTGCAGAGGTGTTTTCAAAACAACGCTATATATGGACATCAATCCTTTGTTGCAGTTCATTTGTTGGATATCGCAATTTCGTATTTAGATAATTGCAATTTATGCTGGATTGCTTTGTAATTGCTTGTTTCTTATCTTGTCTTCTTTTGATGCCTCAGGACGACCGTTCTTTCTGGCCCTTCCTGGCTACCTTCATTTTTAGTAAGTTTTCTTACTTCCACTTACACTTGAAAATGCTTTTATTTTCTTGTCCAGTTCATGTTTTGTGACCTTGTAAACAAAAACCCATTTATACTTATGAATTTTTCACATTTTACAAGTTGGCTTATAGGGTTTTTTTTTTGTTTGTAGTAGTTTAATGGCAAACAATGCATGCCTTGCTCAGCCGCCGCATTATACGCATCTTGACTGGGTCTACATTGTTAGACAAAGTGGACATTGTGGAACAATGGGCGTAAATGGGTTGAGAGTTTCATACAAAATATTTATTCTATACATATATTATCCAGACATTGTGACGTTTGTGTTGGTTTACATTTTTAACGTTGAGCACTCTGGGGAAACTTTTCAGCAGAAGGTTTTTTAAATATTTTTCTGATTATCCCGAGAAAACAGCCTGACATTTAATGCAGTTTTGTCGCATTACATGAAATGCTAGACCTTCTTTTCTTGGGAAATAAGAAAAAATATAAGAAACTTGTCGGCTGCAGATTTCGTCCAGAGTGTAGTAAAGATAAAGGTGCTCAGAACAGACACATTAAATGTTGAGCAAGTGTAGGTGGACATACTAAGAACTTACATTCACATTACGTTATTGCAATGCGTGGTTTTATGTGATTTAAGGGGAAAAATACATTTTTCAGGGAGGCAAGGCAACTCTGCCTCCTTCTAAAAAGGGGTATACTCTAAATCGGAAAGGATTTGCTCCCAAAGGAGCAAATTCTTTCCTGTTAGAGAACATCTCTTTTCAGAAGGAGTTAGGTGCACAGAAAAGCAAACGGGAAGTCACAAAAGTAATCTCTCTTGTAAAACCAACCACCGACTGTATTCATTCACCTTATTTTTCTGTTGTTTCATTCAGGTTTATTTATGAAACGGTTCTGAGCTATGTGGGGACGTAAAGCGGTGAACGAGACAGTTAATCGCCGTTTATGGCAACTGGCTGAGAGAAAACCATTCTTAGTGACCAGTGTACTAGACAAAATGAGAGCAGCTGTGATGGTAATGTGACAGATTTATTTCGTTTATTATGATTTTCTTTGACTTAAAACGTGCGGTTTGGGCCTCGTAAGAAATACCTTGATCCCGATAAATCCACAACGCATTGTTTTTATGCCAAAACGAAACTCTTACAAACAGCGCTAAAAGACCTATATAAGACTAGTCAGAAAGACTCGCGTAGAATGATAGAATTTGGCGCTAGTGACTAGTGTTGAACAGCGCATAGTAAACTTCCTAAAGTATCAGGTAAGGGTTTGATTACGTATGACATCAAAAAATCAGCACCACTTATATGAAATACCGCTGAAGCCGGTGCTAGGGTGGTCGCGGAGGTGAGGAGGGGGGGGGGGGGGGGGTATGCAGACTCAAAAATGTCAATGCTGGATATAAACAGATTTAATAAAACCGAGTCTACGAGTTTCGTACTTTTGTTTAAGCTTTGTTTCCAAAAGCAACTTTTAAGATTTTTATTTAGACAGAAAAGCAAACAGAAACAAACGAAAAGAGAATTTTCAAATAAAGAGAAAGTGCAGCAGAAATGTCAAAGGTAAGGGTAGATATGGATTTCCCAGAAAAGGGCCAAATCACGGATCACAGCCCAACCCTCGCCCTTAATCCTGACAAAGCCTCAGTCTTACACGACTCCACAGTCTGCGAATGGGCCCCTGACCCACTGATTAAAAACAAAACAAAAACAAAACAAAACAAAAAAAAAAACAACAAAAAAAAAACACACACACACACACACACACAAAACAAAAGTGAGGACTCAACTACAAACCGAAAGTTAGCGAAAAACACCACCACCAGTGGCACCACGGCTGGCCTGACCACAGATGATCTAGGTGTCAGGCACTAGCCCTCCAGAAACGATCCAGAACAGAACCAACACATTTAAAGTATTTGCAGTGGAGCAGCATAGCATTTCGTACAAGATTGCATGTTCGTCCAGCGAAATTTTTATATCACCTGTGCATCTGTGTGGTCTGATCATATTCTTTGCAGGGCGCTCTGTGGTATCAAAGCATCCAAAACATCTTCAGGCGGACAGCGCAGACACTGATTGGCCTGCGCGGATGCGTAGGCTGATCTCAGTATTCGCGGGCGCACATGCAATCTTGTAGGAAATGCCTTGCCCCAGCTCATTTACTAGTTTCTTGTTAGCCGTTAACGTTAGCACAGAGCAACCGTTGATACCGTTGACATATGCCATTTTTCTTGTATTCCCCAGTTTTGCATGCTAACTCTCTTGAGAGAAGACAGAAAAGGTACATCACGAAAACATGCCTATATAATGTTGACCCCCTTAAACCCCACTTTTATATAGTAAAACTGGGGTTTACAGGGGTATACATTATTTTTCATATTTCTGCTCAAAACATAGATTGTGGGTACTCGTTAGAACCGCCTCGGCGAGGCGGTTCTAACGAGTACCCACAATCTATGTTTTGAGCAGACATAAGAAAAATATTAGAATTTTTATCTGAAAATTTTCATATTTTACTGGTAAATTTTCCAATATATTTGAATAGGCTTGTTTTCGTAATGGGAAAAATATATGTTACATGCAACTAGTGCAACATAGCTCAATTACAGTATTGCATTGTATTTTCTTTCAGATTGTGAAGCGGTATATTAAGCTATGTGTTACTATGAGAGTCTCCAGGGGGACACCAAAACATCATTTGACTGAAATCGTAATAAAAAGTTCTTTAACCCATTTATCCCGAATGAACTATTCTACCCGACGTTTTGGACAGGTTCATTTCTAATAGAAGGGGTGTCTGGTCAGTTTTATTATAACCATGTTTTATAGAAATTTCTGTATTGAATGCAAACATTCTAGACCCTGATCAGACGCCGCGTTCTGCGGCGTCTGATCTGGGTCTAGACTGTTTGCTAACGTCCCATTTATTGGACGCTGGGCACAAATGGGTTAACACTTTGGCAAAATATCATAGCTCAATATAAGACTATGCATCGTGGGTATGCACTATATGTGTATGTAAGAAGAAAAAAATAGGGTGAATTATGTGTGATTATACAGAACTAAGCAGATCTATCTATCAGGTAAAGGGATCAAAGGAGATCCTATAGAAGTACAGAGGAAAGGCAGATAATAGTAGACTGGGTATGTAGCCATATGCGTTTTGAAATTGTTTCAAGCAGCGTCTTGCTGTCGACAGAAGCACTACGCTGTTTCCGACAGCCGTGTTTTGTGTGGCGCTTTACTCAAAAGAAGAAAAATTGCAACTTTTTGACACGATTCACTCGTAGCTAGCTATACATCAAACGTTTTATTCTATTTAGTGGTTTAAAACAATAATCGAAACTTTACATTATCGCCATACTAATAGTGACTGCAAATTATGCAAACATCGAGAAGGCAGGTGGATTGGACGCAGGGTTTCAACAAGTTCTACGTTTTCAAATTTTCTGAAATTTTGCAATGTTATTATAGAACATTAATAATTTAAAATCAGGGCGAATAGTAAAACGTGCTTTCTAATAAGAAAGTCCATAAATCCAGTTTACCGTAGAAATTGCATAGGTCAGACCCATTTTGGCATAAAAATTAATTTTATGGTATATATTTGAAAAATAAACACAGAAACAGAAAAGACAACTGGTTCCTAATAAGGTATTGTCAATCACTAGTCATTTTTTCTATTTATAATTAAACGCCAGGCGAAAAACGTCTTTACAAATGATATCGAAAGCACAGTAGTCTAAAATTCGGTAACAGAAATGCATAGCTCAGAGTACGCGCATTTGGTTTACAACCAAACAGTATTGTTGTTTTTCTTATTTCTTCATGAAAACATATGTTATGGGTACTCATTAGAAGCGCCTCAGCAAGGCGCTTCTAATGAGTACCAACAACATATGCTTTCGTGGAGAAGTAAGGAATATTACATGATAGCCCCTCTTCTATAGAGCTATGGGAGTGTACAAGTCGCGTACGAAAAACCTTTCCGAAGACTTGTCTCTGGACTTTAAAAGTTAAGCTCAGGTGAACACTAAAACGGTTGTTATTCAGCTTGTAAACAAATCGTTCAACTGTTTGAAATTGATAGCTAGACATTTGTTTATTATTTCAACCATCACGCTTTATTAATATTGCGGAAAAACAGTCACTTTTCTTTTATTGACATCAATATTTTCTTCATGAAGGACGAACCAAGATTAGACAAGAGCATTTTTAGACCTGCCGATATTTTAAATTGCTCCAGTCACAAAATTTTAAAAAAGTGTGAATAGCTCACCTGAGCTTAAGTTTCAAGTATACCATGCAATCCAATCTGCCTAACTTCAGTTGGAAATGATAGTCGTACACACCATATTTACCCTAAGTATTCAGACAGACAGGCCTGAGAAAACAGTGTAGACCAAGATCAGACGCCACATTCTGCGGCGTCTGATCAGGGTTTACAGTGTTTGCCACTCATTCATCAAATTTTACAGATAATGAAATGGAGTTGTTAAAATTTAGAAGAAGCATGGGCAGGAGTTAAGGTGTCCAAGTACTTAGGATAAATACTGTATTTTTATATCGCTTTATCAATGTATGTAATTATAAATGTGGACGATAATTACGTTTCATTTTACGTATATTTGGGCCGTTTTGTACATCACATTAATTAGTTTCATTGATATATGCATCTGTATATAAATACTGCATTTTTATATCGCTTTATCAATGTATGTAATTATAAATGTGGACGATAGTTACGTTTCATTTTATGTATATTTGGGCCGTTTTGTACATCACATTAATAAGTTTCATTGATATATGCATCTCTGAAAGGAGATATCAGCAAAGAGTGGGATGTACATTGCAATACAAAATGACCTTAAGTTATATGCATGTAATGAAGGCCCCGATCAGTCTGTACAATCACGCGTACTGATCAGGCTTCGTTGCCCACTTACATAATCAACTGATGCGCTAGAAAACATCGATGAAACAAGAAAGAGCCGATCATACTGCGCAAATGCACAACTGATCTGGGCTTTCGCCGTTCTCATATAGCTTGAGGGTGCTTTTCTTGCCTTGTCCAGTATGTTTTATCAGGGACCAAACATATATTACCAGTACAGGAAATAAGCTAGATCAAGTTTGCACCTTCAAAATATTAAATTGTGGAAGGCGGAGTGGTGAAATGTTTGAGCCAAGTCATGGGAAAAGAACCGTTATAGCATATGCGAACATCAAAGGTTCAGGCGAGCATGCGCATTCGCGCAGTCTCACCAGAACCACTGATGTTCGCTCACGTAAGCGGCAGGCAAAGAGGAAACTTCAGGCAAAGAACTAGACATAGGCCTCGCTAAGGGACTGGACATGCACAATGAAAGACTGATTCGACCTCAGCAGGCACACAACGTTGAAACAACGGTCCCTCGAAAGATCTTTTAACATTCGGCCTAGCGGCCTCGTGTTCAAACAGCCCAGTGGGCATACAAACGTTAAAGTGACGTCGTATAAACGTGCTGTTTGAACAGGGATTTTGAATTTTTGGTTGATCACGTCGCATCGACGTTGATACGACGTCATTTTGATGTTGTGTGCCTGCTGGGAGCTTCCTCGGGACCCGGCAAATGTTAATGCATGAAAAACCATGGATGATCCTTATATTGTTCCAACGTTATGTGTCCACTGGGACAGGTCCGAAGAGCATTTTGCTTGTGACGGGTTTATTTGATGTATATTTGACCATTACATCATATTCCTATTGGAGGGAAGGCCTAGTTACCGTACTCGACTTATCTTTTGGTTCCTTACTTGTGTGTCTTTCTCGTCAATGTCGGCACGATTTAATCTGATAAATCGACTGTCAGTTCTTAAGCTGATTGACCCTCGTCATTATACATGAGACCTTCGGGAACATGTGAACAGCAAAAGCCCTGATCAGCATGTGTGTATGCTAAGACTGAACAGAGCGTTTCATCACCGCTTATAGAATCACTGTCTACTGTATAAAATACCGTATTCGACCTAATTACCGCACTGTGCGCTTAGGTTTTTTCAAAATTACTTGGAACACTTAGTTGTGTTAAAATATGTATCGACCTACTTAGGGTACATATAAAAGGATAAGAAAAGGACTTATTTGATGATGATTATGCGATTTTCTTTCCTGATTTTCTTCATAAAGGCATATGTTGTGGGTACTCATTTGAACTGCATCGACAAGTCGATGCAATTCAAATGAGTACCCACAACATATGCCTTTATAAAGAAATAGACAAAAGTTACACTAGCTGTAATCTGAAGACTACGAAATTGCTTGACTGCTAGGAGTATGTGCGGTGATTAGGTCGAATACGGTAGTAAATAAGGGGACTGAGTACACTTGGTACAATGTTCGCCATTTTTGTTAAGGGAGACAACTTTGTTCCTTGAGAAGGCTGTACTTCGTGATTGTGACCGTTCTTGCGTAAAATTATATTTTTCCTGGTTGTTTTCCTGTACACCGACCCCCTTCTGAAAGCTGTCTTTTCTAAAAGGAAAGAATTTGCTCCCTATGGGAGCACATTCGACTCCTATTGAGATTGGAAGCAAACATAGAGTAGACTCCTTTTCAGACTGGAGGCAAATATATTTTACATTTGGCAGCGTTGCAGCCCCTAAAGATATCAATTCCCTTTATTCTCAATAGTCAGATGAGTAGATCAAGTGTGACCTTCGCTGTTAACATATGCAAGAAAGAACCCTTTTTCTCCGACACAGTTCAATTCATCTTCTTCTATCTTTGAGACGTCTATATCCCTAGCATCATCGTCGCAAATATCCGTTCTTCAGGATCAGAGGTGATTTATCACATCAAATCTTTTAACACAAGACATCCAACCCTTAAATAAAAAAAATGTCCAGCGGCCCTACTGTATAAACGGAAAACTCCATACCGCGTTATTCGAAAATGATCATTTTTCTGTATATGCGCACGGACCTTTCAGACAACCATTCGTACCTGTAAATCAAGCTACTTCGTCAATGCATAGCAGTCATAGCAGAATGGGACAGTCAACGCAGATCTTGACTGGGCTGGTTTGGAGTCTCGCTTTTCGTACATGGAAAATAGTGTGTTTTCCCCCAGCGATCTTCGTAATGATTTACAGCTTTGAATCAGGCTTTCCAGACAAATACTAAATATGTAACATTTTATCAAAGTATGGAGAATGTAGCGTTTCATCAAAGTAGAGAGATAAAAGGAATCCGTAGCATCAGAATATATCGTATTTGCCCTTAACACTTACCACGCTATGGACATATTCAGCAGACGACAAATTGGTGATATTTCTCTTATTTTTCATAGAAAGCAGGATCTGAATTTCATGCTAATTGTCTCCTAAGGAGACAATTAGCATGAAGAGGCAGATCCTATTTTCTAGGAAAAATAAGAAAAATATTTCAAAATGTCGCCTGCTGAATTTTTTACCGAGCATGCAAAGTGTTACTATCGAACAATCGTGTCTAGCTCTCGATAACAGGGTACATTGAGTAAATATTTGCTTATTTTTCCACGAAATCATACATTGTGAGTACTCATTAGAAACGTCTCGGGGAGGCGCTTCTAATATGTTTTGGGGAGAAATAGGAAAATATAGATTGGGGAGCATAGGAAAATACAGATATTTTTTGGTTGATAAAAGCACCTTATCTAGAGCTCTGGTTATGTCTGAGCACAAAAGTTGTCTCCCTTGTAAAGGTGGCGGTAAATTCACAAAGTGAATAAACTCCGCTTAACAGAACAGAACTTTACAGTTTGTGTCTCTTTTTATGAAGATATCTTCTCGCAAACATGTTCTTACAGTACTTTGAAAGACGCTCTGAAAACTTGCTGAGCCCGGCAATATTCAAATTGTCATTAGTCAATTTCTTTTTGAACGATTCTTGCAGCGACATGGAGAATTATATAATTCTGTATGCTAGGAGAGAGAAATTGGGTACCAGTATGCGCACAGATAAAAGCATTACCGTGTTTGCATACATATTCGGAAAGAGAACTACCCAGCAAACAATGACAATAAAATCTATAAAGATTGCCCTTAAAACAACACAACAAAGAATGAAAAAATGAATATCGGTTTCATTCATTTAGGATAGAGACAACTACTGGAATTTCATTATACAGTCTAACCTCAATAACTCGAACATCTTTAGGACCATGGAAATTTGTTCTAGAATGGGTAGTTCGAGCCACTGAGGGATAGTCATAGCGTTAGATTAGGAGATAAATGAAAATAATATATGGATGTCTTTTCCATCTTGTATAACATAATAGTATATTGAGTGTACTATACAATACACACAACATACATTTTCCCGATAAAATAGGAAAAAAAGTCCAAAAATATCCCTACATATTTGTTTTCTTGACCTGTCGGAAACATTTCCTAAGGACTCAAAAATCAGTTCGAATTAGCCATTGTTATCGGTGTTCGAGTCGTTGAGGTTTTACTGTATTACAAACATTTCTGCAAATATTCTCATTACGAAAACACGCCTATTCAAAATATTGAAAATTTCACCACCAAAAACTGAAAGTTTTCAGATTAAAATTCTGATATTTTTCATTTCTGCTCAAAACAAAGATTGTGGGTACTCGTTAGAACCGCCGCGCGCCGAGGGGATCTGACGAGTACCCACAATCTATGTTTTTGAGCAGAAATAAGAAAAATAAGTATACCCCTGTAAACCCCAGTTTTACTATATAAAGGTGGGGTTTAAGAGGGTCAAAATTATACAGGTAGGTTTTCATGACGTGAAGCCTATATAGAAAGAGTGAGGCAATGATCAAAAATCGACACAATTACCGAACACCCTCCGTCCAAGACACTAAAGTTTTGTTTTAATTTCAAAAACAATAAACACTAGGTACTTGTCAAATAGCAGCCCTTTGACAAATCCAAAATATGGAAAAGGGGTGGTAGGGAATTTGACGTGTAAGAAGCTTCCGAGTTTTTTAATTGACTGAACTCATTATTTACCAGGGCTGCGTTCGGAAGTGCAAATTACTCGCGAGAGTTTTGCCCTGGATCCCTGCTCCTTTTTGGCGCCTGTCATTTATAGAGGGGTCCAGAGCAAAGTATTCGCTATCACTCTGTACTTCTGAACGCAACCTAGGTCTCGTCTGGTGTAGAGGCAGTATGTTCTCCGGATGACTTTCTGGGTTCATTTTCAAAGCAACCACTCGGGGAAATTGTGCCGATATCTGCTTCAAAACTGCTTGAATTATACATTTGCGCCAATTCTGGCATCAAAACATGAAAAAAGGACCTCAAAAAAAGACAAACATTCTGTATTTCTTTATTATGGAACTATACTAGCGGAAAAAAGAAACGCAAGTATTAATTCTGGGGTTGTATTTTTAAAGAAAATTGTGGATTTCATTTAATTGTTTATTTTTTTTAATTCTTTATTTCATTTTCTGTTAAATGCTATTGGTTTAGTGTCGTATAGCAGACGACGTTTGCAATAAATAGCGTTAAACACAGACACCCAACGTTATTGAATAATAGGTATCAATAGCGCGTGTGTCCACCACGGGCTGCTGTAGCGGCTCTCACTCTTCTAACCATAGGCCCGACTAAGTTGTCAATGGTCCTTTGAGGGATATTATACCACTCTTAAATAAGAGCTAGCTGGAGCAGTGCGACGTTGTTCGGTACGTTGACGCGCTTCCTGACCCTCCTGTCCAACGCATCCCAAAGGTGCTCGATTGGGTTTAAATCTGGACTGTATGGAGGCCAATCCAGCACTTGGGCATTACTCTGGTTGAGGAAGTCGCGACTAACCCTGGCAACATGCGGTCTCGCGTTGTCATGCTGAAACGTAAGATTATGAGCATTGACAAGCGGGAGGACGTAAGGCATAAGCACCTGATCCCGATAGCGTACGGCTGTAAGATTACCCTGAATAACCACTAGGGGCGTTTTCACCCCATGAGAAATCCCACCCCAAACCATTACGGACCCCCTCCCCCAAATCTGTCGACAAGCGTCAGAATATCGCTCACCAAGACGTCGATACACTCGTTGTAGCCTATCTGACCGCTGAAGCGAAAATCGCGACTCATCGCCGAACGTTACAGTCAGCCAGTCGAAACCGATTTGGTGCATGGGCACGCAGCCATTGCATGCGGCGTTGATGTCGCCTGGGCGTAAGGTTCCGGCCCATGTAAGGACGGCGTGGACGTAAATCGAACTCTCGCAAGCGATTTCTGACTGTCCTTGGACACACACACGACGGCCATGTGTTCCGATAACTTCTCTTGCGGTCTCTGTCGCCGTCCTTAACCTGTTACGAAGGTGTACAAGACGTATACGTCTATCTTGACGTTGCGTCGTAACGCGCGGACGTCCGCTCCTAGGACGGTCAGTTAACCTACGGGTAGCTCTAAGACGCTGAAATAAGCGCGATATCGTCGACTCGTGCACCCCAAATTGCTGCGCGACGTCACGTTGCGACCGACCCTGCAAAATTAGAGCAATAGCTCTACCCCTATCCAGTTGCGATAAGCGTACCACTCAAACAAGAAACGTTTTGTGCAACCGATACGAATGAAACGAAAGTTCGATTTGGTAATGTGTTAAAGTCTCTACCACGCGACACTACCCGTGCAGCACGGATATAACGAAATTCAGGTACAACGATATTGTGTAGCCTGTGTTCATGCTTCAGTGATTTTGTGTGATCCATACACGGGGAAGTACACTAATGTCACCAAATACAGAAAACTAGATCAGTTTGTTCACAAACAAACTTTCAGTATTTAAAAATTTGAACTTGCGTTGCTTTTTTCCCCAAGTATACATACGTATAGAATTGTAGCCGGTGTTCTGTGAGATTTAGTGATCTATGATCTTGAGATTCTTCATATGACAGCATTGTAACCTGAAGGGACGCACATGCTTCCAAGAGTCAGCTTAAATGGAACTTGATTTTTCAAGATACCGGAATGATGCCAAGGAAAAGAAAGATAATAAAAAGCACTATTACGAAACCCATATTAACCCTTCTCTTGCTGAACACGACTTAGCAAACAGTGTCTTAGCAAACAGTGTAGATCCAGATCAGTTGGCTTCTGAAGAAGCCAACTGATCTGGATCTGCACTGTTTGTCATTAAATATGTGAATTCCTATCAAAATCCCGGATCAAGTAATCTGATTGGCTGGAAATTAGAAGTGGGCATGACATCTTAATTTATTCAGCAGGACAAGGGTTAAGGACTATGGGTACGCTTTCAGAGGAGACAACTCCCTATTGAACAGAGGTGTTTTCTAAGAGGAAATATTTGCTACCGTTTGGAGCGAATTCTTTATTTAAAGAGTTAACCTCTTTTCAAGAGTGAGTGGGGAGGGGCGCTTAGGTCGCAGAAAAGCAAACAGTACTCCACAAAGGCTGTTTCCCTTGTCATAAAATGAAGAAACTTCCACTAAGTGTATCCAGTCCACTTAGATTATACCGAGTTGTTAAATCAGATTCAACACTATTTGCTTTTCGCCAGGGCCCAGTTGCTCAAAACTAACAATGTCGTTTGTTTACGTATCTTTACAACTTTGATTATTAAATACGGCATATACGGTAATATTTTAGCTGAAAAAAATGTGAGTAACTTTTGCATTTGTTAAAGCTACGCATATTTTTTCAGCAAAAAATGCCTGTAAAATTAGATATTGTACTTACTAGAACAGTTAAGTTTTGACCACTAACGAGCTCGTTAAGCTAACGATGCTTTGAACAACTGGGTCCAGCACCTCTAGACACATCAGCGGGTAGATAAACTTAATTATTCCTACTTTAAGTGAATGAATCGAATTGGGAGATTTTTTGCCTTTTTTACAAGAGAGACAACTTTACCGACTTTCTGCTTGCTTCCTTGTGGACTATGGCTCTTCTAAAAGGAGCCTACTTTAAAAGGAAATAATTTGATCGGAAATTGCAACTGTGCTGTTGTGTCTTGTTGTTGTTTCGTTTTCTTAGTATCTTATTCTATGGGTGTCGCAGGATGGCTGTCTATTGTTACTGTGGTCTTTCATAGATTAACTTCATTTGTTGGGTCTATGTCTGTCTGAACATTTCTTTCTTTGCCTTTGCGTCTATCGACTTTCTGATTTTTTTGAAATACGATTTTGGCATGTTGACCTCGGACTCATTATATTTTCATGTTAATTATAACAACTTAACTACCCCATTGCATAACCTTTCATTTGATATATAATACAACGGGATGACACCTGGTAAATATCATCACGATAACATACCTATATAATTTTGACCCCCTTAAACCCCACTTTTATATAGTAAAACTGGGGTTTGCAGGGGTACAAGTTATTTTTCTTATTTCTGCTCAAAACATAGATTGTGGGTACTCGTTAGAACCGCCTCGGCGAGGCGGTTCTAACGAGTACCAACAATCTATGTTTTGAGCAGAAATATGAAAAATATCACAGTTTTTTATCTGAAAATTTTAAATTTTTGGAGGAAAAATTTTCTATATATTTGAATAGGCGTGTTTTCGTAATGTGGTGAGATGGCCAGCCAAAGATGACTATAAACATTGTTTATTCTATCATTAACTCTATACAATCCAACAAATACTAATATGCTTACTAGATTTTGCGGACAAACCTGTCTTAAATGCCGCCAGTATTAAGCAGTCGCCTGTATGTAAAGACCAGTTTTAGGTCCCACAAAGTAAAATAAATGTAAATGTATTTAGCAAGAAACGTTTTTAGCCACTTTTTGGCTTTTCTTTATGTGCGTGCTTCAGACCGGTTTGACTTATTATTTTTTGTTAAACTCATGCTACCAAGATACCCCTTTATTATCGAAAAATAGCTGAATCTGTAAGCGCGTCTGAACAAAAAAGAAGAAAATAACACAAGTCAGTTTATTTGGTTTAAACATATTTTGTTTGGATTTTCATTTGACAAGCAACAAACATTATACACAAGAACAAAGTTTAACGGATTGGAATTAGCAATATTCATGTTTGATTCCTTTCCCGATTGCAAATAAAGTTGTACAGAGTAAGGCAAGTCCTATATAGAATATGACATACAGTCGACTCTCGTTATCTCGAATTCCAAGGGACTCTCTGAAATACTTCGAGATATCCGTAGTTCGACATATCAGGTTTGCAGAATTGAGGAAAAAATAATTTGATTATACACATTTAACAAACTGATAGGTAATTGGACTTTTGAAGTTAGAGATATATTGAAAATATTGTGGAAAAGAGGAGAAATTGCTCCTTAGGAGCAATTTCTCCTCTTTTCTACAATATTTTCCATCTGTTGTTAGGTTTTCATGTATAGGCAGGGACCAGATTTTCACTTCGAGATAAGCGGTTATTCGAGATAAGCGAGGTCGAGATAACGAGAGTCAACTGTATATGTATGCTGATATGAAGTGCTTCGTTACATGATATGTAAATACATGTGATAAATGTTTGCACTTTTAGATACAGCGTACATGTTTGCATAAAAGCACATGCACACGTGAAAACTAGTATCTTACGTAACAAATGTAGAAAATGAAAAAAAAAAAAAAAAAAAAAAAGAAAAGAAACTTGATCACAGGAGCACAACTAAAAAAACAAGGAAAAGGAGCCTTAGCGGGGCAGTTCGAGGCAGTTCGAAGAGTTGGTTAACAAAATCATGTATATTCTCTTATCTACTTCCCATATATTGATAATAGTTGACGTTTAGAGAAAAGTTTTGTTCCCGTTCCATCTATCTGAACTAGTGAAAGATAAAGACATGCATATACTGTTGATGATAGAGGACGACAGAAGAAAGTAAAGTCGGTAGATATATTCAAAATTAACTACCATTACTAGATAATTCTTAGAATCTTTTTTGAATCTCTGATGAATTTCTGTACTGTATTGTATATTCTGGTAGTCACTTTTACGGAGAGGGAGATGTTCCCAATCAGAACCGCAGATTTCCGAGAAATTAAGCAGCATTTCATGTCTTTGCTTTTTTTTTTTTTATATAGTACTGACATTGCAATAGGTACTGTTCAGAGTTTTCAATATTTCAACAACGGAAAAGTCGGTTATTTTTTTTAAGTAAATGTCATTAGCCAAGGAACTACATTTAGTACGTAGTCTAGTATGTAACGCTTGTAGCGTCTGTCGCCGTCATAAAAGTATTTTGGGACACTGTTATTCATTTGATTTAAACGAAGTTTAAAGTATGTAACAGAATGAAGTATTTCTTAGTTCTACTGGAAGACTGTTCCAACCCCTAATAGAAGGGAAAAAGAAGTTGTAATGCTGATTTGTTTGTTTGTTCTAATGCTATTTGCATTTTTAAGTATTCTGTGACTGTTGGGTGCAGGAGATGACAGATATTGAGGAATGAGATTGTTAACCATACTTATACAAAACAGTTAGTTTTTACCTTTTCCGACGTTCTTCTAATAGTTCCCACCCAATTCCCCTTGAAGATTGTCAGTTGATACAATTCCGGTTGCACTTCGAGCCTATTCTCTTTAAATTCTTTCCAGATCATCTTTTTTTATTATGTGCAGTTGTCCCAGATTTCATTACCATTATCCAAGATTGGTCTAATAAAAACAGAATATATATTACCTCTAAGAATTTACCTTAACTTAGGCTTAAGTTTACGTATGACAGTTATTCTAGTTCATACCTTTTCTTTAATATAATTAATGTGTTTATGCCAGGATTCACCAATACTAAAATAAATTCCAATGTGGTTGTGAAAATCAAGTTCTGTAATTATTTGGCTTAACATGTATACAGGGTCCTGTGTTTTAGTCTAGATATCAATATGGCTTCTGTTTTTAATAGAATTGAAAGTAACAAACCAGCCTCTATCTCATTTCGCTATTTTTTTTTTTCAAGATTGGAATTAAGAATTCGTGTGGCAGAAAAAGGATTTTCAACAATTATATATAGACCTGTGTCATTAGTAAAGCGTCATGTAAGATCCTATGTATATGACTTCATTATTGATGAATAAAAGAAAAAAACAAGAGGACCAAACATAGGTCCTTGCGGGATACCCGTATGAATAAAATTCCAGCTAAAATGGGTACCAAGAAGAATAACTCGTCGTTTTCTGTCAGAAAGACAACTACTGACGCATGACAATAAACTACCCGAAATACCAGCGGCTCTAAGTTTAGATACCAGACAACCCTTAAACTGCCAATCAAAACAATTGTCGTCTACTTTGTCATCTGCTTGTGATTCTACTTGTCATTTTTGCAAACAGTGTGGACCCAGATCAGACTGCTCCTCTAATAGCAGTCTGATCAGGGTCCACACTGTTTGCCTGTATGCCAAAATAGGTTTGAAAAGGTTGTAAGAATATTCAGCAGACGACATAAACAGACGACATTTTCAGATGAAGATTTTCTTGGCATTTTAAGGGTTAAGGCAGATTGGTAAACTGCCATTCAGAATTGCTAAGCTAAATTCAAGTCAGATCCTACGCGGACGCGACGGAATGTCCGAAAAAGTATACATTTTACAGCAAACGTGTGACAGATATTTTACTCTTTCTCATGTATTAATTTGCTTTTACTTCAGCACTCAATATTGTTTTCATAATTCAAATATCATCGCCAAATTATACGTCTCGTGGTAATTCCGCAATGTGTAAAAATATTCAGTTTCATCCAAAGCTGCTATACGTAGTCATAATCAATCGATTCATATACTCTATACTACTACAAAATATTACGGGCAAATAATACAGGTTCAAGGGAGGCTATTCTGTCAACGTGGTTTTGCCTCCCTTCTGAAAAGGAGTCTCCCATATTAGGAAAGAATTTGCTTCCTTGGGAAGTTCCTTGGGGTAGTTATTTTGTGAAAGCCGACCCGTGCTTGGTTAATAATAAAGATGAATTAAAGCTCGTCAATCAAATTTGAAGAAAAAATGGGTATGTGTAATTTCCTGATTCTTTCAAAGAAATAAATGTTTCTGGTAGTGTTTACTGGAGCCAAAAAAAGAAGTGGTGAAATTGCAAAGTTTCAATTTTTGATACCTGCCAATTGAGAGGTGGCTACATTCAGCCTCCAAAAAGTCCCAGAAAGTGCTATGACAGTGGTGTTTTTCTTTATTTATGTTGCTGTGCTAAGCCTGTTGTTTGAATTAAAACAAAATTCGGAAGCGAAGCCATACCCTGAAATGCACTCTTAACCACCAAAACGGTTGGAATTACTAAAGAGCTCTATGGGAAAACTAGTTACTTCACTGTACCCTACAATAAAGCAAACAGGAAGTTGCAAAACTTATCTCCTTTAGCGGAAAAGGCATACAAAGTACCAAATATATCCATTTCCGTTAAAGTATTAGACTCATCCGAACGCTTTATTTGATACATAACAAAACACACTGCTGGAAATATCCCAGTCAGCATTCTACGTAAATCTATATCGGGCCGTCATCGGCCCGTCAGGGTAGCTGACGGGCCGATGACGGCCCGATGTAGATTTACGTAGAATGCTAGCTGGGATGACAATAAAGGGATCGGACCGTAAGTTCTGACAACCTTAATTATTTCTATCTCAGCATAATTCGGTTGGAAAAGTAGTGAGATATACGGAGTGTAATGCAAGTCATTTTCTATAGTACATTTCTCTGTAATTCGGGCCGCGCCATGCGCAAACGTGTCTTCGGGCATATGCGGACAGCAAAGGCCCAGATCAGCCTGCTTACTCATGCAGTCTGATCAGAGCCTTCTCTGTCCACTAACAGAATCACAGGATACTACAGAATGTATAATGGAATGCAAAGGCCTGGATGATACCTTTGCATGTTCAAGATGCACTAGATTGCTATAAAACATACATGCATTTTGTCCATGATCGAAGGCACTTTTTCGCTTAACGCAGCCTATTCGATACTCTAATATTAGCCCGACATGTAAGTTCATTGATCGATATTGGTTGATGAAGATTAGGTTGTTGGTACTCAATTGAAACGTATCCAAACGGCGCTTCATTTGTACCACAACTCCTTTTTTCCGGATAGACGGACCAAATAGACCTGTCGCTTTGACCTTTTATATTTAATATTCATAAGCTGGTATATTATAGGCATAACAGTAAAAAAAAACACACACACAAAAAAAAAAAAAGCAAACTGCATTCTACTTTCTACGTGAGCAATACATGCGCTCTCCTATACAGATAATACCTGATTATACAGTCAACAAATACTTGTAAAAATAGTGCGACAAGGTTTAACTGAGACAATTAGTTTCCACCAACGTCTTCGTAGGTTCCAGGTATTAACTGCGATCGAATATTATGTTTAGCAGAAGAGGGTATCGATGAGGTTTATTGATTGCCTAGTCGTGGCCTAATTTTTATTGACTGCTGATTTGTTGCCTTAGCTTTAGGTGACTGCTGAATTTTGGGATGTTGGATTTAACGGTTCAGCTCAAACAATCCATCCATGCTATACTAATTTTGGTGAAAATAGCTTTGTCAGTTACTGATTGGGGAGGTAAGGTATTTTGGTACCCCCTCCAGACCCTCATGATTGTTCATTGCAGTTAATCAAGCGAGACTACGGTGTTATGGTTTACCACAATGTATTGTCATTCGGAAATCGATGATTACCGACTTGAGTTTACGGAATATGCTAATGTCTCAGTTTAATATTGACGCACTATATTAAAATCAAAAGGTCAAAGTGACAGGTCAGTTTAGTCGGCCTGTATATGAAAATTGTCAATATGATATGGGTGAAAAAAAAAAAAGCCTTGACCAGAGCGACAGCCTAGAAGTATACAATAAACATAGGTGTATCGCATAATAAGGATGAGGTCTGATTGTAGTTGTCATTTGGTCCTGGCCCCGAGGTTATAAAACTTTTTCATGCTCAACTCAGCTGCTAAACATAGTTGAGCGTGAGATTTTCTCTGCTAATAAATATGAAAATGCCAACTATTGTTGGCATTTTCATAATTATTAGCAGAGAAAATTTCATGCTCAGCTGAGTTGAGCATGAACCACCGTACCTGGTCTTCATGGTTTAACTTTTTTCCTTATATCTTCTTTACACGTATTTTGATGTTCTCTGTATGACGATATTGCTGATTTACCTCAGGTTGCCACAGTTACCGTATGTAAAGGGGACTGAATACATTTGGTAGATAGTGTACCATTTTGTACAAATGAGACATTTTTGTGACTTCCTGTCTGCTTTCCTGTATACAAAGCCTCTTCTGGAAAAGGTTCTGTTTGCCTCTAGGAGAGTTCTATCTTTCTTTTTAGAGTAAACTTCTTTCTAGAAGGGAGAAAACAAATTTTACAAGCCTTACCTCTTTTGAAAATGTGTCTAATCTCATTCAACCGAAAAAGTCCTACCTGCTGATGTGCCTTAAACTGCTGGACGAATGGCCCTCATCTGGGTCTACTCTACTTGCTCATGCCTATCTGTTCAAATACGTGGACTGAATACAGTTGCTTAAACTTGACCTTATAACTTTTTGATGCATACACTAGGGGGTAATAAACGATATTTCGTATGCAGAACGTTACTCGAAGCACAGACAGAATTTCTGCAGATGTGATTGGCAGAAATTGAATTAACATTTTAATTGTATAATGGGTTCAAATTTTGTGATACAGTGTTATATTGTAGTTTCAGCTTACATACCACAAAGATAGTTTCTGTAATACCTGCCGTCGATGCACACATAACATTTCATATTCCAAGTAGACTTGGAATTACAGTAATGCAAATTCCGGTAGATGACCGCGGTTGGGTGAGCTTAACCTATACCATTCTTTGGGTTAATTCAGCAGACGATAAATTGATAATATTTTTCCAGGAAACAGGATTTAGCATTTCATGTAAACTGTCTACATTGGAGACAATTTGCATGAAATAATAAAACGTGTTTCTTGGAAGAATTAGAAAAAGAAAATGTTTCAGAAAGTCTTCTGCTGCAAATTTTACCCTCCATGCTAATCGTTATAATAAATTAATATAATACCGGAAACCCACTACCTTTCCTTAATGGACAGTAATTCTGCCAGCCAGAGCCCTTCTATCCAAATGGATTTAGTATATAAAATGAACAACAATTATTTTAGTTATTATAAATGATGAAAAGTTGTAGAATTGTGATGCTGTTATATCACACTGGTAATGTATTAGAAAAGAGTAACGAAAGATTTATCCCTTCCAAGCGGGAAATCTAAACCAAAAGACGGGATGAGAAGAGACATTTTATGTAAGAAACGTGGATGTGGCTGCCGACTGAGTCTGACAATGTCACTACTGGTTATAGTCGATTTGTACTGTACACAACATGACACTCATCGAAATCACTTAAGCATACAACTTGCATATATCTACCGCAGAATTGTCTTCATTTTGCATCCTGTGCAAATCGAACCAAAAAACACGGTACAAAAACAGACAAGACTGAAATGAAGGACCCTAATGGGAATTATTTATCAAGGTAGTATATTCGTGCTAGAGTCGGTGAAAGTTGATATTTAGTAGCCCGAGACCTGTGGTCTTGCCGAAAATAATAACCTAAAGCCAGGGCTTCACATTAATTAATTTGCTGACTAGGAAATTGACAAGTGGAACAAATTAGCAATATTCAACGTCTTGGAGCTCATGTAATCTAATCATGGTACCGGCTGATGTACGACATAAGAAAAGATGCCTTTGCATCACGAAAATACGCCTATATAATTTTGACCCCCTTAAACCCCACTTTTATATAGTAAAACTGGGGTTTACATGGGTATACATTATTTTTCTTATTTCTGTTCAAAACATAGATTGTGTGTACTCGTTAGAACCGCCTCGACGAGGCGGTTCTAACGAGTACCCACAATCTATATTTTGAGCAGAAATATGAAAAATATCAGGATTTTTTATCTGAAAATTTTCAATCTATATAGTGGTAAAATTTTCAATATATTTGAATAGGCGTGTTTTCGTAATGTCATGCGCGGCCATTTTGCGACGTCTGTTCAGGGACTGCTAATAGATTCGCTGGATAACGTATTATATGGGCCATGTGCCGTGCCAAGCGAACATGCGCAAAATGGGCAGATTCAGATCACCCTACGCATGAAAAAAGTATTATCCGGACACTTGCTCTTCATTCATACATTCAGTAGTATCAATAAATCCAGCGACAGTGAAGGCCCTGATCAGGATGCGCGGATGCGCAGGCTGATCTAGGCCTTCGCTGTCCGCATATGCCGGAAAACATAAAATTTCGCATGGCGCGGTCCATATAATGATGAAAAGAGAGTGTCTTGGCTACACTATGCGAATGCTCATATTGATCCTTGCCTTCACTGTTCGCATATGAAACAAGGTCATTTTTCTTGTGTTACGCATCAGATGTTATTTATTACCTTATTAGATTTTGGATCCGAAGTTAGCCGGACCGTCTCGCATTTCGAGTTTTATTACTATACTGCCCAAATAACTCAAGTTGTTAGTTGATATAGGCTGTGAGAAGTTCATCAAGTATTTACTGCAACCGGTACTACAGTATCTGCGATGTACAGATATATTTCCTTCACGAAATGTAGGAAATTCGCCGCATTGTCATGTCGTACCTGGCAGAGTTTTCCAAAACAAATGGCATCCGATAAACATATCTTTTGTACCAAGCAGTGTGCTTACAATCAAAGTAAACTTAAACCCATTAAAAGACTAAATAGAAACCCCCCCTCCCTCCTCCCCCCCCCCCCCCCCCCACACACACACACACAAACACGCACTGTATATAATAATGGAATGGTCGAATTTCAATTTCAAATTAAGGTATGTGACACTTTGTGATTTAGATATTCCTAAAAAAATGGCTAAACTATTTGCAAACAGTGGGAACCTTGATCAGACGCCGCATTCTGTTTGCCAATTACTCGTTTGAGGGTCTCCAGACTAAAGAAGGTTAACGCTAGGATAGCGTAAAATACGACAAGGTCATTGGAGCGTGAATGATATGTCATGGATATATATTGAATGATTATTTGCTAAATAGATATAATAATCATTTTCATTTATTTTCATTTGGACATCAACCCATTTCTATACTATTTCTCAAGCCTTGATTTCTTTTTCGGGAGTAAATATTAAAAGGATCAAAAACAATCAATTTGCGGAGAGAAACAAAAATTAATATCAAGTAATAATCTATAAAATATACTATAAAATAAAACGTTCCTTAATCGATGTTCCTGCTCCCTGCATGAAACATAAAAATCATCCATTCATTCATACAATATATACAGCTATATATATACTAAAAGGAAAAAGAAACGCAGGGTAGAGTTTTTTCCTTCTTATTTTAACCATTTTTACGGTGTTTACTATAGCCATACACTTTTACAGATTGTCCTGTGAATGTGAACCGCGGGTATACGAGTCTTTGGTCGATGTGCTATCTACCCAGTGTGTGAAATCATTCAACCGTGCACTACACAGTGCATTGCACGGACAATACGGAAAGCCAAAATTTCGTGCAAAACAAGCATGTTTAAACCTTCAGCACAAAATTTCCTCACACCATTTGGTACACTTCAACGATACACAACGCTCTTCGATTCTTTTACCGATTTTTCTTTTCATTTTTACTTTGAACTTTTTTTTAATCATGGTACGATTGACTGATGTTCAGAGGGGTAGGGCAATTGCGCTGCTGATGCAGGGTCAGAGGCAACAGCAAGTTGCCAATCATTTTGGGGTTAACGTCTCAACAATTGAACGTCTTGTTAGACGTTTAAGGGAGACAGGGCATTTAGCAGACCGACCGCGGTCTGGGTGTCAACGCGTGACGTCGCGACGTCAAGACAGGACAATCCGTCTGGCACATTTGCGGAATCGTCATCTCACTGTTAGCGAAACTGCCCTTAATACAGTAGGTACGCATAATCGACAAATTTCTCCGAAGACTGTTGGAAGTCGATTGCGTGAGATTGGTCTTCCAGCTCGTCGTCCATACGTTGGTCTGCCTCTGACCCAGGCACGTAGGTTGCGTCGTATGGCGTGGTTGACGGGGCATGCGCCCAGGCTATTTCCGATGAGGCAATGGAGACGAGTTCTTTTTACGGACGAGTCTAGGTTTACTCTCTATCGCGCAGATGGTCGACGTCGTGTGTACCGACGTCGCGGAGAACGCTTTGCCGACGCCTGTGTTGTCGAACGGGATCGGTTTGGGGGTGGGTCCGTTATGGTCTGGGGAGGCATTGCTCACGGGATAAAATCACAGTTGATTATTGTTGCGGGCAATATGACCGCAGTAAGGTATAGGGATGAGATCTTGCGTCCTGTTGCAGTCCCGCTTGTGCAACAACGTAATCTGATTCTGCAGCAGGACAATGCCCGACCACATGTTGCCCGAGTTTGTCAGGATTTCCTGGCAAACAATAACATCGCACCACTAGCATGGCCACCGTACAGTCCAGATTTGACCCCAATAGAGCACATGTGGGATGAGCTGGACAGAAGGGTTAGGAAGCGCCGAAATCCCCCCGCAACTCTCGCACAACTAAGGAATGCGTTGATCGATGAATGGAATAACATCCCGATGCGAACTGTCAATGCTTTGGTTAACTCTATCCAAAGGAGAATTAGGGCAGCAACGGCAGCAAGAGGAGGGCACACCCGATATTGATTTTCAGTCTGATTTTGATTTCAAGATTTGGGGGGTAGCTACCAATGAACTTCAATAACTCGAGACTTGTTGATCACAAACCAATGAAATTTGGAACTTTTGTTCCATACATGTACCGTTTTGTAATCACAGTAAAATATTTAACAAACTTTTTCAAACTTGAATGAAATTTAGGAATAAAATTTACCCTGCGTTTCTTTTTCCTTTCAGTATATATTTATTATAACCGAAGCATAGCATTTCCAACGAGATTACATGTTGACCGAACGAAGAGTCCGCTTTGAATCCTTAGCTAATCACAAAGTGTCTTGCAACGACTCATCTGACGCTTCGCTAGGCGCACATGTACTTTGTAATCTTTTAGTAAATGCTGTGCCCTGACTCAATTAAAGTAACGTCCATTGTTGTATCCTACTAATCATCGTCTCAATACTTCGTTTCGAAACATTTTGGGCAATAATCAAGTTTGATGCTACTGTTTCATGTTACTAGCAGAACTTAATTGCGAAATGGTATCTAAATGATTCTACAGACAAAACAGCTTTCTGTCTGTTAGTTACTAGTTTATAATTTCAGTTTTCTTCTGTCTTCGTGTCTCTGTGAGTGTGTGTGTGTGTGGGTGGGTGTGTGTTTGTGGGCGGGGGGGGGGGGGGGGATACCTGGAAAGGTGTCTCCTATCTGAAGTCCGTGAAAGCGAGTTATGCCAGATGATATATGCTCGGTCGGAATGTTTGCAGTTCATTGACACTACTCTCCACCATTTTTTCTTCACACTTTAAAGGTTTATAGCTGTGGACGGAGTAAGTTACATCAATGTGAATGCCTTCAGCATTCTAAAGTTGCTACGGTTATATTTTAACTTTACAAGCTACACTGCACCCATCAAAGACCTACCCAAATAAAAAGTATTTCAAATATATCACTGCAAGATTATATTAAGATCATTAGTTTATCATACGTTTGTGATCCATTAGCACGATCCATTAAGGCTTCTTTTGACAAATCACTAATAGATCATCAGAGCCCAAACGCCCGTGATCTGAAGGTGATCCGTTGAGGTGATCTAAAAGCCATCTGTAAATAATGACAATAGAAAATGATCCGGTTGTAATTTTTTAAGTCCTATAAATTGGAAAAATGATCTAGGCGTTATCTGTTAGTATATATAATTCTTGAAAACTTTACATAGTCAACACGTTTCTCATGGGGAGTGATCCCGAAGCGATCTATTAGCTCTTACATAGTTCCAGACCAAACGTCTATGAAAAAAGAAGGTATGGTCCAGGAGTGATCTGTTAAAACATTCATGTGAAAAGACACATGCTTGAACTTTGGAATTTGGTCATTACTATAGAAACCCCAGCTCTCCGGCATTTGAACTCTTGGCGTGTGTACATGTGCTTTTAACATTTGTTTAACTAGATTAAGAATGGACTCTTCGAAAATTAAAATTTGTGTCAGCAAATGAGTTGTGATAATATCAGCTAGTGTTTTGATTTAAAAGTGGCAGTCACTTTTATGGACATGTTCGGACTGCGCTGCATGAAATGAAATGGACTTTTTGTGTGACTGTAGGACAGCTAAACGAGCACAGAAGAATTCGAAATTGGATATGATATGACAATAGATATTAACTTCAGTTTATGTAAGTACGTATATTAACATAATACGCGCATGCTGATTTTTAATTATAATCAGATGATCGTGTTTATATAGCTATAAATATAACATGTCTGAACCGCACTGAAGCAAAAACGTAGTACTATCATATAATTATATTGTGTTATTAATGAAACCCCTAATGTTCTTGCATGTGGTATTTCATGTCTACCGTGTATGACCCTGTAGAGTGCATGTAGAGTGAAAAGTTGTCTTGCTCAAAATATTTGTTGGACGCTGCTGTATATACGAGGGTTATTCAGGAATTAATGACAATGGAGAAATAATACAGAACCTGTGGCACAAATATCAGTTAAAACTTCACATAGTGAAACCTTAACCTACTTGCAGTTCGAACGTTTCGTTATATTATGCCTATACCCTGATTTGACATATATGCTTGCCAGGCAACTACAGAACGTAGGGCCGGCCTCGGTGGCTCAGTTGGATGCGCCGTCCGACTGGAAACCAGGAGGTCGCGGGTTCAACCCCCGCCGAGGTCGGCAACATTCTTTCGTGGAGATTGATCATGACATATTTTCTACGGTCATTCTGTCCCTTCCGCTGATTCAAGAAGGACAGTTGTCAGTTTCTGGCGACAGAATGTGCACAATACTGGTTAACCGCTTGGAGGACTAAGCCTGCCCAGTAAACGTGTGGTTAGGTAAACTGACCGCGCTGGACATGACCCCATTGGGTTGACTGGGCCATAAAACCTCAGCACACACACAAAAAAAAAAATAAAGAATGTAGGGTAAATGCTCATGGCCGGGACTTCATACCTTGCATTAAAACAGCTGTTTTTCTAGAACAATAGACCATAGTTTAAACTGTTTATATTAATATTGGAACTCAGATTCAATATAAATCCGTTATGAAAATGAATATTAATCAGAAACAAATAGTGTATTAAAGTTCTTTCGTTTTTTGTTTTTTTTTTTTGTTTTTTTTTTTTTTTTCAAAATAGAACTAAACACTTAAATTCAGACGATAATGTTCTTTCATGTTGAACCTTGCAACCCATCATGTTCCAAATGACGAAAGTCTTTAATGGTTCATTTGCTTTAATGCAATTTATATGAAATCTGAAAGAATATATGCATTGATAAGACTGTCGAGTAAAACATAATGCATAATGCGGCCACGATTTCCGATAAGTACACAAAGTCTCTTAGCATAAAACCTAGTCATTACAACAACACCAAATTTTGTACTTGTACAGGCAATACCTATGTCCAGGTTTTGAACAATAAATAATACTTTATCTCGCAATAAAATGTGTGCTATGAATCCATTGTAACTAATTCTTGAATGACCCTCGTAATATCGGCATGCTTGGATTTGGCCAAAAGGAAAACAATGGTCTTAGCTGTTCATGTTTGAGTTTGTACGTGTGTTACAATTGTAATAGGTCGATTCTAAGACTGACGACCTACGGTAGCTTGTTTATAGAAATCACTTTCAGTGATCCATATATAAGTCACGATGTTCGCTGGTCTCAACAACATTGGAATATTGTCCATGACGAGTCTTACTTTTGAATTGGAATCGACTTTGCGTCAGCATTGTGTGTCCTGTAGATTAGCTGGGATCATTGACCCATAAGTGATCCGTTAAGCACCCGTAGGTGATCCGGTAGTGATCCGTTCGTGATCTGTTTGTAACCCGGTTAGTGATCCGGTAGCAATACCGGTAATGGTCGGTTTGTGATCTGTTAGTATCTGTTTGTGACCTGTTTGTGATCCGGTAGTGATTCGGTAGTGATGTCGATATGATCTGTTGTCCAGTTTTTGATATTATTTAATGATCCTTTGGCTAATTTGCAGGGCCAATTTGATCACTCCAAGATCACCGATTGGATCATGACCCAAGAGTGATCTACTGGATTGATGTTGATGTTTATTTGTTTGTTTGGGTATACTGGTTGCATTTAAACTGTTTATCCGAACAGTTAGATTAGTGTATACGATGCTCGCTCCGATGGAAAGTTTGTTCATTTCCATCTTCAGCTGCAACATAATAGGGTTTTCATGCACTCTCAGTATAGCGATAGCGTATGCATAAACAAGTTTTGAAACATTGTCATAAACCTGATTAAGAGGAGGATAATTGTTTTTCAAAACATAAAAGACGTATAGATGTTTTCCGAATTAATATTCTGTCACTTCCATCTTACAGTACTTTCCTGAAAAAGTCTACTATAGAGAATATTATAGATTGATTGTGTCTAGACTACATTTAGGGTTTTATGTTGTTCTTGTCATTGTGATGAGAAAATAATTAGATCAGTAAACCAGTAGTTTCTGATAGTAAATGCACCATCATTATATAGTAAAACTCAACAGTGATATCCCACTATTCTTCTTAAATGTATATTGGACCATTATCGGCCGGATAGGTATCGGTCAAATAAAGGTTTAGTATAATGCTAGCTTGGTTGCTAATGAGTCAAATTTCGTGAATTCACAATAAAGTCATAGAAAAGAAAAAAAAAAGGAAAAAAAGAGACTTGTATTATTTGGAAAAGAAAATGGATATTTAAGATAATCTTAGACTTACTTTATTGAGGTTCAGTACGTTTACTTTGCACTAAGCTGGTATCAATTATCCTCTGTGTAAATAACTGACACTACTCAATCCGTTAATGTCGAGAAGATATCAGGGTAGGGCACCGGCACTACCCAATCAGTTTCTGTTCGTTTTAACAAACTATCGTTATCAAGCATTTCTCCGAGTAGGAAACTGACATTACCCAATCCGTTTACGTTTTCTTTATCTACTTTAGATATCAAGCCGATATCAAAGTTCTTCAGAGTAAGAAACTGACACTATTAAATCCATTTATGTTTCCTTAATCAAATGTAGAGTTTCTGTTACAGTGCTGTCGGCCAATCCTGCGCACTTAAGCTACTGTTCGGGTCATAGTTTAATACAGACAAATAAATAAAAAAATGCATTTTAGCGACACCTAATACCTTGCCAATTTAAAGCTAATTGGACTTCATTTTTCCATATTCGGGTTAAGTTCTTTGTCAATGTCGGCCATCAAACGTCGCCACCTATGTAAATTTGAGACATTAAAATGTTCGGCTAATTCTGCACACGTGTAAAAATCCCTTTCCTTATTTTATAGTTATACTATGATCTGGTTCTTCAAATACATGTTTGAGTAGACCAGGGCAGTTGATGAAATGTGAATGATAGAGTTTATAATTTCTTGCTACAGTCTTGTTGTTAATTTCGATTTTCGTGCAGCCCTTTGTTATTTTTCATACTAACACGTGTTTCTAAAATCGTTTTACACATATTTTGATTTTGTCATTTGAAAATGATTTTTATACTTCCATTCAATCAGTTTATCAAAACGATGTACCAAAATGAAATGGTTTTGAAGTTTATTAAAAACTATATGAAATACAGGATTAGCTGATGTGCAGAATTAGCCTACACAGCTATACAAAAGCATAACTGTTGAAATTTCAGGTCAGACAACTCATACCAACTGTAGAATCCTTATAATAAAAATCAACGTGTTTGAATTTTTACCCAATCGGATCACTCATAGCACCGGAGAATCCTTCAAAGCGAGAAAGAAATTAACTGCTAGGGAATACGTGTAAAGTTCAAGCCAATATAAGTGTTTACATGTAGAAGAAGAAATTCAATGCACTGACAGCACTGGTAGGTCGGTTGTCTCTGTGTAGGCTGGAAAATGGCCCTGATCAGGGACAAGACTATTTCATTTAACCCATAACTTCCTGTAATTTAAGCAAACAGTGCAAACCCTGATCAGAAGCCGTGTTCTGTGGCGTCTTTCCTTGGTCTGCAGTGTTTGCCAATGACCCAGTGCTAAACCCAATCCAGGGTTTGCGGATAACCCTCTTTACGCAGTACTTTGACGTCACAGCGATAAAAATAGCACAGATATAAATATCCGTCACTTTAATTACGTAAAAACTCAATTTACGTTGATTAAACTATTGGTCAGCGAACGTCCCGTGAACAACAACAATATAACTCAGATTCTTTAGTAACTTTAGTCGACTAATATAGTTCAGTTTGGGAATAGAGTTCAGCTCGGATACAACAGGTTGTGGTTTATATCGTGAACAATTGGTTGGTCCGTTCAACGCGCGGTATGATTTCTTTGGTTAATAATAAACACGTGGACAACAACCTTAAGGAAATTTTAGTGAATGTATTCTTTGGATCGATTGTAAACAATTGACCCAAAAACAACGTATCAAGAAAAAAATCGCCTGTTTTCATAACTGGTATCCATGTTAGACATATCCTTGGGGAGTCCGAGCCGAGAAACAGCCATGTGCATAGTAGACGATGTCAGCTACCTGAAAAACGGACTAACTGCAGTGATAAAAATGCAATGAGACATGTTTGGCTACGGATCCAAATATATATGAGCACTATATAAAGAATCCAGGAAACGACCTGGTTTCCGCCAAGTTTTCACAAGCTAGGTAAAGTTTATGACTTCCGGTTTGCTCTACTGCAAAGCATGACCTTCTGAAAAAGGATCTACTTTAAAAAGAAGATGCAGTTTTAAAAATAGGCAAATATTTTTTGACAGTTACCACGCTTGAAAGTGTATCAATTCCTCAAATTTACGGTTAATATCATTGGATGCAAATAAATTCGATTTAACTAATAAATAATAAAAATAAAGGTAAAATTGATTAATCTTAACCCTTGTCCTGCTGAACCCGTATATACCCTGCCTTTGTAAACAGTGTAGATCCAGATCAGTTGGCTGATCTGGATCTGCACTGTTTGCAATTAAATATGCAAATTCATAGCAACAGTCCAGATCAAGTAATCTGATTGGCTGAAAATTAGAAGTGGGTTTGGCCTCTTAATTTATTCAGCAGGACAAGGGTTAAAAACACAACAGTACTTCAATAAGCGTTCCCGATATAACGGCGCAGTATGTGACCAAACAGTACATATAATAGCGTTGTCAAAAAGTGCCGTCAACTTACCAGTATCGGGATAAATAAATCAAAATACTCTGATGGGAATATCCATCGGCAACATAAAAGACAGTTTGGATGAATCTGTCCCGGTGTTAGTCTTACTCTTTGTTGCTTTGTGGTATATTCTACGAAGCGATTTGTTTTATGTCTTGCCTTGTGTTATTTTGTTCATGTGTTTTACAGTCCTTTCAGCATTGCGATTACCTCGCTTGGGGAAGACAGAGCTTAGTCTTGATGCTTTTTGTAGGTTTGTTCAATTTGCGCTTGTTTGGTTTTGTCTGTTTCCTCTTCCTCTTGGTGTCTGGGAAGGACTGCGGTTTGTGCTTGTAGGAGTCCCTGGACTTTTCTCTTACCTTTTTTTTTATATGAAATGCATCATATCTCACCTCTGTGCTGTAGCACTAAGCGGTGCTCTTTTTTTATACAGCCGAAGGGGCGACAGGCGACCTTTTACGGCAAACTATGCAACCATATGAAAAATGTAAATAAAACCAAGACTCCGATTATCATTTTTTATATATGTACCAGAGTAACTTTTATAAAATGTATTTACTTCACTGTAACTGACATTAATTTTTGTCCGACGGCGTATACAGTATTTTCATTGAGATCATTGATTCCATTCTGGCATTTTGGAAAATCTAGTCATTACGAAAACATGCCTATTCAAATATATTGAAAATTTTACAATAAAAAAGGAACATTATCAGATAAAAAATTCTGACATTTTCATATTTCTGTTTCAAACATAGATTGTGAGTACTCGTTAGAACCGCCTCGGCGAGGCGGTTCTAACAAGTACCCACAATCTATGTTTTAAGCAAAATAAGAAAAATAATGTGTACCCCTGTAAACACCAGTTTTACTATATAAAAGTGGGGTTTAAGGTGGTCAAAATTATATAGGCGTGTTTTCGTAATGTCCGAGTGCTAGAGGGCGTATGTAGCTCTGCAAGCTACAATGATGCCATTTAACAAGTCTCAATAACACCGAGACTCCAGATGTCTTTCTTTATGAGTTCTTAGTTTCCAAGGAATACCTTTATAGATTTCATTTACACAGAATATTCCAACACCGTAACGCATTACCATACCTGTCCTAAGATGTGAAAGAGTTAATTTGACTACTTGGTCATATGTCTGTAACTGCTGAGCAATTACCCTGACCCGATGCCACGTTCTGTGGTGTCTGATATAGGTCTGCACTGTTTGTTAAGGCATGTCTGCCTAACAATTAGAGTATACACGGACATAAAGAAATCAGAACATTTTAAGGGTAACCCCTCATGTAGGCTCCTCTTTAAGTACAGTAAGCAAGCCAACATTTTTCTGGTATTTCTGTTTAGATATAATCAGCATCACTAATGATGTCTGACATTGGCTGAAGGTACATTACTTAATCGAAAATCAACCATGCTACATGAAAATGGCCTAACGTCCAAGCGAAGACAGGAAATGCATGACTACAAGTCAGGCAAACACTATCATCGCTCGCCTTGACGAAACCTGAATACAGTAAGATTTCCCGGTCATACGTGGTCCGCCGGTCAGCCAGCCCGCATGCGCATGATGTTATTGGCATTCACCTTTTGCACGTGAGCTTAAGTTATTTTGGCGTGCCATGGCACAAGTATTCGTATCCCTATTAGACTCTAGACATATCAGAATTCATGGTAAATCAATCAGATCACAAGCTGACCATAAAAAATCTTTTTAGCGGTTTGATAAATTAATACATTCTTTTCAAACCTTAACTCGATTATATGCTTGGTAATTGTTCACTTTGTATAGAGGGTTCCTTAACTCATCAGTGAATCAACGCAGTAGAACATGTAAGTTAACATCACTTTGGTGAAACAAAGTTGGGGCTTGTCTACAAACTGGATGTCAGAGTAAAAGAAAGTCACTAGTAAAGAAAGTTAAGGTGTAAGTGGGTTTGATAAGTTTGTTTGTGTTGAGGTTTTACGGCCCAATCAACCCAATGGGGTCATGTCGAGCGCGGTCAGTTTACCTAACCACATGTTTACTGGGCAGGCTTAGTCCTTTAATGCACTTTCATTATGATTGAATTCGTATAGTCTTGTAAGAAGATTCAATGCTCGCTTTTTCTGTCCTGCAAACATGACATTTCTGTAAGGACTATTGCAGCTGTCGCTTAATAAACCTGTCTTCACATACTGTGAGAACTGCGCTTTTGTTCAGCCATAGGTAACTTGAAGTTGGATTAAAGAGGATCATGATAAAAAAATAATGTAGAGAAAGAGAGAAATAGATATAAAACAAAAACGACTGGAGCCAGTCTAAATATAAACCTGTATCCAATTTTTCCATCACGAAAACATGCCTATATAATTTTGACCCCATTAAACCCCACTTTTATATAGTAAAACTGGGGTTTGCAGGGGTGTACACTATTTTTGTTATTTTTGCTAAAAACATAGATTGTGGGTACTAGTTAGAACCGCCTCGCCGAGGCGGTTCTAACGAGTACCCACAAACTATGTTTTAAGCAGAAATATGAAAAAATATCAGAATATTTTATCTGAAAATTTTCATTTTTTGGGTGGTAAAATTTTCAGTATATTTGAATAGGTATGTTTTCGTAATGCGATTGTTTACTAACTGCTTTTGCTTTCGTCTGACAGTCATAATAAAAGCTAGGTGTGTTTGTTCTACTGCTGATGGTACAATGAACCCTTGTTACAACGACAGTATTTGTTACCAAAAATAGTGCCATTAAAATGAATTTGCTGTTGTAAAGAATCATTGAACGCAGCAGAATGATATAAAAGAAAGGCTACATTTTATTTTTATTTCTTCATAGAACATATGATTTGGATAATTTTGGAATTGTCTCAATGAGACAATTCTAACAAATATCTAAATTACATATTTCGCGAAGTATTGAATAATATCTTCTTGCAATAGTTTCTGATCAACAGTCACGTCCTGAGCGAAGGTTTCGTGCCAGTCTAATAATTATTATAACGAATGTTGTCGTTGTATTATAACGATTTTTGGCTTCGATATAAAGAGGGTTGACTATGGAGTGCACGATAATGAGTGGTATTTGTGTAATGTTAGTGTGTCGAGGGAGGGTGCGGTGGTGTGAAGAGATTCAAGTTAATGCAGTGAATTGGTACTGTACAAAGGGTCACATAGACCCAACCGGATACTTTCAATATATGACTGAATATAAAATGGACCTTGTATCAGTAGGATTAAAGAATTTGTTGCTTGATAATAATTCTAAAGTAACTCCATAAAATGACCCCTATGTTGTGCAATAACCTGTATAAAAACACAGGTTTTGTAACCGTTTTAAATCTAATTTAGCAAGAACTTGCCTTTTGCAGCCACCTTTTGGCTTTCACAATCGTGCTTGATTAACATCGATTTCACTGTAGTCAGAAGTGAGACAATCGAAAACAACATCATAGAATAAGGCGGATATGCAGTGCAGTACCGCGTGAGGTAACTGTTTCGGGTAAGGTTACTTGAGGTATCGCAAAAAAAAGTGACTAATCGCGACACCAAAAAGTTACTGAACACATCGAGTGCCTTAATGCAGTGGTGATGCTAATTCATTTTGTAACTTAGTTGTTTATTGCGGCAAAGATGTTGACGAAATATATTTTGAACGCCGCATTAGGTAAGTGATGGAATGCATTTCTATTCCCAGTAAGTTTTCTACGTAAATCTATAGCGGGCCGTTATCGGCCCGTCAGGGTAGCTGACAGGCCGATAACGGCCCGCTATAGATTTATAAAGAATGCTAGCTGGGTTAGCAGTACTTTGGTGTTTGTCAGTATGACCTTCAGTATCAAAGGGGACAGTGAAAGCCAAATCAGAATGCAAATGACACAGTGTGATCTGTGCCTTCGCTGTCCGCATTTGCTACAATGGCACAGTTGTACATGGTGCGGCTCAGTTAAGCAAAATACAGTCGACTCTCGTTATCTCGAACTCGCTTATCTCGAAAAACCGCTTATCGAAGTGAAATTCTTGTCCCTGCCTAAACATGAAAATCTAATAACAAGTAAAATATATTGCGGAAAAGAGGGGAAATTGCTCCTAGGGAGCAATTTCTCCTCTTTTCCACAATATTTTTTAATATATCTCTAACTTCAAGTGTCCAATTACATATACGTATATTTGTTAAATGTGGTTGTTCGAACTATTTTTTCCTCAATACTGCAAATCTGATATGTCGAGGTACGGATATCTCGAAGTATTTCAGAGGGTCCCTTGGAATTCGAGACAACGAGAGTCGACTGTAATACAATACGCTTAGCATGCTGGATGAAAAATTCAGCAGATGACATTTGAAAAACAAATGTATTATGTTTCCCCGGATAAAAGGCTTTGACATTTCATGCAAATGTCTAATATGCATCAAATGTTATTAATTTGCATAAAATGTCAGAGCCTATTTTCTGGCGTAAAAATAAGAAAAACATATGATGAGTTTATCGCCTTCACAATGTGCCCTGTGAGTGGTTAATGTAAATTCGGCGACTTAACAGTTTCAGCTGTCATGTAAATTACCGTTGCTTCTGGATACGTATCAGTCTCACAAGACTTATCAAATAATAGTTTTAGTTAGGAGTGTACTTAATTGTTTATCAATATTCAGGCAACGCGCTGCTTAATATTGTTTCCAGTGTCTGTCGTTGTCATCTTCTCTTTGATCGTGATATCGCCTCGAACATATTAAAAGTAGAAACTACAATGTCGGAGAATTCTATGCTTCTCTGGCGTATAAATGTTAACACTTAAAACGCAAAAAGTAGAGTTTAACGCGCAAAAGGCGTATAAAAAGTGCTTAACACCTGTGCAAAAAAAAAAAAAAAAAAAAAAAAAAAAAAGAATGAAAGCGAAGGCCTACATCAAGGTTTTGACGTTCGCCAGTAGAGTCTGAGGACTGTTGTTATAATGTTTCAGTACTGTAAAGTGGATTCCGATCACACGGCGAAAATGCTGCACGTTATTCTTATATGTTTTCTTTAACATTTGTCACGACAGTCTTACATGTTTTTTTTTTTTTTTTTTTTTTTGTTTTTTTTTTAAGATTTTCTAGAAAATAGGCTATGACATTTCATATAACTTGTTTTCTAAATGGCAATAAGGTTTTATTTGGGGAAAAAATAAAGACAAACATTCAATTTGCTGAATTTGTTCAATGCCATATCGCTTATTTGTGAATGACGGTTTGCTGTACAAATTCCCATTTCAAAAGAGACAAAATAATGATGGATTATTGTAATATATTGTAATCCGCCAGAATAATTTGAACTTAAATGGACGATACATTACGGAAACACGTCTGTTCAAATATATTGAGAATTTTACCACCAAATAAATGAAAAGTATCAGATGAAAAATTCTGGTAGTTTTCAAAGTTCTGCTCAAAACATAGATTGTGGGTACTCGATAGAGCAGCCTCGCCGAGGCGGTTCTAACGAGTACCCACAATCTATAGTTTTTAGCAGAAATAAGAAAATTAATGTATACCCCTGTAAACCCCAGTTTTACTGTATAAAAGTGGGATTAAAGGGGATCAAAATTATATAGGTATGTTTTCGTGATGAATTATCATGGGAAGATCTCAATGAAGTGAACATAACAGAGCTACTACCCTTAATAAGTAAGTACTACCCTAAATATTCGGACATCCTAACTCCCCTACCCTAAAATTTGAACATGTCCGCTTAAATACCTGATGGTATGTCTTAAAACTTTGTTGTTGTTTAACTGTGGGTCATATTATGTCATTCAGGGAGCGAGAGAAAGGGGACATAAGCGCTAATAGAGGAGAGGAAAGAGAGAAATAGAGGAGGATGGGGGAAGGCGTGCCTTACAGTACAGAAACAGAGAACAAACTAACAGGCCCTCTCCCCGAACCCCTCCCCCATGCTGCAAGCACAATATGCCCTACCAGCACCCATTATTATAGACTATAACAGAGTTCTGATAATTATATTTTTTTCTTATTTCTCCATAAAAACATATGTTTAGGGTACTCAATTGAATCGCCTTGGCGAAGCGCTTCCAGTGAGTATCAACAGCGTATGTTTTTTGGGTTTTTTTTATAGAGAATTGGAGAAAATTATCCCAGAACTATCATCACATACGCCTCCTTAACAAGGCCCTGCTATACGTTGCAGAATTAGTCTTCACTGTTCGTTTATCTGGGTCTACACTGTTCAAATTTGTTTGTCTCAATATTTAAACTAAATACTCTACATTATACCGTATTTATCTTAAGTATTGGGATATCTTAACTCTTAAGAATATTACCTGTTGATGTGTCTAAAATAGTGCTGGATGAGTGACAAATAGTGTAGACCCTGATCAGACGCCTGATCTGGGTGTACACTATTTGTTTAGGCCTGTCTGTTCCAATATTTAGGGTTATTACGGTACAACGATTGCTTGCTGCGGATTTACTGGGGTTTTGTCCGGTACCCTGTCTTGTTGTTGTGTCTGGTGGATTCTGTCTAGCATGGTAATCACCTTAAGGAAGAGGGAGCTGGTTGCTATGTTTGTCTTTGGTTTGTGACAAGTGTACTATCTACAGTTGACTCTCGTTATCTCGACCTCGCTTATCTCGAATAACCGCTTATCTCGAAGTGAAAATCTGGTCCCTGCCTAAACATGATAATCTATCAACAGGTACAAAAATATTGTGGAAAAGAGGGGAAATTGCTCCTTAGGACCAATTTCTCCTCTTTTCCACAATTTTTTCAATATATCAAGAGTCCAATTACACATATATTTGTTAAATGTGGTTGTTCGAATTATTTTTTCCTCAATTCTGCAAATCTGATATGTCGAGGTACGGATATCTCGAAGTATTTTAGAGAGTCCTTTGGAATTCGAGATAAGGAGAGTCGACTGTATTATGGTTTGTTTACTTTTCCTCTTGGTAGGCTATGCTCTGTAATTTGGCTCTTCCCATTTTTTTTCTTTTATTAGGTAGATTTGATCTTTCCAATACAAAATGGTTAATATTTACATTACCTAGGGGTTTTATCAAACCATTTCACGACACAAGATTTCACTGTTTATTTCAGACAGAAGAACGAATTATACATATGAATCAAATACACTGACGAAAACATAATAAACACAAAAACAAAACTGTGAAACATAATTAAGGCAAAGTTGAATAGCAAAATATAGGTACATCTGCGAAATCGAATTAAATGCAATATATCTAATCTCAAACACTCAATATAGGCGGTATCGATGATCGAGGTAGTAAACAAACAGTATCCGTAAAGGATTTGCTCTGAATTTAAAATGAAAAGTAGAAGAAAAAGACAAGAAAAAAAATGAGAGAAAAAGTCAGGTAGAAGTTTGCACTGATGAGGGCCCATTTCACCGGTTTAAGTCTCCTTATAATTTGTCTCAATTCTCCTAATAACTTACTTTCCTTTTACCGATCGAGCAGGACATTTCGACTGAGCACGAACATGACACAGTGAATTTGTTTCGAAAAAAAAAAAAAAAAAAAAAAAAAAAAAAAAATTTTCTTGCTTCACGCAGACGATATTAGTTATCGCCGATAATCTTTTTATTTTGAGCGTATCTTTTCAAACTCTTATACATGTGGGTTGTGAATTCAATTTACAAATATCTAAAGACTGATAGGACAGCTCAATTCGAAAACACGTCTCCCGGTATTTGCGGAAAGAAACGGCCCAGATAAGACTGGGTCTTCTCTGTCCGCAAATGGGCCTACACTGTCCGCTAATAGAATCAGTGGATACTACACAATATATGAATGGAGAGCAAATGCGCGGACTATACTTTGCGCATGCGCAGATTGTTCTAAATCCGCAAATCAAATTTTGCACATGTTCGAAGGCATTTTTTTTTCGCATGACGCGAGCGGCCCGATTTTATTACAGCACAGGATAACAATCTTTTTAGTTACATTATACTGAATGGTGTCTAGTTATCTCTGTCAAATGAACCGCGACATGAGTAAAGGTGTCTTCTGGGTAAATGCAAACAGAAATGATCCAGATCAGCGGAGATGTATAATCTGCTGAGGACTTTGCTTGCTTCGTTATGTTCTACTGTACCCAACAATTCTATAAGCGGACATTGAAGGTCCTGATCAGACTGCGCGGATGCGCAGGCTGATCTGGGCCTTCGCTGACCGCATATGCTCGAAGACACATTTTCGCATAGTTCGGTCCAAATCTAAATGTGCATGAAATAGTTAAGTAACCAAGAACATAATTTTAAACAAACTATTTGAAGTTGGTTTTGTTCTTAAGCACATGAAATAAATCTGGGTTTTATAAATCAAGAATGCATTAGTGAATCACTGAAGACAGAGTGCCTTTTATCTTTGGCATCATGCCTTTAGCTGCCCAATGCCGCTTGAGTATAAGAATATGAGCCTCAATGGGAGAAAATGTACCTTATGTCGTGGTGACCTAGATAACACTCAGATCAGTCTCTGCATCCATGCTGTCTGGTCAGTCTTGGCTGTCTCTCTCAATAAGCATCAACTCTTTGGCTATCCGCAGAGTGAATACTCTGAACAGACTCTGCAGAAGCGCAGGATGATCCGAGTCTCTGCTGGGCAAACATGTTCGATTGCACATTATCTAACGTTGCGGTTCATACAATTCAGAAATTGCTTCGAGAATGTCTATAAAACATTTCTATATGGATTGCGCCATTAGAAAAAGGTGTCTTTGCGCATGCGTAAAATGCGCGGATTCAGATTCATCCAACGCTTGTGCAAACTCTTATCCGGGCATTTGTATTCCATTGATACATTTTATAGTGTCCAATGATTCTGTTAGCGGACAGCGAAGGCCCTGATCAGACTGCGCAGCCGCGCAGTCTGATCTTGACCTTCGCTGTCCGCATCTTCCCGAAGATACGTTTTTGAATGGCGTGGCCCGTATATAGGGGACCTCAATGCAATAGTTTTGCTAGAACTTCTCCGTAGTGTATGAGGCAATAAATAATTTAATTCTGCGAATGATGTAAAAACTAACAAAAACGGCGATACAAATATGAAATATAGGTCGGTGCTATCAAATGATATTACAGTCATAAAGTATGGCTTCATGTGGTAAGGGGACTAGATACAAATGGCGAATTTCCCGCCAGTTTTACAAGGGACAACTTTTATGACTTCTTGTGTGTCCATTAGCACACCTGGACGCAACTAGATGGCATTATGGGTCTAATATGAATTGTATGATAGTTTGTGTATCTTTGTCTCGCCTACCCTCGGTTGCTCCGGATGGCTGTATCTATTGACTGAGTTATTTTCCCTAGTCATCTTCTATTCCATTGAATTATTGAAACAGGTCATTGTAACTTCAGACACCATCTATTTTATTGTCATATACGCTTACCAGTAAGACAGAAATTGCAAACGAGGGTTCAGTTGCTCAAACCAACATAAGCTTATGATAGTCAATTAACCAAGGTGACAATAATCGTATTGTTCAACCCATTTTAGGCTGAATAAACTACCCCACACTATATACGGGGGGGTGTTGATTTTCAATTTTAGGTATGTTAAGATATGTGATTTAGACATTCCTAGAGAAAAATTGCTGAACTGTTTGCAAACAGTGTACATCCTATTAAGACACCACACAATGGCGCGTCTGATCATGGTCTACGGTGTGTGACAAATACTTTTTCGGAGGTCTCCATATTACAGTGGGTTACAATACACAGGGAAGAAGAGATAATTGTCTTATTTAAAATACACGATGCTGGTGGGATTTCACATATACATCACGAAAGCACGCCTATATAATTTTGACCCCCTTAAACCCCACTTTCATATAGTAAAACTGGGGTTTACAGAGGTATACATTATGTTTCTTATTTCTACCCAAAAACATAGATTTTGGGTACTCGTTAGAACCGCCTCGTCGAGGCGGTTCTAACAAGTACCCACAATCTATGTTATGAGCAGAAATATGGAAAATATCAGATTTTTTATCTGAAAATTTTCATGTTTTGGTGGTAAAATTTTCAGTATATTTAAAATAGACTTGTTTTTCGTAATGTATAAAATAACGTGACAAATTTTGGCTCTTCTGTTTCGTAGAATGGTCTTAAACAAACTGCGACGGTTCTTCCTAGCACGTTATGTCATGGAATGGTCTGCTAGTTTGATCATAAAATGTTCTGAGGCTGCAGTTATGCGTCTCATTCTAGAAGGCCCACAACATACTTCCTAGAATAATACAACTGTTTTTAGACGGAGAAGTAGTCGAATATATCAGCCCTCCCCCACCTCTCCCCTCAGAATTTTCACTTAAGTCGAATATATATGGGATCTACAATTTCGAAGATACATTCTATGATTGTTTTATTTGCATTCATATTTGTGTTCATTTACTTAATTGTATTCCTTTATTTTCTTTTACTTATTTGTTTGTTGTCATGGAGGAGATGAGGAGGAGTATGGTGTGAAAAAAATAATACTTAGTGCGCGTAAATAAAACTAAATATATAGGGCATTCCCGCAACGAATTATTTTAACCCTTACAGCCCTTTGGACCAAGACAGACACTTTTGCAAATATTGTAGATCCAGATGAGACGGCTCATCATTAGCCGTCTCATCAGGATCTACACTGTTTACCATTCTGTTCTTGACTTACAATCGTCACACTTTTGGCAGCATAGAAGGAAGAATATTTCAGAAACTAAGGATTGAAAGGTTTAAACAGTCTCCTGAGACCATCTTAAGAGATTCATGAGAATTGTTTATAACATTTACTAATTTGTCTCATTGGCTGTTTTCAAGAAACTGAATCATTATTATGTTACTCCACAGCCTGGATATTTCTTATGCTTTTTCGGTTCCATTTGTAGCTAATTCAATCCTGTAAGCTCCGCTGAAATGTTTTTGGCGCTCCTTTTATTCCTATTACAACAGTCTATATTGTCTTGAGATGTTGTATTAACTTCCCATTCATGAAATGCAAATTAAAGTCTATAGCGTAACTAACTTTGGAAGTATACTTTGTAAGCAATAGGCATTAGCAGGCAAACGTACCTTAGACATCACGAAAACACGCCTATTTAAATATACAGAAAATTTCACCTCCAAAACCTAAAAATTTTCAGATATAAAATTCTGATATATTGTTTCATATTTCTGCTCGAAACATAGATGGTGGGTACTCGTTAGAACCGCCTCGCCTACCTACAATCTATGTTTTTGAACAGAAATAAGAAAAATAATGTATACCCTTGTTAATTCCAGTTTTACTATATAAAATTGGGGTTAAAGGGGGTCAAAATTATAGGCATGTTTACGTGATGATATCTATGGTCAGTGAAGAGCCATGCCAGCATGTCCATCTAACTTTCGCAAACACTTTATAAGGACACTGTAGATTACCGTATGTACACTAAATATTGGGATAGTTTAATGCTTTACTACAATCGACCTGAAACTTCAACAAGGTCATTTTACATCCAGCTGATGTATCTAAAGTATTGGATGGGTGATCAAAAGTGTAGACCGGCGTCATATCTGGGTCTACAATGTTTGCTCAGACCTACCTATCCAAATCCGTAGTTAGTACGGTATAGTTTCATGGAAGCGGAATGCCTGATCAGACTGCGTGTATGCGCAACACATACAACGGACTCTCGTTATCTCGAAGTCCAGGGGACTATTTTAAATACTTCGAGATATACGTATCTTTACATATAAAATTTGCAAAATTGAGGAACAAATAAATCGAGCAACCACATTTCACAAATGAATGATTTGACTCCTGGAGATAAAGCTATGTTGAAAAGCAATTGCTCCTCTTTTCCACAATATTTTGTTACCTGTTGTTAGATTTCCATGTTAAAACAGGGACCAGATTTTCACTTCGAGATAAGCGCTTATTCGAAATTAGCGAAGTCAAGATAACGAAAGTCGGCTGTATTTGAATTTTGCTGCTTGTTTATGTTGTGAAGTTCCACTTTTCTGGCCATTGCTTCATCTATAAAGTAATTTACATTGTAGATATAGCGATGCTAATGTCAACCTTGTATTGATAATAGGATTTTCCAGAACTTTGTTTTTGATATCAAACAAAGCGCCTAATATACTGAATAAAACAATTTGTGGGCTAGGATCTACGTCAAATTCGTTGTATCTTAAATGAGCCGAGCCTTAAAGACACAATTTGGATTGCATAACACCCTATTGACTCTTAGCAGATTAAGATAAGAAGTTTTTGTAGACTTAGGCCACCTTTACAGGTAGGGGCTTGATAAGGGGTAATTAGATTTGGTATCAATAAAGTTTATGATGAAGACAGGGAAACAGATAAGGTGGGTAAATTTGTGATAATTTGATTTTTTTCTCTTTATTCAATAAAATATAACTGGTTGTTATTCATCAGAATTCTCGCCAAGGCAGTTCTAATGATTATTCATATGTTTTATGGAGAAATACAGATACTTACGCTTTTATGTTAATTTATCATCAAATGCCCTCTTTATCTGCTACTTTGGATCAAATACAGAAAATTAGCAAGAAAGACAGTATTTTAATTATTTATTAATTTATTTATTTATTTAGATTTATTTATTTATTGAAAAAGAAAAGCTTTTTGGCATAAAATACACATTCTAAACTGTATAAGAATTTACTGACAGATTCCATAATGTGTTGTTTTACTGAAGTTAAACTATTTAGTTTTGAGGCAACTATGGAATAATTGCTCTTGAAAAGTTATACACAGCATACGGTCGGCACTTATTAGAATATAGCGACTCTGTATGGGACAATTGTTCAAACGACTGCAAAAGGCAGTTAGAATCCATTCATAATGAAGCCGCCAGAATCGTATCAGGTGCAACAAAACTCTGCAGCATTGAAAAAATGCTAGCAGGCCTAGGGTGGGAATCACTTCACGACAGACGACAGAAACACAAATTAGTTATTTTTTATAAAATTGTTAATAGCCTGGTCCCAGATTACCTAAGTAATCTCTTACCGCCTCTTGTACAAGAACGTACAACTTACAGTCTCAGAAACGCAAATGATATCCAGTCTATTCATGCAAATACAAACCTTTTCTTCAACTCTTTTCTTCCTTCTACCATCAGAGCGTGGAACGACCTTCCAGATAATGTCAAAGAAGCCAGCACAGTTTCCTCCTTCAAATACAGACTAAATAGGGATCTAAGGGCGCCACCCAAATATTTTAATGCTGGATCTAGAATAGGACAGATACTTCAGGGCAGACTTCGCATGGAATGCAGCTCACTCAACTCGGATCTCTTCCGTAAAAACATCGTGCCTAGTCCGTCGTGTTCTTGTGGTGGATTTGAAAGTGCATTCCATTTTTTCTACACATGCCCTAAGTATGCAGATGTCAGGAACAGATACCTATCTGATCTATTACCAACACACAATGTTCATGACTTATTATTTGGAAAAGAAAATGCACCAGATAATGACAACGAGCTCCTTTTCTTAAAAGTACAAGACTTTATTATCAAATCCAAACGGTTCGTGCAATAGCTCATAATATCACATGCTACAATTTTAAGTCCCAGCTTCTAGTAAAATTATCTATTATAATAACACCCGTTGAGTAGCACAAACTGGGATCGGTCAACATCCTTTCTTCCCTTCTTTTTTTTGTTCCTCTTCTTGTTTTTTCTTTTTTTTTTTTTACATAGAACATTGGCACTGTCTCTTTTCAAAGTAAAATGTCATAATGTTATGCGCACGATGTATATGTTGCTCAGAGATATGTGGTAAGAACTTGCTATAGTTGAAGTCCTCACACTGAGACTGTCTATAATCAGTAATAACAAATTTGATTTTAATATCTTACCATATCAAAAACATATTACTAAGTGTTTTGTACCTAGTATTGTTGAAATTGCAAATGTTCTCTCTCTCTCCCTCTCTCTCCCTCTCTCTCTCTCTCTCTCTCTCATTATATATAACAATATCTACCATTCACATATGTTTTGTTCATGTTGTATGATTGAGGAAATGACATGTATAAGCTTTAAGCTTACCGTCTGATCCTGACACATTAATGTTGTGAAACTAATTTTCATGTAGTTGAAACAATAAAATATTGTTTAAACCAATTGTGAATTGTGTTTATTTACTTCACATTTATTTATTTATTTTCTAAAGTCTGTTTATTTACTTTAGAAAATAAATAAATGAATAAAAACTTTCAATTTTATATTTCTAATTCAGTTTATGTGTATTTTATTTTCACAGTGCAAGAAAAAACACAACAATTTTGTATTTTGGAAAACAAAACTATAAAAAATGAATAAATAAATGAAGTGACACAATACAAATCAACAAATTAAATGCAAACATTGCAAATGAATTTAACTGGTTATAAAGTAACATATTGAATACTTCTCAATTATATGAATGACCCCTTATAGGGCTCCACCTAGGGAGGCTTAACATCCTTATAATCACCTCATAATCACTTAGATAAGATAAGCCTTTGATGTGCACTCTGTTATCAGGATTGTATATTGAAGCTGATCATGAGGGGGTGCGGGGGGGGGGGTGGGGGGGGGTGGGGAGGAAGGTGTCTAGCCAAAGAAGGAAAGCTAGAAATGTGTCAATATGATACAGATGCCCCCACTCAGGGGTCATCCTCAACCGCATGCAGGCATTTTGCAAAAAATGAAGTTGAAAAAAGGACCATAACTCATAATAATTGGCAGATTTTACTCTAAATCGAACTTGACCTATATTTTATGATTATATACCTGTGTATAAAATATGAATCCAATACACCGATCTTTTTTTTAAAAAAAAAAAGATATAGAAAGGAAAACATTTTTTGAAGGTGGAAAAGGGACATAACTCCTATAATAATGGGTGGATTTTACCCTAAATCAAATGTGACCTCTATTTTATAATTATATACCTGTGTATTAAATATGAATCCAACACACTAATATTTCAAAAGATATCAAACGGAAACTATTTTTCAACGTTGAAAAAGGGCCAAAACTCCAAAATAACTTGGTGGTTTTTACCCTAAATCGAACTTGACCTATATTTTATAATTATATGCTCGTGTATAAAATATGAATCAAATACACTAATCTTTTCAAATGTTATGGAACGGAAACCATTTTTCAAAGTTGAAAAAGGGCCATAACTCCCAAAATGATAGGTGGGTTTTACCCTAAATCGAACCTGACCTACATTTTATGATTATACACCTGTGTATAAAATTTGAATCCAATACACAAATCTTTTCAAAAGATATCGCACGGAAACCATTTGTGTTGCGTACGGGACGGACAGGACGGGACGAACGTACGAACGGACAGCGGTGATACTATATGCCGCCCCCCCCCTTCCCCATTGGAAATGGCGGGGGCATAAAAATGTGTCTTTAATAAAGATGACTTCAGAATATATGAGAATGAAGACCCATTTCATCACGAAAATACGCCTATATAGTTTTGACTTCCCTAAACCCCACTTTTATACAGTAAAACTGGGGTTTACAGGGGTATACATTAATTTTCTTATTTCTGCTAAAAAAAAAACATAGATTGTGGGTACTCGTTAGAACCACCTAGCCGAGGCGGCTCTAACAAGTACCCACAGTCTATGCTTTGAACAGAAATATGAGAGCTACCAGAATTTTATATCAGAAAGTTTTCCTTTTTTGGTGGTAATATTCATAATATATTTGAATAGGCGTGTTTTCGTACTGGTTCTACAATACTTTGCCTTCTTCTCATTTCTGTATGCTAGCTTTATCCTTCAAACAAAGTTCTTGCCAGTTTTCTAGCTAAACAATATTTTCATTACGTTAATTCGTATGTAATGAATAATACACTTATAATACTTTCACATGTATGTAATTAATAATTTATTATATATTAAAATCTGTAAAGAGAGAGCATTCTGTGCAGTCTGATCAGGATCTTTGTGCTCTCTTTATAGATTTATTTGCTACTGACGGGTTTATTTGCTATTGTGGACCATTTCAACAAACAGTAAAATACTGAACAGGCCACACAAATGCAAAGCCTACGAATAAACATATTGCTTACACAGACACTGAAAAGTTCTTTTCTCATGTTGCTGCACACATATAGATTTTGTAAATGCTGAACAAACTGCACGAATGATCTGAAATTGTACCTACATATTAAAACATCCCGCGAAGACTCTGATTTGTCTACACATCCCGACAAAAGACAATTTACATCAGGCACCAACCATCGGATACCGATTTAGGAAGGAACTAGTATTTAGTCCGATGCCCGATCCACTATTGTTTGTCTGGAGTCCGTAAAATCATCCACGACTTTAAAGATAGTGTAGTTTAAATATTCTGGTCCTTTGTCATCACGAAAACATGCCTATATAATTTTGACCCCCTTAAACCCCACTTTTATATAGTAAAACTGGGGTTTACAGGGATATACATATTTTTCTAAATTCTGCTCAAAAACATAGATTATAGGTACTCGTTAGAACCGCCACGTCGAGGCGGTTCTAACGAGTACCCACAATCTATGTTTTGAGCAGAAATATGAAAAATATTAGAATTTTTTATCTGAAAATTTTCATTTTTTGGTGGTAAAATGTTCAGTATATTTGAATAGGCATGTTTTTCACAATGGTGATCACTGAACTCATTACTAGTTTGTTTGTTTTTTAAATTCACACGAAGGTCACTGACGACGCCCAGGTCAGATATATTCATTTTTGTGTGTTCATTGCTGTCTGCCTGAAGAAAGTTTGGATTTGTGGCTATCCACTGAGTGCCCAATGAGGACTTTGATCAGAAAGCTTGGGTTTTATGTTGCGGCTCATAAATATTACTGTTGTTGCCCGCATGTAAATCGACAACATCTTTCAACATGCCTCGGCATGTTGAAAAATGTTGTCGATTTACATGTGGGCAACAACAGTTTAGATCAGCCTGCGCATTCATGCATTCTGATCAGGGCTTTGTTTGTACTTGCATCAGGCGAAAATGATGAGGTTTAAGCCCCAAATAGTTTTCCTGTTGACCGTTCCACGGTATTTCCTCTGTTACAGTTCTTGGTCTGTGCGTCCGTGGTGTTATATGTGGCGTTTGTTTGGTCTTTATTTGTTCTTCACCCTCTTTCTGTTGGTAGGGAGGGCTATGCTTCCTAATTGTATCTTCTCTTATTTTTCATAATTGTTGGATATTGTAGAATATCAAACGCCACTGAGACCGAATGTGTACGCTTGATCAGTCTTGATTCTTCGCATATGCCCTGAAGACACATTGTCGCATCGAGAGGCACCATTTGTTCGCAGTGCATACTCCACAACATTTACATATTGTGCATGCAGAGGTTTCTTTATGGGCTTGTTATTGGTAAACATATATGTAATCTGGCGTCTGTTCCCATGCGTGGCTTCCTGATCAATCATCTTTAGAAATTTTAGTGACAAAAGCAACGTGTCTTCTAGGAAAGAGTAACCCAGGAGCTGAATTATTGCGCTCTGGGAAAACACATTTGAATGGATTGGTTTCCTATGGAACACCAGAAAGGAAATGTGTTGTTTCTATTTTAATGCCATTCTACTAGATTAGATCTTGAGATAAAAACAATATTATTCTGTTGAAATTCGCAAACCTCAAATCGGTAGATCCGCTTAACAAAACAGTTCGTTCATTCAAAGTTAGTGGTCGTTTATTTTGTCCCCCCCCCCCCACCCCACTTCAGTAATAATTTCTGGCATACCAGACAATGAACTCCAAGATTTATGCTGGGGATAGAAATTCCTATCTTACCTACCCTATCCTAGACAGGAGTGATATAAAAGGAAAACTTCATGTGCGATCGATCAACACTTTGGTTATAAGGGACGTCATGTAATTCTACTGCTAAGCTGACGTCATCGCGGTGTGACAAATGATGCCAATTTTCAAAATGGTGGACGTCAATTTCATTGTGTATCGAAGATTGCTGCGTTTAGAATCAATGAAAAAGATCAGTAAACACTGGAAATTGAAAGGTATGCAAAAAAAAAAAAAAAGTATCTACCACAGTGTTCGTTGCTTATAAAAATATCTCGGCAAAACCTCGTGATGCAGACGGTGACTCGTGGGACAGTGTTTTTCTATTCGAACCGAACATGCATGAAATATTCTTATAATTTTGTGGGAACAATCTGTATGGTTTGCCTAAAGATAATATCATTGTGCTTTAAGACAATGGCTTGTGGCTAAACTTTATTTTCCTAAGACTTTCTTTTTTAAGATTGTTACCTAAATTGTGTATCCTAAATATCGTATTTTGAAGTAGCAAACTATTATCTTGCTCCCCCAAATAAAAGGATTCTAAAAGAAATGACCCTTGAGAGTAATATTTACAAAAACAAGCCTATTCAAATATACTGAACATTTTACCACCCAAAAAAATAAAAAATTTCGGATAAAAACTCGGATATTTTTTCATATTTCTGCTCAAAACATAGATTGTGGGTACTCGTTAGAACCGCTTCGCCGAGGCGGTTCTAACGAGTACCCGCAATCTACGTTTTTGAGCAGAAATAAGAAAAATAATGTAAACCCCTGTAAACCCCAGTTTTACTATATAATTGTGGGGTTTAAGGGGGTCAAATTTATATAGGCATGTTTTCGTGATGTAACGCACTCACAAAATTAAAAACAATTCAAAGGTATCAAGTATTCTGAATCAGACTTGCAAGTTTTGGCCAATTAGGCCTCATCAGTTACTCTCATATCATGTTTCAAAACTCTCGAAATGTGTTCAGTGATCACAAAGGATCAAAAATATAAACTGCACAAGAGTGAAGTACAGGGAGCTGTTTTATGGCCGACACAAGGCACCGGCACCCGCTGTGATAAAAATAAAAAGATTCTAAAATGAATGACCCTCTTGAGAGCAATGCACAATATTGTCAACAGCTTAAACGTCAATTTTTCAAGGCCAGATAAGATATTTTCGGCCAAAAAGTCCTCATGAAGTACCCTCATATAACTTTTTAAAAGCACCGGAATGGGCTAAATGGTCACAAAAGACCAGAAAATATTACCGTGTTTCGTCACTATAATACCAATATAATTGATTGTACAAGACACGGTATGCATGGAAATCAAGAAAATATTTTGATATGGATCGTCGTTGAGACCATACACATTTTAGAATATAACTATTATATTAGCAAGTTCATAAAATGTATATCACAGTTTCACTCATACAGTATAGTGAAAATACGTCTTTATATCTACCTTACGTATACCCCTTTGTAACCTATACAATCTAGTGGGAATAAGTGTACAGAATACAAACCTTATTTTCTGTCGGTAGAGAGTGACAGTTTTATGGGAGCTATGAATAACTATTAACCGACATACATATTAAAGCATGCATACAATACATACATTATTAAATTAAGATATATAGTATCACAGTATAACACATAAAAATTATCTGGTAAACATACATTGAAAGGACCTCAATCTAATGCAAACAGAAATATTTACCAGAAATGCCTGAGGATATGACATACAAAGGAATTTAGTTAATTAAAAACTTAATATCAGGAGTAAATATTGCTTAAGACATCTAATAAATAAAATGCTCTAAAATGACTTACAATAGATTCAGTGTTTAAAAAGCTTAAAACAAAGTTAACAGAACAATACAGAGTTTAAATAAGCACATAAGAACAAGCATGGTGGAAAAGGCAAAACAAAATGCAGAAACATTAATGAAATAAAGACAGAGCAAACAAAAAGAGAATACAACCAATTAAAAAAAACTATTTAACAGAATGGAATGTGTAGGAATACTCAGAGCCACTCCAGGATGCAATTTGGCTCTTGAAATGATTTAAGTCATTTATATCTCTGAAGCTCTGAGGAAGCGAATTCATATCTCTGCAGCCTTGAAGCGGAATTAGCTAGACTCATAACTTTTTGTTCTTACCTGGGATATTTCAGCTGTGCTGGTGTACCTAAAAGAATAAGGATTTGCTTTACAGTATACAAGCTTATGTAAATATGCAGGACCCTGGTTATTCAAGATTTTAAAAGCCTGCAAAGTCATTGTCTTCCAACGCCTGACCTTCAAAATGGGGAGTAGATTTCAAAAGCCGGGACGTAAATTTGAAATATGTTCATCAAAACTGAACATAAAATCAATTGTAACACCCAAACGTTTTACACTATAATCAGATTTAATTTCACAATTTACAAATTTGAAACGCAATCCTTCATTTTAAGTTTTCTCGCCAAGTGAACGAGCCTGAAATTTGCCTGCATTGGCCTGCATGAGGTTGACAGAAAAAGAAAACGCCCAATAAGCCTCTTACCGTTCTGTTCCAACTCACAAACTAAATGTTCCTTGCAGCGATCAGCGGATGCAAAGGTATTACGATAGCATAATTGTGTAGATCACAGTCTAAAACAAAATGAAAAATGCCGTTTAAGAATATTTTGAACAGAACTGGTCCAAGTCTTGGGGTATACCCTTGAATTAGTTTTAACGGAGCCTAGTTTGACATCTTGCTGTCTATCAATCAAATAGCTTTTCAGAAGTTATAAAGCGCACCATTGGTGTATATAGGAGTATAGATTATTCAGTGAAGTTTAAGATTTAGTTTTTTTTTTCTGTTTTTAGTTTTTGATTCAGATTTAAATTCGTTCTGTTATTCTATCAATCTTTTTATACCTTATAAATATGTTTTAATGAACTAAATAACACCATTTTCCTATTATTTTCTATATCAGATATGTCATGAAAATGTCACGGCTTGCATTTCTATAGATAAGAAGGGGTTAAGATACATGTTTTCTTTTTTCTTCACTTCTAATGAGTACTCTAAACATACGACTCGTATGTTTACGTAGTGAAATGAGAAGAAAAATAATGCACTGTGCTTGAAAAGATCAATATGCTTTCCTAGAGCGAAGGCTTAGAAATATACGTTTCATATAGGAATGTTTAACATAATAGTTTTGACATCGAAGACCTTGATAAAACTCTGCGGGTCCTTTCAGTATATTACTTGTCAACGTTACCCAAGCAGGTCGGATAAGAGCACACACAACCTTTACCACTCACTGGGCTAATTCAGCAGACGACAAATTGATGATATTTTTGTATTTTTCACAAAAGTCAGAATCTGACATTTCATGCAAACTGTCTCTATTTGGGACAATTTGCATGAAATGTCAAATCTTATTTTCTGGGAAAGTAAAAATATTTTTTTAAAAATATCTCTGCAGAAAATTTTACCGAGAGTGCTAAGCGTCAAATATCAAGTTAACACGCCTACTCGACCTCTCTCTAGATTTAGTTCAAAATCATGAAGGAATCCTTCAACACATTGAAACGTATTTAAGCCATTTTCATCAAATATTACAGATATGGGAATACCTAGAAAATGCCACGCTTCCGAAAAAAGGTCCGCCAAAGGAACAGAATAAGGTAAGAATGATACAAAAGTTCATTAAAGAACAACACCAACAAAACCAGAACGAAAACGAAGTGCAACAGAAATACCGCCTTGAAACGGCCAAAAAAAAACTGCACTAACCCATTTGGCGATTTCGAAGACACTGATTAGACTGCGCGGATGAAAAGACTCATCTGATTCTCCTCTTTGGTGCACTTGTCCTTACCTTGATCCGCTATGTAGACTAACATGTGACTCCGCTGTCCGCATATGACCATGCTTGTGCTAGTCGTGATTTGAGATAACCAACGTTGTTTCAGTAATTGTGAAAACAGAAACAATCCTTAACTCACAGTTCGCTCCGTAGTCTCCGTCATTCGCCGCACTATGTACACACTACAAGGTCAATGGACACGAAATTGTAAACTGTGATTACAGTGTACAGAGAAACTACTTATAACGGATTGTTTTGACGAATGCAAATTATGAAATGTTACGATTCATCCAGAGAAAAAATTAATCCTTTCAGTCCTGCAGACCATACCAATTTGTTTGCAATCAGTGTAGATCGTGATGATATGGCTCATAATGAGCCGTCTCATCAGGAGCTTCTCTGTTTTCTTTTTGTTTTAACTTCTGACTGAGATCCTTGTTTAAAACCATGGTTCTGACCTGATTCAAAGATGGATGAGTCCACTTCAGAAACCTAGGGATGAACAGGTGAAACAAGACGGTATAATTAAACTAATTTAGTTTGCACTTCCGGTTTTTATCACAACTTATTTCGCCACTCCCATACAGTTCATTGTGCATTTTCACAAGCATTTTAACAGAGACATAAAATCGAACTTACTAGCTTTATCTTCATCCCTTGATACTTGAACGCAATTTCCTGTCTAATTTCCTGAAATGGCAGAAGATGATGACGGCAATGTGCATCTCGGGTATCTCCTTTTAGTACGTATTTTCGGTACAAAAGGCTCTTACTCACGTTCAAATGCGTACAGTGGTTACCCTTAATGTGCGGACCATATTTGTCCTAAATTTTGAACAAGTCTATTATACTACATATTGATGTTTATAAACAATGAGTGACAGTGTAGACCCTGCTCGGACGCCGCGTGCTGTGGCTTTTTTTTTCTGAGTGCACACCAATTGCCTTGGCTTATCGGCCCAAATTCTTAGGATAAATGGAATAAAAAGGACCTACTCTAGATATCAGTTATTTGTTGAAATTGCATTAATTGCTTGTTATTATAAATAGGTAAACAGTCTTTATCCGAATCAGACAACGTATTCCGTGGCCTTTGAGCATGGGTGATCAGGGCATGTCCTTTGCCGGGGACACTAAGCATTAATGCAATGGCGATGATAACATTTGGACCGCGTCGTGCAGAAACAGGTCTCCGGGCATATGCGGACAGCAAACAAAGCATTGAATACTACAGAATGTATGAATGGAGAGCAAAGGCCAAGGTGATACTTTGAGCATGCACAGCACAGGATGAGCTGTATCTGCGCATTATATGCATGTTCGAAGGCACTTTTATCTGACGCGGCACATGTTAAGTGATTCCGAAAATAGTTCACTTAATAAGCCGGCGCTAGAGACCGTGAGCAGCGAGCGTTGCATATTCCAGCACGGTTCATGGACGGATCGGTCAAAGCCTATTTGAATAGATGCACGACTTACCCTACAATAACACTTGTGCGACTTCAGGCTGCACATCCATCAAGTTTGGCTAGAGTTTTCGCCTTTCTCTCTTAACATAGCCTGAATGCTGCAGAAGGATTATGCGAACAGCGAAGACTCGGATACGCTTGCTTATCCGAGTTTTCGCTTGTCGCCTATGTGTTATTGTAGTTGCTGTCGTGCGCTGGCACATGTGTGCATCTATAGTGTGTTCCTCACTCCCGAAGAGTCCATCTTTACAGAATTCATTTGGTAATATCGAATTAGCTTATTCCTAAACATTGAGAGTCTTTTTTTTTTTGAACGGTCAGCAGAAACAAAAACTAATGAGGGGCCTGAGGTAGTATCCTCTTACCTCGTCAGTGAAACATCGACACTAAGAATCAAACAAATGCAAGGAAACTAAATACAGGGCTCATTGGCAATCTAAAGTCAGAACGAAAGAAAATACCACAGACAGGAATAGTCGGGTGCCAGTCCTCTGAAACAGATTGAGGAAATAGCCGTCATTCAGTCTGAGTTCCGACACCATTGTGCAATTTAAGAGGAATCAAATCTGCCATCTATAATTGGGTAAGCAGCCGTGCCTAAATTTTCGCGCATAATTTTCATGTCGCAATCTTTCTCACGTTACGACCGACAACCATTCTGAAGTGTTCCGTAAAATCTGTATTACGTACAGCTCTTTTGAATTTATAGGCTAAGTCGCCATAAAATTCGGGCTCTTTCCTGCAGAAATGTTTTCATGTCAATGCTATATCTAAACTAACTAAGGAATGATGGCGATAAATTTATTATTGTGTTGTGTCTTGTTTGTTGTCCTGTTGTTGTGTTGGTGGCTTATCTCGGGCCTTCTGATTCACATCACTGGGAAAGATGGAGCTTTTCTTTTTTTTTTTTTTTTTTTTTAATTTGTTATATATACAATATATTTCAAAATATCACCACTTTTTTTCTGTACTCTGATCCTGAAATAAAATAGAAAGGAAGGAGACATAATGTTAAATTTCAGTTCACAAGATTTAGAATTATCAATGTATAATGTTCATAGTATGCGTCAGGTGCTCTAGAAACATCAAATATGATTCATTCTGTTCTGTTCATGTTGTATCATAACGGATTAATCGAATCAGCATTTTTCCAGCGGCGTGCAAATCGTGATTTTCTGGCAAATATCTGATGTTGACCGAGACTGATTTGTTGTTTACTAGTTACCGTTAAACTTCTATTTACAAACAACGCATTTTACAAATATACCAGGTGTATTACTATGTAAACAATGTATTTGTGGTATGCAAATAGTTTATCGTTTCGTTTCAACTTTCGTACTTTGAATGTTCGTCCTTTGTATTTTCTATGTAAGTATGTCTGCGGTTTTACAATTCCTAAAAAATAAAGAAAAATGTCTCCAAATATTCTTCCTCTTTTTCATTATTATTGTTGTTATTAATTTTTGTTGTTTTAAATTATTATTTAATTTTTTTCTGCTTTTCTTTGTATGTTTTGCAAAGTGACAATTAGGCTTTCAGCAATATCTCTAGTGTACTTTCCAAATGATTTTTTTATACATTGATTATACAATTAAGGAAATGTTTCAACACTGATCCTGGTATCTTACAGATTTAGTCTGAATTTAGATAGCCTCAAAATTCTGACTTCACTTTATATTGGGGGAAAAAGGTTAATTTAAACCCAGTGATGAATTTCAAATTTACTCAAGCTGTATATTTTGTTTGAATACTATTTTTTGTTATTCTACATGCTCTAATTTTCTTTATGGTTGGCTTCAATATTATTTCAGAGTGTCAAAAAATCTTCTCTTATTGACCTCATAATTTCCCGGATTGTTTCTTTTTTTTTTTTTTTTTTTTTTTTTGTATAATTATTTATTTATTTAATTTTATTTTATTTATTTATTATTATTATTTTTATTATTATTATTTTTTTTTTTGCTGTATACTATATCATGGAGCATTTTGTATGCTAATAAGGGTTCTGTCACTTTTTTGTTCTTGTGTGTGTTTGTTCTATTTAAATTTAAATTTCTTTGATATCCATTATATATATACACATATATTTACATTTTTTATTTATTTATTTATTTTTTATTATTATTTATGATTTTGATTCATGAGTTTGGATTACGGCTTTGGTACCCTGACCGCAACTACTTTTATTACTTTTTTAGGGTTTTGAATATTTTAATCATATTTTTAGGGCCTGTTTGCGGTTGGTGCCCTTATTTTAGTTTTACAGAATTAATTTAGCTATATTTATTTTAATAGTCTTGTTTTGATATTTTCCAACATATCAAAAGGACAATAACTGGGAAGGTATGAGTATTATTATAAAGACAGGTTGAAATAATGACACTATATACAACACTTTAACATGAATGTTAGTGAACGAATGAGATTAGATCTTTGTCCGGGTCCCGACCACCACTGCACTAAATGATGCAAACACAAATGAAGGATGTTAGTTGCATGAATAGAAAAAAAAACAGTCTCACATAAAAAGAGATCAATAGGCAGACAGTGATAATGTGCAGATGAAATACATGATAGGTGGATAATGTTTAGATTTTTTTTTTTTGTGTGTGTGCGGGGGGGCGGGGGGGTTGTGGGGAGGGGGGAGGGGGTGGTGGAGATGGAGCTGGTTTCTTTGCAATTTATTGGCTAGAAACGTGTGGACTGTTCGTCATGGTTTGGTTTATTCTTCTTTTTGGTGTCACTGGGCGACTACTTTGTTCGATTGTCGCTCATCCTGGACATCGTCTGCACTTTTTTGACAAGGTGCACTAGCAAATAGCTGAGAGATTAATCCACCACAGGATTTAGCACGAAATGCGTCCCTATCCAAATTGCAAAATTATCAATATCAAAACCAAATGCATCCCGCTTGTCAGAAGTTTCATTAGAGACTGATAATTTAAAAACAGAAATAAGATTTTTTCAAAGGCATTAGCTTTGTCTAGCTGAAGCGCTTGGATACATTTTATCTAGCAATGGTAAAAATGAAAATTACCAATATTTAAATATCAAGTAGTTCAACACCACTGACTGATTTTCATGAGAATGGGACAACATGATCTCTTTCATAACAAAACAAATCACAAATGTACAACACGGAGAAGGGGCACAATAAATATCAATCGTATAGCCACTATCTGTTGTATAATAATTATTTTGTACTAAACAGAATAAAGATATTATCAATACGAAATGAACGAGCATCACCAACGTTCCGACAGTACCAAAAGATATAATATTTGTAATCTTCATAAGTGAAGAACAAATGCTTCTCGTTACAAACAAGATAAAGAGAATTTTTTAGTTAAATTTCATTCAAAGTATTTTTCAAGGAATTTTCTTAAACCATTTCACTTTTACTATCATAATTCCGGAAACCATCATCATGATATCCAATGACCCAACAGGAGAAATGCTGAATATGCAAAAATGGTTTAGGTGAAACAGGTATTCTTTATTTAATCATTATATTTTTTCACTTTTATTCTATGCTTCGTCCCGTTATCACTGACCAGGTATGCAAAATGGTTTGGGTGAAACAGGTATTCTTTATTTAATCATTATATATTTTTTCACTTTTATTCTGTACTGTGTCCCGTTATCACTGACCAGGTCTAGGTTTAATCAACTTCAATTTGATTTTTATAGACATGTATAGCGTGTACGTGCAAACTGGGAAAAAATTAGTTGTTTTGTTTGGAAGTGACATCAATGAAAACGTTAATCCCCACGAGTGATCAAATTAATGGCATCGAAAGAGGCACCTCTTTTATGGTGCAGTGCAAGAATTTATAAATAAAACACATCCTTGTTAATGGAAAACATTTTCATAAAAATATTCGTCATGAAATTTATTTTCCCCTGTTGGGTTTTTGAACGTATTGACACAACTGTGATATTTGTTCTATGATATTTGTTCTTTGTAGAAACAAACAAGGAGTTTAAGAAAATGTCATTCAAAATTAAATCAAGCAGTTTATCTCTTAGCATTTTATGCGGAAATAACATAAAGTGTAGAAAATCATATTAGACAAACTAGTATCTGTTTTTTTTTTTTCAAATCTCGCCAGAATTTTTAATTGATTAAACAATGGTTTTACCAGATTTTTCATATACTTCTCACTGTGTTGAACTGCATGTTTTAACAGCAGTAAGGCAAGACGTTAATTTTGAGAGTTCAGTCGTAATGCATGAAAAAATAGTTAGCCATGCAACATGCTTTATATGGCCTTTGATGGAGTTTCGGTAACCAGTACAACGTAGGAAGCTTATCTTGGTACTCTTTAATATAAACTGACGTATTAAATATGATGATCGAAGTAACTGACTTCTTTGCTTCAGTTCGTTTTACTTGTGAAGTGGTGGCAGCATATGTAAAGGTTGTTTTGTCATTATTTGTTCGATAGCTCTTCTTCGTGTCGTGCCTCGGGTGTGTTTCGTGATTTTGGCATTTCCTGGGTATCTTTACTTATTGTTATTTTCTATTTTTTACAAGTTTGCATATATGTTTGAGTACTGCCAAGAATTGTTTATAGTCCAAACGTCACACAAAAGCAACATTGTTTCCGGACTTGTAAGTTGGAGCTAAAAACTTTGTTATGCGACGAACTGCATACTTAGTTTCTAACCCAATCTTGGTAGCCAGCCATGCTTTCTTTTTCAGTTACAGGGCAATGGGCAGGGAATCAGACTCTATGACAGTACCGACCTAAACTTTTCCTTACATGTTTGATTCTTAATGTCCTGTATTTGTTAGAGTCCTCTGTGGTTCAGCACAACCGGCACAGTGGCTCAGTGGTAGAGCGTCCGCTTTGTGACCGGCAGGTTGCGGGTTCGATCATGGCCGGGTCATACCAAAGACTTTAAAAATGGTACTAGCTGCTGTCTTGCTTGGTGCTCAGCATTAAGAAAGTAGAGCTAGAACTGGTCAGCTCAGTGTCAGTATAATTTTACTGGGTGGAATATCATGTCAAAGTGTCTGGGGCATAATATTTCAGTTAGGCAGTTCTCTAAAAGTGAACATTGAGCGAGCTCCCTGCCACATCCAGACACCGTCGCGATATGACTAAAAGATTGTTGAAAGCGACGTTAAGCCCAAATCAAACAAACAAACTGTGGTTCAGCTAGGGGTGTGTTCTTCCTCTAAGTATCATTGGTTTGCTATATTATGTGATTGTGTTTTGTCTTGGAATCTTTAATACTATTGTTCTTTAGCTCTGGTTGTCAGTGTCTTAGGTATTTAATACAAACCCCTATCCGTGTTTCCTCACAGTGATTAAATTTATGTGTTTTCCATATTATTTCTCTGATTGAATTAGGGAGCCTCTTTACAAATCGAACTTTTATTTTGGATTTTTGCAGCATTGAACCTAGCTTGATAATTTGATGCCAGTAAAATTGTTTTACCTTCGCCTCCTTGGAAGTTTCAACTACTGACCGTTTTAAGGCGGTATTCCTTATAGAGTTCGTTCTTTATGTGACCTTGCTGTGGCTCTGTGCTGTTTGCTTTTCAAGTTTCTGTTCTGATTGTTGTGTTTTGTGGATCCTTTCTGTCATTGTTATCATCTCACTGGGAAAAGGGAGCTGGTTGCTTAACGTTTCTTTGGTTTTGTAACCCGTGACAGGCGGATTGGGAACTATAGAAATGACTCTCGTCCGTGTGTTCATGAGTCATTACATGTCCATATCCATATCTGACACCATAAAAGCCTTTTGTCAATGTTACAATTGAGTTAGGACAACATCAAATTTATTGCAATTGTTACAGTTCTATCAATATTTCCATTGTGGTTTAAGACTTCTTTTCGACTGTACTACATTCTTTTTCTTCTCCAACCGTGTAGCTTATTTTGTGTCCTTACGGAAAATCTTTAACAGTTATACCAAAACCTACAACGCAGAAAACAAGAAAGATGGAAAATATGCTTCAGACATCGAATGTTACATTGCATTCGAGCATTTATTAACATATATGCATATGCTTCTATCATTCTTAACTCTTCCTCTTGGTGTTACTTGTAGGCTATGTTCTGTGATTGTGGCTCTTCTTGGATAGCTTCATTACTATTTCCGATGGAAATACAGTTGACTCTCGTTATCTCGAACTCGTTTATCTCCAATAACCGCTTATCTCGAAGTGAAAATCTTGTTGTTGACTAAACATGAAAATCTTACGACAGGCAAATAAAATATTGTGGAAAAGAGGAGAAATTTCTCCTCAGGAGCAATTTCTCCTCTTTTCCACATTTTCGATATATCACTAAAATCAATTACATATAAATGTGTTAAATGTGGTTGTTCGAATTATTTTTCCTCACTTCTGCAAATCTGATATGTCGAGGTACGGATATCTCGAAGTATTTCAGAGAGTCCCTTGGAATTCGAGATAACGAGAGCCGTCTGTATATATGATGTTAACCAGGAAATGCCACAATCAAAAGGGACAGCCTTCCCGAAATACCGAAAGAAGAGAAGGTGAACCAAGAATGACAAGACATAACAGCACAGTTGCAATGACTGACAACCAAACAAGATGCAGTAGAAGAACCGCCTTTGAATGGTCAAGAAAAAAAATTAATTTGGGCTTACTCGATCGAAACCTCGCCTTAATTCTGATGCAACTTAAAATTACAGAATTGTGTTCGGTCTACATAGGGTCCTCGTCTACATCATTCTGAACCAGTCCAATACAACACAAATAGTTGCAGATCTGCAATGAAACACAGTGGAGGGTTCAATGACAATCTGAAGCCAGGATAAAAAGAAGCTACAAGACGGGCCTGATCGCAGACAACATTAGTTAGTCGCTAACCTTTTGAAAGAGATTGAGGAAGGAGCCGTCATTCCGTCTGGGCCGTGATTCTACATCGTGCTATAAAAGACCGGAGCACAGTTATCAAGCATACATTTAGTTGGGAGGGTTAATAACAATATATGAAGTTTACCGCTTACTTTTTATATTGTAACCTGTATTGTTTTGTAATGATTGTTAATCTTTTTGAGTTTAATGGCTTTAATACCCATCTTGATGAGTCTCAAACCAAACCAAGCCAGTTTCATACTCTGAGCTTATAGAAATACATGTAACTATACAAAACAGCAATGACAACACTGAAGTCTGCTTGCCCCATATCGAGCAAAACAAAACTTAGCCTTTAGCAGTAATTATCTCGAGAAAAATGCGCTTGAAATTGCATGCATGTTGTCCTCTAAGAGACTGCTGGCATGACATGGCATACCCTTTTTCAAAGAAAATATCAAAATGGCGCCTAGTGAAATTTTACCTAGCGTGCTAAACATTAACGAATATGTTCAGATTATCTAGACATATGTGCTGGCCAGTAACTTCGACTTTAGTAGTATTCTGTAAGCAACATCAAAGATGCTGATAAGACTGGATAAGCAAGATAACCTGGACATTGCTGTTAGCATATACGTTAAGTCCAAATTTCATTTTGGTGTGGCAATAACCAGTAGTGGGTAAGGTGAAATTAGGGCTCTTATGTGAGCAGGTAAGGCTCGAAACAGCCTAAATATACACAAACACTAACGTGTCTATAGATGTTGTAACCGGATAATAAAGGTCCTTATTGGGATTAGGATATTACTGCCGACATATTCATAAGGACGCTATGGAAAGGTTTCGCTGTCAAAACTGGCTTAAACCCCCATCAATAATTTGTCTACTTACCGTTTGAAAGCGGTGTTTGTTTTCTCATTGTTTGTTCCTCATATCTCCTTCCTTTCGTGCCTCGGGAAGGCTGAGCTTCCTGATTATGAAATTTCCTGAATATCTTCTCTTACATTTTGTCGAACTGTACACCAAATGAAAATAATACATCTGGGTTTTATTGCTTTGTGGAGTAGTTTGTTTGTTCATTGCAAACGCTTGGCTCCTAAAGGCAGCAATGGTAATATTTCGCACAATTTGGGTCTTGTGTCAGAAGCGAAATAATTTCGGAAATAACTTTCCTCCTGACATTAATATACGCTACAAAAAAGGTAAGAGAAAATTCCAGGGAGTGTCACAATCACAAAAAAAGGTAAGAGAAAAGTCCAGGAATTGCCACAATCACAAACCGCAGATTTTCCCAGATACCAAGAGAAAGAGGAAACCGCAAAACCAAACAAGCACAAATCGTACGAAAAGCACTAATTTTAGCTCTCTCTTCCCGAAGCCATCTCTTCCCCAAGTGTCACAACAATCACAAACCGCAGCCCTTCCCAGATACCAAGAGGAAGAGGAAACCGATAAAATAAAAGAAGCACAAATTGAACAAACCTACGAAAAGCACTAAGATTAGCTCTCTCTTCCCAAAGCGAGGTAATTGCAATGCTAAAAGGACTGAAAAACACAAGAACAAAATAACACAAGGTTAAGACATAAAACAAATCGCCTCGTAGAATAAATCACAAAGCAACAAAAAGTAAGACTAACACCGAGACCACTACCTTAGAACGGTCAGCAGACACCACCGGGGGTTTAAAGCAGTTTTACAGCTAGCCAACTTCACTAACACAAGGTAAGACATAAAACAAATCGCCTCATAGAAAAAAAAAACACAAAGCAACACAGAGTAAGACTAAAAAGCACTAAGATTAGCTCTCTCTTCCCCAAGTGTCACAACAATCACAAACCGCAGCCCTTCCCAGATACCAAGAGGAAGAGGAAACCGATAAAACCAAACAAGCACAAATTGAACAAACGTACGAAAAGCACTAAGATTAGCTCTCTCTTCCCAAAGCGAGGTAATCGCAATGCTAAAAGGACTGAAAAACACAAGAACAAAATAACACAAGGTTAAGACATAAAACAAATCGCCTCGTAGAATAAACCACAAAGCAACAAAAAGTAAGACTAACACCGAGACCACTTCCTTAGAACGGTAGTAGAGTAAACCATCGTGGAGTTTAAAGGACTTTTACCATTAGCCAACTTCACCCTGGGTCCCGATGCTACTTTTAATACAGAAATACATAAAAAAATTCGGTTCGCATAAAGGCTCCCAATTCAGTCAATGTATCAAAGCCAAAACATAAAAATCAAATTAATCACTATAATAAACAAATACGAGTACTCATTGCTAATTCTGTTGTATGCCAGAGTAAATGAAAACCAATAGTTGAACCACAGCAGGCAAAGCAAATGACATATCATCAAGCCCCAACCCTTGGTTAAAGTTTTACGAAAAGGCCAGTATTGAGTCTGAGACCCAAACCGCCGTCGTGCAATTAAAGAGAGAAGCATAGCCATCAGCAATGATGGGGCTGACAACTAGGCATGCAGTCTGTATGGCAAGCCGTTTTACTATTTATTCTATAAATCAGATATCTGATTTAATATATCAGATATCTTGTATAATATATAAGATATCTGATATACTATATTAGATGTCTTATATAAATATGTCAATTTAGATATCTTATATGCTATATAAGATATTTGATATGCTATATAAGATATCTTAGTTGGCATATAAGATATCTTATATGCTATGTAAGATATCTGATATGCTATATAAGATATCTTATAAAGGATATAAGATAACTTATTTACTAAAGAAAATATCTCATTTGTTCAATTAAATAAGATATCTCATTTAGTATATCAGATATCTTATATAGTATATCAGATATCTATATTAATATATTAGATATATTATTTAACAAAGTAGATATCATATGGTAAATAAGATATCTTATATGTGGAATTAAATATCTAATATGATATATCAGATATCTTATATCGGATATAAAATATCTTATATAGGATATAAGATATCTGATATACCAATTCAGATATCTTGTATCATATATTAGATATCTTATATCCTATATAATGTATAATAAATAGTAAAACGGCTTTCGAGCAAGCCGTTTTACTATTTATTCTATAAATCAGATATCTGATTTAATATATCAGATATATTATATAATATATAAGATATCTGATATGTTATATCAGATATCTTATATAAAATAGATATCTTATATATCAATTAAGATATCTAATATGCCAAATATAGATATCTGAATTGACATATAAGATATCTAATATGTTGTATAAGATATCTGATGTGCTATATAAGATATCTCATATAGGATATGAGATATCTTATTTACTAAAGAAGATATCTCATTTATTCAATCAAATAAGCTATCTCATTTAGTATATCAGATATGTTATTTAGTATATTAGATATCTATATTAATAAATAAGATATCTTATTTAACAAATATATGGTAAATAAGATATTTTTTATGCGGAATTAAATAAGATATCTCATATATTATATCAGATATCTTATATAGGATATAAGATATCTAATATAGGATATAAGATATCTGAATTAGTATATCAGATATCTTATATCCTATATTAGAGATCTTATATCCTATACAAGATATCTGATAAAATATATGATATCTATTTTGCTTAATAAATAGTAAAACGGCTTGCCATAAGTCTGTCGCATAATATCCAGGCTATAACCAATTCTTTATAACGGTTAATTACTTTTCTAAATTGCTCCGAAAGGTTAGAATTCCCTACTTTTTTTTTAAATCTGTACACTAAGTCACCATAAAATTCTGGTTCCGATATACCTTGTTGCAAAAGACTCTATATTGTTCTACCAAAACCCCAATACGTTACTGTTAATCATTTCAAAGCGGTATTTGAATTGTAGTTCCTCTTATTCGTTTCCTTTTTATTTGTTTAATTTTCGGAGCCGGCCTAGGTGCGCATCCGACTGGTGAGCTGGAGGTCGCGGATTCGATCCCTACCGGTTCTGGCAAGATTCTTTCGTGTAGATTGATCGTGGGATATTTCTACGGTCATTCTCTCCCTTCCGCTGATTCAAGAAGGGCAGTTGCCAGTTTCTGGTGAAAGAATATTCACAAATACTGGTTAACCGCTGAGAGGACTAAGCCTGTCCTGGAAAAGTGTCGTTAGGTGAACTGACCGCACTCGACATGACCCGAATGGGTTGATTGGGCCGTAAAACCTCAACTTAATCAAACCAATCAATGTTCCATTTTAAGTACATGTCATTGTACATTTTCATTTCATTTAATCAAAATATTATCCGGAAACTTCGAAGATATGGGAGCCTTATGCTAACTGAATTATTATATATTTCTTTATTAAGAGTAGCATCGGGACACAGAAGTTGGCTAGCTGTGAAAGTGCTTTAACCCCCCCTCCCCCCCACCTTCCTCCCCCCACCCCACCCCCGTGGTTTACTCTACTGACCGTTCTAAGGCGGTGGTCCCGCGTGTTAGTCTTACTCTTTGTTGCTTTGCGGTTTATTCTACGAGGCAATTTGTTTTATGTCTTACCTTGTATTATTTTGTTCTTGTGTTTTTCAGTCCTTTTAGCACTATGATTACCTAGCTCGCTTGGGGAAGAGAGAGCTAATCTTAGTGCTTTTCTAACATTTGTTCGATTTATTCTACGAGGTGATTTGTTTTATATCTTATCTTGTGTTATTTTGTTGTTGTGTTTTTCAGTCATTTTAGCACTATGATTACCTCGCTTGGGGAAGAGAGAGCTAATCTTAGTGCTTTTCGTACCTTTGTTCGATTTGCGCTTGTTTGGTTTTGCCTGTTTTCTGTTCCTCTTGGTGTCTGGGAAGGGCTGCGGTTTGTGATTGTGGCACTCCACTCCCTGGACGTTTCTCTTAATTTTTCATTTCGAAAGGTTTTGTTCTCTGATTTTGGTCTTTTCCTGCGCATCCCAACATTTAATTTTTCTTCTTTAAGAACAAAACGTCCAAAAGTTTTAGAATGTGTCTGCATGTGTAAAAGGGATGTGGTTGTGCAAACGAGCTGGTTGATCTTAGCCCTTAGTGCTCGGATAAAGCGATGGCTAACAAAAAACACAGTCAGAGCAAGGTGTTAACTTTCCTTATCATCCAACAATGTCGGTTCATTTCTCTCTCAAGTGAAATACAATATATGCTTCAAACGTAAATTGGTTTTAGGTCTTCTTTTTTCGAATTCAAACTAAAAAGAAAAATACATTCAGTCGTACTTATTCAAGAGAGAGGAGTGGATATAATTTACTCTGAATCTTTAAGACTACAACCATAAACATACCAATTCACAGTCTGCCTGAACAGTGCATCCTTAGTCAAGGTTTCTTGTATAAGGTGCAACTGACATTTTGTTGATTGTATTAATGAAGCATCCTTCAATAACTTCAGACATAATAAACTATTTGGTAATTACTTTACAGCAAGCATAAATATATAAATAATTACCGATGATTATGCAGCCTGGGATTCCAAACCCGTCATATCCCAGCTAGAACTCTATTTAAATCTATATCGGATAGTTAACGGGAATAGTAAAAAAGCTTGCCCTTGGAAACAAAGAACACACTACGGATTAGAAAATGGGAGTCTCAGTTTTATTAAGACACAAATAGGCAGTAATGAAGTTTGCAATACTGCTTACGCCCACTAGCGTCCCTGGAAAGGAATCCTGTCGGGCCGATAACGGTCCTGTGTAGATTTAAGTAGAATGCTGATTGAAATTACTTGACACTTCAATTTCTTACTTTTTTGGAATAAGGACTCCCATTACAAACGGAAAGATACACGCAGCATTTGCATAATACAGCACAACAGGAATAAATAGGTGAAAGATGTGACTTTCTTCTGAATTCCATTTGCATAAATTATCAATGTTTGTACTAGTTTATATTATCATATTGAATTTATACAAATAAAATATGTATAAACCAATGATAAGTGATCATAATGCAGAAAGGAGATCCTAAGTGTCACGAAACCTTGAATTCTCCTCTTTAATCACACATTAAAATTCCAGCACTCATGATGTTACGTAACAGGCAGCAAACCTCAAGAAGTCTCAGCAACACAAAACGAAACCCATAGGTTTTGAACTGTACAGAATAAACAGTTTTATTGGTCAAAGGCTGTATTTTTCTATTGCAGTTTCTGTTCGTTTTGTGCGCTCTGTTTTCAGTAGTGTTGTGCTTTGATGTCATTTTGTGTCGGTCTGACATGTTCCGTTAGTATGGCCTCTCAAAGATGATTTCATATTTATATCATTATCAAAAGGCACAGGATATTTATAAGGTATTTTGTCCGCTGACTGGATGTTGTTCGTTTTTTCTTTTCTCATAGTATTCTAGGTAATTTACATTGAACTGGAGCAGAGTATTTCCTGCAAGATTACATGTACGCCAGGGTAGACACAGAACAGACTGTGCACACGCAGTCTGATCGGAGTCGTCGCAGGTTACTCTGTGGGTTTATCCAAAAAGAAAGAGAAAACTATGATCAGCCTGTGCGAATAAGAGTGCATGCATTCTTGTAGGAAATGTTGTGCTTAGACTCAAATGCACAAAATCATCTCAAGAGCCAACAGAGGAGAGTAATTATAAAAAAAAAAAGTAACAGCAGATTGCAGCTTCATGAATATACAGTTTTCCTGAAATCTGTTAACTAAGAGCTTATACAGATTGTAAGCAATCACATTACACACCCGATAATATTATTTAGGGGACATATGAAACAAACCTGCTTCCATCTTAATACATTTGCACTTAAGATCATATGGTAGGCTATTTGTATCATAAAGTTCGCATACCATTTTATATATTGTATCGTCAACACGCAAAATTAATCCCGAAATCATTACTGATTTGAAAGAATTGCTTCCAAAGGCTCTATAGGTACGCCAGTTTTATGGCAAATCTCTTTTTCAAACTCAGATGAGTCCGTCGTAAGTATGATTTTTCTTTCACAACAATTCAAACAGATTATTCGCTCTAAAATAGGATATAACGCAGTTATGCATATACATGTAACACTGCATGCTTATTGTTACCCCAAACAACAACTTGGCTGTCAATTTGGTAGTACGACGGTTAGATGGGCCGTAGACTCGATGGCGCATCACTTCTTCACTTCTTTTCTTTGTACCTGATCTTATTTGTCTATGTTCGGGCTCTTCGTGTTTTCTAGTTGTTTTGTTTTGCTCAAACTTCTAGGTTGTAGTCTCGCTCTCGATCCCTCGTCTTTGTTCCATTATAGTGTTGATAAGTATATTTATAAGTTTTCCTGCGGTGATCCACTGATGTGTTAGGGAAGCCCTTTGCGGACCAAACAGTTGCAATGTGTATCTGTAACTGTATCAGGGAAAAGGATGAAGTTCCGCGCTAGTAGTTCCAAGTAGGCCCCCAAGCCGTAGTGGTGCAAACTACATTCTGTCCAAAGCGTGACATTTTAGTGCGTTTTACAATTTTCTTTTATTTTTTACATATCCGGTGTCTCCGTTTATTAGCGTAAAACCCGCCAACTATGCAAGATAGAGAAGATTACCTGTCAAATATTAATACTGAGATTTGACGTTTGGCCTCTGCCTTCCGTCGGTGAAATTCGTTGTGTTGTTGCATGACTCAGGCACATGAGGACGTTCTATTATATATTTCGTTCAAATCCTTCCATTATGCAGGAGTATATTACAGCATCCCACGTTTTCTTCGAAAAGTTTGCAGAAATTAATGTAAATAATATTAAAGAAGTTATCCAGGTAAGACTCCAAATCACGAAGCATAACCTACAAGAGACTTTTGAAGAAAAAAGAATCGAGGAAGAAACAACAATAATACACAACAAACAACAATATATATATATATATATATATATATATATATATATATATATATATATATATATAGAGAGAGAGAGAGAGAGAGAGAGAGAGAGAGAGAGAGAGAGAGATATGCAAAAAGCGAAAGCCAACAATACAGGAAAATATATCCGAAAGTATTAAATAAAAGAATAAAAGATTGTCTTGATTTTTCTCCAAATTTAATGTCTTAACGCGTTTCACTAGTCAGCGTTTATAGCAACAACGTTATTATATACAGCAAGTGATATATATACATACATGTATATATATATATATTATATATATATATATATATATATATATATATATATATATATATATATATATATATATATATATATATATATATATATATATACAAACACTGCCAAATGCAACAACGAACATGTGATTAAAGCAGAAAATGATTTAGAAGACTAATGGTTCCAGATTTCGGTGTATCATACTTTTCTTCAGTTCATCTGTGAAAGCCAAAGAGGAGTATTTGATGATATTGAGCTGATTTTCTTCAGCTTTCAATTAGAAAACTTCTTTGTACTTATTTAAATCACCAGAACAGGTGATTTTGATTAGTACCAGTATTATTAACATTTGTAAATATGAAGGAATAAGACAATATTCCAGCATTATCATCCAATATTCTCCTTAACAAGTCCTCTTATTACTTTGAAATGATTACGAGTGTGTCAGATAAATATGAGTTACATGCTATTGTATGTTATAGTGTCATATTAATTAAAAAAAATTGCCATTATATCTGAACTCGTCTAGTTTTAATAATAGAGCTTGAATCAAGTCGAAGACTTAATCAAGACACATGTGAATATATAAATATGATATCTGGAACTATTCAAAGACTTAATTATGACACATGTGAATACAAATATGAGATACATAGGAAAGACCACATCTGTCCCAAGGCACAAAGTAAGATTAGAATGACATGAAATGACATAACAGAACAACATAATGAACAAATGAAGAGGAACTGCAAAAAAAAAAAAAAAAAAAAAAAAAAAAAAAACGAAAACCTGGGCAGAATTCCCATTCATGCAGTTTTATCGGGGTCTTCGCATACGTTAAAATATTTTCTAAAGAGATACATTGTTTCTGAAGTTAGTCATTATTACGACAATATTATTCGCGGTTGGTGATTCATTGAGACGTTTCGCCCAACAAAGAGTAATTGGTATTCATGTATTCACAGTAATACAGGAGGCTAATTTTGATTTATCTTATTGACACTTCAGCTCTTTTAAATAAAATTGTGATGATGAGTTAAATGATTAATACAGGTCTTTGAAGTGGCATCTTGATACTGACTTACAATGGATCTACAATACCTGGGTACACATGGAATTAATGACTTAGTCTCGGAGTAACCTGCTTGTGCTTTAGGGTGCTCCGAATTGTTTTTAAATGCCATCGCATCCGTTTTATTTGCTGTTCTATTTATCTCCAATGTTTCAAAATTGTTAAATAAGTTTAAATTACCCTCTTCATGTGACCTGTTTGCTTTTTTATTGCTCTTTCTTTACGGCTTTGAAGTAATACCATGATACATATATAAAACAGATCTGGCCACGAGATTATAAACCTTATTTTCATGCTCAACTCAGCTGAGCATGAAATTTCCTCTGCTAATAAATATGAAAATGCCAAAAATAGTTGCTCAGCAAGAAAGAATTTGCAGTTGTTAATTATCTGAGATTTATAAGCAGGACAAATTTCAGGCTCAGCTGAGTTGAGCATGAAAAAAGTTTTATAGCTCGGGGCCTGAAACACGAGTATGCTCCCTTCCTCCACGAGAGATTAACACGCAAAAAATATATACCGTATTTACCATATGTATTTGGACAGACAGGCCTGAGCAAACAGTATAGACCCAGATGAGACGCCGCAGAACGCGGCGTCTCATCCGGGTCTACACTGTTTGCCACTCATCCAGCAATTTTTAGACACAACATCGGGTAGTGAATTGTACTAGTTCAAATTTTAGAATAGATATGGTAAGGAGTTGAGATGTCCGAATACTTAGGGTATATACGGTATGTATAGATATACCCAGGTCACACTTCCGCAAGGCAGCCATCACAATGCACCAGATAAGGACTGAATGTCACAAAACGACATCACAAAACAATAATCTTACGGAAGCAGAGGAAAGAAAACTAAGGGAAACTGCACCAGAAATACCACGTTGGAACTCATCCTTGCCAAAATATTGTTTTACCACCATTCGGAAACGGAAATGATCTACTCTATAAGGAAAGAATTAGCTCCCCTTCTTTCCGTTTAGAACAAACTTCTTTACAGAAGGAGCTTGATGTGCCAGAAATCAAACAAAGTCAGAAAGAACTTGCTTCTCTTGTACAAAACGATTTAAAAAGCTACCATAAGCGTGTATAGTCCCCTTAAATCTGGTAATACGAGCGGACAAAACAAAGAAAACATGGAATTGATTGTATTATAGATTATATTTTCATTTCCTTTGGGATCACTGGGCCCATTGTGGTATCTTTGTAAATGGATTCTGCTCATGTATACGCTAGAGGGCGTAAGCACTGTTACAAACTACAATCTGCTTATGCAGAATCTCAATAAAACCGAGGCTCCTATTTTCTATCTGTAGTGTGTTCTTTGTTGCCCATCACGAAAACATGCCTATAAAATTTTGAAAAACAACCCTTAAACCTCACTCTTATATAATAAAACTGGGGTTTAAAGGGGTATACATTATTTTTCTTATTTTTGCACGAAAACATAGATTGTGGGTACTCGTTAGAACCGCCTCACGGAGGCGGTTCTAACGAGTACCCACAATCTATTGCTTTGAGCAGAAATCTGAAAAAAAAAATGTATCGGAGTTTTTTATCTGAAATTTTTCAGTTTTTGTAGGTGAAATTTTCTATATATTTAAATAGGCGTGTTTTCGTAACGAAATGCAATCATTTACATTTTAATTTTGATACAAATATTTCTGTATCCTTAACACTTCTGTGCATGCATATCTGGATACTGTCAACATATGCAATATACAATTCTTGTAGTTGGACGGGCTGTTAGGGTAAGTAAGATATGTACTCATCTGGTTGAAGGGTGCGTTTCAGAACAAAATAATAGAATTTGTAACAGCTCTATGTGTTGACCTTTGGTTTAATGACTTTTATTTCTCGTTGCTAATCAAAACGTTATATTCGAGCATTATGCTAATTGCGAAGATACAAAGATCCTTCGTGTCCTCGCAGTTTTATCAGAGCCGTTGCCTGTAGCTGACATATTCTACAATATTAAGTAATTCTGAAAGCTGACAGCGAGTATTCTGGTCTGGATGTATAAGCTGGTATGGATCTTCGCGGTCCGCCATATGCCTTGACATTTTTTACTTGACAATTACATTTGTAAATTGATTAGCGCATGGCAAATATATTCGTAAATTGACTAGTGCGTATGACGCAGACATCGTGAATGATCTCGCAATATCATTCTGTAAACATTTAATATCTATCTCAGGAATAAGACCAGACTGTAATAATGCTACTTTATAAACATTGTTTTCTAATCTACTTTTGATGTGTGGGTACTTGTAAAAGTGACTAAAGTACCCTACAAGAAAAAAGGGCCGTTTTAGAAATAAACTGCTTAGAGCGATGTCTTGGGTGTCTTGACTATTTGGTGTAAGTGTCGGGCACTTCGTACTTCACTGTAGTGTACTAGTTTATATTTTCTGGTCCTTTGCGACCATTGTGCCCATTCTGGGAATTTGGGAAATTTATATATAGGCAACTGATGAGCTCTAATTGGCCGAAACTAGCATATCTGACCGAAACAACTTTTACACTCCAACAACTGTTATTTCTGTGTGCATCTTCATTGCTCAAAAGGGTCATTCCATTTAGCATCTATTTGTTTTTACTTTATTTTGTGTTACTTCCGTGTGGCGGCCATAATTATTCACCCCGTACTTCAACGTTGCACAATTTATATTTTCTGGTCTATTGTGATTATTGAACCCATTCCGGTAATTTTGAAAATCTGTATGATGACCACTGATATGGCCTAACTGCCCGAAAGTAGTTAATTTGGCCGAGAACACCGTAGCACTATATATCCTTTTTTGTTATTTTGTTTGTTTGTGTTCATTGCTCTCAAGGGCCATCCTGTTAATATATATTTATCAGGTTTGATTAAATCGACTATTATGACATGGGAATATACAAACACAATATTACCTTCGCATCATGAGTCATGGCAGAATAAACAGGACACATACTAATCGTTCGGTTTGACTTTATAAAGTCATTTTGTGTGCGAGAACACTCGGAGTAATTATTCCAGCAATAATATTGCAGGTATTGGATCGTCGCACACACTTGTCCTTACCTTATAACACCGCTCAGCAGCAGACATACAAACAAGTGAGAAACTATGCTATATAATAGTAAAGCTCACAGCATGCATATCCAAGAAATTGACAAGACAAAATATTTAGACGTAAACGTCTAAGTCCCGGCGCAAATTTTGTTCTTGATTACTTAGAGATATGGGACAAGGATAATCTAAAGTTTAACGAATTTTCAAAGTAACAGGTAAACTTGAACAACAATGTGATTCTTTAACTTTCACTGTCATATGAGCCGTCTCATCTGGATCTACGCTGTTTTACTTCATCTTTCAACTAAACGTATAAACTTCTTTTCAAGCGATAGTTTGCTAAAAAAGAAAAGCAGACGACAAATGTCGTCTGAAATTTGGCACCGAAAAAATTAATGTTTGCTTTTATTAAGCTTTATGAATTTTCTTGATTGAAATGAAAATAAAATAGACATTAATCTGCTTATAACACAGTTTGTTTTATTTTTTTTTTTTTTTTTTTTTTTTTTATTTATTTTATTATTATTGCCGGGATCGTCACAAACCGACTTCCCGGCAAATATAAAACGTCTTTAGTGAACTAATCGAATAGTCAACCGTATGTAAAAATCCAAAACCGGCGCGATTCGCGCGCCGGTCAGTAATGAAGTCTATAGACAGTCATGTCTAACTGGGTCAGCTTCACCGACGAAATTTCTATATTTTTCCACGTTTTTAGAAAACGTTCGTAAGTTTTGCAACGTTATCTTCACTCATCATACAGTACAATAGGGGAACTATTGTCCCCTAGAATAGTGAAATATTTCCTCTAAGGAATTATAAATTCTATATTCCCCACTTAGTATATAGAGAAAGCAGAGATATGTAAGATGCTACATTACCAGGATATATATATATATGTTTTATTTATTTATTTTTTATTTGTTTTACGAAAACACGCCTATTCAAATATATTGAAAATTTTACCACCAAAAATTAAAAAGAAAAATCAGACAAAAAAATCTGATATTTTTCATATTTCTGCTCAAACATAGATTGGGGTACTCGAGTATCACAATCTATGTATTTGAGCAGAAATAAGAAAAATAATGTATATCCCTGTAAACCCCAGTTTTACTATACAAAAGTAGGGTTTAAGGTGTCAATATTATAAAGGCATGTTTTCGTGATTTTTTTTTTTTTTTTTTTTTTTTTTTTTTTTTTTTTTTTAGAGTTTTGTTCTCTCTTAAATCAGCGATTTAATTTGTTTATCATTTCTAGCAAATCTTTTACTGCCTAAATCTGCCCTTTTGTGCTAAATAACCAAAATTTTCCTCAATTCTTACATCCTCTTCATCACTCTAAGTAAGCGGGAATTCCAGATGAAAACGTTTCTCGCCTTTATATTAAATATATTTTGTCATTACGAAAACACGCCTATTCAAATATATTGAAAATTTTACCACCCAAAAATGAAGATGAAAAATTCTTGTAGTTATTATATTTCTGCTCAAAACATAGATCGTAAGTTCTCGTTAGAACTGTCTCGCAGAGGTGGTTCTAATGAGTACACGCAATCTAGGTTTTTGTGCAGAAATCGGAAAATTAATGTATACCCCTGTAAACCCCAGTTTTACTGTATAAAAGTGGGGTTTAAAGGGGAGGCCAAAACTACATAGGCGTATTTTCGTAATGGGTCACTCTGTGAGGCGCTTCTAATAAGTACTCACAACAGAAGTTTTTTTTGAAAAAAAAAAATATATATATATCAAATTACATATTGAAAAAAAAAAACAAAACAAAAAAAAAAAAAAAAAAAAAAAAAAAACATACTTGCTTAAAGCTATGAGTGTATTTATATATTTTACATAGGTATGTTACATCTATCATAAAAGAAAGCGAGGATGCGCCAGCCAAACTGTTCGTTTAGGGCTCAAGGGCCTTTATCCCGAAATATCATTTCCACAAACGTCTACAAGACTGGCGGAATATGTTATTCGCTTGTTTTACTAATGCATTCACTCGAATGTCAGACAAAACAAAATTACTGGCGTTTACTGTTAGATAATGTATTACCCTTTGAATAAGGAAGGTCCCTCCTAGTCTGGGAATTTGCTATTTGCATATTAAATTCTGTTGTTTTTGCTGTACATAGGCGCAATCGTTTCTTATTATTGAATAATCGAATAATAAGTATACATACACGTGGCAACATTTGAAAGTCTTGCTTTTGTTTTGATTGTTTTTTATTGTTTTGTTTTGTTCAGCAACTGAAGGAGGGGGATATTTTAGTATTTCTTTTGTTTCTGCACCGCCGTTAGCTTTTTTGCTTACCCTGTTGCGTTTCTTTTCCCCCCCTTTAACTAACTTTTTGTTCCTTTTCTCAGTGATACACGAGAGTTAATGTGTCGTTAAACATAAACTCAAATCAAATCAGTCTTTGATTCTTATGGCCTTTTTCACCAAATTTATTTATATGCGGACAGCAGTATGTATGCAGTGCCTTCTCCGCCTGCGTATGGACGTGGTAAGTGTTTTAAAGGTCTTTTTCGCACGAGGAAAGATTCGTACAAAATAAAATGTTCCTCCTGAAACAATTACGATGCATTCACACCGTACCTAACTATGTGACGAAAATAGTATGTCTCATTTTCTTCAATGGACATTACATTCTTCGCTGCATATATTATGACATTGATAATATGTGTCTTTAATAAAAAATTCCCAGAAAATAGAATCTAACATTTCATGCAAATTGTATCCAAATTTACATGAAATGTCAGATTATATTTTCAAAGAATAATAAGAAAATTATTTCAAAATGTCGTCTGCTTACACTTTTACCCAGCATGCTAAGCGTTTAGAAACCTTCATTTCGAAGGAAAGGTTACCCGTGTGAACAAGATCTAGACTGCTCCGCATACAACAATTTTAGGGAACTAGACTGACTTCGGTTGTTGATTTTCATAACAAAAAACGCCTATTCAAATACATTGAAAATTTTACAACAAGAAAGGAAAATTTTCATATAAAAAATATAATATTTTTCATATTCCTGCTCAAAACATAAATTGTGGGTGCTCATTAGAATCGATTCGGTGAGGCGGTTCTAACGAGTACTCACAAGCTATTTTTTTAGCAAAATAAGAAATATAATGTATACCCCTGTAAACCCAGTTTTACTATATAACAGTAGGGTTTAAGAAAGTCAAAATTATACAGGCATGTTTTCATGATGTTTCGCTGTTTTTGACAAGAGAGACGACTATAATTGTAACTTTCTGTTTGCCTTCCTACACACAGAGCCCCTTCTGAAAAAGTCTAGCCTAAAAGGTAAGAGTTTGTTCCTCCTGGTAAAAGTATAAATTAAGACACCAAGGAAATTCCAATGTGTAAATGCAACCCTGATTAACAGATAATAGTATTACTAAATGTGTGTACGGGGACACGTTTTAACAAACGCCATAACGAGAACACGCCTATATAATTTTGACCTCCTTAAACCCCACTTTTATATAGTAAAACTGGGGTTTACAGGGTATACATTATTGTACTACAAAAACAAAGATTGTGGGTACTCGTTAGAACCACCTCGCCGAGGCGGTTCTAACGAGTACCCACAATCTGTGTTTTGAGCAGAAATATGGAAAATATCAGAATTTTTTATCTAAAAAGTTTTCCTTTTTTGGTTGTAAAATTTTCATTATATTTGAATAGGCGTGTTTTCGTATGCTGTGATTTGTAAAAATTTAAGTGAAGATACCCAGGAGATGCAAAATGTGATTAGCGATTCCGGAGGAAATTATAACATCACCAAATGTATGTAGTTGGGGGTGGGAGACTTTCAACTGCCGCATTGCAGCACAAACACTAGAGCTGTGACATGCAAAAAACACATGCATTTCTTACGAGTTTTAGATGAAAATTAATATAGAAGTGAAGATACATATTTTTGCTTGAAATAAATATACCTTTGAATCACAAATTACATAAAATTCCAACATACCACAGAGATTATAAAGCTTTTAAATTATAATTACTGTTCAGGGCCTAGTTGTCCAAAACTTAACGAAGTTATTAGCTATTAAATATGGCAAAAAGATTGATATTTTTACTGAAAAAAAAAATGAGTAGCTTTTACATGTCAAAAGGTACTCAAATTTCTACAAAAAGAATATCAATGTATTTGAAAATATCGTAGCAACAGCAGTTTTCAACACACTGTTTTTCGTGGCCCAGCTGTTCAAAGCATGGTTAGGTTAACGAGCTCGTTAATGACAAACCCGTTTACTGTTGTAGCTAAGGGTATTTTCAAATAAGGTATACATACATACATACATACATACATACATACATACATACATACATGGAAGTTAGAAGTTAGAAGTAAGAAGTTAGAAGTTAGAAGTAAGAAAATAGAAGTTAGAATTAGAAGTTAGAAGTAAGAAGTTAGAAATTAGAAGTCAGAAATAAGAAATGTCCCTACCCGGCTTTCGTAGGTATTTTCAAATGCATTGATTTTTTCTCTGCAAAAATAGGAATAGCTTTTGCAATGCAAAGCTACTCACATTTTTTACAGCACAAAATATCAACGTGTTTGCATATTTTAAAATAGAAATTTGAATGTCACGCTAGATAAGAACTTCATTAAGTTTTGAACAAATGGGCCCAGGAATTTTGTAGCTACGTTAGCTAACAACTTCGTTAAGTTTTGAACAATTGGGTCCAGGCATTTAGCAGCTTTTAGACGTATTTACAGCCAATTAAATAGACTTGTATATCCATAAAAATAGGTGTAAGCCCCCATACGGTTTTACTGTTGGCCGTTTCAAGACGATATTTCTTTTGCGGTCTCTCGCTTGTTTATTTTCTTTACATTTGTTTGTTCTGTTTCTGACAAAATGTTTTCTTGCACACCGGATAAGGAAATTCTGGATTTAACCCTGGGATAGCAATTCTTATCCTACCCAGGTTGAGATAAAAATCAAGAACCCTCAAGTGTTTGATATGCACTGGTTGTAATGGACGACGCATACGCCATCGTTAAGGGTTACGTCACTTAACGCCACTGTAATGTCATCACAATATGGCGGACATCAGCAATCGAAGTGACTGCATTATTAAAACAATACGTTCAGAAATGTAAGGTGTGCAAGACTAAGAATCTATTAATGGTGTGAGGTGTAGACAGAAAAACCCGTCCCCCGTGAATCAAGACGGTGATCCTCGGGATGGCATTTTTTTTTATCTACCCCTAACAGCCATGATAAATTCTTATAATCTTGTGTTGTCATGTCATGCAATCAAACCCTAATCGGTAGAGCTGGCTAATCGGAGCTGATAAGATAATCGATTGTCAATCCTGCCATTGTGATCGATAATCGATTAGTAATCACTGAAGATTGGGTGTCTGTCTGAGCGTCTTACCATATGTTATACTTTACCGACATATTGGCCAGACAGGCCTGAGCAAACAGTGTAGACCCTGATGAGACGCCGCAAAACAGGATCTACACTGTTTGCCACTCATTCAGCTATTTTTAGACACAACAATGGGTATTAAACTGTACTTGTTCAAATTTTAGATAAAGTATGGTAAGGAGTTTAGGTGTCAGAATACTAAGGGTAAATACGATAAAGTAACAGACACAGAAATGAAATGATCGATTATTCGCAAATCTGCAACAATAGTCATTTTTGTGGAATTTATCGATGAATTAATCGATGATCCGATTAATCATGCCAACCTTACTACATGTAATCGGGTGTTTTGCTGCGTGATTGTGGCATTTCATCGCTGTCTCCATGATGTTTGTTTTATTTATTAATTTATTTGGTTTCAATCTTTAGGACAAGTATGGTAAGGAGTTATGGTTTGCAAATATGAAAGGCAAATACGATATGTTTCTTCTTGTTATCGTATTAATATGTTATAATGTTTTGGTCCAAGTATTTATAGCACTTGTTAAGAATAACCTTTAGAATGGGGCCTCAGTGGCTGGTTTGTCTAAAGTGGTAAATAAATTAACGCTTAACTCTAACTGTTGTAATAAGAAGCGTGTTTGGCGCCATCTTAATCGAATGGTAGTGGGAGTGGGGGGTGGGGGTCGGAAGGGGATGAATCTAAGGATTCTGCAGAAGTTTGATGATTTTCTCAATAAGAATCATGCGTCCTGTCGGCATGGGCCATATCAAGCGAAAAACTGCCTTCGAGCATGCCATTACGAAAACACGCCTTTTCAAATATATAGAAAATTTAACCTCCATAAACTGAAATTTTTCACATACAAAAACTCTGATATTTTCCATATTTCTGCTCAAAACATAGATTGTGGGTACTCGTTAGAACCGCCTCGGCGAGACGGTTCCAACGAGTACCACACTCTGCCGTGGCGGTTCTAACGGGTACCCACAATCTATGTTTTGAGCAGAAATAAAAAAAATAATGTAAACCCCTGTAAACCCCAGTTTTACTATATAAAAGTGGGGTTTAAGGGGGTCAAAATTCTATATAGGTATGTTTTCGTGATGGCGCAAAATGCGCAAGTTCATATCATCTTGCGTATGCGCAAAGTGCCGTCCGAACCTTTGATATCCATTTATACATTCTGTAGTATCCAATGATTCTATTAGCGGGCAGCGAAGGTCCAGATTTGACTGCGCGGATGCGCAGTCACCCGCGTAGTCTGATCTGGGCCTTTGCTGTCCGCATTTGCTGGCAGACACATTTTCACTTGTCGCGGCCTATATATGCATGTACTGCTCTCACTTCTGTAGCTGTAGTCAGTAATTGATATTTCCTTCATTCCGTAAAACAGAAAAAAAAAACAAAAAAAAAAACTGAAAACAAAAACAAAACAAAAAAATCGTATTCAAAATTGAAACGGTTAAAAACGAAAATCTTATGTAAAGAAGATTATAACAAATAACAAAATAAAGTAATCACTATTTTAGGTGATTACTTACACGTTGTAGATTTCCCGACTTTTTTCACAAGTGAGTTATCTTTTGTGATTCCTGTTTCCTTTTCTAGACACCAAGATCCTTCTGAAAAATGAATCTTCTCTCAAAGGGAAGAGTTTGCTTCCAAGAGAAGCAAATATTTTCATTGTTGGGTCGACTCATTTTCTTCAGGAGACAAACAATTCAGAAAGAATTGCCTGCCTATGAAAACGAATTGCTTCCCGTAAAATTCCATGTCCATACTAAATGATGAATGCACCAGTTTCCATAACAGAATTGTAAATTACGACTTAACAATTGTTTTGGATGGTGAACTCTATTAAATATTTGTTCATTTACATTTTTTACACTTTAAGATTACAATAATCAGTTTGCATGCGAATTGTTTAAATGTTGGATTCCTGTCTCTTGTTTTGGCAAACACCAATCACTAAATCCAAAGAAGTATTCACTTGACAACTTCCGTTCTCACCGTATGATAGTTCTTGACGAAAACCGAAACTGCCAAATGAAAGAGTATTTTGCGGGTATGACAAGACTTCTTTATACATAATGGTTTCCAATAAAAACCGGAACTGTCGAGTTAAAATTATTTTTTGTTAAGATAAAAAAAAAATCTTTGTATTAATGTGATCTTCTATCAGGATGAACATCACGAAAACATGCCTATATAATTTTGACCACCTTAAACCCCACTTTTATGTAGTAAAACTGGGGTTTACAGAGGTATAAATTATTTTTCTTATTTCTGATCAAAAACAGATTGTGGGTACTCGTTAGAACCGCCTCGCCGAGGCGGTTCTTACGAGTACCCACAATCTAAGTTTTGAGCAGAAATATGAAAAATATCAGAGTTTTTTTATCTGAAAATATTCTATATATTTGAATAGGCAGGTTTTCGTAATGCCTATTCATTGAACCAGTCACTAAATCTAGCCAGTTTAGGCACATGCTTGCTATGTATACCGATGTGCGAAGAGCAAGTGACAAGTTCAGCCCACGAATCACTATAATCAGAGCATGCTTGTCTTTACACACTGCAAAATCTACTGGCGAAAAACAATTACCAGTAAATGGAAATGGTCACAATGATTTTTGAATTTTACTGTTAATATATACAGTTGACTCTCGTTATCTCGAACTCGCTTATCTCGAGTAATCGCTTATCTTGAAGTGAAAATCCTGTCCCTGCCAAAACATGAAAATCTAACAAGTAAAAAACATTGTGGAAAAGAGGAGCAATTTCTCCTCTTTTCCACAATATTTTCGATATATCTCTAACGTCAAGAGTCCAATTACATCTAAATTAGTTAAATGTGGTTGTTCGATTTTTTTTCCTAAATTCTGAAAATCTGATATGTCGAGGTACGGATATCTCGAAGTGTTTCAGAGAGTCCCTTGGAATTCGAGATAACGAGAGTCGACTGTATATTAACCCTTTTATCCCTGAATATCAAGACAAATACTTTTGCAAACGGTGTAGATCCAGATGAGACGGCTCATGATGAGCCGTCTCATCTGGATCCATTGTTTGTCCTGGTAAACTCGATAGAAATTCTGTCATTTTTTCAAGGGAAACAAATTTTTGGACTTCCTGTTTACGCGTCTGTACACCAACAACACTTTTGAGAGTATACTTATATGACAGTGTATCCATTTACAAGAAAAAAAAAGTCATATGTATTTTTGGAACCCCTTTATAGCTGTCATTGTTAAACGTCAACTTACATTAACGTTGTGACATGATGGCAGAAAATATCTTTTCTCATGTTTCAATTGCTCATAACCAGATTGGATTTCAAAAACACGGTTTAGTCAGGTTACGCCTCGTCGCCAAGGTACAATGTATTGCAATGTATGTTTTGTAAAGAACATCCTTGTACAGTCAAACCTGTCCTAAAGGCCAGCTGTATTAAGCAATCACCTGTCTTTAAAGGCCACTATTTCAGATCTCATTAAATGCAAAGAAGTGGAAATCTACCTGTATTAAGCAAGCACCTGTCTTAAGCAACCAGTTTTTGGCTTTCCCATAGGTGCTTGCTTAACACAGGTTTGACTGTATACTACATTGTACTAAAATATAAAAGTAACGACCGCGAATGTTTAGTTTACATGGAATAGCTTTTCTGATTGAGTACATGTATTAAACTAAATGTAGTTTATTGAAAACTACATATATACCCGCTGTATTTGGACACTTTGCCTCCTAACGATACCTGTCCGAAAGTCTCATAAGGCCATTTGGCTGCCTTGTTGTCTGTCTAAATTTGCTTGGTGGGTAGCAAACAGTGCAGGGCTTGATCAGACGCCGCGTTCTGCTGCGTCTGATCTTGGTCTACACTGTTTGCTAAGGCCTGATTGTCTAAATACTTAGGGTGAATGTGACAGTGGGTGTATTTTGTTGTGTCACAACTTATACCAGCGTCTAGAGTTGCAGCATGATTGGAAAATTACATAAAACGATATGATTTGATTTAACGCTCTGCATGTCGGGTAAACATTTCAGCAGACGACATTTTCAGCAGACGATATTTCTCCCTTAAATAAACTTCGACATTTCATATACATTGTGTCCACAGGAGACAATTTGCATGAAATTTCAAAGCCTATTTTCAAGGAAAAACATTGTCAATTTGTCGTATTCTGAATTTATCAAGTGTGGTAAAGGTTAATCGTTTGGATAATTGAAATTGTCATACTGCTGTTTTGGGATTTAGATTAATTTCGCAGAATGTAGTTATTTTATATGAGTTAATTCCTGCTTCTATTGCAAAAGGATTCTCTAGGTATATCATTTATATGGGAAGATCAGACAGATTATGTTTGTTCGGAAAGCCATGCTTTGAATTTCACCTAGTATGTCATGCATACTATAGGTGGACGCAGTGTTCGTGGACTCCGACTTTTCAATAGTTCATGAAAACACAGAAATAGAAGTACTGTAATTAATTATTTTCCCATGGGACGTGGGGGCTGCCGGTTTGCGTGATTTTGACATGTTCACGGGCATTATAAATGTTTACACCAAAACACGCTTCTATAAAATATAAAAGGTTCGCGGGTATCTAATTTCGAGCTTTTATGTTGACCCCGAAAATCGCTGATAAAAAAGTACATGGCCAACATTTGTGAAAGTACAATTTGTTAAACGTGAATTATAGATATAGGGCAAGCTCAATTCTGTCTGTAGTGCATGTATAAGTTTATTTCCCATCATAAGTTCTTGCTGTTGTCAAAGACGTCTTAGACCCTATAATCGAAGTAAACGAACGGTGTTTCAGTATATACTGTTGATTTTCCGCCGTTTCGTACAAGCAAAACAACGTTTATGACTTCCTAGTTTCAGCCACTTCCCTATCCCCACCTCGCAACCCTACCCCGTAGTATTTTTTAAACTGACCGCTCCAAGACAGTTCCTCTGTTGCATTTCTCCAGCGTTGTTTCTGCGTCTGTAATTTCATATGTGGCGTTTGTGGTGTCCTTATTTGTTTCTCATCTCTCCTTCCTTAGGTGCCCCGGGAGGACTGTGTTTCATGATATATGCATTTTCTGTGTATCTTTACATATATTGTTTTTTCCTGTTTGCCTTCCCGCACACCCAGCCCCTTCTGAAAATGAATCTTATCTAAAAAGAAAACCTTTTTGAGCAGACCACTTTTTAGTAGGGAAACAAAACCCTTTAGTCAGAGTTGCCTCTCCTGAGGTGTATTACTTCACTTCCTACTATCGATTGAATCAGTCTGTCATTCACACTAGAAGAGTTTTTTTGAAGATATTAAAATCTAGAAATTACTGCTCGAAGAGTATAGCTGATGAGTAATCATCATCTTTCATATACGACATATTTGAGTTTTAAAACAGTATTCTTAAAGCGCAAGGATACAAATCAAAGAGACCTACCTAAGCTAAAGGTATTTGCCTGTTCTTCAAATGGAGAACACTCTCGCAGAACAGAATTGCCTTCCCTCATAACTGGATTCTGTCTAAATCGGAGTTAATCTTATCACCAGTGATACATACGAAAACAAGCCTATTCGAGTATTCTGAAAAATTTATTTATGCTCAAAACATTTATTATGGTACTCGTTGGAACCGCCTCGGCTAGGCGGTTCTAACAAGTGCACACAATCTATGTTATTGAGTAGCATTAAGAAAAAATAATGTATACCCTTGTAAACCCCATTTTTTACTTTATAAAAGTAGGGTTTAAGGAAGCCAACATTATGAAGTCATGTTTTTGTGATGACAGTCTTTTTCCTTTATGGAACTAGACACACTTGGTAGACTATCCGCCAAATTGTACAATATAAGCAAGTTTATTGTCTTCTTGTTTGGTTTCCAGTACATCAAAACCCTTCCTGAGCTTTGGAACAATTCCTTACCTTTTGAGGAGACACCTTCTAAGATAAGGCATAAAAAAGGTCTCCCCTGAAAGTTTACCCTTTCAGATCAGGATAATCATTATAAAGGCAGATTAAGCACACTGACTTTAGTATGTGTAGACACCAAAGGAAACAGACTATAACTGATTTATATAGATTAGAGTACCTGTGAAAATATTGATAGGGCTAATCACCTCACTGGCTAAACTAACACCTAAATAAAGTAGCACATACAAAAAAAAACAAAAAAAAAAAACACACACACACACACAAAAACCACTTATCATGTAGATATTATTTATTCATTTTTTCTTAAACTGATGAGAGATTTATTATTTTTTATTTGACAATGAAGAAATTTAACAAGAATAGAAAAAGAAAACAAACACGAATTCGAAAAATAAATACAAAATAAACAAGTAAATAATGGACAAGATTTCTCATATGGTTTGATTGGAAACTACATAAATAGAAAGAAAGGCAATTAAAAGATCAGGAATCGATAAAATTACCTAACACCTTCCGTCTAAGACACCAAAGGGAAAGAAGGGCGTACTTAAAGCAACGGCACCACAAGCAATACTCTACAAGCAGAAAACCAAAAGGACAGTTTCTTGCTCAAACACTGACCAAACGGCTACACAAAATAAAAAAAAACAAATCACCAGGACATACATGCAAAGACATACAATGAAAGAAATAGTAAACCACAGCAGAAGCACTGCCTTGGAACGGTAAGTAAAATATTACTGGGCCGGCGGGTGGGCTTAAATCGATTTTACGTGGCCACAACCCTAGCCCTTAGTTCTGCCGTGGTATACCCAATACATTAGTTCAGTCCGCGTGAAGGATTTCTAACTAATCAGTGCAACATCTCCGAGAACATAAGAATCAAATAAATACAGAGATGAAACAACGATGAGGACTCGACAGCAAGAAATAACTGAACTGTTGAAGCAAACGAAAACAAACCAACATTTGGACTATGGTGGGCCCGACTAGAGCCAGAGCATCAGGCACCAACCGACACTTAAAAGTCTTTAGACCGGAGCCGTCAAAGATTTTTGAGGCCCGATCCACCGGCGTGCAACCAGACAAGGAAGCAAAGTTATTAACCGTGATTGGGTTAATTACCATGCATGCAGTCTCTCGCATTATATTTATGTTGTACCCAATCTTTATATATCGAAGAGTGATTTTACGAAACTGAGTGCTAAAACCATTGCAAGCATATATTTTTTTCTGAATTTATAAACTAAGTCACCATAAAATTCGGGTTCCTATAGGCCTTATTATTATTATTATTATTATTATTATTATTATTATTATTATTATTCATTTGCTATATTTTACTATATTTGCAATATATAATTATCATGCACATAAAACACAGTGAATACTGTTTGTTGCAATATATTGCAGGCAACAGATTTTCTTATTAATTCTGTTTCCTAAGCTCAAACCACCTATACTGCCCAGTACCTGATTGATATAGGTAAATCTATTATGCTGTTTGGCGGATAGCTGGCAAGGCATGCCTTTAAGAGTAACTTCCTTTGAAACGAAAGACAGCGTTTTCACGTCAGTGATCTCTCTTGGCGATACGGACATCCATTATCAGTTTTACTGTCTGTTTGTTCACTTTACCTCCTTCTTAGTACAGTACACAATTACTTTAGGATAGACACCTTTTGTTATTTTATTGAAAATAGGTACGTCTGTGTTAGGTTTACACTGTTTGCCAAAGTCCTTTTTTTATATGACGCTAGGAATAAAATGGGTTCATACTAATAACAATGGTAAAAATATAAAAGGGATTTTACAGATAGCGTCTGGCCAAAAACAAACGCAATATACAAAAACTACCAACGCATGAACAAAGAATTGCAACAGTAGAACTGCATTGAAAGGCCAGTAGAAAACGACTGGGGGCTTAACACACACAAACACGCACACACACACACACACACACACACACACACACACTCCATTAATATACCAAAATACTCATATTATGAGCCCAGACACAACGTTTCCATATGTAGCGTATTTCAAGGTATTTCCTAGTATGTAAGAATTTATTTCACTTTTACCGCCAACTAACAGTGTTTTATTGAATTACACGAAGATTCATTTGTATTAACAGCAAGCCGTTAACATTATCTAGTCTGACATTTCTTCGCGGAATAATGTGTATTGACAGTTTATTACGGTCCCTAGAACGTCATGATGCGAAAACATTGTGTTTGTACAGTTGTCGTAAAAGCGGTGTAACTGTACTGTTTATATCTAAATCACACAACAGATAGAGTCTGGTGAGCTAATTAACGCTAGACTTAGAAGGTTTATTGCATGAACTACTTCAGTGTTAGAACCATTACTGTTGAAGTGGATATTATGAGACTCCTTTATCCATGTCTAGTCTCGTAATTGTCTAATTTCATTTTGCAAGATTAAAAGAATGCTTTATACGAGTTGGCAATTCCAAGCCTTAAAGAGGGAAATCAAATCAATGAAAATAGTGGGAGAAAGCATAAACATTTTATGGGCTTTTACCATTACTTTTAGGTTTAATTGTGTCTGTGAAAATCCTTGAGTGTAAAGTCGCCTGTATACTCAAGATATTTTACCTACAGAACTAAATACAATCGAACCTAGTTATCTCGAACTCGCTTATTTCGAATAACCGCTTACCTCGAAGTGAAAATCTGGTCCCTGTTTTAACATGAAACTATGACAACAGGTAACAAAATAATGTGGAAAAGAGGATTTCTCCTCTTTTCCACATTATTATATATATATATATATATATATATATATATATATATATATATATATATATATTTCTAACTTCAGGAGTCAAATTACATATTCATTTGTTAGATGTGGTTGTTCAATTTATTATTTTACTCACTCTCTCAACTCTGATATGTCGAGGTACGGATATCTCGATGTGTTTCAGCGAGTCCCTTGGAATTCGAGATGACGAGAGTCGACTGTATATGTGCTCAGCCTTCTATTTTATATGTGCAGTTTAGTCCGACTATTTGAAAGTCATATTAGAAGAAAGCTGGTTAAGATATATAATTCACGTGCTTTCTCAGTTACTTCACAATGGACACAGTTTGTTTTTCAGTGCTTCCAACGAAGAGATGCTGCCAAACACTGCCTATAGATAGTTTGGTGCATTTGTTTCCTTTATTTTTTATGTTATGAGAGAAAAAAAAAAAAATAAGAGAAAAGTCCAGGGAGTGCCACAATCACAAGCCGCAGCCCTTCCCAGACACCAAGAGGAAGAGGAAACAGACAAAACCAAACAAGCGCAAATCGAACAAACACACGAAAAGCACTAAGATTAGCACTCTCTTCCCGAAGCGAGGTAATCTCAATGCTAAAAGGACTGAAAACACAAGAACAAAATAACACAAGGCAAGACTTAAAACAAATCGCCTCGTAGAATGAACCACAAAACAACAAAGAGTTAGACTAGCACCGGGACCACCGCCTTAGAAGCAACTATTTTCGAGTCAGAGTATTCCGTCTTTGTGTTTGTTCCACCCGTCTTAATACGTTGTTACTAAGTCCTTTGACATTTGTCAAGTAATATCTTAAGCTAAATGTCTCTCAGATATGCTCCAGATAAGCCATTTTTATTATTTCATTCCTCCACAAAAAACATTTTGTGGTACTCACGAGCTACATGTTATGGATGAAGGTGAGGGTTCCACACGTCATAGACTAGTTATATTGTGTTTTATTGTTTACTATTTTATTGTACATATTTCTTACATATAAGCATTCGCAATTTCAACATCTGACATTAAATATGAGCTTAATATGTAATTTCCTGGTAGAAACGTTTGTACAAAATATATGTGAAAGTACTAACCAAATAATACAAAGAGAGCAATGCCGATTTGTAGATTGTGGTCATGTTATATTATACCATCTACACCAAAACAGAGAGAAAGAGAGAGAGAGAGACAGACAGACAGAGACAGAGATCAGTAGACTAGAATTTACTTTCACGCCCCCGGTTAGGTGTATGCAAATGTACACACGCTGTAAACGCGGACAAGGTTCCGATTACTTTATAAGAGTAAGCGACTGTCTAGACATTTAGAAATTTAAACAAGATGACTGCATATTGTGATACATTTGAAGAGGTTTGTGTATTTCTGAAGTATCAGTGCTTGGACAGGTTGGTACCATGATGAACTATGCTATGAGATTGCAACTATTAATTACTGCAGACTGATATAGCTCTTAGTTGTCATGCTGTTATAAGAGGAGAGAAAAGAGAGGTAAAGATGTGAAGATACTACTATTGTTCACACTTGGCCAAATAGAAATAGATCTGTTATTAGAGAGTTAAAATTGTGTCATTTTTCTTACATACTGACGTTTTTCAAAAGAGGAAGAAACTGTCCTTGAAGTAACGAGCCATTATAGACTGCAGGTAAAGGTGTAGATGGGTCGCTTCAAGCGAAAAAGTGCCTTCGCAAAATGCACAGATCGTCCTGCGCATGCGCAAAGTATCATCCGGACCTTTGCTCTCCATTCATACATTCTGTAGTATCCAATGATTCTGTAAGCAGACATTAAACACCCTGGTCTTCGCTATCCACATAAGCCGGAAGACACGTTTTCGCATGACGCGGTCTAGATAATGCAGAAGTCATTCTGTTTGTCTGTCTGTTTGTGTTGAGGTTTTACGGCCCAGTCAACCCAATGGGGTCATGTCGAGCGCGGTCAGTTTACCTAACCACACGTTTACTGGGCAGGCTTAGTCCTCTAAGCGGTTAACCAGTATTGTGCACATTCTTTTGCCAGAAACTGACAACTGCCCTTCTTGAATCAGCGGAAGGGAGAGAATGACCGTATGAAAATATTTCATGATCAATCTCCACGAAAGAATGTTGCGACCTCGGCGGGGTTGAACCCGCGACCTCCTGGAAGTCATTCTGTTAACAGTCGTGGACTAATTAGATCTGACTCATTTGCCTCAGCTGTGTACAGTTTTAGCGTATCCTCTACACCTTGAGAGGATAATGTAATGGACCGAAACATGCCATTAAGATCGGGAGATCATTGTGGTAACAGTTTGTTGTCATTGTTAAATTCTGACTGTCAGGAAATGTTTTCATTTAACGTATTTGTTTTGTCTACATCTTCTGCAATATTTTTGTTTAATTTAAGCGACGGTACATTTGAGAAGTTACGAGTGGACGTTTTCCAGAATAGCTGAGAGTTGGATAACTGGTTTGATCAGTTCGCTCAGTTTTGTTAAATTCCTAAATTTATCGATCAACACAACGTTAACGTTTCTGCACGTTCTTCTATTTGGATGTTTTGGTCACTTTAACATTAGCTAATATGATAAGTTCAAACAAAACACAATATCCAGGTAGATTCAGGATCAAAATAATTATAGATAGGGAACATTTAGTCCAATAGCAAAATTAAGTTTATATGCATACAGTACTATGCATACCTATCGTAAATTGCAGGTTCTGTTTTCACTTCTTTTACTTTAATACTGGTTCGTTTTAAAATACTGACAGATGTAATGCAATATAGTCTGTAAAATCGATGTTAAAGCCTTTATTTTTTTTTTATAGCAATGCACTAAGCCATTCACTTGGCAAACTCAGATAATTCACTAGCATTTATAAATCGTTTGCTTGTCAAATATAGGGTGGCAATCCGTTTTGACTTTTATTAGCTCACCTGAGCCGAAGGCTCAAGCTGAGCTATTGTGATCACTCACCGTCCGTCGACGCCGTCGTCGTCCGTATGTCCGTCCGTCCGTTCACAATCTTTAAACAACATCTGCTCCTAAACCACTGGTTGGAATTTGACCAAACTTCACAGGAATGATCCTTGATTAGTCCTCTTTTAAAATTATTCAAATGGTTCCGGTCCATTGCATATCTAGGTCACAGGAGCTAAAAATAGATTTTTTTTCTAAAATCTTAAAAAATCTTCTTATCCGAAACCACTGGACGATTTCAATATAATGTTGCAAAAATGTTCCTTTGGTGATCCTCTACCAAGATTGTTCAAGCCATTTGGATTCGTCAAAAAACATGGCCGCCAGGGGGCGGGGCTTATTTTCCCTATATATCCATATAGAAAACTTTAAAAATCTTCTTGTCAGAAACCACGGGACCGATTTCCATGTAATTTTGCAGAAATGTACCTTTGGTGATCCTCTACCAAGATTGTTCAAGCCATTTGGATTCGTCAAAAAACATGGCCGCCAAGGGGCGGGGCTTATTTTCTCTATATACCTATATATATAAAATTTTAAATTTTCTTGTCAGAAACCACTGGACCGATTGCGATATAATTTGGTAGAAATGATCCTTAGGTGATCCTCTACCAAGATTGTTCAAGCCATTTGGATTCGTCGAAAACAATGGCCGCCAGGGGGGCGGGGCTTATTTTCCCTATATATCGATACAGAAAATTTTAAAAATCTTCTTGTCAGAAACCACTAGATTGATTTCCATATAATTTTGCAGAAATGTTCTTTTGGTGATTCTCTACCAAGATTGTTCAAGCCATTTGGATTCGTCAAAAAACATGGCCGCCAGTGTGCGGGGCTTATTTTCCCTATATATCTATATAGAAAACTAAAAAGAATTACTTGTCAGAAACAACTGGACCAATTGCAATATAATTTGGACGAAATGTTCCTTTGGTGATCCTCTACCAAGATTGTTCAAGCCATTTGGATTCGTCAAAAAACATGGCCGCCTGGGGCGGGGCTTATTTTCCCCATATATCTACATAGAAAACTTAAAAAATCTTCTTGCTTGAAACCACTGGACAGATTGCGATACAATTTTGGTAGAAATGTTCCTTTGGTGATCCTCTACCAAGATTATTAAAGCCATTTGGATTTGTCAAAAAACATGGCCACCAGGGGGCGTGGCTTATTTTCCCTGTATATCTATATAGAAAACTTTAAAAATCTTCTTGTCAGAAACCACTGGACCGATTTCCATATAATTTTGCAGAAATGTTCCTTTGGTGATCCTCTACCAAGATTGTTCGAGCCATTTGGATTCATCAACAACATGCCCGCCAAGGGGGCGGGGCATATTGTCTCTATATATCTATATAGAAAACTTAAGAAATCTTCTTGTCAGAAACTACTGGACCTGTTGCAATATACTTTGACCGAAATGTTCCTTTGGTGAACCTCAACCAAGATTGTTCAAGCCATTTGGATTTGTCAAAAAACATGGCCGCCAGGGGTGGGGGTGGGGAGGGGGTGGGGGAGCGGGGCTTATTTTCCCTATATATCCATATAGAAAACTTTAAAAATCTTCTGGTCAGAAACCAATGGACTGATTTCAATATAACTTGGCAGGAATGTTTCTTTGGTCACCCTCTACCAACGTTGTCCAAGCCGTCATGATTCGTCAAAAAATGTGGCTGCAAGGGGCGGGGCTTATTTTCCCTATATATCTATATAGAAAACTTGAAAAAAAATCTTCTTGTCAGAAACCACTGGACCGATTTCAGTATAATGGCAGAAATCTTTCCTTGGTGACCTTTTACCAAGATTGTTCAAGCCGTCATGATTTGTCAAAAAAACATGGCTGCTAGGGGCGGGGCTTATTTTCCTTGTATAGCTATATAGAAAACTTGAAAAAATCTTCTTGTCAGAAACCACTGGATCATTTTCAATATAACTTGGCAGACATGTTTCCTTGGTGACCCTTTACCAAGATTGTTCAAGCCGTCATGATTTGTCAAAAATATGGCTGCTAGGGGTGGAGCTCATTTCCCCTATTTACCTATATAGAAAACTTTAATGATCTTTTTGTCAAAAACCACTGGACTGATTTAAATATAACATCGGTGGAATTTGTCTTATGTAACCCATTATCAAGATTGTTCAAGCCGTCATGATTCGTCAAAAAACATGGTTCCCAGTGGGTGGGGCTTATTTTCCCTATATATCTATGTAGAAAAATTTTCTTGTCAGAAACCACTGGACCTATTTCAATATAACTTGGCAAAAATATTTCCTTGGTGACCATCTACTAAGATTTTTCTAGTAATCGTGATTTGTTAAAAAACATGGCCGCTAGCAGGTGGGGCTTATTTTCCCTATATATCTGTTTAGAAAACTTTAATAATCTTCTTGTCAGAAACCACTGGACCGATTTCAGTATAACCTGGCAGGAATGTTTCTTTGCTGACCCTCTATCAAGGTTGTTCAAGCTGTAATGATTCGTCAGAAAACATGGCCGTTAGGGGGCGGGCCTTTTTTCCCTATATATCTATATAAAAAAAAAACTTTAAAAATCTTCTTGTAAGAAACCGTTGGACCGAGTTCAATGTAATTTGGCAGAAATGCTGCTTTGGTGACCTTCTACCAAGATTGTTCAAGCCTTCATGATACGTCTAGGGGTGGGGGGGGGGGGTGGGGAGGAGGGGGCAGGGCTTACTTTCCATATATATCTGTATAGAAAACTTTGAAATTCTTCTTGTCAAATACCCCCACACCGATTTCAGTGTTGCTTTGGTGACCCTCTACCAAGAATGTTCAAGCAATCCTACTTTGTCAAAAACATGGCTGCTAGGGGGTGGGGCTTATTTTCCCTATATATCTAGATAGATAACTTTGAAAATCTTCTTGTCAGAAACCACAAAACCGATTTCAATTTAACTTGGCAGGAATGTTTCTTCGGTAACCCTCTACCAAGTTTGTTCAAGCTGTCATGATTCGTCAAAACAATGGCCGTTAAGGGGTAGGGCTTTATAGCTGTATAAAATAAATTAAAAAATCTTTTTGTCAGAAACCACTGGACCAATTTCAATGTAACTTGGCAGAAATGTTCCTTTGGTGACCCTCTTTCAAGATTTAGTTCAAGTTGTCATGATGCATTAAAAAGAAAAAAACATGGAGGGGGGGGGGGTTGGTGGGGTGGGTGCAGGGCTATAAAATTCAGAGCAGTGAAATTGGCTGAAACTTCAACAGTAAGTATGCAAATCTGTTTGCTCAGGTGAGCGATACAGGACCATCGTGGTCCTCTTGTTTTCCGTTTTTTGAGTTTTTCTAAATAATTTCAAGGTTTGATCTTTATTAGTAAATGTTGCGCAATATGCGTAAAAAGGCCCACATACACTTACGAAGAATTAAGGTTCAGGTCAGTCTGTGTAATCCATCCAGTCTGACATGGGCTTTCCTTGCCATTTTAGGCTGTCAATGAATATTGTAAAATATATACAGAGAATACTCTGGCCAGGATATGCAGATCGAAATGGGACTTCCCTTTGCCATATGGTATACAGGCCCAAACTTCTTGAATTTCTTAGTCTCACACTGTGAATGTTATACTTGTTGACCTGATGGCACAAAACGGAACTGCAAAAGCGAAGACAAAACTCTTATTATGCGGCAGACTGCATGCCTAGTTGTCAACCCAATCATTGTTGATGGCTATGCTTCACTCTTTAATTGCACGACGGCGGTTGGGCCTCAGACTCAATGACGACCTCTTCGTTAAACTTTAACCAGTGGGTTGGGGCTTGACGATATGTCTTTGGCTTAGCCCGCCGTGGTTTAACTATTGGTTTTCATTTACTCTGGCATACAATAGAATTAGCCATGAGTACTCGTCTTTGTTTATTATAGTGATTAATATGATTTTTATGTTTTCGCTTTGATGCATTGACTGAGTTAGGAGCCTTTATGCGAGCCGAATTTTTATGTATTTCTGTATTAAGAGTAGCATCGGGACCCAGGGTGAAGTTGGCTAGCTGTAAAAGTGCTTTAACCCCCACCACCCCCCTTCCCCCCCTCCCCCCTACGTTCGTTTACTCTACTAACCGCTCTAAGGCGGTTGTCCCGGTGTTGGTCTTACTCTTTGTTGCTTTGTTTTTTATTCTACGAGACGATTTGTTTTATGTCTTACCTTGTATCATTTTGTTCTTGTGTTTTCAGACCTTTAACATTGAGATTACCTCGCTTGGGGAAGAGAGAGCTAGTGCTTTTCGTACGTTTGTTCGATTTGTGCTTGTTTGCATTTGTCGGTTTCCTCTTCCTCTTGGGGTCTGAGAAGGGCTGCGGTGTATGATTGTGGCACTCCCTGGACTTTTCTCTTACCTTTCTTGATAGGGTCTTCGCTTTTCGCATGAAGGAATCCTAGATACTGTATGCTAGTCCGATGCAGTCTGGGTCCTTGGCCTTAGGATGCAGAATTGGTGGCATATCTGGGCATGTGCAGTCCATGCAAGAGTATTTGTTTTATAATGCGGCTCATCGTGTTTTTTTTTTTTTTTTTTTTTTTTTTTTTTTCACCAGGTTTTGCTGTTTGGCTTTCTGTGGTCGGGCTCATTGAGGTCCAACTCGTGCTTTCTTTTACTCTGGTTTCAGATTGCCATTGAGGCCTTTATTTTGCTTCATTCAGGCCTTTATTTTGCTTCATTCAATTTTGTTGTGATGTTTCACTGATGAGGTACAGGACCTTATGTTGACCGTATACATAATTATGTGTAATTCTGAACTACATCAGAATTCAGGGTGCAACAGCGACCCTAGAAAACTAGTTTGAGCCCCGTAGTAGTTGTTTCTAATGACCGTTTAGAGTTTCTCCTGGTGCATTTCATTTTTGTTTTTTAGACTGGTCATGGAACTTTGTCTCGTCATTGTCTGTTCCTAATCTCTACTTCATCATTCGGTGCCTCGGGAAGGCTATTCATCTCGCTGTTAAAAATTGATAATGAAAAAAGTAGATTTTGATGAGAAGATTCCTTTATCTACTCTGTTTGCAAAAATCTATATATTTGTCTGCAGTGCTAAAAGGTTAAAAATAACACTTTTTTCTTATCATTTCTCCAAAATCCCATGTGGCACTGTATAACTGTCCATTGTTCATGACAAATTTGTGAATGTTAGAGTAGACAGAACATGTTATAGAACTGTATTTGTCTGAAAGACATTTGACCCGCAACATGAAAAAATCTTTGACACGTGCGCCGACGAAGACACGAATCAGCCTGCACATCCGCACAATATGATCAGAGTTTTAGGTGTACGCATCAAGAAACTTTGCATTCTTGGTTATCAAGAATATGCCAAGTGAACATTCTGATCAGACCACGTGAAAGCAAAGGCTGATCTAACCCCGCTGGGCGCAAATGTACCGAGGTACGTTTTTCTGACTTTGCTGTTCATATTATCATAATTGCTCCGTGAGGATTTTGGCCTCTGTAAAGCATAGTGCAAACCAGTTTCACTATGGCTACGTTGTCAGTGTTAATAGTCTATGTAGGCGTCAGCCGGTCCTCCGTTCGTCTAGAATGTCTTTAGACCATTCTGTAGTCTGCTGAAGGGTGCTTTCCACTAAATATTCCCATATCCCTCAATAGTAACATTTCTCACTCTTTTTCAAAAACCTCTAATTTGAAATATATATCTTTCATTAGGGTAGGCGAGTAAATTATTCCGTAACATTATTCGCTTTGCAGATGTAATTCTGAAACGTACATATCTTTGTTTTGAATGAAATGGCATATTGAAATAGTTCAAATATATATAACTAACAGAAATTACTCTGGGTACTTTCTTCTCCACCGAATCGTCTTCCGAAAACAGGGGAGTCACGTCACATGAATATTTAATGGCATGCTACCTGAATAGAGGAGCTTTTATATCTTTACTAAATGCACCTAATGATCTGCGAGTGGTCAACCAAGTTTCTGGCCATAGTATTAAAAAAAAAACAGTTATGGTAGTCAAAGAAAGCATAGGAATAATAACGATTTCATTTATTCCTAATCCATAGAGAAAATTTGGTACAAATATAAGAAACCATATGAATGCACGCGTGTACCTTGTAAAAGAAAGTGTGTTTATACCAGTTATACACTCATTATCTTATACAAAATTAATATATATTATTATTCTCAACTGGGTCTCATTATTTTATGCAAACTGTATCAAACATTTTCCCAGATAAAGATACTCGTAAGTATGTATCCCGCTAGACATAGCCTTCTCCTTTTTTGATAAGAGTCTGCTCTAAACGAAAAGACTTTGCTCCCCTTAAGAGTCCTTCTGAAAAGGGGTCTACTATTAAAAGAAAGAATTTGCTGCTCTTGAGAGCACAGTCTTTCGTTTAAGGGTAGACTTTTTACAGAATGGGGCTTGGTGTGGAGGAAAGCAAACAGTCAGTTATAAAAGTGAAAATGGCGGAATATAAACTAAGTGTATGCAGTTCCCTTAAGTGAGTGGCATCAAATACGCAAAAGGTAAGAAAAAAGTCCAGGGAGTGCCACAATCACAAACCGCAGCCCTTCCCAGACCCCAAGAGGAAGAGGAAACCGACAATTCTAAACAAGCACAAACCGAACAAACGTACGAAAAGCACTAAGATTAGCTCTCTCTTCCCCAAACGAGGTAATCGCAATACTAAAAGGACTGAAAAACACAAGAACAAAATGACACATACAACAAATCGCCTCGTAGAATAAACCACAAAGCAACAAAGAGTAAGACTAACACCGGGACCACTGCCTTAGAACGATCGGTAGAGCAAACCACCGGGGGGGTTTAAAGCACTTTTACAGCTAGCTAACTTCACCCTGGGTCCCGATGCTACTCTTAATACAGAAATACATTAAAATTAAAATAAAGGCTCCCAACTCAGTCAATGCATCAAAGCGAAAATTTAAAAATCAAATTAATCACTATAATAAACAAAGACGAGTACTCATGGCTAATTCTACTGTATGCGAGAGTAAATGAAAACCAGTAGTTGAACCACGGCGGGCCAAGCCAAAGACATATCGTCAAGCCCCAACCCACTGGTTAAAGTTTTACGAAGAGGCCGTCATTGAGTCTGAGGCCCGAACCGCCGTCGTGCAATTAAAGAGTGAAGCATAGCAATCAACAATGATTGGGTTGACAAATAGGCATGCAGTCTGCCGCATAATATCCAGGCATAAAGTAATCTGCTGATCTAACAATAAAAGGTGCCCTCATTAAGTTAATATGTCACTAGAAGTTTTTCTTTCCATTAATTTTGAAAACAAAAGGCCTAAGCGCACAGTGTGGTAATTAGGTCGATTTCGGAAGCAACAATGCTAAAAAAATACGGAGTCTAATATGGCATGTGTTTCTATTCTCCATATAAAAACGCTCGTGAAGCCATATAGGCCCACTCGTGCAGCCATACAAGCCCGCGCATGCGTCACTCTGTCTTTTCGACTATCAATATGTTTCAATGTTCGCTGTAAAAATAAAACAACGAGAGATGACGAACAAACAATGACAAAACAAATGTCAAATATGAAACCACCGACGCACGAAACAAAGACGAATTGCAACAGACGTACCACCTTGGAACAGTCAATAGAAAAACTACTTGACGGGGAGGGGTCGGGCTTAAACCAGTGTATACGTGTCAAACCTCCTCATCAGTGAATTATCACAGTATAACACATATAATTACAAATACAAACACTAAAACACGAGTTATCGGGTAAACGCTACTAACGATTTTATGTAGTATACAATCTTAACGCTATTAGTGTATTTTGGTTGGTATGTTGCAATAACGCAGTCGGTAGAGCGGAGTGCTCTGGACAAACGATTACTAACAGATGATTGTTTAGTACAAGAGATCCCAGCAGCACCTCAGCTTTTTTTTCTGTAATTACTTTTAACTCACATTTGGTCCTTGTACATATGTTACCTATTATATTAGTTTACATTACGAAAACACGCCTATATAATTTTGACCCCCTGAAACCCCAATTTTATATAGTAAAACTGGGATTTGCAGGGGTATGCATTATTTTTCTTATTTCTGCTCAAAAACATAGATTGTGGTACTCGTTAGAACCGCCTCGCCGAGGCGGTTCTAACGAGTACCTACAATCTATGTTTTGAGCAGAAATATGAAAAATATCAGAGTTTTTTATCTGAAAATTTTCAGTTTTTGGAGGTGAAATTTTCTATATATTTGAATAGGCGTGTTTTCGTAATGAATAGATATTTATTAGACATTATTAATGATAATAATGTCATTATTATCATTAATTCCCCCCCCCCCCCCCCACCCCCCACAATTTCCCCAGGCCTATAATACTGTACATTATTATGCCGTTGTTGATAAGGCACATTAATTGATATTTTTCTGTTTAATAAGTGGTTTTAGGAGGTTTCATCTGTATGCGGTACAAGAAGGCTAAGCCGAGCAACACTTTTGCGAAAACATTAAGTGAAAACGACCAACGCCACTTCAGATATAGACTCTTTAAATTCCCTGTATTTTTCATTCGAAGTCAGATAATTTGAGACAGAAAGAAATTCAAATTCAGCTTGACGTCATTTGATGGTAATTTCGAATTAAATATAATAAAATTGTGGTATTACTTACAGACATTTGTGCAAGACATTTATGAAAAGTAAAATGACATTTGTTTAAAACAAAGCGAGTTATGACTGGAAATGCTGTTTTTACTTAAGGGCTCATAACTCCATGATTTATGACTGCGAAAGAATTATTTTTGTGATTTTAAGGACAGACGTTTGACAAAAATGACCATGAAAACATTTCAACGAAAAAAGTACAGCACGAGCCGTTTCTCAAAAACTCGAAACTGTATACTTTTTATTGTAGTCACATAGCGGTTGGCAAGAATTGTGTCTCGTTTCTGAAGATCGTTATGCGTCGATGTATGCTCACACCCCGAAGAACGCGTATATTAGTTCCGCGTTGCAAGCGTTAAAATGTTAGTCGTGACGTTACAAGCTTTTTACTGATGACAAGTACAGTGTGATGGCCTTTTTAATCAGTGAATTGTAACATCGTACTAAATAGCTTCTGAAAAGTCTCAATAAATGTTTTGCAGTATAATAAATTCAGTTCATTATCTGGATTTTTGTCTGAGAAGTCTGTTTACCCTTGTCTAATGGTGAACATAACTATCAGGCAGGGGATATGACCCATGGTCTTTGTCAATAATCCGAATAACTAATTTTGTGCTGGCATTTATATTTGTAAACTTCCTAACGATCATATCTCTTGTTTTGAAGATCGTTCAGTTACATTTGAATAAACATCTGAAGAGTAGCGTTTGATTCTGTCTGACAGGTGACAGGAATGTCAGCATACAATGCACTATTTGCTGACTATAAGGATTTTTTTGAAGCATGACAAGACTGGTTACACCATTTCATGGGCTGCAACATGAGAAAACGTACCCCCGTAAATTTGTCCAAACAAAGACTCAAATCAGCCTACGCATCCGCGCACTCTGATCTGAGTCTTCGTTGTTTTCATGAAGAAAGATTGTATCCATGGCTATCCAAAATGCGGCCAATGAAGATTCTGATCAGACTGCACGAATGCGCAGGCTGATCTGAAGCTTCGATGGACGCACATATCAGACGGTATATTTCTGTGAGGCTCAAGTACAGGGGAGTGTCTCTTCAAATGGCAAATAGAACAGTGTTCCGATACTGAATTTCAACAAAGTTTGCAATAAAAAAGAGACCAGCATCAAACTACAACATTCACACCAACAAAAATCCTTTGCCACACGAAATATATCATAGAAACTGTAACACGTACTTTGCGTTCACATGGAGGCTATTAATTATCAACTAAAATATGATAAAGTCGCTTAGTCCCATTTTTCAACAAAACATATCACTTTCTTAAATATATCTATGTTACATTGTTATAAATTTTTATTGAATAGAGAAAGTTTGCTCGAGAAGATATGAAATTAGGGCAAGACTGGTTGTCTGCACCAGTAAATACTCTCTTTTCAATACAACTTACCACAATAAGAAATGACAAATAAAATGTGGCATTCTTTTTCATTGACTTGGGCGTTATTTTCTCTAACTTCAATTTTCCCACAGTTAATTTTCTGTTTCTGAGCAACAATTTGTATTCTCCATCAGCATACAGTGTCTTCGTTTCACAGTTTATCTTTTAAGCATGAGCCTGCTTTGAGTATCAGGACTTTATCGAATGAGGAAGAGAGCTCCCTACAAGACTGCTGACACATGGATATCAAAGAACTAAACTGGTGTCAAGAATTAAGAACTTCTATGGGAGGCATCATGACCTTGTCAATCCTCACAATGTGTCTGTTTCTAGACTTATTCTCTGTCTTTCCCTTTGGTGTTGGGGTCTTCATGTGGATTTGATAGTATCAGTTCCTGAATTCACTTCCTTATTTTTATATCTGCCACATCCAAAGCAAAAAAAAAAAAAAAAAAAAAAAAAAAAAAGAGAAAGGCCCAGGGAGTGCCACAATCACAAATCATAGCCCTTCCCAGACACCAAGAGGAAGAGGAAACCGACAAATCCGAGCAAGCACAAATCGAACAATCGCACGAAAAGCACTAAGATTAGCTCTCTTTTCCCCAAGCGAGGTAATCGCAATGCTAAAAGGACTGAAAAACACAAGAACAAAATTACACAAGGTAAGACATAAAACAAATCGCCTCGTAGAATAAACCACAAAAGAACAAAATGTAAGACTAACAACAGGACCACCGCCTTAGAACGGTTAGTAGAGTAAACCACATGGATGTGTGTGTGTGGGGGGGGGGTGGGGGGGGGGGGAGGCGGGGGGCGGGGGAGGGGGGTTAAAACACTTTTACAGCAAGCCAACTTCACCCTGAGCCCCGATGCTACTCGTTATACAGAAATACATAAAACTTCGGTTCGAATAAAGGCTCCCAACTCAGTCAATGCATCAAAGCGAAAACAGAAAAATCAAATTAATCACTATAATAAACAAAGACGAGTACACATGGCTAATTCTACTGTATACTAGAGTAAATGAAAAGCAGTAGTTGGACAACGGTGGGCCAAGCCAAAGACATATCGTCAAGCCCCAACCCACTGGTTAAAGTTTTACGAAGAGGCCATCATTGAGCCTGAGGCCCGAACCGCCGTCATGCAATTGAAGAGTGAAGCATAGCCATCAACAATGATTGGGTTGACAACTAGGCATACAGTCTGCCGCATAATATCCAGGCTATAGCTAATTCTTTTATAACGGTTAATAAGTTTTCTGAATTGCTCCGAGAAGTTAGATTTTCCTACATTTTTCTAAATCTGTATACATAGTCACCGTAAATTCTGGTTCCAATATACCTTGTTGCAGAAGTGTTTTCAGACTGACGCTATATTTTTTCTACCAAGGCACTGTGTCTGCGACAAAATTTGGAAAAATGCCTTCCGAAGTTAAAAATAACGTTAGCCCTGCCTAAGAAGTTTGGCAGTAAGGGCTTTATTACGGTAGTTAAAGTCACTAAGATTTGAAGAAGCTCTGACGAATCTAATAAGTTGAGATATGTATACCCCATATGAGTTACGCCGGGGGATATCGCCATCCAGAAAAGGCAAATTGACTATATCAAAATCAAAATCGTCCCGTTTATCATAAATTTTGGTGGACACTGCACCATTAGATATACATAGATTCAAATTCAAAAAGGTGCCTCGGTATCGTAAGAATTTGCTCTTTTTAATTGGAGTTATGTAGGGTAAATGCGGTCCACCATTTGGTCAAAGTAAATATTGTCAATATTTAATAAATCATCAAGATATCTTGAAGTTGAATTGAAAGCCTCAACAATGACAGCCTGATTTTCACGTGAGAGAGACTTCATGAAATCTCTCTCATAACAAAAACGAAACAAATCTGCAACAAGAGGAGCACAATTAGTTCCCATCGGAATACCAATAGTTTGCCTATAAAATTAGTTCCAAATCTAATAGAAATATTATCCAAAAAATAAACAACGGCATCACAGACTTTTTGACACGACCATAAATTGTGATTATTGTATACATCAGAAGTGAAAAAGCACATTCTTCGTTGCAAGCCAAATATTGGGTAATCTCCCGAGTTAACGTTCGGTTAATTAAATCAATAAGTTTATCTTTTATAAGATGATGAGGTAACGTAGTATACAGTGTAGAAAAATTATATGTAGACAATTTAGATGCCTGAAAGTTTTTAGATTTAAATTTACTGAGAACATCATTGGGATTTTTAATTGACCAAAAGTAGTTAATTCCGCCCCTTCCGCAAACAGTATCAGTATCTAATCCAATGTTTTTTTTAACAGCATGAAGTTAGCAGTTTGGACAAAACAGTAGTCGTACAAGAACTAGAATTAGCAATGGAGCGTGCTTTATAAGGTCGTTTATGAAGTTTCGCTAACCAATATAACGTAGGAAGTCTGTCTTGCTTTTCTTTAATACTCACTGCAAATTTAGCAGTAATATCGATAGAATGGGTATTAACAATAGATCTCTCGTCAGTAGAAATCCGTTCATGTGTTTTGGTACTACCAAGTTCTTGTATTAGAATATAGATATAATAAAGTCGTCATACAACAACAACATTATTAGCAGCTTTATTAGCTGGAGCCAAAACATACTTCCTATGAAATTCTTGGGTACCTTGTTTCAAATATCGAAAAGATAATTCAGGTTTAGAAGGGAGAAGATCAAGGTTATTAGAGTAAAATAACACACGTTCATCAATGATCTCAAAATTCTTTAATTTCCAATTATTTAAAGCATTAGACTCAACATGCTCTCGTTTACACCAATGCGTACAATAATCATTTAAAGCACTGGCAATTGTCTCTCGACATTTGTTGAAATCAATGTGGGCTGGGAATTATATTTAGGTCCTTTTGAAATAACTGAACGGATTCGTGATTCAATTATAATCTTCAAGTTACCAGCGAAAACTTACTAAACCCCGAACATTACTAATCTCGTATTTTCCTAAATCTCTGTTCAGGCTGATAGGCTGTGTGGGCGAAGCATGCTCACCAAGTAATGCTTATTTTCTATGGACCCGAGTACACCCCATTTATTTCGGGTCCATGTCTACCTGTCTGAACAGTCCAAATTTCGTCTTTGTGCATATCAACTTTATGAATTTCCAAAACATGATTTGGGTATGTTGACTCGCTGTAACAAAACTTTTTTTTTTTTTTTTTTTTGCAAATAATCATTGCCGATTGTTTTCTTAACACTTTTACAATAGGTAATTTATTTCTCATAACGTTATGCTACCACACCTACGTGAAATGTATATTTCTACACCATTCCTCTAGATACGTATCATCACGAAAACATACCTAAATAATTTTGACCCCCTTAAACCCCACTTTTATATAGTAAAACTGGAATTTACAGGGGTATACATTATTTTTCTTATTTCTGCTTAAAACATAGATTGTGGGTACTCGTTAGAACCGCCTCGTCGAGGCGGTTCTAACAAGTACAACAAATCTATGTTTTGAGCAGAAATATGAAAAAATATCAGAATTTTTATCTGAAAACGTTCAGTTTTTGGTGTTGAAATTTTCAGTATAATTAAATTGGCATATTTCCGAAACATATGTTTTCGTGGAACAAAAAGAAACATATATATCTCGTATCTAGAGCTGTGCTAGTCATGACATTTCCATATATAATATGGAGAAAAGGCGAAAATGTTCTGCCACTGTTTTTCCTAGACTGACAACTTTCGTGAGTACCTTTTTGCTTAATGCGACCAAACCCCTTCTCGAAATGGGTCTGTACCTTCAAACTGTATACAAAGATGTCCAGGAATATCAACAATCACAGGTCAAAGCCTACAAACCACACCAGAAGCAAATAAACCATGACAAGCAATACACGATATGAAAATAAGGGAATTAGATATTCGGCTTTTTATTCATTCTCTTCATATGATAAGTCTCTTTCTGTAGACTTTCTTTAAATTCTGAATGATTCCACAAAAGAAAGAGAAGCAAAGCAAGTAGCTCCCTCTTTCGTCTTCGGGAGTAAGGAAAACCCATTTAATAGAGTTTTCTCTCCTGAAATAGTATTTTTTTTCTTCGGATGATGATCCATGCAAATATACTAATTGATATTGCATGACATTAGCTGTAGATCCTGATTCATTTCACTATTTGTTATTATATTATTATTGGTATCGGTATAATCTTTAATTAATAATACCAGAACTTTCATCGAAACGACCTTTATATTTGCTTGAGTCTCTCGTACTCATTATCGTATCATATCTATATAGTTAAAGAATGTATTTCCTGATATATAGTATAGCCTAACTCCAGATAAGGCGTTTGTCTTTTATTTTGAACAAAAATGTACTGATATTTTCTTTCTAATTTCTCAACTGAAAATGTAGCGTGTACTTATTAGAAAAGCCTCAGCGAGGCGCTTCCGATGCTTCTAATGAGTACTCAGTATATATGAAAATATTATGTAGATACTCCCTCTTACCTGGAGCTATGGTATCGTAAACTTATTAACATTCTGCTCTCTGAAAGACAAGGAATATAAAGTGCTCTACGATTTGATAAGGGCAGGTATCATAATAAGTTATGATGATCGCATATTTAGAGTACAATGGTGCAGAAATGTCCAGGAACAGCCACAATCACAGAATATAGATCACTAATGACACCTCCATGAAGAGCAAGCAAACCATAATATACAGTACACAAGCCAAATAAAAGCAAAGCAACTAGATTCCATTTCCCCAACAATGTAATCACAATCCTAAATAGGATCTACTAAACACGATATTAAGACATCACGAAAACACGCCTATATAATTTTGACCTTCTTAAATCCCTGCTTTATATAGTAAAACTGGGGTTTGCAGGGTATACATTATTTTTCTTATTTTGCTAAAAAATACATAAATTGTGGGTACTCGTTAGAACCGCCTCGTCGAGGCGGTTCTAACCAGTACCCACAATCTATGTTGTTGTTTTTTTCTAACGAGTACACACAATCTATGTTTTTAGCAGAAATAAGAAAAATATCAGAATTTTTATCTGATAAAACTTTCAGTTTTTGGTGGTGAAATTTTCAATATATTTGGATAGGCGTGTTTTCGCAATAAGGACAAATATTATAAAAGTCCCACAGCGGACAGTCACATGGACACGCAAAGAACAAACAATACTGAATCTTCGCCTTAGAACGGTCAGTAGTAAAAGCTAACGAGGTTTTAATCGATCTTACTGTTCAAATCTAAATCCGTTAGATCTTATGACTTGCTTGTTGTGCAAGTTACAATATCTGGAATATAGCCCGTTACTTTAAACAGCCACAATATTGATGAATGAGATTTATTAAACAAACTCAAACCAGTCTTGCATCCCCGAGTTTCCGACATGGACTCTTCCTGCTCTGAATTTGGAACATCCACTGTTGAAAACATGGATTTCAGTCACATATTAATAACAGAATGGCAACCAGTGTAGATCCTAATGAGACGGCTCGTAAGTATCTGTATTGGTCTGCAGGAATGTAATGGCTAAACAGTCACAATATTGATGAATGAGGTTTATTAAACAAACTCTGAACAACCGTTCAAAGCCGACACTTATTGTACCATTTAAACACTTCAGTGTCAAATTGTGCAGACAAAATAATCCGTTTTCAAGACTCTGTAAGAGATTCATGGAATTAGATTTGAGAACGACACGTTGCATCTTAATGATCGATACGTCTATGTCGCTTGTGCAAAATGTTGCACTGCAAATCTTTAATTATAGAGAAAAATCTCCATGAAATATTTAAAATAGGGCACTTCAATTCCATTAGGTAACTAATTCTTTTATCTGAAGCCATGAAGTCTCTTTCTGTCTGAATATATATAAGATTACATTGAAGACAACAAATATGAATTAAGAATTAAGCTGGACAAAACCAATTAGTACTTTGGAATCAAGTGATTATAACCTTACAGGTAGTAAGCCGGGACAACCATGTCTTAAACTAAGAAGTGGACTCCTGTTATCTCAAAGTTCAAGGGACTAAAATTTTCAGGTTGAGATAACAGTAGTTTGAGAATACAGGGGTTGAAATGTAAAAAAAAATAGCAAAATGAAATCAACATTATATTGTTTTGCTTAAGCAGCAGTTTGAGCTATCAGAGTTTAAAATAACAACAGTCAACTGTATTTTTATGTTTCCTGTTGTATATTTACATGTAGTAACTAAATACTCATATGAGGAATCCAAATCAAATTTAAACAGAAATAGGGGAAAAAAAAATTCTCCGGTATTTACTTAACTCTTTCACTGCCACAGGCGATAATAATAGGTTTTTTTGCAAACAGCTTGGATCTATGAGCCGTCTCATCTGGATCTACGCTGTTTGACATTCAGTCTTTCAACTTTACTTGTAAACTTCTTTTCAAGCGATAGTTTGTTAAAAAAGAAAAGCAGACGACAAATGTCGTCTGAAATTGTTGTAAAATTGATTTACTACTGACCGTTCTAAGGCGGTGGTTCCGGTGTTGTTTGTCCGTTGTATGGCTTTTCTAGGTGCCCGCTTTTTTCATGTTTTTTTTTTTTTTTTTTTTTGTTTTGTTTTCATGTTTTATCATGTTTGTTGTTTTATTGTTGTGTTTAGTAGATCCTGTCTGGCATTGCAATCACCTCGTTTGAGGGGCTGACTATTTCGTTTAACTTCGACTGCGGCATGTGTACGGCTTTTCATCTCGTTCACCTCGATGAGGGCTGATTATTTCGCTTAACTTCAGTTTGCGGCGTGTGTACGACTTTTCATTGACAGTTTGTCCTTCCTCTTGGTGTCATTGGTAGGCTAAGTATTGTGACTGACAGCGTCTATACTATTTTAACCCTCTCCCGTTCCGCTACCCAAACTCATTCCGACCACATTAACAATTTTGTTGTTGTCGCTCTAAGGCGGTATTTATTGTGAAGGGTTTGTTTGTTCGTTTGTTTTCGATGAAGTGCTGGATAGTGGTGTAGCTTTATGTCATTTAATGAACATTTACAGCACTTATTAGTTTCATTAGACTTTTAATCAACTGCTACATATCAAAACATGGTCATTTTGTATAATTGCGCTCGCCGATTCATTAAAATACCGGTCATCAAACGCATGCCGATTGCTTTTGCAGGTTTTCTAGATAGCCTTATTTCTTGTAACAGAATATAAGCGCAATCGATTAGTCAGTGGGCGGGTAGAAATGTACATCTATCAATAAAGTACATACATTCAATTATACGTGCATACTATAATCCTAGGAATGTATCCGACCATGTTAAATTTTCGACAGCTGATCTTGTGGCCGGACCATTGCACCGACAAATCCTTGTCTTCGCTTTGTTAAAAGGATTGACAACTATCTTTAATTGGCTAATCTGAGAAGATGGAAAATGTTACTATCGTCACTGTTACGTAAACAAACTTGACACGGGCCAAACGTTGCGTGGGTTTGCTTTGAAATGGGTTGCGGTCAAATTACTATGATCTTTCACTTTCGCTCGAAAGTCTAATGAAACCTTAAAGGCGATACTTTTATCGTGGTAGTTTTCGTTAAATGTTCTGTAGTGTTTTTCTTACATTGTTTTCTTTCTCTTAACAATTATGTGAGTTAAAGATATATCCAGTTAATTTTGGATAACAGAGTAGTTTTATTTTCAAACCCATAGCTCGAGATAAGATACTTTTTCTCCAATCAAAAATTATTTATCTTATTTATCTTATTTTATCATCACGAAAACACGCCTATATAATTTTGACCCCCTTAAACCCCACTTTTATACAGTAAAACTGGGGTTTACATGGGTATACATTATTTTACTTATTTCTGCTCAAAAACATAGATTGTGGGTACTCGTTAGAACCGCCTCAGCGAGGCGGTTCTAACGAGTACCCACAATCTATGTTTTGAGCAGAAATATGAAAAATATCAGAATTTTTTATCTGAAAATTTTCAGTTTTTGGAGGTGACATCCTCTGTATATTTGAATAGGCGTGTTTTCGTAATGTTATCTTCTTTATATTTATATATTAATTCTTGTTTCCCCACCAAACTCAGTAAGTGTCGGTACAGATATATTTGTAATATTGTAAAACCAAAGTTAAATATTCCATAGTCTGGCTGTATACTTTCCACGCTAAATTCCGTTACATGTTTCTAGTTATCACTGGGATCGTCTCGACTAGACGGTTTTAGTGATACCCCGAAGCATGAGATGTATTATAAATATCTGAAATTGAATATCTATGCTAATCTCATCTGGGGCCCTGAGATTACCAGAACAAAACCACAGGAGTCATACGGTTTAAATGACTGAAGGACTACCGAAGACTCTTCAAATTTTATACAATTTTAACCATATTTAACCGATAACTTACCTCGATGAATAAAATCCAAAGAAAAGCATAAACTTCGACAACAACAAAAATAAATAAATAAATAAATAAGTAAATAAATAAAAAATAATGAACTACACTGTAGTGAACCACAACCGTGTAGAAAGCTAAGTAAAGTGACACGACTCTGATTTTGCACGTTCTCCAATGAGAAGTTTTGACATCGGCTGTCTAAGTTCGGCAAACAAATTAATGAATGAAAAGTCGGTCAGTTTATCAACATAGTAGTACTACTGAATTGCGTAAACCCATAATATATAGTACTGTATTACAAGAGATTGTTGTCGCTCTTTTCAGTCTCTACTCTTTTAAGTTTTTTGTTGTTATTATTATTCGATTCTCCTCTAGTCATTTCAGCTGCCATAAAATTGTAAAAAAAAAAAAAAAAAAAAAAAAAAAATGGTCGTTATTTGATTGCTCCTTATGTTGTTATCATAAGATAAGCTAAGAGTATCGAATAAACCTTGAAACTTGGAGTTGCTACCTTTTGGGAAACGGCTATTAACTCTACTTCTACTTCCCATCTGTTCTTTGTATGCCTGTTTAACGCTTAGCACTCTGGGTAAAATTTTCAGCAGACGACATTTTGAAATATTTTTCTTATTTTTCCCAGAAAACAGGATTTGACATTTCATGCAAATTGTCTCCTAAGGAGACAATTTGCATGAAATGTCAAATCCTGTTTTCTGGGAAAAATAAGAAAAATAACATCATTTTGTCGTCTGCTGAAAATGCCCAGAGAGTGGTAAAGGTTAATTTTATTTTTTCTGTCTTTCCCTTAGTGTTGAGAACTAGATGTAGATTTGATTGTATCAGTTCCGGAGTTGACTTATTTTCTTTGTAAAAGGTTGTAACCTCATCAGGTGCCTTTAAAAGGTTCTTCTCCGCCGTTTTTTATTTATTTTTTTTTTTTGTATCGCCATATTTAGATTCTTATTACTTCTTTCTGTGCGAGTGGAACGCCCACAGATTATGCCAGCATCACGAAAACACACCTATAGAATTTTGACCCTCTTAAACCCCACTTTTATATAGTAAAACTGGGGTTTACAGGGGTATACATTATTTTTCTTATGCTGCTAAAAACATAGATTGTGGGTACTCCTTACAACCGCCTCGCCGAGGCGGTTCTAACGAGTACCCACAATCTATGTTTTGAGCAGAAGTATGAAAAATATCAGAGTTTTGAATCTGAAAATTTTCAAGTTTTGGAGGTGAAATTTTCAGTATATTTGAATAGGCGTGTTTTCGTAATGGTGTGACATAGGTGTGTTAACGTAAAGAGAAACAGGTGCCTCAATTTACTATACAACAAATAAATTGACTTTAGACACGCAATATTAGTCGCAACGTCAGAAAATGTACCTTCACACATGTGCTAGAAGTCTATGAACTATTCAGATTAGCCAGCGCATTCACGCACTCTGATCAGAATCATCACTTGGCGCATTTTGGATAATCAAGGACAAAAAGTTTCTACATGCGGACAACAAAGGCTAATCGGACTGCGCGGATGCGCAGGCTGATGAGAGTCTACGTTAGACACATGTGTCAGAAGGTACATTTTCTTACTGTTGATTAATTTATTGTGATCAAAAGGTACGTTTTCTGGTGATGCAATTCACCGATTTGGGGACAAAAATGAATATTTATGATGCCTTTAAATGAATTAAATTATAATATAAATTAAGATTTAAACAAACTTAAGAAAAAGAACTCCGGCCAAGGATGATTACTGATGCAAGTACTTCAGACAAAAAGTGTATGGGGAGAAATATGAAATACCACTAGGCTGAGTGAAGTTCGAACTCATGCCGGCTTCGATGGTAGCGCCTAGCCATTCAGAGTCAGGAGACATAACCACTTCATAAAAAACTAGTTTCATGGAACAGTATTATGCTTGATTTCGCTGAATGACCCGTCGGATAGGGTATAATTTTGTGCGTTAGCGCACTCATTGGATCATAACTAATGAAAGTAGTCGTCCTCGGTGCCTCAGATGGATGCGCCGTCCGACTGGAGACCAGGAGGTCGCGGGTTCAACCCCCGCCGAGGTCTGCAAGAGTCTTTCGTGGAGATTGATCATAAAATATTTTCTACGGTCATTCTCTCCCTTCCGCTGATTCAAGAAGGACAGTTGTCAGTTTCCGGCGAAAGAATGTGCACAATACTGGTTAACCGCTTAGAGGACTAAGCCTGCCCAATAAACCTGGGGTTAGGTAAACTGACCGCGCTCGACATAACCCCACTGGGTTGACTGGGCCGTAAAACCTCAACACAAACAAACTAATGCAAGTACTTTAGAAAAAGTGTATAGGGAAAAATATGAAACACCACTGGGCTGAGTGAGGTAAGAACCTACGTCGGCTTTCCAAAAAGCGTAGCGGTGCAGTAGTTGTCTCCTGACTCTGAAGGGCTAGGCTCTGCCGGACTCATTATATACAAGGAACTCCCTGAATCCAGAAGATACTGAAGCTTGGAAATATTATTATAATTTAAGATTTATACTTACAGTTGTTTCCACTCCCCTTGATAAAATATATTTGTATATGTCCTTCGATTTATGCCCATTAGGACTATATAAATCCACGATGTGAACTGATCACGCCTTGTCCCTAAAAAGGTTATGCATGATAATGTCATGGAAAAGCAGACCCAGTTCGTGACCACGTCAATATCACCGATTAACAAAACTTCATTAACATCATACCTCCTCTAAGACACCCCAGTAATATCATGATGTAGATGGCATTTTTAATCAGGGCATCTAGTGCCTTGACATCTCTATATGAAATGGTATATGTCTTATATTGCTTATACAATTCGGACGGAGCCAAAACGAAATGTGAATCTGCATGGACCAACTACACACAACGATCAGGATTCTATGTTAATCAGCACAAAGAGTGCACTATAAGAAAAAAGGCTCTAAAATTTGCATTAAGCGTCTGCCTAGCAGACGATTCACATGAAATGCCAAATAAGGCTTGACAGTCAATGTGAAGCGACTGCCTAACAGACGATCACACGAAATACCAAGTCTTGTTTTCTCTAAATAATACACGTGTAACAATAATAATAATAATAATAATAATAATAATAATAATAATAATCATGTCAGATCTGTTAAATCTGCTCTAAAAGGGATCAACAATATAAAAGTGTGGTTTAAGGGGGTCAAAATTATATAGGCATGTTTTCGTGATGTTTACCTTGCAACTGTCAGCCAATTGCCTCAGAATTTTGGATATACATGCTGATCTAAGTCTATGCCTGGCGCATCTTTTATAAAGTACATTTTCTCAAATCCTGACTGAAATATTACTTGCTGCTTGTTGTTTTATTGCCACCAAGTAATCTTAAGAAGAAGTTACTATATAGCAATCAGTAGTTACCATAATATATACAAGAACAGTCAATATTAACCTTAACACTCTATGGGTAAATTTGTCAAGCGACAAATTAATGATATTTTTTGTTTCATTTTTATTTTATTTATTTTATTTTATTTATTTATTTATCTTTTTTTTTTTCAGAAAATTAGCTTTTTCATTTCATGCAAACTGTGTCCAAGGAGACAGTTTGCATGATATATATAAACTATTTTGTTGGAAAAAATAAAACAAAAACTATTTCCAGAATGTCGTCTGCTGAAATATTTACCTAGCATGCTAAGCGTTAAATGGTTAATGGAGAAATCAGATAAAAATGCACATTGTACGACGCTGAAAACCCTTTATTATACAAGCAGAAATATACAAAGGACGGCTATAAGAGACTCTCTGACCTTAAAACTAGAGTCTCGTCCAGCATTGGAATGTAAAGTTGTGCAAAGAATTAATATCAAGAGATTCTAATTAAATGAAGTTGAGTGTATATCATAAATCAGCGTTATAAGCTATATTTTCCACTTATTTGCTTGCACATTCTAAATAGCCTCTTCACTTTTTAATTTACTTTTCGGATGCTTGCAGACAATTTACTGTAGTACTGACTTTATTCCACATTTTCGTGATGTTATCAATAATTGACCCACTTTAGTAGAAAAGGCCTTATAACTAACACTTTTCATCCGGGTACCCTGATCATTTCGAGGCGCCTAGCGGAGACTGAGATCAGCTCGCTCATTCTCGTAGTCTGATCAGAGTTTCGCTGTCCGCCCAGTGTGTGTTGGTCGGCTTGAGTAATAGATTCTAAAAGGAAGGGCCTTTGTGAGCAATGCCTGACTCGCATAATCCATCGAATATTCGGAAGGATCGTCATCACGAAAACACGCCTATATAAAACCCCACGTTTTTATAGAGCAAAATGGGGTTTACAGGGGTATACATTAGTTTTCTTATTTTGCTAAAAACATAGATTGTGAATACTCGTTAGAACCGCCTCGCCGTCTCCTTGGACACAGTACCCACAATCTATGTTTTGAGCAGGAATATGAAAAAATATCAGAATTTTTTTCTGAAAATTTTCCTTTTTTGGTTGTAAAATCTTTAGTATATTTGAATAGGTGTGTTTTCGTAATGTTTCCTGGCCAGACTAGCTAGTTAAGGGCAATTAGGCCTCATCAGTGACCCTGATACATGTAAATATTCAAACATTCCGGAATTGGCTCGAGGATTACAAAGGACCAGACATTATGAACTACAGTATAGTGAAATACGAGGAGACGTTTTACGGCCGCCACACGGCACTAACACCAGCTATAGTGAAGATAAACAACTAAGCCTGTACCGTATTTACCCTAAGTATTGGGACAATGTAACTAAGCAACAAATAGTACAGTACCAGCTGAGACGCCGCCTTGGGATCAAATTCCTTCCTTTTAGTGAAAACCTCTTTTCAAACAGGAAAGCAAACAGAAAGTCATAAAAGTTGTCTTCCTTGCGAAAATGACTGGAAACCTTTACGTGTACCTTGTCCTCTTAAAACAGCTGAACGACTACTAGGATAACGGTGCCCTCGGATAGAACCGCCAGAACAGGAACCGGTCCAGTGGATTAACCCATTTTAGTCTGAAAACAAAAATCAAAAGGATAATTGTCAAACAGTTCAGACCCAGATCAGACGCCGCAGAACGCGGCGTCTGATCAGGGTCTACACTGTTTACATTAACTACTAGAATTTATTCAAAACATAGTTATAATTAGAAAAAAAAAGAGACAACATGCTGTTTGAAACAGATTGGTCCAAACAGTTGTGGTAGAAGAGTACACTCGACGTAAATAATTTAAATGTTAGTAGCTTAAATCAGCCGGCGAAAGCACGTTTCTTTATCAGAAATCACAAAAACACGCCTATATAATTTTGACCATTTCAATCTCCACGTGTATATAGCAAACCAGGGGTTTACAGGGGTATACATTGTTTTTCTTGTTTTGCTAAAAACATAGATTGTGGGTACTCATTAGAATCGCCTAGTTGAGGCGGTTCTAACGAGTAACCAAAATCTATGTTTTGAGCAGGAATATGAAAAATATCAGAATTTTTTTATCTGAGTTTTTTTTTTTTTTTTTTTTTTTTTTTTTTCCTTTTTTGGTTGTAAAATTTTCAATGAATAGGCATATTTTCGTAATGGATACCGAGTTGATGCAGGTTGTCCTAGCTATCTCCTGATCGCAGAAGACCGATTCAACTCAACTATTATTATTCTAACGTCTTGGTCTTAATAGACGAATGGATTGAAATATTGGTTCGCTGGTACTTTCTAAACAGTGGGATTTAGTAAGAAATATTGACCTTATTCTTATAAATTTACACAATATTTCCATTAAACTATTTGTACTGTAATCATTAGCTAAAATACGCATTTGTTCATTTTGACAATTTGTTTCACGAAATTCTCTAAAAATAATAATTTAAGCATTAAATCGACTGGACGTCCTGGAGAGCTTCGAAGCCTTTCGAAAAACTTTGAGGCACTTCTAATAAGACAGTATCGTGTCTACCTAAACATGAGAAAAAGTAATTCATAAACTATGAGGACAAGGTCACTCTAGATCAGTCTGTGCATCGGCCAAATCTGATCAGGATAATCGCTGTCCGCTTACAGATTCTTGAGATACCCTAAAGTACATGTATACATAACGAAAACATACCTATATAATTTTGACCCCCTTAAACCCCACTTTTATATAGTAAAACTGGGTTTTTGAGGGCTATACATTATTTTTGTTATTTCTGTTCAAAAACATAGATCGTGAGTACGCGTTAGAACCGCCTCGGCGAGGTGGTTCTAACGAGTACCCACAATCTATAGTTAGAGAAGAAATATGAAAAAAATATAAGGTTTTTTATCTGAAAACTTTTCAGTTTTGGGTAGTAAAATTCTCAATATATTTGAAGAAGCGTCTTTTCGTAATGTTACATGGCATAATGGACTTTTTCTTCGCGATCAGACATGTTATCGTAATGAAATATGATGTGAAAACTGGTTTTTATGCAGAATCGGAGTAGTTTTCTTGTGTTTTTATGAACAGTCAAATTACAAATGACGAATGGATTCGAAGCCAATCTTTTAAAACATGCTCTTTCAGGTTTGTTCAGAATATTTGCAATGCAGAGAGAACTAATCAACGCTTAGCATGCTGGGTAGAAAAAAAATCAGCAGAAGACATTTTGAAAAAAAAAATTCTACATTTTTCCTAGAAAATAGGTCTTGACATTTGGTAAAAATTAAAAAAAAAATATATATATATATCACCAATTTGTCGTCTTCTTAATTAGCCTAAAGAACTAGTTAAGCTGTGTAATGAGAAATGGCGTCTTTTTTACAAGCGCGGATGGTAAAGTCTCATCTCAGCAAGCGCGTCCGCACCGTCTTATTACTGCCTTTGCTGCTCACAAACGTAATAATAATACATCAGGAAAAATCTGTTTTATCCGGCAGCGAGCATGCGCACCCTGGCTGGGCATTTAACCAGAGGACAGGATTCGCGAGATGCTGCGTAATTGTTATCGTTTTCATTTGTAAGAGAAGGCAATAGAATAAAACAAGTTTCTTTTGGCTTAGCATACATTGTTAAACTACAGCACACGACATTCTGAAGTATATATTATTTTTGTTTCTCAAACAAATGGTATATGAATTTTATGCAAACTGTGTCACCCTTGTCTCCAGAAGCAGCCCAGAGCCCAGTTATTCCAAGCATCGTTAACTTAACAAGCTCGTTAATAGTCAAATTGTTAACTGTTCCAGTAAGTACATTTAATTCACAGGTATTTTTGCTGAACAAAGGTGAGTTTGTAAATGCAAAAGCTGCTCACATTTTCTCAGCAAAAATATTAGCGTACATTCCATATATAATGATCAGAGTTTTAAAAATGCGTTAACTAACGACATTGTTAGTTTTGAACACCTGGGCACTAGAAATTCAAAGAACGAATACATAACGAATAAATGTAAACACAGAAATAAAGCAGAAAGGAATGTAGGCAGCCATTGAAGAAGATCGCTACAGGGCATAGCATGGCAAATAATACAACACAATACATGAAAACAAAACAGAAAGTAAAGGAGCATTCGGATAGCTGGTGGCCACAATTTACAGACTTGGAGAGGCATCAGAATATCGCTTTGAAACGCACAGCAGTATAAAACATCGAGAGCTTAAATTAATTTTACTTGACCGCAACTTCGCCCTTAATTCTGATGCAGCTAAAAGAAAAACATTTTGTTGACGTCAAAATCATCCAAGTTCTCGCGCAATAACTTCATTGTGTATAAGTGAGATCGCACATGTCTCTTCCATTGCATTAACATTTTCCGGGTCACTCGGACAATCTTTGAACACTCGGCATGTGGCCTCGTGTTCAAACAACTTCCTCTGGACACGACAAACGTTAGAGAAGAAGAAGAACAGTTTATTTTAAACTTTCAGTAGGCACAAATGCCCATGAGGATACAAAACATGTACATAGTGGCTTATATGACAAACGTTAATGAGTGAAACAAATATGTGCGACCCCTACATGTGTTTTATTATATCTAAAATGTATCGTACAAGTGTCACAAAATTGAGCAAAAGAGGTGATTATGAATGACCAGCAGGGGATAGTGAAGAGGCCTCCCGAGGGTAATCAATATTTTTGAGGGGATAACAGACAGTTTGGAAAACTGGCTTATTTGGAGAGCCGCTTTGAATGATTTCTTTATTTATCAGTTTGTTTCTTACAGTCTTAAAATATTTATTTTACCATAGTTTGGAAAACCGATCAATTTGGACGGTATTGGAATGTTTTTTGTTTATTTTTTTATTTATAAATTCTTTCATTGTTAAAATAGGTATTTATTTTTATAATTTGTGTATTGAAGTGGACTTCTGAAGGGTTATAAATATTTTTGGGAATAACTAATATTATGAACAAACTTATATGTTTTATTATTATTATTATTATTATCATCATTATCTAAGTGGCCTTCTAAAGGGTTATAAATATATTTTGGGATAAGAAATATATTGCAAAAAATAATTTACCTGGAAGTATTGGAATAGTTTGTTTAAATATTAATTTGTTTCTTCTTTCTTTAAAGTATTTGTTTTTTTGTTTGTTAAATAAACGTTTGTAGAAAACATGTATATTTTACTTTGAGTTCAAGAAAGGATTTAGCCTTCATTCCTTTGGAGCCAGGACACAGCAGTTCATACAAATTACATGCGTGCCCAGCGCAGACTTAAATCAGCCTGCAAAGATTCTTCAGGCTTATCTGAGTATTAAATGGGCGCACATGTCATTTTATAGAAATTGCCGTGCTCCAGCTTTTATATTGTTCATTAGTACAAAAATGCCCCAATAAATGATATTGTGCATAATTCGAGTTTGGTTTTATTCCAGAGTGGATTGTAAGTTTATAAGAAAAGTAGTCAATATTTTCATTATGTTATTACTAAAGTTCTAAAATGTCCACGGGACAGTTCATGTTTTGGATTTAATAATGAAGGTTAATAATATAAAGCACATCCTTCAAAATAAAAAAAGTGTGCTTATCAGTCTTCTGATCGGATGTGCAGGCTGGTGTGACTCGATCTCCTATCAGCCCAACAGGTAAGCTTGTAGGACAACTGCCGTGCTCCAGCTCATATAATCTTAACTATGTAACAGGGCCCAGTTGTTCAAAGCATCGTTAGCTTAACGAGCCTGTTAGTGGTCAAAATGTTTACTGTTCCAGTAAGTAAAATATCTATTTCACAGGTATTTTTGCTGAAAAGAAGTGAGTAGCTTTTGCAAATGCAAAAGCTACTCACATTTTTTTTTCTGCAAAAATATAAGCCAATATGTCATATAAAGTTTTAACAATACGTAAACTAACGATAAATAAGTCAGTACTAAATTCCCCAATACTAAATTCCAACTATTGAGCCTCGACCTGTCTATAACTCATTTACAGTATACCAGGTTTTATTGCACCCAGCGTCTTATATAATTGATAATACTATTGGCCCAGACGCATCTTATAATTATGACTTTATTCATTTCGCGCTTGAGTTTCTGAAGTGGACTCTTCCATCTTTGGTCATGTCCATTACTGTCAATAGGGTTTTTTACTCAAAAACACTAACAAACTGGCAAATAGTGTAAATCCTGATGAGACGGCTTATTATACTTTTCATCTGTATCTATACTGTTTGCATAGGTATTTGTACTGGTATTCAGGACTAAAAGGAAAACTTCCGAAACCTATCGTAATAAAACACGTTTTTGTTTGACGCTTTGCGTGTTGTATTGTTGATGAGCTTATAACAACTGGATATTTTCTTTGAGCTACAAAAGTGATCTCGGATTATCCGGAGGTAATAACAGGAAATCGGCCAGGAATTAAATATACGTCTTTGCTGAAGTATTATTACAAGTAAACGTCACGCGAAAACTGTCTGGGTAAATATTATTTATTGCCCATGTTTACTAAAAGCTGTGTTTACAAATAATTTTGCAGAATTTCATTACAACCTGATTGATGAATCTATTCATTGACAGAAGTGAAGTGTTACAAACAAAAAGAGACGCAAAGTCAGAAGAAGCCATCTGGGCATAAGCGGAAAACAGAAGCCGAGATCAGCCTGCGCATTCACGCATTCCGATCGTCATTCGCTATCCGCCAACAGCATTATTGTAAACTGTCGAATATATAGATGACCTGCAAAGACCTTTATACACAGTCTGATCGTGATAGTTACTGTTCGAATGACCTAAAAATCTAGTTGTATTATGCAACTCAAATTTGCACAGGCGCAAGCTGAAAAGAGTTGATGTGACTTTGAGCCATTCGCGTAAAGATTTGATCAGCCATAGATTTGTGCTAGTATATTGTGTATTCAACAATCTCAGTGGCTGGTCATACTGCAGTGATGCACATGCTTGCCTTGATATTTGGGTGCGAATTTCGGTCAATGAGAACAGGTACTTGAAAATGTATTGCAGTACGTACACTTGTGCTGGCCGCGCCATAAGAAATTGCACTTTCGGGACAAATGCGGAGGGTGATAGACCAGGCCTCGAGGTTTAAAACTTTTTGGATGCTCAACTCAGCTGAGCATAAAATTTTATCTGCTAATAATTATGAAAATCCCAACAAATAGTTGGCATTTTCATATTAATAATTGTCAGAGATTTTATTTATGCTATGTTTAACAAGAAAGAATTTGCAATTGTTAGTAATTTGAGATTTATTATCAGGAAAAAATCGTGCTCAGCTGAGTTGAGTATGAAACAAGTTGTATAACCTCGGAACCTGATCAGACATCCCATTCATATAGTACGACCAAGACTGAATTTACCCTAAGCATTCGGGCACCCTGATATCATATCATGCATGTCCTAAATTAGAGCAAACCAATACGACTATCTGCTGAAATCCATACGAATGTCTGCTGATGTGGCTCGACGAGGCGGTTCTCACGAGTACCCAAAATCTATGTTTTTTTTTAGCAGAAATAAGAAATATAATGTATGCCCCTGTAAATCCCAGTTTTACAATGTAAAAGTGGGGTTTAAGGGGGTCAAAATTATATAGGCATGTTTTCGTTATGAGAAACTGAAGAATGAACCAACAGCAAGATGTGGATGAGCTGGATAATCTTGCCCCGAGGTTATAAAACTTTTTATTTTCATGCATGACATTTTCTCTGCCAATTAATATGAAAATGCCGACAATAATTTGCATTTTCATATTTATAAGCAGAGAAAGTTCCATGCTTAGCTATGTTTAGTTAGTAATTTGAGATTTAATAGTAGGACAAATTTCTCAGCGGAGTTGAGCGTGAAAAAAAAAAAAAAAAAAAAAAAAAAAAAAAAAAAAAAAAAAAGACTCAAAACCTCGGGCCTCTTTATTTGCACATTTTGCATATCCTTGATTTCTCATTTCCCTTGACTACGCTTGTATGCTTGCAAAAACATTTTTTCATGGTAAAGCGGAGACACCGTATTCACTCTAAATATTGGGACACTTCTTAACATACGAGTACAAACATTTTAACAAGTCCATGTTTGTACCCTTTAATATCCAAAATACTGCTGGGTGAGACGCAAACTGTAAAACCAGATTAGGCGCCACCTTCTTCGGCGTCTGATCTGGATATACACTGTTTTCCAAAGCCTGTCTGTCCCAAAGCTTAGCGTAAATATGGTAGTATAGAAATTGCAGACTTATTAATTATATATCCTAAAGAAAGCAACTGGATCTAATGCATTCGTCTAGTCTTACAACCGGTATATCGCCTATCATTAGTTCCGGATCTGATTTTAACGAATGACTTGGTATAATCATTAGACTTGTAATATTGTCGTTAAAGTCATTCTTCACAAAATTTACAATACGTAATATGGCATTATGCGTTTTTTGACATGGCATATATAATATGGTCACTGAAATTAACGAGTTGTTGCTATTGCATAGTACTGCTGTTCAGTAGGTATTAATTAGGTATTTCTATTTAATATGACTATGGCTTTGCAAATACTTTATACATTGTGGTTTCGTAAATAAGAAAAAAAAAAAAAAAAAAAAAAAAAAAAAAAGAAATGCATCACAAGAATATGTCCGTATAAAACCAATCCCCATATACAAAAAAATCCCGGGTGATCCCTGTATGTGTATAAATGCTTCATAAATATGAGAAAGACGAACTTTTACGTAGACGATTTACTTAACAAATGCAGACGAGATCTTGTTAAGTCTGATGTTTCAGAACAATCTAAAAAGATAACCGCAATGAAAAGATATGATAGGATATACCGTCGATGGTATAAATGGCTTGTAGCTGACCTGGCTCGTCTGTTGTCGGACCCATCGTGTTTCTACAAGTGCTTTTATTTTGATCTGAATTTCATATTTAGTCGAGCCCCAATTTGTGTTTCATCATAGTGTTGAGTAGTTAAATGTTTTCAGCATTGAACTACTGATGACAGGAAGTCCCTAAGCGGACCGAACATTTATGTGTTGCTGGTACTGTATTAGGATTACGGGCGAGGGCGGAGCGCTCGTAAAACAAAGTATAAACCTGCAGTGGTATATACTTCCATCCGTTCAAAGGCGGAAATCCGGACTCAGATTCACTCTTTTGTAATATTAGCTTAGTTTTCTTTCTTTATGAGTCTATTCCCTGTATAGTTGGAAGTCGTGTCCACTAGTTCGTCAGGAGCGTTTTATACGTTTAAGCAGTCTACGTTGCAAGATGCTTTGGTGACCAATTGTCTCATAACTAAACAAAATCGGAGTCCAGCTGTTTCCTTATAGTGAAATCTGAATCAAGTTTTGTTTTTGTTTTCATTGACGGCGTTAACTTTGATTTACCTTCACTTATATAGTATTTGAGTATGTATTCGACTTATCTGAAGTGAACTGCCCCAGTGTTTCACAATTAGTGAAATAACGCTGTTTTCCTCCCATTATGACCCCAATATACTGATATAATAGACATCTTTTAAGGCCGTAGTTTTGTTTTAGTAACGTGTCTTTCATATAGTGCAAAATGTAGCTGTTTAATCAGGCATATATACACATGTGAAAATGTCCGATAACAAATGAGCATAATAATGGAAACCAGTTTTTATACAGTCTGACATCCTGGAGGTCCCGTGTCATTTCAACGCGAATAATGCAGATCACAAGATAAAATTATTCTACGAGGCGATTTGTTGTATGTCGTTCCGTGTGTCATTTTGTTCTTGTGTTTTTCAGTCCTTTTAGTATTGCGATTACCCCGCTTGGGGAAGAGAGAGCTTATCTTAGTGCTTTTCGTACGTTTGTTTGGTTTGTGCTTGTTTGGATTTGTCGGTTTCCTCTTCCTCTTGGGGTCTGGGAAGGGCTGCGGTTTGTGACTGTGGCACTCACTGGACTTTTCTCTTACCTTTTTTTGCATACCACGCCTGTTGTGTTTGTGCCGTGTGGAGACACTAGAAAGTCTCCCCGTACATTAATTTAATGGTGTTGTTATTTCAAGTGCCAGAGTTTGCACTTTACAATCACCTTTCGTATTCCTCTTCCTCATGATTCTAATTTATACCTCATTGAAGGTTAGATATTTACCGGTATTCGTATCCCGTTTATAACAATTTCTTACTTTACGTTTCTTTGGACTTCTATTAGACTTAGTTATGTATTGTCGGTTGTATGCATCGGTCCTACCGCCTGTTTGCATTGCTACTTACTGCCTATAATAGCCGGTACGAATACTGCTTTTTATCTAATGGTATTACTTCCTTTACAACTATATGAGTATCACTAACAGATTAAAAATTACTATTTCTCCTATTAGGCTACATTCTGCTTCTTCTTTACAGATTCCCCGTTCTACTGCTAGATTTAACTCACTGATACCTACTGTTAACGTTTCACCTTTGAAACTTCACTCTGTATCATCTATAAATTTATATGGCATTTTCAATTATAATATTTTCAGTAATCACTTTAGAATTAGACTTTCTCCAATTAAATCTCCTATACTTCTAAAATATAAGAATCCGTATAAAAGGAACAGTATGTACCCTAATGTTTCTAAGTGCAATGCCAAGAGTTGCACCTGCTGCAATCATTTGATTTGTCGGTCAACTATAATTCCCTCAGTTAATCATAGACAATTTTCAGTTGTAAACAACTCTGATTTAGACTGAAAATCAGAGGATGTTATATATGTTCTCACTTGCAGCAAAGGAGGCTGAGGAATGCAGTATGTTGGACAGACCAAACGGGCCCTTAAAACTAGGTTTAAGGAACATTTGCTTAAAATAAAAAAGCAAAGTAAATAGATACGTTTCTTTATCAACATTTCCGGAGTATTGGCCATTCATGATCATCTAGTAAAGTTTTGGTTCAACCTGTTGAAAAAATTATACACAAGTCCAATCCTACCGAAAGATCAAAAAATATTTTAAGACATGAACTTGAACTTCAATGGATTAAACGTTTACAAACCCCTTTTCCGCTTGGATTTAATGATAATATTTACCATGAAGGAAATATTTCTAAAATGCCGGATTTCGATGCTTTTTCCCTTTTAGATATTAAAAAACGTAATAAACGATCCCATGGTAAGCGCAAAAATGGCAATTTTAAACTTAAACATAAAACTGTGTTTATCTCTTTTTGATTTAAATAATCTCTTAAATTCTGAACGTCATCAAATGCTTTCTAAACTAGCTTCACTGTCTGTTTCTTCATTGTGTAAGTTAGCTGATGAGGCGAATAAATTTTATGATAGAAAACATGATTTGTATGAAGCAGCTCTCCTTACTAGATGTTATACGCAACATGCTCTTTGTCCTTACATTGATTCTGAAATTAACCACGTGAGACACTTCATCAAAATTCCATTCATTAATCAAGGTATAGAATTCATAGATTTACCTAGCATATTTCGATAATATGTTATATCAGCTATACCTTCATATTTCGAAAACACGGAATCTCCTATTATTTGTTATAAATATAACAAACCTATCCGTAATACTATACTTAATTTCAATAAATTAGTTTCTGATATTGATATTTAAACTAGTTCCCCTGATTCTTGAGATTGTAAAGCTTCTAAATTTTGTTATCAACCAGCGGGTCATATTGTCACTGGTAACTTGAAGATTATAACTGACTCACGAATCCGTTCAGTTATTTCAAAAGGACCTAAATATAGATTCCCAGCCCACATTGATTTCAATAAATGTCGGGAAACAATTGCCAGCGCTTTAAATGATTATTGTACGCGTTGGTGTAAACGAGAGCATGTTGAGTCTAATGCTTTAAATAATTGGAAATTAAAGATTTTTAAGATCATTGATGAACGTGTGTTATTTTACTCTAATAACCTTGATCGTCTCCCTCCTAAGCCTAAATTATCTTTTCGATATTTGAAACAAGGTATCCAAGAATTTCATAGGAATTATGATAAAGCTGCTAATAATTTTGTTGTTGTGTGATGACTATTATATTAATACTCTAATACAAGAACTTGGTAATACCAAAATATATGAACGGATTTCTACTGACGAGAGATCTATTGTCAATACCCATTCTATCGATATTACTGCTAAGTTTGCAGTGAGTATTAAAGAAAAGCAAGACAGACTTCCTACGTTATATTGGTTATCGAAACTTCATAAATGACCTTATAAAGCACGTTTCATTGCTAATTCTAGTTCATGTACGACTACTGTTTTGTCCAGACTGCTAACTTCATGCCTTACTGCTGTTAAAAAACATTGGATTAGATACTATAATACTGTTTACGAAAGGAACGGAATTAACTAATTTTGGTCAATTAAAAATTCTAATGATGTTCTTAATAAATTTAAATCTAAAAACTTTCAGGCTTCTAAATTGTCTACATATGATTTTTCTACACTGTATACTACGTTACCTCATCATCTTATAAAAGATAAACTTATTTATTTAATTAACCGAACGTTTATTCGGGAGAATACCCAATATCTGGCTTGCAACGAAGAATGTGTTTTTTTTTCACTTCTGATGTATATAATAATCACAATTAATGGTCGTGTCAAAAAGTCTGTGATGCCCTTGTTTATCTTTTGGATAATATTTTTATTAGATTTGGAACTAAACTTTATAGACAAACTATTTGTATTCCGATGGGAACTAATTGTGCGCTTCTTGTTGCAGAATTGTTTCTTTTTTGTTATGAGAGAGATTTCATGAAGTCTCTCTCACGTGAAAATCAGGCTGACATTATTGAGGCTTTCAATTCAACTTCAAGATACCTTGACGATTTATTAAATATTGACAATATTTACTTTGACCAAATGGTGGACCGGATATACCCTACAGAACCCCAATTAAATAGAGCAAATTCTTCCGATACATAGGCACTTTTTTTTGGATTTGAATCTATGTATATCTAACGGTACAGTTTCCTCCAAACTTTATGATAAACGGGACGATTTTGATTTTGATATAGTCAATTTCCCTTTTCTGGATGGTGATGTCCCCCGGCGTACCTATTATGGGGTATACATATCTCAACGTATTAGATTCGCCAGAGCTTCTTCAAATCTTAATGACTTTAACTACCGTAATATAGCCCTTACTGCCAAACTTCTTAGGCAGGGCTATCGTTATTTTAAAACTTCGTAAGGCGTTTTCGAAATTTTATCGCAGACACAGTGCCTTGTTAGAATAATATAGCGTCAGTCTGAAAACACTTCTGCAACAAGGTATATCGGAACCAGACTTTTACGGTGACTTAGTGTACAGATTTAGAAAAATTGTAGGTAAATCTAACTTTTCGGAGCAATTCAGAAAACTTATTAACCGTTATAAAAGAATTAGCTATAGCCTGGAAATTATGCGGCAGACTGCATGCCTAGTTGTCAACCCAATCATTGTTGATGGCTATGCTTCACTCTTTAATTGCACGACGGCGGTTCGGGCCTCAGACTCAATGACGGTCTCTTCGTAAAACTTTAACCAGTGGGTTGGGGCTTGACGATATGACTTTGGCTTGGCCAACCGTGGTTCAACTATTGGTTTTCGTTTACTCTAGCATACAGTAGAATTAGCCATGAGTACTCGTCTTTGTTTATTATAGTGATTAATTTGATTTTTATGTTTTCGCTTTGATACATTGACTGAGTTGGGAGCCTTTATGCGAACCGAATTTTTATGTGTTTCTGTATTAGAGAAGCATCGGATCCCAAGGTGAAGTTGGCTAACTGTAAAAGTGCTTTAACCCCTCCCCCCCCCCCCCCCCCCCCCCCGGTGATTTACTCTACTGACCGTTCTAAGGCGTGTTGGTCTTACTCTTTGTTGCTTTGTGGTTTATTCTACAAGACATCTTTTAAGGCCGTAGTTTTGTTTTAGTAACGTGTCTTTCATATAGTGTAAAATGTAGCTGTTTAATCAGGCATATAAACACATGTGAAAATGTCCGATAACAAATGAGCATAATAATGGAAACCAGTTTTTATACAGTCTGACATCCTGGAGGTCCCGTGTCATTTCAACGCGAACAATGCGGATCACAAGATAAAATTATTCTACAAGACGATTTGTTGTATGTCTTTCCATGTGTCATTTTGTTCTTGTGTTTTTTAGTCCTTTTAGTATTGCGATTACCTCGCTTGGGGAAGAGAGAGCTAATCTTAGTGTTTTTCGTATGTTTGTTCGGTTTGTGCTTGTTTGGATTTGTCGGTTTCCTCTTCCTTTTGGGGTCTGGGAAGGGCTGCAGTTTGTGATTGTGGCACTCCCTGGACTTTTCTCTTACCTTTTTTTTTACCTACTAGTAGCGCTGTTGGTCGTATTGGGTATGGGAATGCAGTTTAAAAATATGTCGCTTCAGTTCTTCACATCTGAGCTTCTACGAAAACACCAGAGGTCACAAAATTGAAGACATTGTCAGCTTGTGTATCGAAATACGTTGAGAGTAATTTAAACTTACACATAGTATATATAAAATTGACCGTTCTAAGGCGGTGGTCCCGGTGTAATCGTACTCTTTGGTGCTTTGTGGTTTATTCTACGAGGCGATTTGTTGTATGTATTACCTTGTGCCATTTTGTTCTTGTGTTTTCAGTCCTTTTAGCATTGCGATTACCTTGCTTGGGGAAGAGAGAGCTAATCTTAGTGCTTTTCGTACGTTTGATCATTTTGTGCTTATTTGGATTTGTCGGTTTCCTCTTCCTCTTGATGTCTCGGAAGGGCTGCGGTTTGTGATTTTGGCACTCCCTGGACTTTTCTCTTACCATTTTTTGATTCAAAATGTAATCTGAAATGTGAACCAAGTCCTTTTTCTGCCTGCTCATACATTCTTTCTTCGAGATATGCTAAAACGAGAGTGGCAAGGACTGGGGCAACTTTTGTCACCATAGCTGTACTCTTTGACTGAAGGAAGTATATGTCATTTAAACAGAGGCTGTAATTTTCTAACATCTATTTAATTCCATCTATCGCAAATGTTTGGCTGATTCTGCTCGGCAGTACATTTCGGTATTTATTTATCCAGAAAGTGATCTAGACCCGGGTATTATGCAATCAAATACTGGTCCCGGAATTATTTTGTATGCAATTTTTAAGAAGGCTTAATGCACCTTGTATTTCCTAAGTCGACTATGTTGAGTTCCTTATAGCTATCCTGCACACCAAACCACTTCTAAAGAGAGTCTACTGTAAAAAAGAAAGAATTTGGTCCCTTGGGCAGCAGATCCTTATCATAGCGTAACCAAACCTTTTCCGACATAGTAAACGACCCAGGAAGAGTGTTCATTGTTTTTCACCGCACCTATGTAAAAGGTGTGGTAATGGTCCATATATATTTATCTGGTAGTCAATAGAAATTGCCTTAATTGTTTCAGATATTGTAAAAAATATATAACAGGCAAACACTGGTTGGCAATATGAGTGGCGCATTTTGAGTTTATACTGTTTGTAAAAACAGAGTGAAGATACCCAGAAAATGTCACAATCATGAAGCATAGCCCTCCAGAGACACTAAAAGAAGGATAAATCAACTTACTCGAAATCTAGTATTCGAGCGAATGCCTTTGCTTAGCATTAAATCTTAGTTTTCATTCAGCTCCTTAAGCACCGTAATTTATTTGAACAAGAGCTTAATGACTCCATATTGACAAATGATATGTCAAGCCCGAAAGCTGCGTAATTGGTCGATTGTGTCACCTTCGGAAAACGCATTTTTCACCGTCTTAACGGCAGCTAAAGTTCAGACCTGACATATTTTGTTCTTGTGTTTTTCAGAAATACGACAAAACCCGCGTGACACATAATTTTCAATACACATATGCGATCAATGAAGGTCCAAAACAACTTCCGCATTTGCCGAGCCAGAACATGGTATATTTACTGGCAGTAAGAAAAGGTCTTGATCAAAGTGCACTGATATTGCGGAAAGGACTACCGGATACAGAAAGATTTGATCAGCCTGGTTAACTTCCTCTATCCGCTTGCGCCGTATCTGTTACAAGCATATGTCACTAAGTTCCATCCGTTAACTGTAGTGCAAAAAAGTCCGAACATTTGTATTTTGTAGACGGTAACATGCGTTTATGAAAAAAAGTGATCTCGGGGTCATTCGTTGTTTGCATTTGAATATAAGAGACGTTTTCGTTGTTTCATGTATACGGACCTACTTAATTTGTCATTTATTAAGCTAGTTGCAATAACCTTGTCTGGCAGCCTTTCATAACGAATGAATGTCATATCGGCACAGAGGTCACTGGAACATTACAGAACGGCTGCCAGGTAACAAAATGAAACAGAAAAAAAAAAAAACAAAAAAAAACAACGCCAGACGATTTCGACAATGCCGTCCATGTCCGTTGTTTTCATATATTGACAGGCAATCGGGATAAGCCTTCGATTCACATACAATCAAAGTGATCAAAGAGAATTTTCTGACTAAACATGCAGACCCAGATCGAAGCAGTCAAATCAAGGTCTACATTTTGCCATTATGCCAGCACTTTTGTTATATAGTGTAATAGTCAATTTAAATTAAGTCAAAGGTTAAGGTGTTCGAATAGGCTAAACGCTCAGCACGCTTGATGATAGATGGCGTCTTATCTTTTGTGTGTGTGTGTGTGTGTGTGTGTGTGTGTGTGTGTGTGTTTCTAAGGAAACACTTTGCATGAAAAATCAATGTATATTTTCTTTGAAAATTAAGAAATATATCATGAAATTGTCATCGGCTGACCCTGTAAAGGTGAGATAAAGGTTAAAAGGTCATTTATGTATTTAGAATAGTGATTTAATTATTCAGCCAATCTGTCCAATCCAACATTGTGGACTGGATTAAGCAACCACGAATAAATGCTTGTTTTGTTATAGCTTTAGGGATCTGTACTTCTGCACCGCCCGCACATTTGGTAAAAACTGATGCCAACGGGTTCTTTGTTGTTTAGGACATATGTCAATTATTTGGTTGAGCTTTTCGGCCAAATGTTTAACCCACTGGTTATGGAGGGTGAGTTGTATGGACTTAGTAAGTTGGCGTCTGCATATAGCTTGCGGCTGGGAAACATTAGCGCATGATACAAGCTTATATTGCTGCAGTTTATGATAAGCATACAAAAGGTATGGCTTGCAGCAGGAAAATATTAGCATCTGATAAAAAGATTACCTTGTTGCAGTTTATGGTAAGCAATAAAAACGTTTTGCATGCTGCAGGGATATATATGCACGCTATAAAAGAGTACTAAGAGTACTTTGCTGCAGCACATGGTTAGCATACAACAACGTACTGCTTGCAACAGGGACATATAGCACATGATAAAAGATTACCTTGCTACAGTACATGATTAGCTTATAAGAAGGCATGGCTTGCGGCAGGGAAATATTAGCACACAATAAAATATTACCTTGCTGCAGTTTATGATAAGCACACAACAACGTATGGTTTGCAGCAGGGATAGCACACGATAACATACGGACTGGCTGTGTGTCATGATTAAAACAAAACAACGTATGACTATCAGCAGAGAAATATTAGCCCACGATAAATGATTACCTTGCTATAGTATATGATTAGCATACAGCAACTTAGGGCTTGTGGCAAGGAAATATTAGCACAGGATTAAGATTGCCTTGCTATAGTACATGATTTACATACAACAACACATGGCTTGCGGCAGGGAAATATTAGCACTCCATAAAAGAATACCTTGCTGCAGTTAATGATGAGCACAGAACAGCGTATGCATTATGAAAACACGCCTATACAAATATATAGAAAATTTCACCTCCAAAAACTACAAAATTTTGGATGAAAACTCTGATATTTTTCATATTTCTGCTCAAAACATAGATTGTGGGTACCCGTTAGAACCGCCTCGGCGAGGCGGTTCTAACGAGTACCCACAATCTATGTTTTTGAGCAGAAATAAGAAAAATAATCTATACCCTTGTAAACCCCAGTTTTACTATATAAAAGTGGGGTTTAAGGGAGTCAAAATTATATAGGCATGTTTTCGTGATGGCTTGCATCAGGCAGCAGGGATACCACACGATAAAATATTAATTTGCTGCATTTTATGATAAGCGCACAAGCAGAGAAAAGATTACCTTACTGTAGTATATGATTAGCATACAACGACGTATGGTTTGTGACAGGAAAATTTTAGCACACGATAAAAGATTAGCTTGCTGCAGTTTGTGATTAACAAACAGTAACGTGTGGCTTGCAGCAGGGAAGTATTAGCACACGATAACATACTAACTTGCCCTGAATGATTTTCAGGCAAATTCTTGTATATTCCATTACTTCTTAATGGTTTGAAATATTTTGTTAATAATTGGTAGATGCAGGTAAGGACCAGTAGGCGTGTCGCGTGCAAGAGAGACAGCTCTCATTTTTTGTTATGTGCTGATTTACTCTGAAGCTGAAATCTTGTGCAAATACTGCCGTTGGAGAATTATTGGGTGGGGATTCAATCTGGTTTGGGGATTCAATCTGGTTTTATAGACGCCAGACCTCGCCCTTAAATCCCGTTACAACTCTAGCTCCGCATAGGGATTCCCTTACGCATCAGCTGATTAACATTAAAAACATATAACATAAAGGCTGATACCTCAGCAACTTTAGACAAAACGGAAGTCATAGGAGGGTCACATTTGTTCCCATCGCATTTACTCCAGACTGTTGCTTTGATAGTTATATCCTTCGGAAAATAAATTACGATAACATACCTATATAATTTTGACCCCCTTAAACCCCACTTTTATATAATAAATCTGGGGTTTACAGAGGTATATATTATTTTTCTTATTTCTGCTCAAAACATAGATTGTGTGTACTTGTTAGAACCGTATCGCCGAGGCGGTTCTAACGAGTACCCACAATCTATGTTTTGAGCTGAAATTTAAAACATATTAGAGGTTTTATCTGATTTTCTTTTCAGGTTATGGAGGTGAAATTTTCTATATATTTGAATAGGCGTGTTCTCATAATGACTCGTAGTTTTACATAAATAATTCCTGCTCAAAATGATGTTCTTAACAATCTACATAAGCAGTGAGAAAATGATATACAAACAAATCGTTTTGATATATAACCATTGCAATGACAGTACTAATGAGTCGATTGTCTCTGAGTGCAGGCTGGGAAGATTGTCCTAAACGGGGACTAAAATGTTCCGTCCGTCCTCAAGGGCACCGTCAACCTAGTATTATTAACATGGTCGCACATATAAACTCAGATAAGATAGTGGCTGGGACGTCGCCCACTATAAAAAGGTCCCTATTAATACAGGTTTATTCCGCGACAAGTCAACCCGTGCATACAATTCCTGCAGGTTCCAAGGGCACGGGATCTGCAACCAAAACAGGTGCCCCTAGAATACTTTTAAAAGATGTATTTGTCATTCGTTTACAATCTATGAGTTTGGATTATGATTTAGGTACCATGACCGCAACTACACAACCCTTGACTTTCTGTAATTTAAGCAAACAGTGCAGACCCTGATCAGACGCCGCGTTCTGTGGCGTCTGGACTGTTTCTGTACTGTTGTTTAAATGTTCATTACCTGGATTTCGTACAAATGCTATGTAACAGTGTAATATTGTTTAAAACAGATTTTACCGTAGCACGCCTATGAAATAGACAAACGCTAGTTTTCTTTTAGAATAGCCTCGCCGAGCCGGAATATGAAAATTTGGAAATTGCCATAACACTCAAACCAAGAGGGCTCAACTGTGCAAAATACCCAGTCAGCATTCTACGTAAATCTATATCGGGCCGTCATCGGCCCGTCAGCTACCTTGATGTAGATTTACGTAGAATGCTAGCTGGGTATGTGAAAATTTGAAAATGGCCATAACACTCAAATCAATAGGACTTGCATGTAGGGATGACAACCTACACGTGGGTTAGCCTGGTACCCGTGTCTATCTCACGGACCCCTATATACAATAACGATAGTGTTCTAGACAGGGTACCAGCCTAACATGTGGTAATCTGTATTTCTAACATGTCGTTAACGTCCCGACCCCGAGGTTATAAAACTTTTTTCATGCAACTCAACTGAGAATGAAATTTCACTTGGTCACTAAAATAAAAATACCAACATACAAAACTCAGCTAAGCATGCTCAGCTGAGTTGAGAATGAAAGAAGATTAAAAAACATTGTCAGCATTTTAAGATTTATAATCAAAATAAATTTCATGCTCAGCTGAGTTGAATATGAAAAAAAGTTTTATAACCTCGGGACCCGGTCTCGCCATCACATAATAAGTGTTTTTACTGAAAGCTGCTATTCAATGCGGGTCGTGCACTTAACCCAAATGTTGATTCTTTCTAAAAATACATTCGAGGATAATATTTACCCAAGAAATGCCACAATCACGAAGCGCACCAAAATAAAAGGAGACGAGGAACAATCCATTACAGGACACAAGGCAAATGTACAATATCCGACATACAAACACAGAAGATCTGCAACAGAATGGTCAACAGACAATAAAAAAAAATAAAAAAAATACTGGGGTGTGTGAACCAATTCGCCCAACAGGTTTCTCGCCCTTACTTCTAGTGCAGTTCCAGATTTCAAATAAATGGTTCGCGTACGGATCCTCTACCAGGCCCAGATGTTATAAAACTTTTATCATGCTCAACTCAGCTGAGCATGAAATTTTCTCTGCTAATAAATACGAAAATGCCAACAAAAGTTGGCATTTTCATATATATTAGCAGAGAAATTTTCATGCTCAGCAATATTTAGCAAGAAAGAATTTGCAATTGTCAGTAATTTGCGATTTATTAGAAGGACAAATTTTCAAGCTCAGCTGAGTTAAGCATGAAAAAAGTTTTATAACCTTGGGACCTGATCATGAAACATTATTCTGCGAGTCTGCACTGATTGCGCAGACATGTCTGTCCGAATACTTTGTGTATATGTTGGATATATTTGACCTAAATGATATCCTTAACGTTTCAACTTCTGTTTTAGACTTTGCGTTGCTGTAACATGGCAACCTTTACCTTATGTTTAAAAATATATTCTTTATGAGTATAGTTTGGTTATTGCAAAAACAAAACAAAAAAAAAAAAAAAAAAAAAAATATGTTGCTTTGTTTTGTCAGAGTTTGGTACTCAGCTCTATTTTCCTCCTTTAAAAAGCTGTACATCGTGATAATGGCTTTTTCTGGGTAAGTGAATTTATATTTTGTTATTCGTATTTTATCATTTAGAATATTAATACAGCTTTTCTAATAATAATAATAATAATAATAATACGTTTATCATATGACGCAATGATGTTAAAATGCGTTATTTAATAATCCCTGCTCTCCTACAAGCATGTGATACTATTAATAGCATTTCGTGTGTGATCTTACTTGATCTATCGTGTTATTTAGATGTTATGTAATAATTATTAATGATGATCTAAAATATTGTCTCATTTGCATTGCAATATGAAAAGATTGCCTAACACTTACTAAGATCGATATACTGTTTGGCTAACTGTACATGCGAGTTTGATTGTCTGTGTTGTCTTGTAATTGTTTTTAGGTTTCGTTTTCTCGTGCTGAAAATACTTAGAAAGTGACTAAAGCTGTTTTATAGGAGTATAATTGCTGTAAACAGCTCATATAAATTTATGCTAAAACAGGCGAAAGTTTTGTGATAAATCACTTCTACCGTTATAAATCAAAGTGTAATATTTCATTAAAATCAGACTTCTCCTGAGGGAAATAAGAACAGTTCAAGCCAAAAGGTATATTATCCCAGCCAGCTGTGTGCAACGTTGAGTCGGACAAGCAAACATACAAGTACAGTATACAGTCGAACCTCGATAGCTCGAACACCGATGGCACGTTTACAATGGCTAATTCGAACTCGTTTTTGAGACCCTACGAAGTTCTTCCGATAGCTCAAGAAAACAAATATTTAGGGAAATTTTCTTATTTTATCATGAAATTGTATGTTGTGTGTACACTCAACATACAATTATTGTGTAGAAAATCGAAAAAAAAATCTCTAAATTATCGCCATTTGCTTCCTGACTTGGCACCATAATAAACCCTCAGTGACTCGAACCACCCATGTCTCGGACAATTTTCTATGGTCCCAAAGATGTTCGAGCCATCGAAGTTCGACTGTAGTCGGATATTTCCTTTTGATTTTTTGAATATGGTTCTAGAAATTGAAATACCGTATTTACTTTAAGTATTTGGACACCATAACTCTTTCCTATACTTGTCCTAAAATTTGAACAATTCCATTTTACTATCTGTTAAAGTATCTAAAATTGCTAGATGAGTGTCAAACAATATAGACCCTGATGAGACGCCGTATTCTGGGGCGTCTGATCTTGTCTACACTGTTCGCTCAGGCTTCTTTGTCCAAATACTTAGGGTAAATACAGTAAAGAAGAATAAAGACAAGGACCATATTACACGGCTAAAAGGCAGGTCATCTTGGCTGTGATCACAACTGTACGGGTACATGTTGGTCTATAGTCATAATTGAACAGGAGGGGAATAAGAAAGGGTCCGATACTGTGTTTGAAAACAAACGCCTAGATAACCTGTGCGCTTACGGTGTGATCAGGGTCTTTGCTTTTCCAGCTATAAAATTACAGGATACAGTAGAATCGAGGAAAAGACGCGCTGATCAGACTACACGGGTGCGCAGATTTATCCGTGGCTTCAATTTGCGCATCTGGCGTACCGGTTCTTTTCTTTTGATGGGTATCATATTTTGTAAATCGATTTTAGACAAGAAAGGCCTTCTGTACAAATGGTAAATTATGAGATTTGCCTCGGAAGCACTTTGCTTGAACTGACATTTTAAGAAGATTTCTTCAAAACACGTCATTAGTTCTTAAATGCACACAATTAGAAGCCATGTTAACAACATGTTTCAAGACAACCGTTATTCATTATACAGACAACTCCCTTTATACCGACACTCGATACAACGACAAAATTCCTTATAATGACAATTTGACTGTCACGAAACCTTCGCTTAAGAGGTAACAATAAGTCACAAATTTTGCAAGAATATTGCATTTAACACTTTAAAGAAACATATGTTTTGATATTTGTTAGAATCGCCTCAGTGAGGCGATTCTAACAAATATCCAAAACATATGTTATATGAGAAAATAAGAATAAAACAAGGACTTTCTTACATGTCATTCTGTCCATTAAGGATTCTTTACAACAGCAAATTCATTATAATGGCAACATCTTTGAGAACAATGTTTGTCGTTGTAACGTGGGTTCACTGTAATATTCAATTGAAGCGGTCTAGATACCTTTGGCAGATTTCCCGCCATATTTGTAAGGAGATACCTCTTGTGACTTCTTGTTTGCTTTCCTGGACACAAGCCTCCTTCTGAAGAAACAGTCTTCTCTACGAGAAAATGAATAAATATTGATAGAGTTGCTTACCCTAAAAATATGTCCATTTCCCTTAATGCAATATGTACACCATGGTATTAAGTTATAATAGTTTGACTCTAATCGCAGGAAATAAAGCAAAATTTTGCTCTTTACTTTTCAGAGCTATATTAACTTTAAAGAACTGAACTTTTATTTTGATCTTCCGGTTTTAGTTTATTCAGTAGTTGATAGACATTGTCTTGTTTCCTTAGGTTTAAATACATTAAATTAATATCTACCAAACACTCCATCATAACATCAGTCACTGAAACGTTTGTTTGTTTTTGTGGTTTTTTTTTACTTGTAGTTTTGCAGCGTTTGGGCTTAGTACAGTGGGGCAGTGTGCTTTTAAGGTTCGTTTAGTCCTTATTGGAATAAGATTCTTCATTTTTCGGAATTAATTCTTGAATGTTATATATATGATATATAAAAATCTGTCAGTTTCCTGCGTTAACATTATCTGAATCATATAATCTATTTTACTTTTGTAATCGCAAGAACAATGAATAAGGTATCCTGATCAAAATCAGGGTTTTGTTTGAAATTTCGGTGTTCACATGTATAAACCCATCGAGTAATTGTAACAGAACAGCCACAGATATTCAGCCAGTGGGTATTTAATTAGAACACCTCGTAGCATACCATTATTAAATAAGAAATGTCTCTATTTTGTAGCAATGCAAAAGAGCGCAGAGTTCATTTTCTGAACATTTTTCAACAAGATTTTTTTATCACTAAAATGTTTTCAGCTATCATTTTCTTTCTTAAATAAATGTTACTGGAAGTAAAACAGTCACCACCATGCGTTTTACCCAAATCATACATTGTCTGATATCATAACCAAATGAATGAGTTTTACAGACCATAGCAGCAGAATAAAAATGCTACATATTCAAACTTTGGGTTCAGTAGCGAGGAAATAGAAAAATGGTTTTGCCAAGTGCACGGTTTGCTAAGGATTGTTGAAAGTTAATCCCCAGGTGATGCATTTGATCTTAATGTTTTCGTAAGGTTAGTTGAAAGACATTGCTTCCATCATTTCCGTAGCAGTCAACAGAGAACCCTTACTGCTACAGATAACCGATATTCCATATTCCTCCCATACTCTAACCAATACCTATTCTAAACCGGGAAATGAATAATCAGTTAATGGAATGTAAACAAACTAAACCCACAATTGTTCGGGTATGGGTATACCAGGACAATTGTTGGTTAACTAAAGCAACAATGTTTGGATATGGGTATACCCGAACAATTAGTGGTTTAGCTTGTTTAAATTTAAAGATGGCGCGTACTCTGAGCATATTTCATATCCCTAAACAGATTACAAAAACGTGATGTGATTTGTTTTATCGCTCGCTGTTATGCTGATCATGTAGGATCATGTGCTGCTGAATTTAACAGATTCGTTGTAGCCTTCCGTATTTTCCATATTATTACTCGTAACTTTGCTATCGCTAGTTCCACTATAATACGTCTTTCTTTAAAACTCAACAGCTGCCCATTTTGCTTTCTGGATTACTAATTGTGCTTAAGAATAGCATCGGGACCCAGGGTGAAGTTGGCTAGCTGTAAAAGTGCTTTAACATCCCCCCCTCCCCCCGGTGGTTTACTCTACTGACCGTTCTAAGGCGGTGGTCCCGGTGTTGGTCTTACTCTTTGTTGCTTTGTGGTTTATTTTACGAGGCGATTTGTTTTATGTCTTACCTTATGTTATTTTGTTCTTGTGTTTTTCAGTCCTTTTAGCATTGCGATTACCACGCTTGGGGAAAAGAGAGCTAATCTTAGTACTTTTCGTACGTTTGTTCGATTTGTACTTGTTTGGTTTTGTCGGTTTCCTCTTCCTCTTGGTGTCTAGGAAGGTCTGCGGTTTGTGATTGTGACACTCCCTGGACTTTTCTCTTACCTTTCTTTCAATAGCTGTTGCGACTTTAGCTACCACTAACTGACCACATTCTTCACAGAGGAAAGATTTTAAAAGCACCTCTTAATCTGAGAAGATAGTAGGTCCATAGTTCGCGTTGAATCTGGTTATAAACCGGGGGTGGGGGAGGTGGGGGGGGAGGGGGAGGGGGTGGTTAAAGCACTTTTACAGCTAGCCAACTTCACCCTCGGTACCGATGCTACTCTTAAGCACAACTAGTTAACCAGAAAGCAAAATGGGAGGCGAGTTTTAAAGAAAGACGTTTTTATAGTGAAACTATGATAGCAAAGTTACGAGTAATACAGTGACAAACTCGGCCCCTAGCAAATTCGGCCCCTTACCAACTCGGCCCCCAACTAACTCGGCTCCTACAAACTTGACCCGACCAATTCGGTCCAAAAATATTGTCTTATTTGGTGGATAGGTGCATAGTTGCACTGTATTTAAACACAAAATGTTTATAATAAAGATATGGCTGTGAAAATAACAAAAAAAAAAAAAAAAAAAAAAAGAAAAGAAATAATAAATAAAAAAAATAAAAAAAAAATAAAGATAAAAAAATAAATAGATAAAATATAATTGCGTCAATCAAAGACTTAGATCAGCCTGTTCTTCAGTGCAATCTATAAAGAGTCTTTGATGACACTCAATCATGAACTCGTATAAGGTCTAACTTAAAATAACATAATTATATTGAAGACAATATATATATAAAATATGCAGATTCATAATATGTTCAAGTTAAAACATAATTAATAACCATTAACAAATATTAGGGGCCGAGTTTGTGGGGGCCGAGTTGGTCAGGGGCCGACTTTGTCAGGGGCCGAGTTTGTTAGGGGCTGAGTTGTCCAGTATCCAACTGTAGCATTTGTTGCGAAAAGTGGGTAGTCTATATTGCATATACATACTTACATCCATCTTTGTTTGTTGATATATACTGTAAACTGTGGTGGTGGAGCTGTAGAGGTGGGCATTGAAGCTATGTATTTGGGTAGGTCTATAGCATTTAATGTGATTCTCTATGTCCACAGCAGCTTGTAAATAAAATTGTAACTGTACCGTACTTTAAAGGGAATAAATATAATTTCAGGGGAGGTAACTGTATCTAAATTATGATTGCCCGTTTCTGAAAATGATTCTATTCCCTTGGAAGCACATTATTTACTTTTAGAATAAGAAAAATCTTTCCAGAAGGGGCTTGATGTGGGCGAAATTAAACAGAAAATCACAAAAGGTGATTTCCATTTGAAAAATGGTAGACAAATTTATCAATGTATAATTCACTGATTGACAACTCAGTAATGTTGCATTTTAACTGACTCCGATACTTTTGGAAGAAAACGTTGTCACAAGGCCCCAGTTAAGACAGCTTCATGTCATCAAAGCAAAGGCACCTGAGTGTGAAAGTGAAAAACTATAGAAATGTCCTCATTACGAAAACACACCTATTCAAATATGTAGAAAATTTCACCTCCAAAAACCGAAAATTTTCAGGTAAAAAACTTTGATATTTTTCATATTTCTGCTCGGCGAGGCGGTTCTAACGAGTACCCACAATCTCTGTTTTGAGCAGAAATAAGAAAAATAATGTATACCCCTGTAAACCCCAGTTTTACTATATAAAAGTGGGTTTAAGGGGGTCAAAATTATATAGGCATGTTTCCGTGATGTGCAGTTTACGCAGAGTATGATATTATGCACTTAGAAAATTGCACATGCGTTTTACATGTAAAATGGCTAGGAAAAACACGCTCCAAAGAGACGACAATTATTTTCACAGTATAAATAAACTCGTGCCTGACAATATTGTTATTTTGTGCACATAATTGGATAAGTTTTACGAAAAATCACTTTTAATTGCAAAATACCATGGAAATAGTTCGATACTCGCTTCAATAAATATATCTGCCATACAGTTACACTATGTTTAATTATTGTGAAAATATTACGCCGTCATTTGGTGCGCAACGTCCAAAAACTGCCCTTATACCTTATGCGGGCAACGAATCCCTAGATCAGCCTACGTATTCGCACAGTCTGATCAGGGCCTTTATTGCTGAATCGGAGGATACGAAGTTGATCTGAGCCGTTGTTGTTCTTATGTGGTATCAGGTCATTTTTTGCATGTTGAGACCCAAAGTATCATCCAATACAAATATGACGTAGAAGTTGTTCCACTAGGTGGTGTTTATTAGTGTTTTTAATCTCGTATATTTATTGAATTAGTGCGACCGTAAAGTGCGTCAGACACCGTACCCGATATGTTTGTGTGGCGAAACCGAGAGAGTAACACATGTTACAGTACCAGTGAGATAAACGTCAACAAAATCTATACCTCGACTTTAGATATATCAGGAATGTCTGCAGAATACCATTGCACTCTGTACTTGCTTTGGCATTCAAGAAAGATATACAGCTTCATAGGTATAAATGTATGCAGTGATAGAGGGATCCGCGTACACGTGTTTTGGCAGAGCGCATCTGATTTCTTTTATTCCACTGAAAGACTTTTTTGTCTTTTAAAATATTATCTACCCTGTAAATGTATCCGAAACATTGGACAAAAAATCAAAAATTGTATTCAAACCTATAAACTTCCGAAAGACAGGAAGATATTGTTTATGGCCAGAATCTAGCATATAAAATGTATCTTTGATAAGTCCGTAGAGATAGTAAATATTGTAACATAAATGAGCTGGTACACATAAAAGACATTATGGTTTTCTGGTTTGTGTGTATTTATATGCGCGTCAGCAGTCCCCTATTTGAGCTACGACATGCGTGTTTTTTTTTTTTTTTTTTTTTTTTTTTTTTTTTGTTGTTGTTGTTGTTGTTGCTGTTTTGCTTTTTCGGCATGAAGATTCCCCAAGGGCTATACTACATGTTTGCAAACAGCCTGAGCATTTGCCAGTCGCTTATGTGATAAGTATCCTTTTCACATGTACAGATTATTACTCAAGAACATAAACTATCTTATCACCTTTACTTTCATAGTAAAATATTTCATGTGATCCGTTTAAATAATGCAAACTTGCTTTTACTTTTCTTGAAACTTGATGCATCACGAAAACATACCTATAAAACTTTGACCCCCTGTAAACCCCAATTTTATATCGTATAACTTGAGTCTAAACAAAACAAACTGTTGATACTCGTAATAACTGCCTCCCCGAGGCGGTTCTAACGAGTATCCAAATCTATGTTTTTAGCAGAAATATGAAAAACATCAGAATTTTTATCCGAAAACTTTCAGTTTATGGTGACGAAATTTTCAATATATTTGAATAGGCGTGTTCTCGTAATGAGAGTAGGAAAAAAAGGAAAGAGAAAAGTCTAGGGAGTGACACAATCACAAACCGCAGAACTTCCCGGACACCAAAAGAAAGAGGAAACCGACAAATCCAAACAAGCACAAATCGAACAAACGTACGAAAAACACTGAGATTTGCTCTCTCTCTTCCCCGAGCGAGGTTTTCGCAATGCAAAAATGACTGAAAAACACAAGAACAAAATGACACAAGGTAAGACATAAAACATATCGCCTCGTAGAATAAATCACAAATCAACAAAGAGTAAGACTAATACCGGGACCACCGCCTTAGAACGGGTTTAAAGCATTTATATAGCTTGCCATCTTCACCTTGGGTCCCGATGCTACTCTTAATACAGAAATACATAAAACTTCGGTTCGCATAAAGGCTCCCAACTCAGTCAATGCATCAAAGCGAAAACATAAAAATCAAATAGTTTAGTTTAAACATATTTTATTGCATCTAAACAAGCAATAGGGTCGGGCCACAAGTTCTGCCAACATTAGTTACGGCCCTCCCCTAACAGAACTTCATTACAGCAATATTCAGACACATCATAGTGGCAAAGTAAACATGTAAGCACTATAAAAATACAAAAAGGTGATGGAGTGAAAGGTATAATAATGTAAATAATATACAAATCAAATAAATAATAAGATAATGGAATGGAATGTCATAAGATGAATTGTCATACTGGCCTTAGTGAACAGCAGACTAATCGGTGAACCTTCTGGTGTCCTTGATAAAAGTTTGGACGGCTTTGAAAATAGTAACATTTTCTTCTGGTGTGAGATTTTCATTTCCAAACAAAAGTTTATTAACATTTAGTGGGTTGAAATTCCTCGTTGATCGAAACAGTGCAATTCGTTCATTGATAAAGTGTGAGCATCTAAAGAAATAATGCTCTGCATCTTCAACTTCTTCAGAACAGCTGCATGTAGGACTTGGTGACAGATGATTAATATATAGATCATAAAATAAATTACTACAGTTGTTTCTAATTCTTGCATGTAGGACTGAGATGTATCTACTACCAACTTTGTAGTATGTTGGAACTATTGAATTATTTTGTGTTTTTTTTCAACTGATACTTAAAGCTAGACAAAGACGGTAAATTACGTAATTCTATGTCAAGCGAATTCCATGCCGAAATAGACGAAGGAATACATGATTTTCGGGAATCAAATTAAATCACTATAATAAACAAAGATGAGTACTCATGGCAAATTCTACTGTATGCCAGAGTAAATGAAAACCAATAGTTGAACCACAGCGGGCCAAGCCAAAGACATATCATCAAGCCCCAACCCACTAGTTAAAGCTACCGGAAGAGGCCGCCATTGATGATGATGAGTTCAGTTTTAACGACGCATCAACCCATGAGGGTCATTTGCGTCAAAATGGTAAACTAACATGGTTCTGTAATGAAACGGCTATAAAAATAAGTCATGTATGCATAAAATGTAAAACTAGAACGAATTTAAAAATTAAAGCAGTTATATTTTATTAAAAAGGTTGATGTGTTTTAAAAAGACCAGTATATTATCAGCAGGTACATTTTCAAATAAGTCTGAGGCCCGAACCGCCGCCGTGCAATTAAAGAGTGAAGCATAGCCATCAACAATGATTGGGTTGACAACTAGGCATGCAGTCTGCTGCATAATATCCAGGCTATAGCCAATTCTTTTGAAATAGCCTTGAAATAGTTTTCATCAAGTTCTAATTGTTCAAAATATGTCAATTCTTCACATTGTTGATACGCATCACCAGTAATTAAAATCATGGTCAGGCTCCATGTTCATTCCTTTGCCTCATGTAAGATCGAACCTAAGGTTTGCATATGAGTCTTTCTCTTGTGTGATACGGAATTCAAACAACCGTTAAAATTACACAGACTTCCATTTTCTTTCGAGACATACTCGTATGACATAAAGAAGCTGAAAATACATGTAAACAAGTTGTATTCTGTAAAAGATTTATGAATAAAAAGTTTATGTTACAAACTGCAAAAATTTTGCCTTACGTTTTGTACAGGCATTTGTCTGTATTTCTGTTAGTCATACTTAAGTTATTCATATTTTTATTGTCTTTTTGTAATTGTTTAGCCTATTTCATGGGTTTTGAAAATTTATATGAAGGTCATTGATGAGGGCTGGTTGTCAAAATCTACATTACGAAAACATGCCTATTCAAATATACTGAAAATTTTTTTTTCAGATAAAAATTCTGATAATTTTCATATTTCTGCTCAAAATAATGTATACCCCTGTAAACCCCAGTTTCACTATATCAAAGTGGGGTTTGAGGGGTCAAAATTATATAGGCATGTTTTCGTGATGATTGCTCTGATTCAAAACCCTTCGACACTTCATTTTTCTTCATTTATGCGTGTGTGATCATCGTTGCTCTCAAGAATCACTTTAGAATTGATTCCAATAGAATTTGAACTATCCTAAACAATTGGACACCTTGACATTTGAACAACTCCATTTTACTACCAGGTATTGTGGCTAAATATTGCTGGATGAGTGGCAAAAGTGTTGGACCAATTCTGTGGCTCTTGATCAGGGTCTACACTGTTTAGTCAGGCATGTCTATATCTAGGAATATACAGATTAAACTATAACGGAGTCGAACTTTGTAAAACAAATGTCTTTGAGCCATATCCATACAAAGAAGATTCAGACCATCTAGCAAGGCCGACAAATCTGGGCCGAGTTGTTCAATGCATCGTTAGCTTAACGAGCTTAGTAATAACAAAACATATTTACTGTTGTAGCTAAAGTATTTTCAGATACATTGATATTTTTGCTGCAAAAATGTGAGTAGCAATGCAAAAGCTACTCATATTTTTTCAGCAAAAATATCAATATACTTGCCATATTTCTAGATAGAAATTTCAACGTCAGAGATAGCTAAGAATTCCATTACATTTTGAGCAAATGGACCTTGACTGCTTTACATCATATCTGACAGCAAAGGTTCAAACAGATTTACGGATGCGTAGTCTGATCTGGGCCTTCGCAGTCCGCATATGCCCAAAGGCATATTTCTAAAATGCACGTCTCATACAATATGCTTTATGGCTAGGATATTCAACTGTTTAATAATCGATCCTGATTTTCGAGATACAAGCCGAACTTTTAGCGCCGCTTGGGACCAGCGAGACAAAACCAAAACTCAGTCACGCCTAAAATGAAACTTAGCTTGTCTGTGGACAGTGAAGGTCATTACCAGCAAGTGCATCTGTGTAATCTGGTCAGATTTTTTCCTATTCAGCCGCATATTCTATAGTTCTAGTCTTCCTCCAGGCAAGCAGAGCAATTCTAAACAGAATGCGCATTTGTTCAGGCTGGTCAGGTTCTTCACTATTTGCATATGCATTTAAGTCCTTTTTTTCGTATAAAGTGGCTCAAATATTGTTGAGCGCTTATACATATGTCTTGTGTTCATAGAAAATCTGTGATTGAAAAGAAATTAATTTACTCGACAATGACACAAAAACGAATGATAGATATCCAAATAATATTGCAGTCTCAGTCACTGCACAAAATGGAATAACAACATTTAATTTGCATATTCATAGTACAGAAATATACAAAAAGTAAATTCTGTAGGCAAGCCAGCAACATCACATAATAATATATGAAACATCAAAAATCAAGTCAATCCAAGGCATTTACATAGTCTTATTGGGGTCTTTTCCTGTTGCCACTACAATTTATTCTTATTTACCCTATATAACGATTATATCTACTCCTACGCCATAGCATTTTTATTATATAAAATAGGAAAAAATGCCAAATATTTTCTGTCGGGCCGAAAGCTGCCCAGTTTAGATCTAAGTACATTGCTGTAGCTAGTTATACAGCGCAAATGGTTCATAAAATATTAATATGTTGAATTCATTGTAAAAACATTAACCTATTCATGCCGAGAGGACTCTTCTACCACCGCTATTTCGACGGGTCCATTTATAACAGACGGGTTGCCTGGTTAGTTTTTTTTATCATTACCATGTTTTATAAAAAAATGTTATACATTCAATGCAAACCGTGTAGACCCTGAGCAGACGCCGCTGATCTGGATCTAACTATTTGCCACTGTCCATTCTTATGGGACGCCAGGCATAAATAGATTAATACGGACACAACTCGCCTGGTGTACGCCGGTTTTCACTACAAATTATAGGAAACATGGGGATCCAGGGTACATAGACTTCGTAACGTAATGAAATATTTGGACAGGCACAACTCGACAAACATTGTAGACTCCAATACAACAGCTCTTATTTTGATGTGGTCACGGACTGTATATTTTGCCACTACGCAAGCAGGTTTATATGATCGTACATTACCAAGACAGTAAACTGGACTTGTATGGAAGCTGTAAAACAGCGCTATGTACTTCGATAGGGCGCTGGTATTATTTTTGATCGATTGTTTGCTAAACATATACCATAATTTCCTCAAGGTTGTTGTCCACGTGATTATCACTGCCCGTTCGTAAGAAATCCAGGTCTCGGTTATTCATAGCCGCGCTATTCTTGTCACTGTGATGTCAGAGTGCAGTGTAAAGAGGGTTAACTGTAAAAACTGAACTGGGACATTGACAAACCGTGCAGACAACGCGGCGTCTTACCATGGTCACATGTTTGCTTAAATTGCAGGAAGTTATGCAAAACGAAAACATGCCTATATAATGCTGAGCTCCTTAAACCCCATGTTTATATAGTAAAACTGGGGTCTACAGGGGTACACATTATTTTTTTTATTTCTGCTCCAAAACATAGATTGTAGGTGTTCGTTAGAACCGCCTCGGCGAGGCGGTTCTAACGAGTACCCACAATCTATATTTTGAGCAGAAATATGAAAAAAATATCAGAATTTTTATCTGAAAACTTTCAGTTTTTGGTGGTCAAATTTTCGAAGTATTTGAATAGGCGTGTTTTCGTAATGGGGTTAAATGAAACAGTCTCAAGTCCCTGTTCAGGACCATTTTCCCAGCCTACATTCAGAGACAATAGACCCACCAGTGCTCTCAGTGCTTTGATTAAACTTGATGTTCCTTAGCACTAATAAGCACGTGCGTGAATGATGTTGCATTATTACTCATAAACAGGCTCGGTAAAATCGAGTCTATTGTTTTCTATCATATGCTTTATTCTGTTTCAGACCAAAGAAACAATCTAAACAGCTTCTTCACCACAAACGTAAAACATATTAATGATGTTACTCATATATTTTTTTTTATTAAAGTCTGAAAAAAAAAAAACGAATTATTTTGTGACAGCTGCTAATCAAAATATTAACTGAGTGTAAAATTGATTAAGTAGTGTAAGAAAATAGCTTTTTCGTACTGCTAACTGAGCCGGGACATGGCATTCCCTACACGATTGCATGTGCCCAGCGAAAGCTAAGGTCAACCTACACATCTGCGCAGGCTGAGCAGTCTTAGTTGGCCGCCTGTATACGCCTTGGATTCTTGGCTGCTCTCAGTGTCCTGTGAAAACTCTGATCAGACTGCGCAGGCTAATCTGGGTGTTCGCCGGGCGCACATGCAATCTTGTAAGAAATGCCGTGTACCGGCTCAAATTCTTCATAACAATATATTATATATTACAATTGAAACGTGTGACAACATCCAATAAGCCATTGTACTTCATAAATCATGCTATAAGTTAATTATCTACAAGATTATTCCTCTATCACATGTTTCCTGGAATGATTTTTATTCATAAAACTCTCATGTTTTCTTTCCACATCTGACAGTATTCTTATCTGCAATTTAACATTGATGGAAGTGCGGTTTAAATGACTTGGATGTGAAATTTGTTGCATGACAACTGTCTAACACAGTAGAAAGCGTGTGTATTTTTGAGCGTGATACAACACTAGGTCTCATGCCTGGTAAATATCGATGCCTCAACTACATCAGAAAGACATTTAATAATTTCCTGTTACATGTGCCAATTTATAGAAATTAGGTCGCCTTATCCTAAACACATAATATAAAGTTAAACCGTCGTAACTCATAATGAATTGCAATCATAATTCCGTTCCACGTGTGATTCTAGATCTTGGGACGCCATGAGGTTACGTTGTGTCCGTTAACGTCTTTTAAGGGAAATCGATTTACTGTATATTGAGGGAAGGAACTCTACTTTGTCCAGTTCTAAAAAGGTTGGAAAAGATAAAACAAAGCCAGTATAAGGATACATGTAATGTTGAATGCGGTTTGCGAACCAAAAATATTATTTGTTTCTTGTCTTCTCCACAAACACGTAAGCGCTTCACATATATTGATGCAGTTAAAAGGGAATAAAACAAATTGAATAATAATAATAATAATAATACGGTGATACCAGGGAATGACACAATCTCGGAACCCAGTCCTATCAAGGCACACGATAGGGGTTTAATTACATAAAAATACTACACAAGACAGCACTTCATCGGAAACAGAACATGTTAACGAAGTAAGCGGATACACACACAATAAAATGAATTGCAAAAGAAATATCGGATTGGAACGGTAACCAGTACAAATATTGGAGAACTTGAACGTGGTTAAACGGATGCCTTGACCTTTACCTTGATACAGTTCGAGCTACCTCAGCAGGCGCACAACGTTAGAACAAATCGATCAAGGTTGATTCGACGTCAAGGCGTTGAATCAATGTTGAATCGACGTTGTTTCCACATTATTTGCCAGCTAGGATACAATTATTCGGTCTGAGTATCGGGTTTCCTAACTCATCAGTGGATCAACACAGGAAAGCATCTAAATTAACTTCTCAGCACTATAATAGAACTATAACGAGGCCTCTTTTACACACCGAAAGTCAAAGCAAAAGACAACCATTAGTAGAAAAGTCGGGTTTCTCAATTCCTGTGCCTTGCAAAATAAATAGATAAATAAATAAATAAATAAAATAAATAAAATAAGTTTAACGTAACCCTAGCATCGGAAAGATATACGACTAAATTTTTATATATATAAAGCTTGGATATTGGTTCATACAAAACCGATGTATAGCAATGCGAAACAATTTGCATTTTGGAGAAAGGCATGCATTTTGCATGATACTGCTTTAGAGTTTTGCCAAGCAACTGTAAGTTCTATTAAGCGTATAGTACAAATGTATATACTAACATGTAAAACACACCCAATATACACCCAATCGCGATATAAACTTGTATGCACTAACTATACCATTTGTTAGTGAATGAATCGCATCTAGAACTCCCAATTTATTTTAATTCTCCAGCACTATGTTTTGCCACACGTCTACTTCTCAACTGGCATTGTGTCAATCTATGTTGATTACGAAGAATGCATTTATTGTTAGGTTAAAATTTTGTTTCGTTTCCCATCTGAAATTGTGCCTATATCAAAAGAAAAGGAGCAAATCCTTTTATTTAAGAGTAGACCCCTTTTCAGAAGGGCTTTTGTGTAATGTAAAGGAAAGCAAACAGGGGTCAACAAATATTGTCCCACCTGTAAAAACATAGCGAGAAATCTATCGTTCCCTTAAACAGCACATTTCTGTAACAGTTATGCGTAAGATGCTAAAACGTTAATATAACCGTTCAAATGAATGTATAACTGGTAAAAAGTTTTGCATCGTTTTTCTAACAAAACTAATAACAAAACAGCCAAACTTGATAAGCTTATTTAAAATTGCTTTATTTCAAACTGCATGCATCTTAAAGAATTTTAGCTGGCACTAGATTTAAAGATTTAAACGTTCAAAACAGTGAGGGATAAGCATTTTGTCTATATATACGAGACACTGTTTTGACTGTGTCAAAATTAAAAACTTGTGAATCAAAGACAAAACCAAACCTGGCAGGACTAAGAACACTATTATTCTAATGGACTTCAGCAGGGTGTTTGTACTGAAAGAGAAAACTGGAACATCCCAGTGCTTTGACAACATCAAATAAGCCATATTATGCCATAAATAAAACTGAAAGTTAATTATCCACAGAACTGTTAGGACATTTTCTCAATAAATTTCCAGAAGTTTGTTACATTAAGATACTGGCGTTATCATTCCAGGTCCAGTATTTCGTAAAACAATTGTTTGAAACCATTTGTTTCTGACATTGCGTAACAAAGGGACTGAGAGACTGAGATTACATTGCAGTATAGTGAAAACGATGTATCCACATTAAAAATAGTGCAACAAATGACTTGATTTTATATCATGTTCACTGTTACAAAGCGCCTTTATGTGACACACGAACAGTATATGCTTGTATCAGCCTGTATTCACGCAGTCTGGTATGGCCTTCTTTGGTCGTTGATATACTTTACAAAATCACAGGCGTAGCACTCATTACGCACATTGCACATGTGCGTAATATGTGTAAGAAAACATTTATTATTTGCAAAATAGAGGTTGTTGAATCAAATAACATAGCTACCATATTGGGGAGGGGGCGGGGCTGGGGCTGCTTTTAAAGGAAAAATGTATCGCTTCCTAATAGGGGCTAATCTTATTAACCTCTATTTTGGAAGCAGCTACTAGGGGTACCTTTTTTCAAGATTTTTCCTGTGCGTTAAAAAAATTCTGTTCTAACTACGCCACTGGTACCTAAAACGGGTAAGGTTGTGGCATTCCTGGGTATCTTCACATGCTTTATAACATCTGATTGGACGCATTGTGATTCATCTTTCTTTCGCTGTCTTTAAATTGCGCTCTAATCCGAATCTTTGTTTTATTAAACTTTTAAATAACTAATTTACATGTTTATGCTTGTCCTCTGGTAGTTAGGGAACCCGAGGCGAACGCAATACATGTGTAGATGCAACATATAAGGACTAATCCCAGTCAGCATTCTACGTAAATCTATATCGGGCCGTCATCGGCCCGTCAGGGTAGCTGACGGGCCGATGACGGCCCGATGTAGATTTACGTAGAATGCTAGCTGGGATGGCGATGTTTTAGTATTCAAAGAATCAGGTTCAAGCCCCAGTCTGACCCGAAAGTTTTATGTTGATCGATCCAATGCCTTCCTCTTCGTTTTATGATCCGATTTCCAGGAATAATTATTTTGTATTCTCTTTATATTATATGACGCAATAATTTTTTACGGTACATTTGGATGACTGTGTACCGTGTTTGTGCCTTTCCTTGGTATCTCAATGTTGCTTTTGATGTTGACGGTGTTGTGGATGGAAGAATTTTAACAACCATTTGAGCCGTAATGTGAAGCAAAAAAACGTTACTTTTGACATGTGTGCTCAACGAAGCATTTGCGCAGTCTGATCAGAGTCTACTTTGTCCGCATGAAGAAGCTTTGCATACTTTGCTATCCAAAATATGCCCAATGAAGATTCTCATGAGACTGCGCGAATCAAGCGTAAGGGGTGCCTTGCGCCGGTTTATAAACAGAAACATTCCGCTTAATAATTTCTAACCCTGCATAACCATATTTTCAACATATATTATTGACATGAGGGCTACGTAAACTTGTTGACGTAATGATTTAATCCAGGCAGTGTGCGCTACAAAATATTAAGTGATACTTTAAGCGTACATTAAGGTGTAATATGTCATGCCTGATGTTCTACCTGTTCTAATCCTTTACTGTTCAAATAGTTCATTCTCCGTGATGCAACGCTAAGAATAAAATCAATATACGGAACAATTTTTCATATCAAATAGATCAGTTACTTGGCTTTGACATTAGATAAACATGTCAGCACATGAACAGCACTAAACAGATAGGAGAAGAGTGTTGTTAACCTAAAATATAACGTGTGCAATCCCAAATCTTACTGACTTATATGTACATGTAAACATTAAAGGGCGATGAATACATTTTCAGACGAAGGAGCTTTATGATTTCTGGAAATGAATTTATCTAAAAGGAATTACTTTCTTTTAGAGTAGATCCTTTTATTTTCAGAAGGGGCTTGTGGCTAGGGGTGTAAGCGGGAAGTCTCAATACGACATTAACGAGACAAATTTATTTGATAAAAAATAATAAAAGTAAATAAACACTAGGTGGTGGTAACAACTATTGGTTAATTATCTAGCTGTATCTTTGTAAGCAGAGGAGGCAGAAGTAACCGATTTTGCAAAGGTAAGCAATTTACCCCTCTTAGTAACATTGGCAACACCTGTCCCTGAATTCATTAAGAAATTAACGAGTATGTCCGACTAGGGTTTGTTCGGCATTATGGTAAACTTTCACTTAACCGCCTGTTTTAGATATAGAGAAGCTTTTACATTATTAGAGACCAGGTGTCATTTGTATACGAGTGCGTCCAAGAATATTTCACCATCTTACTTCATCTTTCATCTCTTAAGTATGAATGTCACTGTACCGACAAGGGTCATCGATAAACAGTTGAGCCGGGACATAGTATAACAAATCCGGATACATCGTACGTATACCTACAAGTATTTTGTGACGCTTGTCTTAAATAAATAAGCCACAACTTCAGAAAACGTATATTCGGACATGTGCGCTGAGAGAAGATTCTGTTCAGCCTGCGCATTCACGCAATTTTGGATAGTGAGAGAAGCAAAGCTACTTCATGTGGACAACAAAGACTGACCAGACTGCACGTGTCAGAATGTACTTCAAGGCTTTTTCTCACCTTATGTTTCAAATGTGTTTTTTTTTGTGTGTGTGTTTTTTGTGTTTTTCGTTTTTTCGTGTTTTTTTTTTTTTTGTGTGTGTTTTTGTGATCTTTTTTTTAGTGGTGGTGGGGCGGGGGTGGGGGTGGGAGAAGTAGGTATTTATTTCTTTTGTAAGGTAAACTATCTATGATCGACAAAATCATCAGGGGTAAAGCACAAAATACTCGGAAATGGGGAAGCTTTGGAAATACAAGACAAAAAAAGAATAGAAAAAAAAACCTGTTAGATTGCCTCTTACCATTGAAGAAAATACCCAAATGCAACTTCTCTCACGCATCTTAGCAACTTTAGGTAAACCTCACTGTTTTGAAACAACGATAGTACATTTGATCTTATTATCGTTACTAGACATCTCGTCCCATGACAGCATGCAAGCGTAAGAGCCTGCGTATGTTTACTTAAGCAGAGTACATTATATTGATTAGAGGCAAACAATATGATGTGTCTCTGCTAATATATCCAATAAAACCATATGCGAAATATGTTTCTCCTAGACATGATAAGCAAATATAGGGATCACGTATGATGTTTCACGCACTGACGTTTTCCAGGTCCTGACAAAGCTGAGATATATACTGAAAGGAAAAAGAAACGCAGGGTAGAGTTTTTTCCTTCTTAATTTAACCATTGTTTACGGTGTTTACTATAGCTATACACTTTTACAGATAGTCCTGTGAATGTGAACCGCGGGTATACGAGTCTTTGGTCGATGTGCTATCTACCCAGTGTGTGAAATCATTCAACCGTGCACTACACAGTGCATTGCACGGACAATACGGAAAGCCAAACTTTCGTGCAAAACAAGCATGTTTAAACCTTCAGCACAAGATTTCCTAACACCATTTGGTACACTTCAACGATACACAACGCTCTTCGATTCTTTTACCGATTTTTCTTTTCATTTTTACGCTACTTTGAACTTTTTTTCAATCATGGTACGATTGACTGATGTTCAGAGGGGTAGGGCAGTTGCGTTGCTGATGCAGGGTCAGAGGCAACAGCAAGTTGCCAATCATTTTGGGGTTAACGTCTCAACAATTGAACGTCTTGTTAGACGTTTAAGGGAGACAGGGCATTTAGCAGACCGACCGCGGTCTGGGCGTCCACGCGTGACGTCGCGACGTCAAGACAGGACAATCCGTCTGGCACATTTGCGGAATCGTCATCTCACTGCTACCGAAACTGCCCTTAATACAGTAGGTACGCATAATCGACAAATTTCCCCGAAGACTGTTGGAAGTCGATTGCGTGAGATTGGTCTTCGAGCTCGTCGTCCATACGTTGGTCTGCCTCTGACCCAGGCACGTAGGTTGCGTCGTATGGCGTGGTTGACGGCGCATGCGCCCAGGCTATTTCCGATGAGGCAGTGGAGACGAGTTCTTTTTACAGACGAGTCTCGGTTCACTCTCTATCGCGCAGATGGTCGACGTCGTGTGTACCGACGTCGCGGAGAACGCTTTGCCGACGCCTGTGTTGTCGAACGGGATCGGTTTGGGGGTGGCTCCGTTATGGTCTGGGGAGGCATTGCTCACGGGATAAAATCACAGTTGACTATTGTTGCGGGCAATATGACCGCAGTAAGGTATAGGGATGAGATCTTGCGTCCTGTTGCAGTCCCGCTTGTGCAACAACGTAATCTGATTCTGCAGCAGGACAATGCCCGACCACATGTTGCCCGAGTTTTTCAGGATTTCCTGGCAAACAATAACATCGCACCACTAGCATGGCCACCGTACAGTCCAGATTTAACCCCAATAGAGCACATGTGGGATGAGCTGGACAGAAGGGTTAGGAAGCGCCGAAATCCCCCCGCAACTCTCGCACAACTAAGGAATGCGTTGATCGATGAATGGAATAACATCCCGATGCGAACTGTCAATGCTTTGGTTAACTCTATCCAAAGGAGAATTAGGGCAGCAACGGCAGCAAGAGGGGGGCACACCCGATATTGATTTTCAGTTTGATTTTGATTTCAAGATTTGGGGGGTAGCTGCCAATGAACTTCAATAACTCGAGACTTGTTGATCACAAACCAATGAAATTTGGAACTTTTGTTCCATACATGTACCGTTTTGTAATCATTGTAAAATATTTAACAAACTTTTTCAAACTTGAATGAAATTTAGGAATAAAATTTACCCTGCGTTTCTTTTTCCTTTCAGTATATTTCGAGGAACGCCGCAGTGTTGATGCAATGAAACATGTCATGTGAGATCGTTGTTCATGATTTTTCGTATATTACTTAAAACGCCTGAAAATCATTGAATCACCAAGTTTTGAGCTTTGTGTACAACTTAGTCAATGCATCAAAGCGAATTATAAAATCCAATTCATCACTATGAGGTTTTTTTGGCTATATACTGTTGATTATAAATAGCCACTCTAAAAACTTAAATGTCTGATAAAAAAAGACAGACTTTCATACAGAAATAACAATTTATACCTCTTTGAACTTGTCGACTGCTTTGTTGCCAACAGACTCCTCTACTGGTACCCAGCTTTTCTTTAATTATTGGTACCCGGGTGCTGCTTGAAAAATAAAACTACGTTTAAGTTGAACAGTTTCTGCTATCGATTGTCATTTCTGAAATATAAGAAACATTTATACAGTTATAAAATTAATTTCTACACATGTTTTCAGAATTTCTCAGCAGCTTGGAGAAGAGTAAGTATCAAAAGAAAAGTTAGTTTCTCTTCCCTTTAACAACTGACCTCAAATTAAAAAACAATATCTAGCGTAGCAATGATAGAAATAACAGTCAACAGAGAAAACATTGTTATTCCTACCATTTTTGTGCTGTGTATAACACGTGGTAATTTTTTATTTGCATTTCTATTTTCAGATACTTACAACTGTAAAAGATCAAGTACAGAAACTATGATCCTCAGCTGCTTTAGAGAAACATACATTAGTGGGTTACAGAACAAGACCAGCATCATCAGGGCAGCACAGACTTTTGGTGGGCAAACAGCGCAGAAACGTTCGTGGTCGGGTAGATATTGCTGTAACATCTTCAGGAATTGTGCCATTGTTTTCAAGAAACAGGGGAGCAGACTTAGTTGATCGTGTAAAATATGGCAAAAAATAGTTACGGATACAGTCTGTTAGATTTAAGACACATTGATACGGACTTAGCTACGTCACTGAACAAGCGTAAAATTATAAAACGTTTGACTGAACACTGGGTACATCATTTTTTTCAAACGCTGGCCAGATCTAAAGCTTATAAACCTAGCTTACTTGAATGGGTCCGAGCAAAGTCTCCACGAAGGAAGCCATAGACAACTGCAATGCAGAACTCTAGAGGCCAGCGAGGGTAAACGATCTCCTTGATAAATTCAATCTTGTGTATAATATAGATGAAACTGGTATATCAACTGACAACTCACTTTCTAAAGTATTTGCCAGAATAGCCAGTAAACCCCAGTCGATTGTGAGTCCCAAAACTAGCTTAACTACAGCCATTACAATATTACCAGTGGGAACGCAATAGGCTCTGCCATTCCACCATTTTTTTCTTTTAAAGGCAAGAGACTGAACCCCGATCTTTTAGACTGGAAAACTCCAGGGGCAGCAGGAACTTTTTCTGTCATTGTATGTCTTTGCATTTATGCCCTGGTGAAATTTTTTTTTTTTTTTTTTTTTTTTTTTTTTATAGCAGTTAGGCTAAATTTTGGGGAAGAAACTGGCGTTTTGGCTTTCTCCTTGTAGTGTTTTAATTGCTGTTGCTTTAAGTGCGTCCTTCTTTCCCTTTGATGTCTTGGACGGAAGGTGTTAGGTAACTGCACAAATTTCTGATCTTTGCCTCCCTTTCTGTTCCAATTTGAGCTGGTCAAACAGCGATGTCTTCAAACATGTATCTGGACGTACATTTCCTAAAATATGCACAGAAGCCATTGGATCCCAATAAAAAGATGCTAATCCTTTATGATGAATATAAGTCGCACGCAATCAAAATGGAAAGGAAAGCAATGATCAGGAATCGATACGATTATCTCACACCTCCTATCAGAGACATCAAAGGTAAAGAAACACAAACACGAAATAACTGGACCCTAATGGAAACATCACTAGCACAAAGCCAAACGGACAGTTACTTTCCCACAAAGTGGCCAAATGGGGGGTGGGATGGGTGGGGGGCTTAAATCGATTTTACGTGGCCACAATCCTTGCCCTTACTTCTGCCGCGGTTTAGACACATAATTTGTTCAGTCCGCATGAAGGCCCCCTCGCTTGGGGAAGAGAGAGCTAATCTTAGTGCTTTTAGTACGTTGGTTCGGTTTGTGCTTGTTTAGATTTGTCGGTTTCCTCTTCCTTTTGGGGTCTGGGAAGGGCTGCGGTTTGTGATTGTGGCACTCCCTGGACTTTTTTTTACCTTTTTTTCCTAACACATCAGTGCTACATCTCCGAGAACACAAAAAATCAACAAATTACAGAGATGAAACAACTATTAGGACTCGACAGTACAAAGCAACTGAAATGCTAGAGCAAAAAAAAACCAACAGTAAGACTCCGGTGGGCCCGACCAAAGATAGAGCATCAAGTACCAAACAACATTACCCAAAATTAAATTTCAAGTAAGGCTTTTACGCTGGAACCATCATAGAATCTGAGGCCTAACCCGCCGGCGTGCCATTAAAGAGGGAAGCAAAGTTATTAACCGTGATTGGGTTAACAACTATACATGCAGTCTGTCGTATAACATTTATGTTGTACCAAATCTTTTTATATCGAAGAATGATTTTACGAAATTGGGTACTGAAGTCATTGCAAGCATATATTTTTTCTAAATTTATATACTAAGTCACCATACAATTCGGGTTCCGATAGGCCTTGTTGCAGATAGATTTAAGTCCAACATTGAATTTAGAAACTAAATCGGAATGACGTCTATAAAACTTAGAAAAGGCTTAACGTAGTTGATGATACCGATAACTCTGATTAAGAAGTTAAGCAGTTAGAAATTTATTACGAGTGTTGAAGTCAGTTACATGAAGAGACACTCTGGCAAATCGAATTAATTGTGAAATATAAACACCGTAGGATGCCGCTCGAGGAACATCACCATCCAAGAAAGGAAAATTTACAATCTCAAAATCAAAATCATCGCGTTTATCATAAATTTTGCAGGAAACAAACCCATCTACAATAGATAAATGTAAAAAAAAAGGGTAAGAGAAAGTCCAGGGAGTGCCACAATCACAAATCGCAGCCCTTCCCAGACATCAAGAGGATAAGGAAACCGACAAATCCAAACCAGCACAAATCGATCAAACATACGAAAAGCACAAAGTTTAGCTCTCTCTTCCCCAAGCGAGGTAATCGCAATGCTAAAAGGACTGAAAAACACAGGAACAAAATGGCACAAGGTAAGACATACAACAAATCGCCTCACAGAATAAACTACAAAGCACCAAAAAGAATAAGACTAACACCGGGACCACCGCCTTAGAACGGTCAGTAGAGTAAACCACCGGGGGGGGGGGGGAGCGGTTAAAGCACTTTTACAGCTAGCCAACTTCACCCTGGGTCCCGATGTAATCTTAATACAGAAGTACATAAAACTTCGGTTCGCATAAACTCAGTCCATGCATCAAAGCGAAAACATAAAAATCAAATTAATCACTATAATGAACAAAGACGAGTACTCATGGCTAATTCTACTGTATGCCAGCATAAAGGAAAACCAACAGTTGAACCACGGCGGGCCAAGCCAAAGACATATCGTCAAGCCCTAACCCACTGGTTAAAAGTTTTATGAAGAGGTCGTCATTGAGTCTGAGGCCCGAACCGCCGTCGTGCAATTAAAGAGTGAAGCATAGCCATCAACAATGATTGGGTTTGTTTGGATTTGGATTTGTCAGTTTACTCTTCCTCTTGGGGTCTAGGAAGGGCTGCGGTTTGTGATTGTGGCACTCCCTGGACTTTTCTCTTACCTTTTTTGACAACTAGGCATGCAGTCTGACGCATGATATCAAGGCTATAGCCAATTCTTTTATAACGGTTAATTATTTTTTTGAATTCCTCCGAAAAGTTAGATTTACTTACATTTGTTTTTAAATCTGTACACTAAGTCACCGTAAAATTCTGGTTCCGATATACCTTGTTGCAGAAGTGTTTTCAGACTGACGCTATATTTTTCTAACAAGGCACTGTGTCTGCGTTAGAATTTTGAAAACGCCTTACGAAGTTTAAAATAACGGTAGCCCTGCCTAAGAAGTTTGGCAGTAAGGGCTTTATTACGGTAGTTAAAGCCATTAAGATTTGAAGAAGCTCTGGCGAATCTAATAAGTTGAGCTATGTATACCCCATATGAGGTACGCCGGGGGACATCGCCATCCAGAAAAGGGAAATAGACTATATATCAAAATCAAAATCGTCCCGTTTATCATAAATTTTGGAGGAAACTGTACCATTAGATATACATAGATTCAAATCCAAAAAAGGTGCCTCGGTATCGGAAGATTTTGTTCTGTTTAATTGAAGTTCTGTAGGGTATATGCGGTCCACCATTTGGTCAAAGTAAATATTGTCAATATTTAATTAATCCGAAAACGCGGCTTCGGTATCAGAAGAATTAACTTTATTTAACTGAAGTTCTGGGGTGGTGGGGGATTGGGGGTGGGGGGGGTGGGGGTGGGGGTGGGGGGAAGGTGGATAAATTTGACTGATTAAACCGTCGAAGTAGGTATTGTCAATATTCAATAAATCATCCAAATATCTTGAAGTCGAGCTTAAAGCTTCAATGATTTCAGATTGGTTTTCAACGGAAAGGGACATCATGAAGTATCTTTCATAACAAAACAAGAACAAATCAGCCACAAGGGGTGCGCAATTCGTACCCATCGGAATAAAACTTGTTATAGGCTGGGCAAGGGAGGCTGGTGTTGTGTTATTTGTTCTCCCGCCAAATTGTAGAGAAAGCCTTCAACCGCTTGATATTGGTTGCTCTTCTCCTGTGAAAGCGAAATTTAACCAGGAATGTCAGCTCTTCATGAGACAAAACCCTGTACACCAGATTACAGGATATGAAAATTGTGCTTTCGCTTGTACGGCATCAAGAAGGGACTGAATTCAAATAATCTGATATCAGCCTTCAAGAAATATGATAGTTATTCTTTTGATTAACAGGTAATAGACAATGAATAACTTGAACTAGTATGGTTTCATTACTAAACTACAAATAAAGGATATCTCTAATAAAGTAAGTAGAGAACTAACAAAACCAAAACAACAAAAGAAAAAACAGATTTACCTCAGTTGATGTAGTACAAGGTTTAGTATTATGCGAGGAATCTTAGCTTACACTAACAATAGAAGTTTTGAATTCCAAACGCCTGACTCCTGTTCAACTTAGCCCCGACTGAAAGTGCGAGATAAACACTAAAATGCAGTTAAACTGGAGGAAAAGAAATGACATCTGATGAATTTTATGGTAGATGAAAGGAGATGGAAACAAGCAGTAAGAAACCTAAAACTGTGATACAAAAACACTGAAGGAAAATAGGTAAGCTCAGCCAAAGAACATCCCAAGGTACTCACAAACACAACCAATTAACATTGAGATTCCATCTGAAAAAGCAAATGCAAGTAAAAAAATGACAAGAAAGAAGTAAATCAGTTTTTTGTGCAATGGAACCAGTTAGTGTAAAACTGTAGGGAAACCTGAATTTTCCCTTTATTTTAGTAAAATTGTCATATGTTATAGACGAACATTAATGTCATAAAACAGTCTGCTTGCTTAGCGGTTAATCCAATCACGGTTTGCCCCGACTTAACAAAGTATTCTTTAGATGGTCTTGGTCGGAACCTTTTTATTTCTTTTTCTCGGCTCACCGGGTTTCAGCTGGTGGATTTCATTTGGCCAAGTATTCCAATGTTGTTTCACAACTCAAGGATCTCCAAGTGTCTCAACGCGTCAATTCTATTTATATACAAAAAAGGTAAGAGAAAAGTCCAGGGAATGTCACAATCACAAACCGCAGCCCTTCCCAGACACCAAGAGGAAGAGGAAACCGACAGAAACAAACAAGCACAAATCGAACAAACGTATGAAAAGCACTAAGATTAGCTCTCTTTTTCCCAAGCGAGGTAATTGCAATGCTAAAAGGACTGAAAATCAAAAGAGAAATAACACAAGGTGAGACATAAAACAAGTCGCCTCGTAGGATAGACCACAAAGCAACATAGAGTAAGACTGGCTCCCAACTCAGTCAATGCATCAAAGCGAAAAATCAAATTCATTACTATAAAACAAAGGAGAACACTCATGGCTAATTCTACTTATGCCAGAGTAAATGAAAACCAATAGTTGAACCACGGCGGGCCAAGCCAAAGACATATCGTCAAGCCCCATCCCACTGGTTGAAGTTTTACGAAGAGGCCGTCATTGAGTCTGAAATTAAAGAGTGAAGCATAGCTATCAACAATGATTAGGTTGACAACTTGGCACGCAGTCTGCCGTACAATATCCAGGCTATAGCCAATTCTTTTAAAACGGTTAATAAGTTTCCTGAATTGCTCTAAAAAGTTAGATTTTCCTACAATTTTTCTTAATCTGTACACTAAGTCACCGTAAAATTCTGGTTCCGATATACCTTTTTGCAGAAGTTTTTTCAGACTGACGCTATATTTTTCTACCAAGGCACTGTGTCTGCGATAAAATTTCGAAAACGCCTTACGAATTTAAAAAAAAACGATAACCCTGTCTAAGAAGTTTGACAGTAAGAGCTTTAATACGACAGTTAAAGTCACTAAGATTTGAAGAAGCTCTGGCGAATCTAATAAGTTGAGATATGTACACCCCATATGAGGTACGCCGGGGAACATCGCCATCCAGAAAAGGGAAATTGACTATATCAAAATCAAAATCGTCCCGTTTATCATAAATTTTGGTGGAAACTGTACCATTAGATATACATAGATTCAAATCCAAAAAAAATGATCTATTTAATTGCAGTTCTGTAGGGTATATGCGGTCCACCATTTGGTCAAAGTAAATATTGTCAATATTTAATAAATCATCAAGGTATTTTGAAATTGAATTAAAAGCCTCAATAATGACAGCCTGATTTTCACGTGAGAGAGACTTCATGAAATCTCTCTCATAACAAAAACGAAACAAACCTGCAACAACAGGAGCACAATTAGTTCCCATCGGAATACTAATAGTTTGCCTATAAAGTTTAGTTCCAAATCTAATTAAAATATATAAGATAAACAAGGGCATCACCGACTTTTTGACACGACCATAAATTGTGATTATTATATAATAATAATCAGCCAGATGACATGAACTGCCTTTGCAGGCAGAAATTTATAAAGATGGCATAGTGTCCGAAATGCTCTCACTGGACTCATTTGAAATAATGTTCGAGTGTCAAAGTTGTAAAGAAAGGTCTATGATTTTCTATGTCCTAGTTGCTAAAACTGCTAAATAGTGTAAGCATTTACAGATACACGCATGCTTCAGCGATTAAGCCAAATAAGCATGACATTTTTATCTTTTATTCTTATACATTTTGTTTTAAAATTAGGTTTTAAAAAAACGTCGCAATTACAAACAAGACAGTTGTGTATTGTTTAACCTTCTAGGCCTAGTTTATACAAAATTAAGGAGTTTCAAGTTGCTCCCTACAGTGTAGACTCTGGTGGTGTTATTGTGTGTGTGTGTGTGTGTGTGTGTGTGTGTGTGTGTGTGTGTGTGTGTGTGTGTGTGTCGTTTCTTTTTTGTGTGTGTTTGTGTTTTCTTTTCTCTCTGTGTGTCCATGAGTGTGTTTCTAAATTATAGGTGTAGTGAAGATAAACAATTTCTGAGATCCATTGGCGGAATTAAACATATCAAAGAAGGAAAATAGCAGACTCGATTTAATTGACTTTGCTCATCAGCTGCAAAATCAACAATACTTACGCCTCCTAGCCCATCATAGATCAGTATTCCATTTTATATACATCACAAGAACATGCCTACATAATTTTGACCCCCTTAAATCCCACTTTTATATAGTTAAACTTGGATTTATAGGGGTATAAATTATTTTTCTGATTTTGCTAAAAAAAAACATAGATTGTGAGTACTCGTTAGAACCGCCTTGCCGAGGCGGTTCTAACGAGTATCCGTAATCTGTGTTTTCAGCAGGAATATGAAAAATATCAGAATTTTTTTAACTGAAAATTTTCCTTGTTTGGTTGTAAAATTTCAATATATTTGAATAGGCATGTTTTCGTAAATCAAAACTAGCATTAGAATCATTCTGTATTGTTGATTATCATTTGAGCCGAAAAGTCAAAATTCATGCCTTTGGATATGTGTACCCAACGAAGATCAGATCAGCCTGCACTTTCGCGCAGCCTGATAAGAAACTTCACCTGGAGCATTCTGGGTAGCCAAGTATTCATCACGAAAACATGCCTATATAATTTTGACCCCCTTAAACCCCACTTTTATATAGTAAAACTGGGCTTTACAGCAGTATCGATTATTTTTCTTAATTCTGCTCAAGAAGATTGATTGTGGGTACTCGTTAAAACCGCCTCGTCTAGGTATTTTATCTGAAAATTTTCAGTTTTTGGAGGTGAAATTTCCAGTATATTTGAAAAGGGGTGTTTTCGTTATGAAGCGTTTCTTTATGCGGACAAGACAGACTTTGGTCACACTGCGTTGATGTGCAGGCTAATTTGAGTCTCCAATGGGCGCATTTATCATAAGGCATAGTTTGTTTTATAATAAGTAAATAACAACAAAATAACAAAAACAGTGAAAAGAAGAAAAGTAAAGAATGAAGAAAATAAAAGAGTCAATGTTAAATTGTTGATCGAATATTTATATTGTACAGTGATATGGCGGAAATTGTTTGTGTCAGTTCTTTTTAAGATTGGAATATGTCATTTAATTTCCACATCAGTCTACGCACATTGCCCGTATCTGCTTAACCTTTACCGCTCTCTGGGCTAATTCAGCAGACGATAACTTGATGATATATTTTCTTAATTTTCCCGGAAATAGGCTTTGACAAAGCCAAAATCTTTTGTCTGCGAAAATAAAATAAACAAATTGAAAATATGTACACTTTAACCTAAATAAGTAATCACCTGTATTTTAAAGCCACTTATTCAGGTCCCATAAAATTTGAAAATAAGAGAAAATTAAACTGTATTAAGCAATCATTAAGAAAACACGCCTATTCAAATATATTGAGTATTTAACCACCAAAACTGAAAACTTTCAGGTAAAAGTTCTAATATTTTTTCATATTTCTGCTAAAAAAAACATAGATTGTGGATATTCATTAGAACGGCATCGGCGAGGCGGTTCTAACGAGTACTCATATTCTATGTTTTTTGTGCAGAAATAAGAAAAATAATATATACCCTGTAAACGCCGGTTTTACTATATAAAAGTGAGAATTTAAGGGGTCAACATTATATAGGCATGTTTTCGTGATGCATCACTTTGGATTTTCCTTAAGCGCTTTCTTAACACAGGCTTGACTGTACTATTATCCCTTAGAACAAATAACATAATGTCTTCTCTACGGGTGACTGTCAGAAGAAGAATATGATTCCTAATCATGACAAAATGAAATAAAAACACTGGTACAATTATCGGAAACATTTATTAAATCATATCTTAGATTGTCGCAGACATAATAATGCTCTGAAATGAATTAATAACTTCAGTGGTCTTTTCATAATATGCCATATGGTGAGAAAATATATCTTTGAATATGTGTGTCCAAGCAAGGCGTGGATCATCAGCTTGTGCAATCACGCAATCTTTTCCTGTCAGTTTTCGCTGTCTGCTTTTCGGATACGCGAGGTTCTGAGGTCTCTTCAGGAGGATAGCGGAAACTCTTAACAGACTGCTGACTGGTCTGAGTCTTTTGTAGGCGCATATAGGTACATTTTCTCATGTTTCAGATCTATTGGATCGTGATGAAGTCCATACAAGCGGATCGTCCACGTCTAGTTGTCACCGGACATTGAATAATATGGAAATTATTGCATCACAGGCGTGTTTTAGTTGATGGATGACAGTTATGCGAAGATTTCATTTCCACCATAGACGCCACTCAAGGTGATAGATAAAGCAACGTTTCATATGAAAGAATACCGTATTTACCCTCAAGACACATGCAAACAGGCCCCAAGGTTATAAAACATTTTTCATGCTCAACTCAGCTGAGCATGAAATTTTTCCTTTTAATAAAATCGCCAGTTATTAAACAATTGCAAATTCTTTCTTGCTAAACATAGCTAAGCATGAAAATTCCTCTGCAAATAAATATGAAAATGCCAACTATTGTTGGCATTTTCATATTTATTAGCAGAGAAAATTTCATGCTCAGCTGAGTTGAATATGAAAAAAGTTTTATAACCTCGGGGCCTGGCCTGATCAAATAGTATAGACACAGAACAAATGCTACGTTCTACGTTTAATAGATTTTAAGAGGAAAAAACGTAACGGACAAATTAAATAATGGCGTAGGCAGAACGGAATTATTTTCAGCACACTCAGGAAAAAATCTTGAAAACTATGCCTAGAATCGCTTTCAAAATTGGGGCCACTCTTAAAGGAAAGAATTTGCTCTTGAAAGGAGCGATATATTTCTTTTAAGTGCAGTCCCTATGGTAAAGACGCAAAGTATTTTATGTAAATTACACTTTATTATATTTTTATGCGTAATGTGCATAATGACCACTATGCCTACGATGAAGTACCCCGATTGGCCATTATCGATCGTCCCCAGCAGTAAATGCCAAAGTTAGCGCTATCAGGCTGTGCATTATGTTTCTAGCAATGCAGAAAATGTGTATTAGTTGGCTCTTAAAATTGAACCACAATACGTATAAGAATTTATCATTACGTCATGTTTGAACAAATGTTGCAGTCCCCCTACTTAAGAGAAAACGTATAAACTTTTAGAGGAGGTAATTGTTTCAATATTTTGTCTACCTTTAGAAAAGGGGCCTACTCTAAAAGAAAAATAAGAAAATTCTTTTCTTTTAGGGTAGATCCTTTTCAGAAGGACTTGATAACCAAGAAAGCCAACAAAATTTGTCTTCCTTGTACAACTGGCGTAAATTGTACCAAGTGCTTTCATTTACCTTACAACACATACGTAAACAAAAATATAAGTGAAGTTGTCCAGGAAATGCCACAATCATGAAACAAAGCCCTCATGCCACAATCATGAAACAAAGCCCTCCCGAGGCACTAAACGAAGGAGAGATGAGGAACAAATGACGACAATACAAGCTCCACATCACAGACGCACAAACAAGGAAAAACTGCAACAGAGGAACCGCCGAGAATGGTCAGAACGAAAACTTCTGGGGTGGCTTAAACCAGATTTACTTGCACAAAACCTCAGCCTTCATTCTGATGAAGCTCCAAATAACAAAACAATATGTGTTTCGAATTACAAATTTGTTGAAGCAAAATAATTGTCGACATCGACAGAAACATAATGCATGAGCAGTTTCGTACAGTAAGATAGTATTGGCTACTGTCAGTGACTACTACCGTGTCTGCTGGAAGTCATTATTTGACATCATTCGGGCAAGTTTACTGCTGTCAGAAGCACTGTTTACTGTTTGCAGCGATCCATAGTGACTGCTAGCAGTGGCCTTTGCCTTGTGGAAGTGATTATTTACAGTTGAAATAATCATTTCTAGCAGTTATCATCGGTTATTTGTAGTGTAAAATGACTGACAATGAGGGACGACCGTATGATGGCCTGTGAGGTGTTACCTTTTTCCGTGTTGTCTGAATAAACAGGTCAGCGAACTAATGTGCAATGGTTAATGATTTTATTTCAGATCAGATCTTAAGATTCTACAGATACATTTTAAGGGTCATTTTATTATCGGAGTGCTTTATAAGGTGTTAAAATGTCCTGTTTGTTTTACCAAACATCATCTATTGGGATATTTAATTACTTTTACTTGCTTATTATTCAAAGAAACTTTTAACTGCAATTCCTAGACTGTTCGAATGTTTTATGTCATAGATTATGATATTACCCGTTTGGCGTTGGGACGACGGCGGAGCAACATACTACCGTTGCTCTGGCGTCGACCCGGCGAACTTGTCGTTCGATTTTACAATGTAAATATGTATAATATGTATATATTGTTAGACGTTTTTAATGAGGAGCATATGTTAGTTTAGTACACTGTTTGCTAAGTATGACATCCTCGTAAAATAAAGACATTATTATTATTATTATTATTATTACAATGACTACTAACTGCTAACTTCACAAAGTTGTTTCCCAACAATTAGCAGTGACAATGGATGCCGTACCTTGTTTACGTTTATCATTTGCGTTTTGATATCAATTATTTTATTACTTTTTTCTTTGACGTCTGCACAGTTGTATGTCTAGTCTTTAAATGTAAATTCCAAACGTTTCAAAATAAAAACGTAAAACGATAATACCCCGCCATTACCGTGTTGCGAGCAGATAACTCTGTCAAACATTGTTGAAATTTGCCCATTAGCAATCCAAAACCAGACCTATTTAATATCAATGCATGTACTAAGTTTGGTTAAAATCCCTTGGTATTTACTCGATATTGTCCGGAAACGAAAATATTGGCATGTCTCGAGCAGATAACTCTGTTCTGTCAAAATTTGACGGAATTTGCCCATTAGCAATCCCAAACCAGATCTACTTAATACCAATGCATGTACCAAGTTTGGTTAAAATCCCTTGATATTCACTTAAGTTATGGTCCGGAAATGAAAATAAGGGCGTGGCTCGTGCAGATAACTCCTCCAAAATTTAACAAATTTTACCCATTAGCAATTCCAAACCAGACCTGCACAATATTATCAAAGCACATACCAAGTTTGGTGAAAATCCATTGATGTTTACTCAAGTTATCATCTGGAAACGAAATACGGACGGGCGGTCAGACGGACGTACGACCGACGAACGGACGGACAGACAGACACACGGACGTCCAACGTGAAACCATAATACCCGCCATTTTCGTGTGTCGCGGTATAAAAATGTCAAAATTTTAAGCTTTTTATTGTTGTTGTTATTTTTATCACTCAACAACTTATCCGTTTAATTCAGTCTTGTGCTAATAACGGAGTTTAAAACAGGCAATAGTTTAGTTGCTACGACCTTTCAAAATAATTTCGATGGGACGTTTAGCATATGTGAGAAATATGTTTCAGCTAAAAGTACCATTAGCATATTATTTACAAAGTCAACGAGTTTGTGTGATGCGGGCAGCCTGACAGATACGTTTAACCATTCGAATTTCAACCAGATAACCCGTTTATGCCGAATTAACTCTTCTACCTCATCTCTTTGCACCGGTTTATTTTTAACAGAAGGGGTATTTGGTTGATTTCTATTATTATCATATTTTATAGAAATTCCTGCGTCTACTGCAAAGAGTGTAAATCCTGAGCAGAAACCGCGTTCTAAGACGCTAGTATAATCGATTCAAAACCGATCATTTTTAAAAAATTTACTTAAAACGGTAAATAAAAATTACAAACACGTCATATCCAAAAATGTATGGCGGCATAAAAATGTCACGGCAGAAAAACATCGCCGATTGAAATCTAATGACCCAAAAGAATATTGGCGCATACCTCGTCGAGGCGGTTCTAACAAGTACCCACAATCTATGTTTCGAGCATAAATATGAAAAATATCAGAATTTTTTATCTGAAAATTTTCATTTTTTGGTGCTAAAATTTTCAGTACATTTGAATAGGCGTGTTTTCGTAATGAACAGAGGAGTAACGTTACATATAAATGCATCTTCAATATCCAACAAAGGTGGATAACATAGTATATACCTAATTATTCGTGTCATAAATTCTTGATAATATTTAATAATTATATTATTAATTTCTGGCTTCACTTTGATTTTAGCAGTGAGAAGCACCGGGTTAAGTTAGATCAGCATAGGCTCAAATTGCTCAAAGAAAGTCATCATGGGCAATATACTATATAGACACAAACTGAGTGTATATTTCTCATTCAGTTTGACTTAATTCTAAATAGGTAAATACTCACCGCATGGTTAAGTATATGATTTGGGTTTTACGGCCCTTTCAAGAATATTTCACTTATATCGAGCCGATCGTTCATCGAAGGTGGGCGAAAACCGGAGTACCCGGAGAAAAACCACCTGACCATCCGTAAGCAGAACTTGGCTTTCCCACATATGACCCGAGCTAGGCTCGAACCACAGCGGTGAGAAACCTAATGGATTAAGAGTCAACTCTCTTATCCACTAGGCTACGTTAAGTATATATCCAGTTGTTTAGATTTTTTTTATTTCATTCAAGAAACATTCTGTGCTTTACTGTTTCCCTGTGAAATTCGCAAGCTTTGTTGTATTTATATCGCGAAAACACGCATATAATTTTGACCCCCTTATTTTTCTTATTTTGCTAAAAATACATAGATTGTGGTACTCGTTGGAACCGCCTCGGCAAGGCGTTTCTAACATGTATCCACAATCTATGTTTTGAACAGAAATAAAAAAAATATCAGATTTTTTTATCTGAAAACTTTCCTTTTTTGGTTGTAAAATTTTCAATATATTTGAATAGGCGTGTTTTCGTAATGTAACTGTTATAACTGAAGTTCGACCGAGTTTAGATTAAATGAAAAGCAGTTTGCAGTTATGTACATTTGTCCCATTTCCCCACTTCTATTCTGATAGAAAAGCAATATGTTGCGTCAATCAACAATTTAGCCTATGGACATTACTTCAGTCATTTGAAACAATAAATCTACTGCCACAGCTTAGCATCAAGAAAACATACCTTTATAATTTTGTCCCCTTTAAAACCCACTTTTATACAGTAAAACTGGAGTTTACAGGGATATACATTATTTTTCTTATTTCTGCTCGAAAACATAGATTGTGGGTACTCGTTAGAACCGTCTCGCCGAGGCAGTTCTAACGAGTACCTACACAGAAATATGAAAAAATATCAGTTTTTTTTTTTTCTGAAAATTTTCTGTTTTTGGAGGTGGAATTTGCTATTTATTGAATAGGCATGTTTTCGTAAGGGTATTTGCGTGTACATATTATAATCAAATATATATATATATATATATATATATATATATATATATATATATATATATATATATATTAAGAATGATGTATGTACATATAAAGACAGCGATCAAGTCTGGCCAGATCCTTGGACAGGTTCGCTGCCCGAATATGTAATTTGCTTATGGCGATTTTGTATCAGAAAGCACTATAACTTTCTTATGCGGAAACCCTGATCAGCCTTTATGGAAAAGAAGGCTGGTCTTTTTCTTCATTGTTTGACGATGCACTGAGACCTCAGTAACAACACTCAGACTGATTCAAGTGTCCGTTTGAACACGCACTAGAAAAATAGACATCCTTGACACCATACATCATACAATAATTACACCATAAGTATCTGTTTTTCGACAAAAAAAAAAATATTCAGCTTTACCAGGACGCAAGTAATATCAAAGCATGTATAGGTAGGTAATATCACAGTGGATATAGTTGAAATATAAAATATAGTGCTCAAGCCATATTTGTGATGAGGCAGATAACCGTAAATTATGTAAGAAAGTGCAGATCCTTGTAAAAATGAACTAAAATTGTATGACAAATACACCATTTCCATAGTTCCCTGGAGCAACATTTAAGCATTGCCTTGATAGCATTTGCACGAAACAGTTGCACTGGATAAGTATCGAAATAGTTCTGTTATCATACAAATAACAAAATCCTTTGATTTTATGCGGGATATTAGCCTCTTACTAGGTGTTCTGTTATAAGCGAGATATTTTATTTATTTATTTATTTATAAAATGTTTAAAGAGAGTGAAAGAATTAGCTATAGTAGCTAGTCTACCTTGTGGCCCTTTGTAAAAACTGAAAAAAACAAATAATAAAAAAGTAAAAAAAAAAAGGTAAAAAGGAAAGCAAGATACACTATATTTACACACATATATACAGTAAGAGTTAAGATATAAAATCACTATGAGATAGAGAAATCTTTAAATTCATTACGAAAACACGCCTATTCAAATATATAGAAAAATTCACCTCCAAAAACTGAAAGTTTTCAGATAAAAAACTCTGACATTTTTCATATTTCTGCTCAAAACATAGATTGTGGGTACTCGTTAGAACCGCCTCGGCGAGGCGGTTCTAACGATTACCCACAATCTATGCGGTTCTAACGAGTACCCACAATCTATGTTTTGAGCATAAATAAGAAAAATAATGTATACCCCTGTAAACCCCAGTTTTACTATGTTAAAAAATGGGGTTTAAGGGGGTCAAAATTATATAGGCATGTTTTCGTGATGTAGAACTCCTGATTAACCATTTACAACTTAAAATTTAAAACTGAAAATGCCTTATAGAAGACCGAGTAAACTGTATATATAGAAAAAAGTATTGAATGTGTATCAGATGTCGAACCATTAAGATATCTCATTGGGTACATAAAAGAATATCACATTCAAATTTAAAATTGCATGATTTAAAAGTCGGAAGAGCTATAAATAATTCAAAACAAGAAGCAAGGTTATCACAGCATTCATCTGAAAATATTAAATCTAGGCAATGTAACTCTGCTCAAAGATGCAATACGGATAACACGGCACCAGTCATACAATCAAGCACCACCACCCATCTCTCGGGCAAGGATCTGCCCAAGGCTGAAGGGACTCCAAAGGTATGGAGGACTGACTAACGACACTTACATCAGCGAACAAATGCACTTTTGTCAAAGGTTATAAAAAACACACACAAACATGATTCCGTTTTCTAATTATGCCTAGTACAGTGGTTTTATACCTTTCTTAAAAATGTTTCATAACTCAGAGTTTTTGATTGCACGAGGCAAAGAATTCCATAGCCTTGGAGCCGAGCATGAAAACGCAGCGCCATTTAGGGTCATGTGTGATAGAAGTACGTATAGTGAGCCATTTTCTCCGGATCTCAGGTTTAAAGAGTGAGTCTGTGAATATGAACTCACCGGATCGTTCTGAAATATTGCGTGCGATACAATTTCAGGGGAGGTAATTTTGTAAAAACAGTTTTTATACCGTCCTGAAAAAGGGTCTGCCCTCTCTAAGGAAAGTATTTGCTTCCCATTAGGGGTCTAATCTATAAGGAGGGAACCGGAAGTTACAACAATTAAAGCGGTTGGAATTTCTGTGACTTGTCAATTTCGTATGTCGTTCCCGTTTCATCGTTAAATTTTCTGGATGTTGTAATAGAAAATGTTATTTAAAAATAACAACTAGTATTCTTTCTTGTGAAAAATCGTGGCTTAATTCCCAGGTGTATCCGTTCACTGTAACCCATTTATGCCGCTGGTACTCTTCTACCTTATATCTTTGAACTGGTCACTTTCCTATTTAAGGGATGTCTGGTTAGTTTTTATTATTATTATGTTTTGAGGAATTTTCTGAACTCAATTCAAGCAGTGTAGACTCTGATCAGATGCCGCGTTCTGTGTCGTCTGATCTGGGTCTTATCTGTTTGCCAGTGTACCTTTAATGGGACGCTAGGCTTAAACAGGTTAATAAGAGGTTATTCGATTGAATTAAGTATTTACCTAGTTTTCAAGCCAGTTTTGTGGTTCCTGAAACAATCCTTCCTGCTTCGATCTGTATTTTTTCTTATTCATTAATTTGTTGTTGGGTACAGTTGTCAAAGCTTTTGTTGAAGAGGTTTTTACTAGACTTACAACTATAAGTTCTTTTATATGAATCAGGTTTCGGAATGCCTTGTCATATATGCCTACCTAATCTTCCATACAATTAATATTATTAACAGTTAGCTAATGGCTACCCGAACCTTTGGGTGTTCTATCAATAATCTCTATGAATCAATACCAAACATGACCAGCATCGATGCTGGTTTTTACCCATAAACATTTACCCTGTGTAAAAACATGGCTATTCCTGCAAACGATGTCATTTTAATGACTATGCAGTGCAAGATATTGATATGGTAACCCATTTTAGATGACAAATTCCAAAACAGGACATTGACAAACAATGCCTGTCCAAATTTAACGCCCCAGAACACTGCTTCTGATCAGAGATTTCACTGTTTTCTAAATAAATTTCTATAAATAACTCAACCGGACATCCTTAAATTTCGAAATGGAATCCTACTACATATTGTGATGATGATTCTATTCAGTTTAAAATTGTTTAGTAGACAAGTTTCTGTACTTCATTAACAACGCACCTGTTCAGCAAATTGACTGGGTGTACATGTGCATGTTTAGTTTATGCACATTAATTTTGCATTTTAACATCTCGGGAGCTCCACACGTAAACCAAACGCTCTACCAGCTGTGCTTTTGAGGTTCCACCGTATGTACCCTAGATATTCGGAGACTGTAACTCTATACCGTGCTACCCCTAACATTCGAACAAATCAGTTTTAATTCATTGCGATATGTTTAAAACGTGTTGATTGAATTGCAAACGGTGCGCCATATGTTGATTTGTCTAACAACTGCTGGGTGAGCGGCATATAGTGTAGACCGTGATCAGACGTAGCGTTCTTATGCGTCTGATCAGGGTCAGCACTCTTTGCTTCTGCCTACCTGTTCGAATATTTAGGGTAACTACGGTACTGTATTACTCACTAAAATGTAGCGTCTGGATGATTTAGAACAACACAAGTTGGACGTGCAGACGACCACGTACAGGCTTTCATAACATTCTAGAGTACGCATGCAAAAGTCCCCAACTTTGAAAGGCATCTGCATTTTATTTGCATTAAGACGAATGTTGACACAGTCATATGACAACACACAGAAAATAACCACAATCGAAATTTGAAAAGTGACGGCTTGCACTTCTGTTAAGATCAATTAAATTTCCTAATGCTATAGTGGTTAAACGAGTCGTCTCTTGTTTTCGATGGCGAAATTATTTGACTGTATTTACCCTTAGATTCGGGCAAATATGCCTGAGCAAACAGTGCAGACCCAGATCAGACGCCACAGAACGTCTTTTCCGATTAGTAACTACACTGTTTGCTACTTTCCCAGCTGGTGTTAGACAGATCAATATACGGTCAGATGGACTTGTTCCAATTTTAGAGAAAGAAGGTGATGAGTTGAGGAGTCCAAATTGACTCTCTTTTCTCTTTCCGATGGCCAAAATGTTTTAACTAGATCACGGGCTAACATCAGTTTTGGTCTACTTTCAGTTGAAGGGAGTCTGTTTATTTTGTTTTTATTATTTATTCTACAGTATTGCTCATGTCCAATGCAAACAATATTAACCCAGATCAGACGCCGTGTTCTGGGTTTACCCTGTTTGCCTAGGTACAAGGTTTCGGACGCCTTAAAAAAGGGATACGAAAACCAAATAAGTTGAAGTAAACTGAAATGTTTTGAACAAGGCATTCATAACGACTTTCTAAAACAAGACTGGTCACGAGACAGGATAGCTCGCCTGAACTCGCGCTTGTCTATCAAATAATAAAAAGTAAGATTATGACCTTAAGATTCAGATCATAGTGGGTGGGAGTGAGGATGGGGTTGGAGGGAGTGAGGAAGATATAATTGTGGCTGAACATCTTACATAGCTACGAGGGTCCTGCAAAAAGTTTTGTCACTGGGTTCGGATTATTTCAGTGCTACGTTTTATCAAACATATTTTTATTACAAACCTTCAAAGTACCCCCTCCCTTTACTAAAACACATTTTTGTAACCTTTCTACTCAGTCGCGAAAAGCAGATAAATAGCCTTCTTTTGATATCTGTTGGAGACACTGATAAATAGCGCTGCCAAGAGAACTTCTAGACGTATACGTGTTTCCAGAAAACATTTTCTTAAGCCTTGGAAATAAAAAGAAGTCACAGGGACTCAGGTCAGGTGAATAAGGTGGACGGTTTAAAACTTTCACCTTTTCAGAAGCCAAAAAAAAAAGACTTAACAACCTCACACTTATGAGAGGAGGCGTTGTCATGTAAAAGATGGACTCCTGACCATCCTTTGCTTGGCCGTTTCTTATTGTAACAAATAAATTGATCAGTGTATATGACTGTATCTGTTTCAAATTGAAATAACTCGGTCAGCTGGAAAGCAATTTGAACGAAATGAACGAAAGGATTTAGAAATTAAAAAAAATCTTAAAAATTTTGACGCAAAATAGAAGGGAAGGCAATGATCAGGAATCGATACAATTATCTCACACCTCCCATCACAGACATCAAAGGGAAAGAAACACAAACACGAAATAACTAAGCCCTAATGGAAACATCACTAGTAGAAAGCCAAACGGACAGTTACTTTTCCACAAAGTGGCCACATGGCTATCCAAAACAAAATGATGTAAGCAAATTTCTAAGTCCGTAACCTTGACCTGTAGGTTATGAGCAGGGGTGTCGATAAGGCTCAAGAAAATTTTGGACCAACATCTATACTATCGGCAAAAAGTATTGCGACTCTGCCGTCAATCCTAAATATTTTTCTTGCTGCCTTGTTTCAATTAAAAATGTACAGTCGACTCTCGTTATCTCGAATTTCAAGGGACTCCCTGAAATACTTCGAGATACCCGACCCCGACATATTAGATTTGCAGAATTGAGGAAAACTAATTCGATTAACCACATTTAACAAATATATGTGTAATTGGACTCTTGAAGTTAGAGATATATTGAAAATATTGTGGAAAAGAGTAGAAATTGCTCCTTATTTCTCCTCTTTTCCACAATATTTTTTACATGTTGTTAGATTTTCATGTTTAGGCAGGGACCAGATTTTCACTTCGAGATAAGCGCTTATTCGAGATAAGTGAGTTCGAGATAACGAGAGTCAACTGTATATAGTATTTGAAAGTGTAACCAATATTGCAAATTTTAAACGCTTTAAAATTCTGATGAGTTTATGCAGTCAGGCGTATCGACAGGTTTTTGTGCATAAAGGTCACCATACAAAAATTGCACTTGTAACTCATCCTGCAGAAAACTGTATTTGCGCGTGCACCTTGTCTCTTGTTCAACATGAAAATTGTGGCATGTTTGCATGTGATCATTCTCCTTTCAAATCGTGCCATTTTTGCAACTGATCTCTCTCAAAAAAGCCAGTTTAAAATGCCTGCAAGAAGCATGTCGGTCGAAGTAAGGGCCTGCGTTATCGGTATGTTAGAAAATGGGGCCCACGGCAAATTAAGCTCCTATGCAGAACGGCATAAGCAGAGTTACAATGTTCAGGATTCAAACCGGCTCAGTGGAAACCAGGCCTAAACTTGACAGACCGAGGTCGACTACGGCGGCCCAAGACAGGTTCCTGAGACTAACTGCCCTGAGACAGCGGTTTAAATCGTCTGTTTAAACTAACTGCCAACATTCGACGGCCTACAGGAGTGACAATCCACTCACGTACTGTACGGAACCGACTTAAATCTGCTGGCATCAAGCCTCGTAGACCTTACCTGAGGAAAAAAGTGACTCTCCACCAAAAGCGGGAGAGCCTCGCTTGGTGCCGTCATCGTTGCCGTTGGGGAAAGAATCAGTTGGGCAACATTCTTTAGTCAGACGAATCACGCGTTTCAACGTTGATTTCTATGACCTGCGTAAACATGTATGGAGGAGAGTCGGCGAGCATTATGTTCCTGTAACCATAGTAGAACATGACAGATAACGGCGGAGGGAGCGTTTTGGTTTTGGCGGCTGTGAGTTACAACCACAAGACTGACCTTCACATTGTTCAAGGAAACATGACGGTGTTGATATACCGTGACGCAGTGCTTATCCCAACTGTACAGCTTCTTGTTGCCCAGTCTGGACTAACGTTTCAAAATGATAACGCACGTCCTCATCGGGCCAGGATTGTTACGGATTACGTCCAGCAGCAGGGACTACAGACTCTACTCTGCCAGCAAGATCGCCGGATCTCTTACCATAGAGCAGCTTTGGGACGAGATAGGGAGGAGAAATTACGAGAGACACCCAGGTACCCGCACTCGTCAGCAACTGGAGCAAGCATTACGTCAGGAGTGGCAGTCAACTCCTCAGAGAACTGTACGGAATGTGATTAACAGTATGCGATCTCGTGTGAACGCTTGTATAGACCATAACGGAGGCCACGCCAGGTACTGAGTACGATATGTGGTTAACAATGAGATCTCGTGTAAACGCCGCTTGTATAGGCTGTAACGGAGACCACACCAGGTACTGACTTTGGACTGAAAAACATTCAAAGCAATAGCTGTACATGGGTTTGAAACCATGGAAACATGCCTTTTGTATTTTTGTTTTGTTTTTTTTTTTAATTTGGTATCATTTTGCAGTTTACGTGCTTTTCAGAATCAATTAAAGCAAATGATTTTATCGACAGCTTGTTGGTTTTTAATGTGATTTTTCCATCACGATGTTGCATCGATCTGCTAACATGGTAAAAGCGCAATTTTTGAACGGGTACCCTTACCCAATATCCGACGTCGCTATCCTTAAGCAGCCATATTCCTCACAAAAATGTTGATGCATCTTTATTTAGATATGAATGCTGTTTCCAAAACCACAAAGTTATTCACCATAATTTGAATATTTATAAAATGAGTGGCAAAACGAATAAGAGTCGCAATACATTTTTCTTATGGTATAATCTTATACCAAATATAAACTAAATTCATCTGATGATTAAATAATAATTATTAAAAGGTCTTAAAAACTCTTACGTAAAACTTAAACATTTTTATTAACGCCGTCGCCGCCGCCGACGTCACGTAAAATTTAAACATTTTTGTTAACGCCGACACCACATCCGACGCCGACACCGACGCCGGGGGTAGTGCAATAGCTCTTTCTGTAGTTTCGTACAGGCGAGCTAGAAATCGACACTACACTGTGATATCGATCTAAAATCAAACTTTATTTAGTGGCATTATTAGTTGTCTTATTTTCCATAGTGATTGTTTTTGTCTCCAAAATTGATACGCATAAATGTGCTGCTGATGGCTTATTGACACAGACATCATATCAAGACAACACAAGGAGATATATCTGTAAACAAAATATACCCAAGCACATCCTCTCTTACCATTCATATTAGGTCCTTTATATATATATCTGTATTTCCTTTCGTTAAAAGGGATTGGACATGCTTGGTAAATTGTCGAACAGTTTGGCAAAGCAAGACTCTATTTGTGACTTTCTGTTTGCTTTATTGCTCGCGAACCCATATACAAAGGGGTCTACTCTAAAATGAAGAATTTGCTTACCTGGAGATTTCTTTATTTTACCATGTATATAGAGAAGACCCCTTTTCAGACGGGAGGCGAAATCCAATTTTTACAGAGTTTACAAAGTTGCCTCTCCTGAAAGTGTGAAATATTAAGTGATTAAAGTGGGATTATATTTTATACTCTGTGTTTCAGTATTCCCACAAGTATTCTCATGGATTTCATTGTTTTGTTACGTCAGAACTGTCCTTCATGGTTTGTTACTCTTCCTTTGGTGCTATTGGTTGGTTATGTAATGACAGTGTGTCATTTCCTGGATATCTTCTTTGGTATATAAATATATCAATCAATTTCCTCATTAATGATACAATTTATAGTAAAAGGTATGACCGCTTCTAAGCACGGAAAAATGTATCTTAACTCTGCTGTCATTACTTTAACATGATTGCCATCAATCAAGTCGATGCTTTATATAATGCAGCTTATTTATCGTACAATATTAGCTGTTATGCATTTATTTTATGAGTCCATTGATTTCTTGCTTAGGCGAGGCAACTATTAAACTAATAAATAAGTTAAGGAGTTCCCATTAAGCTTAACGCGAAACAAGATTCCATTTACTCCTGTGACAGCACATGGCGTGTTGCGTGCGAACGTTCTCGTTACAATGTCATTTTATTCCAAAAATAAACAATCGCAATGTCAAGCTCTATTATTGTACCAGTGAAGAGTAAGATTTATTTCAGGTTAAAATGTTTTACATACAACTGTCATTTGTTATAGAAATGAATTTCATTTTGTGGATTTTATCGACGTGTAAACGCCGGCAATTTAGTAAATTAGAATTAAACAAGCAGTAAAGAATATTTTCAGGAAGAGCCACAATCACGCAAGTAAAAGGGGTAAGAGAAACGTCCAGGGAGTGCCACAATCACAAACCGCAGCCCTTCCCAGACACCAAGAGTAAGCTTACAAATGACATCAAAATGAAGGTCGAGTTAACAAACTACAACACACGTTACAAACAAACAGAACGTATCAAGCTCCCTTTTCTTCAATGTGATGACCACATTCCTAGACAGGACCCACAAAACATAACAATAAGCCAACACATAGGGCGAAACACGAAACAAAATAGCGAGCTGTCATAATACCCACAGCGAAGAACGAACATACTAAAATCACCGTTTTAGAATGGTCAATAGTGAAATCTTCTGAAAGGTTTATGTCAAGATTGCTGACTTTACAGAATAAATCAAAATCGGAATATAGGATACTCTATTTTATTGAGTTTCACTGACTCAATTTTATTTTAGTACTTGTATAAGGACTCGAAACTGAAGTTCTTGTGTTTTTCAGTCCTTTTAGCACTGCGATTACCTCGCTTGGGGAAGAGAGAGCTAATCTTAGTGCTTTTCGTATGTTTGTTCGATTTGTGCTTGTTTGGATTTGTCGGTTTTCTCTTCCTCTTATTGTCTGGGAAGGGCTGCGGTTTGTAATTGACTCCTCCGTCAGAAGGCTAAAACCACGCCCATGCGTAAATCCTTAGACAAACAACATCGTGATACCTGTATTTGTCAATAAAAACTGCATTCATACCTGTATTTATCAATGAAAAAGTACATAGGTAATATTGTTTGTCTAAGCAATAACATTAACCGTTAACTGGTAAGCTAGTTTGGTTGGTCAGATTTTGGTGTCATTTACTGGTCAGGTGATTTCACGGAGGACTCAATTGTGGCACTCCCTGGACTTTTCTCTTACCTTTCTTAGAGGACATTTAGTACATATCGATAACAAATAAAAAAGAAACGAAATCGAATATACAATATGATTCTGGTAATGACTAGTATTTATACCATATGGTTTGTCCATGATAAAACGGAAATTATTGCCAGTGAAACACCTAGAACGGCGCAATTATACAAAGCTGTCAAACTACAATGAAGTTTCCTTTCAAAAGGAAAGACTTGCCAAGTTTTATCATATGCAGTGACCTTTCTATGTGCATGCAAATGCTACAAACCATGGTCCTAGTTTGTTCACCCAGTTCCCTATATTTCAAATAGAGGCGATACCTATTTAACCTGTCCCACATGCCAACCAAGTATCATCAAACTATTTCAAAGTAAACCGAAGTTATCGTGCATACGCAATTTCATAAGTAAACATTATAAGGAAAAGTAGCTCGAAAACTAAAGCAAAGTGAATTATTATTCTTGAACACGACACTTGGTTTGTCCTACATACATCCAAATATCATCACATTACCTCAAATTATATAACTAAATATTACCAGGCGAGTTTTGTTATAAATCAACCAGCCATTCATGCAAAGAAGTTGGTGGAAATGGTTCAATCTTTCCATTCTACTGCAGTGCGATTTCCCGTCTGCATGATTAAACCGCAACCCCTATTTCTGGGTCTGCCCTTAAATGCTATCATCCTTGCGTAAGCTGACTGCTCTCTGTTATGTAAACTTGACCATATACACTGCATCCAGTAATGCTCTTATGCGACAAAGCTTATCGTTACCAGGCTGGTCTACGAGGAGATTTTACCTTGTGTCATTCTTGGGCATCCATTTTTTCAAAGCATGACCTTGGTATTATTTAGGGTATACTGGAAATAGCAAATATGTAAATGAATGTCACTTGTATTGTTAAAAGACGGAAATTCATCCAAACAGTATGTCCAAGTCGCCACATTAAAACCAGCTGATGTACCGGCTCTTAGATGTAACAATTATCGAAACTTTGTCTTTTCAGGTGCATTCGATGTAGCTGTACAATGTTTTAGCTCATCAAAACATTGAAAATATCACGCAGAGGTTCTAAGGGAAAGGTTTTCGAAAGGTGGCTGATATTCCCCGGCCCTACTTTTTTCCGATAGCATGCTTTCTAGTCGATCCGTTCTCAGAGTGAGTAATGAGTTTTACTACTGTAAACATGATGTAACGAAAATAATTATGGAACAGAAAAACAACGAGAACAAGAAGAAGTATAACATGAAACATCATGTTATACAAAGGCGTTGCTGATAGTAAATTAATATTTTTAGATACATGAAATATCGCCGAGGCGATGCTAATGAATACACAGAACATAGCATTATCTAAAAAAAAACGCGAAAAGATAGCGCTAAATTATCTTATTTGCCTCCTGGTTTTGCGCAATGAGTAACTCTCAATGGCTCGAACTACGTTTGTCTAGAACTTATTTTCATAGTCCCAAAGATGTCGCAAAAATGACATCATCACATAGCTTTGTGAAACCCCCGTCATTGTCATCGAATCAGTTGAAATCTCGGTTAGTTATGACAGGATTAAATTGCTATAGAGTAGAAAAAACAAAACGCAAAACATGAAATCAGAATTCATATCCCGTATACTTGTATCACACAGTGCACTCGAACTCGCTAGGGTGCTGAAAAATTCTAGCAACTGGTACTTAGAAGGTGTTATAGCACTAGCGTAATATAACATATCTTTGTAAATGTAATTTGATATGTAAGTAAACTTAGTTCAATAGTTTCATCGCAGCTGAAATAATAAGCTTCGAATGTGACCTAAAACAAGGGCAGAGAGGTTTGTTTTTATTCAGTCAAGAATAACAATCATGATGTATTTTTCAACGATGACGCTTTGTTTTGTTTAACCCTGTTTTGAATGGAAACTTGAAAATATTTAGAAATGTCTAGGACACATTAATTTTTGTTGTCCTCTTCATTTAATGCATTCAGTCTTGAAAATAGATTAGACTACACGCCTTACAATTTACATTTCGCAATTCTTCAGTTGATTAAAAGATTAGCAAAGTGCCACCTTTATCTTTGGCCATCAGCAGTCAGCTTCACTTATGCCAATACAGGTGCATCTAACCAGTTAATTACATCTGTGACTCTGACTATGTTGATACTGGAGGGGGCTCAGGAGTTGAAGCACAAAATAGATTTTTAGGATGGCAGCCGTGGTGGTCATCTTGCATTTCTAATTGAGTCAATTTTAACTTATTTTGACTAGCAAGTCACCTTGATATTTCCTTCCAAATTCCAAGTCAATTGGCCTCTCGGTTCAAGAGAAGAAGTTAAATATAGAATCAATATAGATTGTTAAGATGGCGGCTGTGGCGGCAATCCTGGATTTCCGATCAGAACTATTTATCCGATTTTGGTCTACAAATTGCCCCTACCAAGTTTCGAGTCATTTGACTTTTCTTTTCATGAGAAGAAGTTCAAAATAAATTTTCAATATGGCCGCCGATCCGACGATCTTGGATTTCTGATCGGAATGATTTGTTTGATCAGCAATTCACCTTGATACTTCCTACCAAGTTTCGAGTCAATTTGTCATTTGGTTCAGGAGAAGAAACACAAATTAGATTATCAAGATGGCCGCCACGGCCGCCTTCTTGGATTTCGGATAGATTTTAGCTATTTTTTGATCTGCAAGTCACACTGATATTTCCTACCAAGTGTTGAGTCAATTGGCCTTTCGGTTCAAGAAAAGAAGTTCAAAATAGATTTTCAATCTGGCGGCAATCGCGGGCATCTATGATCCGATCAGAACGATTTAGCTCTGCAATTTGTCACTTTGATACTTCCTACCAAGTTTCGAGTCTATTGGCCTTCCGTTCAGGAGTAAAAACGCAAAATAGATTTTCAAGATGGCCGCCATGGCGGCCCTCTTGGTTTTCCGATCTAAAAGATTTTAGCTATTTTTGATCTACAAGTCACCCAGATACTTCCTACTAAGTTTCGATTCAATTGGCCTTTCGGTTCAGGAGAAGAAACGCAAAATAGATTTTCAAGATGCAGCTATCTTGGATTTCAGATCGGAACGAATTTAGCTATTTTTATCTGCAAGTCACCCTGATACTTCCTATCAAGTAATGAGTCAATTGGCCTTTCGGTTCAGGAAAAGAAGTTTGATATTCTCTTACCTTTCATGAGAAGAATTTCATAATAGATTTTCGATATTGCCGCCGATGCGACAATCTTAGATTTCTGATCGGAAGAATTTGTTTGATCAGCAAGTCACCCTGACACATCCTACCAAGTTTCGAGTCAATGTGCCGTTTGGTTCAGGAGATGAAGCACACATTAGATTTTCAAGATGGCCGCCATGGCCACCTTTTTTTATTTCCGATCGGAAAGATTTTAGCTATTTTTTATCTGCAAGTCACCCTGATACTTCCTACCAAGTGTTAAGTCAACTGGCCTTAAGGTTCAGAAAAAGAAGTTCAAAATAGATTTTCAAGATGTCGGCAATGGCAAACATCTATGATCCGATCAAAACGATTTAGCTATTTCTGAACTGCAAGTCACAGTGATACTTCTACCAAGGTTCGAGTCTATTGGCCTTCCGTTCAGGAGTAAAAGCGCAAAACAGATTTTCAATATTGCCGCCATGGCGGCCCTCTTGGTTTTCCAATCGGAAGTATTTAGCTAATTTTGATCTACAAGTTGCCCTGATACCTTCTAGAAAATTTCCAGTCAATTGGCCTTTGGGTTCAGGAGAAGAAGGGCAAAATAATAGAATTTCAATATGGCGGCCCTGGCGGCCATCTTGAATTTTCTGTCGGACAGATTTTAGCTATTTTTTCATCGAAAGGTTACCCCAATACTTCCTACCACACGTTTTGCGTTATTTAGCCTTTCGGTTCAGGAGACGAAGAGCAAAATAGATTTTCGAAATGGCAGCCATGGCGGCCATCTTGGATTTTCGATCGAAACGATTTTAACTATTTTTGATGTACAAGTTACTCTGATACTGTCTACCAAGTTTCCAATCAAATGGCCTTTCGGTTCAGGAGAAGAAGCGCAAGATAATCGGAACGAATTTAGCTATTTTTTTTTTCATCTACAGAACACCCCAGGGGGGTGCGGGTTAGGAGGACTAGCCTTTTGCAGCAAATTGTTAACGCCACACGACGGACGACACACGACGCACGATGGACATTGACTGACCACAATATCTCACCGAGCACTTCGTGCTCAGGTGTGCTAATAAGTGAAAATCCTAAAATTAGCCAAAGCCAAATGTTTTCTTCAAGATTACATGTACGCCAAGTGAAGACCCAGATCAGCCTGCGTATTTGCATCTTCGCTGTACGTCTGAAGACGCTTTGGATCTTTAGCTATACATAATCCTGCGAAGACTCTGATCAGACTACGCGGATTCGCAGGCTGTTCTGATTCTTCGCTGGATAGGTACTGCTTTGACTTGGCTTAATTGACGTTATGACACAGGGAAATATGACGTCAAACGATAAAATCAAATATTGCAATGTGTGTTTTAGCCATTAGACTGCCATCCAAATAATGAATTGCTATCAAGTGCGTTTTGAACTTTTAATGAATTCCCACAATGAGCTCTTTAAATTGGAACAATAAGAGCCATACGAACAATGTATCGTTTTTATGCGTCGAGTGACACGATAAATGACATAAAGGAAATAATGAAGGACGTTTCGTAAAACTAGGTTTAAAAAAGAAATTTAACTATTGACTTTGCTTTGCTGGTTCTGTTTTCGTTTATAGTCTTGTGCTGTTCCTGTAAATATGTTCTTTCAACAGGGACCATTAAAACAAAACACGCTTTTGTGCATGAAGCTAATTAACTGCAATAAATTAACGTTATAAATCAAATGCCACATGAAACGGATTATGGTTCCCCACATGTTCCCCCGTACTATACGAGAGTCGTGCAAAAAGTTCTGTCTCTAATAGGCTTCCTTTGTTTTATCCCAGATATATTTTAAAATGCTTCACTGCACTTGAATGGTGCGTTGAATAGCTAACGATACCCGTTTATTTCGTCATATACACTGACCAATTTACTTGTTACATTGGAATATGGACCAGAAGTCTGAAATTCGTAGCTATATTAAATGCCGCATTAGGCTTAATATAGATTCAAAGCAGATAATTAATGAATTGTGTGGTATATATCATCACGAAAACATACCTATATAATTTTGACCCCCTTAAACCCCACTTTTATATAGTAAAACAGGGGATTACAGGGGTATACATTATTATTGTTATTTCTGCTCAAAAACACACACACACACACACACACACACACACAAACACACACACACACACACACATATATAAAATATCAATGTTTTTGGTTAAAAATGTAGGCTTTTACCTACAGCTATGACATTTTGCAAGGATGTACTATTATACTAGGTAAGATTTTTATTAATACACAATCAATTTCTTTTTTTACAAATTAATAGGACTCCGACTCTCATTGGCTCTGTATGATGCTTTGCAATGGGATTCCAGTATAATTTATTTTTGCAATTAAAAAAAGTAAAATATTAGTCTGCATTACGAAAGCATGTCTATTCAAATATACTGTAAACTTTAACAACAAAAAATGAAATTTTTCAAATAAAAAAATTCTGATACTTTTCATATTTCTGCTCAAAATATAGAAAGTGGGTATCGTTAGAATCGCCTCGCCGAGGCGGTTATAACGAGTACCCACAATTTATTTTTTTGAGCAGAAATAAGAAAAATAATGTAAACCTCTGTAAACCCCAGTTTTACTATATAACAGAGAGGTTTAAGGGGGTCAAAATTATAAAGGTACGTTTTCGTGATGGAATAACCCTCGAATTACCAGCTTAAATGATGTCATGAATTGTCTGTAGCTAATGGTCCTATCTCTGTGGTTCATTACCCCAGCTAGCATTCTACGTAAATCTACATCTGGCCGTCATCGGCCCGTCAGCTACCCTGACGGGCCGATGACGGCCCGATATAGATTTACGTAGAATGCAGACTGGGACCTTCGCTTTGTATGCTTATACAATGCATGTATAAATTAACTTACGTGCTGTCTTCCATATTTGTTTGTGTTGAGGTTTTACGGCCCAGTCAACCCAATAGGGTCATGTCGAGCGCGGTCAGTTTACCTAACCACACATTTACTGGGCAGGCTTAGTCCTCTAAGCGGTTAATCAGTATTGTGCACATTCTTTCGCCAGAAACTGACAACTGCCCTTCTTGAATCAGCGGAAGGGAGAGAATGACCGTAGAAAATATTTCATGATCAATCTCCACGAAAGAATGTTGCCGACCTCGGCGGGGGTTGAACCCGCGACCTCCTGGTCTCCAGTCGGACGGCGCATCCAACTGAGCCACCGAGGCCGGCTCTATCGTCCATATAAACAGTTTTAAGGTAATGTATCTTTAACGTATTGAGCGGCAGCTATGTTTCCGAGACTAAAGACAAGCAGCTGGATAAACATATAAATGGATTAACTATGTTGTACTTTATTTTGTCAGGGCTGAACTGTTCAGACAGATCAATTGGAAAATTTGTACTTCCAGTACTTAAAGTTTCCTACCGTGAGACCGAAAAAATAACTGCATGTTTTGATTTGTCTCGGGTAGCTTTCGATGCGTCCATAAATGACTTTAACTGGAAAGCCGCAATTACACAACCTTCTCAAGAAACCGAAAGAAAAATATCGTATTTACCTATGTATTCGGACAGACATACCTGAGCAAACAGTATAGACCCTGATGAGACGCCGCAGAACGCGGCGTCTCATCAGGGTCTACACTGTTTGCGACTCATTCAGCAATTTTTAGACACACCATCGGGTAGTGAATTGTACGTGTTCAAATTTTAGAACAAGTATGGTAAGGAGTTGGGGTGTCCGAATACTTAGGGTAAATACTGTAAATGGAGAACAAGCAATAGCAAAACAAAGCAGCACAGTTGCTATTGCTAAGACATAAGCAAAGACGAACTGCAACAGAATAACCAGTGGAAAGCTTCTTAGTGTAGGGGTTTGCATATATTAGTTTATTTGATTGAAGTCTTGCCACATCCCCTCCCCTTTTAACTCTGATAAGCAGAGTACCAAATTAAATATATCAAGGTATTTATTGTTTTTTCTGGCATTCAGATAGAAATTAGTCACGCTATGTGAAAAGGTCCCTTCGGGTCATATGCGGATCCGCGCTGACTGACCAGGGTCTTCGTTGTCCGCTTCTGCCCATTTGAAAAGAGATGAGTCATACCTATACGATGATACGTACGGATTTATATACCTAAAACTGCAAAACATTAGACCTATAAATATACTTCCAACCCTAGAATTCTTAATCTTTACATTTTCATATATGGGAAAGTACCATTACCCCAAGCTGTTAGAAGTGAGATATGGTATCTTGTTTTAGGCTGCATGTATTTGCGTGTCATCGTTCTAGAAAAGAAGTCTATTTCATTCAAACTGTGGATATATTTCGTATTCTTGTGGGAATACATTTGCTATGGATACTAATTTGAATCGCCTCAGCAAGTCGTCTTTAATGAGTACATAAAACATATGTTTTCGCGCAGAAATAAGACAAATAATAACCTGATATCACCTCTTATCTGGAGCTAAGGCAGGTGTAGAGAGAAAACAATCCAGTTGCCGGATAGATCCTATTGCCTCCAGGAAGTAATAGCCTGTTTCTGTCACTATTGATATCATATATAGCGCGTAAAACAGAATGAGATGATTCAGCCTGCCGGAACCCTGAGGCGATCTAGAAATAAATAGAACAGATCACCATGTTTGAACCAAATACGATTGATGCTCAATGCAACAAAAGTACAACTAAGTCATATGCGAACAGCAAAAATCAAGATTCGGCCTGCGCATGCGTGCAGTTCGATTAGGATCTTCTATATTCGTCCGTATTCTCTAGAGTATTCAGTGATTTTGTGAACGGGCAACGAAAGCCCTGACCAGACTGTGTGTATGTGCAGGCTGACCCAGGCCTTCCCTGTCCGCATATGTGATTAGCACGCTTTCCCCCACGTAGCGCAATATTCTTGCTCTACATCCCTTTGTCAGACACAATAGAATCTCTACTTGACAACTTTTGTGAGTTTCTCTTTGCTTTCCTGCATACAAAGTCCCTTCTGAAGAAGGATCTCCTCTAAAAGGTAAGAATTTGCTCCCACAGGGAGCGAATTCTTTCCTTTAAGAGTAGACCTTTTTTTCTGAAGGTAGGTAAAACAATATTGACAGAGTTGCATCTCGTGAAAGTGCATTCATTATCCTTAATCTGTCCCACTTGGACAGGTACATCTCTGTGATCAATATGGTTTTCACTGTGCATTTACAAAATTTATATTCTATAAGATTATTCTGGTTCTGTAGCCCCTTGTCAGACACAATAGATTCTCTACTTGCTTATGCGTCGAGTATTGTGTGTTTGCTGCGCCTCACTTATGATATTATAGACACAATGTTCCATTATATAGACGTTTGCTATCAAATAGCAATTCCAAGTGTGAAAGAAATGCAAGCTATACTGCACATGTTTCTTCAATCTGACTGTCAATATTTCAGCCAGTTCTTCAAGTTCTCGTCCTTGAGAAGATAAAACCAATTGGTCCAAAAACTGAGAAATAAAGTGCTACCCTACTTGATAATATGCCAAAAGAACTGGTTAAATGTGGAAGATTTTCAATCATTTTTTTATAAGGATAGAATATTTGTACTTCCTTTTTGAGTTCCTGTATACCAAGTCCCTTCTGAAAAGGGGTCAACTCTAAAAGACAAGCATTTGTTCCGAAAGGGAGTACATACTTTCCTTTTATAGTAGAACCCTCCAAAGGGAGAAAAATTATTTCTTTTTAGAAAATATTCCTTTTCTGCACGTATACAAAACAATTAGTACAGAGTTATGTCTCAAAAAGGGTATTAATTCCACTTAAGCAGCCCGATATGGGCATGTCCATCTCTGTGGTCATTGCGGTTTTCACTATACACGCAAAAAAAATGTATTCTACAAGATGTCTCTCTTGGGAGCAATAAATACAATACGGCAAGACTACAGACATCAGGCTAGACAACTGTCAGTCTCATTTATGTTCACTATCCTTTTTTTTTTTTTTTTTTTTTTTTTGTTTACAAAATATGGTGTTAAGAGCAGTTCTTATGCAACTAAGGTAGGCCTTAACTAGATAAAAGCTGTTTATCTTTATCACACTAGATCTGTGATTGAAATCAAAGCAAAAATTATCCTTATTCTTTAACGTATTTGGTTAAGTGCAGTACTCTAAAAAGGACCAGATACAGTAAACTACGTTCCTGCTACATTCTTCAAATTACTATTTACAAATATTAATTTACTTCCAAAATATCAACTTCAAATTTTCCTGCAGGCATCAGCTCTGATTTTCATTGTCAGACCAATACTTAACAGATCACTGGAAGAGGTCTCAATTACACTACAACTGGTGTTAAGTGCCATGTGGCGGTCGTCAAATGTCGCCCCTTACTTCACTATAGTGTAGTTTATACTTTCTATGCCTCTAAGATCAATGAGCCCATTTAAAATAATATTTTAACCCTTAAAGCGTCAGTCACAACTATTGTCATCTGCTTTGTCATCTGCTAGTAATTTTAAAAGTCATTTTTTGCAAACAGTGTGGACCCAGATCAGACTGCTCCTTTAGGAGCAGTCTGATCAGGGTCCACACTGTTTGCCTGTATGCAAAAATAGGTTTGAAAAGTCTGCAAGAATATTCAGCAGACGACATAAACAGACGACATTTTCAGATGTAGTTATTCTTGGCGCTTTAAGGGTTAAAACTGCGCGTCGTTCAAATCGATGATGGTGGTGGTGGACGGGAGCTGCTGTTTGCATTGGTCCGTGTGCGAAATAATTTAAAAGTGGGTGGTCGGGAAAGTTGGGCGGGATGTGCTGCAGGTTTCATAGTTATTCGTGGGCGAACGAGATGGAACCGGATCTGATGTGTTTGTTTTATTTACTGTGTTCTGTACTTTCTAAGGAATCAATTTTCGCGAAATTTATTTACTGATATATCTAGTTCTGTAGAATATAACACTGTATAGCAAATTCCCTGATCAAACCATACAATCCTCAACGTCAGAAAACGTACCTTCGGTCATGTGCACCAAGAGAAGATTCAGATCAGCCTACGCATTCGCGCAATCTGATCAAAATCTTCACTTGATGCATTTTAGATTGCCAAGGATGCAACGTTTCTTCCTGTGGACAACGAAGACTCTAATGAGGCTGCATAGACGCACAGGTTGTTTCGAGTCGACGTTGGCCGAATATGCTAGAAGGTAGATTTACTCACGTTTTGCTCACATGGTTCGCTGGTTGATGTTCGAATATGCCCCGACGACACTTTTACAGCATTGCTTATGTGCATGTGAAAGTGGTCTGTCAGTAAGTGAGTTCTTTCATACTTTCCTTACCTGTGTCATTCCTCCCGATTTCCCAGTTTTACTAGAAAGTGGTGAATTGGAGGCGGGGTGTGCAATAATATTGAATACATGAAGTATTTTTTATTAATGTTGGAAGTCTCAGAAATGTTTTATGACACCAGTTTTGTTTATTAAATCGTCCCCGAATAAGGGGTATGGCGCAATCACATTAGAGAGGTTCCGAAACTAAAATCTTAAACTTTTAATTTGTAAACATGAAATAAAAGCAGAGAGCAGTGAAAAGTATTTCTTTTAATTTTCACAGGAGATAATTTGAATGAAATGTGGTCTTATTTTCTGTGAAAGTAGGAAACATGTCATTGTCATCTGATGATGCTTAACTTTTTCGGTGCCAAATTTCCGACGACATTTGTCGTCTGCTTTTTTTAAACAACTGTCGCTTGGAAAGAAGTTAATATGTAAAATTGAAAGAATGAATTTCAAACAGCGTAGATCCAGATGAGACGGCTCATTATGAGCCGTCTCATCTGGATCTATGCTGTTTGCAAAAGCCTGTTATTATCACCTGTGGCAGTGAAAGAGTTAGGCTTAAAATGTGTATGAGATGGACACAGTACGGCAATTCAAAGCATGACTAGCTTATCTGGGATGATGTCAGTACATTTGAGCCTCATAGTGAGAAAACGTACCTTCTGACATGTGCCCCGCATGAAGACTCAAATTATCCTGCCCATCCGCACAGTCTGCTCAAAGTCTTCGTTGTCCACATGAAGAAGTTTTGCATCCGTGGCTATCCAAAATGTGCCCAGTGAAGATTGTGATCATACTGCCGGAATGCACAGACTGCTCTATATCTTTACTGGGCGCACATGTCCAAAGGTAAAGTTTTGACGTTTGGGCTAATTTGACCGTACCATGCAAATTGTATCTAAGGTGCATATATGCAGAGAAAAGGTCCAGGTCCGCGTGAGTATCTGTCTTTTCAGGTCATTTGAGAGATATTACTTTGAGTATCGAATGGTTTTATAAGCGCCAAGCAAAGCCCTGAACAGACTGTGCTAACGCACATGTTGATCTAGGCCATTGGAACCCATGTCTGCCCCACATGACCTGGTTAATTTCTTATATGTGACAGTTTACTGGTTTGCTTGGCAATAGACGAAACTATACTGCCAATACTTTAATATTTACCACTCTCTGGGCTAATTCAGCAGACGACAAATTGATGATTTTTTTTCTTATCTTTCTCCAGAAACCAGGTTTTCAAAATAACAAAAGAAATCAAAATCTTGAAATAAATACTCAAAGTGCTGAGGGTTAAATAAGAACAAAGCAGTTCAAAGAAATTTATTAAACAGAACATTGAGACGTTCAGAAATCATTGTTTTATTAAAGTATGACCCTCTGGGTAAAAATTTTCAGCAGACAATTTTTGAAATATCTTTCTTATTTTTCGCAGAAAACAAGAATGGCAGTACATGCAAATTGTCTCTATTAATGAAGAAAATTTGCAGGAAATGTCAAATCCTGTTTTCTAGGAAAAATTCAGAAATATCTCTCACTAAGTCGTCTGCTGAATTAGTCAAGATAGTGTTGAGTTTAAACTCAAGAAATAACTGAATTGTTCAGATTCCAGGGAAAATGATTTACTTGGTCATGATACTGTTTTAAATATATATAAAATTCTGTTGTTAATGTCACGATAATTGTTTTGACCTATTGTTTTTTTTGTTGTTGTTTTTTTTTTTTTTTTGTTTTGTTTTTTGTTTTTTTTATCATATTTTTCCTTGAGCCATTATTCTGATCATATAAAATATGTTCACCTCATAACATCACAGGTTTCTTCCTTAACGCTCTTTTATTACCATTTTGAGAATAAGGAATCAATCTTCAGTAGATTATTATAATCAAGGTAAAAACGCCATCGGCTGTTTTGGAAAGGTCTTGAAAGTTTGAGATAGACGTCATGGCAATGCATTACTGGTAAAATCTTACTTTAATGGAAAATCGCCGAAGATTTATTGCTACCATTTTTCATTCAAAACTTTAACCGGCATTAGCCGTACTTTTTGTGATTGTGTTTAAGAAGTCCTTTCATGTTAAATCTAGAAAACATTCGAAAGGAACAACTAAGAAATCCGCTGCCATTATTATCCTGCAAGGTCCAAACTGTGAACATTTCCAAAATCTGACCGTCACCAGTATCCGATATGATAATATTAGTTGCTTAGAGACAACTACGTTGTAGAATTACATTAACAAGTCCGTGCAGTGTAGAGTCCTGTTCCATTATAATATGTAGTGAAAATAAGGGTATGCGAGTTTTGGGATTTTATTTTTCAGTTTTTAGCATGAATTATTTTTTTTACTTGTATGACACTGCTATATCTTTTAATATGCCTTAATGTACTTAACGTATTTATCTCAAGTATTGGGACACCTCACCTTCTTATCATACTTGTCCTAAAATTTGAACAAGTCCATTTTGCCATCCATCACGAAAACACGCCTATATAAGTTTGACCCCCTCAAACCCCACTTTTATGTAGTAAAACTGGGGTTAACAGGGGTATACATTATTTTTCTTATTTTTTTTTTTTTTTTTGCTAACAAAACATAGATTGTGGGTAAGGCGGTTCTTACGAGTACCCACAATCTGTGTTTTGAGCAGAAATCTGAAAAATATCCGAATTTTTTATCTGAAAATTTTCCTTTTTTGGTTGTAAAATTTTCAATATATCTGAAAGTTGATTTTTTGTAATGTGTGTGTAAAACCTGGTGGATGAGTGGTAAACAGTGTTGACCAAGATTAGACGCAGCGTTCTGCGGCGTCTGATCAGGGTCTGCACTGTTTGTTCAGGCCTGACTGTCCCTATACATAGGGTAATTACGGTATTAATTAAATGTCCCGTCTTTTCTCCATGTATTATCGTCGACATGTTATGACTTACATTTTTTTTCTAAGTTCTCCACGAACGCATTACGAAAACATGCCTATTCAAATATATTGAAAATTTCACCATCAAAAAATGAAAATTTTCTGTCAATTTCTGATAAAAAAATTCTGATATTTTTCATATTTCTGCTCAAAATATAGACTGTGGGTACTGGTTAGAACTGCCTTGGGGAGGCAGTTCTAATGAGTAGTCACAGTCTATGTTTTGAGCAGAAATAAGAAAAGTAATGTACGAGTAACTCCTGTCCCAGTTTTACTTAATAAAGGTGGGGTTTAAGGGGGTTTAAATTTTATAGGCATGTTTTCATGATGGTATGTTGTGGGTACTCATTAGAAGCGCTTGTACGATGCGCTTCTAATCAGTACTCACATTATATGTATTAATGGTTAAATTACAACAATCAATAAATTACGGTTCCTAAAAGTGCCTTATTTAGACGGATGGCTTTCATCACGAAAACATGCCTATATAATTTGGACCCCCTTAAACCCCACTTTTATATAGTAAAACTGGGGTTTACAGGGTTATACATTATTTTTCTTTTCTGCTCAAAAGCATAGATTGTGGGTACTCGTTAGAACCGCCTCATCGAGGCGGTTCTAACGAGTACCCACACTCTATGTTTTGAGCAGAATATGATAATATCAGATTTTTTTTATCTGAAAATTTTCAGTTTTTGGTGGTAAAATTTTCAGTATATTTAAATAGGCTTGTTTTCGTAATGCAAATATAAGTTTTACACTTTCTAAACATTTCTAATAGTAAAATGATCTTCTTACGGGAGAGGTTACTTGGCGGATGCTGACTTCCTTTGATGTTTGGTGTATTTGTCGCTGTTTTCACTCAGGTGAACATCTCCTAGCCGATATCTGAGGTTGCCTTGTTTTGTTGTCGGGACAGATGAAATGGTTTCGTGGAGGCTACATGTTTTCTCATCTTTTGCACCTGCATCTTCAGCCTAATTTCTCCGTTTGTTGTGTTTCTAGGAGCATGACAGTTGATGTGAGCCCGACTGGGGACTTCAGTGCTTGCCTACATCTTGACATCAACAGTCGTATTTTCCACTTTTGGAGTTATGCTTATAACGAAGATAGATTGAGAATTGCATATCTAGTACACTTAATTTGGTAAGTGACGTTTATTTCGCATCACTCTGACCAGACTATTATGCTCAGCGCAGCAACAAATTTACAAATTTTCGGAATGACTAATGCACTTCGTGGTCAAGTCACAGAGAGTCGCAAAGAAAGCCTACACTGCCAAGTACATTTTGACGAAATGAGCCTAGTTCTTGAAAACTTCATTAGATTAAGAAAATGGTTTTGCCGTGGTCTGGGTCTAGTCGATCCAAACAACATAAGCTTAGCTAATAACTTTCATTTTCTATATTTTTTTTTTTTTTTTTTTTTTTTTTTTTTTTAAGAAATAAAATAAAACAATTACACTGAAAATGTTGTTTCAAAAATGTGAGTGTTTGCACCATTACATATAGATAAAATTCCGCTTTAGCCTGCTTATTATTCCTCAGAAAAGAATGATAAAAATGCGTCTTTTTTTTTTTTTATCATTCTTTCTGTATTTTCGACGATTTTGATTTCAAAATATATAAATAACTTGGTCCTGAGATATCGCCAAGGTTTCGTGTGTCTTCAAGAAGCAACAATATGAAATCAATACCGACGTTATTGCTTATGGAATAATATCAAACAAATAGCACTTGTCAATCCTGAAACAAACAATGAATCTACAAAAATATACATATAATAATATCATCGTTTTATGCCCGTTGCACAACTAACTATACATCCACATCTTCTTGAAGCAATAATCGGAAATTGGTACCGATATTATCACTAGTGACATTGAATTACAACATAAAAATAGACATTTGTCACTCTTGTAACAAATATTGAATCAACAAAATTATACATATGGTGGTGTCTTTGTACAAATATGCATTTACTGATAAGCGTCAAAAAGGTTGCCTTTGGAAACAAAGAACACAATACGGATTAGAAAATGGGAGTCTCGGTTTTATTGAGACTCTTCATAAGCAGTAATGAAGTTTGCAACACTGCTTACGCACTCTAGCGTAACATACCTATATAGATGTACATATCTGCACAAAAAAACTTGCTATAATCTGATTCAGAGGCGTTATTTACATAAACGCGGGTGCTGTATCTACATGTAAAAATAATTTTCTTCTATTATTATACTAATTAATTATTTCCAAGTATGTGACTAACGTCACTGTTCCATTATGACGTCGTCAGCGTTAGACTTACATGACGTCATTCAAAATTCTGACCAACAAAAGTGAAAATGCCAGGCAAAAAAGTTAAGCGATTTTCCAACTGTCACTTGGAAGGTTTGAAGAAATAGAGGTAAATTTAAAATATTATTTCTTCTTCTCCTATACTTTTTGCACAAGAAGCTGAAATGCATGTCCACAAAAACGAAGAGTTAAACTATAGTCAGATCTTTCAACTATGAATTTTGAACTTCATAGACAATACTAATGGCATCTTCTTCCTTTACCTTACTACGGTACTACTAAGGGAGTATATATCTTCAGAAGAGGTAACTTTCAATCTTGTTTTTGCCCCGTTTAGAACTGGGTCTACTCTAAAAAGAAATAATTTGAGGGGAGCAAATTTCTTTCCTTTTAGAGTAGACCCTTTATCATAAATCAAAAGCAACCAGGAATTTGCAAAGTCTCCTTTGTCGAAAGGACAGAAAATCTACTGCGTATCCAGTACCTTTTAAGGTTTGGGTGATATAGATTTTTAACGTAAATTCCATTAAGCAGTAGACTTTCATCCGAATCTGAAGCTGCTACGACAGGAGAATTAAGAAACCGATCTCCACTTGTTCGACTAAGAATGGGTGCACGACAGTCAAATCGCCGTCGGCTTTTGGTAAATAGTTTAACCCACAAATTACATGGAAGATACCGTATAACACTGTTATAACAAAAACGGAATATATAAGAGTAAACCAATTATTTATTGAAATTCAACAGACAGTCTTTAATCTTTGTCACTCTACGGGCAAATTCAAAAGACGACAAATTGACGTTTCTTATTTTCAGCAGAAAAATAGGATATGATATTTCCTGCAAATTGTCTGCTTTGGAGATAATTTGCACGAAATGTCAAATATATTTTTAGAAAACAAGTGCTGTCTGTTGATTTTTTACGCAGTAAACTAAGCGTTACACTCACCGCTGAAAAATGAATCCAGGTCAAAGAAATTGAATGTGGAGGCTAAGCTTGATCTGCAAATGATTCCGCCTTCGAAGCATCTTCCGTGTTGCTGAGTATAAATCTAATCAAGTAACAGTAGAGGAAACAACATATGGTGTTATAAATATATCAAGAAATATGCAGACCAACACACCGACTCTGTGGTCTAAATACAATAGAGATATTATCACGGGTCACGCGAGAGTTGTATGAGAGCTCGTTGTCAACTTTCACTTTTCGCGCCTCATTACGTAAACACGCATATTTAAATATACTGAAATTTTTTACCACCAAAAAATGAAAATTTTCAGATAAAAAAATCTGGTATTCTTTATATTTCTGCTCAAAATATAGATTGTAGTTACTCGTTAGAACCGCCTCGGCGAGGCGGTTCTAACGCGTATCCACAAGCTATGTTTTTGAACAGAAATAAGAAAAATAATGTATACCCCTCTAAACCCCAGTTATACTGTATAAAAGTGGGGTTTAAGGGGGTCAAAATTATATAGACATGTTTTCGTGAAGGCCCATTTTTTACGTTAGCCATGACTTTCTTACTACACTACTCAGTCCAAAGAAGTAAAAAATAAAAAAAAAAAAATAAAAATAAAAAAAAAAATAAATAAATAAAATAAAATAAACGGGGAAAAACGTGTATCGTATATACCCTAAGTATTCGGACAAACAGGCCTAAGCAAACACTGTGGACTCTGGTCACCCAAGGAGCTGTGTTATGACACATCATACGGGCAATAAAGTGGAGTTTCATTTTTTTTTTTTTTTTTTTTTGGACGATTATAGTAAGAAATTAAGTTTTCCCAGTGTTTAGGGTATAGGTGGTAGTTGCTGTCAGTTTTTTGCCTTTTTAACACAACACCACCCATGTATAGCCAGACTTCTCTATCACATATTAACTCACGCAATTACTGCTGTCAGGACATGTTTTACAAGACGGGGAACAGTATTGACAGCAAAGGCTTAAAACTGGACCAGTGTCTAATTTGTCTAGCTTATGTAACATATTTGATTAAGAGTCTTTCATACAAGTTTTCTCCCACTAAGATTATTCTAGTGCCTTAATTTGTTGGTAGGTTTGTTTGAAGAGCCTGTGTGACAGGCGATATTCAAGCTCTGTCAGTATAAAGTATTAGTGAATCTATTCGCTAGGCTAATTTATTCATTATTTGTGATGTGTCAATCTAAAAGAGGCTTCAAGCACAAGCGAACAGCGAAGGCCCTTGCTTTTCGTCATTGTTTTTAAAGTATAAACTGTTTTATAGGAACACAGCAATGGCCCAGATCAGATTCTGAGAAACGTATAGTTATTGTGCAATTACTATAGTTATAGTGGACCGAACACACATTTATAAAATTTGAGCTGTATCAGAATTAAGGGCGCGGTTACGAGCGAGAAAAACTTGTTAAACACATTTAAGCCTGGCGTCCCTTAAGAGGGACATTGGCAAACAATGTAGACCCAGATCAGACGCCACAGAACGCGGCGTCTGATCAGGGTCTACACTGTTTGCATTAAGTTCAGAAATTCCTACAAAACATGGTTATAATACAAACTAACCAGACATCCCCTATACAGGAAATGGACCTGTCCAAAGAATTGAGGTAGAAGAGTCCACTCGGCATAAATGGGTAAGTCCTAATATTGTTTCTGCCATCCCATTGCGATTCCTCTGTTGCAGTTTATTTTATTTTATTTATTTATTTTTTTTTTATTTTTTTTATTTTTTTATTTTTTTTTTTTTTATTTTTTTTTTTATTTTTTTTTGTTTACATGTCGATTAGTGCAACTCTGGGCCCAGCTTTTCAAAACTAACGATGCCGTTAGTTAACGTATCGTTAAAATTTGGATCATTAAATGTGGCATATACGCTAAAATGTTTGCTGAAAAAATGTGAGAAACTTCTGCATTTGCAAAAGCTACTCACATTTTTTCAGCAAAAATATCGGTGAATTAGATATTGTACTGACTAGAACAATTAACATTTTGAGCACTAACGAGCTCGTTAAGCTAACGATGCTTTGAACAACTGAGCCCTGCTGTTGTGTATTGTCATTGTTTGTTCCTCATCTGTTCCTCTTTCGGTACCTCGGGATGGCTGTGTTTCGTAAATATGGCTATTTCTGGGTAACTTCATTTATAGTTTTTAGACTCAAATAAGTATGTGTGTATATGCGAGCAATAAAGATTCAGTTCGGTCAGAAAACTGTTCAGTCTTTTAGGATATTTTTCGTCGGGTATCTAATGATTCTGTGTGCGGAAAGCAAATGTTCTTATCATTACGAAAACATGCCTATTCAAATATACTGAACATTTTACCACCAAAAAATGAAAAAAAAATCAGATAAAAAATTCTGATATGTTTCATATTTCTGCTCAAAACATAGATTGTGGGTACTCGTTAGAACCGCCTCAACGAGGCGGTTCTAACGAGTACCCACAATCTATGTTTTAAGCAGAAATAAGAAAAATCATGTATACCCCTGTAAACCCCAGTTCTACTATATAAAAGTTGGGTTTAAGGGGGCCAAAATTATATAGGCATGTTTTCGTGATGTAAGACTGTGGGATACGCAGTCTTATGTGAACGTCACTGTTTGCACATGAAAATCTCCTTTTCTTTTGCCTCGACTGATATTTTTCGCTGATTTACCAATACAAATATGGTTTATTGGGACTGCCTGACAAGTTAGTTGTCGAGCTGAACTATTATTCGTCTCAACAGCAACACGAAAGTGATAGCAGTTCTGAGAAATGCTTTCTGTATTTGAACTAGTACCAGCAAACTATCCCTTATGACACATAATGTTTGTGTCTTGAAAATAACAGCATCAACAGTCCACCCGAGTAATCATAACTGGATCCGTACTGCTTGAAATATACCGTTTTCGATGTCCAACTAATATCACTGTGAATAACAACGATCCTGAGCAGACTGTGCAGATTACAGAACTGGTCTGTTTCTTCCTGGTCGCAACTGACCTAAGGTACATTTGCCTGGTCACTAGTCCAATTATCAAGGGAATTGATGTAGGTATATTATCCTAAAAGTAATTCGGACGAGTGGAAACGATCGCTTTTCAAACCGTCTAGACAAAACTTTTTTTTTTTTTGTAAACGTCAGCCCATGGACAGTTAATGTCTATTGATATGTGCTTTCAAAGATGCTTAACGTTAAGCTTGCTGCGAAAAACTATCAGCGGAAGACATTTGAAATATTTTTTTTCTTATTTCCCTAGAAAATAGGCTTTGCCAATTCATGCGGTTTGGAGACAGCTGTATAAAATGTCAAAGCCTATTTTCTAGGAAAATAAAAGAAAAATACAATCATCAAATTGTCGTCTGCTGAGTTTGACAAGAGAATGGTCAAGGCAAAGTGATGAGTCTGAGATAAGGTATTGCATTAATGCGGTTTGAATTTAAGCAAAAACTGTCTCGGTCCAAGTTTGCATTACAAGTTTCGAATTAAATCCTGTTATTAACTTGTCGAGTCACGACAGAAAGTATCTTTGAGCATTTTTAACCCTTGAGATGACAAGAAAAACTACATCTGAAAATGTCATCTGTTTAGGTCGACTGCTGCATCTTCTTGATCTTCTTGCAAATTTTTCAAACATACAGGAGCAGTCTGATCTGGCTCCACACTGTTTGCAACAACGACTTTTAAAGTAAATGGCAGAAGACAAAGCAGACGACAATTTTTGCGTTTGGCATCTTAAGGGTTAAACTTAAGGGTAATATGCAAACTATAACAGCAGAGCAAAATGTAATAATTATTCGAGCATGTCAAAAACCGCGCTTACCCAGAACACTTTGCAAATGTGCGCTATTTGGTCGTAGCATCGGTTGTTCACTTTTATTATTTTTATTTAAAGTTCAAATAATTTCGCTAAGTACCCAGACAGACTGCTCATGCGTCTTAGCAGTTCGTAATGACATTTGCTTTGAGAGCTCCCTTGCTGTTCTTTTGTAGCTTTTATTTTAATTTTAACCCTTAAAGCGGCTAGCAAAATTTGTAGCAGACGACATTTATTTATTTATTTTTTTTTTTTTTTTTTTTTTAATTTTTCAAAGAAAACAAGTCTTGATATTTCATGTGAATCGTCTGCAGACGATTCACATGAAATATCAAGACTTGTTTTCTTTGAAAAATTAAAAAAAAAATTGCAGACGATTCACATGAAATATCAAGATTTGTTTTCTTTGAAAATTAAAAAAAAAAAACAATTGCAGACGATTCACATGAAATATCAAGACTTGTTTTCTTTGAAAAATTAAAAAAAAAATATTTCAAAATGTCGTCTGCTACAGTTGTGATTGGCGCTTTGAGGGTTAAAGTGCGTGTACCAACGTCAGCCACACTCCATGGGTGCTTTGAATGTACCGTGGATACCTTCAATATTCGGGCAACAATGCTTGAACAAACAGCCAAGATAAAGTCGTTTGATCAGGACATACACTGGTTTGGTATTTACTCGCATATTTTCGATCCATTATCAGGCAAAGGAAATAATGGACTTCCTTAAGTTACCATATGCACCTTTAATATAAGACTTCTAAAGTCCTTACCGTACTTGCACTGAAATTTGAACAAATCCATTTAGTCCCTGGTGATGTATCTAAATACTGCATGGGTGACAACCAGTACAGATACTGATCAGACGCCGCGTCTGATCTGTCTTTACTGTTTGCCCAGGCCTGTCTGTCGGAAAACTTCGGTTAAAAATACGGTACTCGACTGATTTTATATTGTATAATCATTATTATTTTTATTACGTCGATATAAGCACAGCAAAAAGCTCTTTTGTCAATGGTTTACCAGTCCAAGTTACCAATGAGGTTCTGCATATAGCTTGTCTCCAGAACATTCTTTTAAAGCGTACAATACTTTTAAAGAAACAGCGAATATGTCTTTTCTTTTCCTTTTTGTATTTATAATATTCGTAGGCAAATAGCTAATAGTTCTTTCATCAGCAAACGTCTGATTGCTTGTCCCAAATCAAAGTCCCAGTGTGATCAATAATATTCCATTATCTCGTTGATCCAGACAACTGAACCTGTCTATCGTCGAATGTTTAGACTGCGTTGTATTGCCATGTGTCACTGCCACCTTGCGGATTATTGAACTGGTTAACTCCCTTAAGTTTTTTCTTCTGGTCAGTGAAAATCAACAATTATTAACTTTCACAAAAAGCTAATTCTACGCATAGGACACACAGTGCTAAACGTAGACCAAGCTTTTTTGTGAAATCGAATACTTGGTAATAATAACGTTTTAGCAGTCCATGGCAAATAGCTTTGGACCACATCACGAAAACATGCCTATATAATATTGATCCCCTAAAATCCCACTTTTATATAGTAAAACTGGGGTTTACAGGGGTATACATTATTTTTCTCATTTCTGTTCAAAACACAGATTGTGGTACTCGTTAGAACCGCCTCGGCGAGGCGGGTCTAACGAGTACCAACAATCTATGTTTTGATCAGAAATATGAAAAGTATCAGAGTTTTTTATCTGAAAACTTTCAGTTTTTTGGTGCTGAAATTTTCTATACATTTGAATAGGCGCGTTTTCGTAATGAGTCCATGACTTTTCGTAAAGTGCTTCTGGAGGAATGATAAACATTAAAATTGTGTGCGCCTGTGTTCCTGGACAATAACGACAAGAAACCAGTAGAGTTGGCGTCCAGGGCAACTTTGAGTGATCACATTTATTTCTCTTGTAAAAACAAGTTCATAGTTACTGCAGTAAAAATAATCATTGCATGACAATTCATTAGGCCGCTGGTTAGCTATGGTTTATCCCCACCGCCTACCCTCACGGGGGATACTTTAGATCGTGTTTTCCTTAAAGCCTATTAATTTTCGAGTATTTCGCCACGTGATAGCCATCTGGCGATGGGAGCGTTATCTAGTAACAGCCTGATACTTTTGTTGCTCCTACAAAACATATAATACCATAGAAAATTATTAAACCTATGAGAATTGGTGCATTTGGAGTTTTTATATGTTCCAGTTAAATATACAAACTTACAGAACAGTCCACCAGCTACAAAATGTGACGTTTAAAGTTTCTTTTTGGCCTTACATCACGAAAACATGCCTTTATAATGTTGACCTCCCAACCCCCCCCCGCCCCCCCCCCCACTTAAACCCCACTTTTATATAGTAAAACTGGGATTTACAGGGGTATACATTATTTTTCTTATTTCTGCTTAAACATAGATTGTGGGTACTCGTTAGAACCGCCTCGGCGAGGCGGTTCTAACGAGTATCCACAATCTATGTTTTGAGCAGAAATATGAAAACTATCAGAATTTTTATCTGAAAACTTTCAGTTTTTGGTGGTGAAATTTTCAATATACAAGTATTTGAATAGGAGAGTTTTCGTAATGACATGGCGTTACGCCTGTTACATTTTCTGCTGTAACCTTTTTTCAGGTATAGTTCATTTTCATAGATTGTGCATTGCCCCATGCCCTTAAATAAATAATACTATTTTTTTAATAAAAGGATAAAATGCTATTTTCACCTTTTTTATTATGTAACCTCTCAGGTGTGTTAAGTAGATTCTTCATTTTTCTGCAATCTAGCTTATCATTGCATATCAACTTAAGAATTTCATTAGTACATTAAGAAGATCAAAATTAAAGCTTGCTACACTTTTTTTGTTTATGTTTTTGTTTATACCTTCAATTTAAAACATGTCACGTTATGAAATTTACCACTAAGTCTTTTTGTTGTTTAATACATGTAACATAAAACATCATTTCTGATTATACAATATTCGCACAAGCATATTTTCATGTCAAGAAGTGCATGTATTTGATACCAGAGTAGTATTTACATGAAGTCCTGGTTGAAACAAACTGTTCACTATCATAAACTGCCAGGGACATATAGGGCCTGTGAACACAGCGATGACTGGTCAGTGTCCTCTCTGTGCGTCCAGTGAATAGCTAAGGCGCTTTCTTCATGCATACTGCAAAGACTAATCAGACTGAGCGGACAACCAGGCTGATCTTCGCCAGGTGTACAAGTCAGTTGTTCGTTTTGTCATGCTGCGGCTAAAATACATTGAAATCACAAGAGGGCCAAGATCTGTTTCGCTCACCTAATCACTGGATATGTTTTGAGTTGATTCGCCTTTCCGTTCAAGAGAAGTTCAATATAGAATTTCAAGATGGCGGCCATCTTGGATCTCCACTCAGAATGGTTTAAGCTACTTTTAATCTACAAGTTACCTCGATACTTCCCATGAAGTTTCGAGTCAATTGACCTTTTGGCTCAGGATAAAACAGTTCAAAATAGATTTTCAACATGGCTCCTATGGCAACCATCTTGGACTTTCGATCAGAATGATTTTAGCTATTTTTATCTGCAAGTCACCCTGATACCTCCTATCAAGTTTCGAATCAATTGGTCTTACTGTTCAAAAGAAGTTTAAAATAGATTTTCAATATGGCGACTGTGGCGGCCATATTGGATTTCCAATCAGAACAAATTTAGCCATTTTTGATCTTTAAGTCACCCAAAAATATCCTATTAAGTTTCAAGTAAATTGACTTTCGGTTCAGGAGAAGAAGCGCAAAATAGATTTCAAAGATAGCGGACATGGCGGCAGTCTTGGATTTTTTATCAAAACGATTTTAGCTATTCTATCTACAAGTCACCCTGATGCTTTCTACCAAGTTTCGAGTCAGTTGGCCTTACATTTCAGGAGAAGAAGCAAAAAATAGATTTTCAAGAGTTCGGCCTTCCTGGATGTCCGATCGGAACGATTTTAGCTATTTTTTTTATCTACTATTCATCCCAATGCTTCCTACTATGTTCCAAGTCAACTAGCATTTTGTTTCAGGAGAAGCTATGGCGACCATCTTGGATTTCCCATCGGTAAAAGTTTGGCCATTTTCTGTCTACAAGTCATCGCAATGCTTCCTTTCAAGTTTCAAGTCAATTGGCCTTTCGGTTCAGGATAAGAAGTGAAAAAAAAAATCAAGTTGATGGCCATGGTTGCCATATTGGATATTCGATTCAAGCTATTTTTGATATACAAGCCTACCCGATGCTGTCTACCAAGTTTCATATTGATTGGCCATTCAGTTCAGGAGAAGACGCAAAAAAGTAGATATTCAAGAGAGCAGCCATGGCGGCCAGCTTGCATTTACGATCGGAGTTTTTCTTGCTTATTTTGTTTGATTTACAAGTCGCCTTGACTTTTCCCACCAACTGTCAAGTCAAGTGACCTTTTGGTTCAGGAGAAGAAGCGAAAAATAGATTTTCAAGATGGTGGCCACGATGGCCGTTCTGGATTACCGATCGGAAGGATTTTAGATATGATTTGATCTATAAGTCACCCCGCTGCTTTCTACCAAGATTCAAATTGATTGGCCTTTCAGGTCAGGAAAAGAAGCGAAAAATAGATTTTCAAGATGACAGTCATGGCTGCCATCTTGGGATTTCCGATCGAAACGATTTAAGCTTTGTTTGATCTACCAGTCACCTAATCACCCCAATACTTCCTAATAAGTTTGAAGTCAATTGGCCTTTCGGTTCAGGAGTAGACGCGAAAAATAGATTTTTAAGATGGCGGCCATCGTGGCTATCTTGCATTTTCGATCGAACGGATTTTAGCTATATTTGATCTACAAGTCACCCCGATGCTTCCTACCAAGTTTCGAGTCAATTAGCCTTTGATTTCAGGAGAAGAAGCGAGAAATAGATTGTCAAGATGGCGGCCATGGCAGCTATTTTGGATTTCAGATCGGAACGATTTTAACTATTTTTGATCTACAAAAAAGATAAGCAAAAACTCAAGGGAGTGCCACAATGACAAACATCAGCCCTTCCCAGACACCAAGAGGAAGAGGAAACCGACAAAACCAAAGAAGCACAAATCGAACAAACGTACGAAAAGCACTAAGATTAGCTCTCTCTTCCCCAAGCGAGGTAACCGCAATGCTGAAAGGACTGAAAAACACAAGAACAAAGTAACACAAGTTAAGACATAAAACCAATCGCCTCGTAGAATTAACCACAAAGCAACAAAGAGTAAGACTAACAACGGGACCACCGCCTTAGAACGGTCAGTAGAGTAAACCACCGGGGGTTTAAAGCCTTTTACAGCTAGCCAACTTTGCCTTGGGTCACGATGCTACTCTTAATACAGAAAAACATCAAAATTCGGTTCGCATAAAGGCTCCCAACTCAGTCAATGCATCAAAGCAAAAAGATAAAAATCAAATTTATCACTATAATAAACAAAGATGAGTGCTCATGGCTAATTCTACTCTGTGCCAGAGTAAATGAAAAATCAATTGTTGAACCACGGCGGGCCAAGCCAAAGACATATCGTCAAGGCCATACCATTGGCTGAATTTCTACGAAGAGACCGTCATTGAGTCTGAGACCCGAACCTCAGAGTCAATGCTTTCTACCACGTTTCAAGTCAGTTGGCCTTTTAGGTCAGAAGAAGAAGCCAAAAATACATTTACAAGTCACCCTGATTCCTCCTACCAAGTTTCGAGTTAATTGGCCTAGGGATGTAGGACGAATAGGCTTTTGTTGACACCGCATGACGGACAACGCACGACACATGAGGGACGACGGTCATTGATCGATCACAATAGCTCACATTTAGCACTTCGTGCTCAGGTGAGCTAATAAAGTAAGCCATGTAACACTTTGCCTTACGGTACTATGTTTTTCCCCAAAACCAAACAGTGTTGCTTTATCACAGAAAACAGAAAACAATAATCTTTAAAGAAAAGGTAGTAACGTTTGGCAAACTTAGTAACATACTTAACACAATGAAATGAAATATATAATAGAGCAATTCAGTGACTTCGTAAGGCGTTTTCGAAATTTTATCGCAGACACAGTGCCTTATTAGAAATATATAGCGTCAGTCTGAAAACACTTCTGCAACAAGTTATATCGGAACCCGAATTTTACGGTGACTTAGTGTACAGATTTAGAAAAATTGTAGGTAAATCTAACTTTTCGGAGCAATTCAGAAAACTTATTAACCGTTATAAACGAATTGGCTATAGCCTGGATATTATGCGGCAGACTGCATACCTAGTTGTCAACCCAATTATTGTTGATGGCTATGCTTCACTCTTTAATTGCACGACGGCGGTTCGGGCCTCAGACTCAATGACGGCCTCTTCGTAAAACTTTAACCAGTGGGTTGGGGCTTGACGATATGTCTTTGGCTTGGCCCGCCGTGGTTCAACAATTGGTTTTCATTTACTCTGGCATACAGTAAGGCGGTTGTCCCGGTGTTAGTCTTACTCTTTGTTGCTTTGTGGTTTATTCTACGAGGCGATTTGTTGTATGTCTCTCCGTTTGTCATTTTGGTCTTGTGTTTTTCAGTCCTTTTAGTATTGCGATTACCTCGCTTGGGGAAGAGAGAGCTTATCTTAGTGCTTTTCGTACGTTTGTTCGGTTTGTGCTTGTTTAGATTTGTCGGTTTCCTCTTCCTCTTGGGGTCTGGGAAGGGATGCGGTTTGTGATTGTGGCACTCCCTGGACTTTTCTCTTACCTTTTTTTCAGCACCTTTAGAGATTAACTCCATATTTGTGTTGAAAACAAAATTAATATACAACTTGATTTTCATCTGTTCCATGTATATATTTGTGCATTTCTTTGTAGTATAAACTACTTGTACTTAGCTAAAATTCATGAACAAAAATGAGATCAAATTTGTTTTATATAATTAGCTATAGTCAGCATTACATATTTACATATAACTTTGAAATTAACTCTATGAAAAGACCTAGAAAAGCAATTCTTAGTGTCAGAATATGCATTTTGGATAGCAGAAGTTGTATTCCAAGAACAAGAGTATATCTCAAATATGCAAATTTGAAGACTAAACAGTGTCTGGGCAGAAGAAATATGGCCTTAAAGAACACGGGGCTTTATAATGATCATAATTAAATGGAATGATTTTTATCGTATCTCTAAATTAATTTTGGCAAAATTAATTAGGATATACTATAAAATATATATAAAAAAAATGAGTTCATTTTTTATCCAGTTCTAGAACGAGAGACTAACTAAAATTTTACAAGCTGTCAGGTGCCAATTTTATGATTGTATAAATACAATATATTAATTTGTTAAACCTTTCTTGGATAACAAAACGTCTATTTTTTAGGAATATAAAGCTTTTAACAGAATCATTGACCATCCGCAGGTCATGTCTGAAATTGCAATGGAAATAAAAGGTGAGATTGAAAACCTTATTTTATCTTGGCAACAGAATAATCTAGTAATTAATGGTATATCAGAAAGATTTTTATATCTCATTCTGGTTTCTTCGCAGCTTAATCAAATTCAGACTCTGATGTAAGCCATGTAAGGTTCAGAGACACAACCAATCAGCTATGTTATATTATTACCATGTATATAAGGCTCAGAGATATTTCATATTAAATCAGTCTCTATTGAAGCAAACTGTCTTCTCTGAGTCAGCACTGAACATTTTATTTTATACACTGTGGCAACAGAGAACCACCAGAGTGTGTATGCTGTATATTTAGCTGCATCCGGGAGATGACGTAAAATTACAATGTAGTCTTGATATACGTGTGTGAAGTTATTATCATAGCGATTACCACTGTTTTTCTTTTTTTATGTAAACTCAAGTAATGAAATAGTTCTCCTTGAATAGTTTATAGTTTATGTCTAACTAAAAATGTTTGTTTTCGCTTTATTCACGTTTCTGAGTTGATATTAGGAAAGTTTACAGTAGTTCATAAATGGAGCTGTACCTGAGAGATTTCTCCGGCAAACACTGTGGCAGTCTAAAGGAAACAGTGTTCCTACATCACAGCACAAAAGCTAACATATAACAAGTTTAACGGTATTGAGTGTGCTACATTTCTGGCTGTCTAGAGGGATTTAGGTTTTAGAATATCAGTTTTATGCATAGAACATAAGCAACGAAGAGCTCATATCATGTAAGCATTATGAATATGAGATATTTCTGTATTTATTATATGGTACATTTTATTATTTTAAAGATAAAATTATCAATCGGATACACTAGCAGAAGATAAGCGAGTTTTTTTTTTTTTTTTTTTTTTTTTTTTTTTTTTTTGTTTGTTTGTTTTTCTTTTTTACTTAATTCACCAAACTATAAAGGTATCTATCGGAGAAATTATTTTATACGTTTGTTATTAAGAGAATTTTAGAGCTGTTTTCTCTTCATCTTTATTTATAAAGGATTAACAGCCATTTATAAAATGTAGAAAAAGTATCACTTAAAAAGTAACGTATGTAACATTAAAAGGGTAGAGAGCATTTATTCAAAACCTCTGATGCATAAAACCAATCATAATAGCTACTTTATTGTACTAAGTGCAACCACAACAAAAATGTTAAGAAGTTTGATATAACGGTCCTTTTTAGAAAGAAGTTCAGGCTGTTTAAAAGTAACTATCGTTCCTTATATCATTTGCTTCGTCAGACTGGTTCCTTTCCATTTCTTGATGTACAAAGGAGGATATACAGTCAAACCTGTGTTAGTGGTCACCTCTATTAAGCAGCCAACCCGTATTAAGCAGCCAGAGGAAAGTTGCCCTAAAATTCATAAGACATATATTTGAACTGTATTAAGCAGCCACCTGCCTTCAGCAGCCACATTTTAAGCTTTCCTTGGGTGGCTGCTTAAGACAGGTTTGACTGTATAGAGTTTATCTATTGTAAAACAGCATAAGATTAAATTTCTATTCACTGACTTGTACAGTCGCCCAAAACGTTGTATCCGGAAACTAATATATTAGATTTATAACTTTTTAGTAACGTATGTAACTAAAGCCAATGATAGTTCAACAAACTAAGAAATATGTCTATAAAACGCATGCATTGGTAGCAAATAGAATGCTAGTAAATAAAAAATATGGTAACTTTAGATTTTACACCAAAGTATCTTTATACTTTTGAGGGTAACGTTGGTAACATAGGGCTAACATGTGTCTTTTTGTTTCTTATGTAATTAGTTTTAGAAAATTATGGTGTACTAAATCCCCGCCTTAGGGGAGGAGGGAGAAGGGTCTATAGCCGGCCCAAGGTCTACATTCTTTAAAGTAAATGGAAGCACTTTCAGCAAATCAGTCAAATTGTTTTACCTAGCTTCTCCCCCTTCAGAGCAAATTCTTTTCTTTAGATCCCTGCTCAGAAGGGAATTGAAGGAAGGCAAACTGGAAGTCACAATGATAGTTTACTTTGTAAAACTGGTTACCCTTCTGAATCTGAGTCCAAATGTCTTTTGCTGATCTGAACTAAACTAAACTCTTATATATAAGAACGACAAGAAACCAATAGAAGTGGCGTCAAGGGCTATTTTGTGTGATTACATTTATTCCTCTTGTATGGCTAAACTCATAGTTATTGCAGTAAACATAATTACTGCATGAAAATACATACTTAAATGGGAATGTATCACTTTCAAGGGAGGCAATTCTGTCAATTACTAAACATCTCTTTAGAAAAGGAGTCTTCACTTAAAGGAAAGAATTGGTTCCCCTTGGAGTAAATTCTTTCCTTTTAGATAACGACCCTTTTTTGGAAGAGGATTGATGTGCATAAAGGTAAACAGGAAGTCAAAAAAACTGTCTCCCTTGTGAAAATGGCGAAAAATCTACCTAGCCTGTACTTAAGAATAACGATAATAAACCAATAGAGGCCACGTCCAGCGCTACGAGGAGTGATTACATTTATTTTCTGTTGTATGGTCAAATACATAGTTATTGCAGCAAAATAAGTTGCATGCCAATACATATTTTAACAGGACGGAGAACATTTCAAGGAAGGCGACTCTATTAAACTGTTTTACCTACCATCTGAAAAGGAGTCATCACTAAAAAGAAAAGAATTTACTCCCCTTGGGATCAAATTCTGTCCTTTTAGAGTAGACCTCTTTTGATAAGGGACTTGGTGTGCAGGCAGACAAATAGGACGTCATAATGGTTGTCTCCCTTGAAAACAATGGTTGCCTCCATTACTGTAGGTCAAACTGTCTTTTCTTGATCTGTACTAAACAATAACGAAAAGAAACCAATAAAAGTGGCGTCCAGGGCTACTTTATTTAATTTCATTTATTTCTCTCATTACCAAAGTTCGTAGTTACTGCAGTAAAAGTAAAAATAGTTATTGCATGACAATACATACTTTAGGGGAATGGACTTTCTAGGAAGGCAAATCTGTCAAATTTATTTTCTGCCTCCCTTCTGAAAAAGGGTCTTCACTAAAAGGAAACAAATAATCCCCTTTGAAGCAAATCATTTCCATTTAGAGTAGACCCCCTTTGAATAAAGGACTTAGTCTAGTAAGGAACGACAAAAGTTGTCTCCCTTGTAAAACCTAATTGATATTATACCAGGTTTATCCTTTTACTGACTGCTGATGAATGAGAACTCTACAGCAATGTATTTGTTGTTAGCTCGTCGTTGGTGTCTGGCATTGACTAACAAATTCTCTTGCGATCCTTGTTCTTTTGCGTGTTCGTATATGACTGAGTGCAATCTCTGCTCTGAAGAGTCTGACACAGGCAGTGCACACATTATGAAAACACACCTATTCAAATATACTGAAAATTTTACCACCACAAAATGAAAATTTTTCAGATAAAAATTCTGATATTTTTCTTATTTATGCTCAAAACATAGATTGTGGGTACTCGTTATAACCGCCTCGCCGAGGCGGTTCTAACGAGTACCCACAATTTATGTTTTTGAGCAGAAATAAGAAAAATAATGTATACCCCTGTAAACCCCAGTTTTACTATGTAAAAGTGGGGTTTAAGGGAGTCAAAATTATATAGGCATGTTTTCGTGATGATAAGTGTAATTACGAAAAGGCTTTGCTCATACAATGAAATGTGAACAGGGATACAGCAATTTCTACAATGTTACCTGTGCGCCCAAAGAAGACTCAGATCAGCCTGCGCATCCGCGTAGTCTGATCTGACGTCGCTTGCCACGTGAAGATAGGTTTTGTCCTTACCTATCCACAGAACTCACAGCAAAGACTGATCAGACTGGCCACGCATGCAGTCTTGTGGGAAACACTGTGCCCTGGCTAGGATAGTTCTCTCCTTCCCTAAAATGTCGGCACTTGAAAGGCAGTATTCAAAACGTGCTTGACTGTTGTAATGTTAACCGCTAATAAGTTCTGACGTACTATAATATCGGATCACTGTTTGTTTGTCGGTGACTTCATGTGCACTAATTACCAAGGAAATGGACTAATCTATATAAAATCGAATTCCTGCAATCTGTTATATGTTTTGTAGTAAACAGCAGGGGATGACCGAATTCCTTAGCTTGAAACTATCAGATAACCAATAACCGCAGTTTACTTACGCAAAATTGGGTAAAAACAAAGTAAAATGGGAACTCATAATCATAGTCAAACACACGGGCATAAAAAACAAATAATGGTGACTATGTCACAAGGTATTTTGAAAGGGTACACACATTTTTGAACGCTCGATTCGAGGTAAGGAAATTGTCTTTTCTGAGGTGATATCCAACCAATTTTCATAAAACAAAGTGCATCGCATATGCGAATATGAGCGCTTTTAATAAACAGACAACTTGTTTAAATCCTGTGTGCAGTATTTGCAAACACACGAAGCAAATGTATGGGTAAACACTTCCAACATTTCCGTCGCGAAAATTACATTTGCTAAAAATGTACAAATGTTTGCAAATACTGCATGCAGAATATTAACACGCTGTTTGTTTATGAATAGTGCTCATATTCGAATATGCGATGTACTTTGTTTTATGAAAATCGGTTGGATATAAAATGAAATGCAATATCCTTACCTTGAACTGAGACATTTTAACGAAAAACGTCTGCACCCTTCAAAAACAACACGTGACATAGCCACCTTGTATGAGGAGAAAAGAAAACGAGTTCCAAAAATCACATTCTTTCTTAAAATAAACGCTTTTGACGTTAAAATTGCTTAAATGAGACAGATTGAATACTTTGCAGAGTAGTAACTTCTTTACCCTCAAGCATATAAATACATAGATTCTGAAGAGAATAGTTGAGGTTAACACCAAGAACATTGTACACTAGGCTGCGTTCAGTAAGGCGAAACATTGGCGAGGATTTTTCAAAAAATATTTTGCCTCTTCTGAATGATTATTATAGACCGCCTCGTGTGACCTCCAATTCGCTTTTACACGAATCAAACAAATTATATCAATAATTTATAAATTCAATATAAAATCAAATAAATAATATTAAAAACAGTAAATAATTTTATATTTTGGTTACAAACAAGCAAACGTAAATTTTATTCGCTGTGCCAAAAGACAGCTTCAGAATACTTTGGGGATTTCGCTACCCTGCCACGAAAACTGTCACAAATGATCGGAAAGTTTGTTTTTGTTTTGCGAGTAACCGAGAAGTCTCTATATACATACGGTATTGAACAATGTTTCTTATCTCTTATCATTTTATAATCTATATATCTTCTATCAAAACAGTAAATGAAATCAAACAGGAAAGGTCACATTCACGAAGAACAACCTTTTCGAGACACTGAAAGAAAAATAGATGAAGAATAAACTATGACAAGACAAAAGATGCATTTACCATAAGTGACGTACAAACCATCACGAAAACGTGCCTTTTTATATAATTCTGACCCCCTTAAAGCCAACTTTTATATAGTAAAACTGGGGTTTACAGGGGTATACATTATTTTTCTTATTTCTGCTCAAGAAACATAGATTGTGGGTACTCGTTAGAACCGCCTCGTCGAGGCGGTTCTAACGACTACCCACAATCTATGTTTTGAGCAGACATGTGAACAATATCAGAGTTTTTATCCGAAAATTTTCGGTTTTTGGAGGTGAAATTTTCAATATATTTGAATAAACGTGTTTTCGTGATGAACAAATCGCCTTGGAATGATCATCAGAAAGAAGAAAATCATGCTTGATGGTGGTGTGCTGTAGAGAGCAGGATATGCTTTATCCAATGCTTGTACCTTCCTATTTATTTTATTATTTTTGTTTATTTGTTTGTTTATTTGTTTTGGTATTTTTGTAATTTTTACCGGAAGTGTACCTTTGCGTGCGTTTGCATGTACGTTACGACTTTTAGTTAAAGGTGGTAAGGACCTACTATACTTGCAGCTGGCGTAGAAGGGGGCGTGTGAGCACTTCGTTTTGTCTCTACCATTACGAAAACAAACACGCCTATTCAAATATATAGAACATTCCACCTCAAAAACTGAAAAATTTCAGATAAAAACTCTGATATTTTTCATATTTCTGCTCAAAACAGAGTTTGTGGGAACTCGTTACAACCACCTCGGCAAGGTGGTTCTAACGAATACCCCGATCTATGTTTTTGACCAAAAATAAGAATAATAATATATGCCCTGTAAACCCCAGTTTTACTAGATAAAAGGACCCATGGTGAAGTTGGCTAGCTGTCAAAGTGCTTCAACCCCCTCCCCCTCACCCCCAACCCCCAGTGGTTTATTTTACTGACCGTTCTGAGGCGGTAGTCCCGGTGTTAGTCTTACTGTTTGTTGCTTTGTGGTTTATTCTACGAGGAGATTTGTTTTAAGTCTTGCCTTGTGTTATTTTGTTCTTGTGTTTTCAGTCCTTTTAGCATTGTGATTACCTCGCTTGGGGAAGAGAGAGCTAATCTTAAATCTTTTCGTACGTTTGTTCGATTTGCGTTTGTTTGGTTTTGCCTCTGTTTCCTCTTCCTATTGGTGTCTGGGAAGGGCTGCGGCTTCTGATTGTGGCCCTCCCTAGACTTTTCTCTTACCTTTCTTTAAGGGGATCAAAACTATATAGGCATGTTTTCGTGATGACTGTCATTCGCATTTTCCGTTTTCCTCTTCTATACCTCTCTTTTCTCTCATCGACTAGTTCTTCTGTCTCTTTTATCCCTTTATGTGGAAGACGACACAAAATGACCCACAATGATTGACGTATCATTAAACAAGATCACACCACACATGCAAATGGACAAAATGGGAAAAAAGATGAAAGTGGATAATTCTATCGCAAAATGTCTGATAGTTTAAATTGTATATTTCTGTTTTGTCAACTGATTATTGACTACTAATTATATTTAAAAAAAAAAAAATAAAATATCGTAAAAACTCTATTTTGATAGGCAGGAACATAACAAATGGTGATACACATATTTGTATCTTACATAAAGTACTTTTTATTGTGATGAAATGTCTGAGTGGCAAATGCACAATCAATAGGATTCAGAAATCCAATTTATCTGAAATGGAACATGTGTTGAGCTTTGACATCGCGACAATATCATATACTTTTTAGTTCTTCGGCCATGTCTGACCATACTTGTGGTGCGCGTTCTCTTTTGCGTGTTTGTTTTCGCAATAGCTCATGCGCGCAGTCTTTTTGCTTTGAATAGTCCCAGTCACATATTGTGCTACATAGATTTGGAGTGCAACGTGAGAAAACGTACCTTCGGACATGTGCGCTCAACGAAGATTCAATCGAACTGCGCATCCGCGCAGTCTGACCATTGTACATGCCACTGACTTTGCGGCTCAATGGTGTCTGTCAGCGGAACTGGCAATGCTACTGTAGTTCTGGCTTTTCGCTTCTCCCTCCTTATGCTCTTTTCTTCTAAGGCAAGGCGTCCTTTCTCATTATGGGATACGATTTTATGTGTTCTTGAGCAGCTCTCACCCAAAAACCGCGCGGTGTGTCAGAGTAGAGAAGCTTCGTAACACTACTTTTACTTGGCGAGATGGTTCTAACGAATACCCACAATCTATGTTTTAAGCAGAAATATGAAAAATATCAGAATTTATATCTGAAAAATTTCACTTTTTGCTGGTGAAAATTTCAATATATTTGAATAGGCGTGTTTTCATAATGACCTTAAAGTGTCAACTGCAGCAGCGGACAATTCTGATTTGGTTTTATTTTACATAGAAAAACAAGAAGTGACATGTTCTATTACAAATTTATAGAAAATGTCTGGACATTTCGTGAGAATCGTCTGCTTGGCAGACGATTCTCACGAAATGTCCAGACTTATTTTCTATGAAAAATATATATAAAAAAAAAGAAATAACAAAAAATAGATTGTCGTCTGCTACACATATACTTGGCTATTAAGGGTTAATTAGATGTTCATCAAAGTTACAAAAGGAATGGCATAGCAGCTAATCTCATGCGGATCCACAATTTGCAATGGCTTTTGTTACAAGCCGCGTCGTTAGCTCCTCACCTACAATATTTTCCTTAGTTTTCGGACAGACAGGCCTGCTGTGCAAACAATGTAGACCCTAATCAGATGCCGCGTTGTGTGGTCAAAGTCTGTACCGTTCGCCACACTTCCAACGATTTTCATCACGAAAACATACCTATATAATTTTCACCCCCTTAAACCCCACTTTTATAAACTGGGCTTTACAGGGGTATACATTATTATTCTTATTTCAGCTTAAAATCATAGATTGTGGGTACTCTTGTGCTAAACCTTACATAAAATACATTACGAGTATAATAATGATGTACCGTATTTACCATATATATTCGGACAGACAGGCCTGAGAAAACAGTATAGACCCAGATGAGACGCAGCAGAACGCGGCGTCTCATCTGGGTCTACACTGTTTGCCACTCATCCAGCAATTTTTAGACACAACATCGGGTAGTGAATTGTACTGGTTCAAATTTTAGAACATATATGGTAAGGAGTTGAGGTGTCCGAATACTTAGGGTAAATACGGTAAGACGGGATACCAAACCTAAGGAGCGCCTAATAACCTCAAGGCACACTACGACACCCCAGGACAACATCTGGGAGTCACATTGTTTATATAAAAGTGAAAATTTGGAATAACATTTCCTACAGAGAAGATTTGTTTTAGCTGGTCGCCCTAATGGCTAAGCATTCTTACGTTGACCATTTCATATCTTGGTTTCTCTGTCCTAGTATCTGAAAAAAAAATCGAGCCAGTGAAACGTAATCTCATTTATAATTCAAAATGCTCCAGTTTCAGAAATATTGAAGCCATTCATGGCCTCTGCTTTATATGTTAAGAAACGAACGAAAACGAAAAAACAAATGAAAAGCGGTATGTCATATTTTTGAACAATTTCAAACCTCGCGAATATGCCCATACAATGTTTAATAATGCCAAAAGATGACTTTCTAAGCTCTTTCAAAAGCTAACCTTGTTTATAGAAACATTGTCTGATTAAGAGATTACGCCCCCAACTTGTTTGTATATGCATGCGCACGCCTGTAACAGTATTTATGAATAAAATGTGTACACACTGTTCACGTTTTCAATCTAAACATGGAGATAAAACTGCCAATCGAAAGAGTTAGTTGTAACATAACAGGTTATCAAGTCAGGCGTCAAGAAGCATTACCGTAAGTGTTAGATGAGAAAATTATAAACCCAGTATGGAATTTAAATTGGGTTATGAATCAGCTTTGAAACGTTACATTTTGCTGCTTGAATTTTAGTCATAACAATTTTCGTTCAAAATATAATCTTTGTGCATGCAAATTTTAAATGACAGATGTTTTTCCTGTCTTTTTGAATTCGCAAAGGTTGTGCGGCTAGAAAATATTAATTTTCACACATCTGTTTTTGTATCCGTTTCGCATGGAAATAGAAACATTCATCCAGATGAGAACGCTTTTGACGTCATATCTGTCAAATTAATCCAGGGCTGACAGAATATCTAAACCGTGTGTGCCGCAACGTGGGAAAACGTTCCCTCGGACATGTGATTCCAACGAAGATTCAGATCCACGCATCCGCGCAGTGTAAATGGAGTACTTTTTGCCCGCGCGACTAAACTTGCGTCTGTCCCATAGTGCGCACAGTGAAGATTCTGATCAGACTGCGCGAATGCGCACTGATCAGAATCTTCACTGGGCGCACATGCCCGAAGGTACGTTTTCTGATATTGCGGCTTGAATATCTAAACCATGTTTTAGTTGTGCCGATATCTTAAAATAAAATTACTGTGTTTACCCTAAGTATTTGGAATGTCAGAACAGGGCAAACAGTGTAGACTCAGTTCAGACCCCGCAGAACGCGGCGTTAGATGAATGTCTAACCTTTTTGGCACTCATCCCGCAGTTTAAGAGAGATCAAAAGGAAGAAAAATGGACTCGGTTAAAGTTTATGATTTGTATATTAGGAAGTCAAGGTGTCCGAGTATGTTGGGCTAACACGGTATGCCAGGCATTTCCATTGTGGCATTAATGATTAACGATTTAATATAGCTTTAATGTGTCGATTTAATGTGCCTTTTGTGATATTTGGCTCATTCAGAGATTTTTGAAAAATTTTGTATGTGGGTCACTAATGAGGCCAAACTGACCCAAATTGGTTTCAGCTTTGTGAGTGTTTTCGTTGCTATCAAAGATTCTATTTGCTAAAAAGGTGACACCAACTCGTTCTTGAGTCAATGACTGAGCCTAGCTAAAGACAAAACTTAATAATCTATACGATGTAAATGAAGAATATATCTGTCAAGTCAGTCAAAAAGGTATCTTCGGGGTACATGGTAAAAACGAAGGCCCGTGTTAGTTCGCAAAACCATGCAGCACAATCAGGGCGGGTCTTGGCTAGTCACTTCTATAATTATTGGTACTGCAAAATGTATCAACGGACACGAATGCCCTGCCCCGACTCCCATAATTCCTTTACTGTGCGTAGACGTTCAAGAACGGTTTTCTCTTATGTGTTAATCTTGGGAAAAAAAAGAGCCTTACTGCGCGTGTGGGCAGTGAAGGCCCGGACCAGACTGCGCTATGCACAGTCTGATCAGGGCTTTCGCAGTCCATCAACAGAATCTGTCGGGGACAGTGGAACTATACCCACGATCATGTAATTGAAAGACGAAGAAGCTGAAGATGAGGAACACAGGGGACTTTGATCAGGCTGTTAGCATGTGGCATAATTGGCCTTTTCCTCGCGTAGCGAACCCCATATGTTTGATTGCTTTGCAAGAACTGGAAATCTCCAATTATTACAGTGTAACCCTCATGACATTCGAGGGATTGTGTGGATCGTTGATTCCGATTCTAGGTGGAGTTCACGGCAACTGGAGAACATTTCATTAAATTAAGACAGGAAATTTGGAAGTATTTGATTGTGATTTCGATTTCATTGAAACAGACTTGACTGCATGCCGTTTCAAATGTATCGTTACTTGAGCAGAGCTTTGGGTATATGCGGACAGGGAAGGCTCAGATTAGCCTGCGAATCCGCACAGCCTGATAAGGGCATTCACTGTCCGCTAACAGAACCATTGGATACCACAGAATGTAGGAATGGAAAACAAGGGCCTGGATGATAGTTTGCGCATAGTTTGATATGATTCTGCGCATTTTGCGCATGTTCAAAGGTACGTTTTCGCTTGACGATGCCCATTTTGTCTAAAGGCTGAGATATTGAGATTTACATGTCTCAGACTGACACAAACTTGAGTGTACTGGGCCGGAATGAAGACGAAAGTCCGACAGAATTTAAGTCGGAAAGTTGCTTAGTTTAGTTTAATCTAGCTTTGCATAAGGCTTAGAAATATAATATCTTATAAGCAATGTCATATTGATAAAATATTCTGTCATATATAATCACTTCTTTCTTACTTTTGACGGTCAGTCTATTGGTCTGGTGTTAATTTCTTAAAACTCTGCACAAGTTGAGAACGTTTTTTTTTTTTTTTTACTAAATAGCTATTTCAAGGCTTTGGACAAGGCTAAGTTTAGTCATATTTTGATTTTATTCAGAATAATAATACATAAAAAAAAAAAGGGTAAAATTGCATGAGACAAGACTGTGGATAACTAAATTTGATCTTGCGCTGGTTTCTATACAAACGTGATCTACTGTAGTGGTGTTGTGTCGTGTGGCGGCCGTAAAAAGTCCCACCATACATCATCATAGTGCAGGTTATATTTTATTTCCTTTGGGATCATTGAGCCCATCCTGGTTATTTTGAAAATCGAATACCGCTTAAGCCGCCCCTAGCGGGGGGTGGGGGGGAGGGAGGGGGGCGTATGCAGCCTCGCAAACTACAGTATTGCGTATGAAGAGACTCAATCAAACCGAGACTTCGATTTTCGGAATTGTGTGTGTTCTTTGTTTCCAAAAGCAATCCTTTTTTACTTTTATTTTATATCATTTTAACCCATTTATGCCTAACGTCCTAACATTTTTATAAACCATGGTAATAATAAAAACTAGCTAGACATTCCTTCTGTTGGATATGGACCAGTCCAAAGTGTTGTGGTAGAAGAGTCGACTCGGCATAAATGGGTTAAGGGTCATTGATACACCTCCTGGGGATGCTCTTACTGACATTGAGATATCAACCTCTTTCCTCAATGGGGTTTACTCTTAAAGATAAGAATTTCCTCCCTCTTAGAGAATATTATTTCTTCTTTAGAGCTGCCCCCGATTTTTAAAATGAATCTAATTTAATCATATTTTATTGCCAAAGAAATTACGAAGCAAATGGGTCGGACCAGAAGTTGTCTCAATATTTGTTACTTTCATCCCCAAAGGAATTTAAATTCAGGAATGCGAATTTCTTTCTGAAAAATGTCTCCCTTTGATAAATGACAGCACAATCACTAGACGCAGCCATTCACCTTAAATTATCATACTGCCTGTTATTGGTTAAAATTTGTGTCATACCAAACCATGGACTCAGATCCCGCTGGAATTCTAATCTGATCAGCGTCCACGTTGTATGCTAACATACTATGTGAACCAGGAGGACCGTAACAGCATGAATCTAATCAGACTGTGTGGATGTTCATGCCGGATCATGTGTTTGTTGTCGCACATGTCTTACTGTGTTGATAACCTTACTTGGCCCGTACGCTGTTGGTTTCGATATATGTTGCTACCAGTGTGTTAACACTTTCAGCCCAGTAGACTAAATCCAATACCTGTGTAAACATTGTAGATCCAGATGAGACGGCTCGTAACGAGCCGTCTCATCAGGATCAACACTGTTTGCCATTTTTTTTTTTTTTTACTGAAACCCCTATTTGTATCAGTGGACGAGTCAAAATTCGAGAATGGAAGAGTCCACATCAGAAACTCGGATATGAATGGGTTAACCGGAGTGCTTAATGTGCTTACAGCTATACAGTTGTGACACATTCGCAGGTCCAACCATATGGCCTACCACTTCCTGCCTTTTTGGCAACTATTCAAGTTCCAGTACACACGAAACGTATCTGGCAATACATCATTCTTTTTTTATTATTATTTTGAACCGTTCAACCCTGCGTTTCTGAAGTGCGATCTTTGAATTTGGATGACTGCTTTGTTTCTAAAAGGGGAATTCTACAAAAACTAGAACCAAATAGCAATCAGTGTTACGACAAACATTTAAAAGAGGAAACAGTGTATAAATATCAGTTGTTTCCTCAGTCTCATCATGGTACATAAAATACACATACAAACGAGAATAAAAGTACATACTAAAAACAGACAGTACCATGCCATTCTAAAAAGAATTATGAGAGACTATTAAGGCTGTACAACATACAATATATACAGAAGTTTAAAGAATTTCGACTTATACAGTATATGCAACCCTTAGGGTAGTGGGTTGTGTACACGTGAGCACCCGGGCATTAGTACTCTGATTAGTGACCCTGCACATAGATTGAGCGTCTCCATCGGTACTCCACCGCACCTCTCTGCTGTCAAGAGGTACAAGAAAACGTCGGCTGAGATGCTCCTACTGCCAGGAGCTACGTACCTAGCCCGTCTCTACTGCTATGGCGCTGTACCGCCCCACCCTAGCGCCAGTACTGAGACCTGGCCTACACACAGAAACAATGTAAATATCACCATTGTCCGGCTGTACGGGCAGTCTACACTCGCCTTCGAATTGCGACATACACACCATCACCTTATATCCAGGCATCAATATGTTTAATTAATCCTCCCTAGGGTCGTAGAGGGCCCCAAATGCCCACCCAAAGCACTAGAAGGATAACAGAATTATGATCAGATATTTAAACACTGCAGATAAATGCTCAGAAGGAATTTGCTTAAATACAAATCAAATGCATAAATTTTAAAACACATTTCAGGAAACAGCATTCCTAATCAATATTTATATGTACGCACAAATTCTCACAAAGAAAATAACAGATATAGGAACAGATATCATCAGCACATACTGAGGTGATCACCCATTACTCTTTACTCGACCACACGATACATGTATCGGTCACAAATGGCACCGCCAAGGGCATGTGGCGGAAATCGATGTCCAAACACCATACCCCACCCCCTCTTATAAGACTACTCGCCACGTTCTCATCTGGCTCTATTGTTTGCTAACCCAGTTTCTAGCCTTAAGTGCTTAAAGGTTTAAGACTTACGGTCTTTTAGGCCTAATTATACACGAAAAGAAACAGTCATTTGATGTTCATTATGGCTTGCGCGCGCCGTTGGTTAATGTTAATGAAGCATATTAAAACTAATGTCTCATAGTTAATATTTTCAGCTGTTACGTTAACCCATCGCTTCTGCGCTGTGGGCTGTCTTCAGACAAGCATATGTCTCCATTTGACCTACTTGTAATAATTCGATAAAAAAAAAAAACGCTGCATTCTTCTTGTTCGCAACCAATAATTGTTTACTCGCGTCCAGTTCTGCTGTTCATTGTCTCCATGTAATTAATGTCCACTATTAATATCTACACATTCTTATGCCTACCGCATTTAATACATTACTTGTGTGGTTTCCTACTGTATCCGACAGTTTTCAACATTTGTGTACTAAAACAGGATACCGGCTTGCTCATGCGGCACCACGGAACCCCGTAACAGCGGAATTACAGAATGACAGAAGTATGGAGTTACGGGCAGTCGAAAATCATGTCTCCCCTCCCCACAAAAAAGGCGGGGAAATCGAAATCCAAATACCGCAGTATCGGTAGCCTGAACAAGCAGTGCAGAACCAGATCAGGAGTATAGGGTAGATCAGATACCACAGAGCGCGGTGCTTTGTTAGGATATACACTTTTTGTCACTCATCCAGCAATTTAGGATACGTCAACATGTAGTAACATCAATGGGTTCACTTTTAGGTCATTCGGCATTACGAAAACACGCACATTTAAAAATATATTGAGAATTTTACCACCAAAAAATGAAAGATTTCAGATAAAAATTCTGATATTTTTTCTGCTCAAAACATAGATTGTGGGTTCTAACAAGTACCCACAATCTATGTTTCTGGGCAGAAATATGCAAAAAAAAAAAAATAATAATAATAATGTATACCCCTGTAAACCCTAGTTTTACCATATTGTGTTTTCGTGGCGGCCCGAATATTTCAGATATATATGAGCTGCAACGTCAGAAAATGTACCTTCTGACATTTGCTCCAAGCGATGATTCAACTCAGCCTACACATTCGCGCAATCTGTTCAAAATATTCACTTGACGCATTTTGAATAGTCAATGCTGTTATGTTTCTTGATGCGGACAACGGATACCCTTATCAGATTGCGCGGATGCGCAGGCTGATTTGAATCTTCGTTGCGCGCATGTGTCAGAAGGTACATTTTCTCATGTTGCTGCTTAATTGCTAAATTCTGTAATCATCACGAAAACATGCCTATATAATTTGAATTCCCTTAAACCTCACTTTTATACAGTAAAACTGAGGTCTACAGGGCTACAATTATTTTTCTTATTTCTACTCAAAAACATAGATTGTGGGTACTCATTAAAACCGCCTCGACAAGGCGGTTTTAACGAGTACCCACAATCTATGTTTTGAGCAGAAATATGAAAAATATCAGAATTTTTTTATCTGAAATTTTTTTTTTTTGGTTTTAAAATTTTCAATATATTGAATAGGCGTGTTCTCGTAATGTACTTACTGTACATTTCAAGCTGTCCGACAAAAACGTTTAATTCTATGCTCTAATCACTGCATAATCTCTGCATAATGTAGCATCTGAAAAGCTAGTACGGAAGGCAGAATTCACACTCTGTCGTATGTCAGCATAGCACATTACTACTAAAAAATGTTAGCATGGCTAGAATTTGCTATAACCTCTGCTAAGTACATTACGACCCCTACCCAACTCCCACCTACAAGGTCTGCATTATCTTCAAAAGAGCTTCGGGGAAAATGACGTCCGTTGCTTCTTCACTCAAAACGACTAGACGTTCTGAGCATCGGATATATTGAAATAGCCATTCCTGACATTTACATGTGCGCGGAGCGAGGACTCGCATCAGTGCAGTCAGTTCCAGGTCTTCGCTGGCCGCATATAAATGGTTTGAGCCCTTAACTGTCTACATAGCATGCAGCGACGACTCTGATTTGACTGTGCTGATGCGCGGGCTAGTCTAGGCCTTCGCTGGGCGCGCAGGTCATCTTGTGGAAGTTGCTGTGCTCTGGCTCATATCCGACTGAAAGACGTGCGAGCTTTAGGCAGGTATACCTGTAATGATTTTTATACCCCGCCACACGATAGTGGCGGGGTATTATGGTATCACGTTGGCTGTCTGCGTGTCCGTCTGTCATACGTCCCGTCCGTTCGTATTTTCGTCTCCGGACGATAACTTCAGTAAATGTTAATGGATTTTCACGAAACTCGGTTTGTGCATGGATATTGAGGAGATCTGGTTTGGGATTGTTAATGGGCGAATTTCGTCAATTTTTGACAGAGCTAACTGCCCGCGATACGTCTGTATTTTCATTTCCGGATGATAACTTTAGTAAATCTCAATGTATTTTCACCAAACTAGGTGTGTGCATTGGTATTGTGGAGACCTGGTTTGGGATTGCTGATGGGTGAATTTTGTCAGTTTTTGACAGGGTTATATGCCCACGCCACGTCCGTATTTTCATTTCCGGACGATTACTTTAGTAAATATCAATGGATTTTCATCAAACTTTGTATGTGCATTGATGTTGTGGATATCTGCTTTGGGATTGCTAATGGGCAAATTTCATTTGTTTTTGACAGAGTTATCTGCCCGCAATGCATACGTATTTTACTTTCAGGACAATAACTTAAGTAAATCTCAATGGATTTACACAAATTTTGATATGTGCATTATATTGTACAGATCTGTTTTGGGATTGCTCATTGGCAAATTTCGTCACGTTTGACAGTTATCTGCCCGCGACATGATAATGGGGGGGGGGTGGGGGGGGGGTGGGGGGGGTTTAATATTTTCACGTTTATTACAACTATTGTTTGGTGAGTAGGGCATGGTGATAACTGTAGCATGGCATGTGAGCTGGGCGAGGACATTGATCGGCCTGCGCATCTGTGCAATCTGATTGGTGTCTTTGCTAGCCGCATGAGAGGGTTTCTGTGTAATGGTCATCTATTGGGTGACAGCGAGGACGCTGATCAGACTGCGTGAAGGTGCAGGCTTTTCCTGGTCTGCGCTTGTCGCACAGATATATACTAGGGATTTCTGGGCCCCGGCTTGAATGTTAGGAAAATTTAAAATGTGTAATTATTTATTTGCCGTTGTATATGTTTATTTAGTTACTGATTCATTCATTCATTTATTTATTTATTTATTTATTTATTTATTTATTTATCTGGGTATTATCTAATTAATGAAAAATTATATTACCACTCCGTTTTTTTTTTTTTTTTTTAGTTTTATTTTATTTTATTTTTATTTATTTATTTATTTTTTTTATTTATTTATTTATTTATTTATTTATTTATTTTTTTATTTTTTTTTGAAATCCTCAAATTGCATGTTATAGTATAACAATGTAGTCATCACATTTTAAATCTAATAATAAAATAGTTTATCAGAATCAATTAACTCACATGAGCTGGAGCGCAGTAATTCCAACAAAATCATATGTGAGTCTAGCGAGGACTCGGATCAGCCTGCTCATCCGCACAAACGGATTTGAGTCTCCACTTTTACATAATGTAGCTAGATTTATACACAGTGAGGCATTACGAGAACAAGCCTATGCAAATATAGTGAAAATTTTACTATAAAAAAAATGAAAGTTTTCAGGTGAAAAATTCTAAAATTTTTCACATTTCTGCTCAAAACATAGATTGTGGGTACTCGTTAGAACCGCCTCGACGAGCAGAAATAAGAAAAATAATGTATACCCCTGTAAACCCCAGTTTTACTATATAAAAGTGGGGTTTAAGGGGTCATAATTATATAGGTATGTTTTCGTGATGGACTGATCAGACTGCGGATGCACAGGCTGATCTGAGTCTACCCATAGGTTCCATGTAATTTTGTAGGAAGTGCGGTTCTTTGGCTCAGTTATTTGAAGTTTTAAGTCAATAGAATTAGCTGTAAGTTTGGCGTAATAACGTAAATTCATGACGTCATGATGTCACGTCATGTTGTTTGGTAACTATCAATAAGATTGATCAGTAAAATCCAGAAATATTGTAAGAAATCTAATCTTTAAAGTTATATTTATATGTATTTAGGTTTTTTATTTCAAATGTAGCTATCAAATTTAAGTCTTCTTGAGAAAGGCTACTTCATGACCAAAACGTTGTGTTCCTTCGAAATACAGTGATTTTAATAATCCTATTTGGATCCCTTATTCATTCAGAGTACCATTGTCATAAAAATATATAGACTTTACAGATATATAAAGGACAAATTCTGCTAGTTCTTCCACGGTGCCACTGACTAAAGCATTCATGAACACTCTTGAATGCATACAAAATTTCTCTATAGCCACTCATTTAGGCGCTATCAATCAAATGTGGAAATCTAGACTTTCTAAAAATCTAAAGATCATACGAATATATCCAATCTGAGCCTTTTCCTATATCCAGTAGTATTCAAGCTTTTGTATGTGTGCTAACTCGGTATGGATGTACATGCATTATTATGTAGTATTGTGCATTCTACACCATTATTCCGCATTTTCACCAAAACGGATAGTGCTTATTGATGATGCATTTTAAGAAGTTGTAAATTTAAACAACGAAATTAAAAATTTACAACGAAATTAAAAAGAGAAAAAAATTGAACTTACAGAATTAACGTTTAGTTTATTGGTACCAAGCATCAGAGTCAAATAATGCAATGCTAAAGCGGTCTCTCATTGACAAGGGACGCAATAACCCTAACTTAGAGTGTTTTCTGTCTCTTTGCCTTTTACAAGGCATACAGCATTTATGACTTTATGTTTCTAACCCTTTCTAAAAAGGTGTCTGCTCAAAAAAGGAAAGAATTTACTCCCAATTGTAGCAAGTGATTTTGTTTGAGAGCAGACTCATTACGAAAACACGTCTATTCAAATATATTGAAAATTTCACCACAAAAAAAATTGAAAATTTTCAGATAAAAAATTCTAATATTTTTCATATTTCTGCTCAAAACATAGATTGTGGGTACTCGTTAGAACCGCCTCGGCGAGGCGGTTCTAACGATTACCCACAATATATGTTTTTGAGCAAAATAAGAAAGATAATGTATACCCCTGTAAACCCCAGTTTTACTGTCTAAAAGTGGGGTTTAAGGGGGTCAAAATTATATAGGCGCATTTTCGTGATGTCTTTTCCAGAGGAGACACAAAATCATTTTGACTGAATTACCTCCCCTGAAAAGATATACATTGTTTTTTTACTTTATGACAGCTAAAGGGCTTTAAGTCGGCAATGGAGACACCTGGCCTCGAGGTTATATTTTTTTATGCTCAACTCAGCTGAGCTCAGCTATGTTCAGCAGAAAAGAATTTGCAAATGTCAGTAATTTGAGATTTATTAGCAGGACAAATTTCATGCTCAGCTGAGTTGAGCATGAAAAAAGTTTATAACCTCAGGGCCTGAATACACTTAAGATGTTAATAGATTCTAAAAGGAATGACCCCTGAAAACGCTCACAAACTTAAAAACAGCTAAAGGGCTGGACTAGCCAGTTTTGGTCAAATAAGCCTCATCAGTGACCCTCATATACGTTCTTTCCTAATTCCCGGAATGGACTCAATGATCACAAAGGACCAGAAAATATAACATACGCATTAGTGTCACCCTTTTTGCTTAGAGAAAATACGCAAAGCACTTCGCATGTGCACAGACTCCACTGCGCATGGGTAATTCACTCAGACAATATTGAGAGATCCGTTAGATTAAAAAAAAAGTAAACTGTGTATTCCCAGAGAATGCTGAGCACGTCGGCAGACCGGGTAAGAAAAGCACGTGCAGTATGCATGTTGTAATGACTAATCCGCCGTACGATTTCCGTTTTGCATCTCAGCAAAACTCCTGTTATCAAATCAGAATATCACATTTAAAAGATTCTTATTTCGTTAAGTAAAGATAGATTGCTTTTGGAAGAATGATTTATTTTCTATATTAAATGATGATCTTTTTTTTTCAAGCGCATTTTCAAGCGCAATTATTTTGTTGTCAGCTTATGATTGATTCTTCATGAAAATTCAGGAAAACTTTATATTCTATACCGAGTTAACACAAATCTCAATGTTACATTATATTCGGCCCTTATATAAAGTAGGCGAGTGAGCCTCCACTGTGCGTCCATTAAGAGGACTTGGTTCAATTTTAAGAAAGGTAACTGTCAAAATTGTTTCTGTCCCTTTCTAAAAAGTGGTGTAATCTGTAAGGAAATAGAGTAGACTATTTTTTAAAAGGGTATCGGTGTGCAGGGAATTAAACAGGAAATTCTATCAAAATGAAATACATGCCTACTGAACGACAAGATATTTTATTTGTGTCTAGCAACTGTACCTAGCGTAAACGTGTACAATGATACGTGGCTCACTATTGAATAAATCCAAATACAGGTAACGCCAAAAATTTAAAATCTTTCTGCATGTTTTAATGATTTGGAGTGTCTGCCCAAAAACGCACTTTATATTGAGCCAGCGCATGACAAAACCTACAAAATAGCATGTGCGCATAGCGAAGACTCAGATCAGCCTAGGCATCCGCCCAGTCAGATCAGAGTCTTCGCTGTCCGCATGAAGAAAGCTTTAGTCCTTAGCTACCCATTGAGCGCACAGCAAAGACACCGATCAGACTGGGCAGATGCCCAGGCTGATCTGAGTCTTAGCTGGGCGCACATGCCATTGTGTAGGTTTTGTCATGCGCTGGCTCATACTATGTAGTATTGACTTGATATGTAATGCTTATGGAACATTACTATATATTGCAATAGGCTTCCTAATAATCCTAATGTAACCGAGCGATTTGGTTCTCTGCCAAGTTAAGCAGTGGCCACCCATATAGGGTCACCCATCCAGGTACTAACCAAGACATCCGTTGCTTAACTTCGTAGAAAAGCCAGACCATCATACCACGTCGCTATAAAAGCTAGCTCATACAGCAAGGCTGTATTAATGATCTATGTACTTTTCTCTCTGTCACACTAACAAGTGTTCTCCTTCAAGATCAGTTTGGCAAAATAAGAGTTTAAGGATCTATTTGAATGTAAACCTTTCACTTTGCACTTTTACAAGATGCTAAAAATATTGAAATGCAAATAAACCGTTCCTTAAACTTAAAGTACAAATGTCTAAAACATTTTGCTACAAATTCAACCATATCATTTAAAACAGTAATGGGAAATTTTCTAAAACTATTTTTTCATCAATGTTAATCGTGGTCATAATAATTGCACAATTAATCTGTGCAGTCACAATCAATATCTGCATAACTCCAGATGAATGACACAGAAAAGTGTGAATGCTACTTTTAATAACGGTTTCAGGACGCAAAGTTATCATTTGGGTCAGAGAGAAATGAAGGGTATCTTAGCTTGGATTAAAAAATGGCTTTCTGTATACGCATTGGTTAATTTTAATGTATGCATAACGGACAATCTTCATTCTACTTCAAATCTGAGCATTGTTTTCCATCTTAACAATGGTTAAAGCCCGAATTAACAAGTTTGTTTTACGTTTTACTTGGAACTCGGCAAGCATCGTCTTGTCCTTCGTAGAAAGGTGCTCATTATAACCCAAGTGCAATTCATGCAGATCTGCTCTACAGCGGTTTTATATGAAATATTATACAAGCTTTCTTTCAGTAACTAAATTAGCTGTATATCTTTCTGGACGTAAGGTTTGCAAAATTTATCCACTTGGTCCCTCACTAAGATCGATAAGTTAAGGATCATTAGATTAGTACATGTTCTTATTATAATTATTCATCAGTTTCATTTGTTTCTACAAACGGTTAACTTCTGAATCATTAATAATCCTATTTGTTTTTATTACAAAATATTTTGTACACCTGATAGATACATAGAGATACATTTATGATGATAAGAATCGAGTGTTTCGGTTACCAGAACCGCTGTGCCGCCACAGGTTCCTATTCTTAAGCAGTTTTATTTAACTCGTACTATACAATACGGCGCTTAACATTTGTTAACAATTAATTATTGCTCCATATTCTTTCAGAGCATTAACCTTCTGGCAAGCTATTCGGTTACCTCCGCGGCGGGCAGAATCTAGCATTCCTCAATTGAGCTATACGGCTTTTGATATTCAAACCACGATTAATCATCTTCCACAAGAGGACACTCTGGTAAAGTTGATTTGCTTTAGATTGTTGGACTGACACAGTTTGATTGAACAAAACAGACAGATTTGTCTCTAGGAGTTGTGTAATATTCTCTTACTTTCCTACTGATGTACAAGATTAAAAATGCTTTCATCCTCGTTATATCATAGCCCTAGCTGTGATGGATTTCCTAATATTTTAGCCGCAACATAGGAAAACGTACCATCTGACATGTGCGCCCAACGAAGACTAATCAGCCTGCGCATCCGCGCAGGCTGATTAGAGTCTTCGTTGGGCGCATGGAGAAACTTTACATCCCTTGCTATCCAAAATATGCCTAGTGAAGATTCTGATCAATTACACGAATGCACAAACTGATCTGAATCTTCGTTGGGCGCAGATATCAGACGGTACGTTTTAAGACGTTGCAGCTTATTCTAATATTTCTTCGACAAATCAAAACATGTCTCGGCGAGATGACTCGGATAAGTATTATTACAGATTGTGTAGGGAAAATAAGAAACTTATCAGAAGTTAACCCTTGCCCTGCTGAACCCGGACATATCCTGCCTTGGCAAACAGTGTAGATCCAGTTCAGTAGCCAACTTATTTGGATCTGCACAGTCTGCAATTAAGTATGTGAATTTATAGCAACAATCCATATCAAGCAAACTGACTGGCTGAAAATTAGAAGTGGGTGTGGCATCTAAACTTATTTAGCAGGACAAGGGTTAAAACACGAAGAAACCCAGAAAAGGCCACAGTCACGAAACACAGTCTATTGAAGGTACAAAATAAGAATCAAAGGACCTAAATCGACATCAAAAAGAGCACTTATTCGAAAACAGGAAGAACTGCAACAGAAATATCGTCTTGGAACGGCAACATCAAAATATTGATGAGTCGGGGAGGAGTGTGGGTACTTAATGATAAAGAAGATGTCCAGGAAAAGACACAATTACAAAACCTAACCTACGAGAAAGACGAAGAGTAAGTATAAACAAACTACGACAGACAACATACAGATAGGATTTGAGCCAGCGCATGGAAAAAAAAAAAAAAATGGCATGTGCGCCCAGCAAAGACTCAGATCAGCCTGGGCTTCCGCCCAGTCTGATCAGAGTCTTCACTGTGCGCTCCACTGGTAGCTAAGGACACAAGCTTTCTTCATGCGGACAACGAAGACTCTGATCAGACTGGGCGGATGCACAGGCTGATCTGAGTCTTCGCTGGACGCACATGCCATTTTGTTGGTTTTGTCATGCGCTGGCTCATTTGATCAAGAGGAAGGCAAGCAGGAAGTCACAAAATTGTTTTTTGAAAAATGCGGGAGATCAAGTCACGGGAAGGAGAATGAATATACATTCAAGGAAAATTATTCTCGACATGAACATATTAACGTTCCATCACAATAGAAACTACCCTTAAAGGAAAGAATTTCTCCAGAGAGCAAATTACTTTCTTTAAAAGTACGGAACTCATATTTCTTTTTAAAACAAGTAAATTTTTACCATCCTCTGGGCTAATTTAGCAGCCGACAAATTGCCGGATTTCAGGGAGTCAATGCATTAAATGTCAAAGCCTATTTTCTGGTTACATTGAACAAATGACATTTTATTTATTTTATTTTATTAGGAAAATAGACTTTGACATTTCATACAAATCCAAAAGAGACAATTTGCATGAAATGCTTTGGAGGTAATATGCCTTTAGTGGCAAAGCATATTTTCTAGGAAAAAAATATTTCAAAATGTCGTCCGTTGTATTTGTCCCAGCATGCTAAGCTAAATATTGATAATACATGTTAGATACTAAGGAAGGCTATTCGTGTCTACAAAAGTCGTCTCCATTGAAATATGACGGCAAAAACTCTAGCAATATCCATTCATTTTATTTCCATTTGCAGAGAAAATATAACGAAAGGGCACTCCAAACTAACAATTTTAAGATTTACAAATGATCTTTGTTATGGAATTGCAAGTTTCGTGCTTGTTTCAAATGAAACAGGATTGCTTCTTTTCCAATAATATATCAGTACGTCTGAACGTTGCTATTAAAGTTTGCAAAAACTACAAAATGTGAGTATGGCAGATTGAAGTTCAAACGATCTTTTGCACAGTGTATAACAGTACAATGCTGTGACCTCTTTGTCGCCGATCTGTATAATAGAGGACTCTTTGTCGCTATGTCGGATAAGTTTCAGCATTGTTTATTTTTGTGTTTTAAAAATATTTGTCGTTGGAGTATCAGCTAAATAATGATACTTTGATATGCATTCATACCGTTGTTTTAAATATGCCGCCTTGACTTTATACATCACGAAAACATGCCTATATAATTTTGACCCCCTTAAACCCCACTTTTATGTAGTAAAACTGGGGTTTACAGGGGTATACATTATTTTTCTTATTTCTGCTCAAAAACATAGATTGTGGGTTCTAACGAGTACCCACAATCTATGTTTTGAGTAGAAATATGAAAAAATATCAGATTTTTTTATCTGAAAATTTTCAGTTTTTGGAGGTGAATTTTTCTACATATTTGAATAGGCGTGTTTTCGTAATGATAAAGCGTTATGATTTGCTTTATTTTCGCCAGTGTTTTGAGAAAATCACTGATATACTTTCGATTTCACAACGTACATCGGTACATTTTGAAAAAAAGATGCAATCTTGTTTTGCATAATAAGACTGGATTTTTGTTCAAAATCTGCCATCGAACGTTTAAGCTCACGTTTCAATGAATGTGCGGGCTATCATGTAAGAGTAGCGCCAATTAATTCCATAAAAAATATTGATAGAAGGATCAGAACAATGTCTGCATCATGTGTCGCAAAACCTGGTTTTAATACTGTACGGTGTGTGTGTATTAAACTGTATAGCATGTCGTAATAAACCATTTGACCCATTAGTAACCCGTTTAAGGTCACTATGTATACAAATTTATTGTCTTGAAATTTTCTTGCCCTGCACTCTCCATGCGTATTAGGATACCATTTGCATCACTGTTATGCTAGATCTCTGCATATAAATTTTGTGGGCGGCCTTATATATAGCTGCTGACCATTTCATGGTCATGATCAGTGATGCGTTTCAGAGCCTACTCATAGCGATTTCTCATTCCTATTTGTTTCAGCCATTGCAAATAACACGCACCATCACGAAAACACGCCTATATAATTTTGACCCCCTTAAACCCCACTTTTATATAGTAAAACTGGGGTTTACAGGGGTATACATTATTTTTCTTATTACTGCTCAAAACATAGATTGTGGGTACTCGTTAGAATCGCCTATTATTTTTCTTATTACTGCTCAAAACATAGATTGTGGTACTCGTTAGAACCGCCTCGCTGAGGCGGTTCTAACGAGTACCCACAATCTATGTTTTGAGCAGAAATATGAAAAATATCAGAGTTTTTTATCTGAAAATTTTCAGTTTTTGGAGGTGAGGTTTTCTATATATTTGAATAGGCGTGTTTTCGTAATGACATGGTTCGTGTTCGGCACGCATCAGTTTGGCCACACAATTACTCACAAACGCAAACACACACAATGACCTGTTCATGCAGCTCACCAGGACCTACTCTGTTTGCATAAATATGTGACATATGATATGCAGGCATTTCTTATCAATTTGCGGTTGTGATTTTTGAATGCGACATCGAAGGGGTTTTCTCCGCTTGTCGCCACTTGTGTACCATATATTTTGGGTTTAGTTCTATGGAGAAAAGAAAGTTTTACAGACGCTGAATTTGGTAGGGATATGCTCACTTATACAATGACACGAAAGTCATCCTGTCCATTCTATCTTCAAGTATAAAACAGGCTACAATGTAGTGTTGGGCATCGAGTGAACAAGACTGGTCATCAACTAACGGTCGACTCAAGGACAAAAAGTTTATTTTTGCTTATTTCAGCCGCATCTCAGAAAGTCATTTTTTGCTGGTTTATCAAATAGCAACACCATTTGCACTTTTTTGACTGTATTATTAGCGAAAAACCATACAGTCCTTGCAACCCACTTTTAGAAAAACCATCGAGTGGTAATGCGACATCCCATACAGTCTTATAAAATATGACATTACGTAAACACTCATATTCAAATATATATAGAAAATTTCATCTATAAAACTGAAAAATTTTAGATAAAATCTCTGATATTTTTTTCACATTTCTGCTCAAAACATAGATTAAAGGTACTTGTTGGAACCGCCTCGGCGAGGCGTTTCTTACGAATACCCACAATCTATGTTTTTGAGCAGAAATAAGAAAAATAATGTATACTCCTGTAAACCCCAGTTTTACTATATGAAAGTGGGGTTTAAGGGGTTAAAATCATATAGGCATGTTTTCTTGATGGAGATGTTCAGACTTGTTTGCTATAGCGCTCCCCAATCTAACTAAAGGGGACCTATGGTGCGTACATCTCATGCAATATTATTCATCTACACTCAGAAGCATTTAAATGTAGCTACAGAACGATTATTGGCAAGATCCGCCATTTGGCGAGGATCATTGAGGTATTTTAACATCTGTCTCCAATGAGTTAGCATATCATTACAAAAACATGCCTATTTAAATAAACTGAAAATTTTACCACCAAAAATTGAAAATTTTCAGATAAAAAATTCTGATATTTGTCATATTTCTGCTCAAAACATATGTTTGGGTACTCGTTAGAATCGCCCCGATAAGGCGGTTTTAACGGGTACACACGATCTATGTTTTGAGCAGAAATCAGAAAAATAATGTATACTCCTGTAAACCCCAGTTTTACTATATAAAAGCGGGGTTTAATGGGTCAAAATTATATAGGCGTGTTTTCGTGATGAAAAATAAAATCATGGCAAAGAAAATAACATTTAGCCGGACTCTGATAAAAAAATTAAAACAAAAAAAAAAAAAAAAAAAAAAAAAAAAAAAAACACTTACTGAGTAATTTGAATCGTCAAAAATCCATAAAATAAAGTAAATCTGTCTCCAACACTGCCTGTATATCACAAGAAACGACAATGGTTTATACAGATCAGCGACATAAAGGTCACAGCACTGTACGGTTATATCTGTTTTGGACTCCTGTCTAATTAGAACTTCTTTATTATCCCCGCATTTTCTTCGATACCACCCCCACCTCCCTCTCATCCATCCGTCCGTCCATCCATACGTCCGTCTGTAATGTCACACCATTGCTCCTAGACAATTTAAGCTAGAATCTCGAAACTTTCACAGGCGATAACCCTATGGATGAGAACTGGAGTAACACATTCGGAATTTTGATGTAACCCTTGGGGGCAGGGCCAGGGGGTGTGGCCCTGAAGGGTCCGAAATCAATTTTGTACATAGTCATGTTGCATATCAAATCAAAGGTAATGAAGAGTAACATAAAGTGGTGAACAAATCTTGCACCGGGGGCATGTCTGGTGGTCACCTGAGGTCGAAAAGTAGGATTTTGGGTCTCTTATTTTTATTGTCACACAACTCCTAGGCGTTTTGAGCTAGAACCCTGAAACTGTCACAGGTAATAGCCTGGATGAGGAATGGAGGAACGAATTTGGAATGTTGATGTGCGCGGAGATATGCGATGGCGCTGGCGCGGGGATTTGCGATGGCGCGCATCGATTTGCTCTAGTTGTTCTTGCTTTACGCTTAGCACTCTGGATAAATTTTTCAGCAGGCGACCTTTTTAAATATTTTTTTCCTATTTTTCAAAGGAAACAGGATTTGGCATTTCATCCAAATTGTCTCCCATAAAAGATATGTGATTGACATTTCGCACGAGATTTCTAATCCTGTTTTCTGGGTAATATAAAAAAAAATATCATCAATGTGTCAGCTACTGAATTAGCCGATGGTAAAGTTTAACTTATATGCGTTGTTTGTATCGAGTATTGTGTATGTGTACATAAATTTTGCAGATCCAGGCCAGTCTTTGACAATTTCATGACAAGATGTCATAAATACAATGCATAACGTGACTTGATATCATCAGTTAAAATATTGTGTTCGTGAAGAAAAAAAAAAAAAAAAAAAAAAAAAAAAACAATGTACAGAACCTACTTTTTATTATTACACTACTGATATTTTGTTCGTTGGGGTTTGTCTCTGACCAAGTGTTATTTGTATTCTTGTATGTCAGGTTTTGATTCCTTGGAAAGGCTGTACCTTTAGACTGTGGCCTTGCCAGGGTAATTTCATTTCTATTTTTGTTTGCGTTTCTGCTTACATTTCTTACTACTTTTTTATGCCTTTGATAAAAAATGCCTTTCCTGGGTACGTTGACTCCCTATTCTTGATACATATGATACTCCAAGGTCATCACGAAAACATGCCTATATAATTTTGACCCCCTTAAACCCCGCTTTTATATAGTAAAACTGTGGTTTACAGGGGTATACATTATTTTTCTTATTTTTGCTCAAAAACATAGATTGTGGGTACTCGTTAGAACCGCCTTATCTGGGCGATTCTAACGAGTACCCAAATATATGTTTTGAGCAGAAATATGAAAAATATCAGAATTTTTTATCTGAAAATTTTCAATTTTTGGAGGTGAAATTTTCTATATATTTGAATAGGTGATTTTCGTAATGAATGGATTGTATTTGTTCTGTGTTACAGAACCATCCATTTTTACCGTAGACAAACAGTCTGATTTGATTCAGCCTTCAGTACCTTCGGGAGTAGAGAATTTGAAACCAAGTGACACATACGATCCATCGGAAGATTCTCTAAAATCTGCTTTACAAAAGCTGCGGTAATTTGGAGGATCACGTGATAGAGCATGGCGGGCAGGAGAAGAAATATTGCTAAACGCTGAACAAAATCTTGACACATTTAATGCTCATGAACAAAATAAAAATAATATTTCAATTGTATAAATCGCGATTTTTTTAAATAATTCATAAACAACTATACTTAGAATATTCACCACAGTTTTACTTATGTACGCCCAATCACTGCAGGAACGATTTGCAAAAGTAAGTTAAGTTGGTCTGCGAGTATTTCAACAACACTTTTCTCTAAGCTGTCACTTAAGTTTATTTTGTTATAGTTTAATGACACGTATGTATCAAACAGATGTATTTTTTACAAAAGAAATGCTGTTTTTTAATACATTTTTGTGTTATAATTATCCCGCGAGATGTTTTATCTTAAAGTCACTTGTTTTATAGAGGGCAATTCGGATATCCCGGAAGACCCAGAAGAATCAAGTCCGACCCTAGTGAAGAAGTCGGACGCTTACACCGACAGCCATTCTGCCTAAATGTTTCAGATCCATCGTCTGGTAGCCCAGTTTTAGGATTCGTATGACCGTCAGTCAGTCAATTTTAGGATCACTAAGGTGAGAAAATGTATCTTGAGATATTTTCGGTAAGTAAGGCATCGCTCAACTGAGTTAGTTGATAACACTTACCTTTGGGACATATTTGAACGGAAAATATCGCACGATCCGATTTGCTGTGCACATGCATAACGTAAACACGCCTATTCAAATATATAGAAAATTTCACCTCCAGAAACTGAAAATTTTCAGATAAAAAAAAACACTGATATTTTTCTTATATTTGCTCAAACACACAGATTGTGGTTACTCGTTAGAACCGCCTCGCATTTTTCTTATATTTGCTTAAACACACAGATTGAGGTACTCGTTAGAACCGCCTCGACGAGGTGGTTCTAACGAGTACCCACAATCTATGTGTTTGAGCAAATATAAGAAAATAATGTATACCCCTGTAAACCCCAGTTTTACTATATAAAAGTGGAGTTTAAGGGAGTCAAAATTATATAGGCATGTTTTCGTGATGGTACGAGGGCGTGTCAATAAAGAACCAGCCTATCCCATTTCCGATGGACCGAGACGGTCACGATTTTCATGCTTTGTTTCAATATATGTTTTATACATGGGTACAAAATTGCACACGTATCGAGTCATTTTTAATAAGATATTGAATGTCAAACATGGCTAGTGATGCAAAGGCATGCTTTTCATCTAAAGTTGAGTACCGTGCTGTAATTCGGTACTTGTATTTAAAAGGTAAACAGGCAAGGAAATACATGGCGAGTTAGCCAATGTTTATGGGTCTTCTGCACCATCTTATGCTGAGGTTAAATTCTGGGTAAGGGAATTCAAACGCGGTCGAACGTCTTTAGAAGATGAAGCCAGGTCTGTACGCCCACTGGATGCCACCGACGAAGAAATGTGTAAGAAAGTTCGGGATCTGGTATACTCTAATGGGCGAATTCAGGTGGAAGAAATAGCGCAGGCATTAGGCATTTCACATGGTAGCGTTTCAACAATCTTACATGATCGTTTAGGTATGCGCAAGCTAACAGCCCGTTGGGGCCCCAAATCCCTTAGCGATGAGCAAATGGCAACCAGAGCATCAGTATGCAGCGCCTTGTTGAAGCGTTTTAGGTCAAAAGATGATTTTCTTTTGCGTCTGGTGACTGTAGATGAGACTTGGGTTCATTATTATGAGCCAGAGAATAAGGCTCAGAGTCGTCAGTGGGTAGGGCCTGGGTCCCCGAGGCCAAATAAGTTCAAGACGCAACCATCTGCTGGCAAGGTGATGGCCACAGTATTTTGGGACGCAAAAGGCATTATTATGTTGGACTTTCTACCCAAGAGAAGTACAATAACTGGAGTGTACTATGCAAACTTGTTAGACCAGCTGAGAACCACCATCCGTGAAAAACGCCGAGGTAAACTCTCTAAAGGTGTTTTGCTGCAACAGGACAACGCGAGAGTCCACACTTGCAAAGTTGCAATGGATGCTGTAGAGCGAAACGGGTATGAATTAATACCACTTCCTGCCTATTCGCCTGACCTAGCTCCTAGCGACTTCTTCCTATTCCCAAACTTGAGAAAAGATATCCGTGGACTTCATTTCTGGTCTGATGAAGAAGTCGTGACGGCAGTTGAGGAGTGGGTCAATGGAAAGGACCCTGACTTTTTCAGTTCTGGGCTGTTGGCACTTGAACACCGTTGTTCTAAGTGCATCACACTAGAGGGCAATTACATCGAAAAAGAAGAGGTGGATCTCAACCGGAAATAAGTTAGGCTGGTTACTTATTGACTCACCCTCGTACCAAATGATTTTGCATGTGAACAGCGAACATTCTGATCAGACTTCACGAATCCACAAACAGATATGGGTCTTCATTGTCGCATATGCCTACAAGTAAACCGTAAGAGTCGATTAGTGGTGCTAATATGAAATTGATTTAAGACAGATTTTTGTTTCTAGTAAATGAGTAAGTTATTACAAACTGTATTAATTTATCCATATTTTTACTCAAAATCATTTTTTTCCCTCGTTCTCATCGTACACATGACAAAACGAGACTCCCATTTTCTAATCCGTAGTGTGTTCTTTGTTTCCAAAGGCAATCTTTTTGACGTTTATTTGTTGATGCAAGTAAAATGTGTTAGCTAAAAGCATCCTAGCATCCTATTCAGACAATTCTTTAAAGATATACCTCCAAATATCAAAGAACACTGGCAAATGGTATAACAATGTCCCATGGTGGTTTTACGATTGTTATTTTGCTCTGACTGGTGTCTGGGAAGGGCTGCGGTTTGTGATTGTGGCATTCCCTGGACTTTTCTCTTACCCTTTTTTTTACAGTTTGTAGTTGAAACTTCTTAGTTTTATCATAAAAAAATAATTTACATATCGTATTTACCATATGTATTCGGACAGACAGGCCTGAGCAAACAGTTTAGACCCAGATGAGACGCCGCAGAACGCGGCGTCTCATCTGGGTCTACACTGTTTGCCACTCATCCAGCAATTTTTAGACACAACATCGGGTAGTGATTTGTACTGGTTCAAATTTTAGAATATATATGGTGAGGTGTCCGAATACTTAGGGTAAATACGGTAATGTACAGTCCAACTTCAATATCTCGAACACCAATGGCTCCTCTACCATGGCTGATTGAACTCGTTTTTTGAGTCCCTACGAAATTCTTCCGATAGCTCAAGAAAACACATATTTTTGGATATTTATGGCAAATTTTACAATGAAATTGTATGTTGTGCGTGTTCATCGAGGCGATTCGGACAGACAGGCCTGAGCAAACAGTTTAGACCCAGATGAGACGCCGCAGAACGCGGCGTCTCATCTGGGTCTACACTGTTTGCCACTCATCCAGCAATTTTTAGACACAACATCGGGTAGTGATTTGTACTGGTTCAAATTTTAGAATATATATGGTGAGGTGTCCGAATACTTAGGGTAAATACGGTAATGTACAGTCCAACTTCAATATCTCGAACACCAATGGCTCCTCTACCATGGCTGATTGAACTCGTTTTTTGAGTCCCTACGAAATTCTTCCGATAGCTCAAGAAAACACATATTTTTGGATATTTATGGCAAATTTTACAATGAAATTGTATGTTGTGCGTGTTCATCGAGGCGATTCTAGTGCACTCAACGTGTTGTATAGGAGATCGAAAAGACTTCTCTAAATTATTATCAACCCTAAGTGCCTCGATCTACCCATATCTCGGTCTCAAAGATGTCCGAGCCATTGAAGATCGACTGTACATACTTTTGTGTATTGATCAACTGATGAGTTAGGGAACCGAATATTTATGTGTAGCGGAAACTGTATCAGGTTTAAGTGGGTTGGTAAATTTGCCGCCATTTTGTACGACGGAGACAACTTTTTGTGACTTCTGGTTTGTAGTCCTGCGCACTAAATCTCCTTCTAAAAAGGTCTACTTTAAAAGAATGATTGAGCTTTTTGAGGTAGAAAATTATTTCCTTTTTGAGAATACCCCTTTTCAGAAAAGGGACAGAACAATTTTAACAGAGTTGCCCTCTACGAAAGTGTATCAGTTCGCCTTAAGGGTCAGGTTTAAGGCTCCCAACTCCTCAAAACCTGTGCTGTTGACCGTTCTATACCCACTGCAGTTGCTGTTTGCGCTGTTTTCAAGGAAGTGTTTTATATTATCACGTACGCTATTAAACTTTTACCTAGTGCCTTGGGGTAATGGATGCGAGCCCACTTGGTTTAAGGGGACTGGATTTACTTGGTCAAAATCCCCCATTTTGTACGAAGCAGACAGTTTTTGTGCCTTCATGTTTGTTTTCATTCGCGCCAAATTCCCCCCTTAAAAGAGGTCTACTTTAAAAGGAAAGGATTTATTCTTTTCAGTTGACAGACCAGACAACGTTAGCATTTGCCTCCCCTAGAAGTGTTTCCATTCCCATTAAGGCCAGTAAAGAACCACACTCCCACAATATCTGTATTGTTGAAAGTTGCATTTCCGTTGTAGTTGCTGTTTGTTGCTGTTTGTTCTGGTTTCTAGGAAGTGTTGTTTTTTATGTTACCGCATACGCCATTAAACCGTTACTTAGTGCCTTTGGAGAGCTTTGGTCTTTGATTGTGTCCTTTCCTGGTTATCTTCATAAGTTATTTTGCTGATAGTTTTTCTCCTGGTTCCTTAAGACTATTGGGCTTATACATGAACTTTGAAAATATAGCTCCTATTAAATGATTGTTGTTGTTGTTGTTGATGTTATTGTTGTTGTTGTTGTTGTTGGTTATGCCGTTAAACCATTGCCCAGTGCTTTTGGAGGGCTGTTTTCCTTGATTGTGACCTTGTCTTGGTATCTCAGTATTCTTGGAGGTATTTTTTCCTGGAAGCTTGGGACTATCAATGTCAATAAGTAACTTTGAAAATATAGATTTCCTTAAAGGGCTGGTGGGAGATGTGGTAGACGCGGAGTGTGATGGATTTTGCTCTTTTTTGTTTTCGTTACAAACTCCATTTAACCAAGTCTCCTACATTTTGACTTCTCTCTTTTACATTTTGAAAGTATCCCAGCTTTGCAATAAGTTATCTTTCACCGTCCAATGAATGAATGGTAACTGGGTATTTTTATCATATACCGATACGCAATTACTTAAATGAAGCGCAACTTTTCTAAAACAACCAAAATTTTGGCTTTTGTAGGGAGGGTCAATATTTATTTTTCACATGTGATACTGACATGGCTTTCTAGCACATATCACTATTTCAGAGCGCAAAAGCTGTATCAAGCTGAAATTAGCCAAAACCTATTTCAGCTCTGTTGTAAAAAAGCCATATCACACACGTGACCCATATCACGCCCTAGGGTGAAAAAACCATGTCACCACATTCGGAGCACTCGGTGGTCTTGCCTTTGACTGTTATGTTCTAGTCTATAAAACACGTTGTCCGCGCATCTAGTCGTCAGTCGCAATCTTGAGTTTCTGTTTCTACTGTAAAGAATATCACACGCAGTCTCAGTATTTGGACACCGGATACGATATCAAGTACGTAAACTTGCAAGAAAGAAAGTGTATGATAAACAGATAATGATATGACAATTTCCATATCATACCCCATATCAACCCGAGACACCCATATCAGCCTGATGGACTTCGGTCCTCGGGCTGATATGGTGTCTCGGGTTGCTATGGGATATGATATGAAAACTGTCATATAATAATCTCTACATATTTTCATTTTTGGTCATTTCAGCACATTTAGGGTAATTGGGACTAAATAGTTCTGCTCAACAGGTAGACAGAGAGCGTAACAAGTGTTGCATTTTACATTTCTGTCCATAAGATGTTTTAATAAAGTTTCAGCAAAACCATTTCTGCTAGTCTCGATTCACTGATGTGTTCTTTGTTTTTCTTTGTAGAAAAAAAATAAGAAAAACAAAACTCTAGGAATTCAGCAAAGGTGCTGTTACAGAAATTAGACCGTTGGTGGAGATACCACTGTATTTCTCCTACGCATTGAAATATTAAAGCCATCCTAATATGGCATAAATGATTCAAAAGACATTACTTTTGACAACTGTACTTACTTCAATTATAAGAAAACAAGACCCATTTGTCACAAAAATGGAAACGCTTAAAGAAGTTTACATCTGTAAAAGTGCATTAATTCAAAATCTCTGTTAGAAGTAATTTCTCTCGCGGGATACCACAGCTTTTGTTTTCCCGAAACAAAAGAACAGAGAATATTTTCTTATCTATCTCCAAGTATTATTATTTGCGCAGCAACTAAAGAAACAGTACCCTTCGCGCTATTTTGATCAGCCTTAGTAACCGTGCAGTCTGATCAGCTTTTTTGTTATCCTCAAGAAGCCTTCTATCTTTCATTGTACATTTTCAAGGTAGACAGCTCTTTCAAAAACGTTTTGCTCCCTTCTCAAAAGGGGTCTTCTGTAAAAGAAAATGATTTGAAAAGAGTACCCCTCTTCAGAAGGTGTCTGTTATGCTGGAAAGGGCCACAAAAGTTGCTTGCCTTATAATAAATGACGGGAAATCCTCTAATGTGAACCCTCATATTTCCTCAATAACTTACGGTTAAAACAAGGCTTTCTGGATATCTACATAACGAACGTTTTTAAACCAGCTTTTCGGGTTAGTTTATTGCTTCTAGATACTTTCTTTGTACTGCACAAATTTGTTTTAACCCATTAAACCCAGCGTACCATAAAAGGGACATTGGCAAATAGTGTAGACCCAGATCAGACGCCACAGAACTCGGCGTCTGATCAGGGTCTACACTGTTTGCATTTAACACGGGGATTTCTATGGCATGGTAACAATAAAAACAGATCTGCCACCCCTTAAATTGGAAAGGAACCGTCCAAAAAAAGTGAGGAATGAGAGTTCATTCGGCCTAAATGAGTTACGTAATTTGCTTTATAACCAAAATTATCCGCATTTTCTATATTATATAGTGAAAACGTAGCTCTAGGTAGGAGGGTTATCGAGATTTTTATTACAAAACATATGCTGTGTGTACTCATTACAAGGGCACCAGGCATTACGAAAACATGCCTATTCAAATGTACTGAAAATTTTACCACCAAAAGATGAAAAATTTTCAGATAAAAAATTCTAATATTTTTCATATTTCTGCTCAAAACATAGATTGTGGGTACTCGTTAGAACCGCCTCGTCGAGGCGGTTCTAACGAGTACCCACAATCTATGTTTTAAGCAGAAATAAGAAAAATCATGTATACCCCTGTAAACCCCAGTTTTACTATATAAAAGTGGGGTTTAAGGGGGTCAAAATTATATAGGCGTGTTTTCGGGATGGAGGCGCTTCTGATGAGTATCCACAACATACGTTTTTGTTTGTTTGTTTGTTTGTTGTTTTTTTTTTTTTGTTTTGTTTTTTGTTGTTTTTTTTTAAATGAGAAAAATATCTGACTGGCTTGTCTAAAGCTATGGCTTAGAGGTATTTGTTTTACATTGCTGTGGTTACGTAATAATGGTTAGCTACAATGCGCGCGCCAAGCGAAAACTCTATCAGGTTGAGCAAATGCGCCTGCTGACCTTAGTCTTAGCATGTCGCAGATATCCGACTTTCTCCCGTAGCGGCTAAAATAAAAAAAAAAATAATGCTTATATAATGATTCAGCATGATGTTATTTGACAAAAGAGTGCATTCGTATTTAGATAATTAAAAAAAAAAGTTGTTTTCACAAGGCAGTGTCTAGGTTTGACTTATGCGGTATATGTCTGTCTGATGCGGTTTATGTCTGTTTGATGTGGTTTATGTCTGTCTGATGTGGTTTATGTGTCTTGTTAGCGCAAATTAAAATAATTTTAGCGTATTCACTCAGAGTATTCGGACAGACATACAGACCTTAGAAAACAGTACAAAATGTAGGTGAAGATACCAGAAAACCTAAGACATCTGATCAGATTCTTCAATAATCGCCGCTCATTCAGAAGTCTTCAGACACAACAAAAGGTAGCAAAATGGAGTTGTTCATTTCTTAGGACAGGTATGATAAGATGTCCGAATAATTAGGGTAAATACAGTAACCAGAAAAAGTACTACCGTATTTACCATAAGTATTTGGACTCCTTAACTATTTGCCATACTTGTCCTTAAATTTGAAAAAGTCCATTCTACTATCGTTGATGTGTCTAAAATATTGCTTAATGTATGGCAAACAATGTAGTCCCTGATCAAACACCGCGTTCTGCGGCGTCTGATCAGGGTCTACACTGTTTGCAAAGATCTATCTGTCCCAACACTTCGGGTAATAACGGTAACCTTTTTGCCAGGTTTATGTTAGTGCAGAATATTGAAAGCATTGCATGGATCGAAAAAGACCCATGTCAGTATTACTATCTCTTGTTAAGTAATAGACTGATTTAATTATTTTGTTAAAATAATTTTCCCTGCTCTTGGAATTGGACACTAATATTGTCACAGAGTCATAGACTGACTGGTAATACCTTTTGTACCCTAAGTATTCGGACTGATAGGCTCAAACAAACAGTGTAGATCCAGATCAGACGCCGCGTTCTGCGGCGTCTGATCAGGGGCAACATAGTTTTCCATGCAATCAACAAGTTTTAGACACACTAACTGGTAGCGAAATGGTCTTGATCAATTTTTTGGACTTGTATGGTAAGGAGTTAAGGTGTCCCAATATTTAGGGTAACTATGATAGTCTGTTTATATAAATGTTAGCTAATATTCCCTTAACGTGATTATATGTAGGTAGACAGGGGCCTAACAAAGACGGTAAAACGATCTTCTACCTAATTATCTTCCCCGCCAAATGAATAAAGGGTAATTGGGAATGTCGTATAAAGCTCGCTTCTTTATAGTATCACTACCTAATTCGATTCAAAACTGGCATCTCTGTATTATTTGGGTCCCGCCATGTGAAAGCGTGTCTTCGGGAATATGCGAACAGCGAAGGTCACAGATCAGCCTGCGCATCTGTGCAGTCTGATCAGGGCCTTCACTGTCTGCTCATACAATCATTGGACACAATAGAGTGTATCTATGGAAAACAAACGTCCGGATCAGATTTTGCGCATGCGTGGGATGAACCGTTTCGCTTGATACGCGGCCCATTTAATGGAACATTCCTCTTCTTTATCAGCCAGTTCAGTTCTGCCTCTTTCTAGCTTAAAAGTAAAAATCAGAGAGAGATTACAATCTATGAGATAAAGCATCAAACATATTTGCCAAGTATCATAAACTTTGAAAAGATTAACTTCTGAATTTAATTGATAGACCATCCATAAGAGAAAATTCTCTTGCTTGCAATGAGAAACATGCTTTTTCACTTAAGGATATTAAACATTATACCTTATGGTCTTCGCAGAAAGTCGGTATTGCTTCTTCTTGATAATATCTTTAGTTGGTTTGCTTCTAAATTATACAAACAAATGATGGGTATACCAATGAGTACTAATTGTGTCTCCTTTTTGCATATATGTTTCTGTTTTGTTGTGAAAGAGACTGTATGTTGTCCTGTTCTTATGAAAATCAAACTGATGTTTTTGAAGCATTCAAAGCATTTCCAAATCTGTTAACGTTTCCAACCCAGCAGGCACATGACGTCATGACGTTGCATCGACGTTGAACGACGTTGTATAAACGTCATGTGCCCGCTGGGGAAGCTGTATTCCCGTTGTAATTCCTCTTCGTTTGTTCATTCTGTTTTCGAGAAAATGCTGTTTTGTGTTGACATTTCATGTCACTAAACCCTAATCCAGTGTCTTGGGACGGCTGGCTGGGTATTGCTGTGTTAAGTTTCTTCCTTGGTATCGCTATATTTAGTTGTTTTGATGTCACTATACTAAAACTTTGAATCGGACGTGTTTCCTACAAGATTGCATACGTGCAATCTGTTTAGTGTCTTCGCAGGCCACTCTGTGGGTAGCAATTTATCCGGACACCCCTATTAAATAGAGTTAGGAAAGTAATGGCATTTCCATTATATATTTGGGAGAAAAGGAGGAACATCTGGTTATTAAGAGACAATAAAATTTAGGCAGTATAAAACAAAATAGTAGAAATAACAGATCAAATTGAAATCAGATTTAAAAAATAATAATAATAATAATAAAACGAAATTGAAAAAGTTTGATAATAGGCTATGGTTCTTGCAATATTCACCGATCAGACAGCACATTTTAAACACAGCCATTGTCCAATGAATCTTTTTTTTTCTTGGTTTTTTATGTATTACAAGTATGTAAAGAGCCCTGAACATGTATCTGTTATATTTTTAGCAGTATAGAAAGAGATAAAGCTGTCCCAATGTATCTGTTTTATTTTAGCATAAGTATGGAAAAGGGTAAAGACGTTCAAATGTATTTATTTTATTTCTAGCATTAGTATGGAAATGAGTAATAACGTCCGAATGAGTACGGTAAATACAGCAATCATGCCATCTATGCACTTCCTATTGCACGCGACGCGATAGCAGCAAAATATGGACCGATGCATTTTTTTCACCCAAATGTTTGGGTAGCAAAGAGAGGAACTAGGCCCATCAAACGTATGATAAAATTATTCTAGAGTCACATCAATATTTGGCAGCAATCAAATCAAAGATGATTATGGTTTGTAAAAGTCCAGAGATGTTCAAACAATATGCGAGAACGAGTTGTACGATTTTTTATGTCATATCGTAGACATTTTATTACATTTTATTTACAAAGTATGACAGTTCTTATTACAATATTATGGGTTGGTGCCTTAAGAAATGAGATAATTATGGTTTCCATAGAAACTACACCATGGCGATGCAGGAAACGGCGCTACGATACTTTCAGAGTAGTTCAAATTCTGTTAGTTCAGAGTATACCCCTTTTCAGAACAAACACGAAGGCATCGAAGTTGTCTCAAAAGTCTACGAATTGTATCAAGTTCTCTTAAGGCTGTACTCAACTTTTACGAAGGTACCATTCTATTAAGCAGGGTGGTGGAATTATCAAATTTTCCAACCAAGATTCACTTGCCCGAAAATTGACTTTTTCTTGTTTCTCGAAGAAATCATATCTTGTTAGTACTCATTAGAAACGCCTCGATGAGGCGCTTCTAATGAGTACCGACAATATCTGTTTTCTTTGGAAATAAGAAAACTATGTATCTCGTAATCTGGACACTCTTTTTAGTTAGTCCCAGGACAAGTAAACTGAAATTTCTTAATTGTCCTCAGGGAAATGGGACAAGTCGGGCATGGTATTTCCACAGCCCTGATAATAATTAAAAGGAAAGAATTTGCACATAAAAGGAGCAAATTCTTTCTCACAGAGAATGCAAAATATTTTTTTAGTATGGACCTCTTTTCATGTACAGGAAAGCAAATGACACAGAACTCGACGTCAGACCAGTGCCAAGACCGTTTGCCACTCGTCCAGCAGTTTTAAACACATAAAAGGGGTTGGTTGAAATGTCAGTTCAAACATGGTAACGGTTAAGGTGTCGGAATATTTAAGTAAGTGCTGTAAATAATGGGCACTAGACATTAGCGTATGTCCTTAGTTGTCGCTCATAGAAGATTTAACAGATGTAGCATATATCGCACGATCAGGAAAGGTCCTTGACTGTTTGCATATATATATATATATATATATATATATATATATATAGAGAGAGAGAGAGAGAGTCCTTGATGATCTACCGAAGTTAGTGAAACGCGTTGGAATAAAAGTATGTGATTATTGGCCATTCCTCATTCTTTCGAACTTTTTTCTTCTCTATATTTCCTGTGTTGTGGATAGACAGTTTCCAACTTATATATATATATATATATATATATAATATATATATATATATATATATATATATATATATATATATATATATATATATATATATATATATATATATATATATATATATATATATATACAGAGAGAGAGAGAGAGAGAGAGAGAGAGAGAGAGAGAGAGAGAGGAACACATCCATATTTATGCACGCAACTATGGTCCGCTTCAATCTGTGAATTCGCACAGTCTGAGCAAGCCTTCGTTGACCACTTATAGAATCAATGGATAGTGAAGAATTTAGTATCAAATGATGAGAGCTCTTATTAGCGTACATGGATGCGCCGGCTGATATAGATCTTCGTTTCTCATACAACAAATCTTCAATGATTAGAACACGATGATTCGTTGACCATGGCTGATTCAGACTCGTTTATAAGTACCTAGGAAACCCTTCCGATAGCTCAAGAAGGCAAATATTTAGTCTTCTTATTTAATCATAAAAATGAATGTTGAGTGTACTCATTAGAATCGCTTTATCAAGGCGATTCTTATGAGAACACAACATATCATTATCTTATAGAAGATTGAAAAGACATTTATAAATATCTTCATTTGCCTCCTGACCTGCCGATATGTTTAACCCCCAGAGGCTCCAACTACCCGAGCCAAGAACAAATTAGCATGGTCCCAAAAATGTTCCGACTGTTGGAGTTTGGCTGTACATGACATCAAGGCACCTAGACTGGCTCCAGTCTCCAGTGACTACATTTGTTTTTCGTATAGTCATGTTTAATAATCCTCTAAAAGAAAACAAAATAATATCAGGACACTCGTGTCCACTCTATCACTTGAAAACCGTTCAAGCTATCACGAAACTTCATATAAATATCAATTAACATTAGACGACGTGCAGAACGCAAGAACAATAACTCTTGCAATTATTCTTTATGAGATATTTTCCTTGGACTCTGTCACAAAATCGTGTCCCTCTATAACTTGAAAACTGTTCAAGCTATCTTCACGAAACTTCACATAAATATTAACATTAGACGACGTGTAGAGCGCAATAACCATAACTCTTGCATTTCTACTTTTGGAGTTATTTCCCTTGGTGTGTCACAAAATCGTGTCTGCTCTATAACTTGAAAACCGTTCAAGCTATCTTCACGAAACTTCATATAAATATTAATCAACATTAGACGACGTGCAGAGCTCATTAACCATAACTCTTGCACTTATACTTTTTGAGTTATTTTCCTTGGACTTTGTCACAAAATCGTGCCCGCTCTATAACTTGAAAACCATTCAAGCTATCTTCACGAAACTTCATATAAACACAATCAACATTAGACGACGTGCAGAGCACACGATCCATAACTCTTGTATTTATATGTTTTGAGTTATTTCCCTTGGACTCTGTCACAAAATCGTGTCCGCTGTATAACTAGAAAACCGTTCAAGCTATCTTCACGAAACTTCATATAAATATTAATCAACATTAGACGACTCACGGTATAGAACACAAAAACAATAACTCTTGCATTTATCCTTTTGGATTTATTTCCCTTGGAACTTTGTCCGTCACAAAATCGGTCCACTCTGTAACTTGAAACCTGTTCAAGATATCTTCAAGAAGCTTCATGTAAATATCAATTAGACGACGTGCAGAGCGCAAGAACCACAACTCTTGCATTTATACTTTTTAAATTATTTCCCTTGGAACTTTGTTCGTCATAAAAATAAACGTGTCTACTCTATAACTAAAAATTGTTCAAGATGTCTTCACGAAACTTAATATGAATATCAATCAATATTAGACAACATGCAAAGCGCAAGAACCATAACTCTTGCATTTATACTTTTTGAGTTATTTCCTTTGGAATCTTATTAGTTAATATAAATTATAAATGTTCGCTGAATGTACAATACAATATGACAGGGGAGACATCTATGTTTTTGTATAAAAACAAATTCTAGTTTTTTTGTTTGTTTGTTTTTTTGTTGTTTTTTTTTTTTTTTTGTTTTTTAGTTGTTGTTTTTTTGTTTTTTTTTTTGTTTTTTTTTTTGTTTTATTTTAGTGGTTTATCAAATATGATTTTAAGAAAACAATATTTAGTCACTGGAGACTGGGGCCAGTCTACAAGGCTCCTATCACAGATTGCCTATCAGTTCTGTTTATTATTTTTGTTGCTGTTGTAAGAGAAACAAGGTCACGATATTCATAAAATCAGTTAACCATAGCAAGGGGTTATATTTCGTTGAAAGCAAGTCTTTACAATAAAACCGTCTGGATTCATCTTTGGTATAAGTAATTATGCGGTAATTTTCAGAAATCGATATAAACACCATTCTGTTCGCGTGACAAGCGAAGATAACTACAAATTATTTTTTCACATGAATAAACAATACTCTTTTTATCGTATACGTATCTTGTATTTAATGCACAAATATCTGTTTATATTGTAAACCCTAGTTATTTCATACTTACGAAATTGAAAAGACCTTTTGAATTACGGGACAGCCAGACTGGAATATTGAAGTTATTTAAATCTTACTTTCAAATAAAACACTAAATTGCTAGTTGCAGCCAAGATAGGCTTGAGGAGACTTAATACACTTGGTTGTATTTCTGCCAATTTTCACAAGGAAGACAACCCTTGTGATCCTGTTTGGGTTTCTGCAAAGCAGTCCCCTTCTAAAAAAGGGGTCTACATTTAAAGGAAAGAATTTGCTCCGAAGAGGAGCAAATTCTTTCCATTTAGAGTAGACCCCTTTTCAGAAGGGGACGAAATCAATTTTGACAGAGTTGCCTCCCCTGAAAATGTACCTATTCCCTGAAGATAAAGAATTAGTCACTAGGCTGTGCCAAAGAAGACTTGGACGCAGATTAAAGTCTAAAAGTATTTTCCTTTTATTCCTATGTTATCCTCGCATTGAGAAAACAAACATGAAATAACGACGGCATTGTAAGAATACATGTCAGTGCACAAAAAGTTTTTTTTTTTTTTTTTTTTTTTTTTTTTTTGGTTTTTTTTTTTGGTTTTTTTTTTTTTTTTTTTTTATTTCCTGACCGTATATTCATGATTTTTCAAGACAGAATCCTTAAATTACTATTTGTCATAATAATCATAACCGACACAATAAAGTTACGTTTATAGGTCTTGGTGCAAACAAGAACATCTTCATTGCCAAAGAGATTTTAATAATGAAAACCGTCCATCCCTGGCAGGCCTGTCAATGAAGTTCTTCATTCAGCCCACAAAAATAATCTCAAAGTTGATCTATGGGAAACGCAGGACAAACAAAAGATAAAAACAGACTGCCGTAGCAGTTCTTTATGCACCTGGAAATTTTGGCGCGGTTTTGCAGAAGGAAGGCAATTTCTTTATAGGCCGGCGCGCGAATCGCGCCGGTCTCTTAATATAGCTTTGGAGTTTTATGTATGGAGAAGTGTTCGATTAGCGCAGAGCGCAGTTGGTAAGTTTGGATATGACCTGCAGTCCATCTTTGGTAAGTTTGACTATGACCTGTGGTCCATACTTAAAATGTTCAAACATATTCATATCTGACGCATGGTAAAATAAGTTTCTAGATAAGATTTGGTAATTTTTTTTTAAGTTCTGGCATGTTGTTGTTCTTTTTTACCTATTATATTTAATTATTAAGCTTTAGTATACCCGTGTCCCATATTTTTAAGTAAATATGAACAAAATTTGCGCCGGTACTTAGACGTTTACGTCTAAATATTTTGTCTTGTGAATTCATATTGTCCCTCACGCACCTCCCCGTCCCCAAGTAGCGTGTTAAGCGATACTCTGTTTTCATGTGTAATGTGTAAGCTATATTGTCTCAAAAGACCAATAAATACAATAATATCAGTACTATATCAAATACATTACGAAAACGTGCATACTGAAAATATTACCACAAAAAAATGCAAATTTTCTGGTAAAAATTCAGATGTTTTGCATATTTCTGCTCAAAACATAGATTGTGGTACTCGTTAGAACCGCCTCGTCGAGGCGGTTCTAACGAGTACCCACAATCTGTTTTTGAGCAGAAATAAGAAAAATAATATATACCCCTGTAAACCCCAGTTTTGCTATATAAAAGTGGGGTTTAAGGGGGTCAATATTATATGGGCATGTTTTCGTGATGAAAGCTATAAAAGGTTGCCCTTGGAAATAAAGAATACTAAATGGAACGAAATTCAGAGTCTCGCTTTCATTAGACTCTTCATATGCAGCAGTATTGTTTGCATGGCTGCATATGCCCCTGCCCTAAAGCGAATTCCATTTTCCAAGATACCAGAAATACTGAGCGATGTTGACGGCTTCCGCACGGGCGCTCCACAAGAGCTGCTGCCATCATAAAACATAATCTGCAAAGGGAGTCCACTTGGAATACAGAACATGGCACAATTAGAAAATAACTGTCTCCGTTTTACCGAGTCTGTTCATGAGAGATGAAATAAATCAACATACCTCATTCTTTGGTGCCTAGCAGGGAATTAAGGAGAATGGTTACACTTTCAGGGGACACAACTCTTTCTAATGGGTTTTGTTTCCGTTCTAAAAAGCAGTTTACTCTAAAAGGAATGAATCTGCTCCCATGGTAGCGATTCGGAGCAGATTCATTCCTTTTAGAATAAACCACTTTTCAGAAGGGCGTTGGTGCACAGGAAATGAAATATATTGACCAATACGTTGCCCCATACCACCCACTTACACACACACACACACACGCACGCACGCACGCACGCGCGCACGTACGCACCCACGCACGCACGCACACACGCACACAATCCCTTTGTAAAAATGACAGAAGATTTACAATGTGAATCCTGTTATCTTAAGCTGAATTCTAGTTGTACATGTAATGCGTGAGCTCAACAGTCTTCTTGCATTCCACATACCATTCTTTGCACACAGACAAACTAAAGAAATTTGATTTTTGTGGATTTTATCAATATGTAAACGCAAGCAAATCACTCATAAACTGAACTAATTCTGAAGGGTTTTATGTTTACTTTATGAATGATTCACCAGCGTTTACACATCGGTTAAATCCTAAAAAAATGAAATTCGTTTCTTACGTTTCCAACTAGGCCGTATTTACATTGAAAATATGGATGCATATTGCCAGCTGGATTAAACAAGAAGGCAAGTAAATTGTAAAACAAGACAATTAGCTGTCAGAAGTAATAAATATTCAGTGGTAGACTATGACGTAGTGTCTATAGCTTCTTACTAAACTGATTGGTTAGGTGTTAAACGGAGGTGTCAATACAATGTCCAAGAAACTTGAAGAAACAAACGCGACAGCCACCCATTATTCACAGCACGAAAACATGCCTATATAATTTTGACCCCCTTAAACCCCACTTTTATATATAGTAAAACTGGGGTTTAGAGGGGTATACATTATTTTTCTTATTTCTGATCAGAACATAGATTGTGGGTACTTGTTAGAACCGCCTCGTCGAGGCGGTTCTAACGAGTACCCACAATCTATGTTTTGAGCAGAAACATGAAAAATATCAGAATTTTTTTATCTGAAAATTTCACTTTTTGGTGATAATATTTTCAGTATGTTTGAATAGGCGTGTTTTCGTAATGATATACATTTGAGCCTCAGCATCAGAAAATGTACCTTTGAGCATGTTCGCCCAACGAAGACTCAAACTAGCCTGCGCAACCACCTAGTCTGATCAGAGTCTTTGTTGTCTGCACGAAGAAACCGCGCATCCTTCTCTATCCAAAACGTGCCCAGGGAAGATAATGATCAGACTTTGCGAATGTGCAGGCTGGTCTGAATCTTCGTCGGGCGCACATGTCCGAAGGTGCGTTTTCTAATGTTACGGCTCATTTTAGACATTACGAAAACATGCCTATATAATTTTGACACCCTTAAACCCCACTTTTATATAGTGAAACTTGGGTTTACATGAGGTTACATTATTTTCCTTATTTCTGCTCAAAAACGTAAATTGTGGGTACTCGTTAGAACCGCCTCGTCGAGGTATAGACTAGATCATCATCTAAGGTATAATCTAGATGTTTTAGACCTGAATGAAAAATACTAGAACAACTGTTAGTAATCCTACAAAAAAAACGATAAAGATTCGGCTTTATTGTATTTGTCTGTCTTTCCCTTTGGTGTTGGGGGCTTGATGTGGATCCAGATCAGTTCCTGAGTTCTTTCATTTACTTGGCTATGAGCATATAATTATGTACAATTTCATAAGAAATGGAGCTGTTATTCCTGCTATTTTATGTGGTTTTAAATTACAAAACCTGTGAACATGAATAATGTCTTAAACTGATTAACAAGGAATTAACTGTTATGATTGTGAGAAGCAAGTTCTTTCCTTTTAGAATAGGCCTCTTTTTTCAGAAGGGAAGCAAAACACGCTTAACAGGGTCACCTCTCCTGAAAGTGTATTTAAGTAGTAGTTTAGAAAGAGAGATAGAGAGAAAGAGAGTGTGTGTGATGCATTCCTTTGTAAACCGTCAAATTGGACAATTAATGGGTTTTAATCAGTGTTAGAAGACCACGTTAACACTATGGAAGCTGCGGGAGAGAATTGGTATCCCGTAAAGCTAACTTAAGCCACACCCACCCCTATCGCCGACCCCTAATACCCCCAGTAATTTATTACTGGCGTGCCAAAGCGGTTCTTTCATTGTGGTACTTTTTGTTAAATGTGCTGTAGTGTTTCACTTGCAAATGTTTTTCTTTTAACAATTATGTAAGTTATAGTATATTCAGTACATATTGGGTAACAGAATTGCCACGAGTACCCACAATCTATACTTTTGAGCAGGAATAAGAAAACTAATGTATATCCCTGTAAACCCCAGTTTTACTGTTTTAGAGGTGGGGTTTAAGGGGGTAAAATATAGGCGTTTTTTTTCGTGATGTGGTGCCTGACAATTATTGTCTATGGTCGGGCCACTTGTGGTCCAACATGTGGTTCTCATTTGCTTAGGCTTTATATTGCCATTTAGCCATCTACTTTGCTTTATTGCATTTTAATGATTATTAGCATTTAACATTGATGTTTCATTGATGAGGTAGAGGCCCCTCGCAGACCGCATACATATGAGCCGGCGCATGAAATAACCTACAAAATGGCATGTGCGCCCAGCAAAGATTCAGATCAGCCTGAGCATCTGCACAGTCGGATCAGAGTCTTCGCTGTCCGCATGAAGAAAGCTTGGGTCCTTAGCTCCTATTGAGCGCAAAGCGAAGACTCTGATCAGACTGAGCGGATGCCCAGGCTGATCTGTATTCGCTGGGCGCACATGTTATTTTGTAGGCTTTGTCATGTGCCGGGCTGGCTCATATCCTGTTTTTAATCTTGCGTTGCGACCAAATCAAGGGTGAGTTTTCGATCAAGTGAAACTAGTTTTAACACCCACCACCAACACCACTCGCAGAAGTTAATGTAAATACAGTCGACTCTCGTTATCTCGAATTCCAAAGGACTCACTGAAACACTTCGAGATATCCGTACCTCGACATATCAGAGTAGAGAGAGTGAGGAAAACAATAAATTGAACAACCACATTTAACAAATGAATATGTAATTTGACTCCTGAAGTTAGAAATATATACATAAAATAATGTGGAAAAGAGGAGCAATTTCTCCTCTTTTCCACATTATTTTTTTACCTGTTGTCATAGTTTCATGTTAAAACAGGGACCAGATTTTTACTTCGAGATAAGCAGTTTTTCGAAATAAGCGAGTTCGAGATAACGAGGTTCGACTGTAGTAGAGCTTATTATTCATATGAGTTTGGTTGGAGACACTGCACTCTATCAAACCTAATGCACTGTCTGACATTCATTTTAGCAATATCTGGTGAATCAGAAGCTCTGAAGCAAATAAATAATTTCTCAGACTAGTTTAAGATGATCTGGAGACAAATAAAAGTTCTTATCAGAATTTGTAAATATTCGAGTTGTTTGTCGCCTTCCAGTTTAGCTTATATTTTTTGAAGTTTACAGATATGATTTGATACTGTCTGACGCTGCAGCAGGTGATAATGGTGATGTTTCGTGCGAGTAAAACTGGTTTGCCGCCCGCACCCCACCCCCCCCTCACCCCCCGCCCCCCCCGCCCCCCCCCCCCCCCCCCCCCCAACACACAATTTCCTACAGACCTTTCCAAGGCGGTTCCTTCGTTGCAATTCTTTGTTTGTGCATATGTGGTTTCGGTGGTCCCGGTGTTAGTCTTACTCTTTTTTGCTTTGTGGTTTATTCTACGAGGCGATTTGTTTTATGTCTTATCTTGTGTTGTTTTGTTCTTGTGTTTTCAGTCCTTTTAGCATTGCAATTATCTCGCTTGGGGAAGAGAGAGCTAATCTTAGTGTTTTCGTACGTTTGTTTGATTTGAGGTTGTTTGGTTTTGTCTGTTTTCTCTTCCTCTTGGTGTCTTGGAAGGGCTGCGGTTTGTGACTGTGGCACTCCCTGGACTTTTCTCTTACCTTTTTTTCACATGTGACGTTCGTTTTCTCTATATTTGTCCCTCATCTCTCCTTCGTTTGGTACCTCAGAATGACTGCGCTTCATGATTGCTGCATCTCCTGTGTATCTTCATTTGTAGTTTTGGACTTTGCATCTCGGATAGCATACACGACTATATCTGGTCCCAGTTGTTTAAAGCGTCGTCAGTTCAAGAGGATTTCTGAGGGGATTCGATTTAATCATATTACCGTACTTACTCTATGTATTCGGACAGACAGGCCTGAGCAAACAGTGTAGACTCAGATCAGACGCTGCAGAACGCGGCGTCTGATCAGGGTCTACAATGTTGGCCACTCAACAAGGATTTCTACACACATTCACTGGTAGTAAAATGGATGTGTCGAAAAGAAGTATAAGGAAACGTGTCCTAAATTTATCAAATTAATCCAAACATTTCCTAAGAAAATGAAATTTTGAGTCAAAGGTGGGGGTATCGACTGAACGCCCTAAACCCCCTCCTCTGAATCCGCCTCTGCATGAAGCGACATCGCAGAACAACACATCAATGAAAACAAAACGAACAGAACAAGAAGGATCTGCAACATAAATACCGCTTGGAAAATATCTATGAATGTGAACCCACTTGTTACCCCATTGTGCACAATCTTGTTCCCCCATTCATTACAAAAACACGCCTATTCAAGTAACTATATAGAAAATTACACCTCTAAAAACTGAAAATTTTCAGATAAAAACTCTGATATTTTTTTCATATTTCTGCTCAAAATATAGATTGAGTACCACAACCTATGTTTTTTAGCATAAATAAGAAAATAATGTATACCCCTGTAAACCCTAGTTTTACTATATAAACGTGGGGTTTAATGGGGTCAAAATTATATAGGCATGTTTTCGTTAGGCAGCTCTGTAAATAAACTTTCGCCCTCGACCTTAGCGTCTTTCGAACCTAAAATGGTACACTTACTCACGAGAAACAAAATAATTTCCCACGTACTAAGTACGTCTGAAATATACGCTGTTTTGTGAAATATTGCTAAATTTATTTTCCTCGGTGTATTTTCAGAATCGTGCAGTTTTAAATATTCTTTCAGTGTGTGTATTATGTCCGAAAATTTTATAAACTGCATAACTCTAGTCTTCTTTGCCAAATCGCTATCAGTCTGATTTTTTGTCCAATATAATGTTGTCTTGAAAACTCTTCAGCACGAAGGTCTAGCCGTACTTGATTTTTTGGTTTATAAGAATTGTTGGTAATACTGATTTTCGGAACAATTCAAAAGGATTGTCACTCGTTACAAAAAGCTAGGTTACAATAGAATTGGTTCTGTTCTGCAATGTGATTTGAGCTAACACATTGGAAGTATTATGCGACTTGACATAATAGTTTTTGCGATTCAACAACTGAAATCATCTGAATTTCCATTTACATCTTATCACAGCCTTCCCAAGACGAAGAAAGAAAACAGAATGAGGAACAAATACTGACGAATTCAATGCCACATATGAAACCACCGACGCACGGACACAGAAAAACTGCAATAGACAAATCAGTAGAACAATGACTGCGGGGCATAAATCCGTCTTACCCGCGCAGACCATGGCCCTGAATTCTGATGCAACTCCAAATTACAAACATATCAGAGGTCCTATACTCATAATCACAAACACTATGATACCCTTAATTATAATACAGCCCCAAGTTGCAAACATACGTTCATGGCACAACTCCAAATTACAAACATGGGTTCATGATGCAACTCCAAATTCAAAACATATGCTCGGGGTACATAGGGGCCTTCTACCTCATCAGTGAAACATTATAATGAAGCACATATACTCACAAGACTATGATGAACCAAAGGTTCAATGACTATCGAACTCGAGAACACCTAAAAACCCTACCATGGATCACGATGGACAATATGAAATTACCACGTGACCACAATAAGCCATATTTTACGTGTGTAGAATTAGTTGTTTCTTTTTCGAACGGGTAAAACATCGAGCATTAAGTATTTAAAGATTTAACTGAAATGTTTGAAAAATTTGATAGGCTTTAGTTCAACGCTGACCGTTCCAAGGCAGTACTTTCATTATCTAACATAATGGTACTTTTTATGGTTATGTAATGTTTACGTTCTACTATTTTCTTTTAACAATGTAGGTTGATATTATATTCAGTTAAGTTTGGGTAACAGAGCTCCCACTTTTTTGCGGGGAAAGAGTTATCAACTGCTTATCGTCTGTTCATTTTGTGGCTGCTTTATTGTATTTGTCTATGTTTCCCTTTGATGCTGGGGGCCTGATGTGGATCTGATTGTATCAGTTCCCGAGTTTTCTTATTTACTTTACAGCTGTTACTATTATATTGATTTGCACTAAAACACCAGTGTAACATGTTTCTGCCTGGGAAGACAATCTGACGGATTAATGTGACACTCCGTATATTAGGTCGTCTGTATGTCGTGATCGTATATCGTAGTTGCCTATTTAAAACTGAAACAAAAAAAACTTTTGATCAAGTCATCAGCTTTGTTATTTATATATCCATATATTCTTAATACTCAAATGACCATAACATCTACATTTCACTAATCTGAAATATATTTTCCTTATGTAAAAAATTCGATACCTATGCTAAGTACACTTAATTTGTGTTCCTAAAATGATTTTGTCCTCAACATATATCTAGCAAATGCTTCTTTTTCTATAAACGTTTGAAAAAACGTTTGTCCATGTCCGCTTGCTCCCATCCTCACCTAGAAAGCCTTACTAACGCCCAGACCTGTTTTCAGAAAGTGAAGGCCTGTTTAAAACAAAAGCGGCCGCTGAACATGACTACTGCTCCTGAAGAATTCCTCCTGTGTCTTAATGCAACTTTAGGTCTCAGGTCTTGTGTCAAATTACTTAAAATTCATTCATACACATAGAGGGATGAGCCAGACACGAATGTAACACAATGTGGTCTTGGTGTTTCATACAAGGAGCCCTATGTTGCACACTGCATATGGTTTTCTGATATGGTAACTTTTCTGTCTAATAATGTGAACATTCCTCGATGAATTACGAAGTTACATACCGGATAAGAACTACTGCAATACACTTGTGTAGGCAATTTGTACAAAGTTCATGTAAGTCCTTAAAATTTATGTAGGCAAGACAGTATTGCATGTGACTCGCAATCTTGTTGTTATTGTGTATTGTTGTTACCTGACCAATGAAATTGTCAAATGTCTGATTTTTTATAAATATTCTCGCCGAGACAAAACCGTGAAAACATGGAACTGTTTAGAATATTATGATAATTTTAAGCTTACTGATAGATATCGACAAGATCTAATCAATGAACTTGCTAGATATCGTCAATCGTGTCATTGCGTTTCACATTAGCGTAAATTGATTTCTTGAGTCAGCTCAATCCTAATTTCACATCTCTGCGTCGCCCGGTCGCCCTCGTGTTCACAATTTAAATCAGCGTCTCCTTCAAACACCCTGTTTAAACAGCTTGCTGACTGTTTCATTCGATAAAAATGTTTGAAGGTAGGGATTTCAACTTTGCGATCAACAATTATATTTGGTTGCGAAGGAGCCGACATATCCAATAACCTTCATTGCTACGTATATTTAGAATTGTCAACACGATACTCAACATTTCGAGCAATCTTTTTACGTTAAACTGACTTAGATTGTGAATATCCATAGACGCCCCGTAAAAACTTTAATCACGCTAAATAAGGTAACAGAAAACTCCAGGGAGTGCCACAATCATAAACCGCAGCCCTTCCCAGACCCCAAGAGGAAAAGAAAACCGACAAATCCAAACAAGCACAAATCGAACAAACGTACGAAAAGCACTAAGATTAGCTCTCTCTTCCCCAAGCGAGGTAATCGCAATACTAAAAGGACTAAAAAACACAAGAACAAAATGACACATGGAAAGACATACAACAAATCGCCTCGTAGAATAAACCACAAAGCAACAAAGAGTAAGACTAACACTTCATTACTGTCATTTGGAAATTTCAACAGAATAGAGGCTCCGATATTCGTTCTTTATTGCGTGTTCTTTGTATCTAAGTGCTATTTTTAAAGACTTTACATGTATTTAAATTACAAAATAACGCTTGGTCCGAGTAGAGGTTCTCTAACTCAGTCTTGGATCAACAAAAAACATATATATGCATTTACATCCTCTGTACTAGTCCTTATCAAGGTAAACAACTAGGTTTACTAAAGCGACTCCCCCTTAAGTCAGATGCAGCTCATAATTGCAAATATGTTTTCGCTCCGTGTAGGGTCCTCCAACTCATCAGCGAAATATCTTATATGTAGTAAATAATATAAAACAGAACGGGATGTGCATTGTGATGTGAATTGTGATTGTAAATGGAACTCTGTTTAAATTGTTTTTTCCTCCCTCCTAGAAGGGGACTATTCTAAAACTAACATCAAACTGGCTGTAAATTTCTTATTTTAGAGAATGTTGACCCCTTATTAGGAGTAGAATGCTGTGCAGGAAAGCAAATAGGAGGTCTAAAAAGTTGTAGCCTGTGGATAAAAGCAGAAAGGCAAGCATGTGTACCTAGTTCCTTTAAAATACCATGTACGTCCTATATAATTAAAACTACCGCAAATCTCTTTAACAAGGAATAAAGAGCATATAAAGGAAGCATTATGGCATGAGACAATAAAGGTTTTCCGTATTGTTGAATTAAAGTTGAAGTATTTCTGCAGCTAAAGATTTTCAAAGTGACCGGGTCAAAAATCATAAAATGAATAAAAAGAAATTAAAAAATAAATGAAAGCTTGTGTTGGAAATTTCAGCATAATGTTAATAACATGGCGGAAGGTTTGTGCGAGGTATTAAAACTGCATAATAATTGAGGGAGGGCGAAACTGGTCATCGCAACTGTAGATGTCGGCCAAACTGACGATAAAATGCAACGTAACATTTACATAATGGTTACATTTCCTGGTGCCAATATCTCCGTGTCTCAGTTTTAACATCTGATAAGCATATAAATGTCTGACCGGCACATAATTGTTTACATAAATCTTTGTTTTTGTTCGTATATTGCATAGCATGTCAGTCGTTCTTATCCGTATATGGCATAAGGGTCATTTTTGTTGTATATCATTGATAATGAGCCGCGAATTCCACTAACAAGTATGTTTTACGCATGTATTTTTGTGTTTCAGAAGAGATAGTCCAGTATATAAAAAGTGTGTTGTTAACAGCAAATCGTGTAAAGCAAATATTGTTAACACCGAATCTTAGTTACTGAAAGCGAGGTTAAAAGTCTACAGAAAGTAAGCCTGTCTTGCCTCTACAGTAAGACAGGTCAGGCTCCTGACTACAGAATAGTTAACAAGATATCTAAGATGTACCACAATCTTAAGCCATAGCTTACCTTTAATACCTGAGTAAAGGAACAGAAATTCTGTAAACGCTTATGCAAACGAGAGCATTTAATTATACTGCTGCAAATTTAGATAAATGTATTTCATTTTAATCTAACAATCCATACATTTTACCGCCTTCACCCTACATTATCTTCTCGCCACCTGGAGCAGGATATACAAGATTTTCGCAGGCTTATTTTGCTCAAAGCTGCAAATAATATATTGTTGTTACTTGATGGTTCAACTATATTAGAACGTTGAAACATGAACTTATCAGCATTGAAACCTATATTCAGACATTTGTTGGTGTGCAGTCTACTGAGAAGGGTCGCATGATGACGGACTATCAATGAGCAAGTAAAGAGGTAAGTATAATTATCATTCGTAATTGGGTTAATCACTAAACATGCATGCATTTAGTCGCAGAATATCCGAATTGTAACTTGCATTTTGTAGCTGGTGACAATCCTTTTGAATTGTTAAAAAGTCAGTTCTGCTAATACTCTTTCCGATAATATAGACTAAGTCATAATAAAATTCAGCTTCGTGCAGAAGTGTTTTCAAACCAACGTTATATTTGGACATTAATTCAAACTGACGGCGATAAAACTTAGAACATGTTACACGTAGTTAAAGATACCAATACAGTTGCTAAATAATAACTGACTAATTATTTGATAATCAATGTTTTGTATTATTTCCCCGTCGCAGGCTACACGGCGTATATATAGAATTCTTTAAATGACCCATATAATAAAATTTAAGTAGTACTTTGAGCAGACATTAAACTATCTCACATTCTGTCAAGGTTGGATATATTGAAATACAACTACTAATTTAGGCAAACTGGAAAATAAAAAAAAAAATCGTCCGATCTCGGTTTTTATCAGACCGATGAGTCTGAATCCTTTATCAAAAATCGGTGGTTGTTCCCTTGAAAACAATTAATTTGTGATATATCTTTCATAATCCTAATACAATACAGGCATCGTAAACAATCAAGTGTAACATGATCGAAAGTTGACTTTCTAACCATTCGCAAAGTATATTTCGGTAAACTGTAGATCTAGATCAGATGTCACTGAACGCGGAGCTTGGTCAATATATGCACTGTTTGATAATCAACCGCATGTATATCGTCTATTTTGCAAAACATCCCCATGGTACTGAATGGATTTGTCCAAACATCCAAAATAAAGTGATACACGAATAGTAAATTGGTTAAATATAAATATTACAAAATATATAAATATTAAATTCCCCTTACCGAACTTTCACTATGTTTGACCGGTTGAACTGGTCATTAGGTGACGTGGCTCAGCTGACTACTACGGTGGAATGGCACAAACTCCAAACTCGCATTTCTGCCTGAAAACGTATATTAATTACAGTATCATCTAATCAGAGGTCTATAGGTATGTTAATCAATTTTCTACGGTTTACGGGGAATGGATACATTTTCAAGGACGAAATCTTGCAAAAGTGTTTCCATTATCTTCTAAAAATGGGATCCACTCTAAAAGCAAGCACTACACTCCCCTTTCAGAACTCTGGCTCCTTGACGGAAATAGTGAACAATCTATCAAGGGTATCCAGGTCACTTATCGTATTTTGATATGGTGCCGGAATGATCTGAACTGTCTAGATTACATTGAGAAAACACCTCACTTATAAAATCATTAACCCTTGTTATGCTGACTAAATTAAGATGCAACATCCACTTCTAATTGCCTGCCAATCAGATCACTTAACCCAGGTTGTGAATACAAATTAACATACTGAATGACAAACAGTGCAGTTCCAAAGAGAAGTCAACTGATCTGGATCTACAATGTTTGCAAAGGTAGGCCATATCTGGGACCAGCGAGACTTAATGTTAAATAAAATGTAAAACAGTGCAAATATAAGTAAAATTACGTAAAAATTTTAAGTCTTGCCTTGTATTATTTTGTTCTTGTGTTTTTCAGTCCTTTTAGCATTATGATTACCTCGTTTGAGGAAGAGAGAGCTAATATCAGTGCTTTTTGTACGTTTGTTCGATTTGCGCTTGTTTGGTTTTGTTTGTTTCCTCTTCCTTTTTGTGTCGGGGAAGGGCTGCGGCTTGTAACTGTGGCACTCCCTCGACTTTTCTCCTTCCCTTTTTATCAGACAGTGTAACTTCGTAGTCTGATCATAGTATATGCTTAGCACTTTGTGGATAGCCAATAATCCAAAGCTATAGCAAGAGAACAGTCTGCTATAATACTGATTAGACTGCGCGAATGCGCTGTTTGACTTTTCTTCACCGGGCAAACATCCCATCATGTATATATTCTCATGTTGCAGTTCAAATAGGACCATGGTGGTAGAATTTGTTAGACACATATGTTCTTATGGCAAATGTATTTAAAAACTTTATTATATTGGTTTGAAGTAATCAAGAAAGTAAACAAAGTGATATAACAAGTAAAATTTATTTCAGCTTACACACATAATGCTTTTCTGATAATGAAAATGACGCTTTGAGAATACGGACGATATGGAGCATTTTTATGTATTTCTATATTAAGAGTAGCATCGGGACCCAGGGTGAAGTTGGCTAGCTGTAAAAGTGCTTTAACCCCCCTCCCCCACCCCCAGTGGTTTACTCTACTGATTGTTCTAAGGCGATGGTCCCGGTGTTAGTCGTACTCTTTGTTCCTTTGTGGTTTATTCTACGAGGCGATTTGTTTTATGTCTTACCTTGTGTTATTTTCTTTCAGTCCTTTTAGCATTGCGATTACCTCGCTTGGGGAAGAGTGCGTTTCGTAAGTTTGTTCAATTTGCGTTTGTTTGGTTTTGTCTGTTTACTCTTCCTCTTGGTGTCTGAGAAGGGCTGCGGTTTGTGATTGTGGCACTCCCTGGACTTTTCTCATACCTTTTTTTTTATGCTCAGCTGAGCTGAGCATAAAAAATGTTTATAACCGCTAAGCTTCCTGAATATCCTTTCTTCTATCTCAAGGTCTTGTTGTTGACCGTTCCTAGGCAGTATTTCTGTTTAAGTTCCCCTTTGGTATTGTTCGTTCTATAGTCGTTGCTCAGTTGTGTCATTTGTGCCCTTCTTATACCTATACGTGTCTTTGGAGCACTGTGTTCCGTAGTCTGGCCTTCCCCAGGTATGCCCATATTTATACTATTCGTTATCATAATGTTCTATAGAATAAATTTTATACTCATATATTGCAGTGAGGTTAAACATCTGCTTGAAAGGAATAACAGATGTCGCCCCAAGACGACTTGAGCCACAGAGCTTCCGTCCCAAGACAACTCGGCCTGCTTTAGAAGACAATCTAAATCTTTAAAGACAACTCGTCGCAAACCTTACAGCGTGCCCATTTTTCAGGCATGTGCAAGTCAGCTTCCAAGACAGTAATACACAGAGAAATGTACAACGTAAAACGCGATACTTATACATTGTATCTGCTATTCAATAAAATAAATTCTTGTTTAGTTTGTAAAAAGGTTACTGTTCAAAGTTTGCTATAGGCTTTTAAATACCTAAGCTCGCAAACTTCGCAGTTATTGACTTTATATTTTAGCAATTTAGCTATGACCAGTTCTTCGTTCCTCCATCTGCCCTTCTAGCTGACCATCTTTCAAACTTTAGTTTCGCTTAGAACCTTAATGTTAATTATTGTCAGTATGTGGCCCTTTATTATCCACTTTAATCATCTTGTTGATAATAGATTATCGTTAAGCAGTACCTTCAACTCCCTAACAGCTTTGCGTAAATTATGTTGACTAGAGAGTGTAACTGTACAACAAAAAGAAAACACCAACCTTTGTTACAAGTATTTGCTTTTATTGCTAATTAGATCGCGTATCTACAAAACAAAGCATAAAAAATAATTTTATAAACAGAATAGAATAGCATGTTGAAAGCATAGAACATGCTGTATGAAAAATTAATTAAAATTCAGTCATTTTAGATATACACATATCATATGTGCCATATAAAGGTGGATTGAGTTGTCTTCGGATAGATTTGAAACAAGAGCCGAGTTAGTTTTGTCGCTATTTTAATGGGACAAGTGGTTTTGGGGCGAGCTGTGCAATTCCGCTTGAAAAAGCTATGCTGTCTTCAGGGTTCACATTCTGCAGTAGAAAGTAGAAAAGAATACCATAAATGTCAAAATGCCATATTATGCAAATTGCACTGCTCAGTCGTAATGAATTCAAACACTCTCAGCTAAACAATACGTTTCGTTTGCAAGCTGCCTGTAGTGTACATCGGCTACCTTTTGTAGCTTCTTAGGAAGTTGGCTTTTTTGTACATTTGCCCTTTTGTTAAAAGTGGGGAGGGGTTACTCTAAATCGGATCACATTCACCCCTATTGTAGTAGACCTCCTTTCAGAAGAAAAAAAAAATGTCGCCCTTGATAATGCATCTATTCCCTTTACTTTTCAAATCTAAACTATTACAGTTGGTGCATATATCCCAAATACTTTCCATGGCTTTTGTATATACATCACACCTGACACAAACACATCTGGTCCAACTATTACAAAATTTGCGTTCGTGACATGGTAACATGTTTAATCCTGGCTTTATTGCATGCTTTAAGAGCATAATGATAAAAACCAAGAAATAAATCAAATTAAAACGCGAGAAGTCGTTGACATTTTCATGAAAGATAATTAAGAATGACAGTGGGTTCTTCTAAGGTTTGCTTCAGTGCAGGAGACATTGTGTGAAATTTCTCTCACCCGAATGTCTTTCCAAAGAGAATAATCAACTTTTGAGAGTTTGAAAACGTTCCTTCGAACATGTACGCCCAGCAAAGACTCAACTCAGCATAAGCATCTGCACAGTCTGGTCAGAATCATCTTTCTTTGTATGAAGAAATTTTGCATCCATGTCTATCCAAACAGTACCCAGTGAGGATTCTGATCAGACTGCGGGAATGTACAAGCTGATCTTAATCTTTGCTGGACGCACATGTCCGAAGGTATGTTTTCTGACGTTGTTGTGCATTTCTTAATTAACTTCTGTTACATTGAATATTCATTTTCTCGAAGATTGCACGAATTTTGCTTTAGTATATTAACACCATATTTTCCCAACAAATTTGAACAAATGTTTGTATGTATGCAAAGCCTGAGCAAACCGTGTAGACCTAGATCAGGCGCCTTTGGTCAATCTATATTGTTAACTACTCAAATTGCTACATTTAGACTTAATAACAGGCCCCGAGGTTATAAAACTTTTTCATGCACAACTCAGCTGTGCGTGAAATTGTCTCTGCTAACAATAGTTGGCATTTTCATATTTATTAGCAGAGAAATTTTCATGCTCATTCATTGCATGTGAAAATATAGTTCTATTCACGGGTGGTAGGGGGCTTAAGGAAAGTTGCATATCACTAATAGTCCTCAAGAACAGAATCAAACAAAAACAGAAGTTTAAAAAGATGTCCAGAAATAGCCTCAATCACATACCATAGCTTTCCAATGACACCAAGAGGAAGAGCAAATAAACCATGACAGACAGTACACAAGCCACATACCAAAGAAAAGCTAAACAACCAGCTCTTTTTTTTCATATTAGGTGATCGTAATGCTAGACAGCAGCTACTTAACACATAATAAGACCAAAAAATGACAAAAAAGAAAAAAACCCTCAGAGAGTAGCACTAAGACCACAAAAACGAACACTAGAACCGCCGTCTTAGAAACGTTAGCAGTGAAACTTTCTTGGGTGTAAATTTATTTTACCGGGACCAAATCTTTAACCTGGGTTAAAATGTAAAAATGTTGTAATACATACAAAATGTCTCACATATAGGCTCCCTAACTCAGTCAGTGAAACATAAATCAAGTCTGCTATTTTCTATTTTTGATCCGTTCTTTATTTCCAAATATCCTTATTTCGGAATGGATCTTTCAGAGTTTAGAGCCGATCTTCCAGGGTGAGGTGTAGGATTAAAACGGTATCGTTTGAATAAACTCCTGAGTTACACCCACATACATTTGTTTCAACTTCTGTTTCAGCTTGTTTCAACCTTTTTGTAGTATTATTGTCTCAAATAAAAAACAACAACAATGCACAACAGTAAAAACTTGTTATATGTTTCCAAAGGCAACCTTTAGAGATTGTGTTTGAGAAATTACAGAATATTAAGCAGGTAACCAAGATGACCCTAAATAAGTTTATCTTTATATCTGTTGAACATCCATTTAGACAGAAGCATTGGGAAATCATTTAAAATTAGGAAGCCACAGAGCAATTACATTAGTGACTACAGAACAAACATATATTTTGGTGTCTCACACGCTAGTAATACAATATCAAAGTAAGGTTTACAGCGTCTCATTCTTTGCCAGACTATATAATAGATGACCAAGCCATCCATTATGAAAACACGCCTATTCAAATATACTGAAAATTTAACCACCAAAAACTGAAAATTTTCAGATGAAAACTTCTGATATTTTTCGTATTTCTGCTCAAAACATAGATTGTGGGTACTCGTTAGAACCGCCTCGACGAGGCGGTTCTAACGAGTACCCACAATCTACGTTTTAGAGTAGAAATAAGAAAATAATGTATACCCCTGGTAAACCCTAGTTTTACTATATAAAAGTGAGGTTTGAGGGGGTCAAAATTATATAGGCATGTTTCCGTGATGGATACCGTGTTTAATATTAACATGCTGGGATCTCCATCCCCTCGCCATATCTATCTTGTTTGAAACAAAAGCCCATTCCAATACATGTTAATGGGTCTGAAAACTGTTGGACGAGTGTCAAACATTATACTCTGATCAGACGCCTCAAACTTAGTAGTCTGATCTACGCTGTTTGCTTAGATGTGCCAGTCCGAAAACTTAGTATAATACAGATACGACAAGCTAAATGTTAGTTTTTAAATATTTTGATGTACCGTAATAACCCTAACTACAGGGACAGACGTGCCTCAGCAAACATTGTAGACCCAGATCGGACGACACAGAACGCCGCTTCTGATCAGGGTCTTTACTGTTTGCCACTCATCCAGCACTATGTAAGACACAACAATAGAGAGACAGATAGTAAATTGGACTTTTTTTCAAATTTTAGGACGCGTATGTTTAGGTGTTAAGGTGTCCCAATACTTAGGATGAATGCAATATTATCCATTGCAATGTAGAGATCAAGTTAAAGCCCATTTGTGTTTAAATATATTTATTATGAATTTTATCTACATATATTTTAGTACATCAGCAAGACAACAATTCAAATAAAATTGGACTCGAAAGAAACAATAAGCTAATGTGAATTTGTCACAGAAATATACTTAAAGACAAACGTTCTGCATGGGTTTATTTGCTCACCTGGGCACGAAGTGCTCAAGGTGAGCTGTTGTGATCAGTCAATGTCCGTCGTCCGTCATACGTCGTTCATCATTCGTCGTCCGTCGTGCGGTGTCAATAATTGCTTTAAAAAAAAGGTAAGAGAAAAGTCCAGGGAGTACCACAATCTCAAACTGCAGCCCTTCCCAGACCCCAAGAGGAAGAGGAAACCGACAAATCCAAACAAGCACAAACCGAACAAACGTACGAAAAGCACTAAGATTAGCTCTCTCTTCCCCAAGCGAGGTAACCGCAATACTAAAAGGACTGAAAAACACAAGAACAAAATGACACACGGAAAGACATACAACAAATCGCCTCGTAGAATAAACCACAAAGCAACAAGGAGTAAGACTAACACCGGGCCTACTCCTTTAAAAGCCTACTCCTCCTACACCCCTGGCCCAACTGACTCGAAAGTTGGTAGGAAGCAATGGGGTGACTTACAGATCCAAAATAGCTAAAATCGTTTCGATCGAAAATTCAAGATGGCCGCCATGGCAGCCATCTTGAAAATCTATTTATCGTTTCTTTTCCTGAACCAACAGGCAAACTGACTCGTAACGGTACAGAGCATCGGTGTGTCTTGTAGATCAAAGATAGCTAAAATCGTTCCGATCGGAAATCCAAGATAGCCGCCATGGTGGCCATCTTGAAAACCTATATTTCGAAAGTTGGTGGGAAGCACTGGGGTGACCTGTAGATTAAAAATAGCTAAAATCGTTCCGAGCGGAAATCCAAGAAGGCCGCTGTGTCGGCCATCTTGAAAATCCATTTTTTGGCTCTTCTCCTGAACCGAAAGGCCAATTGACTTGAAACTTAGTAGGAAGCATCAAGGTGACCTGTAGATAAACAATAGCTAATATTGTTCCGATGGGGAATCCCAGATGGCCACCATGGCCGCAATCTTTTTTGAAAATCTACTTTTCGCTTCTTCTCCTGAAACGAAAGGCCAATTTCTTGATAGGAAGCATGGGTGACTAGTAGATCAAAATAGCTAAAATCGTTTTGATTGGAAATCCAAGATAGCCGTCATGGCTGCCATCTTGAAAATCTATTTTTCACTTCTTCTCCTGATTCCAAAGGCCAACTGACTCCAAAATTGGTAGGAAGCATCAGTGTGATTTGTAGATAAAAACTAGCTAAAAAGGTTCCGATCAGAAATCCAAGATCGCCATCATGGCCGCTATCTTTTTTGTTCTTCTCCTGAACCCAAAGGTCAGTTTATCTGGTAATCAGGTGAGCGATACAGGGCCGTCTTGGCCCTCTTGCATTTTTTTAACTTTATCTGTATAATGTAGTACCTTATTTTCTTGTCATACTTTATGGTTCCAATGTGGTTCCGGAAACGTTTTTTTATTCGTGTGTCGGTGGTTTATTATACTGAAAGGAAAAAGAAACGCAAGGTAGAGTTTTTTCCTTCTTATTTTAACCATTTTTTACGGTGTTTACTATAGCCACACACTTTTACAGATTGTCCTGTGAATGTGAACCGCGGGTATACGAGTCTTTGGTCGATGTGCTATCTACCCAGTGTGTGAAATCATTCAACCGTGCACTACACAGTGCATTGCACGGACAATACGGAAAGCCAAATTTTCGTGCAAAATAAGCACGTTTAAACCTTCAGCACAAGATTTCCTCACACCATTTGGTACACTTCAACGATACACAACGCTCTTCGATTCTTTTACCGATTTTTCTTTTCATTTTTACGCTACTTTGAACTTTTTTTCAATCATGGTACGATTGACTGATGTTCAGAGGGGTAGGGCAACTGCGTTGCTGATGCAGGGTCAGAGGCAACAGCAAGTTGCCAATCATTTTGGGGTTAACGTCTCAACAATTGAACGTCTTGTTAGACGTTTAAGGGAGACAGGGCATTTAGCAGACCGACCGCGGTCTGGGCGTCCACGCGTGATGTCGCGACGTCAAGACAGGACAATCCGTCTGGCACATTTGCGGAATCGTCGTCTCACTGCTACCGAAACTGCCCTTAATACAGTAGGTACGCATAATCGACAAATTTCTCCGAAGACTGTTGGAAGTCAATTGCGTGAGATTGGTCTTCGAGCTCGTCGTCAATACGTTGGTCTGCCTCTGACCCAGGCACGTAGGTTGCGCGTATGGCGTGGTTGACGGCGCATGCGCCCAGGCTATTTCCGATGAGGCAGTGAAGACGAGTTCTTTTTACGGACGAGTCTAGGTTCACTCTCTATTGCGCAGATGGTCGACGTCGTGTGTACCGACGTCGCGGAGAACGCTTTGCCGACGCCTGTGTTGTCGAACGGGATCGGTTTGGGGGTGGCTCCGTTATGGTCTGGGGAGGCATTGCTCACGGGATAAAATCACAGTTGATTATTGTTGCGGGCAATATGACCGCAGTAAGGTATAGGGATGAGATCTTGCGTCCTGTTGCAGTCCCGCTTGTGAAACAACGTAATCTGATTCTGCAGCAGGACAATGCCCGACCACATGTTGCCCGAGTTTGTCAGGATTTCCTGGCAAACAATAACATCGCTCCACTAGCATGACCACCGTACAGTCCAGATTTGACCCCAATAGAGCACATGTGGGATGAGCTGGACAGAAGGGTTAGGAAGCGCCGAAATCCCCCCGCAACTCTTGCACAATTAAGGAATGCGTTGATCGATGAATGGAATAACATCCCGATGCGAACTGTCAATGCTTTGGTTAACTCTATCCAAAGGAGAATTAGGGCAGCAACGGCAGCAAGAGGGGGGCACACCCGATATTAATTTTCAGTTTGATTTTGATTTCAAGATTTGGGGGGTAGCTACCAATGAACTTCAATAACTCGAGACTTGTTGATCACAAACCAATGAAATTTGGAACGTTTGTTCCATACATGTACCGCTTTGTAATCATAGTAAAATATTTAACAAACTTTTTCAAACTTGAATGAAATTTAGGAATAAAATTTACCCTGCGTTTCTTTTTCCTTTCAGTATATATGACGTTTGTTTTATCATTATTTGTTCCTCAGATTTCCTTCTTTTAGTTCACTTATATTTTTATATATATATATTATTAAGTTTATCAATATTTAAGTCTAACAAAGTTGCCGCTTTCATAGTCAGGCAACCTCATTAGGGAAAACGTATCCAGGATATAATGTTAACATGATTTTTGAATGATTTGTTGATGTTTTTTTAATAAAGGCTGGTTTGAAATTAATGGTTAGTCAATTGAATAATAGCAGGAACAAAAAGAAAAGTTATGTCAGTAGGACCACATGTTTACGAAGTTACAGTATGTTTTTAAAATTGCTGTCCTGAGACACGTAATATTTAAAATTCTGTGTTGTTCAGCACAAACTTGGTAGCAATTTTCCATATAAACATAGTAGCAGCAATCGTCCAAGACTTCCTAAGCCTAAATTATCTTTTCGATATTTGAAACTAGGCATCCAAGAATTTCATAGGAAGTATGTTTTGGCTCCAGCTAATAAAGCTGCTAATAATGTTGTTGTTGTGTGACGACTTTATTATATCAATACTCTAAAACAAGAACTTGGTAGTACCAAAACATATGTACGGATTTCTACTGACAAGAGATTTATTGTCAATACCCGTTCTATCGATATTACTACTAAAATAAGGTAAGAGAAAAGTCCAGGGAGTGCCACAATCACAAACCGCAGCCCTTCCCAGACCCCAAGAGGAAGAGGAAACCGACAAATCTAAACAAGCACAAACCGAACAAACGTACGAAAAGCACTAAGATTAGCTCTCTCTTCCCCAAGCGAGGTAATCTCAATATTAAAAGGACTGAAAAAACACAAGAACAAAATGGCACACGGAAAGACATACAACAAATCGCCACGTAGAATAAACCACAAAGCAACAAAGAATAAGACTAACACCGGGACCACCGCCTTAGAACGGTCGGTAGAGCAAACCACCGCAATATAAGTTTGCACTGAGTATTAAAGAAAAGCAAGACAGACTTCCTACGTTATATTGGTTACCGAAACTTCATAAACGACCTTATAAAGCACGTTTCATTGCTAATTCTAGTTTTGTCCAGACTACTGTTTTGTCCAAACTGCTAACTTCATGCCTTACTGCTGTTTAAAAAACATTGGATTAGATACTATGATACTGTTTACGAAAGGGACAGAATTAACTATTTGTGGTGAATTAAAAATTCTAATGATGTTCTCAATAAATTTATATCTAAAAACTTTCAGGCTTCTAAATTGTCTACATATGATTTTTTTCTACAATGTATACTACGTTACCTCATCATCTTATAAAAGATAAACTTATTGATTTAATTAACCGAACGTTTATTCGGGAGAATACCCAATATTTGGCTTGCAACGAAGAATGTGCTGTTTTCACTTCTGATGTATATAATAATCACAATTTATGGTCGTGTCAAAAAGTCTGTGATGCCCTTGTTTATCTTTTGGATAATATTTTTATTAGATTTGGAACTAAACTTTATAGACAAACTCTTGGTATTCCGATGGGAACTAATTGTGCTCCTCTTGTTGCAGATTTGTTTCTTTTTTGTTATGAGAGTGATTTCATGAAGTCTCTCTCACGTGAAAATCAGGCTGACGTTATTGAGGCTTTCAATTCAACTTCAAGATACCTTGACGATTTATTAAATATTGACAATATTTACTTTGACCAAATGGTGGACCGGATATACCCTACAGAACTCCAGTTAAATAGAGCAAATTCTTCCGATACCGAGGCACCTTTCTTGGATTTGAATCTATGTATATCTAATGGTACAGTTGCCACCAAAATTTATGATAAACGGGACGATTTTGATTTTGATATAGTCAATTTCCCTTTTCTGGATGGCGATGTCCCCCGGCGTACCTCATATTGGGTATACATATCTCAACTTATAAGATTCGCCAGAGCTTCACCAAATCTTAATGACTTTAACTACCGTAATAAAGCCCTTACTGCCAAACTTCTTAGGCAGGGCTATCGTTATTTTAAACTTCGTAAGGCGTTTTCGAAATTTTATCGCAGACACAGTGCCTTATTAGAAAAATATAGCGTCAGTCTGAAAACACTTCTGCAACAAGGTATGTCGGAATCCGAATTTTACGGTGACTTAGTGTACAGATTTAGAAAAATTGTAGGTAAATCTAACTTTTTGGAGCAATTCAGAAAACTTATTAACCGTTATAAAAGAATTGGCTATAGCTTGGATATTATGCGGCAGACTGCATGCCTAGTTGTCAACCCAACCATTGTTGATGGCTATGCTTCACTCTTTAATTGCACGACGACGGTTCGGGCCTCAGACTCAATGACGGCCTCTTCGTTAAACTTTAACCAGTGGGTTGGGGCTTGATGATATGTCTTTGGCTTGGCCCGCCGTGGTTCAACTATTGGTTTTCATTTACTCTGGCATACAGTTGAATTAGCCATGAGCACTCGTCTTTGTTTATTATAGTGATTAATTTGATTTTTATGTTTTCGCTTTGATGCATAGACTGGGTTGGGAGCCTTTATGCGAACCGAATTTTTATGTATTTCTGTATTAAGAGTAGCAACGGGACCCAGGGTGAAGTTAGCTAGCTGTAAAAGTGCTTTAAACTCCCCGGTGGTTTGCTCTACCGACCGTTCTAAGGCGGTGGTCCCGGTGTTAGTCTTACTTTTTGTTGCTTTGTGGTTTATTCTACGAGGCGATTTGTTGTATGTCTTTCCGTGTGTCATTTTTTTCTTGTGTTTTTCGGTCCTTTTAGTATTGCGATTACCTCGCTTGTGAAAGAGAGAGCTAATCTTAGTGCTTTTCGTACGTTTGATCGGTTTGTGCTTGTTTAGATTTGTCGGTTTCCTCTTCCTCTTGGGGTCTGGGGGTTGCTGCGGTTTGTGATTGTGGCGCTCCCTGGGGTTTTTTCTCTTATATTTTTCACATTGTCTTAAGTGTAAACCTATTGAAACTCATTTCGCGCCTTCTTTACGTTGTTAATTACAACAAACTATTCACTAAAGTAAAGTAAAAAGAAAACAAAGAATATATGACATGATTGAATCAGACAAAAATAAAGATATATAAACAGAAATTAATTAAAATTTGACAATCATATTTTATAATCATTTAAACGTTTTGTTCTGTTGTATTAGAACTAGAGCTCCTAACACGTTCAGCTGCTGCATGCACGTTCGATGGTGATATGCTAAATTAACGGTTGTTGGCCTTGCTTAGGGGGCATATGCAGCGCAGCAAAGGAAATTGTTGTCATGCGAAGAGTCTCTATGCAACCGAGATTTCTATTTTCTTTCGGTTATGTGTTCGGTATTCCCAAAGGCAAGTTTAATCTGAATACAGAAAATAAATATATTAAGTTACTTAGGAAATGCATTTTGGCGTACAGATGGGCTGACGGCATGATGTGTTAATGCATCCTTAGACAACCTAAATATAAACTGGAATATAAAATATTGTTACGTATGTTGAGCTGTCTTACGACAACAATTCATCCTTTCATATATGCCGCAACATAAGAAAACGTACCTTATCATATCTAGTCGACCTGTTTTGGTTTGACTCATTCTTAAACTATTTCTCTGTTTCTACATATATCACAGAACAAACGTTGACAAAAGTGTCAAACTATTCAAAAAAGGAAAATGATATTTCATGAAAAAATGCATTTGATTGAAAAAAAAAAAAGTTTCCATTAACAAAACTGTGTTTTATAATCTTACACTGCATTATTTAAGGGCACATCTTTCAATTGTCATTAATTTGATTACTCTGGGAATTAACTGTTTTGAAATGTTCTCTTCCGAATTTGAACAATCAAGCAATTTTAAAATTTGCATGTGTCGAGAGAGCGGTGCTGTACATTCCTATACAAACCAAATTGAAATCGAACAGTAAAGTAATTAAACTTGAATTCCAATTAAATGTGACACACACAGACGTCTAGACTTGGGCAGTGATAACGGGTCACAGTACAAGATTAAAATGAAAAATTGTGATTAAATAAAGAGCAGGGAATTTGTTCCAATACATGCTAGCATATCTCATATTTTTCCCTTTGTGGTTATTGGACAGCTTAAGTCTCTGACCGTTTTCCAAGATAATTACAGTAAAGGTGAAATGTTTTGAGAAAATGTCCTTATAAATCCTTTAACTAGAGATTACGAGTGTGACCAATGAAATATCCAATCAGCCTGCGCATTCGCCTGGTCTGATTAGAGTATTCGCTGGGTTCTCTGTGGATGGCTAAAGGTAAAACATTAAACATGCTGTTACCAGAGAAAGGTCATAGTCGCAAATCGCAGCCTTCCCGAGGTACCGAAAAAACAAAACTATGACAACATGATTCATACATTATTTGTGAAAATAAAGTACCACTCAGTGCATTGTTCATTATTCCTCATATAGAGATTTTTATATAGCAAGTCTGTTATTTTCTGCTACAGATCAGTTCTATTTTCAAAGGATCCCTACTTCGGAATATTTTGTGATCGCAGCAGTTGTCGTTAAGTGAATACGTGGAGGCCTTAAAACGTCACCACGTACATCGATATAATGCTGTATTATCAAATAAGATTCATCTCTTTTTTATGTTTTGTGCTGACTTTTCCAAGACGATTCTTCTTTGTAGTCCTTCTTTGTCTGTGGCTTGTTGTAACTTAGCAATTATATCTTTGTATTTTTTGTTCCTCATATCTTCTTTTTACAGTCCCATGGGAAGGTCGTGATTTGCAAGTGTGGCCTCACCTTTCTTATATTTTATAGAAATACATTATGCGTGAAAACAGAGTTCCATTAAATTTATTAGGGTACTTGTCGGATGTTTCATTTTGCATTATCATGGATGTACATACTTAATTATATCGAGTGTATTATATCTATTTTTGCTTTGTTCTGTATCTTCAGAGGAGCCCTACTTGGGAATATTTCGGTCCCTAATTTATGCCATCATTTCACGACTGAAGTCTCAGTTTTCTGGGCCAGACTAGCTACTTTCGGCCAAGGAGATCTCATCAGTAACCCTAATATATTTTTCCAAACTCTCGCAATAAGCAAAAAGGTCACAAAGGACCAGAAACTTTAAGGTAAATACAAAATACACTATGGTAAAGTACGAGGAGACTTTTTACGGTCGTCACACGGCACAAACGCCAGCTGTAGTGATTATAGATAATATCTAAAAGAAATAACCTTTGATAGCAATAAATACACTCACAAATGTCTTCATTGTACAATATGGCGGGAAATCGGCAGGATATATATACAGCCATCTTAATTTCTCGAATTAAACATGTTGCATGAAACAGTTTAATATTTGTTTGATGCATATTTAAAGTCCATTTAATGTCTTACCATTTAAACACAACAGTCTGGTCAGGATTTAAATTTTGACATCCTCTCCTTTCTTAATGCCGACCTAACCACGCATTTATAGCAACGCAATAACCTGAAGTAGTTCCATAGTGTTTAATATTTAAGAACAATTTCCATATGTAATATGTAGCTGTCTACAACTTACTAAATAGACAAATAGACTAATCAGATCGGTGGATTTTAAAATCAAAAACAGGAGTTTTATTAAGCGAAGTTCTCCATTTAAAACATACCCCCACGTTTCCTTAAATATATATAAAGCCTGAAATGGCTGGAGCCTTCTGAATTGGTATAAAATAGTCATTAAGCAGTAGGCACTAAGTATGTGTAGGATGTGTTTTGTTGTCAGGACTACTAATATAGTTCTTGTAATAGGAATTCGATTGATTCTGGTCCTGTCTGTGGATTTTTAATAGACAAAATAAATCCCAAAGGTCTTCGAAAACATAGAACACACAAGTGAACAAAAATTGGTGACTCGGTTTTATTAAGTATCTTCATATACATCAGGGCCCAGTTGTTCAAAGCTAATGACGTCGTTAGTTAACGATTCGTTAAAATTTTAATCGAGTGATACCCAAATATGCTGAAATTTTTTGCTGAAAAAATGTGAGTAGCTTTTGCAGTGCAAAGGCTACTCACATTTTTTCAGCAAAAAATATCAGAATATTGTGTATTGAATCCGCTAAAACAGTTAATGAAATGACCCTTAACGAACTCGTTAAGCTGACGACGCTTTGAACAACTGGGCCCAGGATCGTTTGCGAGGCTGCGTATGCCACTTATTTTATTGCATTTTATTGCAATAAATCTACGAACAAGTTACACTGTTCGTACATTAGACATTTATGTATGACGCAGAGCTGATCCAGTGATAGAACCTTTATTTTTGTTACGTAATGAGAGTAAATTGCTATCTAGATATGTTAAAACTCATCGATCACTTTGTATTTATATCATTTTGCTTCTTCAGAACTGGCTATTCAGACCCGAACTTGTAGGAATTCATAACCTGCTTTGAGTATGCTTGGCTATTGCATTTCAGAAGAAGTGCATCCATTATCGTTACTTTTCGCATTTCCAACAAGCTTTGTATGTTCAGTTCTTACACCAACAACGTCTTTAATATACGTCTAGGAATATACTTGTTTCGGATAGATTCCTCCGTGCAAAAAAATGGGTTGGTATGCTCTTGGACCCTTAATATGAAGACTATCTAAAACTGTATATATGACAACGGAATTTGCTTTAAACAATACTTATTACAGCAGCAGCAATAATACTGCACTTTAATACTTTAATACTTTAACCCTTACCATGAGGGGAAGTTATGTAGCAAGTTTGGTTGAATTCCGCCCAGTGGTTTAGGAGGAGATAGCTTGCCGGACAGATGATTCGTCTGCCTAGCAGACAATTCATATGAAATGCCAAGCCTTATTTTTTTTTCAGAACAACAATAAGAGAAATAAAATGTCGCTGCTTTTAAGCTTGCTTTGCGCTTCAAGGTTAAGTCACGTAAGCATACTTGTTTACATTCTTTTAAGTCAATTATCTACAAAAGAAGGTGTCTGTTTGCTATGTAAACATTTCTTTCATTTGTGTGTACAGATAGGGTTGCCATGAACGTCAAAACAATAACAATTTGAAGAAAAAGTAACAATTCGAAATTACCCACACTGCTCATGGCGACATCACGAAAACATACCTATATAATTTAACGCCCTTAAACTCCAATTTTATGTAGTAAAACTGGGGTTTACAGGGGTATACATTATTTTTCATATTTCTGCTCAAAAACATAGATTGTGGTACTCGTTGGAACGGCCTCGTCGAGGCGGTTCTAACGAGTACCCACAATCTATGTTTTGAGCAGAAATATGAAAAATATCTTCTTTTTTTATCTGAAAATTTTCAGTTTTTGGAGGTGAAATTTACTAAATATTTGAATAAGTGTGTTTTCGTAATGACAAGTTGCTGTCATATGAAGAGTCGCTGTATAACGTAGAATCCGTTTCGTTTTTTATGCGTTCTTTGTTTCTAAGGGCAACATCACGAAAACATGCCAATATAATGTTGACCCCCTTAAACCCCACTTGTATATAGTAAAACTGGGGCTTACAGGGGTATATATTATTTTTCTTATTTCTACGTAAAAACATAGATTGTGGATACTCGTTAGAATCGCCTAAAATAAGAAAAATATGAAAAATATCAAAATTTTTATCTGAAAATTTTCATTTTTTGGTGGTAAATTTTTCGGTATATTTGAATAGGCTTGTTTTTGCAATGATTTTTATAGATTTTATTCGACTGATGTTAAGTGGCGTGTGGCGGCCGTAAATAGTCTTCCCGTGCCTCATTAAAGTACAGTCTTGATTTTATTTTCCTGGGAATCATTTATCCCATTCTAATATCTCATTACGAAAACAAGCCTATTTAAAGTACTGAAATTTTAACACCAAACAATGAAAATTTTCAGATAAAAGATTCTGATAGTTTTCATATTTCTGCTCAAAACATAGATTGTGGTTACTCATTAGAACCGCCTCGCCGGAATATCTGAACACTCGGTTTTTGGTGGTGAAATTTTCAATATTTGAAGAGGAGTGTCTTTGTAATGAAGGACCGAGGATTGGACTTTCTGTGGGTGGCTGGGGATGCTGTATTTTTTTTTTTTTTTTTTTTTTTTTTGTTTTGTTTTGTATTGTTCTTGTTGTTATTGGTTTGCTTTTTTTGTATTTTTTAGCTCACCTGAGCCGAAGGCTCAAGGTGAGCTTTTGTGATCACTCACCATCCGTCGTCGTCGTCGTCCGTCCGTCCGTCCATTCACAATCTTTAAACAACATCTCCTCCTAAACCACTGATTGGATTTTGACCAAACTTCACAGGAATGATCCTTGGTTGGTCCTCTTTCAATGTTGTTCAAATGGTTTCGGTCCATTGCATATCTAGGTCACAGGAGCTAAAAATAGATTTTTTTTACTAAAAACTTAAAAAATCTTCTTGTCAGAAACCACTGGACCGATTTCAATATAATTTTGCAGAAATGTTCCTTTGGTGATCCTCTACCAAGATTATTTAAGCCATTCGGATTCGTGAAAAAAAACATGGCCGCCAGGGGGCGGGGCTTATTTTCCCTATCTATCTATATAGAAAACTTTAAAAATCTTCTTGTCAGAAACCACTGGACCAATTTCAATATAATTTTGCAGAAGTGTTCCTTTGTTGATACTCTACCAAGATTGTTCAAGCAATTTAGATTCGTCAAAAAACATGGCCGCCAGGGGGCGGGGTTTATTTTCCCTACATATCTATATAGAAAATTTTCAAACTCTTCTTGTCAGAAACCATTAAGCCGATTTCTATATAATTTTGCAGAAATGTTCCTTTGTTGATACTTTACTAAGATTGTTCAAGCCATTTGGATTCGTCAAAAAAACATGGCCGCCAGGGGGCTGGGCTTATTTTCCCTATATATCTCTATAGAAAACTTTAAAAAATCTTCTTGTCAGAAACCACTGGACTGATTTCAATATAATTTTGCAGAAATGTTCCTTTGGTAATCCTCTACCAAGATTGTTCAAGCCATTTAGATTCGTCAAAAAACATGGTCGCCAGTGTACCACTGGACGGATTTCAATATAACATGGCAGGAATGTTTCTTTTATAATCTTCTACCAAGATTGTTCAAGCTGTCATGATTCGTCAAAAACCATGGCCGCCAGGGGGTGGGGCTTTTTGTCCCCTATATATCTATATAGAAAACTTTAAAAATCTTCATGTCAGAAAGCTTGGGCCGATTTCTATATATCTAGGCAAAAATGTTTCCTTGGTGATCCTCTACCAAGATTGTTCAAGCCGTCATGATTTGTCAAAAAACATGGCCGCTAGGGGGCGGGGCTTATTTTCCCTATAAATCAATATAGAAAACTTTAAAAATCTTCTTGTCAGAAACCACTGGACCGATTTCATTAATACTTGGCAGAAATCTTTCCTTGTTGACCCTCTACCAAGATGGTTCAAGTTATAATGATTCGTCAAAAAACATGGCCCAGTTGGGAGGGGCTTATTTTCCCAATATATCTATATAGAAAAGTTTAAAAATCTTCTTGTCAGAAAGCAATGGATCGATTTCAATATAACTTGGCAGAAAATTTTCTTTGGTAACCCTCTACCAAGATTGTTCAATCCGTCATGATTTGTCAAAAAACATGGCCGCTAGGGGACGGGGCATATTTTCCCTATATCTATATAGAAAACTTTAAAAATCTTCTCGTAAGAAACCTTTGGATTGAGTTCAATGTAACTTGACAGGAATGTTGCTTTGGCGACCTTCTACCAAGATTGCGCCCTCATGATACGTCAAAAACATGGCCGTCATGGGGCGGGGCTTATTTTCCGTATATATCTGTATAGAAAAATTTAAAATTCTTCTTGTCAGAAACCACCTGACTGATTTCAATATTACTTGGCAGGAATGTTGCTTTGGTGACCCTCTACCAAGATTGTTCAAGCAATCATGATTCGTCAAAAAACATGGTTGCTAGGGGGCGGGGCTTATTTTCCCTATATATCTAAATTTATATATCTAGGCAAAAATGTTTCCTTGGTGATCCTCTACCAAGATTGTTCAAGCCGTCATGATTTGTCAAAAAACATGGCCGCTAGGGGGGCGGGGCTTATTTTCCCTATAAATCAATATAGAAAACTTTAAAAATCTTCTTGTCAGAAACCACTGAACCGATTTCAATATAACTTGGCAGGATTTTTCCTTTGATGACCCTCTACCAAGTTTGTTCAAGCTGTCATGATTTGTCAAAAACATGGCCGTTATGGGGTGGGGCTTAATTTCCCTATATATCTATATAAGACATTTTAAAAATCTTTTTGTCAGAAACCACTGGACCAATTTCAATATAACGGCAGAATTGTTCCTTTGGTGACCCTCTTTCAATATTCAGTTCAAGCCATCATGATGCATGAAAAAAACATGGCCGCTGGGGTGCAGGGCTAAAAAATTTATACAAAAATCTTAGAGCAGTGAACTTGGCTGAAACTTCAACAGTAAGTATGCAAAGCTGTTTGCTAAGGTGAGCGATATAGGACCATCATGGTCCTCTTATTTTCTTATTCTCTTATTATCGTTGTTGTTATTGTTGTTTCAAAAAAGTTTTTTACAGTTTTGGTTACGCTAGAAAAAATAATCTGGGTTAAGTTGAGCAGAAGAAAATCAAATTGTGTTTGGTCATTGAAAAAACAAAATCTGTGTTTTGTAAAATTTTTAGGGAAAATGTTGGAAATGCATTAGCTTGGGGGGGGGGGGGGGGGTGCGGAGATGCGATGCCCACAGACCCCATATTATTCAGTCTTATAAATATTTGATAACATTCTTATCTTAAATCAGCTTGCTTGAACCAGTCTGCTGATGCCTGCATACATAGGTATGTAGGATGGTGCTGCAGTATTTACTACAACATTATATGTCATGGTGTTTTCATGGGTTCAAGTCTTTACACTATTCAAATAATGAGGAAGATATTTTGGTCTCTGCTGGGCTTTAGGCTGGCTTTGGCTAAACAGTCCCCAATAATCTTATGCATATTAAAGCATATTCCTTTTAGTTACACTCTTACAGTATTACTCTGTCGCTTACTATTGATGGTGGGTGTTCAGGCAGCCAGGTGCATAATTTTGTATGCAAAATCTTTGCTTTAAGGGGTAAGTATTTCAATTGATATCAAATGTTTAATGAAAATTATCCTAATTCTTTTTAAAAATTACCTTAAGCCGAGCTTGAAAGTCTGTTAGTTTGGTCTAATAGTTGTTTGAAACGTTAAACAATATGGTTTTGAGTTTGTGATAGAAACACATCTGGCTCTCGCGCTATATAATAAAGTGTTTTTCTTGGGCAGTAAAACAAAATCTGGCTGAAGAAAAAAAAAATAAAAAATAAATAACAGCCCACCCCTCCTCCAACCCCATCCCCCAGATAATCATATGGTCCGTTCTTATTTATCAGAAACCGATCAGATTTTGTAAGTGTGTAAATGGGCGAAAATATGCCTTCGACCGTGCAAAATGCACAGATTCAGATCATCAAGCGCATGCGCGAAGTATTATCCGGGCCTTTGCCCCCCACCCCCCCCCCCCTCCTCCCCCCATTCATACGTTCTATAGTATAAATGTTCTGTCAGAGGACAGTGAAGGCCCTGATCAGTCTGCGCGGATGCGCAGGCTGATCTGGCCTTCGCTGTCCGCATTAGCCAGAAGACACGCTTTCACGTGGCCAGCCAATATTAATATGCTCTTTTTCTAACTCAAGTTGATTCGTATCACTATAATATGTACCAGCGTGTTACAACAGCAGTCGAAACTAAAATCCACCTAAATCTTAGGTAATCTAGTTTTTTTAATTAGCTTATGAGAACAACAGAACAATAAACATCTTTCCTAGTAAAAACTTCTTACATTAATAACTCCGGAACAACCCTTAAAACCGGATCAGTTCCATGAATTGATCATCATTGCGTGGATTATGAGCGCCACAAAGCTAAAGGGACTTTGCTACTCTTTACACCTTGGTGTCCTAAATGGCTTCTTCCAACTTTTAATTTGGACACGTCTTTTATTGCAAGTAAGGGTTTCAGTCAAAATCTGAACGGCAAGGTAAACACTATAGATCCTGATAAGACGAACGAGTCATCTTATCAGGATCTACACTGTTAGCATAGGTAACTGATTTTGCTGGCAGGCCTGAAAGTATTAATTCGTGTGAATTTTGTCAAAATCCTAGAACACCCTGTACGTCCCGCAAAGCATGGTCAGTGTCCTCTAAGCGCTCACAGCATCTTTGAACATTATCGAATCTATGAGTTAAAGTCCTGCCAGGAGTGCTTCTTGGACGAACAGACTGCCTTGACCTTTTTCCCTGACTTTTTTCCTGACACTAATATCGATTGATCACCCGACTTATACGCTTAGGAAATGTGCCGTGCCACTGGAAAAGTTGTCCGCGTGTATAAACAGACAGCTAAGAATTTTTCGCTGTTCGCGTACAACACTGTTGCAATCTGTAAAATGTAACAAAGAACAGCAAATACCCTAATGAGAGTTTACAGGTATACAGTATGGCCTGTATCGGTGCCATTTCGCATATACATCACGAAAACATGCCTATATAATTTTGACCCCCTTAAACCCCACTTTTATATAGTAAAACTGGGGTTTACAGGGGTATACATTATTTTTCTTATTTCTGCTCAAAACATAGATTGTGGGTACTCATTAGAACCGCCTCACCGAGGCGGTTCTAACGAGTACCCACAATCTATGTTTTGAGCAGAAATATGAAAAATATTAGAATTTTTTATCTGAAAATTTGCCAGTTTTTGGTTGTAAAATTTTCAATATATTTGAATAGGCGTGTTTTCGTAATGTTAGACTATTTCTCTTGATGTAACCTTTGACAGTAAGAATTGATTAACAAAAACTAAGCATGTGTCTAATATGTCCAAAACAGAGCCTGACTAGGTGGCGCTTCCGAGCAATATTATTAGGCTTCGCAAAATTAGTGGAACATGTACCCAGTCAGCATTCTACGTAAATCTATATCGGGCCGTCATCGGCCCGTCAGGGTAGCTGACGGGCCGATGACGGCTCTATGTAGATTTACGTAGAATGCTAGCTGGGTATAATGATTTACTAAGCATCACTTATTATTCTGTATAAGACGGGTCCTAAATGTTTTTTTTTTTTTCGTATTTCTCCATTAAAACCGAACGTTGATTCCCATTACGATCGGCTCTTGTGAGTATGCGAGCGGGTACCCACAACATATACAAAAACTAAAAGAAACTATCAATACTTTCTTGTTTAAAAACCAAACAAAAACAAAAACAACTTATTTTGTTTACGTCGAGGTATGACAGGAAATTAGAGAGACTTGAATGTGCTTTTATGGGAGACAATTCTGCCAAATTAATTTTGCTCCCTTCTAGAAAGGGGTCAACTCTTAAAGGAAAGAATTTATTTGAACAAATTCTTTTTATTTTGGAGTAGACCTCTTTTATGTGATTGGCAGGCAGTTTAGCAAAATGGAAGTCACAAAAGTTGTCTCCTTTGTAAGAAATGTAAGACTATGTACCCAATGTGTCCAGTCTCCTTACGCAATATTGAAAGTCTTCTTATCCGACATGATTGAAATGTTTTCAAGCTGCTGTTTTCTTCTAAATAACCTGTATCGGGTCACTTACCGCCTTTACGCAAAATTTTCTGAGACCTTTTACTCCTTACTACTATATACTTATTCAAAATGTGAGGAATCGTTGTGTGTAAATTGCCGTATGTATGGCAAGCAATGTAGACCCAGGTCAGACGCCGCATTATGCGGCGTCTGATCTGGATCTACACTGCACATGCCTGTCTGACCGAATATTTAGGGTAAATGCGGTAGGTATGTATCGAGCCAGTTCCATGAACTCAACGGACGAGCGTTATATTTTGAAGCATGTCATTGATGGATGAAGACAGAATGTAAGTTTGTTTTCGTACGGTGACCGTCTTTTACTATAGAAACAAAACAAGACAAAGATTGTTTACATCATTCTGTAATACACATACGGCGATGTAACAATTCTTTTCAGCCAATTCAGTGACTCTCTCTATCTCTATCTCTCTCTCTCTCTCTCTCTCTCTCTCTTTCTCTCTCTCTTGATATTTCTTTATCTCTGTCTGTCTTTTTTCTTTGTGTGCATGTGTGTGTTTGCATGTGTGTGTGTGTGTGTGTGTGTATGTGTGTGTGTTAAGCTGGAACTATAAAAAAATCAGTAGATATGTAGAGGGGTAGGGGGTGCTTGAAGACATACTCAATCCAGAGAGAAGTTTAATTAAATTAACTGTTCGCAGATTACTAGTGCAACATACATAGTAATAAATGTGTTGATATGCATGCTCTTGAACAGTCTTTCTGCTTCATGTTTTCCTTATGCATGTAGCACCACCGTGATCCCTTTACAAGTACATAACTGGGGGCATATCGAGTAAGAATTAGAACTAAAAACAGAGAACTTGTTAAGGAGGAGTATTTTGATGATAATTCTAGATTTTTTTCTCCTATTCTCGTTAAAAATATAATGTTGTGGGTACCCATTAAAAGCGTCTTGGCTTTATAAAATATATGTTGTGGGTACTCACTAGAAGCATCTAGGCTCCATAAAATATATGTTGTGGGTACTCTTGAGAAGCCCTCGGCTCTATAACAATATACATTGTGGGTAATCACTGGAAGCGCCTCGATGCCTTCCACGACTCGATCGCGATAAAACCTAGGACATTCGCTTTTGAACTTGTTCTATTAGTCCAACAGACCTTAGGGTACAGCTGTACCATTATATTGGCCGCGCCATGCTAAAACGTGCCTTCGAGCATATGCGGACAGCGAAGGCCCAGATCAGCCTGCGCATCCGCGCAGTCTGATCAGGTCCTTCGCTGTCCGGTAACAGATTCACTGAATACTATGAAATATATGAATGGAAAACCCGTATGATACTTTACGCATGCGTAGGACATCAAAATATGCGCATTTTGTGCATGTTCGAAGGCACTCTTTCGGCTGACGTGGTCCAAATATAGTTGAAGAACAAATGACAGAAAATGGTTATACATCAAACACGAAAGTTTCACAAGGGTAACGAACTTTTTCCTTTTAGCGTACATTTCATTTACAGGATGGGGTGCCTCTTTTGACAGTGTATCCATTGTTTAAACATGATTTTATTTGTAGAAACTGAGAAACTTATACCGACAAAGTTCAAAATATAAAACTGGATAACAACGTACCGGAAGCCAGTCGATCGACATTTTAAGATAATAACTATTGGAAAGAATAAATTCCTGATGCATACCTGACAAGTTTAAAATTTATTGTCTTTTTATGTATTTGTGAATAAAGAAGACAAGTCATTAAATAAATCTTCACAAGCACTACTGAGGAGGTGAGACGAACAGGTAGGAGATTAAAATACCAGCCCAGGAGTAAATTCGAGACACGAATACATGTAATGTACATGCACCGTGTTTCGGTCAGAAACGAAAAGGAAAAATGAGTCACAGCGTACCCTATGACATGTGCGCCAAACGAACTCAGATCAACCTGAGAATCCAGAGTCTTTGCTGTCTGCATAAAGACACCTCGGATCCTTGGATAACAAACATTTATAACGTAGTCGAATGAACTTTGACCCATTTATGCTGAGTAGACTGTCCTACCTCAGTTCTTTGGGAAAGTCCTTTTCCATTATAAGGGATGTCTGGTTACTTTTTTATCACCATGTTTTATATATATTCATTACTTAATGCAAACAGTGTAGACACTGATCAGACGCCGCGTTCAGCGGCGTCTGATCTGGGTTCAACACTGTTTGTCAATGTCCCATTTATAGGACGCTAGGCTTAAATGAGTTAAACCCACTATTTTACAAATGCGACCAGCGAAGATTCTGATCAGACTGTGCGAATGCGCAGCCTGATCTGAATCTTCGCTGGGCGCATATGTCTGAAGGTACGTTTTCTGACGTTGTGGCTCAAATACAAAATACAAAAGTATTAAACCTGGTGGTTCATGTATGCCGCGTCAACTTAACTCTTGTGCTACAACAGTATCAAACAACAAGAACTTGTTAAATCTCAAACGCATCCGTTAGTCACCGTGACACGTCACAACTTTAACACAGTTAGCATGAAAACAATGATTAAACAACCGGCGAATCGCTCGATTGTGTTTTTCTTATAAAAGTAAAAAAAAAAAACCTTCTGTTTATTTACAAAGGAGATTGCTCTGCCAAAGATTGTCAGCGCGCAGTAATTTCCAACATGCTACAAAAAAGCCGTATAACAATTACAGCCTAGCACTGTTAATTAAGTTAGGGCACATGCAGCATTTGATCGAGGTTATTGTATACAGCAGTAAAATATATCAAGTCTAAAAGGGGCCGTAACTCTGTAAACAAATGACAAAAATTGACGTTGAACAATCCCAATTTGATTGCTTGTCAAGACAAAGACATATACAAACTTTGAACGCAATCCATCGATTCTTTCTTTTTCTGTACGGAAATGATTCTTGCCATCAAAGAAGAGCCATCATTAACTGTTAATTTACACACAAAAAAATGTTTGTAGCAATAACACTTTAGTAAATGTCGAGATACATACACAGGTAAAAACTTTGACGGAAATACATTGATAAAATTGTCGAGATATTACTCAGAAAAAATTACCTTGCATCAAATAGTCAGCATTATTTCACTGCAAAATTTAAGCCAAATTTCTTAATTCTGTAACACGATATTGAGCGAAAACGAGCCATGGACGAACGGATAGACAAAATGTCAGTATCCCCACTGCTTCATTTGCTAGGCTATATTAAATGAACACGATGAGCGCGACTAAATAACGGTACAGCCCCATGCTTCCTAATTTGTCGAATCTTTCAGTAAGTCTAAGGTAAGAACAACTGAAACAGACAGCCAGAGATTCGTGACTCTCCAATGGGTCTAGGTGACCCCGTCACTGTCTAAAATATGCGCATAAGAAATAGTTGTCCGGAGACCCAAAACCCGTGACGCGTTTTGGGTCCCGGATAACTATTTCTAATGCGCACATCTTAGGCTCAGTTGCAGGGATCTCCTAGATTTACAAGGTAAGGCACAAATTATCAAGTTAACAAGTGATGATGATGAGTTCAGGTTTAACGACGCATCAACCCATGAGGGTCATTTGCGTCAAAATGGTTAACTAACATGGTTCAAGTTAACAAGTGAGTAAGTAAATTAGGCAAAACTTGACCACAGTTTATGTCGCTTACCGGCTTCATTGTACAATACAATGGTAAAAATCAATACCATTAAGTTACTTTTTTATTATTAAAATGAGCGTTTTAATTGTTCCGAAATAAGCATTTTACCATTGACCTATATTCTATACAAAGCGGTCATAAAACTGGGATCGCCTTATTGCAAAAGTGGTTTCAAACTGTCGTTAAATGTAACCCATTAATGCCCAGCGCCTCATTAAAAGGGTATTGGTAAACATTGTAGACCAAATTCAGACGCCACAGAACGCGGTGTCTGATCAGGATCTACACTGTTTGCGTTTGGTACGGGAATTTTTATAATAAATAATAAAAATAAAACCAAACGAGATACGATTTAAATTGGAAGTGGACCTGCCAAAAGACAGAGATAAAACAATCCACTTGACATAAATGGGTTAATTTGGATGGAATTCAAAATATCTACGATGTACGAGTAACTATCGCTATGCAGTATATGGTCCCTTGACCACTTAAGATGTTTCTGTATTAGATGCTATTTTCTGTGTATAGGGATATGCCTTAGCGAAAATGAATATGCTGACAAGTACACATACCGGAAAATGTAGAGAGTACATCCGAATCCAAAAATGAAAAAAAAAAAAAAAAAATGGTAATACCGGAATAAAATTCATTCCTCTTTTTACAAATTTTGGAAGATTGTACATAAGATATTCACAAATTATGTAAAATCACGAGTCTTCTGAACTAATTGTTTCGTTTAACGTAAATTGTTATTGCTTTGGGGCATTTTTTTTTTTTTTTTTTTTTTTTTTTTTTTTTTAACTTTTGTGTTCTTGATATCTCATAAAACTTACTATAGATGCAGTAAATTATTTAGTAACACCATATATCCTGCAAATGAGATATGGACGTTCGCGCAGTTTGAACACGGTCTTCCTGTCCACGCTGATACCTTGGGCACTGAGCTATTTAAAGAGCACACAGTGAAAAAATAGACTGTATGCATGCGCACCTCAAGTAAATCATCACGAAAACATGCCTATATAATTTTGACCCCCTTAAACCCTACTTTTATATAGTAAAACTGGGGTTTACAGGGGTATACATTATTTTTCTTATTTCTGCTCCAAAACATAGATTGTGGGTACTCGTTAGAACCGCCTCGAGGCGGTTCTAACGAGTACCCACAATCTTTGTTTTGAGCAGAAATAAGAAAAACTAACAGAATTTTTATCTGAAAACTTTCAGTTTTTGTTGGTAAAATTTTCAATGTATTTGAATAGGCGTAAGTATTCACAAGAAGCACATGTCTGACGGTACATTTTCTCGTGTTGTTGCTCATACGTTAATTGTTAAAGCGCTTATAACAACTACAACAGAATACACTTTGAAATATATTTTCCAAAGTTAATAGGGTTTGACATTTCATGTGGATTGTCTACGAGTCACTTGAAATGTAAAATCTTATTTTATCCGAAAAGTACCAAAATCGATTTTAGAATGCCGCCTGCTTGATAGTTGCTTATCGCTTTTACGGTTACATGTAACCCATCGCATTAACATCCGGAAAGAATAAAATGTATCAAATTACTACATGTAATTCCGATTGCATTATGTAACCGTGTAAAAAGGATTCTTTAAAGGAAATAATTCAGTTGTGAGCAATTTACATTCACAAGGTCACGTTCCCGAATGGATATACTCTGAGCAAACACCCATGGACTTGAAAGTTTGACAAATTACGACGTATGCGCTTGTATGAAGACATATGATCCGGGACACATCATTTCCTACAAGATTGCTTGTACGGCCGGAGTCAAGAGTCTATTTTGGTGCCCAAGAGTCCAAAGATTCTTCAGGCATACAGCGAAGACTCTGATCAACTAGCGCATCCGCGCAGTCTAATCAGAGTCTTTGCAAGGGACTATTTTGGTAGCCAAATGTCCACATAGTCTTGAGGCGTACAGCGAAAACTATGATCAGCTTGCTTGGGCACACAGGCTAATCTGAGTCTTCGTTTAGTGCATATGTAATTTTGTAGGAAATCCTGTGTTCTGGCTTATATTGCAATGGTTCGAACATCTCTGGAACCACGGAAATTTGTTCTAGACAAGGGTAGTTCGAGCCACTGAGGGTTAATCATTGCGCCTGTACAGGAAACAAAAGGGGGTCATTTAGGGATGTCTTTTATATCTATCAAATAATGGCATGTTGAGTGCACTCATTAGAATCGCTTCGATGAGGCGATTTTAATGCGTACATTAGCATACATTTCCATGACAAAATAAGAAAATTGCCCTAAAATATCCCTAAATCTTGTTTTCTTGAGCTATCAGAAAAAATTCCTAGGGACTCAAAAACTAGTTCCAAATAGCCACGATAAAAGAGAATCAGGCTATAATCGATCAAATCCGTTCAAACGAACAATATAAGAGCCCTCACATGTGAAAAAGGTACTTATCACATAGGCGACCAGCAAAGGCGCAGGCGTGACTGCGCATAAGCGCAGTCACGCCTCCGCCTGTGCTGTTCGCAGACATGTACAGACACGTTTTATTAGGGCTCTTGAGGAAGCGTCAGGCAAAAAAAAAAACATAACGCCCCTTTTTTCGTGTGCCTACTCATATGTTGTGGCTGGATTACGCAATTTATCCACACTATTACAGACCTGTCCAAATCAATGTCGTTGAACGTATCAATTTTTATTAGTTTACTTATCCATCCATTTATTTCTTTGTTTAGTTTACTTGTTTCATTAACTTGTTGGCATCTTTCTTCAGTCAGACAAATGTGTATATTCATATAAGTTAGAAATATTGCCAAAGATTCGAAAAGGTTTGCGGTTAATGATCTGGCGTAAGAGCTACTGTATGTTTTGTTTTGTTATATATGTGATAACTTGGGATTTGCCTGAATTTTGAATAAACGAAGACTGTTTTCTTTCTTTCTTTTTTTTTTTTTTTTTTTTTTTTTTTTTTGTTGTTTGTTTGTTTGTTTTTCTCTGAGTTCTGGAATGTTTGTTCTTGTTTTCCTAAATTGATAACATCGGAGCCTCGCCTTGCATGAGACGTTCTAAAGTTAAAAGCTAAGTTTTAACTTGCGCATTATAAATAAAACTTACAACATTTAAAATGCCTTCTCAGTTTTCAATGAAAATAACTTCCGACAGAAGGCGACGATTTGAATGTAATACCAAAAAAAGAAGCGAAGCTTTCAAGAAGATCTATAGTCACATATTGCATACTAATGACACAAAAAGAAGAGTAAACAGATCACGGCGGACATTACACATGTTACTTACTAAAGAAAAGCAAAGTAACCAACTCACATCACAACGACATCACGAAAACATGCTTATATAATTATGACCCTTAAACCCCACTTTTATATAGTAAAACTAGGGTTTGCAGGGGTATACATTATTTTTTTCTTATTTTTGCTAAAAAGCATAGATTGTGGGTACTCGTTAGAACCATTTTATCTGAAAATTTTCATTTTTTGGTGGTAAAATTTTCAGTTTATTTGAATAGGCGTGTTTCCGTGATGAAGTGACAATAATGCCGCTCAGGACTCACTAAACACACTAATAAGACAATAAACAGGCCAAAACATGAAAATAAAAGTCCCCTAAAGAGCATCCACAAGGCCACAAAAAGAACGAACAATGCCATAACCCATCACGAAAACATGCCTATTTTGACCCTCTTAAACCCCACTTTCTTATATAGTAAAACTGAAGTTTACAGGGGTAGACATTACTTTTCTTATTTCTGCTCAAAAACATAGATTGTGGATACTCGTTAGAACCGCCTCGTCGAGATGGTTCTAACGGGTATCCATAATCTATATTTTGAGCAGGAATATATAAAATATCAGATTTTTATCTGAAAATGTTCAGTTTTTGGAGGTGAATTTTTTTATATATTTGAATAAGCGTGTTTTCGTAATGCACCGTCTTAGAAGGGTCAGTAGAAGAAACTATTAGTTGGGATTAATTCGATTTTCACTCAAGGTTCAAATGTTGTTTAAAATACAAAATGATTGTTCAGTAAAGAGACTCCATAACTCAAACAGTGAAGCATCACAAAACAAATGTGTAAATTGATTAAATCTCTGTGATGAAAGAAAGATGAAGGCTATTTACCAGAGCTAAAAAGTCTGCTGGTTGAACCACAGAGAGCTCGAACAAAAACATGACATTTGTCATCAACCCTCTAATGAAAGGATTATGTCGGCACCGCCTGAGAATCGATCCAGCGTCATTAAATCAAAGAGTAAAGTATATGTATTGGTCATGATTGGGTTAAAACTAAGCATGCAGTACGTTGCACGACCTCCAAAATCATTTACGAAATTACCTAGAAAAAGGTCACAGTCACGAAGCACAGCCTTCCCGAGCACTGAAAGAAGACATGTCGAACAGGAACAAGACATAAACATGTGAAGGTACCCAGGAAATGCCACAATCACAAAATACAGACCTTCTGAAGCACCAAAAGAAGGATATATGGGGAACAAACGACAAAACAAACTCCATATATGCAGCTACAGACGCAAACACAAAGAAGGTGCAACCGAGGAGCCGTCTTGGAGCAGTCGGTTTGAAAACTACTAGGGACTTAAACCGTTTTTACTTGAAATCGCGTCCTTAATTCTGATGCAATTCCAAATTACAAATACATGTTCGGTCCGCAATGAAGCCCTCTAACCCATCTTTGAAACATCACAATGAAACACATATCAAAAAACAAAGCAAAGGGTTGAATGGCGATCTCAAGCGGAACACAAGAAAACTACATAATGGACCACGATGAGCCGGACCACAGACACCGATTATCTGAAACAGATTGAGGAGGAGACCGTCACCAAGGACCGAGCGACTCTTGTGCAGTTAAAGAGGGTAGCAAAGCTATCAACCATAGCTGGGTTAACATGCATGCAACAAGGCATAGTGGCCACAACTCGAGGGTTGATCGCAAGACTGTAGTAAGTCAGATGGTTGTTTTTCTCAACACTTAATCTCCTCACCATGAAGGCGTTATGAAGATTACAACATTTCTTTCTGTAAACAATGGAAATTTAGGTGCCATTGCTCGTATGAGCAATGGCACCTAAATTTGCATTGTTTACAAAGGGGTCAAAGTTGCCCCTTAACACGGGTTTAAAATATCTTTGTATTACTACAGTCTTGCGCTCAACCCTCGACCTGACATGCTAACAAAGTATTGCCTTGGACGGACATCGGAAACAACTGTGGGTGAGGGCTGGGTTTAAACTAATTTTACTCGATCGAAGTATCACTCTTACTTCTGATGCAATTCAGAAACCTCTGATGCAAATCAAAATTACAAATATGTGTTCGGTCCACGTAGTAGCAGAATCAATCTAATCTAAGATACTTAAAGCAAACTCCTTAATGGAAGACAATGAGCAGAATCAGGCTAATATGTTATACTAAATGCGAAGTTCCTGACGAAATGCTAGGAGTAGAATCATGCCAATCTTCATAACGCGAACTTCTTTTGCTTCTGCAGACATACTGGTATGCCCTCAGCTTTGAAGATTATTGACAGGATTCTTTGAGCACAATCAACCTAATCTACGGTATTCAAAGCGAAATATTTGAGGAAAATATTTTCGAGCAGAATCAGACTAATCTGCGGTATTGAAAGCGACATAGATAACGAAACTCTTTGAGCAGAAACAGGCTGGTCTGTTCGTTGAAAGCGACATATTTGACAAATACCTGTCAACCAAATCAGACTAGTCTACGGTATTGAAAGCGAAATATTTAACAAAAATATTGAGCAGAATCAGACAAATCTTTGGTATTGCAAAAAAAAAAACAACAAAAAAACAAAAAAAAAAAACACACACACACACAACACATATTTCTCAAAATTATTTGACTATGATATAAAAAGCGATTTTTTACGGAAATCTTTGAGCAGAATAAGAGTAGTCTACGGTATTAAAAGCGACATATTCGTCGAAAGTCGATGAGCAGAATCAGACTAGTCTAATGTATTGAAAAAGACATATTTTACAAAAAGAAAAAGATCTTTGAATAAAATCAGACTAGCCCATGGTATCGAAAGCGAGATATTTGACAGAACTCTTTGAGCAGAATCAGACTGATATACGATTTGATTGGTCTTTGAACAGAATCAGACTAGTCTACGGTATTCAAAGCAAAATATTTGACGAAACTCTTTCAGCAGAATCAGACTAGTCGACGGTACTAAAAGCGAAATATCTGATATTTTTTTTTTTTTTTTTTTTTTTTTTTTTTGTGCAGAATCAAACTTATCGACGATGTTGAAAGTGCATTATTCGATAAAAAGTTTTAAGCAGAATCAGACTAATCCAGACGGTATTGAAAGCAAAATATTTGACAAAAATCTTTAAGCAGAATCAAACTATTCTACACTATTAAAAGCGAAATCTTTGACAAAATTATTTAAGCAGAATTGGTATTGGTATAGGGTATTGAAAGCGAAACATCTGACACAATTATTTGAGCAGAATCAGACTAATCCATGGTATTGAAAGCGACATATTTGACCAAAATCATTGAGCAAAATCAGACTAGTCTATGGGTTGAAAGCGAAATATTTGACGAAAGTCTTTCAGCAGACTAATCTAAGATGATGAAATCGAAATATGAGCAGACTCTGGCAAATCCGAGATAATCTAAGATACTCCAAGCTATATTCTTGATGGGAAGCTACGTAGAGAATCAATTCCCAGCGGGCACATGACGTCTATACAACATCGCCTCAACGTCGATGCAACGTTATGACGTTGCATCGACATTGAGGCGATGTTGTATAGACGTCATGTGTCTGCTGGGTTTAATCTAAAATACTGAAAGCAAAATATGAGCAGAATTTGGCTGATCTGAGATGATCTAAGATACCCCAAGCTGTATTCTTGGTGGAAAGCTATGTAGAGAATCAGTTTAATCTAAGATACTGAAAGAATAATCTTTGATTTAAAGCTCTGAGCAGCAGCATCCTTGATGGAATGCTATTAGCCGCATCAGGCTGGTTTAAGATGTTATACGTTAGGAGATTTTATAATTCACCTACAGCTCGTGTTCTTGTTGTGTGTGTGTGTGTGTGTGTGTGTGTGTGTGTGTGTGTGTGTGTGTGTGTGTGTGTGTGTGTGTGTGTGGCTTTGTGGTTCATAGCTGCGGGTTTTTGTATTGTGTTTTGTACTGTTTGTTATTGCTGTGTTTAGTGGATCCTGTCTAGCAGTGTGATCATCTGGTTGGGTATAGGGAGCCGATGCCTTTAATTTTTTTACGTTAGGTTTATGTATAGAATAAGAAGATTACCCTAAAATATGTCTAAAAACTTGTTTTCTTCAGCTATTAGAAGAATTTCCTAGGGACTCAAAAACAAGCTCAAATCAGCCATGATGAAAAAAGAAACTCAGGCTATAATCGATCTAATCCGTTCCGACGAACAATATATGAGCCAGCACATGAGAAACGGGTACTCATCACATAGGTGACAAGCAAAGACTTAGTTTTGTTCGTTTGCTTTTCTTCTTTGTGTCATTGGTAAGCTGTGTTCCATTATGAAAACACGCCTATTCAAATATATTGAAAATTTCACCTCCAAAAACTGAAGATTATCAGATAAAAGATTCTGATATTATTCATATTTCTGCTCAAAACATAGAATGTGGGTACTCGTTAGAATCGCCTCAGCGAGGCGGTTCTAACGCGTACCCACAATCTATGTTTTAAGTAGAAATAAGAAAATAATATATACCCCTGTAAACCCCAGTTTTACTATAAAATGGGGTTTAAGGGGGATCAAAATTCTATAGGTATCTTTTCGTGATGCTGTGATTGAGACTCTTCCTGGACATCTATAGTATTTCATCTAAGATACTGATCAGAATCTGGTTAACCTAAAATACTGAAAAAGAGGTCATTGCGCCAGATCAACCTAATACAAAATACTAAGGAAAATCAGGCTAATCTGTCATACTGAGGAGAATCTGACTAATCTAAGATGCTAAGGAGAATCTGGCTAATCTAAGATACTTGAAGCGATGTCCTTATAGAAATTGGTAAGCAGAATCAGGCAAGTGTAAGATACTGAAATCAAAGTCCTTAACGGAAAGCTGTAAGTAGAACTAGGGTAGTGTAAGATACTGAAAGTTAAGTTCTTAACGGAAATCTGTAACTAGAATCAAGCTAATGTAAGATACTGAAAGCGAAGTTAATGGAAAAGTGTAAGCAGAATCAGGCTAATGCAAGATACTGAAAGCGAAGTCCTTAACGGAGATTTGCAAGCATAATCGGGATAATTTAAGATAATGAAGCGAAGTCCTTGTCGGAAAGTTGTAAGCAGAATAAGGATAATGTATGATAATGAAGCGAAGTCATGTCGGACGGCTATTACCAGCCTCGAGCTATTCTGGGATCCTGAAAACGAAGCATTGGCTCTTATTGCGCGCATGGGTATCGATGCTTCCCACATTGCTTAGCTGCATTAACCAGGGCCATGTTGATCGTATATGGCACATGATGGTGATTTAGATGAATGCTGGTCTAGTTCACCGTTGTTGGTATACAGCATATAAGACTCTCCAAATAGAAAATGGCCTTTCTGGTATATGCGATCAGCGTACACCTAATCACTTGTGCAACCTCGCCGTCTGATCAGGATCTATGCAGGTACTGAACAGAATGTTTAATGTCCACATATTACAGTATTATCCAGCATAGACTCTGAACAGATAGCTCAGATGCTCAAGCTGATCTAGGTCTACGCTGTTCGCACACCCATAAGACCGTTTTCTGTTTGACGGGGGTGTGGGGCGGGTTGAGGGGGCGGGGAGGGGCTCAGTTATATAGAAATGTTGTTGTTTTTTTCCACTTCGGCATACAAACGTGTCCCTTCGTTAAACAAGAAAACTTCATCTTTGCTTCATAAAAAAGCAATCTTTATAGATTTCACTGAATAGTCATGGAGAAAAAGGTTAGGCGACGTATTCGAACATTGAAGGCCAAGATAAGACAGTGCAAAAGTATTTGGACAAAGAAGACTCAGATCAGACTGCGCATTTGCGCAGTCTGAACTTGGCCTTCACCGTCTGCTGATGGAATCACTGAATGCTATTGATACGATGGCAAACAGCAAAGGTTATAATAAGAGGACAGGGATGAACTAGCTGATCTAGGAATTCGTTGTCTTTCTCAAAGCATGGCTCATTTGAATATCACAGCAAGCCGCATTTGCGATGCATTACTGTAACGCGCGATTGGCCGCGTCAAGGATTTTGAAGCGATTAGCTGCCCAGGACATAATATGCTGTCAGAATTACATCAAAAACGCTTTCTCGCATCAATAGTTTTGGCATTATAATTAACGTCGTGGTGTTTTTCCTGTTATACAATCATAGCTATGTAATTTTTATAAAACATTGTGAATATGAAAAGCGACCATGTAAGAATTTTTGTTCTTAAGCCAGAGGAGTCTGTTAGGAGGAGTATCTGGTTATAATTCTGGAATACGAGTAGTTTTTCTTTGTACATACTCGTTAAAGGCGCATCTAATGAGTATACACGACGTGTGTTTTCGTTGAGAAATGATTAATGTCAATATTTTATGATTTTTAAATAGTGCCTTACCTCGGAAGTATACGTTTCACATTGATGTTTTAACCTAATCTGGGAACACTGCTAGGAAGCTTTTCGCACTTCAGTTATTTGTTGTAAGTCTCAACAAAATAACTTCCGATTCTGATTTAATATGGATTTGTCATGATTTGTCACAGCCCCAGAGGAGGGGCACAATACATAGCAAATTCAAAGTATTCTGAACTGAAATATCCCACACATTGCCTTTTAAAAAAGCCATTGCAATGAGTGACGTTCACCCAACGTTGAAACGACTCTGTTCCAACGTTGTGTGTCAAATATTTATATGCGAATGTCATGTCACGGTATCGCTTTAAAAGTAGTTGCGGTCATAGTACCTAAGCCGTAATCCAAATTCATAAATCCATAAACGAATGACGAATCAGAATGTTCAGACCAACAAATATGGACCCCAGAATAAAGGGTGTAATCAAGCGTCCGCGGATGGTAAGCATTACTTGGTAAGCAAGCTTCGCCCACCATGCCCATCATAGGCCTGAACGAAGGAAATATCGGTAGAAGCGTATGTCCGGGATTTGTGAAGTCTACTTATGGCGCGTCACTGGCAAAAACATCAGAAACAGTTCTGGAAACTGCCACATTGTAGGGATTGACCAGACCATGATGTCTCCCATAGAACCTCTTAAGTGTTGCTACCAGTTTGATTTTTGATACCCCTGGCTCAACAACTTGGTAGTGAGCACTTTTCCACGCTCCATGAAGTCCTGATAATTTGAACAGGCTCTGGCATAACGGCTTAACTGTGAAACGTAAACGCCGTATGCTGGTGCAAAAGGGATATTACTGCTCAAGAATGGAAAGTTAACAACGGGAAAATTGAAGTCATCCCGTTTGTCGTAAAGCCTAGTAGTCAGCTTTCCATTGTTAATGTAGAAATAATAATCCAAATATGAGGAAGAGGCTGTAATCTCCATTGTTTCTTTTATTTAAAGTTCACGTGGATAGATGAATTCTAAATACTCTGAAAATTTTGTGCTTTTCAGAGACAATACATCATCTACGAGGGCAAGTCAATAAAAAAACAGCCTAACTTATTTCTGGGTGAGATAGATCTCTTCTCTTTCGATGTAATTGCCCTCTAGAATAATGCACTTGGACCAACGGTGTTCCAGTGCTATCAGCTCAGAACTGAAGAAGCCAGGGTCTTTGTCTCTGACCCACTCCTCAACTGCCGCCACGACTTCTTCGTTGGACCGGAAATGATGTCCACGAATATCCTTTTTTCAAGTTTGGGAATAGTAAATAGTCACTAGGAGCCAAGTCGGAGAACAGGCGGGATGCGGTATTAGCTCATACCCATTCCGCTCAACAGATTCCATTGCAATTTTGCAAGTGTGGACTCTCGCATTGTCCTGTTGGAGCAGAATCCCTTTGGAGAGTTTACCTCGGCGTTTTTGACGATCACAATTCTCAGTTATTCGGGCAAATTTGCATAATACACACCTGTTATTGTACTTTTCTTTGCTAGAAAGTCCAACATAATAATGCCTTGTGCATCCCAAAATACAGTTGCCATCACCTTGCCAGCAGAACGTTGCGTTTTGAACTTCTTTGGCCTCGGAGACCCCGGTCCTACACTCTGGCGATTTTGAACTTTTTTCTCTGGCTCATAATAATGGACCCAGGTCTCAGCTACAGTCACCAGACGTGAAAGGAAATCATCTTCCTTTGACCTAAACCGCTTCAACAGTGCGCTGTATACTGATGCTTTGGTTGCCATTTGCTCGTCGCTAAGGGATTTAGGGACCCAACGGACTGTTAGCTTGTGCATACCCAAGCGATCATGTAAAGTTGTTGAAATGCTACCATGTGAAAAGAGTAATGCATTCGCCATTTCTTCCACCTTAATTCGCCTATCAGAGTACACCAGATACCGTACTTTGTTACACATTTCTTCATCGGTGGCATCTGATGGGCGTCCAGACCTGGTTTCGTCTTCTAAAGACGTTCTACTGCGTTTGAATTCCCTAAACCAGAATTTTACTTGTGCATACGATGGTGCAGAAGACCCATAAACATTGGTCAACTCGCAATATGTTTCCTGACCTGTTTTCCCTTTCAAATACAAGTACCGAATTACAGCACGGTACTCAAATTTTGACGAAAAGCTTACTTTTGCATTGCTAGCCATGTTTGACATTCAATATCTTATGAGTGAATGACACGATAAGGGTGCAATTTTGCCCTCAGGCCTAAAATATGTATTGAAACAAGGCTTGAAAATCTTGGGTGTCTCGGTCAATTGGAAATGGGATAGGCTGGTTACTTATTGACTTGCCCTTGTATATATCTGTAGGTGAAATTGAATTGTTGTGTGTGGTGTTTCTTGCCTGCTTGGTGGAGACTTTGTACAAACTCCGCCTCATACGAGTATAAAAACAAGTCGGCAATAACGGTGCACAATTAGTACCCATCGGTATGCGATTATTTGCTGAAATATCCGTCCGCCGAACTCCACAAAAATATTGTTGATTTGATATTCCAACATCTTATTGACATCTGCATCGGAGTATTTTTGTGGCGCATCAGAGTGATCCCGAACGAAGTATGTGTCTTTGTAGCCAATGACAACATACTGAAATCGACGGTTACTATTCTTGTGGAAGAAACACTGGTTGATAATTTCCTTTAATTTAGATTTTTCATTTATCATGATGAATAGTAGTGTAAAGAGCAGAGAAATCGAAAGATTTTATACTGTTGACGGAATGAAGAGATTGTGCCCTTAGGTTTTCTAAAAGCTCTTTGGAGTTTTTCAGGATCCACATCTGATTAACACCACTTCGCGCATATGCAGTGTCACAATACTTCTGAAGGCCTTCTTTAACTGCGGTTAGGATTCGTGTTAGACTCTGAGAAAGAGGATTGGTTGAGCTGAAACCGCAATATACTCGTATCGCTGCTTGTACGGATTCTTGTGAAGTTTAGGAATCCAGTACAGTTTGGGAAGGTCAATATCTTCCTCTGGGAGGGAAATTCCGAATGTCAGCATCACCGAATGGTGGTTTTGTAGAATTTCTTCTTTGGACATAGCAGTAAGATTATATGTAGCATTTCCGGTCATGGTACTCATACCAAGCTGTTCCATTAAGCAGTTTATATAGTGTGTTTTGCAAACAAACACAATGTTGTTAGATGCCTTGTCGGCTGGAACAACGACAAACTTCTAATTGATTTCATCTAACTCAGCAGCAACATCTGGATCATCAAACACCGATTCATGTCGGCGAGACATTGTTCTGCTGAGTACTGAGACACGTCCGTTTACCAAGGACATTACCGATTTAACCCATTCAGACAGGGTGTCAACCTCCACGTCCTCTTTCTTGGCCCAGCGTCGTGCATACTCTTCAACAGAATCCAAAATAAATTTGGAATTATGTTTCCAAATAAAAGATCTGGGTTCCCTATATTTAGGACCTTTGGAAAGAATACTTATACATCACAATCCCATACGACTTACAATAACAAATTATCTCTTAAAGCACTAAGCAATATTTGTAGCAGACGACATACTAATTTTGTCAGAGAAAATGATTTTTGACATTGCAAATGAATTGTCTGCCAAGCATGAAATGTCAAGACTTATTTTCCTTCAACAATTTAAAAAACTCAAACTGTCGTCTGCTACAGCTGTGATTTGTGCCTAAAGGGTTAATTAAGCGACACTTTCTCTGCTTCATGCGTTCATGTTTGTATACGCTTGGAAGGACATTAGGTATCGAAGTATATCATACAGACTTGTAAATTAAAACTAAAATGGAATTTTATGGAGTATTTAAACCCAATAAAATCACCGCACGCTTTATTAGAAGTAGTAATTCAAGAATTCCTTTTAGAAATTTAATTTTGCAATGCTTTCATTTCTAATAAGGTTATTTCGCATCAAATGTCAAGCAATATGCATAGTATATGTATTTATTATCTGCAATTGCACAATGAGCATTCTGTGTACATGAACACATCACGAAAACATACCTATATAATTTTGACCCCCTTAAACCCGACTTTTATATAGTAAAACTGGGGTTTACAGGGATATACATTATTTTTCTTATTTCTGCTCAAAAATAGATTGTGGGTACTCATTAGAACCGCCTCGGCGAGGCGGTTCTAACAAGTACCCACAATCTATATTTTGAGCAGAAATATAAAAATATCAGAGTTTCTTATATGAAACTTTTTCAGTTTTTGGAGGTGAAATTTTCTCTTTATTTGAATAGGCGTGTTTTCGTAATGTCCTAGCTACTAACACAGAATAAATGTCATCTTTTTTAAGGAAAAGGCCCACTAAATGTATCGTATGCCTTAAAGTATTCAGCAATCAGATTTGACTTAAATTAATTAAAAAAACAAGAAAGAGATTACAGTTTAAAGTTGTGCTTATTTGGTTTTTATCGGTTTCCTCTTCCTCTTGGTGTCTGGAAAGGGCTTCGGTTTGTGATTGTGGCACTCCCTGGACTTTTTTCTTACCCTTTTCTTTTAAATAACAGCGAGCAAGTGTGCTGTCATTTTGAATATTTAATTATATTATTATTTATTGTGTGTACAACACAAAGAAAAGCTGCATGTTGACAGGATTTTGCTGCTTTTGCCTGGTAGAAGATAATGTATATGCAAATGAACATATTTACAGGAATTTCGCAATAAACCTTATTTCAGATGTTATTTATTTACTGAATTAGGTTGTTATGACGTTACTTACTTACAAACATGGCGGCTTACATGAAGGAATGTTCAAAACTGAATAATGTCCTTATTTCTCAACCTTTTATCATTATTTTTATCAACCTGCTCACCTATACGTGGTTTTCATTCTCTAATAGGTTCATCATTGGATTTGCGTTTTCATTTAACGAAAGGTATTGCTTCTACTGACATCAGAGTAAGAGAAGACTTTACATGGGGTCCCTCCGGTGATTTCCTTTAAATCTGACTTAAGACGCTCATTAAGTCATCAGATTCGTTCCATCAATGTTTCTAATAATTGTATACGATTTAGTCTTCCTTTGATGATTCGGTGATTAGCTAGAATGTCCTAAGCTAAAATAAAATTTGGAACTGCATCAGAAGTAAGGGTACGATATGGTTATGTAATTTTGGTTTAAGTTCCCGACCCTCCCCAGCCCCCAATCGCAGTTGTATATATATATATATATCGGCACCATCTTTTATGAGTATTATGCATGTACATGCCTTCCTGGGTAGAACAAGTACTTTAAAACACTGGGGTCGAACCTGCTATCTCTCGATCTTGAATCCGACGCTTTACCACTGCACTACAGCGCATTACCATTATTCCAGTTCCTCTGTGTTCTTTTTTCCGTTTACTGTCCATGTATTCTTACTTGTCTACTTTTGAACTGTATAAAGCTTAGCAATAGCTCTAGATAAGACGAGTTTTTAACGGACAATACTGCCAGTTTTCTTACTTCTCAAGGAAACAAAATGTGATGTGATATTCATTAAAAGCTTATCTTCTGAGCTCACAAATATGTTTTCATAGAGAAATAAGACAAAACTTTTATCTGCATACCCCATTTGTGTGTGTGTGTGTGTGTGTGTGTGTGTGTGTGTGTGTGTGTGTGTGTGTGTTCACGGACATAAAATATCTATTAGCTCTCATAAACAGGGTATTCCTGTCAAGACGCGGCTTTCAGTTGCATCTGCAGCTTACAAATATTAAATATCTAAATAAATGTTTAAAATAGCGACGCCCATGCTCGCAGATCTAAAAGTAGCCATCAGAAGAGACCCGCCGACCGAAAGCCAATATGGCCGCCAGACAATTGTGTATACACAGAAATTGCACACAAGAAATATGCACACCCTCTTAATCCACAAGTGCATTCTGCAAAGTACATGTATCAGCTAGACATCTGCAAGGATATATATCTCAAAGGGTGTTTGATTTATGGCGAACACAAGGTTTCTATTGCCAAGTACTGTCAGGAGAGACAACCAAAACCTGCATCATTCAGAGTACACAAAATGCCTTCTAAAACCCGAATGCAATTCTACCAATATCATCAATATATCTTCAAGATTTTTTTAGATCTAGCGATTACAATACTTCTATTGTCAAATACTGTCAGGGAAGTTAAATAAAACCTGCGGAATCAAGAGTTACGTTTCTTTGTATGCGACTTGCCAACTCAACTGTATGTACAATCATACCGAGTATTATCAACATATCTCAATGGGTGTTAAAGTCATTGCGATGACGAGAGTTGCATTACAAAAAACTTGCCAGGGGAGATAACCCAAAAAAGCAGCACCTAGATATCTGATTTTTGTACACAAAATACCTTCTCAGCATCGCGTACTATCCTACCAAGTATTAGCATCGGTCACAAGGCTTCTATTACCATGTACTGTCAGGAAATATAACTAATACACCGTGGCACTAAGGTTTGTGGTTCTTGTGCATTTACATGACACGGCTTCTCAGCCTCATGTGCAATCCTACCAAGTATCATAAATATATCTTAAACGATGTTGGAGTTGACATGATCAGAGCACAAGGCTTCTATTACCAAATACAGTCAGGGAAGATTACTAAATAAACGTGGTATTTAGAGTCATGGTTCCTGTATGTGACACGCATTTAGAGCCTCCAGTGCAGTCCTGACAAGTATGACCAATATATCTGAAAGGGTGCTGTAATTATCGCGATCACAAGGTTTCTACTAACAAGCCGAGGGTTGAGCGCAGGACTATGGTAACTCAAACATATTTTTGAAATCCTTGTTTAGGGGCAACTTGGACCCCTTTGTAAACAATGCAAATTTAGGTGCCATTGCTCATACGAGCAATGGCACCTAAATTTTCATTGTTTACAGAAAGAAATGTTGTAATCTTCATAACACCTTCATGGTGAGGAGATTAGGTTTGGGGGAAAACAACCATCTGACTTATGCCAGTCTTGAGCTCAACCCTCGAAGTACTCTCAGGGCAGATAACTAAAACACTTTGGCATGGAGTTGTAGTTCCTGTATTCCACACGCCTATTAAGTATCACCAATATATCTTAAAGGGTGTTGGAGTTATGGAGCGCGCTTTAAGAACTTGCCATCAAACTCTATGAGGTAAAATTTCAATGGCAACTCAAAGTGAAGAAACGAGAGCCGTCATTCTTGGACCAAATATTTCAAAAAATCATTCAGGGGAGATAACTACAAAATGAAGAGAGTGAGAGCTGTAGTTGCATGCGAAATGTCGACTGAACCTGACCTACATCCCTATTAAATATTATCCTGAGCTCTCATTCACTGAACAAGAATGTGTCTACAGACAGACGACAGGTTGATCGGGTAAAAAACTGTAAACTAGAATAATCACATTTTTCCTATTTCTCAACAGATATTTATTAAATAGGCGCAAAGATATTTGTTTTCTAAAGCTGAATATTTAGTGGCTTTTACCATTTAATATAATATCTACAGTCGATGCTTTGGCAAGACTTTGTTTAATTGTTGTGACTTTTCCCTGATGTTTCTCTTAAAGCACCAAAGCCATGAATCTGTATATATGTGCGAGTATTTAGTAATGATTGAAACAAGTAGTAATTAGTTCATTAGGACTAGATCAGATGATATTTCCCATGAGGAATGGTCATATAAGGCGTTGCAATCAAACATATTTATGCTGTCAACTTCAGAAAAAAAGGCATTACAAAAACACGCCTATTCAAATAAATTGAAAATTTCACCTCCAAAAACTGAAAATTTTCAGATAAAAATTCTGATATGTTTTATATTTCTGCTCATAAAATAGATTGCGGGTACTCGTTAGAACCGCCTCGACGAGGCGGTTCTAACGAGTACCCACAATCTACGTTTTTGAGCAGAAATGAGAAAAATAACGTATACCCCTGTAAACCCCAGTTTTACTATATAAAAGTGGGTTTAAGGGGCTCAAAATAATATAGGCATGTTTTCGTGATGCATGGATTTATGGGGAACGGATATACTTTCAGGGCAGGCAACTCTGTCAAAATTGTTTATAAAGTATTTCACTTGAGAATAGGTCTCTTCAAAATAAGACTTGGAGGGAATAAAGAAAACCAAACAGGAGTCAAAAACAGATTGCCTCTCTTGAACACAATCGGGGGAAAAAAGTGTATGAAGTCCCCTTAAAATTAACCAGAAGTACATGTACTTTAGAATTTTTAAGCTTTACATCTGACTGACAACCCTCTTCGGATAGGCCATAAAGTAATACTTATGTAGATCTTTTTAGTAAGACCTTTTTATTTTCGTCAGTACCGTATTTACCCTAAGTATTCGGACACCTCAAGTCCTTACCATATATGTTCTAAAATATGAACCAGTACAATTCACTACCAGATGTTGTGTCTAAAAATTGCTGGATGAGTGGCAAACAGTGTAGACCCAGATGAGACGCCGCGTTCTGCGGCGTCTCATCTGGGTCTATACTGTTTGCTCAGGCCTGTCTGTCGGAACATATATGGTAAATACGGTACTATGGTAAGCAGCTTAGTGTAACACTTGGCAGATTCGACAATAAATCTTTATATGGATTCTTGTGGAGCAACATTAAAGAAACATTTAGTTAGCACGTCCATGTAAAAAGTATACATAACTCTAGTTAAGCCAAATTATTAAACCCAAAATATTGACATTTTTCCTTATTTCTTTACGAAAACGTATGTTGTGATTCTCATTAGAAGCGCCTCGCAGATGCGCTTCTAATGAGTACATAACAAATGCTTCTGTGTAGAAATAATAAAAAAAAGTGATTAGCTTGATCTAGAGCTTTGTAAGCCACAGAATGTTCACCATATTATATGTGAAATAATAAAATAATAATATTTTCATTATTAAGCAAACTGCGACATATTTATGCAGTAAGAAAGGTTGCTAGAAATGAATGGCAAATTCATAAGCTGGTAAAAAACTGCAAATCCGAAAATCCCTTATAATATTTATCCCTACATACCCAAGTTTTTACTATTTATTATGGGAAAACATGGGGACACACGGTGTACAGACTTGTTTAAGTAATCTTTGTATGGATTCTTGTGAAGGGAAGTCCAGGGTCTTCCTCAAAACATCTTATTCCAATGGATGATAATCGCGGCATAAAACTGTCTAATATGTTCTTCAAGGATAAGCAAGAACGCACCGTATTTACGCTATGGCCAAAACATGTAGGCTGTAGCAAACAGTGTAGACCCATATCAGGGTCTACAATGTTTGCCACCAATTTAGATCTGTTAGACATATCAAAAGATAATAAAACAGGTGGGCATAAATTTTAGAACAAGCGTGGCAAGTTGTTAACTTATCTAAACATTTAGTGTAAATATGGTAAACCCCAAAGTTACTGCAGAGACAAAGCCACAGGGTAGGATTGATTAGGAGTTTTATGATGCAGGGTATTGATTTGTTTAGGGAAGGGATATTTTCAATTTAAACTGAGGATATGGAGTAGATTATACATTTAACCTTTACCACTCTCTGGGCATTTTCAGCAGACGACAATTGATGATATTTTTCTTATTTTTTCCCAAAAAAACAGGATTTGACATTTCATGCAAATTGTCTCCTTAGGAGACAATTTGCATGAAATGTCATATCCTGTTTTCTGGGAAATATAAGAAAAATATTTAAAAATGTCGTCTGCTGAAAATTTTACCCAGAGTGCTAAGCGTTAAGGATATGGAAGATCAAAATTATTTAAGAATGTTGTAAAATCCAATTTTGGGACGGGTGATTTATTGAAGAATTTATTTTTGGGTGTGGAATTGGCATCCACTTCTAAGTACAAGCATTCTTTATACAAGCTTTACAGAGGAAACGAAAAATCCAGACTAACCGTAACAGAAAGGACCGTCTTGTTACCAGGCATAATTTGACAACTGAGGACTGAAAGGTTTAAAGGGACTAGATACACTTGGTAGTTCTTTTTCTGCCATTTTTACAAGGGAGGCCATTTTCGTGACTTGTTATTTGCTTTTATGTACATTAAGCCCCTTCTGAAAATTGGTCTATTCCGAAACGAAAATAATTGCTCCCACGCGGAGCAAATTCGTTTCTTTGGGAATAGACCTCTTTTTAGAATTGAAGCAATAATTTTGAAAGCGTTGCACCACCCTTAAAAGTGTATCCATTCCACTTCACTACATTTATTCGTACCATGACAAAAGGACCCTTCTCGCTATATGCAGGCAAAGCAGACATGGATAAACCGCTGCTAAGGGTCTTCGTGTTCGCTTACTAAAATCACTGGATACTGTAGAATGTACTGGGGATACAAACGTGCTTTTTTGTTTGTTTGTTTGTTTGTTTGTTTGTTTTTTGTTTTGTTTTGTTTTGTTTGTTTTTTTCAATTTACTCATACTTAGATTATTTCAACAGCTGCATAGTGGGTGTTTAATTAAAAGAAGTCGTATCAACCAAACAGATGATTACAGACAAGGATTTACATCACACTGACACAAATTCATAACGAATCTTAACAGGAATTTGGACTTTGTCTTTACACGGATCCATTATGTAAACATATATAGAAAATTTCACCTCCAAAAACTGAAAATTTTTAGATAAAAAAATCATATTTTTCATATTTCTGCTCAAAACATAGATTGTGGGTACTCGTTAGAACTGCCTCGGCGAGGCAGTTCTAATGAGTACCCACAATCTATGTTTTTGAGCAAAAATAAGAAAAATAATGTATACCCCTGTAAACCCCAGTTTTACTATATAAAAGTGGGGTTTAAGGGGGTTAAAATTATATAGGCATGTTTTCGTGATGCTTACATGAAAACAGTCGTTGAGTAGTACAAATATCATGATTTTCAAAAAGCCTTTGTTTGTACCATCGAAAGAAGAGATGAGAAACAAACAATGATAAAACAAACCGACAACCCACACACGAACAAGAAAGACTTGCAATAGAGAAACCACCTTGGAACGGGGCTTAAACCAGTTTTACACGCGCGAAACCTCGCCTTTAATTCTGACGCAGCTCTTTACACAAAACATATGTTCGGCACGCATAGGGGTCCACTACCTCATCAGTGAACTGTCAGAGTGAAACACACATAATCGTAAATACTATGATGAAACAAAGCTAAGGGCTCAATGACGATCTGAAGCCAGAACACAATATATATATATAAAAAACACACACACACACACACATACAAACAGAAGCCTTCTATATTGCATAAAGTTTGGCAAAACTGTCAGTGTGGTTTACCGCCGGTCAGTAAGCGAATAAGGATGAAATAGTCAATACGAAAAATATCATATTTAGGCGATATTTGTAGCATTCTTTTTTCTTTTCATTTTAAAAGCCAGTTCTACATAATGAAGCCAAGCCCCCGATTTTCGTCTTTTTGTGTGTTCTTTGTTTCCAAAGGCAATCTTTTAGCTTTCTATTTTTATATTTCATAACTCATAACTCATTTAAAAACAAGATAATCGAAATAGATCTCCCATGTGATCCTATTACACCAAGCTTATGGGTACGAGGAGGGATCATAAAGACAGTGGAAAATATGGGCTGCAGTGAATTAAATATTCTTAGTTGTAGTCATATTATATGGATCGGAATGGGTGATATTTTAACAGATATACAAAAATTGCATATGATACCAAACACAAATATGTCATATGAGGTCATGTGTCTTACTAAAGTTTGGATTTATCTCGCGTTATATCATACAGAGACTAGTTGCGTCAAATATTGTTTTTGCTTTTTAGCAAAATTTAATTAGCTAACCCTTGTCATCCTGAATAAATTTAGATGTCACGCCCACTTCTAATTTTCAGCCAATCAGATTACTTGATATAAGTTGTTCATACAAATTCAAATGCCCAATGACAAACAGTGCAGATCCAGATCAGTTGGCTTCTTCAGAAGCCAACTGATCTGGATCTACACTGTTTGCAAAGGCAGGGCATATCCGCGTTCAGCAGGACAATGTTCAAAGTGCTTATGATAACTTCAACGTAACTACTGGAAATAAATGTAGCGTAAATTGCAAACCTTGACGTTCGATTGTAATGCCATGTCAGTCAGAAAACTGCATGACGAACATATCACCTAATATTTGGCTCCTTTTACTTTGGGCAATGATACCTTGACAATACTCCAATACTCTGTCTGTTAAATATGGCTTCATACAGTTTTCAATGGCAGACCACAGGTGCTATTAATCACCTTCACACGCCGCCTGAAACCCAAATATCGTAAATATTAATTAAGATTATTAGATCTACATTGATTCGGGATAGTAGTTTTAAGCTAGAACATTCAAAGAAGAGGATGACGTGAAGTGAGTATTAATGATCCAGATTATTTCCCTTATCGCAAAGCTATCTCGATAACTGGAAAATAGAAAGTGATGTGGCGATATACTAAGAATATTGTGTGCCGCAGTTACCGTAAGTATTAGGATAAACAGACCAGTGAAGACCCTGATCAAGCGCTGAATATACAAATATACACGGTATACATCACGAAAACATGCCTATATAATTTTGACCCCCTTAAACCCCACTTTTATATAGTAAAACTGGGGTTTACAGGGGTATACATTATTTTTCTTATTTCTGCTCAAAAACATAGATTGTGGATACTCGTTAGAACCGCCTCGGCGAGGCGGTTCTAACGAGTACCCACAATCTATGTTTTGAGCAGAAATATGAAAAATATCAGAAGTTTTTATCGGAAAATTTTCAGTTTTTTTGGTGATGAAATTTTCAATATATTTGAATAGGCGTGTTTTCGTAATGAAAATTGGGTATATATGATATACAATTGTATGCTAGACGGCCCATTTACAAGGACACAGAAAACTTCAGATCTGGGACTTAACATTTATGCAAGTGTAATGCAAGTGTATATGTTTAGCAAGAAACATCTTGTTTTCGTTCCAACACTCTCAAGACGTGCAAATGAAGTATGCGTTTAAATAAATTTAATTTCTAGACACTGAAGTGTGACCTTGCTTTACGTTTAGAAAATGATTTCAGATTAATAGTTAGCATGATGCCGGTGAATTTAACAGGTGGCAAATAAGTGTTATCTTCATGTGTCTCCTAGCTCATTTTCTTTTTACGTTCTATGTGAATCGTCTCCCTCTGAGATTACTCGCATGGCATGACGGTCTCTATTCGTAGGACAAACAAAACAATATTTGATATGTCGTCCGTTTAATTTTAAATTCAGCAAGTTAAGGGTTAATTAAATGCCTTTCAAGAATTTGACGTTGCTTAACGAAACTGTCTTTATTTTGTTGGATGAAGCAACAGCAGCTAATCATCCATGCTTTAACGCTTAGCACTCTGGGTAAAACATTCAGCAGACACTATTTTGAAATATCATTTTTTCCAGAAAATAGGCTTTGACACTTCATGCAAGCTGTCTCCTTAGGAGTGTCAAAGCCTATTTAAAAATATCAACAATTTGTCGTCTACTGAATTCGCCTGAAATGCTTAGCGCTCTGGGTAAAACATTCAGTGGATGACATTTTAAAATATTTTTCTTATTTTGTTTCTCAGAAAATAGGCTTTGAACTCCGGAGACAATTTGCATGAAGTGTCAAAGCCCATTCAAAAATATCATCGTCGTCTGCTGAATTTGCCGAGAGGATGGTTAACGTTAAATCTTTAGCTAGCTGAATTTAAAAAAAAAATAGAATAATCCATTTTTTTTTTTTTTTTTTTTTTTTTTTTTTTGATTTTGTTTTTTAATTTATATTTTGTTTTCAAGCCCTCTCCCACCTACAACAAAGCTCAAAATAAGTTTCTTCCTGTGTGATTCGCAGGAAATATTGTGTACTCTTAGAAATACAAACTAGAGCAAGTCGATGGCGCGCCATCACATATCCTCCGCGCCAGCGCCATCGCATATTTCCCTGCACATCGAAATTCCGAATGCATTCCTCCCGGCGTCATCCGTAGGGCTATTACCTGTAACTGTTTCAAGGTTCTAGCTAAAAAAAAGCCTAAGAGGAGTTGGGTGACAATCAAAAAAAGACCAAAAATCCAACTATTTGACCTCTAGTGACCCCAGACATGCCCCCGGGGCAAAATGTTTGCACCACTGTATTCTACTCTTCATTACCTTCGATTTGATATGCAACATGACTATGTTTGTACAAAATGGATTTTGACCCATCGGGGCCAAACCCCTTGGCCCTGCCCCCAGGGGTCACATCAAAATTCCAAATATGTTCCTCCAGTCCTCATCCATAAGGCTATTACCTGTGTCAATTTCAAAGTTCTAGCTAAAAGCCTAAGAGGAGTTGGATGACAATAAAAAAATACCTAAAAGCCTACTTCTTGACCTCTAGTGACCCCCAGACATGCTCCCGGGGCAACATTTTTGCACCATTGAATTCTACTCTTCATAACTTTCGATTTGATATGCAACATGACTATGTTTGTACAAAATGGATATTGGGCCCTTCGAGGCCACACCCCTGGCCTGGCCTTGGCCCCAGGGGTCACATCAAAATTCCGAATGCGTTCCTCCAGTCCTCACCCATAGAGCTTTTACCTGTGACACTTTTAAGGTTCTAGCTAAAAAAGCCTAAGAGGAGTTTGAAAAAAAAAGGACCCAAAATCGTACTTTTTGACCTCTAGTGACCCCCAGACATGCTCCCGGGGCAAAAGTTTTGCACCACTATATTCTACTCTTCATAACCTTCGATTTAATATGCAACATGGCTATGCTTGTATAAAAAAGAATTTTGGACTCTTAGGGGCCACACCCCTCTGGCCCTGCCCCAAGGGGTCATATCAAAATTCCGAATGTGTTTCTCTAGTCCCCATCCATAGGGTTATAGCCTGTGAAAGTTTCGAGAATCTAGCTTAAATGGTCTAGGAGCAATGGTGTGACATTATAAACGGACGTTTAGCAATATCCCTGCTTTTTTCGAAAAATGCGGGGATAATAATTATATATTACTCATTTGTTAATATCTAATTTCACCATCAACGTACTAGAGGTTTTCAATACTTTCATCTGTAAAAGAGAAAGTAAGGCGAATAAATACACCTGAAAGATTTTGCTCCCAGACTGCAAAGGTGAGCGGACAATATTGCAGACATACGAGTAAGTTGTGTTATTAGTATTTGAAACCTTTAAAATCTAGAGCTACTTTTATAGAACAGATTTTAGTCCCAACGAAGACAAGAATGGCAAATATTAACTTGTCAAGGTATATTGCCCAAAAGGTGTGTGTACCAATGGCTTTATTCAATTTATGCAGAGTGGATTCCTTTACTTCAGCTCTATGGACAGGTCAATTTCCAATAGAAGGGGTGTCTAGTTAGTTAGTATATATTTCTACCATTTTTTATAGAAATCCTATTTAAAGCAAACAGTGTAGACCCTGATTGGACGCCGCATAATGCGGCGTCCAATTAGGGTCTACACTGTTTGCTTTAAATAGGATTACAGGGTCTACAATGTTTGGCAATGTCCATTTTGGAGAACGCTGGGCATAAATGGGTTATCTTCTTTTTTTAACGTCAGAGTACGTACGGTAAACTCAGGAGTTCTTCAGTCTTTAAAAGAGAAATTAATCCATCGGACAGACTTGTACATTACAATTTAACGACAGTAAGAGAAAAGGTACGGTGTTTAATATACAAACAGATATACACTTAAGATTTTTCCAAATAAAAATCTTCACGCTTTTTATGAGTGTAAATACATGATTTTAGCATTTAGAATTTTGACTGTGTCCGAAACACCAATGCCCTTTCCATTAATAGTAATTCTAGTCTGTAACAAAACGTGTTAAAATGACTTGTTTGCTGTCAATTTTATTTATATGTATATATGTACATGACATATGATGAATTTATATCAATACTAATATCATTAGCCAAATTATGTACCGTTGTGTAAAACGTACGTGGTTGGTATCAGCCGTTGGTAGGTTTAACATGTATCTGCAAGTTATTTCTTAGTGCGTACAAAAGCAATATCAGAAAAAAGACGGGGCACAATATTTTCCTAAAAGATTGCATGTGCGCCCTCTAGTGACATCTGTGCATCCAGGCGGGATCTTTTCTGTCCGGCTGTAGACGCTTTGGATCCTCAGCTAACCACAGAATGCCCTGCGAGGACTTTCATGAAACTGCGCGGATGCGCAGGCTGATCTTAGTCATCCGCTTGGCGCTCATGAAATCTTGTAGAAAAAACCTGTAACCGGTTTGTGACTTTCGTTGACACAATAGAATGTGTTGCCATTTTCTTCTGTTGATATTTCCGATAAATATAAATCTGTTAAAATATGGTTTCATGCCTTTCTGAACCGTAGAATTTGAAATATCTCTATTTTTATCCCAAATAACCATATTATCAACACAGTAGAAACGGTAAGCTGTGGTTAGAGCAGGTACAAATCTGAATCATGTCTTTTTATGCTGTTTTCCGAAGTATTGAAGTGGAACGCAACCCTAATATAAAAATATTTCATAACAGAGAGCTTAACAAACCATAAAATTGATACAAATTTGATCGGTCAAGAAATAACAAAGTTATTATTGTTTGAAAGATTCAACATGGCCGATTTTGGCGCCGCCATTTTGAATATTAAATGAGATTTCAAGAATTTTTAAACTTTAAAATTTTGCATTATCTTTATAATCAAAGCATTTGTTTTAGAAAATAAGTTGCTTACCACTTTAGGAAAGCATGTTCAGAAACATTTAGACAAAATATCAATCTATACGCTGTTTATTTTAATTATGCATATTTAATTAGGGCTGTGTAACGTCACAAAGCCTAAAAATGGCGGCCTCTATGACAGTTGAATCTCAAATATTTATATTCCAATAGTTTTCTTTATTTGCTGGTGGATTTTGATCAAACTTGTATCAAGCTTTTCGGCCTGAAAAGTTCTATCCTGATAGACTTACTTTAAAGCGCCAAAACATTTTGTAGCAGATAAATTTCTTTTCTTTTCTTTTTTTTTTTTTTTTTTTTTTTTTTTTTTTTTTCCTTTCTGTTTCAACGAAAATGCGTTGATATTTCATATGAATCGTCGATTGTAATGAAATGTCAAAATTTACTTTTGTAGAAAAGTAAAGAAATTATTTCAAAATGTTATATGCTGTAGTTTTGAGTCGTATAGTTAGCTCTAAAGGTTTAAATTATGCCATCATTTCTGTTTTGTATACAAGTACAGATGTGGAATTTTATATCAAAAACGATATTATTAGCCGGTAAAACGGTAAAACTTCGATCTCCTTTTTAATGCGGTTATAAAATAAAGAATCACCGTGTATGTAGCGTTCATTCACCTTATATTATTTCCAATATTACATGAGCCTAGTCTCTTCGATCTTTCTTGATCTTCTTTTAGATTCATCTCTTCAAATGCTAACTTATTATGACATTCTTGTATAAGGCGACATAACGTGGGAGGGATTCCTTTTCAGAAAGTGTTTTTAGGGTTCTTTACAATTATCTCTGAGAATAATGTTCTACTTTAATTGAAAGGGCTCTTGTTGTGAAAGATAAAGCTATTTTAAATTATCAAATTACAAATGCAAATTATATAAAATAGAAGATGTATATATATATATAAAAATAGGATGATCTGATATTTGTTTTGGGGTTTAATTACATGTTGTTGTTTTTTTTTTTTTTGTTTTTTTTTTGTTGTTCTTGTTTTTTTTTTTGTTTTTTTTTTTTTTTTTGTTGTTCTTGTTTTGTTTGTGTGTGTGTGTGTGTGTGTGTGTGTGTTTTAATAATTCCGCAACCTACAACTTGAAACTTGAATCTAGGAATTTTTCACAAAAACACACTTGTAAAAATCTTCCATCTAGTTTGCGAAGGTTTAAGTGTAAGATTTATATATAAAGAGGGACGTACATTACGGATGCCTAAATTTGTACATCGCCACGATTTACCTGTTAACATATAGTGGAATGGTTGTAGTTTAGGATTTGGATACTATTTGATCTAAAAGGCCCCATTCTGAGTTCAAATAAGCATTAGATTTTGAGAAACAGCTATAAAAATGACATTTTCAGCATTTGCAACTTTTCGCTAATACAGACCACACACACATATCAAATAACATTGAAATATATTGTACCCTGTGACAAGATCTACATCAGACCTCAATATATATGGTATTCAGGTGTGCTGTATATCAGCTAATTGTTGAAAATTACCAGAAATGTCAGCATTCGCATCGTTTTGCTCATATATTAACCCTCATAAATCCTTATAAAGACATAAACCCATAAAACCATTCCTGAAACTTTAGTAATTCCTCAACACCAAAAGACAATTATTTAGATTCAGACACAACTTTCAGTTCTGATCATTTTTTTTTTTTTCATGCATTAGCACTAGTGTATAGATTATGTAGCTGGGTCTTAACTTTGACCGCATGCTTTTCCTCAAAATGACCTTTATCCATTTATATTTGATGATAGGCATGGATAAGGGTCCAAAATATGTAGAGATGTACGTATCAGTTGAGAAGGTGACACAAATTGGGCCTTAGTGCACGTACTCCGTTGGCGATGAATGATGATCGATTATTGTAGAGAACGTTTAACATGCAGAGCAAATAATCAGAAAAACAAACACTTTGATCCTTAAAGAGGTGTGATACAGGTTCGGTTTGGCGGAGTCCTGTCTCAGAGTGTGTCTGGGACGTCTGTCTAGAAAGGGATTCTGCGTTTTTAAAGAAGGAATTCGGGATAGGGGAATTTCATCTCATCTCATCTTTTTTTTTTTTTTTTTTTTGCTTGAGGAAGACTGCGCCTCGTTGATATTTTTGATGGTGAAAATGTGTGGCGGAGATTGCGATATCATACGTAGTGCAATGTGCGATATCACTGCATGTAATTCGAAGATCGTACATTGTATATATAAGTGACTTTTCAGAGACGAACAATTCATTTCCAAATACCGAGTACCAATACATTAGTAAACAGAGGTCACCATGCCGAGGCATTGAGGTGAATGGTTACGCATAAAATATGTCGCCAGCAGTTTGCAAATGGAGACAGCTTTTACAGACAGGATGTTGATTCCCTCCAACTCTCTTTTCGACACCGTTTGAAAAATCGTTTTCCCTGCATTTGATTGAAAATAAATAGAAAATTAGGAGACAAAAAAAACAAATCATAAAATTCCTACCTGGCTTATATTTTATTCCATTTGTCATTTCTCCACGACTTTTAATAATAGCCTATACGAATTTCTAAACTTGTTTAAATATATTTTCGCAATGCAATCAAAAAAGCTTCCGGTTGAGACAAATATGGCCGCCAGGTTTTCCATGAAGTAATTTAGGGTCATGCCATGCCATTTAGAACGTGAGAAGTTCTTCCAGCTTTTTTTCTTTTCTTTTTTTTTTTTTTTTTTTTTTCTTTATAGAATAAGAATCTTGTAGGAGGTTAAGACTTTGGGGAAGGGATTATATGATTATTGGCAACTGTAACAAAAAAATACATTACGAAAACATGCCTATTCAGATATAATGAAAACTTTTACCACCAAACAATTTTAAAAAATCAGATAAAAACTCTGATATTTTTCTTATTTCTGCTTAAAACATAGATTGTGGGTACTCGTTAGAACCGCCTCGCCGAGGCGGTTCTAACGAGTACACATAATCTATGTTTTGAGCAGAAATAAGAAAAATAATGTATACCCCTGTAAACCCCAGTTTTACTATATAAAAGTGGGGTTTAAGGGGGTCAACATTATATAGGCATGTTTTCGTGATGGCAAGTAAAGCAATATTATAAATAATCAGAAACCATAACATTCTTTTTGGAAAATGAACTATCCGGGGATGATACGTTGCGGAGCAACGCAGTTTTTGTCAAGCTAAACCAGTGATCTAAATGAATTTTCTCAAAGACGACAAAAAGTTTCAAATATGAAAGGCTATGGTTTATTTAACATGGATGTTTCAATATCTTTTTCCTCATGAAAACGTGTTTCCAAACGCCGTCGAAAAGAAAGAATTGTTTGAAATCCGTCAAAAATGCAGGCTGCAATTGAAGAAAAGAATTTACAATCAGAGGTAGGAGTTTCTATCCTTTAAGGGTGACCAACAGAAAAAGGAGGGAAATGTCCCCATGACATAGTTAATTCCTTCAAAGATGTATCCATTCTTTTAAATTCAGACACATGAATGCATAAAGGGTGAATTTGATGTATTTAAATGACCGATCATGGCCTCTGCAACAGAGAGATAAGATCGGGTTCTCGTCAGTTGTTTCATCTTATCATACTAATACTACAACATGAACAGGTATGTTTGACTGACTGTCTTGTGAGGTGTCAAAACATTTGCGACCAAAATGAGTGAAGAGAGTAGATCATGATCAAACCGCTTCTCTAGGAGCACTTGGATCTGGATTTACACTGTATGCTTAGGAGTGACTCCTCTAATATTTAATCGTGATTTTAGTGTTCAAAGACGCGTAAGTTTGTAATAGCCCTATGACAATGATCAGCAATGGTCAGCAACCGCCCTTTTCAGTGATGGTGTCTCTTGAAACTTGGAATAAGTTCTATGACAATGATCTGTAGGTCAGCGGCCGCATTTTTCAATGATGGTGTCTGTTGAAACCTTGACATCACGAAAACATATCTATATAATTTTGACCCCCTTGAACTCCACCTTTAATAAAGTAAAACTGGGTTTTACAGGGGTATACGTTATTTTTCTTATTTCGGTTCAAAAACATAGATTGTGGGCGCTCGTTAGAACCGCCTCGACGAGGCGGTTCTAACGAGTACCCACAATCTATGTCTGAGCAGAAATATGAAATGCATCAGAATTTGTATCTGAAAACTTTCAGTTTTGGTGGTGAATATTTCTATATATTTCAATAGGCGTGTCTTCGTAATGATAAGTTCTAGCATAACCAATTAGGGGGAACTGATACACTTTCAGAGGAGGCACCTCTAGTAAATTGTTTTCCCCTTCTGAAAAGGAGTCGACTCTAAAAAAAGAATATGCTACCCTTGAATAGACCCCTTTTCAGTAGGGACTTGGTGAACATACTACGTCGCACAAGGTATCTGATGTAAATTGCGGAAAATCTACCAGGTGTATCCAGTGCTCAGTGAATTACCAGCTGTCGGTGTAGGAACAAAAGAACGAAAATTCTCATAAAATGATTATAGCTGTGCAGTTTATGGCTTTTTATTATTTTGCTCTAAATTGTGTTTAAATTATTGAATATAATTAAAATCATAACTAGCATTAATCAGTTATTTAACACTTACTATGCTCTGGGCAGATTCAGCAGACGACAAAGTGGTGATATTTTTTCTTACTTTTCTTAGAAAATAGGATCTGACACTTTATGCAAATTGTCTCCTAAGAATCCAATTTGAATAAATGGTCAGATCCTATTTCCCGGAAAATATGACGTGACACATCATGCAAATTAGCTCCTTAGGAGACATTTTGCATGAGAGGCATATCATATTTTCTAGGAAAAAATATTTTCTTATTTTTCCTAGAAAACAAGATCTGACAATCCATGCAAATTTCCCCTTAGGAGACAATTTGCATGAAGTGTCAGATCATGTTTTCTAAGAGAAAAAAAAAAGAAAAATATTTCAAAATGTTGTCCGTTGGAATTTTCCCCAGCATGCAAAGTGTAAAATACACTGACAGCTATGATAGCTATATTTTGATGTAGAATGAATGCAAGTGCTCCTTAGTAAGATCATTATTTCTTATTTGTCCAAGAAAACCAACAATGTGTAATAATTAGATAAGCCGTGGTGAGGTTATTCTAATGAGCATGCATATATATATAATCATTTGAGTAGATAATGGACCTAATGGACCTATCCGATTTTAACAGTGGAAGCATCCACTATGACAACTGGGTATTTAAAGTGTCCAAATTAAGCCGTTTTTATCACTATTTCCGATAAAATCGGCCATGGATATCATAGCTGATGCACAATGTGGAAAAAAGGCCCTTATGTCGTATGCGAACGGCGAAGGTGAAGATAAGCATGCGCATCTATGCAGTCTGATCCGGACATTCTCTGTTCGTCGACATATACTACAGTATCCATTGATTCTGTAAGCGGACAAAGAAAGGTCTAGATCAGCCTAACCGACGCTGTCCGTAAATGGCATAAGGGCCTATTTCGTGCGTTGCGCACCATTTATAATACGAGTTATACTCGGTCTGTGGTATTGTATGTAGCATCCAAACATATGCCTTCTATGTGTTTGCAGGTACTCTAAAATTGTACTTTGTGTCACACACGTATTCGTCACACACGTATTCGTGTTTCGTTTCATAACTGACACAAGGAATTAGGAAATGTAATATTTGAAAGCCATCTGTCCGGCTTTCTGGCTGGTTGTCCGTCTGTCCGTCTCTCCGTTCGGTCGTCTGAACGCCCTTTAACAACCTTGAGAGGTAAAAAGCTGATAAAGGATACCCTATTGAATCGGGCTGGGATATTTCAAACAAGACCAAAATGCAGAATGAGAGACAAATAGTCAAGAAGGACAAGGATTAATTGGAAACACCCCATGTGAAGACGTAAGTGCAGATCACTGACTAACGAAAAGAACTGCCTCCTTTCTCTACCCACCTACAACATTTACAAATAATATTAATAATAATAATAATAATAATAATAATAATAATAATAATAATACAAAGTGCGAGGTGATCGTTAATTCAAATGGTTAATAAACATACTATCGCGTCACAGAACAGATTATGATGTGAAATAGTTCTATTGGAAGGAGTCACAACTAGCATCACTAAAATTCACTGAATGGGCTGGAGCACGACAAACACTCAGATTTGTGGGCTGTCTGAACACAAAACCTTCTTTTTTGTAGACATTTGAGACTCGATGCAGCCCTTCAAACTACATTCCCGTAATACGAAGAAAAAAGCTGAATGAACATCACGAAAACACGCCTATATAATTTTGACCCCCTTAAATCCCACTTTTATATAGTAAAACTGGGGTTCACAGGGGTATACATTATTTTTCTTATTTCTGCTCAAAAACATAGATTGTGGGTACTCGTTAGAACCGCCTCGTCCAGGCGGTTCTAACGAGTGTCCATAATCTATGATCTGAGCAGGAATATGAAAAATATCAGATTTTTTTATCTGAAAATTTTCCTTTTTTACTTGTAAAATTTTCAATATATTTGAATAGGCGTGTTTTCGTATTGAACCGAGGATCCGATTTTTCGTTCTGTTATATGTTCTTTATTCCTAGGCCAGTGTTTATAGATTTTATATACATGTACTTTAGAAGACAATTCAAATGTTTGAGTTCTCAAGTCAATTACGATTTCAATAAAAGACAGAAAGTGATAAATTTGATGAATAACAAATTTGCATAGTATAACGAAGGTGATAATCAAAAACGTAATACGAATAGGAGAAAAAGGGTGGAAGAAAAGTTACAACGATTAATATCGTCAGCTACATAGATCACCTAATATTACAACAAAAGTTTACATATCTTTCTTACATTATACCAGCTAGTCCTGCTGTCCACCATCCATTACGTGTACTTATACCACAATACCACCACGACATTTTGTGGGCAGATGGGTCGGGCGAGGATGCTGGGTAATTTTTCGTTTCCGCAAGGCTATTGGACACATTGACTGCTACAATAGCAATAATAATAATAGGTTTTAACTGAAGTGCTGTATATGAAGAAACTTATCGAAACCGAGTTTCCTTCGTTTGTGTTTTCTTTATTTCCAAAGGCAGCTTTTGGATTTTTTTTATTAAAGATAAATAATACAGGCAATATTGAGCTCACCACGAAGGCGTTCTCGGATCAGGTCTCTAGAGCAGCACACGGGCTGTAAGCGCAATGTAAAAATTTGTCTTTCGATGAGATGACCAAACTTATCACGCAAATATTGTTGTATGGCGTTGAAGTCGGGTGGGGTTGGGGATATACTAAGTTCTAACATAGACCAAATACACATTAAGTACTGTAAGACAAATCTTGATGTTACGGAAAAACAACTTCAAATTATGCATTGTGTGGAGAACTAGGTTGCTACACGCTATCGGTCACATGAAAGCAAACTGAAATTTTGGCTTAAAATATTAAAAGACGCACGGTCTCGTTCTAAGAATTTCTAAGTGTTTTTTGGGGTTTTTTTGGGGTTTTTTTTTTTCAGCATCAGGTCAATGATATCATTCAGTCATATCAAAAAAAAAATGAAACAAAGCATCCTTAGACACTCTGGGTCTTAGCCACTTTTAGAACAAGCAGTTTGAGCAGTCGCCACGTTTTCAATCAAATTAACAGAAACTAAATGATCAGTTCATACAAATTTGGAGTGCTAAACTACAAATATTGTCAAACTTTTCTCTCTTTATTACGTACAAGCAAACCTTTTTAATTTGAAACCTACTTACAAAATGGGGTTATGACTACCAACGAAAATATTTAACAGATTTCAGACTATTATTACACCGTCTCGAAATTGAAATGGGTATGAATTGTAACCCAGCGGGCATATGACGTTTATACAACGATGCATCAACGTCGATGCAATGCCATGAACTTGCATCGACTAGTCTCAACGTTGTCTAAATGTTGCCTGCCCGCTGGGAATATACCGAGAGAACAGCGACTTTGCAAATTTTGTAATATACAAATCAACCAGAATCAGAGTAAAACATTTGATTGGTATACCCGACATACCAAACTCTTAGAAAAAATATTTTTCACATAGATATATATCCTGGCCAAACCTGCAGAAATTTTAAAATTGGATGAAATAAAACCGCTAGAATTACAATAAATGCCTCAAAGATTTTCTACTTTTTTTTTCCCTCAAATTATACATGTGTGTGCGTGTGTGTGTGTGTGCGTGTGTGTGTGTGTGTGTGTTCTTTCTCAAAATCCCTAGTATTACCCTGTACATGCTTAGTCACTCTTGTACTGTAAAAGAAGGTTATTGACTCATGTAAATGGCCAAGGGTAAGGTATGTCACTATAGTGCAGATTATATTTCTGTTCCTTTGGGATCATTGGCCCCATTGTGGTATATTTGAAAATGGAGGTATGCTCATGTATACGCTAGAGGGCGTAAGCAGGTTGCACACTTAATTACTGCTAATGAAGAGTCTCTGTAAAACCGAGACTCCCATATTCTAATCTGTAGTGTGTTCTTTGTTTCCAACGGCAATATTTTCTTTTACTTTTATGTACTTTCCGATTGCTGTATATTGTAGAGTCTTCTGTTGCGAATCTTTATTATCATAACTACTTCAATGCCCCAAACTTTGTCACACATCGGTGACTAAGAAGAACGGATTTGTCCTTTATCGGTGAAGAAGGCGGAGGCATATACCACACAACGGTGAAGAAAAACGTATTCATCGCACAGCTGTGATGAATACGTTCCTGTTAAAATTAAAAAAAAAAGTAGCTTTCGTGCTTTCGAGATCCTTCGGGAAGACGTGTTTTATTCGGCGTTCTAGTCTAAATGGAAAAATTGATTTGTAATCTGTGATTGGCACTATCTTATCACAAACCATTTATCGTTTCTGTTCCTGTGCTTAGCTTTTAAATATTTAAATATTTGCTGTAAAATTAATTCTATGGCCAAAATGTGTCAGACCAATGCTATTTCTATAGTGTTTTTTTTTTATTTTTTTTAATTTTTTTCCTGCATTATATATATATATATATATATATATATATATATATATATATATATATATATATATATATATATATATATATATATGTATTGGGAGGGGGTGGTGGGAGGGGGTGGTGAAGCGGTTTCAGCGGGTTCACTAATTTTAATTATTATGTTCCATAAGAATATTGTGAAATTTCAGAAGGTTTGAACAAGAGGAACTTGTTAAAAATCTGCATCCAAACTGCCTATCCTATCGATTTTTTGCATATTTTTCAGAATTTTTACGTACTATGCGAAAATGAAAATATTCGTATTTTTTTTAAACCAATAACTAGAATACAACTCTTTGAGGCCGGCCTCGATGGCTCAGTTGGATACGCGTCCGACTGGTGATCAGGAGGTTACGGGTTCCATCCCCGCCGGGTCGGCAACATTCTTTCGTGGAGATTGATCATGAAATTTTTTCTACGGTCATTTTCTCCCTTCCGCTGATTCAAGAAGGGCAGTTGTCAGTTCCTGGCGAAAAAATATGCACAATACTGCTTAATCGCTTAGAGGACTAAGCATGCCCAGTTAAAGTGTGATTAGGTAAACTGACCTCGCTCCACATGACCCCATTGGGTTGACTTGGCCGTAAAACCTTAACACAGCCCAAAATCTCTTTATGTATAGGCAGATGGTTTTACATTGAATCATGCTTAACGTTTGCCTAATTTATTCTTTCCGTTTAAAGTACGAAGCAAAACACAACTTTCAAAACGATTTCAAAAGGAGTGTTGTGTCGGCCAATTGACGCTCATATACATAATCAGAAATCTCAGATTGGACTCAATGATTAAAAAGCACCCGGTAATATAAACTATACTATTGTGAAGTATGAAGAGACGTTCATAATGAAAACACACCTATATAATTTTGAACCCCTTAAACCCCACTTTTATATAGTAAAACTGGGGTTTACAGGGGTATACATTATTTTTCTTATTTTTGCCCAAAACCATAGATTGTGGGTACTCGTTAGAACGAGTACCCACAATCTATGTTTTGATCAGAAATATGAAAAATATCAGTGTTTTTATCTGAAAATGTTCAGTTTTTGGAGGTGAAAATTTCTATATATTTGAATAGGCGTGTTTTCGTAATGTTACGGCCGCCAGTCGGCATTAACTAGCTATATTGTCGATAAATCATTTCTTAAAAAATAAAACGGCCATTGAGAGCTACGGACACTTTCACAGAATTGAAAACAGCTGAAATATCAAAATTTCTGGGCCTGACTAGCTAGTTTCGGCCAACTAAGCATCATTAGTGACCCTCATATAATTTTGTAAAATCCCAGAATGGGCTCAGTGATCCCAAAGAACCTGAAAATATAGGCAACGCTGAAGATAGATTGCAAAAGGAATGATCTTTGAAAGCAATAAACACACTCACAAAACTAGAAACAGCTGACATTGAGCTGTGCACCCAGCGAAGTCTCCGATCAGTCCTGGCATTGTCACTGTCGGTCTGAAGACGCTTTGGTTCTTAGCTACCCACATCTCTTAGTTTTCGCCGTCCGAACGGGTCAGATTCAAGTATTTTATAGTGCTCCAGCTCAGTTAATATATTTGTAAAGTTATGTCCTTTACGGCTCCTGGCCGCATAACGTGGAGTGGGGTGGGGGGAGGGTGGGGATGGGAGTAGGTTCGGTGGGAGAGAAAGAGAGCATTTGTTTCGCTTGTCAATGATCTACAAATATGTCAGTTTGGATGTTCTTCTGACTAGTTGCGTCTCCTTCTGCATTTGGGTCTTATTTGAAATACCCCACCCCTATTTAGAGTCCTGGACATCCTCTTATCGGCTCTTTACCTTTCGAGACCCTGCTAGGGGCAATCCCACCGACTGAAAGGACATACGAAATGGGTATAATGTGACTATTTGTAAGCAGACTCGATAGTTATACGATTCTTCTTTTTCTGTTACCTGTCACATAAAACGAAAATTGTGTCAGATAACACTGACTTATACGAAAAGAATCTGCCCAGTAAAGAGTTGAATGACTGCAGTCACATAAACCTACCGACGACAACGACAGTCACATAACACCCATTTTGTTTTAAAGGGAGGATAGACTAGACAGACGGGCGGACGGACGGACAGATAGACTAACAGACATCTTTCTAATATTACAAAGATTAGTCTTTTTAATTCTTAGAAATACAACGCATCTGACTAATCATTTTTCTGGCTCAAAGTACAATGTTAGAATACCTACAAGCAAAAGTAAAGATTACGTTTGGCTGCTCTATATATAACCACTAGAGACCAAATATGATACACATGATGTGATGGGTACGGTCTAATTTGTCACAAATGTGCGACAAAATCGTCTGCCGAATTTGCCATAGTTGTATTGGAATCTTCTGTGTTACATTTTGAGTCTGATAAAGCATATTCAATTACATCTTATCAAATTATGTATATTATTGTAGTTTCATTTCATGTTGTTATATTTATATAACAGTAGTATATCGCGTAAAATTTGAAACAAAAAAGCGAACGTTACCATCACCCGTTTGTAGAAAACAAAATTTAGGCATGGTCTAACTATGGTTGGTTATGCAATTGTCAATTATTAAATCCATGGTAAACATTGCTTTCTCTTTCTTCCTAGACACCGAATTTACTAGCGTGTTAACTGGGTTTATACTATTTGCAAATGTCTAGATTTTGGATCGCTTATTTTTAGTGTGGATGAGTGGGAAACATTTCATTGACCCCTGTTTAACAGAAACAGTGTATTCTAAGTTCTGTATTATTATCTTTTTACGAAAAACATTTATGTTCTGGACCCTGTATATTTTACCTTAACCCATTGAAGACTGTAGACCCCTAAACGGGTAACTGGCAAACAGTGTAGACCAAGATCAGACGCCGCAGCGTCTGATCGGGGTCTCCAATGTTTGCAAATAGTTCAACCATTTTTCTTTAGGAATATCAATATCATATAGCCTGACATACCTAAAATCGAAAATGGACTCTTTCAATATATAGTGTGGAAGAGTTTATTCAGTCTTTAATATGTTAAGGAAACAATCTAAGAAATAGGTCCTTATCACATGATGCTCAATGAGAGGAAAAGGCCCATATAACATGTGTACGCAAGGAAGGTCCATATCAGCCTGCGTATTTGTGCAGTACTTTGGTCACCGTCTTCGTTGTCTAGAATCAATGGCTACTGCAGAAACCATCGACAAACAGAGAAGACCCTGGCCAGTGCACGGATGCTTGATCTGATCTTGGTCTTTGCTGTTCTCATAATGACCAATTACTTAAATTTCGTTTTATCTCGATAGCTGAGTCTTGTCTTTATATGTTCTGTTTAAAAAAAGATATCAATGATTTCAGCAGTCTGTGCATTGACTTTTATCACTCTCAGGAATAATTCAACAAAGTGATTATATTTTTTGGTATTATTATTGTTACTAGTAGTAGTAATAGTATTTGTATTCTTAAAACATGCACTTTGACATTTCATGCAAACTGTCTCCTAAGAAGACAATTTGCACGAAATGGCAAAGCTTATTTATCTGGGAAACATGCGAAAATACTTTCACAATGTCGTCCTCTGAAATTTTTAATCCAGTATGCATTAAAGATAAACAGTGGGAGTATTATACGACGCAACAATTCAACCAATCAAATCTGCCGATTTTTAAGTTTCGTCAGTAATCGAGATGTAACTGCCATGTCCTTTTATGGTTTCAAACTCTTGACAGAGACCTCGACCAGTGGAAATATTTAAACCCATGATTGCGGTAGGATCTATACCCCAATTTGATGATTATCTTAGGAGGTGCTTGTTTGAGATCAGGAGCAGGTCATTGATTCAAACAGTAAATATGTTAGTGTATCTGACTACAATAAGAGATTGTTTAGCCATGTGCTCTTCTATTATTTTTTATTGGCTGTACCTTAATACGGGGTCAAAGGTGAAATTTGAAATCTAACTGTCAGTTAGCTGCCATCAGGCGCTAAATTTCAAACAAAAAAAAAATGATTTATTTTGGGCTTATCAGAACATAATTTGTAAAATAAACCCACTATCAATTTAGACAGTCCAAAAATGTTCACAATTTTTTTTCCAAAGATAATCTAGGCCAGTTATAACAAAAATAGTATTAAATTGATGGTTGTCAATAAAGTATTTGAATTTGCCACCATTATAATGTTGGGCGGAGCCTGTCCTTTTATGGCAGAGCCTATGGTTTTAGGGCAAAGACATACACTTCAGCGGAGACAACTCAGTCAGAATTAATTTTCTGTCTTCTAAAAAGGGTTCTTCTCTAAAAGGAAAGAACCTGTTTCCCATGTTTTGACTCCTTTCTGAAAACGGGTCTACTCTAAAAGGAAAAACGTGGCTCCGCTTGAAAGCCATTTTTTTTTTCCTTTCAGAGCAGACGCCCCATTTTGTATGGCCTAGGTGTGGAAGATAGCAAACAGGAAGTCACAAAATTTATCGCCCTTATAGGAACGGTAGAAAACCTACCGGTTGTATCAAGTCCCCTTAACTGAAAATCTTAAGTATTTGAATGGATGAATGCAAGAATTATTTTGCCGATTCGTACAATATACCCACTGATAACGGTAAAAATGTCGCATTAGATTGAAATTCCTCATCATGTACTAGTTTTATCACAAAGAAGTCTTCATACATCCATTGGAAGAGTGATTGTGATAGTTCAACATTGGATAGGTCCGCTCCCTCGTTTCGGAATTGTTTCCTACGTACCCCGTCCCACTATAATCACTGTACTGACACTGAAGCTTGTCCAATTTCAACAGCCTTCTGAAAGCACTCCGGAAGTCACGATTGAAATAGGCGTAGATAACAGGATTCAAGCAAGAGTTTAAGTATCCTAACCAAAATAAAACAGAACCCAATATCGGAGGGTAGGGGCACGAGTCCCCACACAGTGTCGTGATTAAATACCATGAGAAAAATGGAAGAAAGCACATGACAAACGCTCCCATTATTATTCCTAAAGTTTTAGCTGCTTTGTGTTCTCTCTTCATTCTCTTTCTTTCGTTTCTTCTTTCAGTGGGATCGTTTGTTACTGGAAGGCAGTGGTTGTATGAAGAATGATGTCCACTGGTGTAATATCCTGTTGATTTGATTTGAAGTTCCTGTTTCCGCGCTTCTATAAATATTTTAATGTAAACAAACACCATGATAGTACAGGGTATCCAAAAAGACACACTTGACGAAACAACAGCATAAATTCTATTTACAACAAATAAGCAATCACTTGGCTGTTCTTCCATTATATTTAGAGTATCTTCCGTTGTATAAAGCTGAGAATGTATTGGTATGTAGGATATGAGTATAGATGAAACCCATGTCACTGACAACATAATGGCTACCCGGAAGCCAGTCATTTTACTTTCGTATTGCAGTGGATGTATAATGGCAATATATCTATCCATACTGATACAACATATATGTAAAATAGAGGCGGTACTAAAAAGTACATCATTGGAATTGTAAATATCACACATTACCCGACCAAATATCCATTTCCCCGAGATCTCTATACTGGCATTAAATGGCATAACTAAAATTGCTACCAAAAGATCTGCAAACGCTAAAGACACGATGAAATAATTCGTTATTGCTCTAAGTCTCTCAAACTTTATCACAGCTAAAATAACCAACAGGTTCCCGAAGACAGCTCCCGACATTATTAATATCATGACGACAGCCTTCAAAATAATAAAAGCGATGTCTATGCTTTCAGTCGTGTGGGTCCCAACATGACTATTATTATAGTGCGTCGTGTTTGTCAGCGGGTGCTCAATCTCGTAACCATCCATGTACATTATTTTCTTGTTGTTAGTGACCTGAAAACTACTTGTTACAGTTTGTACAATGTCAATATCTACTATAAAGTTCCGTCAACGATGACTGAGCACTTGTAAGTGTAAGCGAACCTAACCCAACAAGTACTTCTTACCATTATACAGAGTCTTTGTTGTCATCTATATGAATCATTATATGAGCGTTCGATGAGCTAGATATTCAAATACCATGGGATTTCTCCAACTAGATTGCATCCTGTGGTTTTGATAAATTGTTGTCAGCATGATATAATCTTAAATACAATATCTAATTGTATTTTTTTCTTTCCGTCAAATAATACTGCTATTTATGTTATAAAAATCTACTCCATGAAGTGTTATTCCCCAAGGTCTGTGTGCTCCGTCTGAATTTTTCGCTTCAACATGACATTGTCACTCTGTCTGTATGATGAAACATTGCTCTGACGCCTGTAAATGGAAAATATAATACAGTAATGGTTATAGGAGCATGCGCTAACAACAAATACCCGGATCAAGGGTGATCTGGGTATTGGCTGTTCTTTCATATTAACTACAGTATTATCCCATGTCGTTGGACATCTTAAGGGAATTTTGATACACTTTTAGGGGAAGCAACTCTGTAAAGCATGTTAGCCTTTCTTCTGAAAAGGCGTCTACTCTAAAAGGAAAGAATTTGCTCCCTGTGGGAGCAAATTCTTTTCATTTAGATTAGACTATTTTTCAGAAGGGGATTGATGTATAGAGAAGCAAACAGAAAGTCACAAAAGTTATCTCAAGTCCCTTTAACTCCTTCCCATATTTGAACAGGTCCATTCGACTTCGTCAGTATGTCTAAAATTGCTGGATGAGTAGCAAACGGTGTAGCCCCTGATCAGACGCTGAAGTTTCATCTGGGTCTATACTGTTTACTCAGGCCAATCCGAATACTTCGGGTAAATACGATAGCGGTACATAGAAAAGGGCGAAGACCCTGATCAGACCGCGAGGACGTGCAATCAGATCTGGACCTTCACTATTTCCAAATGCCCCAAAGACCTTTTTTTCCCATGATGCAGTAACATTAGATGTGTCGACAGCGTCGATTCAGCGTAATATATATATGTCCACAATCTGGTACATATAATAAACCATCGCCTGTATAATACAGGAACATGACCTTTGGTATCTGATCTGGATCTTCACCGTTGGCTTGCGGTAATTCGTTTAGTTTCCCTCCGCGGGAATCCACTGTATCTGAGTTATAAAACATTTTCTTCTATCATCGATGAATAGCTGATCACAGGAATGGTGTCACACAAGAGTGAAATCCGGCTTTAAAAAAAATTTGGTATTAACCCTTTCATCCCTACAGATTAATACAGATACCTTTGCAAAGAGTGCAGATCCATATGAGACGGCTCACAACTGGAATGAGACCAAAGATTATCTTGTGGATAAAACTCGATGAGGTATACAAACATAACTTGAAAACCAATTAATTTAATGCTAACGAAGTCTCAATAAATTTGTCCCAAGCGAACAGTCAGGAAGTTCGAGAAAGATTCATATCTCCACATTTAATGTGTGGAACTATTTAATGGAAAACACACGTCAAGTAATAAACGTATTAGAAATTAAAGTATCTGTTAAGCAGTACAGTTTAGAGAACAGATTCAGAAAACATTGTCGTGGAAGCCGCCATTTTCTGTGTAAATGACGTCATAACCGTACATTTATATAAGTAAAAATGAAATAAGTCATATGTGAAACAATATTTTATTCATGCACGCCTGTAGATGTGTTCATTGCGTATATACTAGCCCTCACTTAGCTTACATAACCTGCAAATTTCTGACATCAGGCAGCTTTTATTTGAGTCTTACAAAAATAATTATCTAATTAAATATGAGCCACCGCACGACAAAACCTACAAATTGCATGTGCGCCCAGCGAAGAATCAGATCAGCCTGGGCATCCGCCCAGTCTGATCAGAGTCTTCGCTATCCGCATGAAGAAAGCATTGGTCCTTAGCTACCCACTGAGCGCACATGCCATTTTCATCACGAAAACACGCCTGTATAATTTTGACCCCCTTAAACCCCACTTTTATATAGTAAAACTGGGGTTTACAGGGGTATACATTATTTTTCTTATTTCTGTTCAAAAACATAGATTGTGGGTACTCGTTAGAACCGCCTCTATGTTTTGAGCAGAAATATGAAAACTATTGGAATTTTTTTTATCTGAAAATTTTCATTTTTTGTGGTAACATTTTCAGTACAATTGAATAGGCATGTTTTCGTAATGGTTGGTTTTGTCATGCGCTGGCTCATATTGAAATTGCCGGCGCCCATGCTTACAGTTATAGAACCGCAAGCTACGCTATCTTTCTTATTTCATAACCGATTTTTATAAGATTTTCGCCAAGATTCTTATTTTCTAAAGCGGAATATTTGAAGGCGTACATTGCATTCCATTCCATTTCACGTAAAGCTGTAGTTTTTCGAATGAATATTGTGGATATATTAAAGTTTATATCCCCTCTTCAATTAATTTTAAAGACTTGCATATTGAGATTGGCCGTTGCGGGTGGTGGTATAAAGGTAATTCTCCCACTATAAATAGTAACAATAAAATCTAAATTTCTTTTGACATTATAATGAAATTTGTCGATTTTCAAATAGGCATAAAATTTCACAAAGTAAAGTAATTTTAACTGGGTTCATGTTCCGTTTACTACTTCTCTTCAACTGATAGTAACATTCTGCTGCGTGAAGCATTTTTCTGCAATAGCATGCGATAACTTGAATTTCAAGTTTCCCTTGCAATTTAATGTTTTGTCATAGAGCCGTTTTCTCGCTTCAATAACTTTCGTATTAAACATACAAAAAAACATCTTTCTTGGTTTTCACTGTAGTTTCAGCGGAAAACATTAAACTGTGGCTATGTGTACCTAGAATGAAATATCAAGCCGTGTGTGTGTGTGTGTGTGTGTTATAAAAAATAAAACAAGTAACAATGTGACACCTGCATAATTGGCTCAAAAGAATGCTACGGCAAACATATTCTTCGTATTGTCATGCGGAAATCTGCGGACAGTAAGGATTCTAGCCAATGTTTTCCCATAATATATAGTAAAAACATGGTTTGTCGGGGTCTACAGTAACAGGCAGGGTGATTTTCAAAACTTTACAGTTCAACCAGCTTGTTTCAATTTGTTTGTCACTTCTTGAAACCTTTTAAGTACATACATTGGTCTTAACCCTAGTCCTGCTGAACCCGGATATGCCCTGACTTTGCAAACAGTGTAGATCCAGATCAGTTGGCTTCTTCAGAAGCCAACTGATCTGGATCTGTACTGTTTTCCATTAAGTATGTGAATTAATATCAAGAATCTGGATCAAGTTATCTGATTGGCTGAAAACTAGAAATGGACGTGGCATCTTAATTAACTCATCAGGACAAGGGTCATACTTAATGGTCAAACTCTTCCATATTTTTCATATTACGAGGTGAAAATTTCATTGCTTAAATAGCTCTAGCTTAGTGGGGTAGCTAGATTTTTTTTTTTCTTATTTCTCTAATAAAACATATGTTGTGTATGATAAAAAATATCAATATATTATAATAAAAGAGCCTAATCTAGATTGACGGGTTCTTCTCAATAAAGAAGCCTTGCATAATAAGTGAACATGAAGAGAAAGGAATATTTCTCTTTGGACAATGAAAAACGCAATCTGGTTTGGATCTCTGCTGCTTGCATTTGTTGGGATAAACTGTTAATCAAGGGTAAATGGATACAATGCAAGAAAAATACCTGCTGCACTTTTCTTGTCTTTGGGTGTTTTTTTTTTTTTTTTTTTTTTTTTTTTTTTAAAAAGAGCAATTTGCTCTTTACCTTTTAATGTAGCCACTATATCAAAAATCGTATTAAAATAGTCTATCTAAATTCTCTCCTTTTTCAAAATGGATGCAAAACTTTTCATAATCGTTAATTCATCTTAATATATGAGCCGCGTCATCAAACACTTCGTATTTAATTATATGCATACTGCGCATGCACAAACAAGATTCTGTACATTCGCAGTCTATTTGGAACGTTCGTATCTCAGTTCTCGGTTTTATTAAAATCTACATGGTTCAAAGATTGTCTCAGTTAACTGTGCATGCACCGAGAAGACTGTGCTTGATCTGATCCCATGTTTTCGAAAACAGTCTCATTTTGTCACCGTTCTTAGTTAAAATGGTCGAAATAGAAGTAGGATGTTTATTGATTGTTATTCCATCCTCATAATGACCCATGGTATCGAAAAAACGATTAATTTCTTTCGAATTGTTGTTAGAGATGACGCAAAAAGCTTGTCTTTTCCCAGAATAAATAGAAATTAATTCGCAACGTGATTGTTACTTTAGAATATATCTGTTTGGTACACCAGAACCTACTAAATGTATCAATTCACACCCTGGCTTCTGTTTATAAGGTTTCCTTTTTATTTTGTTTTTACTTGTAATAAAATGTTGTGTTATGTAGATTGCAGACAAACTATGTCTTTTATAAGCCTTTAACCTGTTGGATTTACATATCGGATGACGACATTTGAAAATATTTTTATATATATATTTATAGAAATAAGGCTTGGCATTTCATTCAAATTGTCTCCTTTGGAGACAATTTGAATGAAATGCCAAACATTATTTTCTGTGAAAAATAAAAAAGTGTCATTATTGGTCGTCTGTTGGTTGAGCCTACTGAATGCTAAAGGTAGAGCAGCTAGCTCCGTGAAATGATCATGGAAATGATACAATCATTAAAACCAAGGGACCGACAAGGACATAACGTTAACATACCTATCTTCTAAGCCATAGCTCTAGATAATGCACTTTTTTAACCACGATATATTGATAATTTTTTCCTAGTTTTCCACGAAAACGTATGTTATAGGTACCTCATAAGAACCATTATATGGCGCTTCTAATGAGTACCCACAGCACATGTTTCGTTCAGAAATAAGAAAAATATTAAATGGACACCCTTTGTATCTGAGGCTTCCCAGTAAGCATTCTTTATAAATCTATAGCGGGCCGTTATCGGCCCGTCAGGGTAGCTGACGGGCCGTTAACGGCCCGCTCTAGATTTATAAAGAATGCTAGCCGGGTACGTAGTCTATGACATTTCCACGTAAGGCGGAGCATTTGGCTTTGAAGTCCATATAGACATATTTATGCGTTATAAAACATTTGTACCAAAAACTAATTGAATTCAGGCTTAGCGGTTGATACCGGAGCTACGAGTACTTAAGATATAATGAAAATCACAGGAGCTTCACTTTTTCCCAGACCGTTGTTTTGATAATTATATTGTCCGTAAAATTAATTAGAATAAGTTTTCTGATACTCTTAGTTTCACGAAAATAATTTATGGTCTCACTGTGGTTGTGAAGAATCTGCGCACTCAATGTGAAATAAATATCCATGCTTATCATAAACATATATAAAAAATACAAATATACCAAAAAACTTTTAAAGTAAGTTGGTTATAATCACCATTTAATTGACTGAGAAAACTAAGACAAATATTAAAAACATGTCGTCTGCTGTAATGTTTTACCAGCATACTAAGCGTCAACGCAGTAATGTCATAGTGAATTTGGGTTCTTTACATGCAAATCTTGGTTGAAATGGCTAAATTCGATAATGCAAAAGTTGAATTCGAGAGGTCTAAATGAGATCTCGTCTCGTTGACCTCTCTAAGACTGACCCTCACATTAAAAAATAATTACAGCTAATTTCACACCGCTTTTTCGGCTTACCTCATCAAAACTAAAATAAGTAGTTAATGTCACGCTGTCCCGGGAATGCTATAAATTGCTCTTAACGGTACCAATGCATCCATCCACTTTAAAAGTAAAATTGTCAAAATTAATGTATATCCCATAACATTTGTAAAAGTGCTACAATGGCAATAAGTGTGGTTTGCCGAAACAGTGCATATAAATAGAGAAGACCTTCTATATGTGTAGGTGTTCTAATAAAAAAAAACATATTCTATTCTTTTCAGTGTTCCATCTAGTGCCGGGGTCCCTACCAAACTCTTTGTAGTTGTCTCCGCCCGTGGGAACAGACAATTACTTATATTAGCAGCCATTTCATATAAAACGGCTTTGTACATACGAATAAACTTCCATATCAAATAGTTCCAATAATATGCCTGTTCATTAGGCAAACACGCCTATTCAAATATATTGAGAATTTTACCACAAAAAATGAAAATTTTCAGATAAAAAAGTCTGATATTTTTCTTATTTCTGCTCAAAACATAGATTGTGGGTACTCGTTAGAACCGCCTCGACGATGCCGTTGTAAAGAGTACCCACAATCTATGTTTTTGAGCAGAAATAAAAAAAATAATGTATACCCCTGTAAACCACAGTTTTACTGTATAAAAGTAGGGTTTAAAGGGGAAAAAATATATAGGTATGTTTTCATGATGTTTTAAAGTGATTTTTGTCTGCCTTTTTGATGCCAGAATTGGTCAGAATGTATAATTCAGGCAAATCTGCAATAGATATTAGCACATTTTTTGTATGGCTATTTTGCGTACGAAAATAAACAATCATCTGGGGTTCAAATAACCTTACATCTGCCAAGCTCTCCGACAAGATCTGTGGCAATGTCGTCGAAGAGGTGGAAGGTGATGACTTTTGTTTTGTTTTTTTTTGGGGGGGGGGGGGGAATTTTAGAGTGACCTAGCATAAGGCAAGTACATGTACCAAGTACTGACCATTTGAACTTTAAACAAAAACGTTGTGCCGGTTTGCAAAATGTACTTGATATATAAGGAAAAGAAAGGTGAGAAAAGTCCGGGGAATGCCACAATCACAAACCGCAGCCCTTTCCAGGCACCAAGAGGAAGAGGAAACCGACAAAACCAAACAAACACAAATCGAACAAACGTACGAAAAGCACTAAGATTAGCTCTCTCTTTCCAAGCGAGGTAATCGCAATGCTAAAAGGACTGAAAAACACAAGAACAAAATAACACAAGGTAAGACATAAAACAAATCGCCTCGTAGAATAAACCACAAAGCAACAAAGAGTTAGACTAACACCGGGACCACAGCCTTAGAACGGTCAGTAGAGTAAACCACTGGGAAGTCTTGGTAGTCTATAGCCTTTAATGCTTAGTATACTGGATGAATATTGCAGCAGACGACATTTTGAAATATTTTTTTTTCTTATTTTCCCTAGACAGTAGACTTTGACTTTGCATGAAATGTCAAATCTTATTTTCTGGAAAAAATGATCATCAGTTTGTCATCTGCTTAATTAGCCTGGAGAGTGGTTAAGTTTAAGAAGACTGTTATTTGGTATATATACACCCATGTAATATACACCCTCATTGCTCACATAATGTGAAAGCGGCTTTATTTTGTAGCATACATAATAAGGCGACGTTTCTCGATTTAGTTGCTTTTAAACCTTATTTTAGTCGTGTTTAATTTCAATCAGCGTTTTTCCATTAAACAAATATATTTTAAATGGCATATTAACCTATTTTCTTCATTGTTTTCCATTTCCACAGAGTAAAAAAAAAAACCTTGGATTAGAAGAGCACTTTTTTCACGAAAGTAGCAAGTCTTAGTGAGCAAACTTTTGAAAACAAATGCGTGACTAAAACAATATCATGTAAAGAAGCGCGAATGCATCATTCTACTGAACGCAGTATGTCACAAAGCAGAACAATTTTAAGATGTATATCAAGAACACAAAGGATCACTCTTTTAGCCAATTCAGCAGACGACAACTTCTTATTTTCCCAGAACATTGGCTTTGGCATTTCATGCAGATTGTCTCCTGTGGAGGCAATTTGCTTGAAATGTGTTGTTTTCTATGGAGATGTCAATGTTCATGAAATGTCAATGCATATTTTCTGTGATAAAATCTATGGATGACAATCTGCATGAAATGTCAAAGCCTATTTTCTTGAAAAATAATATAAATATTTAAAAAGAAAATGCCGTCTGCTGAAATGTTTTCCAGCATGCTGAGTTTTAAAATATAACCTTATCGTGTTACAGAAGTTATTTCAGCCTTATTTATGATGATCACTTATAACTTGTTAGTATCATCCTTCCCTATAGCAGAACTTTGTGGCTGCTGTAAAATGTGTCGGGAGCCATCACGAAAACATGCCTATATAATTTTGACCCCCTCAAACCCCTCTTTTATGTCGTAAAACTGGGGTTTACAGGGGTATACATTGTTTTTCTTATTTCTGCTCAAAAATATAGATTGTGGGTACTCGTTAGAACCGCCTCGCCGAGGCGGTTCTAACGAGTACCCATAATCTATGTTTTGAGCAGAAATCTGAAAAATATCAAAGTTTTTTATCTGAAAATTTTCATTTTTTGGAGTTAAAATTTTCTGTACATTTGAATAGGCGTGTTTTCGTAATGATAAGGGCATTCAATTTTAATAACTTTATCAGCTGACTTTGATTACATGTATCAGCATCGCAGAGTATTTCGACACAAGACAATATTCTCTAGTCGATTCTTTGTTTACAGTATTACTGCCGTTTTATCGAAATTTGAGCACAAGTTCATGTTGTCTGCACGCGCGTATTACGCCCAAAGTTGTCATGGGATATGTCTTACAGTTTTTGTTGAAACTGCAATTTTGTTGCAAGATAGATAGATAGATAGATAGATAATTTTATTTCAGAACATAGGCCTACTGGCCATTGAGCTCTACAGGTATGCATATAACAAAGCTTGTACATAAAGTACTAAATTAACATATTATCAAAAAGTATTTAATACTCTTATTGTTATCTTGTTTACAATGTATATCCATTGACCTTTGAAAACTGTCTAGAGTCACAGCTGACAATTAGGTCACGGACTCCTAAAATTTTCTGAGCACCGCTTTAATTCCATACGAGTGTAGGTCTGTACTTTTTTTTTTTTTTTTTTTTGCCTGTTTATAAAATGTGCGTTTTTTTTTGTTTTGTTTTTTTTGTTTTTTGTTTTTTGTTGTTTTTTTTTTTTGTTTTTTTGTTTTTTTTTTTTTTTTTTTTTTTTTTTTTGGTCTGATTTGATGCCAGAATTGGTCAAAATGATTCTACAGTAGCTATAAGCAAAATCTTATATTTGATGACTGCTTTGAATATGAAAGAAGAGCATCATCGTGGGTATGATTTACTCTTACACCCTTACACCTGCCGTGACCTCTTACAAGATCTGTGTAAATGTCTTCGAAGAGGCGTAAGTTTGATTTCATGTAGCATAACATATTCTTCTGTTGCTTGTTTCGAAGATTTTAGAGGGACAGCTGTCAGGCAAGTACCCAGTAAGCATTCTACATAAATCTACAGCGGGCCGTTATCGGCCCGTCAGGGTAGCTGACGGGCCGATAACGGCCCGTTGTAGATTTATGTAGAATGCTAACTGGGTATTGACCATTTGAGCAAAATCTGTTAAACACTTGAAAACATTTGTAAAATATATTAGGAAATATATTAGGAAAATTCAATAGTAGTCTGAAGCCTATAAATTAAATTCGTAGATGCAGTTGATAATCTTTAAACGGTGTTGCGTTTCCTCTCAAGCTAGTAAATGCGCTACAAGTTTGATATATCTACGTGTAAGCGCCACTGTCGGTAACAATAATTATTGACTGCCCCTCGTATTTGATTTTCTTTGTAAAAGTCAGCTTTATGCTTTCGCATTTAGCCCTTATGGGGATTGCATACACTCGGCAGAGCTTCTACCAGGGAACAGTTGTTCAAAGCATCTGTCGCTTTACGAGCTCGTTAGTGGTCAAAATGTTAACTGTTTTAGTAATTACAATATCTAATTCACAGGTTTGCTGAAAAAAATGTGAGTAGCTTTTGCAAATGCAAAAGCTACTCACATTTTCAGCAAAACTATTAGCATATATACCATATTTAATGATCAAAAATTTAACGATACGTTAACTAACGACATCGTTTGTTTTGAACATACGGTCCCTGGTAGACAACTTCTATGATTTCCTGATTGCTTTCATGAACACCAATTGCCTTCTGACAATGGACTTATTCTAAAAAGAAAGAAATTGCTCGTGCTTGAAACAAATTCTTTGCTCATATGACAGACCCCTTTACAGAAGGGAGGAAACCCTATCGACTGATATTGTCTCCCTTGAAAGTATACCCATCCCCTGTTTTATAAGCAATTGAAAAAACAAAAAAAAAACAAAAAAAAAAACATAAGAACGTTTTAAAATATTTTCTATCTTTCCGAGCTAATAAGGCTTGGCAATCCACGTGAATAATATGCTAAGCAGATGATTTAGATAAAATGTTAAGTATTTTCTTTCGGGTATGCATTTGAATATCGTCTTTGAATGGCGCTAAAAGGCTAGTGCATGCAGGTAGAGGATTAACTTCGCTGACTACACTCGAGTTAGATAAATCTTACTTTGTCCTACAACACACATTTCATGAAAATAATATTTTTAATTTGACATTGCAAGATGGTTTGTGCCCATCGGGCACACGATGATGTAACAACGCCGATATGAAACCACGATATTCATACAACATTGTTGCAAGGAATATAGCCACTGGGATTACACTGTATTTTGCGTTCTCCCACTAGTGGAGAATATGAAAATATCGAATGTGAAGATTATCATGGCAAAATAAGTAAAACCCAGTGACTTAAAATTAAAATAAAATTCTAGATCTTAAATTAGAGGGAAAAAGAGATACATGTCGTATTCAGTTTCGAAATATGTCCCTAGCATACAATATTCAGGTAAAATATATTATATGATACGTATGTGTATTTGTGTTCATGCAATGCACGTGCCTTACAATTGGAGTTAATAATATGAGCCCGAAGATCAGAAAACATACCTCCGGATATAAGCACCCATTGAAGTTTCAGATCAGCCTGCGCAAACGCGCAGGCTGATCTGAATCTTCACTGGGTGCATTTTGGATAGCCAAGGATGCAAAGTTTCTTCATGCGGACAACTAGGATTCTGATCAGACCGCGCGAATGTGTAGGTATATTTCAGTCTTCCTTGGGCGCAATGTCAGAATGTGCAAGTTTATTTGAGCCTTCCTTGGGCGCAATATCAGAATGTTCAGGTTTATTTGAGTCTTCCTTGGGCGCAATGTCAGAATGCACATTTTCTCACGTCGCGGCTCATATATTTTCCATCAAGGCTTCAAATAGTCTTTTAAAATGCAGATTCAAAATAATCACTAAACAAACTCATAATCTTAGAAAATGTGTTAGACTGAGCTTAAAACAAAACACTTTTTCTCCAAAAGAAAAATAGTATTTTTTTCTTGATAAAAAGTATACAAGATATCCAGGGATAGCCACAATCACCGAGCATAGTCTACCAATAACACTTAGAGGAAGAGCAAACAAACTAAGACAGACAGTACACAAGCCACATACCAAAGATAAGCAAAGCTACCAGCCCCCCCCCCCCCCACTTCCCTGCCCCCCCCTCCTCCCCCCCCCCCCCCCCACACACACACACACCCATCAAGATAGCATTTTTGACAAGATCAATTAAACACAAGACAAAGAACCGGACAAAACATTACTCATTTACCAATATAGTCTGAAAACCCCTGAAAAGGTAATTGGCAAACAATGCAGACCCAGATCAGACGCCGCAAATGCGGCGTCTGATCAGGGTCTCCACTGTTTACAAATAGTTCAACTATTTCTATTTAGAAATATCTAAATCACTTTATTTGACATACCTTAAATCGAAATTAGAATCTTCGAATACATATTGTGTGGGGAAGTTCATTCAGTCTACAATGGGTTAATAAATATATTTATACTTTTTCATTTTGTTTCCTGACAGCCATGAATTTAGACTGCATTGGAATCACGCCTGAATTTATTGGAATTATGCCTAGCGTCCCATGAATGGGACATTGGCAGACAGTGCAGACCCAGATTATCTGGATCTACACTGTTTGCATTAAAAAATACACAATGTTCTGTAAAAATGTATTAATCAAGAACAAACTGGGCACCCTTAAATTGGAAATGCACTTGTCCAAATATTTAGGTAGAAAAGTCCATTCGCCATAAAAGGGGTTATCCTGTATAAAACAACCAACACCTCTTCAGAGATAGTAATATCCTGAATAACAAATAAACAAAATGTTAAGAAGTAAACAGACGGCTCGAGATAAGTTGGAATCCAAAGAAAATATGTACGCCGACAACAAACTCCCGGATCAGACTGATGTAAAGCTGTTCTGGTGCTCCCTGTCCACATATACCAAGAAGTATCTTTCCCACATCACGGTTCAAATACTTTATCCGATCCATCATCGGTATCTCTCACTAGAAAAGTCCACCCGGTATTAAACGTTTTGCATGTTTTAGTTGACGATATTTTGAAATGATTTATTTTCTTTCCCAGAAAACAGGGTTTGACATTTCATGCAAATTGGACTTTTGGGTGACAGTTTCCACGAAATGTTAAATCTTTGTTTGAAGGGAAAATTGAAAAGCAAATATCACCATCAATGTGTCGTCTGTTCAATATAAAGTTTCCTTTGCCATCTTGCAAATGAATTTGGAAGTCATTCCATGTGAGTCGATCAGCTAATAGAACATTATTACCCGTAAAGCTGCAATCACAATATTCTATTTTTTTTCCAAGGATAAGGACGATTCACTAGAAACGTCAAGCCTTTTGTCTAAAACGTAAGAAAATAAAACGTCGTCTGGTACAATTTTGCATGGTGCTTTAAGTGCTAAACATCTATTTTCCGACTGGAATAAATATTCTCCTCCACAGTTTGTTAACATTTTGAATATCCTTAATCAAGAAACACAAGCCGCCGATGTCTGCAATAATATTAATTATGAAATAATTTTCACACTTTAAGGTAAAAACATACAGATATTCTTGCGCCGTTATACACACCAAATGTTCTATTGTGCGACTTCTCTTAGAATACAACAGTATTTGCCACGGCTTTTCATCTTGTCAATCGTCAAGCTAAATTATTATTTTCATGGCTCCAACTGAGTCCAATAATGGATTTCATAGCCATAGATAACGCGCTGTTTTTTCGACCACAAACTATTGGTATTTTTCTTACCCCGCCATTAAACATATCTTGTGGGTATTCATCAGAATCGCCTCGTCGAGGCGATTCTGATGAAGACGACAATATATGTTTTAATGGAGGAATAAGAAAAAATATCCACGTTTTCATCTGCATATTCATCTTATCTAGTTCTGAGAGTTTACTCTCAAAGACACTTCACCTGCTCTCAAAATATCTTTATATACAGCTTCCAAAGGGGTCACTTCATGGTCAAGCACTACAAATTAGAAATAGCTGTATAAGATAGCGAAGTAATAAACAATAAGATCAAAACAATCACAGGTATAGATTCTTTCCAAGAAAATGTATGAGGACCAGATGTTTTGATAACTGCTTCTCTTGTTACAATTATTTTTCACATCTGATTGTATCTGTTTTGCTTCCCTTCCTGGAGCATAGTTCAATTCCACATCATTCCAATACAAATTTTATTGGAATTAGGTTCCAAATCCGTCCAATTCAAGTTTTATTGGAATTAAAATTATGATTACTGTAGTCAAAGGTTCTGAAAAAGTTCTGTAGTTTGTTGAGATTTTTTTTTTTTTTTTTTTTTTTTTTTTTTTGTTGTTGTTTTTGTTGTTTTTTTTTTTTTTTTTTTTTTTTTGTTTTTTTTTTTTTGTTTTGTTTTGATTCATGTTTTTTTCTTTATTCAAATATTTATTCAATTTTAAGTGTATTTTTTCTTTATTTATTTATCAATATTTTAATAATTTGATGGTTTATTATTTTTATTCTTCTCACTTTATCAGTCAGTAAACCATTACGACGCTTTGTGCAAATTTAATAGACAACAAATTAAAGATATATTTCTTATTGTATTAAGAAAATAGGCTTCGACGTTTCATGCAAATTGTCCCCCAAGGAGACAATTTGTATGAAATATCAAAGTCTGTTTCCTGAAAAAAATAAGACAAGTATTTCAAAATGCCATCTGTTAGTATTATACCATGTATGTCAAGTGTCAAATCTATTTATTTTTTTTGTTTTATTATCTTTCTGTTTTTGTTGTTGTTGCTTTGTGTGTGTGTGTGTGTGTGTGTGTGTGTGTGTGTGTGTGTGTGTGTGTGTGTGTGTGTGTGTAAGTAAGTAAGTAAGTAAGTAAGTAAGTAAGTAAGTGAATCTAATTAAAGCTATAAACCTAAGAAGTAACGAAAACGGTATTACCTTGTATTGTATCGGAAATAAAGTATTCGAATTCACATATCTACAACGTTCCTTATTTAAATATTCATGGAGTCGAAGAGTAATTTATTTCGTGTCCAGTTACAAGTTTTATCCAATCAGAAATTCGTAACTTATTTCAATGTTCTAGACAAGCAGAGGAATCACTTACTTATTCAAAAAGTTTGTTTTTATTTCTTTTATATCTCCACGATAAACTGCACTGTAGTGTCTCGTTCGAACTGCCTCTACAAGATGATGCTTATGAAACAGAAGCAATGTAAAAATAAGAATCCTAAGTGTTATAGTACCTCCTATATTACTAGATAACAGGTTTTCTGGAGTTTTCTGTCAGACCGGTGTTACCTCATTCCTGAACGGATTCGCTTCTGTAGTGAACTGTTCAGGATAAAAGTATCATTAAGCAATCGATCACGTCTCTCTCTTTCAACGAGTGTTCATCGATTCTGAAATTGACATGAGAACTTGTTTGACTTTTATAGCAGCGCTGACCTAATCTTTTAATCATTATGAACAATTATGTTTTCAAAGAAAGAGAACATCCGGTAACTGGAAGAAGACAATTTACCAATACACTCTGAGACCCTTAAGTCCTTGGAAAAATGCGTCTTACCTCTGTTATTACTTCATGAACCCAACAGAACAAGAGGCTGGAACGCAGCAATTTTAATAACAGTAACATGGTACCCGTGCCAACGAAAATATTATGATTACTCAATATTACTCTTACCTGTATCAGAATTAATAATACATTAATAACTAGTGATGTTAACTACCTTCGCTGATTATGTGATCTGTATGGCATATTAATCCTTGTCCTGCTGAACTCGGATATACCCTGCTTTGCAAACAGTGAAGATCTAGATCAGTTGGCTTCTGGAGAAGCCAACTGATCTGGATCTGCATTGTTTGTCATTAAGTATATAAATCTGTATCAACAACCTGGATCATGTAATCTGATTGGCTGAAAATTAGAAGTGGGTGTGATATCTAAATTTATTCAGCAGGACAAGGGTTAAGGTGAGCAAAACCACAAACAAGTTTGTTGAACTCTTTGCACATCAAATAAAACTCAGCAGACGAGCTTTAAAGTCACTGGATATGCTTCATCACGAAAACATACCTATATAATTTTGACCCCCTTAAATCCCACTTTTATATAGTAAAACCTGTTTACAGGGTTTACAGGGGTATACATTATTTTTTTTTCTGCTCAAAAACATAGATTGTGGGTACTCATTAGAACCGCCTCGGCGAAGCGGTTCTAATAAGTACACTCAATCTGTTTGCCGAGGCGGTTCTAACGAGTACCCACAATCTATGTTCTGAGCAGAAATATGAAAAATATCAGAATTTTTATTTGAAGACTTTCAGTTTTTGGTGGTGTTTTCAATATATTTGAATAGGGGTATTTTCGTAATGTGGTAGTTTTACAAGGAAGACACATTTTGTAAATTCCTTTTGCTTTCCTTCAGACCAATCCTCTTTTAAAAATTGGTCTACTTTAAAAGGAAAGAATCTCCCCCACCCACCCGTGGTGTCAATGCTTTCCTTTTACAGTATACCCCTTTCCAGACGGGGGCAAAACAATTTAGACAGAGTTGCCGCCCATCCCAAATATATTTTCCCCGACTTGGCACTTGGAGCAACTTGTCTCCTATGAGGACATATTGCATGAAATGTCAAGTTCTATTTAGGAGATAATTTTCATGGAATGGCATTCTATTGCAAGCCTTTATAGAAACAGTTGAACGTTACTTTAACAGAGCAAACACAATACCTTACGAGATAAAATATTTGACAGGTGCCTTGTATGATTTAATTTACTAAGAATATTATAAATGGAAAACGATTTAAAATGCTGGTTCTACAAAACCAAATAAAATAAAATTTAATATACTCTTAAGCAACAAAAATAAACATACCACTCAAAAATGGCTGAGTGTTCATGGGTACCATAAGCGATATCAATTTAAGAATCAATCTATGAAACAATGAAACGGTTAATACTCAGTACATTAAAAGCGACAGAAAGCGAATACAATAGACTCTCGTTATCTCGACTTCGCTAATCTCGAATAACCGCTTATCTCGAAGTGAAAATTTGGTCCCTGTTTTCAATATGGACATCTAGCAACAGGTAACAAAATACTGTGAAAAAAGGAAGCAATTTCTCCTCTGTTCCACAAGATTTTCAAAATATTTCTACATTCAAAAGTCACATTACATATTCATTTGTGAAATTTGGTTGTTCCATTTAATTTTTCCCCATTCTGCAAATCTGATATGTCGAAGTACGGATATCTCGAAGTATTTCAGAGAGTCCCTTGGACCTCGAGATAACGAGTCGACTGTATAATACTTCATTCTGCTTATGAAGAGTCGCGATAAAACCCAAACTCCCATTTTCTAATCTGTTGTGCATTACGAAAACACGCCTATTCAAATATATTGAAAATTTTACAACCAAAAAAAGCAAAATTTTCAGATAAAAAATTTTGATATTTTTCATATTCCTGCTCAAAACATAGATTGTGGGTACTCGTTAGAACCGCCTCGCCGAGGCGGTTTTAACGAGTACCCACAATTTATGTTTTTGAGCAGAAATAAGGAAAATAACGTATACCCCTGTAAACCCCAGTTTTACTATGTAAAAGTAAGGTTTAATGGGGTCAAAATTATATAGGCATGTTTTCGTGATGGTGTTCTTTATTTCCACAGTCAATCTTTTTGACGTTTATAATACTCATTCTGACAGACGAATATCTTCTAGGTGATACGTTGAGGTCAAGTTCTTTCGAAATAGTTTCCAACGATTAGAAAATTTAAATCCATAAAACTGTTTTGGTAGAATATGTTTAGATCCATCTTTTTGTTTAAATATGAATACACGGGTATAGAAAGTGTAGATTCACAGCCATCAATATCACTTTAAATATCAAAATTAATAATCAAGGCTATAAATAACAATTGATTACTCTGAATGATTGTAGAACACAAATACCAATGGTTATTCTGCACGTAAATGAATCCTGTTGATAGGATACCAGTCCAGCCTCGCTACCCGACTGAAATCTTAATAATATTAATTATAAATGGGTTTACACAATTTTAAAGTGCGTCGGATTCGCATAAAATGACATGCGCCAGTCGAGAGATAGATGTATTCTACAGTATCTAATGATCTTGTAACCGGACAACGAAGACCCTGGCCAGACTTTGCCGATACATAAACTGTTTTACGTCGTCATTACCCACGTATGCTATACCATATTTACAAATAAATATAGGGACACCTTATCTTCTTACCATACTTGTCCTTAGACGAACATGTTGATTTTATTACCTGCTGACATGGTTTAAAGCTTGCGCAATGAATGACAAACAGTGTAGACCCTGATCAGACGCCGCGTTCTGCGTCGTCTGATCTGGGTCAACACTGTTTACTCAGGCCTGTCCGTAGGTCCCAATACTTAGGCTTATTACGGTAATGATTCTTTCTGGGAGTTGCAATTCACATAGACGTTGCTGAAATCTACAGCTGTCGTAATCGATCATTTAAAGAATACTATTACGTTTATAGTGATATAAATATGAGCCACGAGACATCAGAAAATGTACATTTGAACATGTGCGCCCAACGAAGATTCAGATCACCCTGCACATTCGCTTGCGGATGTGCAGTCTGATTTGAGTCTTCCTTTGGTGCACGTTTTCTCACGTTACGTCTCATATATCATATCATATCATATCGTATCGTGTCGTGTCGTGTCGTATTGTATCTAAGTCGCTTATTAATATTTATTTTCGTCCAGCACGTCGGACTATAATGTCGGTTTTACTCAGGCAGACAACCGGAATAAATTGCTTTTACAACCAAATTTCTTAAATAGTGCTTACTTCTCGAAGAATTGAATTTTCAAATCATTATCACCGAACTTCGGATTTAACTTCTAAATATAACTTTAGCTTATAATCAACGCCTCGTATCGTAAATGATGGGTACCAAATGATGAGTACCAAGCTAATAAATTCAAAATACTTTTAGGTAAATACATTACGAAAACATGCCTATCCAAATATAAAGAAAATGTCCTCTCCAAAAACTGAAAATTTTCAGATAAAAAACTCTAATATTTTTCATATTTCTGCTCAAAACATAGATTGTGTGTACTCGTTAGAACCGCCTCAGCGAGGCGGTTCTAACGAGTACCCACAATCTACGTTTTTGAGCAGAAATAAGAAAAATAATATATACCCCTGTAAACCCCAGTTTTACTATATAAAAGTGGGGTTTAAAGGGGTCGATATTATATAGGCATGTTTTCGTGATGGACTCTAAAAGTCACGCAGCACGAGAACTCTGCCAACGAGACTCTACCTAAGGACCCAGTCACCAGGAGGCTACTGAGTAACACTTTGGTCTTGAAGAATCGACTATAGATTAAATGTTTTTCATTCATTTTTTTGTTTTTCAGACATGTTCCAATCAACTGAATATTACGAAAGTGTTACAGCTTCAATAAACAAAAAAGCAAAGATGGCTGGCATACGTATATTTATCTTTTATTTTAGACGCAAAATGAAAAACTGCTTTTTAACATTTGCGAAAAGCGAAGGCACGAGCTAATCAGAAACCTTCACTCTCTGCATATATAATGTTGGATACTGACAAGAAATCAACAAGGAACATAGATATCCCTGATTGCAGTAATACGTTATCTGATCTGGACCTTTGCTGCTCCTATATATGATAAAAAAGACCCTTAATCTATCTATTTTTCGGCTAATTCATTTCTTTATTTTACTTAATTCTTTTTTTTTTATGTATATTTATGATGAAATTAAACTATTTATCTATGTATCCCGTATCTTTGCGTTTCATTTTCTGTTTACTATCCTTGTATACCACATATTCGCTTCAACATGCCCCATCAAACCGGGAACTAAAAATTTTGAATCAAATTTACTATTCACATGTCCATTTCCATTAAACAGTGAAAAACGGCCCACCCCAATGCATTAAAGCTATAATGATCGAAGGTACAAAGATGGTGTTATGAACCTTTTCAATTCAAGGGGTGTTTTTTTTTGCTGTTGTTGTGTTGTTGTTTGTTTTTTGTTGTTTTTTCCGTGCTGTGCCGTGAACACTCTCTCTCTCTCTCTCTCTCTCTCCTAAAGTTCTGTTTGTAGGAAGTCATAGGTCCTCAAGCACTGATTGATTTAGTTGATACTTGGAAGGCTGTTTGCATCTGGTCTACCCTTTTTATTTTTTTTTATTCTTGCATTTGTGTTTCGATTCATCTAGCTATTGTTTCACAGCCAAGCCATAAAGAGGCTTTCTACACCCTTGGCGTTTAATATTCCCGTATTGTTTTTAAATCTCTGTTGATAGGCATGGTGGGCGAAGCCTGATTACACCTCATTTATTTTGTGTGCACATTCGATATTTTTTCTTTGTGTATATCGAACTTGTTATTTTCCGAAATACGATTTTGGTATGTTCATATCAGACTCATTCATACCTTATTTTTTTTTTCTTTTTGTTTGTTTGTTTTTTTATTTTGCCATTTCCTGTTTACGTCAACTTTGATTTAACGTTGGTATGTAGAGAAAATGTATATCGGGACGTCATGGAAAAGCTTGTGTATCAAACATGATTTCATGGATATGATTCTTCTAAAGTTGGAGGAATAATTAACAATGGTGATAGTCCTTCAAACAGCGAACAATTGTTTCTTTGTATTCTTTACCGAAATCAATAATTAGAAAAGAAACATGTGTTTTCTTTTTGTTAAAACTTGTACAGTATTTTATAACAGGTCATTGTTAATAGGCCAACGAACATTTAACAATATGGTCTAGAGGACTCGCTAAAGAGATTTGTTGGTAAGTATGGGATAGTTTTTCTCTCTAAATTCCCAATTAATGTACATGTTGTTGTTACTCATTAGAAGCGCTTCGGCGAGGCGCTTTAAATGAGTATTACGGCATATGTTTGATGTAAAACTGGAGAATATTATCCCAGATCTACCACAATATACTCCTACTTAACAAGTTATCTGATGACCTTACCACCTGTGCAAAAAAAAAAATCTATAATTATTTTAATCATGCTGAAAAGGCACTCAATGTGACTTATTGAGATGACGTATTTAAGTGATTTGTGATTGCAGTATCAGCTCTAACATTCTTAAGCTTTGATTTTTGATTGTTCGAGACTGCGCACTCCATTTAGAGGACACGCCTATTCAAATATATTGAATTTTTTACAACCAAAACAAAGGAAAATTTTCAGATAAAAAAAAAAAAATCTGGTATTTTTCATATTTCTGCTCAAAACGTAGATTATGGGTACTCGTTAGAATCCCCTCGATGAAGCGGTTTTTATGAGTACCCACAATCTATGTTTTTATTGGGCAAAATAAGAAACATAATGTATACCCCTGTAAACCCCAGTTTTACTATATAAAAGTGGGGTATATGGGGGTCAAAATCATATAGGCGTGTTTTCGTGATGGAAACTTGACTCTTGTAAAAATAAATAAATAGAACCAGATAAGCCTTCACGACCACGCGATCTGATCAGGACCTTAAATGTTCTCTTCAAAACTTGTTGTATATTTGCAGGATAGCCATCACTTTATGCCCCCAAAGACCCTTTTTATATGTCATGGCTCCTATCAGTTGACACGGGAAGTAAGCACACTATTTTAAGGGGAATTGGTATATTTTAGGGGAGGCAGTCGTTTTTTCGCCTCTCTGAAAAGGATTGCATTCTGAAGCTATTCATTCTGGAACCCCTTTGCAGAAAGAACTTGGTGCGCAGGAAAGCAAGCAGGGTGTCACAAACGCTGTAATTATTGAGAAAGTTAAGCATAAAATCTACCAAACTTACCCTATTTCCTAAAATTATTCAAAATAAGAGTTAAACATCACAAGTACGTTTAATCACATATGCAGATTGTCATCGTCGTTTCATATGGAATTAAAATTGTACCAGTATGGTTTAAATTTCGGTTGTCTTGTGCATTTTTATGGGCGCGAGAGTAAGAAAATCGTCCATAGCATTGGCACTGAGATAATGAGCTTATGGCTGATTGTTGTAAGTGTTGTAAGTGCAAAGTTAAATCTGTATATAACCTCTAGCAAATATATGCAATTTACACCTTGAATGTATAAAATAAACTAATAAAACAACCCTCGAAATTACTTGTATTTCCAGTCATAATGCTTATCTGAATGCCTATTAAACATACTGGCCTTTATCATATGACGTGGCTATTATTTAGTGGATAATGTTATGTTATAAAAAATGATATGACCACACGAACCATAATACTTGGTTACGGGCTCGTAACGTCATCACGCCGTCCTTGACAACGTTATGTTTTTGTTGAAAATGGACCAGTTTCTACGGCCATAACATAAAGTTTAAAAAAAGGTAAGAGAAAAGCCCAGGGAGTGCCACAACCACAAACCGCAGCCCTTGCCAGACCCCAAGAGGAAGAGGAAACCGGCAAATCTAAACAAGCACAAACCGAAATAAAGTACGAAAAGCACTGAGATTAGCTCTCTCTTCCCAAAGCGAGGTAATCGCAATACTAAAAGGACTGAAAAACACAAGAACAAAATGACACACGGAAAGACATACAACAAATCGCCTCGTAGAATAAACCACAAAGCAACAAAGAGTAAGACTAACACCGGGACCACCGCCTTAGAACGGTCGGTAGAGCAAACCACCGGGGGGTTTAAAGCACTTTTACAGCTAGCTAACTTCACCCTGGGTCCCGGTGCTACTCTTAATACATAAATACATAAAAATTCTGTTCGCATAAAGGCTCCCAACTCAGTCAATGCATCAAAGCGAAAACATAAAAAATCAAATTAATCACTATAATAAACAAAGACGAGTACTCATGGCTAATTCTACTGTATGCCAGAGTAAATGAAAACCAATAGTTGAACTACGGCGGGCCAAGCCAAAGACATATCGTCAAGCCCCAACCCACTGGTTAAAGTTTTACGAAGAGGCCGTCATTGAGTCTGAGGCCCGAACCGCCGTCGTGCAATTAAAGAGTGAAGCATAGCCATCAACAATGATTGGGTTGACAACTAGGCATGCAGTCTGCCGCATAATATCCAGGCTATAGCCAATTCTTTTATAACGGTTAATAAGTTTTCTGAATTGCTCCGAAAAGTTAGATTTACCTACAATTTTTCTAAATCTGTACACTAAGTCACCGTAAAATGATAAGCAGAATCTTAGAAACGTGATCATTTCATACGAAATTTATGAAACTCGCCGACGTCTCGTTTCATAAATTTCATATAAAATGACCACTCATGTAAGATCCGTATAAACACATGCTGCATAATTAGAAAGTTCAATGTTTTTAGTTCTTTTAGCATTGCGATTACCTCGCTTGGGTAAGAGAGAGCTAATCTTAGTGCTTTTCGTACGTTTGTTCGATTTGTACTTGTTTGGTTTTGTCTATTTCCTCTTCCTCTTGGTGTTTGGGAAGTGCTGCGTTTTGTGATTGTGGCACTCCCTGGACTTTTCTTTTACTTTTTTTTTTCCTATGGTAGCGACTACGTCTAGATATATTGATAGTTTTGACAACGCTGTAAAACATCCTGTATTGTAATAATTACACACATATATATATAAAATTGCGAAATTTTAAACTTTGCTATTAGTTCGAACTTTGCTATTAGTTCGCCGTAAAAAAATCTAGATTTACAAAAGTACCAAAAAATGCAAACATACTCGTATGTGGATCGAAGCTTTTGTTAATACTGTCACTTGGATAGGTTTACACTGCAATTGCAGAGCTTTGACTTTTCATCCCGTGCATGTTCAGAGACACCCATGGAAGTGCACAACTATTGATTATCGGAGATCTGATAAAAAAAAAAAGAACTAGCGGTGATATCATCCAGGAAGGGCACAATTAAAAACAAAGCCGGAAACACAATGACGCAAAATAAGTTAAACACATAAATTTAAGCTTTTCAAAAAGACTTATCATCTTATTTTCTTTAGGATCATTGAGCCCATACTGGTTATTTTGGAAATCGAATACCGCTTAAACCTCACGCTACACCGGCGCTAGAGGGGGGGGGGGGGGTGGGGGGGCGTATGCAGCCTCGCAAAATACAGTGTTGCATATGAAGAGACTCAATCAAACCGAGTCTCCGATTTTCGTGATTTTGTGTATTCTTTGTTTCCAAAGGCAATCCTTTTTTACTTTTATTTTGCTCTGCTGTAGCTGGTGTTGTGCCGTGTGGCGGCCGTAAAGTCTCCCCGAAAATCATCATCGTGCAGGTTATATTTTATTTCCTTTGGGATCATTGAGCCCATCCTGGTTATTTTGAAAACTGAATACCACTTAAGCAGGCGCTAGGGGGCGTATGCACCTCGCAAACTACAGTGTTGCATATGAAAAGACTCAGTCAAACCGAGTTTTCGTGATTTTGTGTATTCTTTGTTTCCAAAGGCAATCGTTTTTTACTTTTATTTGTTATTGTTTGTTTTTCTCGGAGTACTTTTAACTGTCAAGCCCGAGCCACACACATGAAATGTAGTTTAAAAAAAGTCGGAAACAGAAGGACGTGAAACAAAAGTTTAAGCTTTTAAAAAAGACTTGCCATCTTTTCAGCTCTTTTCAATTAATGTTGTTTTTTTTTTTTTGTTGTTTTTTTTTTTTTTTTTTTTTGTTTTGTTTTTTTGTTGTTGTTGCTTTTTTTTTTTTTTTTTTTTCTTTTTTTTTTCTCGGAGCTTTTTTAACCGTCAAGCCCGAGCCACACCCATGAAATTTAGAAATGGTATCTGATCTTCAGTCCTGTCTCTATTGAGGGAATGTGAGGCTCAACGTTACCATTAAAGCATTTTAGAAAGTGATTTAGTCCATATGGTCTAATCAAGAGTCATTTTTCCAAGGAAAATGATACATAGAAAATGAACAATACAAAGCAAAGAAAATATTTATTAATAAATTTTAAGACAAACAAAAAGAAAAAAAATTAAATTCCAACTAAACATCTTGCTAAAAATAACACAATAGCTAGTTTAATTGGTTTAGTCAAAACTATAAACATTCGTACTTTATTTTTTAAAGGGTGTGGTACAAATAAAAGTATCAAATGTAGTACTCAAACATAAACGACTGAACGTTTGCAAACAAACACAACCATATAAATAGCACATATGCTGAAAGTCTGTATCTCGAAAATTGCTGTTTGGAACGTTGTTATATGCTTGTCATAAATTGCAGCAAGGAAACATTTTTTATCGTTTATAAAAAAAGGTAAGAGAAAAGTCCAGGGAGTTTTCACAGCTCCAAGCCATAATTTTTGTTTTCTAATCATGTACTACAGCACAGTAGTCTTTTAACGGGTGCTTATATGTCCCTGTTGTAAGCCATACGTTGTTGTATGCTTATCATAAACAGCAGAGAGGTAATCTTTTATCGTGTACTAATATTTCCCTGTTGCAAGCCATACGTTGATGTATGCTTATCATAAACAGCTGAGAGGTAATCTTTTATCCTGTACTAATATTTCCCTGTTGCAAGCTATACGTTGTTGTATGCTTATCATAAACAGCAGAGAGGTAATCTTTTATCGTGTACTAATATTTCCCTGTTGCAAGCCATACGTTGTTGTATGCTTATCATAAACAGCAGAGAGGTAATCTTTTATCGTCTACTAATATTTCCCTGTTGCAAGCCATACGTTGTTGTATGCTTATCATAAACAGCAGAGAGGTAATCTTTTATCGTGTACTAATATTTCCCTGTTGCAAGTCATACGTTGTTGTATGCTTATCATAAACTGCAGCAAGCTGTTCTTTTATCCTATGCTAACATTTCCCTCCTGATAGTCATACCGTATTCGACCTAATAACCGCACCGTGCGCTTGGGTTTTTCAAAATTACTGTGAAAATTTGTATTAAATTATGTATCCATCTACTATAAGTAAAACAAGATCAGCAAATGACTTATTTAATGGTGCTTACGCGATGTTTCTTTTTTTTTTATTCTTTTTTTTTTCTGATATTCTTTCTAAAAGCATATGTTGTGGGTACTCATTTGAATTGCATCGACAAGTCGATGCAATTCAAATGGGTACCCACAACATATGCCTTTATAAAGAAGTAGACAAAAAGTACACTGGCTGTAATCTGAAGACTACAGAATTACTTGACTGTGCGCTTATAGGGGTATGTGCGGTAATTAGGTCGAATACGGTATATTGTTACATGCTGATCATAAACTGCAGGAAGGTCATATTTTATCAAGTGCTGATATTTCCCTGCTGGTAGCAATATGTTGTTGTATGCTTACCATAAACTGCAGCAAAAAAGGTAAGAGAAAAGTCCAGGGAGTGCCACAATCACAAACCGTAGTCCTTCACAGACATCAAGAGGAAGAGAAAACCGACAAATCCAAACTAGCACAAATCGATCAAACATGCGAAAAGCACTAAGATTAGCTCTCTCTTCCCCAAGAGAGGTAATCGCAATGCTAAAAGGACTAAGCACTGAAAACACAAAAACAAAATGGCACAAGGTAAGACATACAACAAATCGCCTCGCATAATAAACCACAAAGCACCAACGAGTAAGACAAACACTGGGACCACCGCCTTAGAACGGTCAGTAGAGTAAACCACCAGGGGATTTAAAGCACTTTTACAGCTAGCCAACTTCACCATGGGTCCCGAGCCAGTTAATATTTTGTCGTGTGCTAATATCTCCGTACTACATACCATACATTGTTATCTGGTAATCGTAAGCTGCAGCAAGCTAATCTTTGATCGTGTGCTAATAGTTCCCTGCCGCAAGCTATACGTTGTTATATGCTTATCATATACTGCAGCCAGGTAATCTTTTATCGTGGGCTAATATCTCAGCTTATAGCCATACGTTGTTGTGTGCTAATCATATCTGCAGCAAGGTACTCTTTTATTGTGTGCTATTATTTCCCTGCTGCAAGCCACATATTGATGTATGCTTTTCATAAACTGAAGCAAATAATCTTTTATCGTGTGCTAATATTTCCCTGCTGCAAGCCAAATGTTGTTGTATGCTAATCATGTACTGTAGCAAAGTAATCTTTTATTGAGTGCTAATATTTCTCTGCTACAAGCCATATATTGATGTGCGTTTATCATAAATTGCAGCAAGGTCATTTTTTACCGTATGCAAATATATCCCTACCGCAAAACATACGTTGTTGTATGACAATCATGCACTGTAGCAAGGAAATATTTTAGTGCGTGCTAATATGTCCCTGCTGCAAACCATACGTTGTTGTATGCTAGTCATCTACTACAGCAAGGTAATTTTATCGTGTGCTTATATTTTCCTGTTGCAAGCTATACGTTGTTATGTGCTTATCATAAATTGCAGCAAGCTAATCTTTTATCAAGTGCTAATATTTCCCTGCTCAAGCCTTACGTTATTGTGTCCATATGAACTGCAGAAAGGTAATCTTTTATCGTGCGCAAATAATTTCCACTTGCAAGCCATGCGCAGATGCCACCTTACCATGTCCATAGACCTCACCCTTCCGTCCTATGCATCCATAAACGATTCCTATCAGTGGTTCAAAAATTTTACTGAAAAGCTCCACGAAATAATTTACCTAGGTCCGAAACGACGTTGGTATCAGCTTTTACCCAAAGTGCAGGCGGTGCTGAAGTACAGATCATACAATCTATCAATTATATAGTGCGATCTTTCATGAAAGATGGCAAAAACGCAAATATTGCGTGGACAGTACCGACAAAGCGAACAAGGAGTAATGGAAAGGGAACACCAGGCCATGTATAGTTTTAGTATAACCTTAACAAGGAGTTTAAGGAAAAAGGGTACATTTTCAGGGGTGATTGTTAAAATTGTTTCTGTCTACCTTCTGAAAAGGAGTCTGCTCAAAAGGAAAGAATTTGCTCCACTTAATACTCCTTTTCAGAAACGGATTGATGTGTTGGAAAGCAAAACAGAAACTCACAATAATTGTGTCTATTGTAAACAATGGCAAACAAAACAACCATAATTATGTATCAACTTTACCGCGCTTTTTCATATACAAAACTGATTCTCCTGTAGCTCAAAAACACCAAAACTCGAAACAACTACATTACTTCAGCTCGGTCATTTTGAGTAAAATTAGATGTACTAATAGATATGTCATTTACCACTTAATCCATTAGGCGTCTATGTCATTGTTTGTTCCTGTAAAACAAAATCACTGGAGCGACATTAATAAAATAAATGAATTAAAATTTACTGTCATGTTGGAAGAGAATTCATTTAAAGATTTTAAATTTGAAACTAACCATTGCCATGGCAACCACCAAAATAGAGAATGAACATATAGAAGATATGCCTTGCTATAGCCACCATACTAATCGGGTCATACGAATAAGAAACATAAACTTTCTGTAGCTCCAAAACACTAGAGTGTAAAACAACTACATTATGTCAGATCGGTCATTTTAGATAAAATTAGTTGTATCAATGGAGATGTTATTTCGTTTAATCCATTAGGCGTCTATGTTCCTGTTTGTGCCTATAGAAACCAGAACACTAAAGCGACATTAATGAAATAAATAAATTTGTTTGCAGACTATCTAAGGAATATGACTGTGATATTCACTGAATTTTATTAAGTCATTTTAGAAAAGATGTCATTTAAAAAATTCAACTTTTGAAACTAAACATTGCCATAGCAACCAACCAAAATACCAGATGGACATAAAATGCAGACTTGGCAGCCAGCTATCTCAAGAGTCAAATTGATTCAAATGTTTTTACGCCATTTAATGAAAATATTCCATGCCATGGCACCTACACTACTCGAGCCTTGTGAATATGAAACATAAACTTTATAGAGATTGACCCAATGAATATGCCTGAAGAAAAAAACTAGTCCCGTAAATTAAGGGCCCTTTCCGGTATAAATTAAAGTATTGTGAATCTCGTATTACTGATGGCGTCTTAAGGCCCTGTCACACTACAGCGTGTAGCACCAGCGTATGCCGACGTATGAGAATTTTGGCAAACACGTTTGCGTAAGTCGAGTAAGTAATAGGTACGTTTTAAACAAGTTATGCGCACGCTAATACACGCTGCCATACGCCATATACGTCGTAAAATTTTGTGCATGCACAAAATTTTACGACTTATACCGGCGTATTGATTATACGTTAGTCATACGTTAGATACACGCGGTGGGTAAGTTATGATAAGTTCAAGCACGTTAAACCAACGTAACTCATAATTTAAAGGACGTCGGCAACCTACTGCGTACGTGTAACTTATTTCTAACCTACATGTAACGTACTTCCAGCTTATCTGTAACTTATTTCGGGCGTTCCCGCAACGTTCACCGACGGGTTCAACGTTTGCCCGACGACCCTGGGACTTTCTCGACGTGTTAAGGACGCACTGAACGCACAAAAAGCGTACCCGAAGGCGTTTTATGGCTCACCTATATATTTTGGGAGTGGGAGAGCAAATAATCAGTTTTGTTAAAACCACCATGGAGGACACTGAAAGGCTGCGAAGAAAGTATCAAATAGCTGTCTTACAACATCAAAACAATCTCATTGACTTGGCTTTGTACCTGTTGCGGGTCAATGGGACCCGTAGGATAAGAGGTCAACATAGGAGACACTGGGTCAGACCATGGATTGGGAGGCGACGGGAGTATGGCTTGTATGATCAGCTTATGGTTGAACTCCGTAATGAGGACCCTGCATCATTCATTAACTTCCTTCGCATGCCCCCAGAAATGTTTGATGAGCTGCTTGAAAGAGTGGGCCCAAGGATAACCAAGCAGCATACGTGGTACAGGGAGCCTATTGATCCTGGTTTGAAGCTAGCCCTGACTTTGCGTCATCTAGCCTCAGGGAACAAGTATGCCTCGTTAAAGTTTGCTTGGAGGGTCCCCCACAACACCATTTCACTAGTGGTGAGAGAAGTCTGTAACGCCATCATTGATGAGTACATGGATGAAGTACTTGTTTGTCCTACCACTCCTGAGGCTTGGCGTATCATAGCTGACAAATTCTATGAAAAGTGGAACTTCCCACATACGTGTGGGGCTCTTGATGGGAAACACGTTGCCTGCTGCTGTCCTCCAAAAAGTGGGTCACTATATTATAACTATAAAGGATTCTATTCCATTGTTCTAATGGCGCTAGTGGATGCGGACTATAAATTTATCTGGGCTGATGTCGGCGGTGCTGGGTCAGCATCAGATGCACAGATATATAATGACTCAGAGCTTAAGCAATGTACTGAAGATGGTACTCTTGGGTTACCTGATCCAGAACCTCTTCCAAATGACACCCAAGATGTGCCATATTTCTTTGTCGGCGATGATGCCTTCGGCCTACGACCCAACATGATGAAGCCATTTGGTCACAGAGAGCTGAATAATGCAGAACGAGTCTTCAATTACAGGCTTTCAAGAGCCAGAAGGGTTGTGGAAAATGCGTTCGGCATTCTAGCTAATCGTTTCCAGGTTCTGTTAACAACCATGCAACACGATCCCTCAACAGTGAAACTCATCGTCAAAGCATGCCTGATCCTCCACAACCTAATGAGGATCAGATATCCAGGACTACAGAACCAGCATCTTGACACTGAAGAGAATGCGAATCGCGAGTTTGTTCCTGGAGCCTGGAGAGAGGGTCGTAACCTCGAGGACACACAGAGAGCTACAGGCTTTAACACAGCTTCAAAGGAAGGAAAAAAGCAGAGGAATCTCATCAAACACTGGGTGAATTCCCCAGCAGGTTCTGTTTCGTGGCAAGACAGAATGATTTGACCATGGGGATGCTATATGTTGTTTCTCAATGGGTTACTTACAATTTAAAATAAATGACTTTGTTTCTGTGAACAACGCCATGGACACCCCCGAGATTTAAGTGGAATAAAACAGTAACAACAGAGCAAATATTTAAGATCCTTGTTAAAGCAAGTGTTACCCAAAGATTATTAAGGTAGTCAAACCAGTTTTATACTTTATAAAACTGGCATTTCTGTTATTTGTCACCTTTGGTTTGACATGTTTTGTTGGCCTGTCCAAATTGAAATCTGTCTCTTTAATGCTAGTGTGAGCTTTGCCAGTCAGTAAAGCCAAGCATCTTTCCTCCGTTGATTACACGCAGATAATTAATCGCATGGTCAGTTTATTGAATGTTTGTTTTCATTTTAGTTCAACAATAGTCTTGAGTTAAGAATGCTCGATATAACGGGACTTACTGTTATAGTGGGATGTACTACTGTTAAAGTGTACGCAATAAACAGAAATATATCAAATAAGAAGGTATATTTATTTTCTTTCATCATCATCAACAAGCTACAGACCTCTATAATCTAGTTGTGGATAGAACCGAAATTTAACCCCTTATCCTGCTGAATAAATTAATTTAGCCATAATAATCGCTGACTAGAAACTAAAACTCAATAATGTATCCAAAATTCACAAAATGCAGAACAGAATTGATTCTGATCAGATAACTTCTGATCTGGATCAACACTATGTTAATGTGTTCAGCAGGCTAAGAGTTAATCATTTGCTACCTTACCGCTGCATTCTGAGTCTTGTTCTCAGTAGTCAGTAAGACGGTAAATTCTTTGTACTTCCTTTGGGAACAAAGGTTTTCGCTACCTCCGGCTAACCATCGGTTCGAAATTGATTCATTTGTTGTGGTTGAACGACACGTCAACACTATAACACTTGTGGGCCACTTTTGTGTCGTCTGCTTGAGAAATGGAGAACAGATATAGAATAGACAGCAGAGATGAAAGTGAGTTACAGAAGAGGAAGAGAAAATGAATGGAAGAACAGAAACACAATAAAGTACAACACTCCCCAACTACCCGTACCTGCTGCAAGAACAGCAGGCATTGCCCGACTGTAATCCACTGTCAGTTGGATGGCCCAGTGAGGCAAGATATTTGCCTCACCCAGCCACCCATTCGTTCGAAATAAGTGAACTATTCTTGAATGGGTTGTATTCCCAAAACCTAAAAATCATGTATACACTATCTGTGCACTCCCCGCACATCGGGGCTCGAAGAAATAAGATTGGGCTGCATGGTGCTTTCACGCAGAGCTGAATCAACCGTACAGAAAAGTAAAAGTAAAGCAATGATCAGGAATCGATATAATTAACTTACGCCTCCCATCAGAGACACCAAAGGGAAAGAAGCAGAAACATGAAGCGACTGGACCCTTATGGAAACAATAACAGAGGAAAGCCAAAAGGACAGTTAATTTCCTACAAAATGGCCAACTGGCTATCCAAAATAAAAATAATATATATATAAGAGATACGTACAGTTACTGACAAAGAATTACACAAAAAACCCACAACAGAATAACCGCCTCGGAACGGTCAGTAACAAGAACTCCACTTAAATCGATTTTACGCAGCTGTAATCCTCGCCCTTACTTCTGTTGCGGTTTAGACAATAAATTTGTTTAGTCCGCATGACAGAAGTAAGGACGAGGATTGTGGCCACGTAAAATCGATTTAAGCCCCCCCCTCCCTCCCCCCCCCAGTGGAATTCTTTCCACTGACCGTTGCAAGGCGGTTCTTCTGTGGCGGTTTATTAATGTTATCGTTCGTGCTTATTGTATCACATGTGTCTTTTTATTTTGGATGGCCATTAGGCCATTTTGTGGGAAAGTAACTGTCATTTTGGCCTTCCTCTGTTTGGGTTTCTCTGATCGCTTCGTGTTTGTGTTTCTTTCCCCGTGGTGTCTTTGGTGGGGGGGGGGGGGTAAGTTAATTGCATCGATTCCTGATCTTTGTTTTACTTCTACTTTCCTTACTCATCAGTGTAGCATCTCCGAGAATATACAAATTAAAACAGCAACAGAGATGAAACAACGTTGAGGACTCGACAGCATGAAACCACTGCAGTGCTGGATCAAAAGAAAACTACAGTGAGACTCCGAGGGGTCCGACCAAAACGGAGCATTAAGAACCAACCAACGTAACAAAATTTGTAATAAATTCTAAGCATGTTTTTACGCTGGAACCGTCATAGAGTACGGGTGAACCGCTGAGAGGTTCTAAGCTTGCCCAGGAAAAGTGTAGCGAGTTTAACCGCCCATGTATATAACTCTTCATAGTTTGACTGATTGGCAGGCTTGAGAAGTCATTTCATCTCAATGTCGGGTAAAGGTCCGACACAATTTGAAGCAACGTCTAAAAGTGACCTATAGTGTGTTAACGGGACCGTTAAACCTCAAACCAAAAAAATACTGTGCAATAAGAAACACAACTACTGTCTCAGGTTGTCCTCAACCTGTCAAAAGGAAATCGGTGATAATAAGCAGAATAGTGTGTGCGACAAATACACCACATTCAAATACACCACGTTGATTTTTGATCAGATACACACGATACAATGAAGTTTTTTAGGTGGTCAAAATTTACCATAGTTTAGAATATTATTGGTGATTTTATTCACTTATAAACATAGTTATAAGTGAATAAAAACACCAAAAATGTTTTATAGGTAGACAAAATACACCATAAATTTCCACATATGAAAGCAGCCCAATCAAATTATTCATTCGGTTAATACCACAGTACGGTGTATTTTGCCACCTACGAAATTTGTGCGGTGTATTTTGTACACTTGTTTGGTGTTATTTGTCTATGATGTACTTTATCAGGCTCAAAAAGAATATGATGATTCGTGTCCTAGTCTTGAGCAGTCTCTTTATCCATTGTGTCAGTAGAAACGCTGGGGGTTCATTAGAGGTCAGAGATGTTAGGGCTCTGGTTGAGGACCTGTGACGCAGGACCCAGAACAGCTGATAAGTAGCCCATGGATGTCTGCGGTGACAATATGTTTTGCTCCTGCTGCTGGGAAGGCTGCTGCTGAGGAGGCTGCTGCTGAGGCTGCAATGGCTGCTGCATATACTGCTCCACGTATTCTGGGGAGGCCGAGGCCCACACCGAAGCCTGGGGTGGCTTGTGTCTCCACATGTGGGGAGGTGGCTGGTACATCTCAGATTGGGATGGACTTAAGACAGCTGAAGCCGAGACTTGACGCACTGGAGGAGGCATATTATGCAGCACATCAGAGGGTGTTGGCAGTTCTTCTTCATATTCAGTGTCATCTTCCATCGCCTTGGTAAGAACATTGTTGATAGCAGACCTTGCCTTCCTAAACTTAGGTTTGCTCATCGTCAAAAGGCTATCACGGACGTAGTTCGCAAATGCTGTGCGCTCATTCATTGGCTGTGGCTGGTTGAGGCATTTAAGTAGTTCCCCGGACTGGCGCACTTTATTCTGGAGTGACTGTAGGATGTCTTCCTCTTTGGCCCTCTTGTCCTTGCGAACTGTGTTACTGGATCGAGTAGAAGAGGGGGCCCTATCCTCAACGTCAACCAACTCTTCAAAGGCAGCCTCTGCAGCTACCAGGTTTCCTGGGTAAGCATCAATAACGGCTTTCACCTGCAAGAAGGAAAAATGACATATATAAGGACGAAAAAGAAACGCAGGGTTACCTTTCAGGATAGTTTTGGGTGAATAACTTAATTGAATAATTAATAGGTACTGTCAATAAGACTCCAATGAGTAACACTGAAATTTAATTGCGCCAAAATATTCAAAATGATTTGTAGTAGACATAAAATAATTATTTTATATTCAATTAAGTTATATACACAAAACTACCCTGAATGTTACCCTGCGTTTCTTTTTCGTCCTAGTATATAAACCAACATCACGAAAACACGCCTATAAAAATTTGACCCCCCTCCCCCCCCCCCCCCCCCCCCTGTAAACCCATTTTTATATCGGAGTTTACAGGGGTAAACATTCTTTTTCTTATTTTTGCTCTAAAACATAGATTTTGGGTGGTTCTAACGAGTCCCCACAATCTATGTTATGAGCAGAAAAAAAAAATATCGTAATTTTTCATCGTATAATTTCCATATTGGGCCAAATAATTTTTACTATGTATTTATATAGGCGTGTTTTCGTAATGAATGGCAAGCAGACTAGGGCGGTTCTGGGCATCCGTCTGGTAAGGGCAATTTTGGCAGACATTGTGTAATTTAGTAGAGTTAAGACTACTTTCCGGATCTGCGCAAGCTCGACGGAAGTCGGCAGACGTTTAGCGAGCCTGTGCTTCAGCACAGTCTTGCTAGAACTGACATGTGCGTTCATTTGTGTGGTTGCAGCTGGCATTTGCATCCATGCAGTCCTCAGGGACGGTGCTAGGGCGGACTATACTAGGTGGGTGAGCCTAGAAGCCATGCGACACACGTTGATAACTGTTTACGCTGTGTTTTGTTTGTTGTTTCTGTTTATTTTGTTGTTGTTGTTGTTGTTTGTTTGCGTGCGTGCATGCATATGTGTTTGTATGTGCGTGCGCGCGTTTGTGTCCAGCAGCCGACTTATGAAACTCAGTGGATGGAATTTTTGCTAAACTTTGGCTAATTGAATTGTCATCATAAAGGGGAAAAATACTTACACTGTTCACCGGCTCAGGTCGATGTCTTGTAGCCGCTTTCAAGAAACTGAAGTTGTCCTTCACCCACTGCTCCCTCTCTGTCAGTTCGGGGGCACCATCTCCACTTTTCTTTTTGTCGAGCCGCGTGTAAATATCCCTGAGAGACTTGAACCAGCCCTTCAGACAGTCAGCTGTCTTGTCCAGTCTTGCTGCCTGGTCCGCCCATAGTCTGTTCTTTTTTTCTGTCATCCTGAAATCTGTCAGTTTGATGTTCCAAATCATAGGGTTTTCCTGTAGGAATTCAAGCATGGACATCTCCTCTTCTGTATTTAATGAATACGGTGTCTTCTTGGCCCGCTTTTGTTTGTCTTTCTGGGCTTGAGAGGAGGTTGAGGCATCAGATGCCGCAACAAACACCGCCCCGGATGCCACTGAGGAGGCATTAGAGCCTGAACGAGAGCGACGTTGGTCATCCCCGTCTGAATTACGGTCAGGTGAAGATTGGGACGAGGGAGGACGTAATGGTGGTGAAGGTGCAGCTTGCTTTGGTCGGCCCCTTCTTCCAAATTTTCTTGACTTTTTTGGAGGCATGTTAATGGTTCCGTGTCAATTTCAGCAATGAGAGTAGAGTGTAGAGAGACGCTGTCACGTGATCGTCGCGGTACGTTCCAACACGCCATGCGTAAGTTCGACATAAGCTAAGCTAACGTTAGCTATCAGTCGAGCACGCTAGAGAAACGCTGGGTAGACGTTTGCCATAAGTTTGTAGATCATATACATACGTTAGGAATAAGTTATGAATAAGCTACCCATACGTAACACATAGGTTCAGCTCGTTAGCAGTACGTTATACATACGTCTGAAAAGAGACTTTCACTTGATTTTTTTTGGCAACTTCAGCGTACACCAGCGTGTTCGGAAAATTTTTCATACGTCGGAATAAGTTGGCTAAAACGTTATAGTGTGACAGGGCCATAACGAATTTCTTACGTATTAGTAACGTATAATTAACAACGAATTAACAGCGTTCTTTCAACGTTCGTCGTACGAATTGACACCGTTTAAATTAGATGACGTACTGATTACGATGCGTCAACCTATCATTACCGTTGCTGCTGCGACTTCCAAATGATTGAGTTCCATGCTTGGAGTGCTTTAACTTACGAGTAACGTATCGCTAGCGTTCGACTTGCGTTTTCATGCATAGGCTTATTTACCTATCGATTGGGGTATATTTAAAACATATTTCAGTGTCTCTTCGATAGTTCTGGTAAGTAGCTCGAAGAGTTGAGATATACATGGAGTGTACGGTGAGACTAGGGCGCCAGAATATTCGGGCAGTGCTACAGCACGATTGCATCCAAACTGAAATTGTATTGCATACCTATATACATGCCAGAAGACGAACTAGCGAAGTGAAGCAAATGGATTATGTACCTGTAAGTCACGTGATCGGTTCGAATATGCACACTATACGCAGAGCGCACGCAGTGAGCACGCACAACACGTTGAGAGATCGTTGACAATCGTTGATATTCGTTTCACATTCGCTCTGGCTCGTTAATATGTAGTTACTCATACGTTATGAACTCCTTCTTGTGTCTTTTAAAAGTAGTTTTCAGCTCGTTATGTTTAGCACCGATGAACACAATCGTCGGGTTTTTTGTGCGTGTTTGTGCGTATTTGAAAATTGCCAAATTTTTGCCACTCGTTCACAGTACGTTATCTCATTTCGTTATAGTGTTAAGGCGCCTTAAGATAAGATTAACTTTTTCATGTTCAACTCAGCTGAGCATAAATTTGTTCCCCTAATAACTCTTAAATTACTAACTATTGCATTTGTTTTCTTAACATAGCTGAGCATTAAAACTTTCTCTGCTACATTTTCATATTTATAAGCAGAGAAAATTTCATGCTCAGGTGAGTTGAACATGAAAAAAAATCTAATTTCGGGGCCTAATATGCTTTCAGGTGAAGCAACTATGACAATATTGTTTGCCTCCTCTCTGAGAAGTGATATACTTTAAGATCTTTCAGATTAAGAAATCGGCTTCTAAGCAAAGAAATTTTCAAGAGCGGTATGCAGAGAAGCAAACAAGAAAGCACACAATTTGTCTCGATTGTAAATTATGATAAACCTCAGTAGTGATAGGAGGGAATAGCGGATCGATTACATGTGCTCTACGTCACTGAATATTATAATTTTTCTTTTATTTAATTTGTAATCCCTCGCTGCCTTTTTGTTATTGGGTCATGATTTTCTGTGTACGGGAATGGATCCGCTGTCAGGTTAGGTAACAATGTCAAATATGTTTGCCCTTGTCTGTAAAATGTTGTTGTTTTTTTTTTTTTGTTGTTTTTTTTTTTGTTTTTTTTTTTTCTGAATGGAACGAATGTGATCACACTGGGTTTCAAATTCTTTGATTGTGTTACACTATTTTTCAGAAGGAGCTTAGTGTGCAGAAAAAAAAAACAGATAATCACAAAAATTGTCTCCCTTGTAAATAGCGGAAAACTACCAATTGTATCGAGTCCCTTTATTAATGATGGTGAAGTGCATGACAACATGTGTATGTTCTTAAATAATTTATTAAATAAACGTATGCTGTCACGTTCACATTGGAGTTTAGAATAATTGGAATTAAATAATGTATTAAATAAATGCACGCCGTTACATTCACATGGGGAGTTAGAATAATTGGCAAATATAACACGACGATGACATAAAACGAAGACTTATTATATTAACACAAAAATTGTGTAGGTACATGGATTAGACAGGATAGCGCAACTGTGAGAACAGTTTATAGACATGAGGAAGGCATAGAAATAATGGACTGACCAGTCTATGCAGAAAAGCTTGCTGATCGACGTATTCCCTTTTGATATATGCTGCATTGGTGTTTTGCTGTGACCAGACTCATAATTTATTCATAGGTTGTTTTCACACTAGTCATATTATGCGGCGTTTGCACTCGCCTGACACAGTGCAGCAGTATTGAAATTTAAATTCCATTGGCTGCATTGCTTCTGAAAGCTGCAGGATAAAACGAGGTAAAACGACCACGACCGCGACAGAAGTAACAGGCAACAAATGGTACTGTTCTTGCTTTTTTCCCATGAAAGAGGATATTCAACATAAATACATAAAGGCATGACAAATATGAAAAAAATAATTACAAATACAGTCTGCTTCCGCTAATATTCGATTATAGCCTAAAATGATAAAAACAACGAATAATTACTTCAAACGGTTCATTACAATTAAGCAGATTACCTTTAACTTCATTGTAATAATCGTTTATCTATGATCCTTTTAAATACACGATTCCATTTATACATCCTATTGGAGTTGCTTCAAGTTAAAATTTAATGCTTCTTCTATCCCCCACCCCCTCCCCCCTAATGCTTCTTCTATCCCCCTACCCCCTCCCCCCCCCACGCCCCCCCCCCCCCCAAAAAAAAAAAAAAAAAAAAAAAAAAAAAAAAAAAAACATTGTAGTAAAAATTCTGAGCCAAATTGAAAACAACTGACCAACTAGGACAATTATCTGGACAGAGCACGATTTTGCCGAATCGAAATCAATGGCGAGGTTCAAGAACTTGGTAGTACCAAAACATATGAACGGATTTATACTGACGAGAGATCTATTGTTAATACCCATTCTATCGATATACTGCTAAGTTTGCAGTGAGTATTAAGAAAAGCAAGACAGACTTCCTACGTTATATTGGTTACCGAAACGTCATAAACGACCTTATAAAGCACGTTTCATTGCTAATTCTAGTTCATGTACGACTTCTAATTTGTCCAAACTGCTAACCATGCGTTACTGCTGTTAAAAAACATTGGATTAGATACTATGATACAGTTTACGAAGGGACGGAATTAACTATTTTTGGTCAATTAAAAATTCTAATGATGTTCTCAATAAATTTAAATCTAAAAACTTTCAGGCTTTCAGGCTTCAGTGCTTTTCGTACGTTAGTTCGGTTTGTGCTTGTTTAGATTTGTCGGTTTCCTCTTCCTCTTGGGGTCTGGGAAGGGCTGCGGTTTGTGATTGTGGCACTCCCTGGACTTTTCTCTTACCTTTTTTCTAAATTGTCTACATATGATTTTTCTACACTGTATACTACGTTACCTCATCATCTTATAAAAGATAAACTTATTGATTTAATTAACCGAACGTTTATTCGGGAGAATACCCAATATTTTGCCTGCAACGAAGTATGTGCTTTTTTCACTTCTGATGTATATAATAATCAAAATTCATGGTCGTGTCAAAAAGTCTGTGATGCCCTTGTTTATCTTTTGGATAATATTTTTATTAGATTTGGAACTAAACTTTATAGGCAAACTATTGGTATTCCGATGGGAATAAATTGTGCTTCTCCTGTTGCAGATTTGTTTTTTTTTTTTTTTTTTTTTTTTGTTTTTTTTTTTTGTTATGAGAGAGATTTCATGAAGTCCCTCTCACGTGAAAATCAGGCTGACATTAATGAGGCTTTCAATTCAACTTCAAGATACCTTGATGATTTATTAAATATTGACAATATTTACTTTGACCAAATGGTGGACCGGATATACCCTACGGAACTTCAATTAAATAGAGCAAATTCTTCCAATACCGAGGCACCTTTTTTTGATTTGAATCTATGTATTTCTAATGGTACGGTTTCCACCAAAATTTATGATAAACGAGACGATTTTGATTTAGATATAGTCAATTTCCCTTTTCTGGATGGCGGTGTCCCCCGGCGTACCTCATATGGGGTGTACATATCTCAACTTATTAGATTCGCCAGAGCTTCTTCAAATCTTAATGGCTTTAACTACCGTAATAAAGCCCTTACTGCCAAACTTCTTAGGCAGGGCTATCGTTATTCTAAACTTCGTAAGGCGTTTTCGAAATTTTATTGCAGACACAGTGCCTTGTTAGAAAAATATAGCGTCAGTCTGAAAACACTTCTGCAACAAGGTATATCGGAACCAGAATTTTACGGTGACTTAGTTGTAACTTCATGCCTTATTGCTGTTAAAAAACATTGGTTTAGATATTATGATGCTGTTTACGAAAGGGACGGAATTAACTATTTTTGGTCATTTAAAAATTCTAATCAATTCTAAAACACTTCTGCAACAATGGTATATCGGAACAAGAATTTTACGGTGACTTAGTGTACAGATTTAGAAAAAATGTAGGTAAATCTAACTTTTCGGAGCAATTCAGAAAACTTATTAACCGTTATAAAAGATTTGGCTATATCCCGGATATTATGTGGCAGACTGCATGCCTAGTTGTCAACCCAATCATTGTTGATGGCTATGCTTCACTCTTTAATAGCACGACGGCGGTTCGGGCCTCAGACCCAATGATGGCCTCCTCGTAAAACTTTATCCAGTGGGTTGGGGCTTGACGATATGTCTTTGGCTTGGCCCGCCGTAGTTCACTTTTGGTTTTCATTTACTCCGGCATACAGTAGAAGTAGCCATGAGTACTCGTCTTTGTTTATTATAGTGATCAATTTGATTTTTGTGTTTTCGCTTTGATGCATTGACTGAGCTGGGAGCCTTTATGCGAACCGAATTTTTATGTGTTTCTGTATTAAGAGTAGCATCGGGACCCAGGGTGAAGTTAGCTAGCTGTAAAAGTGCTTTAAACCCAACGGTGGTTTACTGTACTGACCGTTCTAAGGCGGTGGTCCCGGTGTTAATCTTACTCTTTGTTGCTTTGTGGTTTATTCTACGAGGCGATTTGTTGTATGTCTTTCCATGTGTATTTTTTTCTTGTGTTTTTCAGTCCTTTTAGAATTGCGATTACCTCGCTTGGGGAAGAGAGAGCTAATCTTAGTGCTTTTCGTACGTTTGTTCGATTTGTGCTTGTTTGGATTTGTCGGTTCCCTCTTCCTCTTAGGGTCTGGGAAGGGCTGCGGTTTGTGATTGTGGCACTCCCTGGACTTTTCTCTTATCTTTTTTTGGAGCGAGCAAAACTTGTGAAGATATAAGTTAATGTACCCAGGAAATGCCATAATCACGACACACAGCTCTTCCGAGGTACCAACATAAGGAGAGATTAGGAGCAAAACATGATAAAACAAACGCCACATATGAAACCACAGATGCACAAAGAAGTACTGTAACAATTGAACTGCCTTGGAACGGTCAGTAGGAAAACTGCTGAGGACATAGTTCATTTTTTATTCAAATATAATTAAATAGTAAAATTTATATATATAGGGATCAAACATGGATTTTCATGCATTCAAATTCGCCAGGTCCCGTGGGAGGTGTTGAAAACCGAGGCCGGATCGCTATTATTGCATAAAACTGACAAAATCTGCTATATTTCGCGTTATTTCTTATACTATTTTGTTTCGCCTTTTCACCGATGGATCGCGAACGCAATTTCCACAGATTATGCTCGTTCTAGAGCCAGGCAGTACACATCTCGTAACGGCAGCAAATCTGTGGTCCCGGTACGATCATATTGAAAATTGCGTAGCCATGCATTAACAGCGCGTGAATTGTCTTGTTAATACACGGCTTTTCGCCGGTTAATGCACGGCTGTTAATAACGTGCGACACTGTTTTTTTTTTGCAATAATAAGGTTCAATGGCGAGCTGAAGCCAGATCACAAGAAAACCACAAACACGATGAGCTCGACCACAGACATTGATAGTGAGGCCCCAACAATCTGAAACAGCTTTAGGAGGGAGCCGTCGTTTAGTCTGAAGACCGATCCACAGTCGTGCAGTTAAAGAGGGAAGCAAAGTTATCAACCTTAATTGGGTTAACAACCATGCATGCAATTTGCCGCAGAATATCCACGCTGTAACTTATCTTTTTGTAGCGAGTGACAGTCTTATTAAATTGTATCAAGAAATAAGTTTTGCCAACAATCTTTTTGAATTTATAGACTAAGTCGCCATCGAACAGAACTTCAAGCAGAGGTGTTTTCAAACCAACGTTATATTTAGACACTAATTCAGAATGACGGCGATAAAACTTAGAAAATGGTTTACGTAGTTTATGATAACTGTACCCTTTCTAAAGGAGTTTAGCAGTTTAAACATTTTGTTTGGATTATTAAAGTCGATAACTTGACCAGATGCTCTAGCAAAACGAATTAACTGAGAAATATAGACTCCATAAGATGTAGTACGAGGGTCATCGCCATCCAAAAATGAAAAAATTACAATATTAAAATCAAAGTCGTCCGGTTTTCTTTAAATTTTAACAGAGACTAAGTTATTAGACTTTGATAGATTTAAATGAAGAAACGATGCTTCGGTGTCAGACGGAAGCCCCACAGAAGTTGTATTTTTCTGCTGACTGTAGCCAGGCGGCTATTCTATTCGGAACTCGAGATTTTGATTGGTGACTTGGTCTATGAAGTCAGTTAGATTGTTGGTAATACTGATTTTCCGGAACATTTATAAAGGTTTTCAGTCGTTACAAAAATATAGGTTACGACATTAACCTTATTGTGTGGTGCATAATCGGTTTGAAATTCAATTATATTTGATAACTACACCCCTCTTAAATTACACGATGATAAGTCGGGTCTCAGACTAAATGACGGCTCTTTCCGCAATCTGTTTCAGAAGGGTGCGCCTGACAATGGTCGGACCCATAATGGTCCAACTTTTTTTGGTTTTAGTATGCTCATATTTCAGATTGCTGTTGAGCCTACTTTGTTTCATCGCAGTTTTGTGATTATCGCACTGTAATGTTTCACTGATAAGATAGAGGACCCAATACGGACCGAACATATATTTGTAATGATGGGCGAGGTTGCGATAGTTTAAACTAGACCCCTGCACCCCTCGCCTCCTTAGTTAATTCTGCTGACCGTTCTGATGTAGTTCTTCTGTTGCAGTACTTTGTGTGTCGGTTATTGGAACTGTGCCGTATGTCATTGTTTTTTCTTCATTTCTTGAGAACAGTTTGATAGTGACAGATTGTTAGTAGCTTTGAGGATGTGGTGTATTATCAATGGGCTCCCTGACAGTGAAGTGGTCTTGAAGGAGGTAAGAACGAAAGCATCCTGGTAGTCGAACGTTCAAAGGGCCACTTGTAGCTATTGGTCAGAAAGAATACAGGCAGTAATCCCCTGAAAAGCCTAGTCTGAAGTAGTTAGCTGTTATTTGGACAAATTGGTGGCACGGCAGTTTTGAATGAGAGGTCTGGAACTTTGATGAAGGCTCACGTATTGCGGTACATCTGAAAAGGTCTACCGGAACATGTATACTTTAGAGGAATCAATACACAGTCAAGATAGGAAATTTTGTCCAACTGTTTTTGCTTTCTTCTGAAAAGGACTGGCTCCAATAGGGAGCAACCTCTTTCCCTAAAGAGTAGACCGCGTTTCAGAGTTCCTTTCCCTTCAGGGTAGACCCTTTACAGAAGGCAGTGGTGTGCAGGAAAAAAGGAAGTCACAAAAATTGTTTTCCATGTAAACAATTGCGGAAAATATATCAAGTGCATCAAGTCCCCCTGTTCAGAACCTGGTTTATCGTACATGTATGTTTATGCCAGTTTCTTATGAATGCTGTTCATCATGTTTTGCAACAGATGTCACAATTCAAAGTAATAGACAGTCATTTTTTATACATAACTCCAATTCTGGCTTCTTCTCTATTATTGTTAATAACAATGTTCATGAAATTGTCTTCAACATAAGGAAGTTATGCTACGGATGTCAGGTTTTCATATTGAGATATATTAGAGAGTGTCTAATATTTCTCAAAAAAAAAAAAAAATATCACAGTTTGACTCCGCTCAGAGATTGTTCTAGTATAACTGTAAGCTGATCAGTGTTTGTTCTTTTTCCTGTTTTTCCTTTTTTACTGTTGTTGTTGTGTTTTGTTTTGTTGTTTATTTGTTGTTGTTTTTTATTGTGTGTGTGTGTGTGTGTGTGTGTGTGTGTGTGTGTGTGTGTGTGTGTGTGTGTGTGTGTTTTGGGGTTTTTTTTGTTGTTTTTTTTTGTTGTTTTTTGTTGTTGTTGTTGTTTTTTTTGTTTTTGTTTTTTTTTTGCTGTTGTTGATTTTTTGTTGGTTTTTTTTTGTTGTTGTTGTTTTGTTGTTTATTTCTGAAAACGTAATTCAAAAACGGATGCTTAAACGTGCATGTTTATATCCGAACGTGCCCTTTTGAGAGACAGTCGAATTCAGCGTCAAAAAACAAAATGTCAGAGATGCTACTAGAACATGACTTTGATGTTTGTACCATGAATTTTGGCGGATTCTCATTCTGAATAGACCGTCTGTGTGTTTGGGAACAGTTCAGGCCCTGATCAATGCAGTGTTTTCGTTCTCACGTTGCAGTCCACATATATCTCAGAACGTGAGAAAAAAGGTTCTCTTGGTGTGAGGTTTGCCTACTTTCCAAAAAAAGGTAAGAGAAAAGTCCAGGGAGTACCACAATCACAAATTGCAGCCCTTCCCAGACCCCAAGAGGAAGAGGAAACCGACAAATCTAAACAGGCACAAACCGCACAAACATACGAAAAGCACTAAGATAAGCTCTCTCTTCCCCAAGCGAGGTAATTGCAATACTAAAAGGAATGAAAAACACAAGAACAAAATGACACACGGAAAGACATACAACAAATCGTCTCGTAGAATAAACCACAAAGCAACAAAGAGTAAGACTAACACCGGGACCACCGCCTTAGAACGGTCGGTAGAGCAACAAAAGTAAGAGAAAAGTCCAGGGAGTGCCACAGTCACAAACCGCAACCCTTCCCAGACCCCAAGAGGAAGAGGAAACCGACAAATCTAAACAAGCACAAATCAAACAAACGTACGAAAAGCACTAAGACTAGCTCTCTCTTCCCCAAGCGAGGTAATCGCAATACTAAAAGGACTGAAAAACACAAGAACAAAATGACACACGGAAAGACATACAACAAATCGCCTCGTAGAATAAACCACAAAGCAACAAGGAGTAAGACTAACACCAAGACCACTGCCTTAGAACCACCGGGGGGTTTAAAGCACTTTTACAGCAAGCTAACTTCACCCTGGGTCCCGATGCTACTCTTAATACAGAAATACATAAAAATTCGGTTCGCATAAAGGCTCCCAACTCAGTCAATGCATCAAAGCGAAAACATAAAAATCAAATTAATCACTATAATAAACTAAGACGAGTACTCATGGCTAATTCTACTGTATGCCAGAGTAAATGAAAACCAATAGTTGAACCACGGCGGGCCAAGCTAAAGACATATCGTCAAGCCCCAACCCACTGGTTAAAGTTTTACGAAGAGGCCGTCATTGAGTCTGAGGCCCGAACCGCCGTCGTGCAATTAAAGAGTGAAGCATAGCCATCAACAATGATTGGGTTGACAACTAGGCATGCAGTCTGCCGCATAATATCCAGGCTATAGCCGATTCTTTTATAACGGTTAATAAGTTTTCTGAATTGCTCCAAAAAGTTAGATTTACCTACAATTTTTTTCTAAATCTGTACACTTAGTCACCGTAAAATTCGGGTTCCGCTATACCTTGTTGCAGAAGTGTTTTCAGACTGACGCTATATTTTTCTAACAAGGCACTGTGTCTGCGATAATATTTCGAAAACGCCTTACGAAGTTTAAAATAACGATAGCCCTGCCTAAGACGTTTGGCAGTAAGGGCTTTATTACGGTAATTAAAATCATTAAGATTTGAAGAAGCTCTGGCGAAACTTATAAGCTGAGATATGTATACCCCATATGAGGTACGTTGGGGGGACATCGCCATCCAAAAAAGGGAAATTGACTATATCAAAATCAAAATCGTCCCGTTTATCATAAATTTTGGTGGAAACTGTACCATTAGATATACATAGATTCAAATCCAAAACAAGGTGCCTCGGTATCGGAAGAATTTATCTCTATTTTGCTCTATTTAATTGGAGTTCTGTAGGGTATATTCGGTCCACCATTTGGTCAAAGTAAATATTGTCAATATTTAATAAATCGTCAAGGTATCTTGAAGTTGAATTGAAAGCCTCAATAATGTCAGCCTGATTTTCACGTGAGAGAGACTTCATGAAATCTCTCTCATAACATAAAAGAAACAAATCTGCAACAAGAGGAGCACAATTAGTTCCAATCGGAATACCAATAGTTTGTCTATAAAGTTTAGTTCCAAATCTAATAAAAATATTATCCAAAAGATAAACAAGGGCATCACAGACTTTTTGACACGACCATAAATTGTGATTATTATATACATCAGAAGTGAAAAAAGCACATTCTTCGTTGCAGGCAAAATATTGGGTATTCTCCCGAATAAACGTTCGGTTAATTAAATAAATAAGTTTATCTTTTATAAGATGATGAGGTAACGTAGTATACAGTGAAGAAAAATCATATGTAGATAATTTAGAAGCCTGAAAGTTTTTAGATTTAAATTTATTGAGAACATCATTAGAATTTTTTAATTGACCAAAAATAGTTAATTCCGTCCCTTTCGTAAACAGTATCATAGTATCTAATCCAATGTTTTTTTAACAGCAGTAAGGTATGAAGTTAACAGTTTGGACAAAACAGTAGTCGTCCAAGAACTAGAATTAGCAATGAAACGTGCTTTATAAGATCGTTTATGAAGTTTCGGTAACCAATATAACGTAGGAATGTTGTCTTGCTTTTCTTTAATACTCACAGCAAACTTAGCAGTAATATCGATAGAATGGGTATTGACAATAGATCTCTCGTCAGAAGAAATCCGTTCATATATTTTGGTACTACCAAGTTCTTGTTTTAGAGTATTGATATAATAAAGTCGTCACACAACAACAACATTATTAGCAGCTTTATCAGCTGGAGCCAAAACATACTTCCTATGAAATTCTTGGATACCTTGTTTCAAATATCGAAAAGAAAATTTAGGCTTAGGAGGGAGAAGATCAAGGTTATTAGAGTAAAATAACACACGTTCATCAATGATCTTAAAAATCTTTAATTTCCAATTATTTAAAGCATTAGACTCAACATGCTCTCGTTTACACCAACGCGTACAATAATCATTTAAAGCACTGGCAATTGTATCCCGACATTTATTGAAATCAATGTGGGCTGGGAATCTATATTTAGGTCCTTTTGAAATAACTGAACGGATTCGTGAATCAGTTATAATCTTCAAGTTACCAGTGACAATATGACCCGCTGGTTGATAACAAAATTTAGAATCTTTACAATCTCAAGAATCAGGGGAACTAGTTTCAATATCAAGATCAGATCTGCTAATAATAAATACATACATACATACATACATACATACATGCAGTCTGAGCATGAATTTGTTTGTCTGACAAAATCTATATTACCTGTTGCTTCTGTAAGCAGGTAACAACGGCCCTGATCAGATTTCACTAATGCGCAGGTTGAAGGCAGATCTTTGCCTCCGATGTTCCCATAAGGCATAAGGGTGTTTGCTCACAACAATTATCAAGATACACTAATTATAACTACCATCACGGGTAGTGATATTGGTTTTCAGATTAAAGGGCAGACTACATACAGCAATGACAGCATGGTTATGGTCTTAAGGTTCGCTTCATTGTACTACAATACCTAGGACGTATCGATGAAAACCGACCACCCGGGCAAGCTTGCTCCGTGGACCCCATATTGAGTTTTTCGCGTGATTTACCTTAACTAGTCGGTTTTCTCAATTCCTGTACCTTGCAAAAAAACAAAAAAAAAAAAACCTAGCATCGGAAAGATATACGGCTGAATTTTTGTATATATAAAGCTTAGATATTGGTTCATACAAAACCGCTGTATAGCAATCCGAAACTAATTTCATTTGGAGAAACGCATGCATTTTGCATGATACTGGTTAAGAGTTTTGCCGAGCAAATGTAAGTTCTGTTAAGCATATAGTACACGTGTATGTCTTAACTATATTCTGCTCATCATAAGAACACACAAAACAATTATACGTTTTGCTGGCTGCGAGCGTTTAATGCAATATGGAGAGAAATCAACATTGTAATGCGCATGATGACATCATTGTACAAAAGTCTGTATCCTCTACAAATCTCTCCTGCTGATACAGCAATATCTATACTACATTTGCATCAAACATATAGCCAAATGCTACAAGTCAAATGCTTATGCAACATACATTCTAATCAATCCCTGAACCATGTACTAGCCGGGCGCGAAACCAGAGATAAAACCCTGTGGGAAAAATCTGGAACGTGCGTCGATGCCAATGCTAGGTATACGTCAGTCGGGCGTCGACCTTCCCCGATACCCAAATACCGCTGCATTTACAAAATACCTTTCTGTCAAATTTTGTTATACGGCAAGAAAATGAAACGACGGTTGAATACTGACCAAGGCTTTGAAAGCACTAAATATTTCATAAATTTATAACCATGAAAGTTGAAGTGAACTGTGAGAGCGCTTCGCAAGAACTGACAAAACCGACCAAAATGGCGCTAATCACTATTACGTGACCTAAACGCTGCCCATTTGACTACCTGACTGACCATATGATGAATATTCATACCATTAAGATAACAGTTTCTCGCTATACTGCCGAAACGCGAGAAACTATTAGTCTTAACAATATTCTGCTCATCATAAGAACACACAAAACAATTATACTTTTTGCTGGCTGCGAGCGTTTACTGCAAGAACGATTTAAATCAAGAATGTTGAGAATAACTGAAGACCTTATAAAAAGCCAACCAAACCCCAACCATTTTATGTGTTCTGAAATTGGCACGAACTGAATATTTTTGTTTGTATTAAGGTTTTATACGATCCCTTCAACAATATTCCGACTATGTCTGAAATAATTCATAAATGCAACGCTACTGTTATTTTCAAACGTTTTTGTATGGGATCTTGAATCTTGAATGTATCCATCTTTACTCAAATCCGCCTTCCAACCCCATGACGTTTAAGACACCTTTCAGTTAAGGCTGCGCTTGCAGCAGCAGAACTGCCCCCCCCCACCGCCCCACCCCCCCCCCCCCCACCTGCCCTATGGGAGTAAACCCCCAGATTTAAATTCGGAGCCATAAGCTTTAATTTAGCGAGTACTATTTCCCTTGTCCTGGTATAACTCAACTTTTTGTCCTTATCTGATAACTTACAAACGTGACATGAACATATGACAGGTCTGAATAAGTACTTCTAGGACGAACAGTCAATCGAAGCTTTGCACATGTAATTTTTTTAACATATTATATGGACAGGCTGCTGAAACTCCTTTAACAATAAGAACTTTATTTCCTTTTCGGTAAATGTCTGTTTTGCTTTTAAGAATTTGAACACTTATATAGTTTTCTTTAAATTTTACGTCAGAACATCTCAACTCCACAAGTTCATCAAAACGTAAGAATCCGGCATAACCTATCAATATCAACGCCAAATCTCGAAGCACCAATAAGTCAGAATTTCCAGCAAACATGTTGCGTAGTTCTATTAGCACTGAAGATACGACATCCTTTTTTAACTACTCGATCTTAGCCTTTTAGCCGATTCGTGCATGTTTTTCAAAAATCCATTCTCAGTAGGATCAGCCAATCCATTCATGCTATGAGCCCATTTCAAAGCGAATATTGCAGTAGATATAACATTAGCTGAAGTTCCAAACTCTAATAGTTTAGTCAAGTATAACACGATATGAATGGGCTCTGCGGGCACAGCATTATATTTATTTTGAACAGAATAAGTTCCATTTTTGAAAAGCAGAAAAGTACTTTTTTTACCATGTTATCACTCTTCGAATGTAACATATATTCAGAGATGCGATCACAAAGGTTTCTGGACCTCAGAGCACACGTCAGCCTGACATTTAGACCAATACCCGCAAAAATAACACAAAACATCGTATTATAACTTTTTGTGACAAAATTGTCCCTATTTCGCCCGAAGTTTAATGTATTTTGATAGTTTATTGAACACTGGACTATGCATTTAATATACTTTCTGCCTGATAAGTTATATATAGATTTCAAAACCAATTAGAAAACTTTTAAAAGTTTCACACTTTCAACAGTATTAAAAACGAATTTTGAAAGCTATCATGTTGAATGCTAACGGATTTTTTGTCAATTTCCCTTTCCTGCATCTTCCTGCTGTTATAATATTTTCTCTTGGCAACGTTTCTAATATTCTAAGGCGGTGGTCCCGGTGTTAGTCTTACTCTTTGTTGCTTTGTGGTTTATCCTACGAGGCGATTTGTTGTACGTCTTACCATGTGTCATTTTGTTCTTGTGTTTTTCAGTCCTTTTAGTATTGTGATTACCTCGCTTGGAATTTGATCGAATAAGAAAAAATGTAGGTAAATCTAACTTTTCGGAGCAATTCAGAAAACTTATTAACCGTTATAAAAAAATTGGCTATAGCCTGGATATTATGCGGCAGACTGCATGCCTAGATGTCAACCCATTCATTGTTGATGGCTATGCTTCACTCTTTAATTGCACGACGGCGGTTCAGGCCTTAGACTCTATGACGGCCTCTTCGTAAAACTTTAACCAGTGGGTTGGGGCTTGACGATATGCTTTCGGCTTGGCCCGCCGTGGTTCAACTATTGGTTTTCATTTACTCTGGCATACAGTAGAATTAACCATGAGTACTCGTCTTTGTTTATTATAGTGATTAATTTGATTTTTATGTTTTCGCTTTGCTGCATTGAGTGAGTTGGGAACCTTTATGCGAACCGAATTTTTATGTGTTTCTGTATTAAGAGTAGCATCGGGACCCAGGGTGAAGTTAGCTAGCTGTAAAAGTGCTTTAAACCCCTCGGTGTTTACTCTACTGACCGTTCTAAGGCGGAGGTCCCGGTGATAGTCTAACTCTATGTTGCTTTGTGGTTTATTCTACGAGGCGATTTGTTGTATGTCTTTCCGTGTGCTTGGGAAGAGAGAGCTAATCTTAGTGCTTTTCGTACGTTTGTTCGATTTGTGCTTGTTTGGATTCGTCGGTACCTTCTTCCTCTTTGGGTCTGGGAAGGGCTGCGGTTTGTGATTGTGGCACTCCCTGGACTTTTCTCTTACCTTTTTTTTTTTTTTTTTTTTTTTTTTTTTTGAACAAATCATATCTCTGCCTGACATATTCCCATATAATTCATAATTTACCTTTGAAGCATCACAGTAGCTACTCATAGAATCTATATACAGTCCTCTGTCTTTCACAAACACGTTGCCACCGGCGGAATCTAAATAAAACACGTACCTACCATACCCTTCATTACTCGTATCTGAGTAAACGCAAATTTGAGAATCTAAATTTGGTGAAACCTCCTTACCTTTTTCATTCATGGACTTCAAATTTTGTCTCCAGAACCGTAGCTCTGACACGGCTTCTTCAGTGACCCTGACTGGTGCGTTTCAGCTAGCCCTAGACAATATACATCTATACAGTGCTCTTGTCTTTAGCTTAACTATTTTCCCAAGCACTGTTTGCATAGAGATAATCTGACCCACGACACAGGCAATTATCTTAACCTTGACTAAAGGGACATTACACTCCCCTATATACGAAAGTAAGGATTCTATAGCTACCTCAATTCTTCTGATTCTGTCTTCTGTCACATACAGTTTACCTTCGATCATATTCCAGAAATACCCCAGCCAAACTGCTTGCAACATGGGCTTCCAAGAGCATTTGTTGTCTGCTATTAAAAACCCAAACGGATTCAGACTGCTTTCAATGTACTTACTGGATTCTAATGCTCGGAGCAAATCCTTGTGTCCACCGATACCATCACCTAGAAGCGTTACTGCCAAAAGTCCTGCAACTCGCCAGTACTGCACCAATACTCTAATATCTTTTGAAAAATATACCCTGAGGTGGAAAGCCCAAACGGTACTGCGCAAAATATGTAATAATTTGTTGAATGATCCTCTTCCACACAAAACCCAAGGTAAGCCCTATGAGGTCCCCACACACTGATATGGTGATATGCACTTCGAAGATCCAATGAAAATAAATATGTTCCTTTTTCAAACAGTTGCCTTGCCACTGAAACATCTTCGTATTTAAATTTGAACTTTGCTAAACATATGTTTAAATGCCGACAATCTAAAACTAATCTATAAAAAAAGGTAAGAGAAAAGTCCAGGGAGTGCCACAATCACAAACCGCAGCCCTTCCCAGACCCCAAGAGGAAGAGGAAACCAACAAATCTAAACAAGCACAAACCGAACAAACGTACGAAAAGCACTAAGATTAGCTCTCTCTTCCCCAAGCGAGATAAACGCAATACTAAAAGGAATGAAAAACACAAGAACAAAATGACACACGGAAAGATATACAACAAATCGCCTCGTAGAATAAACCACAAAGCAACAAAGAGTAAGACTAACACCGGGACCACCGCCTTAGAACGGTCGGTAGAGCAAACCACCGGGAGGTTTAAAGCACTTTTACAGCCAGGCAGCTTCACCCTGGGTCCCGATGCTACTCTTAATACAGAAATACATAAAAAAATTCGGTTCGCATAAAGGCTCCCAACTCAGTCAATGCATCAAAGCGAAAACATAAAAATCAAATTAATCACTATAATAAACAAAGACGAGTACTCATGGCTAATTCTACTGCATGCCAGAGTAAATGAAAACCAATAGTTGAACCACGGCGGGCCAAGCTAAAGACATATCGTCAAGCCCCAACCCACTGGTTAAAGTTATACGAAGAGGCCGTCATTGAGTCTGAGGCCCGAACCGCCGTCGTGCAATTAAAGAGTGAAGCATAGCCATCAACAATGATTGGGTTGACAACTAGGCATGCAGTCTGCCGCATAATATCCAGGCTATAGCCAATTCTTTTATAACGGTTAATAAGTTTTCTGAATTGCTCCGAAAAGTTAGATTTACCTACAATTTTTCTAAATCTGTACACTAAGTCACCGTAAAATTCGGGTTCCGATATACCTTGTTGCAGAAGTGTTTTCAGACTGGCGCTATATTTTTCTAACAAGGCACTGTGTCTGCGATAAAATTTCGAAAACGCCTTACGAAGTTTAAAATAACGATAGCCCTGCCTAAGAAGTTTGGCAGTAAGGGCTTTATTACGGTAGTTAAAGTCATTAAGATTTGAAGAAGCTCTGGCGAATCTTATAAGTTGAGATATGTTTGCCTGACCTATTTGTACTGACAGTCAATGGATTCGTAACAATAGGTTTATACTCAGTTTCTCAATACAGCATTTGGCCAATAAGATTTTCACTTCTAATCGTACAAATTGTAAATTATCCCGTGCGGATTTGGTTTCGGAACCTCTTTAAGTAGTTGCGGTCATGGTACCTGAGCCATAAATGGTAGCTCATAACCGTCTGTGATTACAACCAATATAAACTGATTGAATGTCACTTTTTGCATTCATCATACCTGGACTATAATCTCCCCATCGGAGAAATGTCATCTGAACCAGACTTACAACTAATAGGTTTATTACATACCTGTTCATCTGACACATCTTTCTGAAAGTTGATTTCTCACATAGTACTATTTACCATATCTGGTGTGCTCTCGTGCCTAACACTGTCAACATAACGTGAAAACTGTGCTACCTGTATACTGAACTCTTCACAAATACTTGAATTACTTATCTTATTATTGATCTGTGCCTTTTTAAACACCTCGCACTCAAACCGCCAGTGCCCCCGGACCCACAGTACCAAACGTTGCCTGGCCTGCCACCGCTTGTCGTCGCTGTGGCGTTAGCTGTCGCCGGTCTTGGGTTGCCGATCACCTGCGATTGTGGCTGAATAGCTTGTCCTGACGAAACATGCTTACCCCTGAACGATAGTTTTCTCGTACGTAACCGTTTCAGCTGGCCTTTACGCGCGTTTCGTTCCGCCCTGACTTCGGCCTTATATTTGTTACGCTCGTCATCCGAATCAGACGCCAGTGGATCCGCCTGATACTCAGAAACGACCTTCCAACCCATTTTCTGACGTTGTTGAATCAAAGATTTACCTTCTTGTACGCTTGTTTGGGCTCTTTCCACACTTTCGGCGTTCAAGTTGGTCAAACTACAGTCTATGTCCGTAAACTTGTCCTCTAAGGAAGCATTGAAATGAAACTGTTCTTCACAGCTTTTGCGCTTGAACTGATATTGTCCCATCACTGAAGAACAAAACCTTGAAATCTGACTTTCTAAGGCGGTGGTCCCGGTGTTAGTCTTACTCTTTGTTGCTTTGTGGTTTATTCTACGAGGCGATTTGTTGTATGTCTTTCCATGTGTCATTTTGTTCTTGTGTTTTTAGTCCTTTTAGTATTGCGATTACCTCGCTTGGGGAAGAGAGAGCTAATCTTTGTGATTTTCGTACGTTTGTTCGATTTGTGCTTGTTTGGATTTGCCGGTTTCCTCTTCCTCTTGGGGTCTGGGAAGGGCTGCGGTTTGTGATTGTGGCACTCCCTGGACTTTTCTCTTACCTGTTTTTTCAGAAATGGTCGACTGATTTTCACTGAAATTTTTCTCCATAATGTCAATTTTGCGGATAACAGGGTATTAATTCCGTGCAACAACTCATTTTGTCTCTCCGACACAACAGCCCTAACTCTATCACCAACCAAATTTTCAATTTCATCTCTCTCCATAATGAAAGATGAAGTGAACTGTGAGAGCACTTTGCAAGAACTGACAAAAACCGACCAAAATGGCGCTAAAATCACTATCACGTGACCTTAACACTGCCCATTTGACCACCTGACTGACCACATGATGAATATTCATACCATTACGACAATAGTTTCTCGCTATACTGCCGAAACGCGAGAAACTATTAATACTAACAGGTAAATTACACCCAATATACACCCAACTTGCCATAAATCAATCAGTATAGCTGATGTCTGAATATAAATTAGCACTGATTGTTCTTGTTTTTTGTTTGTAAAACGGCGTGTATTTTATGAAATTTTGATAAGCATTTGAGTTTGCGGAAATTACTTCAAATATTATGTTTGGTCTTCATACATTCTTACAAAGTATAGTTCGTCAATGTCACGTCCCTGTTTTATCTTGAATATATTTTTATATGTACATGGTATAAAAAGAAGTTTGTATCGATTTTTATTAACCCGGTTAGATTATTGCATTTGTAACTGGAGCGCTGATTATGATGCCTGTTTTACTTTTTAAGCGAGTAGGTACACTTCAGCTTTTAAGTTACGGTATTACGGTAATTACGAGATATGCATGTTGAGGGTGTATTTGATAATTTACGTCTATATACTTGAGCGGTTACCAGAACATTGTATATTCCGGGTGAACCTAGGTTCGGTGATCAATATCTTCACTGTTCTGGGATTGATTTTTGTCTCAAGGCTATCTTTTGAAATGGGAGACAATTTTCTGTCGTAATTGTGCAGTTTTGTAGCGTTCCGAGAGAAAAATGTTTTTTACTTCATAGTTTGAGCAGTCGCTGTGTGAAATTTTGCACCGTTCGGACAATCGAACAGGTTATTTTAAATCTTGACTATCACGGTATTCTTGTGAAAATTATTTCTAGATCTTGAATTTCACGGATTTCTTGTGGACACATGTTTCAAAACGTGCCACATTACTATAAAAGTTCCATGGTTAAATAGAACGGCATACACTACAATATTTTTTTCATTGAAGACTAATCCTTGTCTTCCTTTCTATCATATTATGTTGTGCTGTATCTCGGGAATCTGACCATGGTAAGTCAGTAATTTATTTATTTTTTTTTATTCTTGCAATAGTCTTGCTCGTCTTTACCGCAGCTAAAATTCGAGTAGGTAAATTTATTGCTTCACTACGTTGCGATTCTACGTTGCGATTTTACGTATCATTCGTACTTACAAACCAGGCATGATATGTAGATAAGACCCTGATCAGATGTGTACACTTTGGTTATATGTGTAGACCCTGATCAGACGAATAAGCCGTGTCGGATGTGTAAACTATAACCAGATACGGAAATAAAATTTGGTCGATTCTATAGATCCTGGTCAGTCTGGTGTGTCTGATAGGTTCTGTAGACCCTGATCAGAATGCAAACATTAATATTCTTACTTGAGTAGAGAGATAAATGGATCAGCGCAATGATAGCACTAGCATATTTTAACATAACATATTCTAATCTGACATGTATATTATTATGATTACCAGACATATACGCTTAAATGTACGACACAGTTAGGCGTTATGTTGACTGCACACACCAGACATATACGCGTGAATGTACGACACAATTAGGCGTTATGTTAACTGCATACACATTCAGTAATTAACACAAATTGTGAAGACTTAGTTATATTTATAGGTAATTGCATCACAAATGACACATACCATATTTACCTTAAACACATATACAGAGGTCCCTTTTTATTTTAATTACACTCAAGTCTGTTCACTAGAGTATTATATTATGAAATGGTTCAAGCAGCAAGGAGTCATGTTTGAGGCTATGACGATGGCATGTTGATATTGTACCCAATGATTACGTGGGGACGATGTGTGATTGTGTAATCATTGTGGTATAATGGCAGTTATAATGTATTTTAGCCTTTACCGTTCTAAAGGGATTCTTACAGTGGAAGACGCATGGGTTCTTCCTGTAAGAATGTGTTATCGTCGAGATGCCATTTCTCCGATTAATATAGAATTTATTGTGTTTGTCAGATATATTCTGACTGTGTGTCTGCCTGTATTGGATATATGTGCAATATTATATGTCATTAACAGCGTCCATGTGGTTTTAGGATCTGATTTTGCTATATAATAATCAATTCCAACGGACTTGTTGAATTACAACATTTGGCGTACACACTCTGTATATCTAGTGGAAATTAATAAGGCAATATCTTGTAATGTTTGATATCGAGAGTTCTAGGACATGATACTTATTTTCAGGTTCCGTGTATGTATCTGTTTCGTCACTGTGTTTGTTTCCTATTGTCATCGTCACTATGATTGACCATCTCAAGTTTTTCCGGGAAGTTTTATTCAAAGTTCTATATAATCAAGTTTCAGTGGTACCCCCTAAGATATCATGGAGGATACATCCGTGGTCTTCATCAGTGACTTTTAATAAGATATGTACTATGTACTTAACCTATTTCAATTTTATAACATTACTTTCAGATTATGGAATTTTGAACAGCACTTTCAGATTATGGAATTTTGAACAGCACTTTCAGATTATGGAATTTTGAACAGTACTTTCAGATTATGGAATTTTGAACATTACTTATAGTTGTTTTTGTTTTTTTCTGAACTTTCTAAATACATGCTTGTTTTTATTTACAAAGTGTTGTATTTATCCTCTGATTGCTTGCGATTGCGTCTAGTCCATCGTCACCGGCTCAACGCTCGTCCGTCACGTGACAGTCAACAAAGGTTTTGAAATTATGGACTTGAAAAAATGCGAGGCGATTCTCCTCAACATGCTTGTTTAAGACTTGCATAAGTATAATACAGGTTTCTATACGAACTTCTTTTATTGAAAAAAAAAACAACATAAGCGTGAACGCCGGAAAAATGTCTGGTAAAACTTAAAATACTCAAAAATGGTATCATAAAATTTGCAATCAATCGTTCTCTTACAGGTTTATTATAGTGGCCAATTTGGATGACAAATCGAACATTTTTTAGTGTTTATCCATTTCTGTATACCTTCTAATATATGCTATAGGGAACGGAAGAAGGTTACCTTATTTGAAATGCAGTTTGCATAAGAATATAAAACAATAATGTCAGACAGGAAAACGGGGTACTCTCCCTTAAATGCGGAAAACAACAGGAGTTTCACTAATGATGTCCTGTTTGCATAATCGCATGAGAAAATAAACATTCTGCTTTCTGTTTAGAGCATTTAATTTTCTTCCTTTTTTATAATTTAACCTAAATACACAAGGTTTTGTATACTTAGAAATTATTACGTATCAACTGGGCCTCCACAGAAACGTGCGAGTTCTCGCGAAATGCATTGTATGCATATCTGCTATACAGTTGTTTTATTTACAGACATGTCCAGGCTTTTTGGTCGGGCCCACCGGAGTCTCACTGTTGGTTTTCTTTTACTCTAGCATTTCAGTTGTTTCGTCATGTCGAGTCCTCATCGTTGTTTCATTTCTGTAAATTGTTGATTTTTTGTGTTCTCGGAGATGTAGCACTGATGAGTTAGCAAGCCTTCATGTGGACTGAACAAATTGTGTCTAAACCGCGGCAGAAGTAAGGGCGAGGATTGTGGCCACGTAAAATCGATTTAAGCCCCCAGTGAAATACTTTTCACTGACCGTTCCATGGCGGTTCTTCTGTCATGGTTAATTTTTGTTATAGTTCGTCTTTGAATGTGTGTGTCGCTTACATCTTTTTGTTTTGGATAGCCGTATGGCTACTTTGTGGGAAAGTAACTGTCGTTTGGCATTCTGCTAGTGATGTTTCCATTAGGGTCCAGTTATTTCGTGTTTGTGTTTCTTTCCCTTTGATGTCTCTGACGGGAGGTAATTGTATCGATTCCTGATCATTGCCTTCCTTTCTATTTCTTCCTATATTGAAGTAAATCGTATATCTTTCCGCTGCTTGGGTTAGCAAAATTGAGTACTAGAGTCCCTACTAAAACGCAATAGGATAGAACTGGATAGCTTTAGAATAAAACTGAATTACAAAACCGGACAACCGGACAAACAATTTAGTATATTCATGGCATATCATGCGTGTGATTATTGCGATATGCAAAAAGGCCCTGTGCTATATGCGCCACGTGAATGCCCAACTATGAATGCGTTCCAGCGCAGTGTGATGAAGGGTTCACTTTTCGGCCATATACTCACCTAATGTCTTTTCAGCGTTGTTTAGATACTGCATAAGAGTCATTTTCTACACAAAGAGGTGTCTACTCTAAGGAGAAAGAGCTACTATTAGAGCAAATAGTTTCCCTTTAACAAAGACCTCTTTTCAGAAGGGGCTGCTGTGCAGAAACACAAACGGAAAGTCACAAAAGTTGCCAACCTTGTAGAAAATGGCGAGAAGTCTACCAAGTGTATCCAGTATCCGTAGGAGCGCATTTCACTCGGCAGACCAAATTCAATACCTATGCAAACAGTGTAGATCCAGATGAAATAGCTCGTGACGATCCGTCTCATCTGGATCTACACTGTTTACCGTTTTGTTTTTAGACTGAAATACCTATGTGGACAAGTCTAAATTCAAGAATAGATGAGTCCACTTCAGAAAATCATGGAAGAAAGGGCTGAGTACCATGTATGTGTATGTCCGGAATGCGACTTCTTGTAAACCTCACCTCTAGAAGACCGATTTATCAGTAAAGCGTTGATAGTGCTATCACTGGCTGGCAACGGAGGAGGTGGAAACGAAGTTATTTGCTCTTTTATCCGCAACTAGCTGTAAAAGTGCATTAAACCCCCGGTGGTTTTCTCTACTGACCGGTAGTCCCGGTGTTAGTCTTACTCTTTGTTGCTTTGTGGTTTATTCTACGAGGCGATTTGTTGTATGTCTTTCCAAGTGTCATTTTGTTCTTGTGCTTTTTAGTCCTTTTAGTATTGTGATAACCTCGCTTGGGGAAGAGAGAGATATTCTTAGTGCTTTTCGTACGTTTGTTCGATTTGTGCTTGTTTGGATTTGCCGGTTTCCTCTTCCTCTTGGGGTCTCGGAAGGGCTGCGGTTTGTGATTGTGGCACTCCCTGGACTTTTCTCTTACCTTTTTTTTGAATTTGTTGTTCGGGTGCGCCGCAGAGCTTTAAAGACGTTCCCATCTATATTTGTGTGTGCTAAATTTGTCAGTTGTGTGGTGTTTCTACAACTTTTAATCCCTGATTGGCACTAACGTTTTATTTCAATGTACTTTTGTGCACAAAGAGATAAGTTTGTATTTTGCCAGGCCATCTCGTGTTGAAAGACATGAGAACCGAACTGCCAGAAGCCTTTTATCTATAATGTATTTGACTTCATAAGGTAATGCACTCTATTCTTCCTGTAGGAGTGCAAGCTAATTTAAACAACATTTGTAACCTGTATTATTCTGAAACGTTTAGTTATATTTATTTTCTCTTTCTTTGCTGATACAGGAAAACGTCATTTGTATACAGTTTGTAGTGGAATAATATTTCTGCAAAGCAGACGCTGCAGATTAAATTTGTCCATATTCTGAGGTATTGTCCTGTCAATATTTTTTTTCTTCTGCCATTATGTATGCTAAGAGATAACCTTACTTTATAAAGATATTCTAAAAGTATTCTAAACTCTTTTTTACAATCGAATTTAACATTTAAAAGTAATAAGCTTAAACTATTTCCGGAAAAGCGCAATAAAATAAGATCAACAGTCAATAAAGCAGACATGTTCAGTGCAAGAAGTGATAAAAACAACTAATGTTGCATACGTTTGCTTCTCTAATCTCTTTTTATACCCCGCCACACAATAGTGGCGGGGTATTATGATTTCACTTTGGACGTCTGTGTCGTACTTCCGTCCGTCTGTCCGTTTTTCGTTTCCGAACTTCAATGGATTTTCACCAAACTTGGTATGTGCCTTGATATTGTGGAGACCTGGTTTGGGATTGCTAATGGGCAAATTTCGTCAAATTTTTACGGATCTGGTTATACTCAACATGCTCTTTGTCCTTACATCGATTCTGAATTAATCACAAACGTTATTTTATTAAAATTTCTTTCATTAATAAAGGGATGGAGTTTATTGATTTGCCTAGTATCCTCCGAGACAATTTGGTTATTTCATCCATTCCTACTTATTTTCGCAATACTGAAACACCCATGATTCGCTATAAATATAACAGACCTGTTAGTTCTATCATTTTTAGTTTTAATAAACTTGTTTCAGATCTCGCAGTTGATACAAATACTCCTGAGACTCGAGATTATAAAGACTCAGTGTATTGCTGTCCAGCAGCAGGTCATATAATTACTGGGAATTAAAAAAAAAATATTAATTCCTGATTATAGAATCCGAAATATAATTTCTAAGGGACCAAACTATCGATTTCCTTCTATTATTGATTTCAATAAATGTAGGGAAGAATGATGCTGCCTTGAATAAATTCGGCAATCTATGGTGTAAGCGAGAGTATTTGAAGAAACAGCTCTAAAAGAATGGAAACTAAGCATTTTGAGAATAGTTAATAAAGGCATTTCTTTATCTTGTCAAAATATTAATTTTTTACCTCCTAAACCAAAAACTACTTACGGCGCCTTAAACTAGGTATTCAAGAATTTCATACTAAGTATGTTTTGGCTCCGGCAGACAAGGCAGCAAACAATCTCGTCTCCATTACTTTAATACTATTAAGCGAGAACTTTGTGGTACGAACAACAACCCTTGATTGAAGAGAGGTCTGTGGTTAATGATCATACCTACCATTCAGCCATCGACTTTGCTGTAAGTGTTAAAGAAGGCCAAGATAAGCTTCCTGCATTATATTGGTTACCTAAACTTCACAATAAAAACATACAAAGCACGGTTTATTGCAAATTCTAGCTCTTGTAATAGGTGGGAAATCATCTAAGCATGAGGCCGAGCTGAAGACTCTGATCTTGACACCGAGTATAATAGCAATGTAGCCTTGACGTTAGAAATAGGAGATCCATTTCTGTTAAACGTCCCCTTGTAGGGCTCCATGGCATAGCTATCGAATCAAAAATTTCATCACCATGGCCTCTGGAAAACGATTTCTGGCGTTCGACTCTTCGGAGGACGACACGCAACCGACTACTTTTACGTTCAAAGCTAATGAGAACTTCGCTAAATTTTTAGTGATTTCGAGTAAGGAAGACAAACTAATTACTTCACTGTCTCCATTCATCATAGAAAAACAAATTGAATCTTTAATAGGCACTCCAAAAATGTTAAAAAATTTAAAAATGGAACTCTTTTGGTCGAAACAAACAGAAAATCTCAAACTGATAATCTCTTGAAAATTACAAAATTCTTTAACATTAATGTCACTGTCACGGAACATAAAACACTCAATAGTTGCAAAGGTATTATCCGTGACAGAATTCTAAAACATGAAACTGAAAAAAATATCACAGAATATCTTAACACACAAGGAATAACAGCTTGCAAACGTTTTAAAATTAAAAAAGATGGAAACCTTATAGAAACAAATACACTTTTACTAACTTTCAACATCACAACTTAGCCGAAATCACTAAAAAAAATTTACCGAATTATACCGGTTGAAGTCTACATCCCAAATCCTCTGCGGTGTTTCAACTGTCAGAGGTTTGGACATCATGATAACGGCTGTCCGGAAGCACCTGGATCAATATGTGAAAAATGTGGTATGGGTGACTTTGATCACCATACAAATGCTTGTAAAAATGAAGCTAAGTGTGTGAACTGTCACAAAAACCATCAATCAAAATCAAATCAGTGTGAAATTTGGAAAAAAGAGAAAGAAATAATGAAAATTAAAGTTACACAAAAAATTACTTATTTGGAAGCTAAAAAAATTCAAGAAAACCAACCTGAAATTACCTTTGCTAAAGTTGTTCAATCCCTAAACACTAAACCTGAAACCAAAGAAACTTCTACCCAGTTTAACGAAAAAGATTCTGTCATTAAAGCAAATTCAAAAGTCATTACTCCTACTCTAAAACCTAAACCTAAACCCACATCTACTCATCAGTCTAGACCACCAACAAAATCTCAAAACAGTTCACAAACACAGCCGACTAAAGCAAGTGGATCCCAAAGATCCAGATCCAGGAACAGGACAGCTGACCAAAAAGGAAAAAATGGAAAAGAAAAAGATAAAGAACCAAATCCATACAGTAAAGGGGGATCGGCCGATCCGATCAAGTTGATCAATCGGTTCGATTCCCTCGACAGCAGACCCGGAAAAAATAAAAGGATTAAGTTCCTTATTTTAATATCATCTCTCCATTCATCATGGATAAAAAATCAATTATTCAGTGGAACTGTCGAAGACTCAAAGCAAATTATAACGAAATTTTAATTTTAACAACACTACTTTTTCCAACTGTCTTTTGTCTCCAGGAAACCTTTTTAAAAAATACAGATAATATTAATTTTAAAAATTATAGTTTATATAATCATATCGCAACTGAAAATCAGAAAGCCTCAGGAGGTTCATCTATCCTTGTAAAATCAAATGTTCCTCATAGACAGATAGATATAAATAGTAATTTACAAGCTGTTGCTGTAAACGTCACTCTGTCTAAATCCATAACAATTTGTTCTCTATATCTTCCTCCACACTGTAAATTTTCTAAACATGATTTAGAAAATCTTATAAACCAGTTACCTCGTCCTTATTTATTATAAGGTGACTTTAATAGTCACAGCAAACTATGGGGTTGTCTGGATACAAATGACAAAGGAGAAATAATAGAAAATTTTATTGCAGAAAATGATCTATGTTTATTTAACGATAAACAACCAACTTATCTTCATTCTCCTACAAGAAATTATTTTGCTTTAGATTTGTCTATATGCTCTCCAAATATTTACTTAGATTTTGATTGGTCAGTTCTAGATGACCTTCATGGGAGCGATCATTTTCCAATTAAAATTGAAGAAATTGAATCGACAAATGAAAACCATCATTCCCAATGGAATTTGAATAAAGCAAACTGGGAGAATTTTATGGAGCTATGTAATGAAAAATTAAATCCTGAAATGTTTAAAACAGCAGATGATATACAAGTTTTTACTGATACATTAATTCATGTAGCCGAAAAATGTATTCCGAAGTCCTCGACACGTTAAAAAAGAAATAGACCTTGGTTTAATAACGATGTTAAAAATTCAATAAATAAAAGAAAATCTGCCTTACGAAAGTTCAATAGGCAGCCAACAAAAGAAAATCTAATCCATGCCAAACAAATGCGAGCTAAAGCTCGCAAGACAATAAAAACGGCTAAAAGAACATCTTGGCAGCAATACGTCTCCAAACTTAATTCTAGAACTCCAGCAAAGAAAATATGGGACATGATTCGTAAAATTACTGACAAAAATAAAAATAACAAGCATGTCCATATTAAATCAAATGGAAATATATGCTCAACGACAAAAGATATTTCCAATGCACTAGGAGAGAATTTTCAGAAAAACTCTTCTAGTGCAAATTACTCGGAAAATTTTCAGAACATAAAACTAGAACGAGAGAAAGAGCATTTAAATTTTATGTCACTAAATCATGAAAAATATAATGTACCGTTCACAGCTTCAGAATTATTAGATGCTCTTCATAAATCTCACGATACAGCTGCTGGTCCTGATGACATTCATTATCAAATTCTTAAACATTTACCCGATAACGCTTTAAAAACTTTATTAAATATTTTGAATGATATTTGGATCACTGGAAAATTTCCAAAAGACTGGAGTAAAGCAACGATTATACCTATACCAAAACCAAATAAAGATCATACTGAAGCTACTAACTACAGACCTATTGCTTTGACAAGTTGTTTATGTAAAACAATGGAGAGAATGATTAATGATAGACTGGTTTGGTTCAAAACTTTTTATCAGATCGAACATTTAATGTTCGAATAGGTAATACGTTATCGGACATATTTAAACAAGAACAAGGTGTACCACAGGGAAGCATTTTATCACCTACCTTGTTTGGCATTAAAATTAACGATATTGTTAAATGTGTGAAAGACCTTGATTGTTCTCTTTTTGTTGACGATTTTGGAATATTTATTAGATCGAAAAATATGGAAACCATTGAATTCAAAATACAACGATGTTTAAATAATATAGAAGATTGGGCAACAGAAAATGGTTTCAAATTTTCAAAAACAAAAACTCAATGCGTTCATTTTTGTCAAATACGTCAGCTACATTTAGATCCTCATCTCACCATATACGGTAGTCCCATTCCAGTCGTCAGTGAAGCAAAATTCCTGGGTCTTTTGTTCGATAACAAATTATCTTTTATACCACACTAAATGTTTAAAAGCACTTGATATTCTTAAAGTTCTCTCCAGTTCCGACTGGGGAGGAGATCGTACTGTTCTTTTAAATCTCTATAGATCTTTAATTCGATCTAAACTGGATTATGGATCCATAGTTTATGGATCCGCTAGAAAATCTTATTTGAAATCTTTGGATACTATTCATCACCAAGGTTTACGTCTGGCTCTAGGGGCTTTTCGTACTTCCCCCATCGAAAGTTTATACGCTGAATCAAATGAACCATCACTATATATAAGAAGGGAAAAATTATCTCTTCAATATGCTACTAAATTAGCTGCCAATCCACGAAATTCAGCATATGATTGTGTTTTTAATCCTAAATATGAAAGATTTTACAACAATAAACCAACGGCTATTAAACCCCTTGGCCTGAGAATACAACCGTTACTTGAAGAGGCCAATATTAATTTTAAAAATGTTCAGCATTTTTCTTTTCCATCAAAAGAGCCATGGACGTTAAACCCTCCAAAGATTATTTTTGACCTTCATAAAAATAAAAAAACAGAAGTCGAGTCACATATTTTTAAGAATGAATTTTTAGAAATCAAATCAAATTATAAACATTACCTGTCGATTTATACAGATGGTTCGAAACAAGATGAGAAAGTTGCTTGTTCTGTTATTAGTCCAAATTTTACTGACAGTATCAGATTACCTGATAATAGCTCTATTTTTACCGCCGAAGCCAAGGCAATTGATATTGCACTTTACCATATCAGAGATCAGTCTGAAAAACAGTTCATCATTTATTCAGATTCTCTTTCTGTATTAAAATCTCTTAAAGATTTACACCATAGAAACCCATTAATTCAGCAAATTGTTAAAAAATATTATTACCTTTCAGTTTCAAAAGAAATTGTATTTTGTTGGCTTCCCAGCCACGTTAATATTCGTGGAAATGAATTAGCCGATTTGGAAACTAAATCTGCACTATCCTTAGTGATAACCAATTTTAAAATTCCTCACTCCGACTTTAAATCGAACATCCGTCTATACATTAACAATAAATGTCAGTCTGTTTGGGAAACACAAACTCAAAATAAACTAAATGAAATAAAACCAAATTTTAACAGCAAATGCACATTCTCTAATCTCAGCAGAAAAGAACAAACAAAAATCACCAGATGTAGACTTGGACACACTAGAATTACTCATTCTTATATTTTAAAAAATGAACAAGCTCCATTCTGCATTCCTTGCAACGAACTTTTTACAGTCAAACATTTTCTTATCACTTGTGCAGAATTTGATTATATTCGCACAAAGTATTTTAATGTAAAAACTATAAAGGAACTGTTTAATGATATACCATCTAAGAAAATGCTCGACTTTCTTAAAGAGATCGGACTTTTTAATAAAATATAATCAGTATTTTTAATAAATTAAAATAATTGATACTTTATCTTTTTAAAATGAACACATCAATCCTAGATATTTTTAATTTCTCATTAAATAAAATCATCATATAATATAAAAATTATTAGACGCTATATGCCCTTTTAGGGTTGAGCGTCTATAAACAAAACATCCATCCATCCATCCATCTAGCTCTTGTACCACTACTGAACTTTCTAAATTGTTGACTTTTGTCTTACTGCTATCCGAAAGCATGTGATTGAATATTGCGACAATGTCTATGAAAGAACATGTCCATTAAACATTCGAATAAAGTTTTGAATAAACTAAAATCCGATCCTTTTTGTGTATCAAGTCTGTTGAGAATAATCTTTCTACGCTTCACTCTACACTACCTCTTAATTTTATAAAAGAAAAACTTACTTAACCCCTCCACCCCCCCCCCCACCCCCCACAACTCCATTCCCCGGTGGTTTATTCTACTGACCGTTCTAAGGCGGTGGTCCCGGTGTTAGACTTACTCTTTGTTGCTTTGTGGTTTATTCTACGCGATTTGTTTTATTTCTTGCCTTGTGTTATTTTGTACTTGTGTTTTTCAGTCCTTTTGCCATTGCAATTACCTTGCTTGGGGAAGAGAGAGCTAGCCTTGGTTATTAAAGAGACTTCAGGATGTCTCTTTCTGAAGAAAAGCAATCTGAAGTTATTGAAGCTTTCAGCTCGACGTCTAGATATTTGGACGATTTATTAAATAGTGACAATGACTACTGCGATGGTTTGATCAGTCAAATTTATCTTTCAGAGCTTCAATTAAATAAAGCAAATTGTTCTAAAACTAAAGCTTCTTTTTTGGATTTGCATTTGTCTGGTTTTATTACATACAAAAATTATGATTAACGCGATGGTTTTGATTTTGAGATTGTGAAACTCCTTTCTTGGATGGGGACGTTCCTCCTCGAGCATCCTACGGTGTTTATAAATCGCAACTAATTCGGTTCGCCAGTGTATAGTCATGTTACTGATTTCAACACTCGAAATAAATTATTAACTGCTAAACTTCTAAATCAGAGTTATCGATACCATACACCCCGCAAAGTTTTTTTTTTTTTTTTTTTTCTAATTTTGATAGACGTCATTTCGATTTAGTTTCAAAATGTTGGATTTAAATCTCTTCTGCAACAAAGCCTATCAGAACCTGAATTTTATGGTGACTTAGTATATAAATTCAGAAATATATATGCTTGCAATGACTTTAGCACTCAATTTCGTAATATCGTCATTCGATATAGTAAGACTGGATACAACATAAATGTAATACGACAGACTGCATGCATGATGGTTAACCAAATCACGGTTAATAACTTTGCTTCCCTCTGTGGTTGCAGGCCAGCGGGTCGGGCTTCAGACTCTATGACGGCTCCGGGCTAAAGATTTTATTAAATCGGTTGGTGCCTGATGCTCTGGCTCTGGTCAGACCCACCGGAGTCCACATCACGAAAACATACCTATATAATTTTGACCCCCTTAAACCCCACTTTTATATAGTAAAACTGGGGTTTACAGGGTTATACATTATTTTTCTTACTTCTGCTCAAAAACATAGATTGTGGGTACTCGTTAGAACCGCCTCGGCGATGCGGTTCTAACGAGTACCCATAATCTATGTTTTGAGCAGAAATATGAAAAATATCAGAATTTTTACCTGAAAACTTTCAGTTTTTGGTAGTGAATACTTTTCAATATATTTGAATAGGCGTGTTTTCGTAATGAACTGTTCGTTTTCTTTTGCTTCAGCACTTTAGTTATTTCTTGCTGTCGAGTCCTCCTCGTTGTTTCATCTCTATTTTCATTGGCGTTTTATGTTCTCGGAGGTGTTGCACTGATGAGTTACAATTCCTTCATGCGGACTGATCAAATGTCTCATGTATACCACGGCAGAACTAAGGGCGAGGGTTGTGGCCACGTAAAATCAATTTAAGCCCGCCCCCACCCCCACCCCTACACCCAGTAATGTTTACCGTTCCAAGGCAGTGCTTCTGCTTTGGTTTACTATTTCTGTTATTGTATGTCTTTGCTTGTATGTCCTGGTGAAACTTTTATTTGGCCGCTTGGCCAATTTTTTTGAAAGAAACTGTCCTTTTGGCTTTCTGTTTGTCGTGTTTTGATTGTGCTGCCGTTGCTTTAAGTGCGTCCTTCTTTCCCTTTGGTGTCTTGTACAGAAGGTGTTAGGTAATTGTATTGATTCTTGATCATTGCCTCCCTTTCTATTTATTATCATAATGTAATACATAATAAGCTTTTAGACGAATTAATCATTATACGTATCTTTGTTCTTATTTATCAGTTTTTACCTTTCCACAATTAGGAACTTAATGAAGAAGCTAAGACATTATTATACTCGTAAGTTATAAAATTTACCGTCGTTAACCTTGCAGTTTTACTGTACAAATGATTTTTGATTGAGGTTCTACCGATATGCATCTGCAATACAAACAAAGTATCAGTTCGCCTCGAAAACAAATTTCTAACATTTGTAACTGCTTAAACTACCTCTAAAACAATATTTTCAAACAGTTAAGACCCAGAGCAGAAGTCACAGAATGCAAAGAATAATCGGCATCTGCACTGTATTCTGTAAAATAGGCCAATTGCAATAAGGTGGCTTCTGTTATGCAGAAGCCACCTTATTGTAATTGGCTAAGGTCGTGGTAAACAGTTCAGACCCTGCTAACACAACTTCGAAAAACGTGAAGGGGCCGGTATAGTGTTGTTAATTCTAGATTTTCAACGGAATGTCCACAGCAAAAACTAAATAGGTGATTTTCTGTCTGTGATAAAATATGATCAAACTTCGATACAGACCGCTGTTGTATTATTTTTTTTTTTTTTTGTTTGTTTTTTCATTCATACTTGGTTAACCCGTTCAGTCATGCAGATATATTGCAGAGTAGATCCAGATGCTACGGTTGTAGATAGAATACACAATGTTTGTCATTCTGTTTTTGATTTTTATTGACATTACTATTAGTAATAGGTGAGCATGTTTAGATTCAAAGACGGAATAATCGAATTCGCAAACTCAGAAATGAAAGATAATATAATATACTTTATTCTAAAGGCAATAGTTTCCTTAAAGTTGAACGCGTCCAGCTGACTCACCAGTAATACCTAAAAACTGCTGGAAGAGTGACACTACAGACCAAGATCAGGCCTGTCTATTTCAATTATTAATGGAAATGGACAAACTTTCAATGGAAACAAGTGTCAGATTATGTTTTCCACTTTCTGGAAAGAGGTGTACACAAAATTCAAAATAATCTGCAGGAGCATTTTTTTCCTTTTAGAGTAGACCGCTTTTCAAAAGGACTCTAGTATGCAGGAAAACAAACAGGAAGCCACACAAATTAACTCCCATGGCAGAAATTCTACAAATTGTGTCTAGATCCCTAAAGGCAAATACAGTAAGTTATAAATGGGCAGACAGCAAAGACTGCACAGGCTGATTTGAGTATTCGCTGAGTGCATATGCAGTCATGTAGGAAATGCTATGCCCTGGCTCATTAATAATAGTAAAACCGGTGGATGTGAACTTAAAATGTTTTTCATGCAGTATTGTCGGTTAATGGTTGCGTCATGGTCTGCAGTCGCAAGACTTATCATTTCCTGTTATCCTTTCTTATACAATTTCCATTAATTTACTGTAGACGACGCATAAAAGACGGCATTTTAAGATATTCCTAGCATGTCTTTTTGTGTATGTGTTTTCTTTCCTTTTTTGGTGGGGAGGAAGGGGTTGTTGTTGTTTTAGTTTTTTTTTGTTTTTTTTTTTTGTTTTTTTGTATTTTTGTTTTTTGTTGTTTTTTGTGTTTTTATGTTTGTTTTTTTGTTGTTGTTATTTTTTTTATTATTATTGTGTTTTTTGTTGTTGTAGCTATTTTTGTTACTGTTGTTTCTGTTTGTTTGTTTGTTTTTTTGTTGTTGTTGTTGTTGTTTTTTTGGGTTTTTTTTTTTTTTTCGTTTTCGTTTCAAATACATTATACCTAACGCAATACTACATTATTAGGAAATTTGTTCTCTGCTCAGATTTTCCTATAGCAGGCTAATGGTAAATATAATGCGTTCGAGAAATAAAAAAAAAACATATATTGCAATACATTTGCGAAGTTATAAAATCAGCCTTTAGGAATAAAATATAGAGAGCTGAAAACCCTATCAATCTTTAGACTATATCTCAAGTTATATAAGAGCAGTTTAAATGTTTTATCTAGATAATGGCTAGTTTTGTAAACTGTTTATTTTTTATTACTTTTGCTTGTGCGACTTAAAGAAATGTCAAGTATTCAATATACATGTAAAAAGAAATAATTCCGTATGGACTATAGTAACTCATACAATAAGAGCGAACATTAAGCGTAGTGAAAAATCGTTTTGTTTTTTTTGTTTTTTTTTTTTTTTGTTTGTTTGTTTTTTTTTTTGTGTGTTTTTTTGTTGTTGTTTTTTGTTGTTGTTTTTTTTGTTTTTTGTTTTTTTGTTGTTTTTTTTTTTTTTTTTTTTTTTTTTTTTTTTTTGCATTTTCGACACATTAAAGACGGACCTAACAATTACGTTTTTATTACTATGGAAGCTGAGGGCGAGGATTGGGATCCCGTAGGCTAGCATACACCCACCAGTCATTACTGACCATTCCAAGGCGGTTCTTTTATTGTGGTACTTTTTGTTAATTGTTATGTGGTGCTTTACTTTCAAATGGTTTTCTTTTGATAATTATGTAAGCTGATGACATATTCAGTAAAGTTTTTTGGTATTGAACTTCCCACCTTTTTGGGGAAAAACCTTGCTAAATTTGCTTATCGTCTGTTTATTTTGTGGCTGCTTTATTGTATTTGTCTGTCTTTCCCTTTGGTGTTGGGGGGCTTGATGTGGATCTGATTGTATCAGTTCCTGAGTTCTCTTATTTACTTTTCATTGTATGTGTATATAGCTGCCGATCCGAAGAATTAGCTACATCACAGATTAAAACAGTTAACACACCTGAATAAGTTTCCTCAAACAGAAAGCAGAATAATGACGTTCCTGAAAGCGCTTAGGGAATTAGACACATACAATTTCTAAAAACTCTTCAGGTGTTACCCAGAGAATGGTAACCGTTGATAAACAGCAAACAAGGTCAAAGTTTTCCGTGACCGTGTTTGCTGCTAATAGTCCGATCTTGATAAACTCACTTATTTTTTGCCAGTGGCTGGTTTAGCTCTTCAAGTGTCATTCAAACCTGACGACATTCTAATTATTATTTATATATTTTAATTTTGTCCGACAAATTAAGGCTTTGAATTTCATGTGATTTATCTGCAAGGCAAACGATTTACATGAAAAATAAACCTTATTTTCTCGGTAAAAAATAAAACAGAGAATGCTGTCTGATATTTCAAGGATTATTTACGAACTTGAACTACGCTAAGCGAAAATGACTTTTCGGGATATACGTATATGAATACAGATTAGTGTGATCAAGAACTGCGCCGTCTGCTTAAATTTTAGTGACTTTTGTAGGATATATCCCGATCAGACAATGTGGATCAAAGGATATCGGAAGATTCGCTTGACGCGACTCCTTTAATGGGAATTAATATATTTTCAGGGAAGGCAACTCTGTCACATTGTCTCCCTACTGAAAAAGGATCTACTCTGATAGAAACTAATTTGCTCCCCTTGAGGTCAAATATTTTCCTTGTAGAGTAGTCCCCTTTTCCGCCCTTGTACAAACTGACAGAAATTCTATAAAGCGTATCGAGTCCCCCTTAACAAATGTTTCAGCTGAGGAGTTTGTAGGTACCACTCCGCTTAGCCCATGTTGACATTCAAATATTTTAAAAAAGAACAAAAATGATAACACTTAAAATCATTTAAAAAGATAACTTTAAAATTCAAATATTTTGCTTCTATGAAGTGAAAATATCGCTAAGGACTAAACCAGACTACATGGCTAAATCTTCAAAATTAGCACATCTGCATTTCTATATAACACATTTAATTTGTTATGTTTTCTGCAAAGTGCTAGCGTTTCTCAGCCGGATGCATATTGGAAATGATGAATTCAAACTGTTTTTTTTTTACTGATATAAAACGGGTTTCTTTGACTTCTTTTTCTTCTTCTCCTTTCTTCTCCTTCTCTTCTTTTTCTTTTTTTTTTTTTTTTTTTTTTTTCTTCGTCTTCTTCTTCTTCTTCTTCGTTCACAGATCATATCAGCGTATTCGAGAAGATAACGAAAGAAGAAAAAGAGTACAACTTAATGTAAACCCCTGTAATATAGTGTGTTGAAGTATGAACTTGCATCGAAATACGAAAAATATTTATGACTGAATACATGATTTACAATAGATGGATGACAAAATAATTTCTTATGTATGTTTTATCAAGTCAAATAGTAAGAATTGTTGGCCATTATCATCGAAGTATTTTAGAGATAATCAGGAAAGGCGATATAATGCTACTGAAAGTTCCCAAACTTTGGCTCAGAGAATACAATAAAACAATAGAGTAGAGAAAATTGATATGGGTTCAAAACCTGCATTGTGTGTGCGGAAAAAAAGTTATGGGGACAGTCGCCCAAGGCACCGAATTACAATTTAGGATTAAATTACATTATATATGGTTTATTAATGCCTCACCGATTCTTCAAAATGAAACGACACAAAAAACTGCACTTTATCGAAAACAGTATGAACACACAAAGAGGAACTTGGTCCTCGCATGTTTCCCTGAGCCATCAGTGGAAAAACACAGAAAACATTATCAACTCAACCACTCAGAATTTCTTGTGGAAAAACACAGAAAACATTATCAACTCAACCACTCAGAATTTCTTAGATAATAAGATTCTAAAACGACCTTTGAGAGCAATGAACTCAATCACAATACTGTAGACAGCTGAACTGTCAAATTCTCTGGACCATACTAGCTAGTTTCGGCTATTAGGCTTACCAGTGCCCCTCAAATAAAATTTCAAAAATCCAGGATGAACTCAGTGATCACAAGGGACCAGAGCATATAACAAGAGGCCAATGGGCCACTATTCGCTCACCTGCATATATTCGCAAATGTCATTCAACAGTCTTCCAGTATTGCCACAGCAACTGGGATACAAATTTGATCATACCATAAAAAGGTCAAAGGTCATCCTAGTCTCATCATTTTAACACACCTGGTAGATTTTGAGTCCCCGATGCTGTTTACAAAGATTCAGGCTCAAAGCTTTCTTAGTACTAGAGAAGAAGATTTTAAGTGTTTTACCATGAACCATTTGAACAAAGTGTCAACATCCCTTAGACAGAAGGCCCAATGTGAAATCTGGTGAAAATTGGTCAAGTGGTTTCAGGGAAGAAGACATTTAATGATTTCATGGTTTTATACCTGTATATAGCACAGGGACAAGGGCAATCACCCCTGGGGGGGGGCAAAATTTTGATCCTTACTAAAACTTGTAAGTTTCAGCCATTACTCTTCACGACGGCGGTTCGAGCCTCAGACTCAATGACGGCTTCTTCGTAAAACTTTAACCAATGGGTTGGGGCTTGACGATATGTCTTTGGCTTGGTCCGCTGTGGTTCAACTATTGGTTTTCATTTACTCTGGCATACAGAAGAATTAGCCATGAGTACTCGTCTTTGTTTATTATAGTGATTAATTTGATTTTTATGTTTTTGCTTTGATGCATTGACTGAGTTGGGACCCTTTATGCGAACCGAATTTTTTATGTATTTCCATATTAAGAGTGGCATCAGGACCCAGGGTGAAGTTGGCTGGCTGTAAAAGTGCTTTAACCATCCCCCGCCGCCCCACCCCCCCCCCGCCATTCCCCTCCCCCTCCCGACGGTAGTTCATTCTAATGACCGTTCTGTCTGATGCGGTGTCCTGGTATTGTTATTACTCATTGTTCTGTTTTTCTGTGTGCGTTGAGATGCAAGCATGGTGATCACCGTCTTCAATAGCTGCCCACTTTGCTTTCTGTTTTACTAGTTGTTTTGTGATGCTACATTTTGGTCACCTTCAGCAGCTGCCAATTTTGCTTTCTGTTTTACTAGTTGTAATTAAGAGTGGCATCAGGACCCAGGGTGAGTTTGGCTAGCTGTAAAAGTGCTTTAACCCCATCCCCCCCCCCCCCGCCCCCCACGGTGGTTTACTCTACTGACCTTTCTAAGGCGGTGGTCCAGGTATTAGTCTAACTCTTTGTTGCTTTGTGATTTATTCTACGAGGCGAATTGTTTTATGTCTTACCTTGTGTTATTTTCTCCTTCTGTTTTTCAGTCCTTTTAGCATTTAGCATTGCGATTATCTCGTTTGGGTAAGAGATCTAACCTTAGTGTTTTTCACAATTCATTTCATTTGTGTTTGTTTGGTTTTGTCAGTCTCTTCCTCTTGGTTTCTGGGAAGGGCTGCGGTTTGTGATTGTGGCAATCCCTGGACTTTTCTCTTACCTTTTTTATAAATACATACTGAAAAAAAAAACGATTGTTCAACTTTCCCTCCATAAAAGTCTATAGAGATACAAATTTGACCTTGCCTCAAAGGTCAACCTATGATCATCATTTGAACAATCTTGGTAGAGCTAGAGTCCTCGATGCCATAAACCAAAATTAAGCCCCAAAGCTTTAATGGTTCTGGAGAAGAAAATTTTTAAAAGTTTTTACCGTATATGGACATGGCGGCAATCTTGTTCAATTGCACGGAACCATTTGAAAAAAAAATGGCAATACCCTTTCGACAGAAGACCCATGTGAAATCTGATGAAAATTGCTCAAGCAGTTTCAAAAGAAATTTAAAAATTACAAAATTGCATACATGGATATAGCCCGGTGGCAAGGGCAGATAACCCTTAAGGGACAAAATTTTGATTTTAACTATATTTTTACTACTTTTATCACAGATTATAAGTTTCAGCCATTAGTCTTTAATTGTGAGAAAATGACTTTTCAACATTTTCCCCATACAAATGCATGGGGACGCAAATTTGACCTTGCCGTAAAAAGGTCAAAGGCCACCTTACAGTCATCATTTGAACAAACTTGGTAGACCTTGAGTCCTTTTGAAGTGTTTTTACCATACATCGGCATGGCGGCCATCTTGATTAACGGAACATTTGTACAAATTTACAATCCACCTTTAACAGAAGGCTCTACATGAAGTTTGAAGAAAATTGGCCCATGGGTTTCAGAGGAGAAGTCGTTCAATGGTGTTGATGGACGACGGACGGACAACGACGGACGACGGACGGCAAGTGATCACAATAGCTCACCCTGAGCATTTGCTCAGGTGAGCTAAAAAAGCTTGCGCTAATTATAACCGGACTTTTATTGGGTGAAACCAGGTTGCGGATTTGTGTTTATGAATCTACATGAGTAAGTCAAATAACTCTGACCAATGAAATGTCGCTCTTTGTAAGTCTTTCTGGTTTGCGATTTTGAGTGGAATATATTCCGAACTTGATAGCAGCATTGCGTGCCAGTTATCACATTTCAAAAGCTTCTGTAAGCGTAATGTCCGCCTTATACGGAAGTGGTAGAATATATACGGATATGGCCTAATAGCTACGATTTTTTCAGCATTTTCCTAAACCTGATGCTACTTTTCTCACATGTAAATCTCATGCATTACGTTTTCTTTAATTTGGCATTCCTGGTGCTAAAGATTAAAACGTGGGAATTGCTTTTTATACTTTCATTCAGATATACAATAAAATATGAGTTATGTTTTTTATTCTCGAATATTTAGTTTTGAAGTATAGAAATTTCTTGCATGATTAATTTCTCTACTTTATAGAGTGATAATATGAAATCAGTTACTAGTGAATATTCAAGTCGGAACAGTTTTATAGACTGCTTTCACTGCATTTGCATTTAATGTATTAAAATCTTCCTCAATGTATGACATAAACCGGGCCGACTGCCGTTATGTCATGATTATGACGTCGATGTTGCTAAAGAACAAGCTGAATTATGTCACTTTCTGACATTGTTTAGTGTTTTTACGCTCAAGTTGAAATAGGTTTATGTCGATTTCAAGAAACATCACTATTATACTGGCAAAGTGTATATGATAAATAGCACTTAATTTAACAAATTCATTCCACAATATAAGACAAAAAACCGGACCTGCTGCTGTAACGTGATGATTATGACGCCGACGTTGCTAAAGAACAGACAGACTGATCTCATTTTCGAACATTGTTTAGTGTTCTTATGCTCAAGTTGAAATAGGTTAATGTTGATTTAAAGAAAACGATACTTCTGACAAAGCGTACATAATAAATTGAATAATAAACAGTGTTTGCTTGATATGCTAAATCTGTTATCTAGCCAGGAGTATGGACTAGTTTTTGACGAATTACCGTTCACCTTCGTGACTGCTTTTCATATTAACCAAACCTGTTGATTATTTTATGTTTAATAAATTATAAATTCAAAACCCCTGTTTATGGTACTATCTCCAGGTAAGCTTATACAGTCAACTCTCGTTATCTCGAATTGCAAGGGACTCACTGGAACACTTCGAGATATCCGTACTTCGACATATCCGATTTGCAGAACTGAGGAAAAACTAATTCGATTAACCATATTTTACAGATATATGTGTAATTGGACTCTTGAAGTTAGAGATATATTGAAAATATTGTGGAAAAGAGAAGAAATTCTCCTCTATTCCACAATATTTTTTACATGTTGTTAGATTTTCAGGTTTAGGCAGGGACCAGATTTTCACTTCGAGATAAGCTGTAATTCGAACTAAGCGAGTTCGAGATAACGAGGTTCGACTGTATATCAAAACGTTCCATAGGAAAAGCCGCAATCAATTAATACAGCCCTCCTGAACCGTTAAAAGTAAAAGAGACATGAACATATACACACTATAATGCACTTCACACGTATAAACTACGTATAAAATACAAATCGCTTTGGAACAGTCAGTAGATTATGGGCTACTGTTGGGTTTACAATCAGTAGCTAAGCTACTAGCGGGCATAAATTAATGTATTTTACAGGCATCCACACTTGTCTTAACCTTCGATGCAGTTTTAAACGCATATGATGTATCGAGTCGCTTAAAGCTTAAAGATTTCTTAACATAACAATGTATCATCACAGCAGATCGTACAAACAATTATTCTGAGACGGCTCGTATGATACAAAAACGATACATACATACATACATACATACATACATACATACATACATACATACATACATACATACATCTGTTACACTTTTAATCATTTTCCAAAAGCAGATAATGCGAGGGTGTTAAAAAGGAACCGGACAAGTTTATTATCCTTTTAATTCTGATACTGAAACGAATGACAATTGTAGCTGTCAGCAGAGAACATGATATATGGTACTTTAAGGGGACTGGATACACTTGGTAGAGTTTCTGCCACCTTTTTACAAGAGATACAACTTTTGTTAGCTTTCCTGCATACACATTCTGAATAGGTCTACTCGAAACCGAAAGAATTTTATCCCCTTGGAAAAATGCAACATCTTCCTCTAGCAGCTTTTGAGTGAGAATCAATAACCACATGTCAGCCAAATAAGCGAAAATATGATTTCGGAACATGTGTGAACAGCGAAGGCCAAGGTCTGACTGCGCGAGGTCATTCGCTGTCTGTAAACAGAATCATTGTATACTATAGAATGTTTCAATGGAGAGAAAATGCCTAGATGAGGATGCTGTGCATTCGCATATTTTGAGCATGTTTGCTAGCACATTCCTAGAGAACTGGAAAATATAAAAATATCAACATTCTGCCGAAGAACAGAGCATATCAAATCCAAACGTAGCCCTACAGACTCGGTTTGATTGTTTCTGTTCATGGAATACAACAAAATAAATACAAGCTGCAACAGTCTCAAAGAAGAAGAAACATTTATGATATCAGCATTATATCAAATCACCTGGTGACGTTTCACAGTCTCCACACAAGCACTTAATGATATCTGCTGCGATCACGTCATGTTCTGAAGTAGGAATTATTTAAAAGTACTGAACAGAAAGTCAGAACGAAATACAAATTATTAGCACCATGATGAGCTCAGCTACAGAAACATAAGAACAGATTACATTCTATAAGAGACTTCGGAACTGTCATTTTTCTGCGCCCCGACGCATCTTCTTGCAATTAAAGCTGGAAGTAAAGTTGTTATTCTTAATTTTTTCACCTTATTGGTTAATAAAATAATATAATATAACAAGAATAACAACTTTACTTCCATCTAGTGCAGTCACATGACCTACGCATTAAATCCTTTCATTAAAAGCCCTTAATAATCGTTTAAACTATTGTAAAATTCAGACATGCAAACGATTCTTTAGATAAAGTAAATCAACTTTGATTCTTTATATATCGTAAAACAACTTTGATTGTGCCTAAGAGAAAGATTTGACTACCTAAGAACTGCATTACTTAACTCTTTCATCCCTACAGACCAATACAGATACCTTTGCTAACAGTGCAGATCCAGATAAGACGGCTCGTAATCAAGATCTACACTCTTTGCCATTCTGTTATTGATTTTATACTGAAAGCCCCTTTAGCAACAATGAATGTGTCCAAATTCAGAGATGGAAGAGTCCATTTCAGAAACTCAGGGATAAAATGGTTAATGTATCATACTGGAACAAACATTGCAAAGTCTTATTGTTATTATTTCCCGCTGATTTATTGATTCATTAACAATAAAAAGCACGATAGACATGAACTTTTCATTAAACGTAGACGTTTTAATGCGTAGGAAACATTCTTCTGATTTATAGAACCAACACTTCATAGGTTTCTGACTTATCTGTAAAAAGACACAAGCTCCAAAATATAAACAAGTACGATGTTGAATTGATGTTTGCAGCTGCTGTAGTAAACAGACGCATTAAATGGAAGCCAATTTCCAGGTAAATGTTGTTGTTGTTGTTGTTGTTTTGTTTTTGTTTTTTGTTGTTGTTTTTTATTTTTTTTTATTTTTTATTTTTTTATTTTTTTTTTTTTTTTTTTATTTTTTTTTTTTTTTTTTTTTTTTTTTCAAGAAAGTAGAATAAATCCATTTAGCCTTTGTTGGCCGACTGGATAATAATATTATAAGGCTTCAAATAATGTGAAAATTACAGTCCTAAATATGTTTCGTTACACCTTGTGTTGCAATTATTATTGTTACTTCATACATTGCCTTCCATTTTATCATGCATCACTGTTAATGCAACTGATGTGATTATATATGATGCATAACGCACGTAAAGGGCCCTTATGCAATTTGCGGACAACGCAGGCCCAGATCAGGGCCTTCGTTGTCCGCTTACAGAATCAATGGATACTGCAGCATATGTCGACAAACACAGAATGCTCGGATCGGACTGCACGGTTGCGCATGCTGATCTAGACCTATGTTGTCCGCAAATTGTTTAAGGGCCCTTTTCATGCGCTAAGCATCAATTAAAAAGCTACACAGACAAGAAATTGTCTGGAATAATATGATAAACGTAAAAAGAATTGCCTTTGGAAACAAAGAACACACAACGGATTAGAAAATTGGAGTCTCGATTTTATTGGGACTCTTCACAAGCAGAAATGAAGTTTGAAACACCGCTTACGCCCTCTAGCGTATACATGAGCAGAAGTCCGTTTTCAAATATTCCACAATGGGCCCAATGATACCAAAGGAAATGAAATATAATCTGCACTATGGTGATGTACGGGGAGACGTTCTTCCGCCGCCACACGGCTCTAACACCAGATGCAATGTAGTAAAATAAACGTCAAAACGATTGCCTTTGGAAACAAAGAACACACAACGGATAGGAAAATGAGAGTCTCGGTTTTTATTGAGACGCTTCATAAGCACTAATAAGCCGCATCGTCGGAAAACGCACCTTCGGACCTGTGCACTCAGCGAATATTCAAATCAGCCTGCGCGGCCGCGCAATCTGATTACTTATCGTTGTCCGCATGAAGAAACTTTATATCCTTGGCCATCCAAAATGTGCTCAGTGGAGATCCTGACCATTACGAAAACACGCCTATTCAAATATACTGAAAATTTTATCACAAAAAAATGAAAATTTTCAGATAAAAAAATCAGATATTTTTCATATTTCTGCTCAAAACATAGATTGTGGGTAATCGCTAGAACTGCCTCGATGAGGCGGTTCTAACGAGTACCCACAATCTATGTTTTTGAGCAGAAATAAGAAAAATAATGTATACCCCTGTAAACCCCAGTTTTACTATATAAAAGTGGGGTTTAAGGGGGTCAAACTTATAAAGGTATGTTTTCCTGATGCGATTACCCAAACATATGTTTACGCGGAGAAAATAATTATATGAACAATGAGGAGAAGGTAAGGAACAAACAATGACAAACCAAAACAGCACCCTTGCAAAATTAGATACACGAACGAAGAAAAACTTCAAGAAACATATCATCTATGACAGGTGCACTGTAGGTCATAGATAGGGTTTACGAAATTGTGTAGAGAGAAATCTAACATACATTTCCAAAGTGGTTAAAATTTGTATAAATGGCATTTGAAACGCGAACTTGAGATCTAATGACGGTTTGGTTTTACATCGCATCAGAACAAGGCCAAAATAATATAAACATACGAAATGAGGCTAAAAACAACAATACAATAATAATCAATAATAATACAGACAGGAATCCAAAGACAGTTCTGCAAGTCTGAGGCATCAGTTATCAAAATTTATTTATCGTCTTAATCTTCTGTAAACATCTCCTGTATGTTGACCAGTATATTGGGTCAAACATTTCATGCAAATCAGAAAATAGGATTTGACATTTTATGCAAATTGCTTCCACTGGAGACGATTTGTATGAAATGCCAAACCCCTACGGCGTAATAGAGACATCAACATATATGAAAAAAGGTAAGAGAAAAGGTATGAGCCGCAACGTGGGACAACATACCTTCTAATACGTTTGTCCAACCTCAAATCAGCCTTCGCTGCATGCAGTCTGATCTGTCTTCATTGTCCAATTGAAGACGTCATTCTTGGCTATCCAAAATGCCCTCAGAGAGGATTCGCGCAGTCTGATCCGAATCTTCGCTAGGCGCACATGTAGAAAGGTACGTTTTCTGATGTTGCGGCTCATATGATGCGCAATATGAGAAACATTACGAAAACACGCCTATTCAAATATATTGAAAATTTCACCACAAAAAAATGAAAATTTTAGATAAAAAAATTCTGATATTTTTTATAATTTTGCTAAAACATAGATTGTGGGTACTCGTCAGAACCGCCTCGGCGAGGCGGTTCTAACAAGTACCCACAATCTATTTTTTAGCAGAAATAAGAAAAATAATGTATACCCCTGTAAACCCCAGTTTTACTATATAAAAGTGGGGTTTATGGGGGTCAAATTTATATAGATATATTTTCGTGATGACATGTACCTTACTTCACCTGTGGAACCAAGTGGCCCCGAGGGCCTATTCGAAAAGAAAATGTTTTCAGATTATTGGATACTGTAACAGGTACTGACGAAAATCAACATGACTGATTGGCGGGAACAGACAGATCCCAGTTTTCACTATTTATATATGCACTAAATTCTAAAGGGTGGATTATCTGGAAAAAGTTAAAAACAAAAGTCCAGGGAGTGCCACAATCAGAAATCGCAGCCAATCCCTGACACCAAGAGGAAGAGAAAAGAGACACAGACCAACAAAATAAACAAACAGCAAAACAAACAAACGCACGAAAAGCACACAGACCAGTTCTCTATTCCCCAAGCAAGCTGATCGCAATGCTAAAAGAACTGAAAAACACAAGGACAAAACGCAATGTAATGTTTAATACAAATCGCTTGGTAGAGTTAAACACAAAGCTACACAGAGTAAGAGCAACACCGGGGCCACCGCCGTACATCACAAAAACACGCCTATATAATATTGACCCCCTTAAACTCCACTTTTATATAGTAAAACTGGAGTTTACAGGGGTATACATTATTTTTTTTATTTCTGCTCAAAAACATAGATTGTGGGTACTCGTTAGAACCGCCTCGTCAAGTCGAGGCGGTTCTAACGAGTACCCACAATCTATGTTTTGAGCAGAAAATATGACAAATATCAGAATTTTTTATCTGAAAATTTTCATTTTTTTGGGTGGTAAAATTTCATTATATTTGAATAGGCATGTTTTCGTAATGGAACGATCAGTTGTCTATTGTGATCGACCTGTGTACGGCGTCAGGCGTCCGTCGTGGGTCGTCCACAATATGCTTCAAATGACATCTCCTCAGTAACTACTGGGCAGATTTCAACCAAAGTTGACAGGATTGCTCCTTTGGAGGTTCTCTATCAAAAATGCTCAAATCATTCCGCTCTGCTGCACAAAATGGCTGCCTGAAAAACATTCAAACGACATCTCCTCCTAGGCCAGTGGCCCGATTTCAAAATAATTTCTCAGAAATATTCCTTTAGTGTGCCTCTACCAAAATTGATAACATGGTTCCGCTCCGCTGAACAAAATGGGCGACACAATAAAAACAGAAAAAAACCTTTAAACGACATCACCTCCTAGGCCAATGGCCCGATTTCAAAATAATTTCACAGAAATGCTCATTGGGTGACCCTCTACCAAAATTGCTAGAACGGTTTCGCTCCGCTGAACAAAATGGCCACTAGAGCTAAAAAATGGAAAACATTTAAACATCTCCTCCTAAGCCAATGGCCCGATTTCAAAATAATTTCACAGAAATGATCCTTGAGTGACCCTCTACCGAAATTGCTAAATGGTTCTACTCCTTGGAACAAAATGGCCGCCAAAGCTAAAAGAAGAAAATCCTTTAAACGACATCTCCTCCTAGGCCAATGGCCCCATTTCAAAATAATTTCACAGAAGTGTCTCTTGGGTGACCCTCAACCAAAATTTTTAAAATGGATCTGCTTCGCTGAACAAAATGGCCGCCAGAGCTAAAAATAGAACAAAAAAATTTAAACGACATCTCCTCCTAGGCCAATGGCTCGATTTCAAAATAATTTCACAGATATGTCCCTTGGGTGAACCTTCTTCAAACTTGCTAAAATGAATTTGCTCCGCTGAACAAAACGGACGCCAGAGCTAAAAAAAGAAAACTTTTAAACGACATCTCCTCCTAGGCAAATGGTCCTATTTCAAAATAACTTCACAGAAAGGACTCTAGGGTGACCCTCTAGGAAAATTGCTAAACTGGTTCTGCTCCGCTGAACAAAATGGCCGTCAAAGCTTAAAATATAAAAACATTTAAACAACATATCCTCCTAATTTCACAGAAAAGTTCTTCGGGTGATCATGTACAAAAATTGCTAAAATGGATTTGCTCCGCTGAACAAAATGGCCGCCAAAGCTAAATAAAGAAAAACGTTTAAACGACCTCCTTGACCAATGGCCCCATTTCAAAATAATTTTACAGAAATGTTCCTTGGAAAATTGCTAAAATGATTCTGCTTCGCTGAACAAAATGGCCGCCAAAGCTAAAAAAAAAAAAAAAAAAAAAAAACATTTAAACGACATCCTCCTCCTAGACCAATGGCCCCCCCTCTACCAAAATTGCTAAAATGGTTCCGCTCAGCTGAACATGGCCGCCAATGCTAAAATAGAAAAACCTTTAAACGACATCTCCTCCTAGGCAAAATAATTTATAGAGATGTTCCTTGGGTGACCCTCTATCAAAATTGTTAAAATGGTTCCGCTCCGCAGCACAAAATGGCCACCAGAGCAAAAAATATGAAAAAAAAAACCTTTAACAGAAATGTTTCTTGGGTGTTCCTCTACCAAAATTGTTAAAATGGTTCCGCTCCGCTCAACATAATGGCCACCAAAGCTAAAACATAGAAAAACCTTTAAATGATATGTCCTCCTAGGCCAATGGCCCGATTTCAAAATAATTTCACAGAAATGTTCCTTGGGGGACCGTCTATTGAAATTGCTAAACTGGTTTTGTTCCATTGAACAAAATGGCTGCCAAAACTAAAAATTGTAAAAACCTTTAAACGACATCTCCGACAGAAATGTTTCTTTGGTACCCCTCTAACAAAATTGCTTAAATGGATCCGCTCCGCTGAACAAAATGGCCACCAAAGCTAAAAATAGAAAAACCTTTAAATGTGACCCTCTACCAACATTGTTTAAATGGTTCCAATCCGCTTAACAGAATGGCCGTTAGAGCCAATCTTATTTCCAAAACTGGCCTGAGAATCTAATGATTAATTTTTGGCCTTAAATATGAATATCAAGTCTTGCACTTAAAGCAGATGTTCTCAGCTGAGCGATTTTAGAGGCCGTGACCTCTTGTTTATATAGATTGCCTTGCCGAGGTGTGTTCCTCCGTCCGTAATCAGTGTGAAAATCGCTGTAACTTTTAAACACTTCAGTAGAATAATTTGATAATTTTTACATATAGATGCATATTGACAAGACCTAACAAATGAAATTGTCAAATGCCAGATTTCTTTGTAAATAGTTATAAATAGCCTCGCCGAGGCAAACAATGTGAACATATGATAATCGCAATATTGCTCAAACTGTTTGAAATATTTGGCAATATTTGACAAATTGATAGATACCACTGAAATTGTCAGATGCCAGCTTTTTTTATAAATAGCCTCGCCAAGGCAAAAATATGAAACTTAAAACACTGTTTCTACTAGCATTTAGTTACAACACCATGCTTTTATGGTTAAATTTATATACAATCCTGTGTCACTCTTTCACCTCTAATGACCTATCACCACTAGTTAGAATTGTTACGTGGATAAAATCATGTAAATGCGTTTCTTTTTTGCGGGCTAAGCACCTCCCAGCTAGCATTCTACGTAAATCTACATCGGGCCGTCATCGGCCCGTCAGCTACCCTGACGGGCCGATGACGGCCCGATATAGATTTACGTAGAATGCTGACTGGGCTTAGCGTAAGTTGATACTCTCATATAATTTTTGTTGTTGTTGTTGTTTTGTGTTTTTTGTTGTTGTTGTTTTTTGTTGTTGTTGTGTTTTTTTTGTTTGTTTTTTTGTTGTTGTTGTTTTTTGTTTTTTTTGTTTTTTTTTTTTTTTTGTTTTGTTTTTGTTTTTTTTTTGTTTTTTTTTTGTTGTTTACTTTTTTCAAATCAGGATCGGCTCAGTTATTTAAAAGGACTAGAAACTATAAACTTCATTATAGTGAAATATGGATAGAAGTTTTACTATCGCCATACGGCAGTAACACCAGCTATTGTGAAGATAGAAAGTTTCTAAATGTATAATGGCCACATTCACAAAACTGAAAACTGATGCTTTGTTCCCAGTCAGCATTCTACGTAAATCTATATCGGGCCGTCATCGGCCCGTCAGGGTGGCTGACGGGCCGATGATGGCCCGATATAGATTTACGTAGAATGCTAGCTGGGTTATTGTATTTGCACGTCTGTGATCGGACTATCCGTGATTTTACTAGTGAGTTTCTTTTGCTGTAATTTGTAAACCCTCATCTTCGCTAAACCATGCTTTGAAAAGTAATTTTGATAAGCCTTTTTTTCTGTGTTCATCTGCTGATGAGTTTTAGAGCCTTTACGCGTAACGAACAATTTTGCGTAGCTGGAACTATATCATAATTAAGGGCGAGTTGAACGTCTGTAAAACTAGGTCCTCCTCTTACCCTAATTCCTTCAAAAGAATAAAAACAGTCTTGCCCTTGACCGTTCGAAGGCGGTTTCCGTTGCAATGTTTTATTGTTTGTGTTGTTATAGTATATTGCCCATGATGACTTTTTTTAGTCATTTGAACCTATACTGATCTAACTTGATCTGGTGCTTCTTGGTGTTAAAATCGAAGTGAAGCAGAAGTAAATAAATTAATTGTCAACATTTTATCGCATAGACAAAAAGGTATATACCATGTTATCCACCTATTTTGGATATTAAAGATGCATTTATATGCAACGTTGTACCTCTTTTAATTTCCACTTGCTAAATTGTGTTAGAATGTTTAGTTGCCAGTAAAAAGTATGGAAAAGTACTTTAAGGTTACGCACCGGTTAAGTCGACTGAAAGTAATAAGTACTACTTACCCAGGACAATTACAGATTACTTATATAAAGTGTGGACAGTTCAGCATATCCCTTTGAAATTGTGATAACGTTTTATGCCGCCATTTAGATTATTCGATTATTTTGTTTGTTTCCAAAGGAATCTTTTTTTTTACAGAAGGTAAATTTAGGGATACTAAGAAATGACAAAACAAACGCCACATAAAAAACCACCGACCCACGAATAAAAAAAGAAACGCAACGGAGAAACCGGCTTGAACGGCCAAGGACATAATACCAAAAGTATAAGTGAAGATAACCAGGAAATGTCACAACCTTTCCGTTGCACCAAAAGGAGAGATGAGGAACAAATAATGACAAAACAAACGCAACATATTAAATTACCGACGAACGCACAAAGACGAACTACGAGGAACCGCCTTGGAACGGTCAGTAGGAAAACCACTGAGGCGGGCTTGAACCAGTTTTACTCGCGTGAAACGTCACCTTGAATTCTTTAATTATGATGCAGCTCCAAATTACAAATATTCACTTGAATCATCACAGTTAAACACATAATTATAATCAAAAACAAGCCTGATATTTTAATTTTATTTGAGAAATTTTTCGCTTCCAAAGATGTTTTATTTTATAACCATCACGAAAACATGCCTATATAATTTTGACCCCCTTAAACCCCACTTTTATACAGTAAAACTGGGGTTTACAGGGGTATACATTAGTTTTCTCATTTCTGGTCTAAAACATAGATTGTGGGTACTCGTTAGAACCGCCTCGCCTCTATGTTTTGAGCAGAAATATGAAAACTATCAGAATTTTGTATCTGAAAATTTTCAGTTTTTGGAGGTAAAATTCTCTATATATTTGAATAGGCATGTTTTTGTAATAGTAATATGTCACGAAATACCTAAACTATAAATTATGGAGCGTTCTCGTTCCATTCAGCAGACGACTATTTTCCTGACTGGCCTAGTTCAAAAATTTCAGATATGTCCCAGTACGCATCCTTTATAAATCTATAGCGGGCCGTTATCGGGCCGTCAGGGTAGCTGACGGGCCGATAACGGCCCGCTATAGATTTATAAAGAATGCTACCTGAGGTAGTATCCGATCTATGCCGTTGACACCCTCGACGTCTGATCCGAGAAAATCAGCTCGATTCTTAACCACCATTTGTTCTCTGGTGCAATCATTCATCTGTATCTTTTTTTTTTTTTTTTTTTTTCGTTCTTTTATCGAATATGAGTGCAAAATGTGGTTATTTATTTTACATGCATGCTGGTATTGGAAGACGAAGTGTACGTATTGTGAATATTCTGAGATAATTTACTTAACGTTAGCACTCTAGGCAAATTCGGCAGATGTCATATTGCAGATGACAAATGAGTGGGCTTTTTAGCAGACAAATGTAGTTTGATTACATGTTGAGATGTATAAGTGTGAAATGCCAAGCTCTGTGTTCAGAATAAAGTAAGACAGATAATTCAAAATATTGTCAGCTGGGATTAAACCCACCATGATCACCGTTAACCCTTAAAGCGCTAAGCACAGCTACAGCAGACGGCACATCGAAATCTATTTTTATCATAGCCTGGATATTATGCGGCAGACTGCATGCCTAGTTATCAACCCAATCATTGTTGATGGCTATGCTTTACTCTTTAAAGGCCTCAGACTCAATGACGGCCTCTTCGTAAAACTTTAACCAGTGGGTTGGGGCTTGACGGTATGTCTTTGGCTTGGTCCGCCGTGGTTCAACTATTGGTTTTCATTTACTCTGGCACACAGTAGAATTGCCATGGGTACTCGTCTTTGTTTATCACAGTGATTAATTTGATTTTTATGTTTTAACTTTGATGCATTGACTGAGTTGTGAGCCTTTATTCGAACCGAATTTTTATGTATTCCTGTATTGAGTAGCATCGGGAACCAGGGTGAAGTTGGCTGGCCGTAAAAGTGCTTTCAACCACTTCCCCCCCCCCCCCTCCCGCCACCCCCACCCCCGGTGGTTTATTCTACTGACCAGTCTAAGGCGGGGTGGTCCCGGCGTTAGTCTTACTCTTTGTTGCTTTGTGGTTTATTCTACGAGTCGATTTTTTTTTTAAGTTTTGCATCGTGTTATTTTGTTCTTGTATTTTTCAGTCCTTTTAGCATTGCGATTACCTCGCTTGGGGAAGAGAGAGCTAATCTTAGTGCTTTTCGTACGTTTGTTTGATTTGTACTTGTTTGGTTTTGTCTGTTACCTCATCCTCTTGATGTTTGGGAAGGGCTGCGGCTTGTGATTGTGGCACTCCCTGGACTTTTCTCTTATCTTTTTTTTTATAAATATTCCTGTATTTAATGCAAAAAGTGAGACCTCGATCAGACGCCGCGTTCTGTGGCGGCTGATCTGGGTCTATACTGTTTGCCAATGTTCTTTATATGGGACGTTAGGCTTGAATGGGTTAAAGAAGTCTACAAACTGTAAAACTTTACAATTAATTTCACTTCACTGATTGTTTTATCTCACTGAGCGATACAAGGATGACAACTCTCATTCTCCTGGTGCTTATTTTCACATTTTATTATGCAGGTGCGGCATAACCTAGTTTTTTTTTCTATGTTTAGTTCTATTTTTGGAGATTTAACGTGAATCATTTCCCTGAGAATTAACAAAATCGGTTTTTGAATGTCTTCTGAAACAGTTTTGCCTAGCGCTTAAAGGCTCCATATTCCTCAAAATAGATATTTTATTCTCCAAGAAAGATTTAATAAATTGATATATAATATTAATACAATCATAAAATGTGGCACCTGACAGCCTATAAAATTTCAGTGAGTCTCTCGTTCTTAAAATGAAACGATTTTTATCATATCTCTGAATTTAATGTTGCCAACATTAATTCAGAGATACGATAAAAAATCATTTCATTTTTAATTCGGTTCAAAAACGAGAGACTAACTGAAATTCTACAGGCTGTCAGATGCCACATTTTATGATCGTATTAATACTATATATCAATTTATTAAACCTTTCTTGGATAAAAAAAGGTCTATTTTTGAGGAATACGGAGCCTTTAAGGATTTAACATACGCAATGATATACAGGAGCTCGCGTGTTTGTATGTCTCAGTATCGGAACGTTTACATGTTGCTGCACGGTATATGTCGTGCGACCGAGTTTCTTAACAATTTTATTACCATAAAAACTATAAAATTTCTTATAATAATAAGAATAATGGGATGCACGTGATTATCACCGATGCTTACATTATCTGGAAGGGGAATCATATTTTTTGTGGTGAGAGTATTTTTATTTTTTCTTCTACTAGTTTTTTTTAGCAAATTCGCTACCGAATACGCCCTTAGGAAATACTTGTACAAAATTAAGCTGTCCGAATATTTAGGATAGATACGGTGAGAGTAAAATTATTTTCCTACTTTTCAGTCAGGTTTAAACTGTATCGCCTCAAAATATCTGCCCTAAAGAATAGTAATATCTGTATCTGTTCTCGTGTAAACTGCGCAGTAAACACAGAATAGTAAAGAAGATGTCTGCAATTACAGAATATAGCTTAGTCATCACGAAAACATACCTATATAAATTAGACCCCCTTAAACCCCACATTTATATAGTAAAACTAGGGTTTGCAGGGGTACACCTTATTTGTCTTATTTCTTCTCAAAAACATAGATTGTGGGTACTCGTTAGACCGCCTCGTCGAGTCGAGGCGGTTCTAACGAGTACCCACAATCTATGTTTTGAGCAGAAAATATGAAAAATATCAGAATTTTTTATCTAAAAATTTTCATTTTTTGGTGGTAAAATTTTCGGTATATTTGAATAGGCGTGTTTTCGTAATGTAAAACTAGTTAAACCCTTTCATACATGTGTTTATGAAGAGCACTCTTACATTTCTGAATGTTGACTTGTCCAATGATGCAAATAGGAGTTTCAATCTAAAATGAAAAACTATGTCGAACAGTGTGCCAAACAGTGTAGATGCGGATGTGACGGCTCACGAGCCGTCACATCTGCAGCTACACTGTTTGCTGAAATTGTTAAGATCCAAATAGATTGTTTATGCTGATTGTTCCAAGACGGTTCCTCCGTTACTGTTTTTCTTTGTTTGTTTGACTGTACCTTTGTGTCTTGTCATTTTTGTCCATTATCTCATCTTCTTTCGGTACCTCAGGAAGCCTGTGCTTCGTTAGTTTAGCCTGTCGATTATATTAAACAGGACATCAACTTTGAGACCGTCTTGAATTGCAAGAGACGGGTCAGACTGCAACGTAAATGGCGACTTTATTCCAAGTTTGTTGGTTTGTTTTTCTAGAAGACTGTTACATATCTTATTCGTCCTTATCCAGGCTCACCTTGATTCTAGGTTTAAGCATCAAATTGTTTTGCTGTTAATCGTTCCAAGGTGGTTTCCTTTGCATTCCTCTTTGTTTGCATGGTCATTTTACGGGGACGTTGTTGCTTTTTATTGTCAGTTCTTGTTATTAAACCATTACCCAGTGTCTTTGAAGTCATTACGTGCTTATGGTCTTGGCGGAGTATCCTCATATTGACTGTTTTCATAATAATACATTTTGCGAAAAAGGATCCTATAAAAGCAAATAACACACGAAGAAAAACCAAAATAGGAGACGTGTTATTTGTTTTTTGTTCTATGTGTTTCCAAGGGCAATTTTTTTCTTTTTGTTTTTATTCGACTCGCTGCAGCGTGTGTTAAGTGTTGTAAAAAGTCTCCCCATACTTCATTATAGTGCAGTTTTTATTTCCTTTGTCTTTGGGAGCCCATTCTGGTATCTTTGAAAATCGAATTCACTGATCCCAAAACACCAGAAAGTATAAGCTATACTATGATGAAGTGCGGGGACATATTTTGCGACCACCACACGGCACTTAACAGTAGCAATCCCTTGAAATCAGAAAACTTTTAACGAGTGAAAATAGCTGACTCGATTTTCCAGATGGTTCTTCCGTTGTAGTTACTCTTTGTTCGACGTCGGTGGTTTCGTTTGTGATGTTTGTTTTGTCATTGTCTGTGTCTCATCTCTCTTCTTCTTTTGGTGCTTCCGGAAGGCCGTGCTTAGTATTTACGGCATTTCCTTGATACTTTTTTGCAACAGAAGGACCGCCTTGTAGCGATCAACAGAAACAACTTCTGGCCCCAAGGTTGTAAAAATTGTTCGTGCTCAACTGAGCTGAGCATGAAATTTGTATGCTAATAAATCTTAAATTACTAATATTACAAAATCTTTCTTGCTAAACATAGCTGAGCATGAAACTTTCTCTGCTAAAAAATATGAAAATGCCAACTATTGTTGGCATTTTCATATTTATTAACAGCGAAAATTACAAGCTCAGCTGAGTTGAGCATGAAAAACATTTTATGACCTCGGGGCAAGGTTGACTTTAACTAGTTTTACACGATCTTATCCGCGCCATTAATTTTGACGCAGCTCAAAATTATAAATATGTATTTCTGATATAGTGGTTTCATATTTTGCTTTCCATCATTGTTCCTCATCTCTTCTTCGTTTGGTGCTTTGGTCACTTATATTGTTCGGCGTAGCTCAAATATATAAATATGTTTCGGTCGGCATAGGGTCGTCTACCTACAAAACGTATAAACTGTACCGTAGAAAAGTACATGAAGACTTTTCACCGGTGACGGTAAATAAATGCTGACACGATTGGTCGTCTTAGAACAAGGAAAGGAAACAGGGAACATCCTTTTAGTGAAACGTTACTTTCTGCCTAGCATCTATGGTAAAGGACTGTACTTCAGATATATTCTTTTGAAACCTGTCAGCATTCAATAGTAAAATCAATTGCTAAAGGAACCAATTATTTACAGTTATATTGAACTAATATTGGTGAATAATTTCCTCTTTGGAAAAGTCTTCCTTATCTCAGCTTGATATAGTATTGACGTTATCAGTCCAACAATCGTCAGATAACGTACCTTCTTATGTGTGCGCCCAACGAAGACTCAGATCAGCCTACGCATGCATACAGTCTGATCATATCCTTCATTGTCGGCATGAAGAAACTTTGCATCCTTGGCTATCAAAAAGTGAAGATTCTGATCAGCTTGCATGAATGCGCAGGCTGATAAGAATCTTCGCTGGGCGCATATGTCCAGGGCCCAGTTGTTCAAAACTAACAATGTCGTTAGTTAACGTATCGTTAAAACTTTGATCATTAAATATCGGCATATACGCTAATATTTTTGCAAAAGCTACTCACATTTTTTTTCAGCAAAAATAACTGTGAATTAGATATTGTACTTTCTCGAACAGTTAACATTTTGACCACTAACGAGCTCGTTAAGCTAACGATGCTTTGAACAACTGGGCCCAGATACGTTTTCTGACATTGCGCCTCATAGAGTGTTATTTTATTTCAGTCATATGATGTGTAAATGGACCGTCTGGGCATAGCAAACAGACATGCGCACAGATTAGGACCTTTGCTTTCCGCCGAAAGAATCATCAGATGGTGTATAATAGGCGACTACGCGTGTGTCGCGGTCGGCTTAAGCTTCGGTGTTATTAATACCTTGATAGACAGAAGATAAAAACCCTGATGTTGCTTCAAATATTACTGAAACCTAGTCAAATTACACTTTCTTGAAAATCCTGGGATCCACTTAAGCCGGTACTAGGGTCGTATGCAGCTCTGCAGATTACATTGCTGCCTTATGAAGGTATGACCGTATACCGTACGGTGGAACATTAGTATGTATACTACCAAGTAGCATATAAGTCTTAACTTAATTAGGTATAAAGAGCATGCACGAGGATTAATGAGTTAAGATTACTTCATACACATTCAGAGATGATAACACAGTCAAACTGGTTTTGAGTAGACCTCCCTTTTAAAAGGGGTGGGGGTGTCAGAATGCAAACAGGAACTGGCAAAAATTGTGTCCATTAAAATAAAACTCTACCAGGTGTATCAAATCTCTTTAAAATGGGCTCGGACCTGTCAAAACATTTTCTTTTGCAAATTAACCCTTGTCCTGCTGAATAAATTAAGAGGTCATGCCCATCTCCAATTTTCAGCCTATCATATTACTTGATCTAGGTTGTTGAATCAAATTCACATACTGAATGGCAAACAGTGCAGATCCAGATCAGTTGGCTTCTTCAGATGTCAACTGATCTGGATCTACACTGTTTGCAAAGGCAGGATATACCCGGGCTCAGCAAGACAAGAGTTAAATAATAGAACTATAGTTTTAAATTTACCATACACTTCCGTACCTTTTCCGCTCCTCGCGGCAGTCGTCTCTTGTCAATACCATTTCTGACAAGCACGTTCCGTAATTGTGTCTTTTACAATTTCTGTCAAGCATGTTCCTTAATTACACCCATTTTATGTTATTCCTAGACATTTACTTCTATTTTCAAATTTGCAGATTCATATGATTGTAATTGAATGTTCTGTCTGCTCTTAGTATGTGATTTTAACTTGTTCTTAACCTTTCCATCATATGTCGAATTTGATCTATGTGGCGTGATATTTAATTGGCTTTTGAGACATGCTTTCTAACATTAATTTTCCTTTCAATTTATTTTCGTCTCCACTGATGATGTTTACTACTGAAGGCTTATGTGTTCAAAGAACAAATGGTTTTGCATACGCTTGAAGAAACTTGATATACTTGTCGCCACTTCCACCAAGGTAGACAATTTTTATTACTTCCTGTTCCTTCGAACAAGGGGTGCAAGTTGTTCCTTTTGGAGTAAATCCCTTTACAGAAGGGGGACAAATAATTTTGTGAAAGTCCCTTTCCCTGAAAACGTATCAGTTACCTTCAGTTGCCTATTAAGATGTTTTACAACGCAGTTGCGTCTCCGCTGATGATTTTACTACTGTAGCATTATGTGTTCAAAGAACCAATGGGCCGTAATGTGAGAAATAATACCCTCTGAGTTGTGCGCCCAACGAAGACTTAGATCTGACTGCGCATCCGTGCAGTCGGATCTGAGTCTTCGTTGTTCACATGAAGGAACTTTACATCTTTTGCGATCCGATATTCATACAGTAAAGAGTTTGATTAGTCTTCGGGAATGTGCAGGCTGACCTGAATTTGCTCTGGGCGGAAAAGGTACATTTTCTGACGTTCCGACTGAAACGGTTATACGTACTCTTAATTTGCATATTTATAGATCTGTCCAAGGGATAGCATTTTTATGCGTCTAAATTATTGTCTAGACAAATAGCATTCCATCAATGTGGAAAAGGTAAAAGTACCGACGACCAAAGTCCACATCTACTAGGGTGGGATCAAAAGTAATGCAACCAATGCTGTTAAATGACAACTAAAGGTCTTCATGTAAGCCCTTATTTTCTTCCGCATTTTGTGACACTTTTTTTTGCCTGTGCAAATGTAAAATTTGAGCGCGATATTGTGTCTACATGTAAAGTTCACACATCGATTGAAAACTATGACAATGGGGAACTTGTACATGGCGTGAATTTTGTACTCGCGCTAACAAAAGCGGTGAACCCAAAAGCAATACTTTAGATCCCAGCCTGGTCAACTAGAACAACAGCAACCATTATAACACAAGAACGTTTCAATGGAACGTACAGTGTTTACCGTAATAATTCAGACAGGCGGTACAGTATTTTCCCTAAGAATTCGGAAAGGCAGGGTACAGTATTTATCCTCCTAAGTATTCGGCCAAGTATTTACCCTAAGCATTCGGATAGGCTGTGTACAGTTTATACCCTGAGTATTCGGACAGACAGGGTGCAGGATTTACAAGCATTCGGATAGGCAGGGTACAGCTTATACCCTAAGTATTCGGACAGGCAGGGTACAGGATTTACCCTAAGTATTCGGACAGGCTGGGTACAATATTTACCCTAAGTATTCAGCCTAGCAAAGTACAGTATTTATCCTAAGTATTCAGCCAGGAGGGTGCAGTATTTACCCTAAGTATTCGGACAGGTAGGGTACAGTATTTACTCTAAGCATTCAGACAGGCAGAGTACAGTATTTACTCTAAGTATTCGAATAGGCGGGTAACAATATTCACCCTTAGTATTCGGACAGGCGGGACACAGTATTTACCCTAAATATTCGGACAGGCAGGGTGCAGTAGTTACCCTAAGTATTCGGACAGGCAGGGTACAGTATTTGCTCTAAGATTTCAGGCAAGCCGATTACAGTATTTACTCTAAGTATTCGAACAGGCGGGTAACTATATTCACCCTAAGTATTCGGACAAGCTGGTTACAATATTTTCCCTAAGTATTCGGACAGGCTGGTAAAAATAGTATTCGGACAGGCGGGTAATAATATTTACCCTAAGTATTCGGACAGGCAGGACACAGTATTTACCCTAAGTATTCGGGCAGGCGGGATATAGTATTAACCTTAAGCTTAAGGCCAGGCGGGTTACAGTATTAACTCTAAATATTCGGAAATATAGAGTACAGTATTTACCATAAGTCTTATTCTGCGGCGTTTGATCAGGGTCTACATTGGCTGACACACTCAGCTTTTTTAGATACATCAGCAGATATGCAAACAATCTTGTTTAAAAATGTTTTGACAAGTATTATTTCTGCAATTTGAATGAAGGTTGTTGCTGTGGAGCTTGTTTCTATGGCAACAGAAGAATTTTATGAATATGGGTATATCAATAATTCTTCTACGCTACTTGTCAGTGAAATACACGAGAAATACACAGCATTGGTAATACAACATTTTGAATACTGAATTGGGTAGTCCAACTTCTAAGACCGAAGAATCCCTTATGTATAGAGGCAGGCGGTATTTACCGTTTGCACCGTAAATATTGGGACACGTTGACAACTTATAATTACTTATTTATAAAGGAAAATATATAGAAATTCATATATAAAAGTTATGACCTAGTATAGTCATGTCGTTTCCTTCGTCTTGAAAGTAAAGTTAGGAATGTTTTATGACGTCATAACGATTGACGACATTTTAAATGGAGGTTCTCAGACTTGACACCCTATATCAACTTAAAAGCGCACATCTCTATGATATTTTATGTTTGATCATTAAACGTATCAGAAATAATCCTATATGGATAGATTTGTCAGAAAAGTTGAGAGTTACAAATTATCAAAATTTGCCATAAAGTCCCTTTTGTCAGACTGCGGCCTTTCTACGAATTGCACTACCATACCTGTCACTATGTATGTCTGTCCGATTTTCTGTTTGTCTGTCTGTTTGTCCATTTGTCGGTCAATTTGCCTCTATATTTGTCTTAGTTACAGTCAACCCTATTTATACCGACACTCGATATAACGCCAAAATTCGTTATAATGACAATTTGAATGTCACGAAACCTTTGCTCAAGAGGTGACGGTTAATGAGAAATTATGCAAAAACATTGCATAAAATCTTCAAGCAACATATGTTTTGGATATTTATTAGAATCGCCTCAGAGAGGCGATTCTAACAAATATCCAAAACATATGTTCTATGAGGAAATAAGAATAAAACAAGGCCTTTTTTACCAATCATTCTGTCCGTTACAACAGCAAATTCATTATAATTGCAACGTCTTTGGGAACAAATGCTGTCGTTGTAACGAGGGTTCAGTGTATTTATAAACCATATACACAAGCATACCACTGCCCCTATTCATTTTCGTGGATGTGTTTCAGTTTGTTCCATTGTCTGGTTTTCTACCATTATCTGTTTGTATATAAAAAGAAAGGCAATGATCAGGAATCGATACAATTCCCTAACACCTTCCGTCCAAGACACCAAAGGGAAAGAAGCACGCACTTAAAGCAACGGCACTACAAGCAGAAAGCCAAAAAGACAGTTTCTATCCCAAAAACTGGCGGCCAAACGGCTATACAAAATTAAAATTTCACCAAGACAAACATGCAAAGATATACAATGACAGAAAGACCGCCTTGGAACAATCAGTAAAATATTACTGGGAAGCTTCAAATTGATTTTGCGTGGTCACAACCCTCGCCCTTAGTATGTATATATGTCTGTATGTACTTTAAAGTCTGACTATGTCCCTAGCCTTGAACTAGGAAGAAAGAAGTAATCACTAGAAGTTAGACGGAAGAACTGAAACATAAGAAGTTTCACATTACGAAAACATGCCTATACAAACATACTGAAAATATTACCAACAAAAAATGAAACTTTTGAGATAAAAAATTCTGATATTTTTCGTATTTCTGCTCAAAAACATAGATTGTGGGTACTCGTTTGAACCGCCTCGATGAGGCGGTTCTAACGAGTACCACAATCTATGTTTTTGAGCAGAAATAAGAAAAATAATGTATACCCCTGTAAACCCCAGTTTTACTATATAAAGCTAGGTGGGGTTTAACGGGGTCAAAATTATATAGGCATGTTTTCGTGATGAAATGGGAAATAATACGTTAGAAGCAAGCACTACGAATTCAGAAATAAGAAGTAAAAAGTAAGAGGTAAGAACTAAGGCACAAGAAGTTACAAGTTGAAACAAAGAAGTCCCTTAGGCGCTTTCTGTGTTGCCTTTCTGTCTGTCTTCTGGTCCGTACACCTTTGTCTTTCTATTTACCTGCTTGCCTTCCTGTCTGTCTCATTTATTTGAAAGCATTACAGACGTTCTATCTGTCTGTCTTTCTGCCAACATAGTTGTTTTTTTTGTTTTTTTGTTTTTTTTTGTTTGTTTTTTTTTTTGTTTTGTTTTTTTTTCGAACCTATATTTTTCTGCATGTGTTTATTATTACATGGATGTATCTATGTTTGCCACGTTGTCTGTTTATCTCTCAGAAGTAAGTACTAAAAGTAAGAACTAGGACATTAGAAGAAAAAACCGAAGTTAGAAGTAAGAAATAATAATTAAGAACTAAGAAGTTAGAGTAAACATTTTACGTATACAACATATAATGTCATATCGTATGTGTAGGAATTTATAACAAAAGTGATAGTAAATAGCAAATTTCCCTTATACTTAGTAGTCCCTGATTATCTCTGTGCAAATGCGCAAGCTGGTCTAGGATTCCATTATCTTTTTGTGGCATCTGGAAGCTTTCTCTGATATCTTCGTCATGAAAAAAAAAAACAATCTTTGGGAAATAACGAACAGCAAAGACTCAGATTAACAGTAGCCAACAATTACGCTGACATTTAACCCTAGTCCTGCTGAACCCGGATATACCCTGTCTTTGCAAACAGTGTAGATCCAGATCAGTTGGCTTCTGTAAAAGCCAACTGATCTGAATCTGCACTGTTTGAGATTAAGTATGTGAATTTGTATCAACAACCTGGATCAAGTAATCTGGTTGGCTGAAAATTAAAAGTGGCGTGGCATCTTAACTTATTCAGCATGACAAGGATTAAGAACCTAATACGACTTTGAATGAATGCACAGGCTGATCTGGGCCTTTCCTGTCTACATATGTCATTAAGACACGTTTTTTTTTGTTGTTTTTTTTTTTTTTTTTTTGTTTTTTTTTTTTATTGTTGTTCTTTTGTTTGTTTGTTTTTTGTTGTTGTTTTTTGTTGTTGTTTTGTTTTTTTTTGTTTTTTCGTTTTTTTTTTTGTTTTTTTCTTTTTTGTTTTGTATTTTTTTTTTTTTTTTTTTTTTTTTTTTTTTGTAATGTTGAACAGTTATGTTTGATGAAAATTTCAGGACCCAGTTGTTCAAAAATAACGATGTCGTTACTTAACGTTTCGTTAAAATTTTGATCATTAAATATGGCATATACGCTAATATTTTTGCTGAAAAAAAAAATGCAAAAGCTACTGACTTTTCTTTAGCCAAAATACCTGTGAATTAGATATTGTATTTACTAGATCAGGTAATATTTTGACCACTAACGAGCTCGTTAAGTTAACGATACTTTGAACAACTGGGTCCAGGTTTTTGTTATTTATAATTGCAACAGGAAAACACGGTTTGAAGTAAAAATCAAATACCGCAATAACCCTAAGTAGTTGGACAAACCTGTCCAAACAATGTAAACCCATATCAGACGCCGATGTTCTGCCACTACACTGTTTGCCACTCATCAAGCACTGTTTAAGACGTATGCACATGTATTAGATGGGGTATGTTGAATACTTATCATCACGAAAACATGCCTATATAATTTTGACCCCCTTAAACCCCACTTTTATATGGTAAAACTGGGGTTTACAGGGGTATACATTATTTTTCTTATTTCTGATCGAAACATAGATTGTGGGTACTCGTTAGAACCGCCTCGTCGAGGCGGTTCTAACGAGTACCCACAATCTATGTTTTGAGCAGAAACGTGAAAATATCAGAATTTTATATCTGAAAATTTTCATTTTTTGGTGATAAAATTTGCAGTATGTTTGAATAGGCGTGTTTTCGTAATGTGTTAAATGCGGTAAGGAGCTAGGGACTCTATGAAACACTTCGAGATATCCGTACTTCGACATATAAGATTTGCGGAACTGAGGAAAACAATCAATCGAACAACGACCATTAAGATAATGAATATTAATTTGACTCTTAAGTTAGAGATATATTGAAAAGATTGTGGAAAAGATGAGAAATTGAAATTTCTCCTCTTTTTTACAATATTTTGTTGCCTGTTGGTAGACCTCTGTGTTAAAACAGGGACCAGATTTTTACTTCGAGATAAGCGGCTATTCGATATAAGCGAGGTCGAGATAACGAGAGTCGACTGTATTTCTATGTCAATGCACTGGTAATTGCTTGCATTTTAAAAGTCAATTTCCTTAGAACTGGCTCAAAATAATACTATTTAAGAAGGACGTTTACAAATGAGAGATTTAGAAATACACCAAGGGGTTTACGTATCAGTTATTTGTGTCAATTTATGGAAATGTAGGCGGAAAATGATCAATTCTGTAAATTTTGTATGAAAGTAATCACACATGTTGGATCATAAATACAATGACGTTCCTGTATCAAGTATGGAATCAAAAGTAAAGGAAGAAGACCGGTCCACAACTGAACAAAGACGAAAATAGTGCAATAGGAATAGTATCAATGTTATATAAATCATTCTATTCATGTTCGGTGTATATTTGTACCCTACTCTTGGACAGATTCATTTTCAATTTAAGGAAAGTCTAGTTCATGTATTCTTTTATAGAAATCCTTATGTTTCATCAGGAAAACACGCCTATATAATTTTGACTCCCTTAAACCCCACTTTTATATAGTAAAACTGGGGTTACCGGGGGTATACATTATTTTTCTTATTTCTGCTCAAAACATAGATTGTGGGTACTCGTTAGAACCGCCTCGACGAGGCGGTTCTAACGATTACCCACAATGTATGTTGTGAGCAGAAATATGAAAAATATCAGAATTTTTTATCTGGAAATTTTCCCATTTTTGGTTGTAAAATTTTCAATATATTTGAATAGGCATGATTTCGTAATGAATATCCTGATCAGCCCCGCGTTCTGCTGTGTATACACATTTTGCTTGGCCTCCTTTAAGAGAGGTTAGGCATTATTGGGTTAAGGCTGTACTTCGTGATGGGTATCTTTACTTACTCGTATGTTTAAGTACTAGAAATGACAGCACAGGAGCGACTGTCGATGTGGTGGTTAGATGAAAGTTTTTCATGCAGTTGTATTTTAGACAGAGTCGGGTTTAAGACACGTGTGTAAAATATGCTCTACTTCTCCATGGACTTATCATCCCATATCGATAGAAAACGTGAAACATGCAATTAACCCTTAAAGCGCCAATCACAACAATTGTCGTCTGCTTTGTCTTCTGCCGGTTACTTTAAAAGTCATTGTTGCAAACAGTGTGGACCCAGATCAGACTGCTCCTTTAGGAGCAGTCTGATCTGGGTCCTCACTGTTTGCCTATATGCAAAATGTAAGTTTGAAAAGTTTGCAAGAAGATGCAGCAGACGGCATAAGCAGACGACATTTTCAGATGCAGATTTTCTTGGCGCTTTAAGGGTTAAGAGACTTGTGCTTTGTTGTAGGTTGATAGACATAGCACATACAAACACACACATACCCACAATCATGCAAACACACACGCACGTACGCACGCACACACACACACACGCACATAACACATAAAATTGCCATTTAACGATTACTCCTGCTTATCTGGGTTTATATAAACTTGTTACCAGAATGAATGAAAACGCTAACTGTGCTCAGTTTGTATGGCACGAAAGTCTTGTTAATCGTTTTATCATTGCGGTTTGGTTTCTGAAGTGCAGCATTTTATCACACATATTTATATTTGCAAAACATATGTGAAAATATCCAGTAAATGCTACAATCACAAGGCACGGCCTTCCCGAGGCACCAAAAGAAGGAGAGATGAGGAACAAATAATGACAACAAAAAGCACATATAAAGAAAGAATATTTGCAACAGAGGAACCATCTTGGAAAGGTAAGTCGCAAACATCTGCAACAGAGGAACCATCTTGGAAAGGTAAGTCGCAAACATCTAGGTAAACCAGTTTAACTCATGTAAAAATTTACCAGTAATGGACCGACCATTTAATATTTATGTGTGGGAGATGTTTCGGACCTGTTACTTTTTCCTTTTTTTTTTTTTTTTTTTTTTTTTGTCTTTTTATTCACGTTTTTACAAAGGGTATACTTTGGACAGTAGAGGATCCTAGATTTTTTTTTAAATCTTGCCGCCCCTCCACGCGCCCTCTGCACCCCCCAACCCCTCCCAACTCCCCACCCCTCATAAAAATATAAAAAATTAAATGGTCGCTCTACAAATATATGTTCGTATGTGTTCGGTCCGCTTAAGAACCCTCTTACTTGTCTTTGAAACACCACAATGAAACACATATAATCAAAAATACTGTGATGAAAAACGAAGCAAAAGGCCCAAGGGTTATATGAAGCCAGATTACAAGAAAACAATAGATAGAACCACGATGGGCCGGACCACAGATTGACAGTCAGGCGGTTGTCTCCCATGTAAAAAACAGAGGCAAATCTACCAAGTATATGCCAAATTTCAGACGACATTTGTCGTCTGCTTTTTTTTTTTATTTTAATAAAACTATCGCTTGGTAAGACGTTCATCTGTAAAGTTGATAGACTGAATGTCAAACAGCGTAGATCCATATGAGACGGCTCATTGAGCCGTCTCATCTGGATCTATGCTGTTTGCAAAAGCCTATTATTATTGCCTGTGGCAGTGAAAGAGTTAAATTATTTTTGTTTATTTTGCACCAACAGATTTTGAATTAAACTTTGAACGAGATCCTGATCCGAGAATTTTTAACTGACCGCGTATATTGACAACTTCCTTCATTCTACAAACAATTATAAACAGACCAGAGAAGTTGCGGTGAATTTAGTAACACCAACACATTCATGTGTGACTGAGAGACGAAAAAGTTATATTACCCATTTGACTAGACTGGCTCCAGTCGTTTTTGTTTTATATTTATTTCTCTCTTTCTTTACATTATTTTTTTATCATGATCCTCTTTAATCCAACTTCAAGTTACCTATGACTGAGCCAAGGGACTGAAGTAAACAAAAATTCTACAATCTATACAAGTGTTCTGTCCCCTCAAAAAAAAAAGAAGAAAAAGAAAGAAAAGAAAAATAAAGAAAGGGTCTGGGGCCAGACTACCATTTGACTTCAGTATTTCCTTTTTCTTGTTGTTTCCTCATTGTTTGTTGTTGTTTAGCTATCCCTCTTTTACACGTTTTAGGGAATTATAACTTGTTTTAAACAAAATGTGTTAGGAAAATAAAAGAAAGTATAATTCAGTCCATTTAATTTCTCATTTTCTCTCAGCTGACTATGAGCGAGACAAACATACCATTTTCATGATCAACTTACCTTTGACGAAAATCGAACTTAACACAATGTTTGGAAACTCGTAACTATATTAGCAAACTGGCGTCAACAGAGGATTGCTGATACTTCAAACACTATTAAGTTCTAAATATTACGACACAGACAATAAACTGACTTAACGCTTATGTAACTTCGTCATTACGAAAACACGCCTATTCAAATATAAAGAAAATTTCACCTCCAAAAACTGAAAATTTTCAGCCAAAAAACTCTGATATTTTTTCATATTTCTGCTCAAAACAGAGATTGTGGGTACTCGTTAGAACCGCCTCGGCGAGGCGGTTCTAACGAGTACCCACACTCTGTGTTTTGAGCAGAAATAAGAAAAATAATGTATACCCCTGTTAACCCCAGTTTTACTATATAAAAGTGGGGATCAAGGGGGTCAAAATTATATAGGCGTGTTTTCGTGATGGTTGAATATATAATAAACCTGTATTTCTCTAGAATCTTACATGGGCTTATCAGCCATTGATTCTACCGTATTCATTTGAGCTGCAATGTCAGAAAACGGACATATGCACCTAACGAAGGTTCAGATCAGCCTGCACATTCGCACCTTCGCTTGGCGCATTTTGGCTAGCCATTTAAGTGCCTTCATGTGGACAACAAAGACACTGCATCACATTTACTTTTATATAGTAAAGCTGGGGTTTACAGGGGTATTTATTATTTTCTTATTTCTGCTCAAAACATAGATTGTGGGTACTCGTTAGAACCGCCTCGGCGAGGCGGTTCTAACGAGTGTCCACAATCTATGTTTTGAGCAGAAATATGAAAAATATAGGAATTTTTTATCTGAAAATTTTCATTTTTTGGTGGTAAAATTTTCAGTATATTTGAATAGGCATGTTTTCGTAATGGATTAGATGCGCAGGCTGATTTGAGTCTTCGTTAGGCGCATGTGTTAGATGGTACGTTTTCTCAAGTTGCGGTTCATTCGAACGTTTGTAGGTCACATGGACCAAAATAGAAGCTACTTAAATAGTGTACTGACATTACGAAAACACACCTATTCAATTATATTGAAAATTTCACCACCAAAAACTTAAAGTTTTCAGATAAAAATTCTGATATTTTTCATACTGCGGCTCAAAACATAGATTGTGGGTACTCGTTAGAATATAATAATGTATACCACTGTAAACCCCAGTTTTACTACATAAAAGTAGGGTTTAATGGGGTCAAAATTATATAGGCATCACGAAAGCTTACATATATAATTTTGACCCCCTTAAACCCCACTTTTATATAGTAAAACTGGGGTTTACAGGGGTATACATTATTTTTCTTATTTCTACTCAAAATATAGATTGTGGGTACTCGCTAGAACCGCCTCGGCGAGGCGGTTCTAACGAGTACCCACAATCTATGTTTTGTGCAGAAATATGAAAAATATCTGATTTTTTTATCTGAAAATTTTCAGATTTTGGAGGTGAAATTTTCTATATATTTGAATAGACGTGTTTTCGTAATGGTATGTTTTCGTGATGTTTCTTTGTGTCCTTAATTTTGTTTCCAATGTAATTCAGATGGCAATACAGACGAAGATTGACAAAAAAAAAAGAAGTAAAATCAGTAGGATTGTTAATGATGTAAACTATCCAAAAGAGGGCTACTTTGAAAAAAGAGAGCAAATTTAAGCCAGAAGAAAAGCAGACACGACTGACAGAGTGTTTTTCATGATTTTTTATGGAAAAATAAAAGTACTGTTTTCTGCTTAAAATTTGAAGATGTAGAGCCGTATAATCAATGTAAAATGACGTTAAATAAGCTTTAAATGTAGGATGTTAAAAAGTAAATGAATAGTCAACTCATGTCTTAGATGTGCAGGTAGTTTCAAATAAAAGTCAAAAAGGATTGCCTTTGGAAACAAAGAACACACAAAATCACGAAAATTGGAGACTCTGTTTGATTGAGTCTCTTTATATGCAACACTGTAGTTTGCGAGGCTGCATACGCTTCACCCCCCCCCCCCCCCCACGCCCCCACGCCCGGCCCCATCCAGCACCGGCTTAAGCGGTATTCGATTATTTTTCCAAAATAATCAGGATGGGCTCAATGATCCCAAAGAAAATAAAATACAACCTGCATCCCCCCGGCCCCGTCCAGCACCGGCTTAAGCGGTATTTGATTTTTTTTTCCAAAATAATCAGGATGGGCTCAATGATCCCAAAGAAAATAAAATACAACCTGCACTATGGGGACGATGTATGGGGAGACTCAAGCAGAGGTAACAATAATTGAATCATGCATTTATATGCAAGTGACTCAGTCAGTCGTCTGGTAGGCGGTATTAACTCTTTCGGCGCCAATTTTCAGACATTTGTCGTCTGTTTTTTTTTTGTGTCTGTTTTTTTGTTGTTGTTTTTTTTTTTTTTTTTTTTTTTCTTCGTTTGGAAAGACGTTTATATGTAAAGTTGAAAGACTGAATGTCAAACAGCTGTTTGCAAAAGCCTATTATTATCGCCTGTGGCAGTGAAAGAGTTAAAATAAATGCACAAATGGTACAAAGACTAAATGAACTCTTTCACTTCCGGCCAACATATGTTTCATTTCAAATCAGCCTGCATATCCACGCAGCATGATCAGAATCTTCGCTCTACGTACACTTTACATCCTAGTCAATCCAAAATGCGCATAGTGAAGATTCTGATCAAACTTTGCGAATGCACAGGCTGATCTGAATCTTCGCCGGCCCCACATGTCCGAAGGAACGTTTTCTGACGTTGCAGCCCGAATACCTTTGATTCGGTTACTGTTTCATGAATCCAAAACCATTACCGTCTGTTAGCCACATATTTCCCATACAGAGTTTAAACTTAAATTTAAAACACGATAGATGATCATTAAAAACTGACACTAGACCGCTCAGTCGATGGTACGCCATCGCAAATCTGCACGCTTTCACCACTAAGCAGAGAGAAGTGAAAAACCATGTTGCTCTAGCACACCCTTACCACTCGGGGAAGTCATGTAGCAATTTTGGTAAAATTCCACCAGTCGTTTAGGAGGAGATGCCGTAACGGTCGGACGGAGGCGTTCACAATATCCTCTTCGTTTTTTTAGCTCATCTGAGCAGGAAGTGCTCAAGTGAGCTTTTTTGATCGGTCAATGTCCGTCGTCCCGCGTGCGTCATGCGACGTCAACAATTTGCTTTAAACGCTTACTCTTCCCTAGGCCAATTGACTCGAAACTTGGTAGGAAGCATCGGGCTGACTTGTAAATCAAACAATAACTAAAATCGTTCCGATTGGAAACCCAACATGGCCGCCATCTTGAAAATCTGTTTTTCGCTTTTTCTCCTGAACCGAAAGGCCAATTGTCTTAAATCTTGGTAGGAGGCATCAGGGTGACTTGTAGATCAATAACAGCTAAAATCGTTTCGATCGGATATCCAAGATGACCGCCATGGTCGCTATCTTGAAAATCTATTTTTTGCTTCTTCTGAACCGAAAGGCCAATTGTCTTGAAACTTAGTGGGAAACATCGGGTTGAATTTTAGATCAAAAATAGCTAAAATCATTCCGATCGGAAATCCAAGGTGGCGACCATTGTAAAAAAATATTTTTTGCTTCTCCTGCTGAACCGATACGCCAATTGACTTGAAACTTAGGAAAGGAACTAAATAAGCTTTTATGCTTTCGTTCTAATCCTATTGTTGTACTTTTGTATGTGTTGTATATGTAACATTTCGGAAATAAATATGTTTAAACCAAACTTGGTAGGAAGCAAAAGGATGACTTGTAGATCAAAAATAGCTAAAATGGTTCTGATCGGAAATCCAAGATGGCCGCGATCTTGAAAGACTAGTTTTTGCTTCTCCTCCTGAACGAAAGGGCCAATTGACTTGAAACTTGGTAGGAAGCATTGAGATGACTTGTAGATCAAAAATAGCTGAAAAAGT